>OU611793.1:1250000-2500000 GCA_914767645.1 Hydraecia micacea | reverse complement strand
TTGAACGCTGAAGGTCTTTTCTGTCTCCCCGTGCCTGAAGGTCAGGGAGCCTGCTGCGGCGACATAGTCTGACCCGGCCTCTGCTGTGCCGTCCTCGGTGGTGTACTGCACTGTCACTTCCACGTTCAAGTCACCAGCTCTCACAACTCTCACATCGAAGGCCCCACAGTTCTCCATCACGGTGTAGTGGTCCGGATCGAAGCGGACGTTTGGCCCACGCGACTCAAGTGTTAAGGAACCTGACTCTCTCCGCTGCAACTCTGCCTTCACTTCGCTCAGATCACTTTGAGCTCGTTCAGATATTTTTTTAGAGAAATCACCTCCGCCTGTCATTTTGCGGGTCGCAGCAACTCTGTAGAATGCCCTCGACTTCGGACCTCGTGACATCAACGTCTCTAGAGCCATTCTTTCCACCGTTTCCAAATCTTCTTCTGGGTGTTGTCTTCTTAATTCTCTAAGTACTGTTACATATTCTCTTCTAGACTTTTCTTGTTCTCTTCCTTCATCGTCTTCGGAGAGGAAATCATCTCCTCCAGGCTTTAGAGCCATTTCAACGGAACCATCACCTTCACCTTCTACGATAACTCCTCTTTCATTCACTCTGTAGCCTTTCTTCAGATACTTGTACATGAGTAAACGACGGTCGGCGATGTACGCTGTTAAGACCGTCGCGGGGAAGAAGAGAAACGTAACAAGTCCTTCCCAAACCTCGACTTCGTTCGGTGAGATGACAGCTAGTATGAGATAGAGCCACACATACGCAAAGATGGACCACGTAGCTGTCACAAGAAACACTCTCAGATGTTTGATCTTCCTAACTTCGCCATCTGGTATCACACAAACACAGATGGCTATGATCACAAACAAGTTATAAGCAGCTGAGCCCACGATGGTACCGGGTCCTAAATCACCAGCTTCGAAGTTCTTCCCAGCTATTTCAATTACAGATAATAAGATCTCAGGTGCACTAGAACCTAATGCCATCAAAGTTAAATTAGCGACGGTTTCGTTCCATACTCTAACGACAACGATCTGTTCGCTGCCGTTTCGTCGCACGCGCACCTCCTTCTCTCTGGACGTTATCACTTCTATGGCAGCCATAAATCTATCGGAGACGATGGACACTCCGATGAAGAGGTACATGAGGCAGAGGAAGTAGATGACGCCTCGGAAGGCGATCTCGTAGGTGGGTACATCCTCGAGGGGCCTCCACGCAGGGAGAACGAGCCCATCAGAACACGCGAGGACATGGTGGGGGGTAGTATTGCGCGGAGCGAGGCGCGCAGACGGCTCGGCGCGTGTCACCACGCAGCAAGCCGCGATCGCGGCGAGCGCGGGCCGCATGCCGCGTAAGTGGCGGCGTCCGGCGCTGCACGAGCCCGGCGCCCGACTAAGCGTCGCGACGAAACGACGCCCCGCCCCTCACCCCGCCGTATCCGCGTAGCACAGCGCCCGAATCTACAGTAGGTCGACTTCAAACAAACCGGGACGTGATTTCGTGGACCAAGTTTATGTCAACATTCGAGTTGGAACTGCCAAATTCTATAACTGTTGTTTATCGGTGGCCTGTAATCCGATACTGGGGTCATCTGTCAAATGATTTTCTGGTATACTTTTTGGCTTGTGTAGGGAGAATTTTTGTTTGTAATTCTGTTTTTCTTGGTGAATAACAGTGGACTGTTAAGCCGCAGAGCAGTTCCTACACGGGCACGTTTCTTCACCTTCCTTGATAGAGTTTTATTGGCGTTGCGGGCCGTATAGTTGACGGTGGAAAAAAGCTTATTAGACGAGCCAACGGGGGACTTATTAAAACTTAGTTTTGGGCACAGTTATGTTTTAGACGACTTTATAGAAGTTCATTAGAAGTGAAGTTGGTGTCCCTGAAAGTTGAAGTTATGTAGATGGAAGTACGAGTATGTGACTGGTTTAACTGGAGTCGTACAGGACTTTTTTTTTTTTTGATTATGTAAAAGGTACTTCTTCTTAGCTTGTAGATGGTAATCTAAATGGACTCAAACTCAAAAACTCAAACTCAAAGCATTTAAGTATTTCAATTAAACCATGTACACGGACTTTTGAATTGTAAAAATTAAATAGTCGGTCAGTTAGTCAGAAAGTTGAAGCTAGTTGCCTATTAAAAACGTAGATCTCTATGGAGAAGAGCGGGCAAGAAACTCCAAGGACACTCTTTTAAATCAAGATATTACAAAATCCTGGGTATATTATTCTTGTTGCTTCTATATGTGAGAACAATGTGAAAAAACACACAAATGAAGAAACAATTCAAAATATAAGATTAAACTCGGCCCAGAATTCGGATACTTGTTTGGCGCCATCACTAGCGTCCATCAGTTCCTGTAACGTGCACCTGACACTTGACAGGTACACGCAGGACACGATAATCCATCTGCCTAGCCTTTTCCCAACTATGTTGGGGTCGGCTTCCAGTCTAACCGGATGCAGCTAAATACCAGTATTTTACATGGAGCGACTGCCTACCTGACCTCCACAACCCAGTTACTGGGTAATACGATACCCCTTGGTAAGACTGGTTGTCAGACTTTCGGGCTTCTGACTACCCTTAACGACTGTCAAAGATCCACGAATGACAGCCGGGACCAACGGCTTAACGTGCTTTCCGAGGCACGGAGGGGTCTCGGTATGTCAAGATGGTCACCCATCCACAGACCAACCGCGGCAAGCGTATATTAATCTCGATGATCGATCGACCCATGTACTTAGCCACGAGCCCCTCTCTCAAGCCATCTACTCTCAATGCAGTCTACTTCACCAAGACACAGCCAATCAAAACCACAACTTTATTTAACAACCCTTACACTCAAAACCACATGTTCAATGCTCGTGCCATTCTCATAGAGAAAAGGCACGAGCATTGAACACTAGTCGCTTGCTCAAGGCGGATAAGCGATTTCAGACTTATGTTAAAGTCCAGTTCCCTAACGTACCCTTCACCGATGTCGACAAAATACAAAAAAAAAAAGTGGAGGTCGGGGGACCCCCGGCAGGAACGAAGTTCAAAATGCCAAACCAAGATGGCGGCTGCGAAAATTTCAAAATGACGAAAAATTTGAATTTTTTTGCAGGCTCCATCTTTGGGTTTCATTTTGACGTCACTAACGGCTTCAGCACCCTCGAAAACTATGAAAATGACACCCATGATGATGAATATGAAAATCTCACCCTCGAAAACTATCTATCTCTCTCTCTCTCTGACTCCTTCTATTATATGTAATTAAAAGTCGCATGGAGAGGGCATAACGCTTTTTCGTTACGTGACGATTTCTACCAGTTTACTCCTACCGCAAGCTCCATTGAAGAACTTCGTTCCAAAGAGGGTCAACCCTGACATTATTGTACCCAAGTGCCGAAAGAAACGTTCTTGTAATCAGAATTAATTCATCATAACGGTTCAATGGGTCTCATTCCAACACGCAAGTCTTCGATCGGCGTCAAGAACTTCGCGTTTTGGTCGAATTGGTTCAAGGGTAAAAAGAATAACGTTATTTCAGGGCATAAATAAAGAAAAAATACTGCTAAGATAAAATGCTGGGTACCAATTCTTAGAATTTTATCAAAAGTTATTGACATTGTGGGCTTAGCACGAATGCGCGGAGTAAACCTAAAGTAAATTGGAACGATTTTAAAATTAATACTTGTTTCGCACAAAATACTTATTTACTTAGTTTCAAGACTTTATTCTAGGTGATATTCTGTGCTTGAAATTTATAAAATTCAAAGTCCTGACTGACTGATATATCAACGCACAGCCTAAACCGCTGGTCCTAGAGACATGAAATTTGGAGGGTGTTCTTTATGAAGAGTATGTATCCACTAAGAAAGGGTTTTTCGAAATTCCACGCCTAAGAGGGTGAATGAGGGGAGGGTGAAATTTCACGCAGGTGAAGTCGCAGGCAGAAGCTAGTTTAAACTAAAATGCTGTAGGATCAATAACGTTTCATAACATTGTAAGCTTACAAAAGTTATATTTTCGATTAGAAAATACCCCACCCCGCGCTACCTGCGCTACGTTTTCATACCTAGTGTTGTATAAAATCAATTATTTTCTAACTGAACAGACAGCTGTGCTGCTGGGGAGTTTGTTCCGCCATTTCTTCTCCCCAGCGAAAGCACTAGGAAGTGGCGAAGGGCGGGCGTTTTGGGGGACTGTCTTATGTAATTTTGACGTTCGAAAAGTGCTGATTCTCAGCCTAGTTTGAATAAATGACTTTTGATTTTGATTTTCACCAGTCTGGCCAAGCACTAAGGTGACATTACGGACGCATGTGGCAGCCATCGCTCTTTTAGGATTAGCTTTACCTTATTTTTATGACGCGCATCGTACACCTGACACTCTGACGACTATTTTTCAGCGAAGATTAGATCTCTACAGACTGACCTTGAAAACATGCGACAAAATGTAAGGGGGTGTTCTACCAATCAATATCAATAAATTTTACTATGGGACCAACTTAGAATTGTCAAAAAATAAATTCGACCTTCTTATACAAAATGGTCCAATTGGGTATGTACAGACGCCAGCACATCAAGCTACTACAATCTGTCAAATTTCTTTAATAGATTTTCAACTTTATGGCTAAAGTATAAGGTTCAAAATTGACTGGGAAAATTTGACAGTTTCCGGTAGCTTGATGTGCTGGCGTCTGTATAGTCAAAAAAAGGGATAAGTATGCAATATCGAAGGATTTACCTAGTTGAAGTTTAGTAAGAAACCGATGGATGTTCTCGAATAAAATTTAATTTTATTAATAGAAAACAAACGGCTCATTTATCAAATTTTTCAGTCGAAAACATTCATTGGTTTCTTACTAAACGTCAACTATATCCGACGATCCTGCATACTTATCTCTTGTGTTGATACGGGAAGGTCGATTTTTTTTTTCGAATTCTACGTTGGTCCTATAGTAAAACTTGTTAATATTGATGGGTAAAACACCCTCTTAAATTTTTTCGCATGTTTTCAAAGTCAGCCTGTATAAACCTCTATTGTAAGCACTGCCATGTAAGCTCATTATAAATATTTTTCGTAAACTCCTTCCTCCTTGTCTTTAAAACATTTCTGTGGCTGACTGACAATACTCTAGAAATATGAAACTTGAAAAATAACGTTCCTTCTTACGAGGTAGATAGAGATACACTAACGCTAATGATGACTTTTAAACCGTATGCGAAAATCAACTAGTAATTTGGTCTGTTAGGAAGCCTTCTTAAGTTTGGTTAACTATAGTAAAAGTAATCATGTCTAATTTGTAACAGCCGAGCTCTTAAGTATTCTAAAAATTTATTATGACTAGGTATGGAGAAACACTTTTTTTTAGCGGCTCTTTATTTTTCTCCACAGGAAACGACCAATTGGAACCGTGCACCTAGCTTCTGACGTTTCATAAGTGCCCATGTGAAATAAAATATTTTGATTTTGTTTTTTTTATGATTTTATCTGATATTCAAAATGCAAAAATGGATGAAAATTACCGATAACCGAGCTTAGCCAACTATTGAAGAGGTGGATCCAATTACAGGTATTTTTAAGAGGGTGCATTCTGACCGTTGGTTACGTATAGCTGGCAAGTATTTCGCTGTTTTTATTAATTCATCAATATTACTAAATGGATTTATGAAATATCGCTCAATA
The DNA here is from genome assembly GCA_914767645.1 of Hydraecia micacea. Lineage (NCBI taxonomy): Eukaryota > Metazoa > Arthropoda > Insecta > Lepidoptera > Noctuidae > Hydraecia > Hydraecia micacea. Next base: position 2,494,329 of record OU611793.1, on the reverse strand, counting down.
GCGCACTTAAATACCTAATGATTATCAATCGCAACAATTGTATAATATCGTAATACTGAATACTTAGTCTGAGGGCAGTAATAACAGCAACAACAACAGCAACAGCACAACAACAAAAACAAACGACAACACAGCAACAACAGCAACAGCATAACAGCAACAGCATTATAAAGGAAACTCTCCTAATGCATTTTTACACCAATAACTGTTACAACACCTAATTCAGTGTTGTTATTGTAATTCCTAATCAATAATTATTATAGTGCACAACAAGAAATGAATAGACAGCTAATAACAACAATAATCTGCGACGTTGCCAACTTTCAGAATAACTCTTCAAGATGTTGTGTACAAGCGGGTTCTCGTCCACATATTATTTATCTCATGCTGTACTGGCCGTAAATAATAAACCATTTAACCAGTTACTAGTGCTGATGTCATTAAAAGTGTAAGCCCAAGTGCTCTCGCGTGCCTCGGAGGCGCTCGCGTGCTCCGTGCAATGTATTTAATCGTTGTATATCGGACACACCAACTTTATCGGACTTCTCCACAATAGGGGCGATTAAGAATTTCGTGGCTGCTAGCCAGTATCGTTTATTAATGTCGTAAAAGGCTTTTTTCGGGCATGTGTGTGACGGAAGTAGGGAAATTCCTGTGGTTAGGTTAGCTAAGCTTAGTACTACAAACTTGTCGGTAATCTTTTCTACTGCCACGACGTACGAGTTATAAGAAGGCCGCGGGTTCGAATCGAGGCAGGCACTTACTTTACTTTGTCTAAATTATTTAATCACCATGCCTCACAAAACGATGAAGGGAAACAGGGTTCGTGAGGAAACTGGCAAGGTACCAACCAACCCGCGACACCTGTGAATCCCACAATGCCTCGTGTACCTATATTGCAAAAGTTAATTGTCGGAGTTCATATTGTCCAATGCATATTTTAGGGCCGATTTATCAATCCTTAGATAACTTTTACCTGAAGAATCAATGTGACGTTTTGACAGACTGTCCATACAAAAACTGACAAAATGACAAACTTATACGTCGGTTAAAAGTTAACTGGCGATTGATGCAATTCTATTCTCCTTACGATTTTTCCCTAAATTGTTAAATTATTATATTTATTGTAAAAGACTGTATGTACCTCATTTTTGAAATAAATAAAATATTATTATTATTGTTAAAAAAACATGAATTGTTCCGAACGCCATTTGCTTCTACCCAGATCAGTAGCACAGCATTACATCAATTTCTCCCAGGACCACTTAATTGGTTGCCTGTTACCGACAGCATATGAATCATTATGTCTGCCAAGTCAACCCAGCATGCTTCGGTGAACAATAATGATATTCTGTTAATTTCCACAACGGAAGCTCATTAAGGCCCAATTAGTGGTAATTAAATGCTCAATGATGTGTGAGGGTTAGGTTGGTCCTTGATTGGATAAGTTTTAGTGGCTTTTTGATTCGGGAAAAGGGAAAAGGGCAAATTCAAATTGTGTTAAAGGACATAGAAATGTAAGTGTGACGTAAAGGCGGTATCCTACTGATATGAACCTCGCCTGTCTAGTGGTCGTAAGTGAGGATAATCGCAAGGTAAGATAAGGTCCTGGGTTCGATTCTCAGGTCAACTGTTATTGGGTTTTTTCATCAAGAATTTCTAAGAAGCATCCCGGAGTCTGGATTTGTGACCGGCTGGATGCAATAGGCTCGCCCCCTATCACATGGGACTTCAAACATAACTGGCGAAATGTGGGTGTAGGTCTATAGGTACACCTCTGCCCAACCCTTCGGGTTAACAAGGCGTGATGTTATGTTATATAAGCGGGAACATCCACTGCGATCCACGGTTGTAGCGCCATCTACATCGCCACATGCGAACTACACATCACAGTGACGTCACGCAAAATCCTGCATCGCGCAAGAGATTACTGCGCAACTAGCATATATACAACGTCCTTTCTTTTTTTTTTGGATGGGAAATCATCTAAATGACTCCTTCCGCTCTGGGTGGAGAGCGGAAGGGAGTGCCAGACTCTTACTAACTAAAACCCACCCGTGTTCTTTGTTTATGTTCCGGGGCAGCGGTAACCCTTTCGGACGATCCCGCTACCCGGGCAGGCTTCTATATACAACGTCCTCACATCAATCGTCACATGCGAACTACGCATCACAGTGACGTCACGCAAAATCCTGCATCGCGCAAGCAGAGTTTACCGCGCAACTAGCATATATACAACGTCCCGGCATCAATCGTCGGGTAGTTGCCTACCAGACAGGACACCCGTCTGGTCGGAGGATCCTCCCTTTTCTATGGTGAATGAGTGAACTTTAGATTACATACTGTTCCTCATACCTCTATACGCCACGCTAGCTCTTGGTAAACCTCCTGCACATCCTGCGTAACAGTGTTTGGTCGACTTAACTGTTGTCAGTTAAGCCCCAAAACACACTACTAGGTAATTAATTGTGATCTGCTAGATGTGGGTAATTCGAACACGAAGCCTTTCAAAGCTACTTATGTATCAAAATAATGTTCTGCATAGCTATCCACAACCTTTAGATACGTTTCCGTGCCGAATCGACCATCAATCAACGTTATCAAAGGATTCCTCGAAAGGCACAACGTCACAAATCTAAAACCATAAAATTTTGTCACTTTAAATTAAATACTCGACCGTTATTATTCCGATAGCTATTTGCTGTTGCAAGGCAAAGCAGTAATAGAAAACGTGTTATATTCGATACGACAACCTGTCGAATGGCGACTGAACACCTGTACGACAACCTGTCGAAAATTGAATGAACAATGAACACTGATCACGTCACCAAGAAACTGTGAAAATTCCCATGTTTCCCATGAAATGTCCGTCTGTTGTTTTAACAGAAATCAAAAACCATTATGCAGAACAGTCCAAAAAAAAATTACATTCCTAGTCCCAGTAGTATCGGCTGTGCGTTGATATGTTAGTCAGTCAGTCAGTTTCTTCTTTTATATTTATAGATTTATTGTTTCACAAATAAGTAATTTTTTCGAAACACAACTTTAATAGTGATATGGGACAAACTAAGATTTTTTTTGGAATGCGAGACAAAAATTCGGGACGAACGAAGAATAAATCAATAAGTATGGTGGGTGTTTGAGCCAAATGTACTAGCTACTATTATAAATTCTCAGTATAAATCAACACAAACACATGTAGGTACGGCATATAGTATAGATGCAGAACTCGTTAGCAAAAGTTTTTTAACGAGCACACAAAGTTTTAATGGCCTAAAATCGCAGAGCGAAAGGAAATACGTGAAAAAAGAATTAAAACACGATATTGGTCCAGACCAGTATTTAATTATTGAATTAATACCGTTCAGCTAACATTTTGAAAAAATTAAACTAATTTGCCATCTGATAGCGAACGTTTGGCCTCCCAGTGAATGTTGAAGGAAGAAACTGTCGTAATGAAGACACTTTTCACACTGATTTAAACTATTAAGATTAGTAGGTATACTAGTAGCGGATCAATCAATCAAGTCAGCCTATCGCAGTCCACCGCTGGACATAGGCCTCTACCAGGCTGCGCCACAACACCCTGTCCTCCGCCTTCCGCATCCAGTCTGTCCCAGCCACCTTCTTCTTTAGGCCGTCGGTCCATCTAGCTGGGCGAGCATCCCACACTACGCTTTCCGATACGCGGTCTCCATTCCAGGACTCATCGGCTCCACCAGCCATTGGTCCTTCGACAGACATAGCCAGCCCACTACCACTTCAGTTTGCTTACTCTGCATGCTATGTTGGTAACTATAGCTAACTAGTGGATCTATGTCCTTTCTGCAGGAGCTTGTTCGAGGAAGTCCATACAGCAGCTACTGTAACCATTTCTCCCGCAAAGCAGCGTTGTTGTATTCTAGTTTGAAAGGTACAGCTACACCTGCAGATACAGGCACACGAGACATTTTAGCTTTGTCTCTAGAGTGACCACGCGACAACTGCCTTTGACATTGCAGAGAGGTGGCAGAGACCACTTACGATCATGCGAGACATCTGCTTGTTAGCCAACAGATACTATAAGAAATACCTACCTACTGAAAACAGAACCTAACCCCTAACCTTTTTATTAAGTAAATTGTTTTTAGATTTTTTGTATTTTTTTTGTCTCCTTTACATACTTTCTACATCTCTCTATTTCTTGTCCTATCGCAGCAGGTATGCTGGAAGAGATTTCTTATGAAATAAGCATCACCTTTGTAGGTACATATTTTTCTTCTCTGTTTTTTTTTTCTTGGATGTTTATATTATGTGTGTACATAAATGGTAAATAAATAAATAAACCTCATAATTGCTACGTCTCATTAAAAAAACATCCACAAAATAAAATCGATTAAACACTTCCAGAAAATAACCAAACCTACTCTAATCGACAGAAGTAACCAAAACAATCCATATTTTCATTTCATTCAATACTCTTCCTTCACAAAAAACCCATTAGACACGTTTTAATAAAGCGGTACTCAGTGATTAATGTCCACTGTCTCCTCGCTTCTAAAACAAGAGATTCACGACTAAGCGAAGCTCTAATGGATAGCAAACATTTCTATATTTCCACAAGGAAAAAAACAACCTCGACTATAGAGCGAAGTGTGGCGACACAAAATAGATGCAAAAGGTCAGCTTCATACAATGAGTGAAACACACGCACACATAGACACGCTTTACGTACAGCGAGAGTAAGCGCAATCATGACTGTCACTTGTTTGAGAGCCTCTGGCCGCGTCATAACCAAAAGTGATTATCGCGTTTATATTATCAGTTTTTGTTTGGAAATCCGAAAGGCGCCCTCTGTCGGCGCGACCACGTGTTCCAGTTTCCCAAACAAAACGTCGACGCGGGGTCAAGGAATGCGATTTGCAACGGGACTTGCGTCAAGCGACACGCGCATGCGTCATCAGGAGGTCTACTCCCTAAGCACAAAATTCGTAGTTTCGGCCGAAGTCACGGTTGTATATCTACGGACATAGGTACGATTAGTTTATGACCCGTCCTAAGAATGAATTACACCACAATTTGACAGCTGTCACTATACCCAATGTGTTTTGGCCCGTCCGAAAAAGTGAATTAATCGGGTCCAAGGTTCACTCTACATAAAGGTTCGAATTATTTTCGGACGGGCCCGTATCGTCGTTGATGAGATTGAGTAGGTATGTTTCCGTCTGAAACTACGCTCTAAACAACTTCTTTCATTTGTTTTCTCCGCAGTCGCTGTCGCACGACGCGTGTCGCTTGAGTGTGTAACTCGTGGCCATGGGGCAAGCCGAGGTCCGTACGGGCGATATTTTTTCTCGCATTGGATGTTCAACGCTTCGCTTAGCCACGAGAGTTGAAAATCCAAAAAAAATATTTTTGACCCACTGGGATGCGCTCTGTTATATTTTCAACTAGCTGCTGCCCGCGACGTCGTCTGCGTGAAGGCTCTACAGCACCAAAAATACCCAAGATTGGCAGTGTCGCTATAGCATTATAAGTAAACAACTTTTAAAATAGCATTAAAAAATAAGTTTTTTTTGCAAGTGAAGCAAGTGAAGAGAGTTATATGGGAATCCTGCTGAGTTCAGTCATAAGATGTGACTGAAGGAAATAGAGAAAATAATTCAGGAATACATTCCAGGACACAAAAGAGTAAAAATACGTGCAAAGGTATCATACCTTACAACACTTTCCTATAAACTACGTTGGTAGTTATGCTGCCAGGAGCCAAAATGTAAAGAGAGTCAGGACTGGTGACGCGGGAGCAAGCGACGTACAATTGCGTGTGAGAAGCAAATCGTCCTGAGGTCGACACCCGCTGCCCTCAGTGTCTTCCCCTGCGACTTATTGATGGTCATCGCGAAGCAAACACTCACGGGGAACTGTACGCGCTTGAACTGGAACGGGAAGTTATGAGGTATGAGGGGAATGCGTGGTATAAATACTGCCTCGCCGACGCCACAACCCGTAAGAATTTCCGCCTCAATGGTGTGTCTGTGGAGCGAGATGACTTTAAGGCGGGTCCCGTTACAAAACTTTGGAGGAGATAGGTTCCGAAGAAGCATAATCGGGCCGACCTTTAGCTTGATGGTATGCGCTGGAAGTCAACTTGCTGACAGAGAGTTCAGAAATCCCACGGGATAATGTGTGGCGTTATCTTGCTCGATAACAGTGTTTATCGAGGTGTAGACCACTTCATTCCCCTCAATTTCCGAGAGAATGCATTCGTTAATTGCTGCAGCCTGATCATTTTTGGGCGTCAAAATGGCCCGCTCACACACCCAAGAATTCTGCTGGTGCGGTATACGACTGATGTACACACAGCGAATGAGTTCTTCTAAGCTGGATACCACTCTACCGAGAGACTCTGGAAGCACCACCTGTCCACCTCTCTCTTCTGGTAGAGTGCCTTCGCCAAAACTTAGAAGGACATCGGAGAGTTCTTGAGCACGTGCATTGCCGCCGAGTCGAGCTCTCATATTAATGGTCAAGCGCAGCGTACGAACTCGTGACCACAACGTAGATCGTTTCAACGAAGCATTCACCTCGTCAGCCCTCGATTCCCGTGTCACCACGGGAAGCTTTTGCCGGAAATCGCCACTGAACAGAACTGTGACACCACCCATCAAATGTTCGTTCCTGCACATGTCCTGCAGGATTCTGTCCACGGCCTCAACTGCCTTCCTATTGGCCATCGTACACTCATCCCATACGATCAGAGAGCAATCCTTGAGCACGTGTCCCTTATCGCTGTTACGTGACACACCACAAACAGGCGTTTCGGCGCTCTCTAAATCGATGGGAATTTTAAACATGGCATGTCTTGTGCTGTCTTGCCACTCGGATGCAGTGTGGCAGCGATTCCCGACGAAGCTACAGCAATAGCAATTTTGCCTTGCCTACTGACCTCTGCAAGTATGCCAGTGGTAACAAATGTTTTTCCTGTTCCACCAGGAGCATCCAAGAAAAACATTTTACCCTGGTTTTGGCCAACGCTTTCAAGGACGGTGTCATAAATTTGTTTTTGCTCTGAAGAGAACAAAGCGACATGGTCATTTCGTATGGTGGTCATTTCGCCCGGATCATAATTTGTCTCAGCGTTATACTCCCGATTTCCACTGTCTTGATGCGGTGATGATTGGGGAGCTGGTAACCCGTATTCGATCAGTGGATTGCCGCCGATAGAAATGACCACATCTTGAAGTGAACTGAGACGGGTGTTCAGCACGCGTTCATTAGTTACTTCGACTTCGTCTCCAGTAGCACGCCTCAAAGCTCGTAGAAAATCTTCAGACAGATGATGGCGATACTTCTCCCACAAAGCTACCAGGTTCGCGACTCCGCAAAACACCAAGATGACGGCAAACAGATGACGCATGCGGCTGGGACTCTCACTGACGCTCGCCTCCGCGAGTGTGTCATCCCAATTTTGGTCACCGTCGAGAAGGTGACGTTTTACATCACATTTAAGTTTATAATTAGGTATACGACATGAAAATATATTAATTACCAAGCAATAATCACACAGATAAATACCGAACAAAAGTATTAACAGTCAATGTTTACTTTGTACTAACAACATGAAATTGATGAAGAAATGATCATCATCAATGAACATAACTTTTTTGTAATACTTAACACCGCATTTTTTTTTATTGTCTTCCTCAACTCTGCTCAAGATTTTGAGGGTTTTGTTGGACCTTGAATTTGTCAAAACGAACTATACGATACAACTTTTATGAAGAAAATGCACATTACCATCTATGAATTTTAAGAATAACTAACTACTAACCTCGCGAACATGATCAAATTTAAATTATTAATTTCCAAAAATTGTTAACATGTGATTTGATTTTTATGAAATCTCATAGATGGCGCTGCTTCTAAATTTTCTTTGTACTACTAACATTCATTAAACTATGTTTCTATGCCCAAGTTACTTAAATGGCGTAGTTTTTATAGTTTAAAGCTAGATAATAGCATGGCTTACTCAAAAACAACATTTAAATATGCGTCGTTAGATTACACGCTGTCACAGAATGCGTAAGGAAAATAAAGATTCACAGCTCCTCCCCCGTAGGTGATAGCATGATGATATGTAGCCTATATGTTGACCCGACCTCTTAGTAATATTCATGCAAAATTTGATGTAAATCCATGCAGCACTTTTTGAGATTAGCCCGGACATACATACAGACAATCAGACAAACAGACAAAAATTCTAAAAACTATATTTTCGGCTTCGAAATCGATTGTAGATCACGCCCCAAGTATTCTTTTAAAAAAATATTCAATGTACAGTTTTGACTTTCCTACGATTTTATTATATGTATAGATCATGCAAAATTTGATGTAAATCCATGCAGCACTTTTTGAGATTAGCCCGGACATACATACAGACAATCAGACAAACAGACAAAAATTCTAAAAACTATATTTTCGGCTTCGAAATCGATTGTAGATCACGCCCCAAGTATTCTTTTAAAAAAATATTCAATGTACAGTTTTGACTTTCCTACGATTTTATTATATGTATAGATGCTCGGGTCTACACCGACAGTTGAAAATCCAGTGCGCGACGAACGTGGGCTAAGTGTGCGTTCGTTGTATGGACCTAACCTTCTGTATCCCTCTATGTATTTTGCGATGGCGCTATAATGATTCTCTTAAAATATTTTCGCTGATATCAGGGTAATAGGGCTGCCAAATGCAAGTTTTCAGTGGCCATGTTTAATTCATTACGTTTTAACACCTTTTGTTCGAGTAAATACTCGTGTTATTATAACGTGTGGTTTTTCCCTTGTTGGCTGTGCATAGGTGAACAATTGCCCTGTGGTCTCTGATAGCCAATTTACCTACTATGTTGTTATTATATGAGCAGTGGTGGCCCAGTGGTTACGGCCGCGACTTACGAGTTGTAGGTCGTAGGTTCGAACCCAGACAGGCGCTTTACTTTGTGTAAATTATACCACTGCTCTCAAAACGGTGAAGGAAAACATCGTGAAGAAACCGGCATGTCCTAGAACCAAAAATGCATTTAGATGGATAGTTTGAGTTCCAGGAAAGGACATAGAATAGTTTTTATCCCGATATTCCCACGGGAAACTTATGCGGGTGAAAACGCGGTGCGCTGCTAGTTATATAACATCGAATTGCTATCATCACGACATTTAAAAAATAGCAAAGCCTTCCTATAGAACCTAGACCTGCAGGTACAGACGCCAGCACATCAAGCTACTACAATCTGTCAAATTTCTATAATAGATTTTCAACTTTGTCGCTAAAGCATAAGGTTCAAAGTTGATTGGGAAAATTTGACAGTTTCGGGTAGCTTGATGTGCTGGCGTCTGTACGTAGTAAAGTGTACTTAAAAATGATTTTATGTATACACGCCACGAACAAAAAACGACCCCACCTTGACACCGAAACACGGAGTAGAAATAAAACAAACACTAAGATATTTAGTTTCAAAGCAGGCTTCACTTAAGATTTTAGCTTTTAGCGTGAGGAACGCAAGGGTTCTGCTTTCATCCATTTATCAAATTCTTCTTAACCTACAGTAAGTACGTGACCTTTGCGTATGGCACTTTGCGTTCTAGACAGAGCAGTGGTGGCAAAGTGGTATCGGCCGCGACTTACGAGTTGTAGGTCGTAGGTTCGAATCCAGACAGGCGCTTTATTTTGTGTTAATTATTTCATCACCACTGCTCTCAAAACGATGAAGGAAAACATCGTGAGGAAACCGGCATGTCCTAGAACCAAAAATTCGAAGACATCTGTGACATCTGCCAACCCGCACTAGGCCCGCGTGGTGGATTACGGCCCACTCCCTCTCACAGAGAGGAGGCCTGTGTCCCAACAGTGGCAACATTATAGGCTGATTATGTGTGATGTGTTCTAGACAAACTTCGGCTTTTTAGAGAAAGAAAAATAGGATAATTTGTAACAGAAACAAGAGCATACAAAAAAAAAGTTACCTACTTCGAATAAGAAAATAAAAGCTGATCAATAATCACGAATACCGAACAAAAAAAATTGTTCAATTCAGTTGCACTTTTCTATGAAACAGTACCTATTTTTTTTTTTTTTGATAACCGGCGATGAAAGTTTTGTTTGTACTGTGCAGAGTACACAGCTCCATTCCGGTATCAATATTTGTGTTCCCCTCGTACATCGTTTAGTCATAAAACAAATATTATTTAATTACACAGAAATGTTTTTCCAAGAATCGGTTTATTTACAAAAACGCCCGGCTCCTGTTGTTTCAACGGACAAATTGGAGACAAAGTTTTGATTTTGAACGTCCTTTTTGTTCTGCGAAACGCGGTCCGAGTTGCTAAATAATCCTATTACTCGGACAAAAGCAAAAGCGTACTAAAGGAGGCATGGGATTGCTGCCTCGGGTTCGTTTTTCGGATATTCGTATTAGCATTACACATACTGATGTGTAATGCTAATAACACACTGCACACTGGTGCATACACACTAACGACACGCGTCACGATAGAGGCAATTGCAATCGTCGGCGGCACCGACACGCGTCGGGCCTGTCGCCGTCACGCGTCGGGCCTGTCGCCGTCACGCGTCGGGCCTGTCGCCGTCACGCGTCGGGCCTGTCGCCGTCACGCGTCGGGCCTGTCGCCGTCACGCGTCGGCGGTTGCAGTTGCCTCTGTCGCCGACACGCGTCGGGCCTGTCGCCGTCACGCGTCGGCCCTGTCGCCGTCACGCGTCGGGCCTGTCGCCGTCACGCGTCGGGCCTGTCGCCGTCACGCGTCGGGCCTGTCGCCGTCACGCGTCGGCGGTTGCAGTTGCCTCTGTCGTCGATGCGTGTCGCTCGTGTGTATGCACACTTAATGAATGGATGGCTAAAACGGATATTTAACAGAAAATCACGCTATTATTCCTTGAAGGGTTAGACAGGGGTGTACCTATAGTACACTCACATTTCGCCAGTTATGTTTAAGTCCCATGTAAGTAATAGGGGGTGAGCCTATTGCCATTAACTGTGCACAAATCCAGACTCCGAACTGCCACTGAAAAACTAATGGAGAAACCCAATAAAACATTGCCAGACTTGGGAATCGAACCCGAGACTAGTGCGTTTGACAGGCTAAGTAGTCGAATACACTAGTACAGACGCCAGCACATCAAGCTACCCGAAAATGTAAAATGTTCCCAATCAACTTTGAACCTTATGCTTTAGACGTAAAGTTGAAAATCTGTTAAATAAATTTGACAGATTGTAGTAGCTTGATGTGCTGGCGTCTGTACAAAAATAAGGTAGGTAGTCAAGCTCATAATTTTCTGAATGTAATGCTAATCACATAACTAATGTACGACAGCTAAACACCGCCATTTTGTGCCAGCCATTTACCTCCCTTTTTAGTCTATGGTCGTCACAGTATTCGCGGAACTGTTTATTTAAAATTGGAATATTGTCGTGTTTTGTTTAATTAGGACTAACTGCCGCAATCACGTATGGAATAAACGTTACAATGGACTATTAAATAAAGATTAAAATGTGTTTAGTCGACTCGTAGAGGCTTTTATCTACACCCATGCTATAAATCCTCTACAATAGTTTCTGAAACAGTTAGCTTATTGCCAAAATTAAAACAACCAGTGTCATAGTAACCATAATATCATCCAAACGAGTGTTATAACATTATGCAACTCCTTTTCAAAAAAAGAACATTGTCATGCATGCGCGTTTCACTACCACAGCGCGATAATAAGAAAAAAGAACTTATAGGTTATTCGAATTCACGTCGTATCCCGCCGGCCGCCATTTTTGTTCGATATTAGTATTGCAAAAAACTATTTCAGAACCTTTTATAGAGGATTCATATCATGGGTGTAGATAATGTCTTGTATTCAACTGTACATAATTAGGTATTAAAACAATCATGTGATACTATTATCACACTCGACTTCGCCTAGTGTGATAAACCTACATTCGCGTTTTAATATCCCTTATTATACAACAGTTGCATAAATAACTAATAACAGTTTTGACAATACATAACAAAACATCACGTATGTTACCTAATGGATGCCATAACCCTAAGCTTAAGGGGCAGTCTCCACGAGCGAGAGAATCGCGGCGATAGTCTCACCATGCCATCAAATTTTCGCCGCGATGATATCGCCGTGTGGAGACACGTTCTAAGAGTGTATAGAAATACCTGGCACGACGATAAATATCGCCGCGATTCTCTCGCTCGTGGAGACGGCTCTTTAGGGTGATACAGTAGGTGCTAGAGTACCTACACCCACATTTCACCAGGTCCCAGGGAGCGAGCGTATTGACAACAATTGCCAGTAAATTGAAAATTCACTAAGTTTATATATCACTGTATCACATAGAGAAATAGACCTTGTAGTTTTATCGCGTGTAAATGAAATTCAACCTTAGGGTGAGAGCAATAAGCCTTGCGTCCATCGTAATTTTAATACAGCATTGTATGCAAAATTTTAAAAACGCAAGATTAATATGAGGTTAGGAATTCGGTGTCATGCGTCTGAGACCCCAGAATTCAATATATTCTAGGTATATGGAGCCCATCACCTAAAATCTACTTAAGCTTTTGAGAATACTATTTTGCAACCGTAATTCCTGAATCCTTGCGATTAATAAAATTTCTTCATCTAGGTATACTTAATTTTAGAACTACTGCCCCAATTCCGAAAATTCTTTCAATATTGAGAAGCTACAGTATTGCCGAGTTTTATATGATAGACTAGCTTCTGCCCGCCTGAAATTTCACCCTCCCCCATTCAACCTCTTAAAAAAAAAAGGGTGGAAATTCGAAAAACCCTTTCTTAGTGGATACCTTCTCTTCACAAAGAACACACCCTCCAAATTTCATGTCTCTAGGACCAGCGAGCGGTTTAGGCTGTGCGTTGATATATCAGTCAGTCAGGACTTTGAATTGTACCTAGGTACTTATATATTATTATATAGATTTTATGCTAAAACAAGCCACGCAGGAAAAGTCGCGGGCAGAAGCTAGTTATTCAATAATCTCTTTTTATAGATTGGGATATCCATTGCCCGACATCAGAATAATAAAGATATTTTTAAGCGCTACGATTTCAGTCCACTTCAATCCTAATTTCAAATGTTCCACAAAGCCGCCATCTTTAATTTTGAAGCGGACGTAGATGGAAGTAGAACTTTTAGCCGGCCTTTGAAGTAGGTACGTACAATTTACACAAAATCCTTTGTTACTCAGTTTTAGATAGGACATGTAACAGATAACCTCATACACAGTTGCTGACAGTTTAAATAGAAAACGTTTTTGGATAATGTTTTCAAACTGAAATTAAGATTAACTTTATAACATAATCACTGCTGGGAGATAGGCCTCCTCTCTGTAAGACGGAGTGGGTCATAATCCAGTGCGGGTTGGCAGATGTCACATGTCTTTGAATTATTGGTTCTAGACAATGCCGGTTTCCTCACGATGTTTTCCTTCACCGTTTTAAGAGCAGTGGTGATGAAATAATTTACATACAGTAAAGCGCCAGTCTGGGTTCGAACCCACGACCTTACAACACGTAATTGGCGGCCGTTACCACTGGGCCACCACTGCTTACTATAACTTTATAGTTATATATGTCTATTTATTTATTCCTCCAGGCCGTATTTCGGCCACGGCGACCAAAGTCAAAGTCAAAACGTTTATTGCGAACTAAGTGTACAATGTTGGTGTTATCTTATGTTAGTACTTATGACTTAGCAGCCTTTTACAAGCATTGCAATTATCATTCGCCGGTCCTTATCATCATAAATTTGCATGCATTAAACATTATTATTAATTATTTTCTTTTATATTAGTACAATTAAATTGAGAAATTAGTTACTTATGTCAAAATTAAATGTCAACAATAATATAATACAATTATTAAGCAATTGTAGTACAAATTACCAATCTCAACGGAGGCTAGCCTTCGGCGCGGGAGATATTATAGTGCACAAGTATGTGCGCAGACACACGTGCACTCACTATTCCCTCACTCTCATAGTCCGATGGGACGGCAATCCGACACGACCGGAGAGAGATCAGGTGCAGGACCAACGGCTTAACATGCTTTCCGAGGCACGGGGGTATCACACCGCCAACTTCCAAAGTCCGGGCTGTTACTAAGAAATTCCTAATGGAAAACTCAATAACACATTGCCCGACCTAACCCAAGACCCCGGGTTCGATTCCTAGTTAGGACCAAGTGTTATTGGGTTTTTGAAGACACGTGTGACAACTACCAACCCGCACTGGGTCCGCGTGGTAGATTATAAGCCCACTTCCCCTCTAAGAGATGAGATGAGGTGTCCCAGAAGTGGGAACATTATAGGCTGATTATGCTACATAGTCTTTGTCATTCGATTAGACTGGAAACTGATCCTAACATAGTTGGGAAATGGCTAGGCAGATGATGAGTCTTTGCAGGATCCGCATGCTATAAAATTAAAAACAAACTCCACCTACATGTCACACAACGTAGGATACAATCTCAGTCGCCTAACATTCTACCTCCGACAGTTTTTATAGAGAATTACTGACTATAAGTAGTCGGTCAGCTGCTTACCATTTGTTAACATCCCACGCAAATCACGGTTAACTAGGTAAACGGTTCAAATCGCCACTCATTATTTACAGCTTCCGACAATTTTATGCATTGTTATCATTATTACATATCAAACTACTTACATAAAATGATACCACAATGTCTAGCATTGTGGCATAATTTTATGTAGTTTTAACTATACTCAAGCACCTTAATAAGTACAGTTCGCGGCAAATAAAGGGCAATGGAAGAAGAGAAGAAGTAGGGGGAATAGTTGTTAGCAGCAGAGGAGCCAGTCTCGTAATTTTAAGAACGTTCACAGTCTGATCTCAGTCTCAATCTGTCAAAAATACCTCTAATTTATCTACATTTTGACAAGTTTTTGACATTTGTTTGTCGCCGAGATGAGACTGCGACTGGATTTTGAACGTTTTAAATTACGAGAATTGGTCTTCAGATGATATTTTTCAACCACTATAAATACTCTCCCATTTTGCAAAATATTGCCAAACCTCCAGAGACATTGGATTTATGCTAAGTATCGGCAAACCAATTTGCTTGGAGCTTGAGACCAAAATGATTTATTGTGACAAGATGAACTATCTTACCTGAAATTATAGACCCCTCTGAGCAAGTCCTACTGTGAATCGTTTCTTAAAAGCGGAGCGGAGCGATATGTTTTTTTTTTTATTTGTTAATAATTCGTCATTCTCTTATTGATGAGGGGCTCGTGGCTAAATAATAACAGCCGCACGGGTCGAACGATGGTTCTATACTTCTCTATTAGTCGTCATCTCTTCCAAATATCGTATTTTTTGTATTTATGTAGTTCCTAATTATTTAGGTATAACTTCCTTAGTTTCAGGATTCCTACCCAAACTGTGTTGTGAAATGGATAGATTGATAATCATCAGTTTAAAACATCCTAATTAAATGACCTCTGAAACAAATCAATATTATGTTATTAAATCGGTTCATCCGTGTCGGAGCTACGAGCTCAGAAACGTCTGTGAGTTAACACAAACAGACGTCTCTCTAACGAAGTCTATTTATCTGTTTGTGTGTCTACATAAACAGATAGATATACTTTAAACACCTCAGACTTTTTAAACACCATCATTTCGCCAATCACACACAATTTTTAACCGACTTCAAAAAAGGAGGTTCTGTATTCGACCCGTATGTATGTATGTATGTATGTATGTATGTATGTATGTATGTATGTATATTTGTTTGTCCGCGATTTTCTCAAAAACTAATGAACCGATTTTGATAATTCTTTCACTAATGTGATCTACATACTTTCAGAAAGGTTTTAGTATATAATACATTATATAATTATTCTTATGTACGATGTTATATGCATAAATGTACTGCATCTCCGGCATTTCTATGCGAATTTTGATGATTCTTCTAGTCGGTGTCTTCAATTCCTCAATGCACTAGTGTAATTTGAATTTGTGTGGAGTAGGTACAACTAAAAAGTGAAAAATAAAAACTTTTTTACAAAAAAAACAACCGACTTCAAAAAAAACTACAAAGTGTTGAGTGTCAAACAAAAAACGAAAATGCGGAACCAACGACACCGACTTCCGAAATTAAAGTTATTTATCACTTTGTAGTTTTTTTTGAAGTCGGTTGTTTTTTTTGTAAAAAAGTTTTTTAAGCATCACGTATCCTAAAAACCAAATTCTCTGCATCCTAAAATTCGTCACCCACCAATTTCAACATTCAATCAACAAAACTATAAATCTTCTCGCCCGTTTGCCGAATTCAGTCATTTGTCAGTGTGACACAATTGAATGTTCAAAGACTTTGAATTGAGAAGCACTCATCAATTGGACTGAAGAGAATCGTATTGAAAAGGAAGGAAAAGGAGCATCGGCTCCATAATAAGGACGCCTGTCGAAACGCACAATTGGGTGTCAGTTTTTATCCGCCATTGAAAACCGAGATTGGAATTGTCGGCGAAATATGGCGGAAACACGACCCTGTCTAAAGGTCATAGCACACATATCAACTCGGGAAGGGATCGTCACCGTATCAACTCGACCCATTCAGTGTTCTTTGTACGAAACTCCCTACTGCAACGCACACTAATCGGAATCTTAACGTAATTGCCTCGCCTCGGGACAAGCTCACGAACCGCGGTGCGGTGCGTGGTCAACTTAGGGTGCGTTCACACGAGCGCGATTTTCATCGCGTGTGGTAGAAAATGAAGTAGAATCTATTTATAAAAGTCTATATGTATTAATATATTACCCAAATATAAAGCTTTGAATATCAGACTGGTTACTAGTTATTTAATATGTGTAAAAGTAACTATGAATATGGTATGTAGAGAAAGGATTTTATGAAATAAAGCACAGAAAGACAAGCTAGACATTTATTTCAATTTAGGCTTGTCAGTAATTAATCATAAAACTAGTTGTCTGTTCTAAATGTAAGTCATCATGGAGAAGAAGGACAATAAACTCCATGGAAACAGTATTTAAGTATTTTATCAATAAATTTCTTATACTCGTATTGCCATAAATTGTATCATTATTTTAAAAACAATTAATTATACCTCTTGGATAATGTTCCAAGAGAACTCAGAATAATAGCAACATAATAACAATAGCTAGGAATATTTCCTTATACACTTTACAACATTGGCGTTATTGGCCATATTATTACATTTAGAGAAACGATAGTTATACTTATATAATAATAATATCAATTAACTTACTTGACATCTGGTCGATCTATTCCACATAATAACGTCACTAGTACTAATCAACTGACTGTAGGCCGGAGCTCCGTTCTGGTCGATGTCTCGAACAAGAATGATCCCCGCCACTGGGAGCTCCCCCTTTTATAGTCGTGAACAGAACAACTTTGACGTTTCTATCTACCGTCATCCAAAATATCAACGACATAAAAGGTGGATATCCGTTTGGAATATTTTCTATGTTTTGCTACATTATTCCTTAATATTTAGGTTATGCAAAACTTATTTTATCAAGTTTTAACAGTAAAATAATAACAATACCTATAATTAGGATAATCTATTACGCGCGCGTCGCGTACGCATCGCTCCCTCAAAAGAGAAGCATTTAATTCCAATGTTTATAAAGAGGGAGCGATGCGTACGCGACGCTCGCGCGTAAAAATCGCGCTCGTGTGAACCCGCCCTTACAGTTCCCGCGCTTACGGCTCCCTCTCGCGGCCTGCCTGCAACACCATCAACCAGCGGTCGGCGAGCCGTGAGCGCGGCGTCGCCTAGCCTTCTATAGAAGCTTCGTATCGAAGATCCGCTTTGGCATTTATAGGTCCATGCGCTTCGGTTACGTGCTTACGTTAGGTTGACGCCTGTTTGACGGCGAGGCTAAAGGCGATACGGGGACGATCCCTTTTCGAGTTGATATGTGTGCTACGACCTTTACTGAACTATGCCTGAAATAAAAATGCTGCTTTTCATGAAATACTAGCTTTTGCCCGCGGCTTTGCCCCGGTGGAGGTCGGAAATTTATCCCACGGAAACGTATTACCGGGATAAAAAGTATCCTACGTGTTAAAACAGTCTATATAACTATCTGTAAATCCTATTAAAAGCATAATACTAATGATTGAAATACTATCGTGAATTCACGCAAGCCTAGTACTTTTTGTTAGAATACTGCTCAGAAAGTCGGGTCATATTTCAATCATGATTCGACGAACGACACGTAGCGCCATCTAGCGTCCTAAAGCAACTGTGACCGTCGAAATGTATTGTTCTTTTCCTCGAGAACAGTATTTTTTCAGTATGAAAAGTACCTTAATCAAGACTGTGCGTCTTGATTCAAATTCTAGGAGCTGCAATCAGAGGGGCAATTCTCGTAATTTTAAGAACGTTCACAGTCTGATCTCAGTCTCAATCTATCAAAAATACCACTAATTTCCCTACATTTTTGACATTTGTTCTTAGATGGGTGACGATCCATTACATATCCAACGGCTTAGCGTGCTTTCCGAGGCACGGAGGAGGTGCCTGCCAGGCTGACATTCTTAGACCTTTGATAGTCGTTACGAATAAGTAGTCAGAAGCCCAAAAAGTCTGACAACCAGTCTTACCAAGGGGTATCGTGTTACCCAGTAACTGGGTTCTGGAGGTCAGATGTCGCTCCATGAAAAACACTACTCTCCAGCTGCATCCGTTTAAACTGGAAGCCGACCCCAACATAGTTGAGAAAAGGCACATTTATTGATTTGGTTTAATATTGAAATTGCAGCAAATTCAAAATACCCGAGTATTTTACAACCAAAATCTAGTTCGTAAAGTATATTCAAATAAAACACCGTCCCATCACGTCAGTCCCAAAAGCAATCAGAATACAGACTGCAACAAGCCAGTGGAATTAAACCGTCGTTTGACGTCGACGTCATGTTTACAGCCGCCGAGCAAGATAGGCCGTCACATAGATCATATACATAAATATACGTATATGTTACGTGTCCCAAATATATTAGATATGTTATCTTAAACCTATAGCTCAAATGGTAGTTTGGATTTCGTGGTCAGTTGCAGTGTTACTTGAAGAAAACTGGTACAGTACATAGACAACTATTATATGGTACATCGAATTTGAGATAATGTTCGTATGCACAGAAGGATTGCAAAAAGGCCACCGTTTTCTAGTGTTTCAACTAGGAAAAAGCTTGATATTTGCATTGTCAATTTCAACCACAATATCACATCACATCACACTAATATTATAAAGGCGAAAGTTTGTGAGTGTGTGTGTGTGTGTGTGGGGGTGTGCTTATTATGTTTGTTACTTCTTCACGCTCAAACGCCAGGACCAACTTTAAAAAAAAATTGTATGGAGGTAGCCGACACTCTGGATTAACATATAGGCTACTTTTTATCTCGATATTAACACGGGATCGACATTTACGCGGGTGAAACCGCGGGGCGCAGGTAGTTTATAATATTTGTAAATATGTGAGCATCATCTATCATCATCAGTCGTTACGGGTCGTTAGAAGCCCGAAAATCTGACAACCAGTCTTACCAAGGGGTATCGTATTACCCAGTAACTGGGTTGTGGAGGTCAGATAGGCAGTCGCTCCATGTAAAATACTGGTATTCAGCTGCATCCGGTTAGACTGGAAGCCGACCCCAACATAGTCGGGAAAAGGCTAGGCAGATGATGATGATGATGTGAGCATCATCTATCACATAATAATTAATTTATATCGTGTCATGTCATTGCTTCATTTTTAATTATTTTTATCTATTGTGGTATAGTAATTTTATTCTAGGTGCATCACCTTCACATTCACATACAGGGTGTAAAGAGACACATTATATAGCCTGTCATCTACGCATTCTGTTCAACAAAGTTTGCACAAAAATATTGCTGGGAAACGACTTTTGTTTTTGATGTGAAAATTTGCTGTTTGCGGTAGTGCGCAATGTAACGCACGCAAAACATTGTGCTTATGGGTGCATGCACGGTACAGGGGAAGTTTGAAAGTGGCACCGGTAACTGAAAAGTTGTGTGGAAATCGGTTGTCATGGTATGGGCATGTGATGCGGAGGAATGAAGAAAATGTCGTGAGGAGAGTTTTGAGTATGAATGTCGATGGCTATAAGCGTAAGGGAAGACCAAAAAAACGATGGATGGAATGTGTGAATGATGATATGATTAGAAAGAGGGTGACTACCGAGATGACGTCTAATAGAGAAGTATTAAAGAAAAAGATATGTTGCGCCGACCCCAAATAAATTGGGATAAGGGCAGGAGAATGATGATGATGTATTTACTCAAATAAAGGAAATTTTAAATGTTAACAAGCGGTTAACAACAAAATATCATCGTTCCACATCGTATGAAACAGCTTTTTTATATTAGCCTTTGATGTCCCACTGCTGGTCAAAGGTCTGCCTACCCTCCTTCCACCTCTCTCTGTCCAGAGCTGCCAAGGACACATAAGCATTAATCAGTAAATGATAAAATGATAAATGATTTTATTTCTGTAAGTAGGTTTGCACAAACACTTTTACACGTCAATCATGTTTTTAAAAACTAGATGAGGTCGGCGTTTCCTATCTGACTACTCTGAGAAGAAAGGCCGAAACAAACTCAGAGGTCACAGTCTCTTTTAAAGTCCAGACATAATCTTGGTCAGGATATATGAAGACCATGTAGATCAATGTCTGAGATGGTCTTTTGAAGAAAGAACCATACAGATTGATGGACCTGTCCAGTCAGTGCACGCATTTGTCAGAATTCGTGCAGCTCAACTCAAAACTTAAGGAGCTCAACGATAGTAGTAACTCAACATACAATTACACGTCTTTATAAAAACACCCTTTTAAAAACTCCGTATGCTGCCCGCAAACCAATTATTTTTTATCTAAACTCGAACTTATAAAATCGATTTCTGCCGCGGTCCAACTTCAGCGCAGATAAGAATCCTTACCATACCCGGTTATATCCGGGAATTTAAAACGGGACTGCGTATTGACCTATATCTCGGGATATACCGTTTATCTAGAGCAACCAGTTTAGCCGCCTTTCCTTATTCTAACAATCCTGTGGGTGAACTAGCTTCGGCCCGCGACTTCGTCCGCGTGAAATTTCACCCTCCCCCATTCACCCTCTTAAGGGTGGAATTTCGAAAAACCCTTTCTACTCTTCACAAAGAACACACCCTCCAAATTTCCAGCACATCAAGCTACTACAATCGGTCAAATTTCTTTCAAAGATTTTCAACTTTATCGCTATAGAATAAGGTTCAAAGATGATTGGGAAAATTTGACAGTTTCGGGTAGCTTGATGTGCCGTTATTATAAAAAAAGTAAAGGTCTTAATAAATTAAGTAATATTAACGAATTAATTAAGGAGCCCTCGACGGGTATACCCATAGAGTATAGGCACACTGTCCATAGTGTGAATGTAAAAATATGTAAAGAATATGTCAAAATAATCACCATAGGAAGAGCTACTGGTCCATAAAAGAGCTTATGAAAGGAAATCTGCCTTTGACTCTAAAACGAAAAATTATGGACATGTGCATCCTTCCCATTCTGACCTATGGATCCCAGACTTGGTCTTTGACAATCATTCAAAAGTCCAAACTCAAGGTTTGCGAACGTGCAATGGAGCGCAGTATTCTAGGCGTCAAATGACAGACCATATTCGCAACACCACACTGCGTTCCAAAACACAGATTTCTGACGTTGCTCAAAAAGCCGCTAAGCTGAAGTGGGACTAGGCTGGCCACATGTGCCGTATGCTCAATAAGCTGTGGGCTAAAATAACCACCGTGTGGAGCCCTGACACAGGTAGAAGGCGTCGCGGCAGACCCCGTAGAAGATGGTGGGACGAGCTGGACAAAACAAACGACCAGTGGTCCACTTTAGCCCTAGATCGAAAGAGCTGTAAGTCATAGAGAGATGCCTTAGCCCAGCAGTGGGATGATGCAGGCTAATAGTAACAGTAATCACCACAAACTTACCATAGAGAATAACAAACATTCACGGCATAACAACTCTATTATAAAAAGTCCTGTTCCCTGACTAACTATCAACCCTGTTTGTGCAAACGCCAACCGCAGTCATTTGGACAAAACTATGCAGGATGATAACAATAACGATTAGCAATTCTACCCTGTGCTGTTGACAGTATGGCGACCCTTCCCTGTACACTATTAGCCCACATTCACACGGACGTAAAAAATATCGCAGTAGGTTTTTAAGGACTTACAGGACCTAAACGCAAAAAACGCAAGTTTTATAATGCCTAAAAGTATATGATCGACTACAGTAAACAAAATCAGAAAAATATATGATATGCTAGGTAGATACTGTGTTGAAAACTTAATACATCTAATTTGATGCGATAGAAAAAAAAATCATGAAGATACCTCTAAAAACTTTCTTTTTACAATAAAAACCATACTAATATACATACAATCATTATGATTTTTGTCAGATTATTCTACAAGCAACATACTAAAGCACAAGTGCTTTAACTTTTTAGTCCAAATAATAGATTTTTTGTAAATAGATAATTGCTTCATATTTTGCATTAAATTACCAGCGTTGTGTCATCGCGCTTCTCTTTCTTTTCTATGCAGTCCGACAGTGACCGCGCTATAGGTCATGTAGTCCCCTTAAGGCTCTCCCCCGCAGGCGCGTTATTATCGGTCGATAATATCGGATACGTTATTGCATTATCTATTTTCAGTACATTTTGTACTAGGACCGCCGAAAAATTAACCCACTGCTGCAACAATAACGACGCAATCGAAGTAGGACGCTAGCATCCCTCCGTCCTGCGATATTCCTACATGAGTTCTTAGAACATTTTTTATTAGGACGCATACGATCTTACACACACCTGCGTTAATAACGTAGTATCGTGTAGTGCAGGCCCGGCCTGTAGGCTACACGAACACGTTAGATATATCGGACGATAAAAACGCACTTGTGTGACAAGAAATCGGGTCGCATTATCACAATAACGCATCCGATATTTGATAGAGAGCCTTTATCGCGCACTTAAATTTGAACTCTTGGTGTTGAGCCGAGCATTGATAATCCAACAGACCCCATCCCAGCGCGTCAAAAAAAACCACTGTTGGATTTTCAACTATAGGCGCTAAGCAGAGCATTGCAAAACTAGTCATCATCATCTGCCTAGCCTTTTCCCAACTATGTTCGGGTCGGCTTCCAGTCTAACTAGATGCAGCTGAATACCAGTATTTTACACGGAGCGACTGCCTATCTGACCTCCACAACCCAGCTACGGTAATACGATACCCCTTGGTAAGACTGGTTGTCATATTTTCGGGCTTCTGACGACCCGTAACGACTGTCAAAGATCCTGCACGAATGACAGCCGGGACCAACGGCGTAACATGCTTTCCGAGGCACGGAGGGGTATAAAGACGGTCACCCATCCACAGACCAACCGCGGCAAGCAAAGCTTAACCTGATCGATCGACCCGTGCGACTGTTATTACTTAGCCACAAGCCCCTCAGCATTGCAAAACCAGGGCTCGAAAAAAAATCGCGGCCGTAAAACGCGCCGTGCGTATCTGGGCTTATAGAAAACACTATTTCACTATACTTAACAGGGGAAAGTTTGTGGCGATGACATTTTGTTTTGCTGTTGAAGGTGGAAGAAATAATGGGAGGGTCAGTGTACTGTTATAGTTTTGAAGCAGGAAGTC
The DNA here is from genome assembly GCA_914767645.1 of Hydraecia micacea. Taxonomy (NCBI): domain Eukaryota; kingdom Metazoa; phylum Arthropoda; class Insecta; order Lepidoptera; family Noctuidae; genus Hydraecia; species Hydraecia micacea. The sequence continues at coordinate 2,470,532 of OU611793.1, read as the reverse complement.
ACGGGCGCTTTTAATACACAAAGCTTGTGCCCAAAACAACAAGTTACATAAAAAATACAGGCAAATAGACAAACGTTTAAAGGTTTTTTGGTAAATGTCAACAGATTGCAATTCAACAACATTCATTGCGTTATTTACGTTGTTGAACGGATTTTTTTTAACATAATTATATGAAGCAATGTGTTAGCAATATACTTTAAAATGATTCATATTGTGATTGATAGTGTGTTAAGCAATTAGAGCACAGCAGTAGATATCGCTATCAGTCATAAGACCATCATTGAACTCATAGAATTAACAATCATAAACTTAACTTAAGTATTAAAGTATTATATTATTATAATTATTGTGAGTGTGAAGACAATGTGGGTCATTTTATTTTTTACTTTTTTTTTATTTTGATTATTTTCTTTGTTCTGTTTAGTTTTTGTCATGGTCTGGCAGTTTGAGTAATTTATGTGGCCTACCCAAATGTCCTTTCTTTGGTATTGTTTGTCGAATCGTTGAGCTCCTTAAGTTTTGAGTTGAGCTGCACGATTTCTGACAAATGCGTGCACTGACTGGACAGGTCCACTCAATCTGTGTGGTTATTTCCTCAAAAGACCATCTCGGACTTCGATCTACATGGTCTTCATATAACCTGACCAAGATTATGTCTGGACTTTAAAAGAGACTGTGACCTCTGAGTTTGTTTCGGCCGTTCTTCTCAGAGTAGTCAGATAGGAAACGCCGACCTCATCTAGTTTTTAAAATATGATTGACGTGTAAAAGTGTTTGTGCAAACCTACTTACAGAAATAAAATCATTTATCATTTAACTTTTTTATTTCCTAGAAAAAGTCAAGAATGGCGGAACCCTTTTCAATTTCATCACACGGCGAGGTCGTGACTTTACCCTTTACTCCCTCGAGTCCGAAACTTATCGGCAATCTCGAAAATAAACACGTGAGGAAAACCGTGAACATTTATAACACAGCTATGTATCGGAATCATGACTCGAGCAAAGGGTCATTGGGTTTTTTCATGAGGAATTTCTCAGTAGCAGCCTTGTAAATTTGTGCCTGGTTAATTGCAATAGGCTTGCACTCTATTACTGGCGAAATGTGGGTGTACTTATGTACTTACAGTCAACAAAAGAGATAAGTATGCACAGGGCCGTCTTAACCATATTGGGCGCCCGGGATGCGAAAATCAGCCTGCGCCCCAATTTTTGTTTTTTTTTTTTTTAATACTTACTCTACAATAAATTTAGGTACATTTTCAAACATCAAATTTAATTTTTCCGACTTTAAAATCGGCAATCTTTTTTATGATATCGTCTGTTTTATAATCAACTTTCAATTCGATAGGTATACGTACTATAGTCAAAGTCAATCTATCTTGACTTGAGTTGAGTAAATAGCTTTTTATTAATTTCAATTTCGAGAAGGTTTCCTCCCATAAGACACTGCGCCCGGGGGCCACGCACCCTTTGCACCCCTGGGTAAAGACGGCTCTGAGTATGCAGGATCGTTAGATATAGTTGAAGTTTAGTAAGAAACCGATGGATGTTCTCGAATTTTGATTAATAGAAAACAAACAGCTCATTAAAATTAAATTTCAGTCGACAACATCAATCGGTTTCTTACTAAACGTCAACTATATCCGACGATCCTGCATACTTAACTCTTTTGTTGACTGTACTTATTAATAGGTTATGATTAATAAGTAGATGTGAGGAACAAGACTTCTCCCTGTAGATAGGGTCTGTGGTGTCGCTACTGCCCAACAGCTCGCCACAAGCGGCCCTGCGAGTTTCTGTGTCTCTCTTGGTCTGGCTCCTTACCCTAGACTTGTTCCGGCAAAGTAAACTAGACCGGTACAGACCTAGACTTCGGAGCGCGCAAGCCCCACCACGACGTCAACGTGGAGACACGGCAGTGGGGTTACACAATCAGCCTATTTTGTTCCCACTGCTTGGACACAGGACGCCTCTCTTCGAGAAGGAGTGAGCGTAATCCAACCAGGCCCAGTGCGGGTTGGTAGATGTCACACATGTGTTCTTAATAGGTACACCTCTGTTTAATCCTACGGGGAATTGAGGCGTAACTTTATGTTAACAATAAAATAACAGCATGAACAATTGAACAGTGGTGACCAAGTGGTAACGGCCGTGACTTACGAGTTGTAGGTCGTAGGTTCGAATCCAGACAGGCGCTTTACATTGTGTAAATTATTTCATCACCACTGCTCTCAAAACGGTGAAGGAAAACATCGTGAGGAAAGCGGCATGTTTTTAGAACCAAAAATTCGAAGACATGTGACATCTGCCAAACCGCACTGGGCCCAGCAGTGGGAACATTATAGGCTGATTATGTAATAAAATAACAGCATAGAATAACAAAAAAAAAAATCGGCTCTCGCTAAATATTTACAGAAAACATTCGCCTCACATTCTTTTCCATTATACTCATTCGTTTAAGTATTTATTTCAGGCCATCGTTTCTTCCATATTTTCCGAAGAGCAACAAAACAACGTTAACGGCCGCCATGTTGCTATCTCGTATCCGTTTCCGGTCGCCGTTGGGCCGTCGTTCCGGTATTCTTCCATCAGCTAATTGTTCATGATTTCCTAGCGATATAATTTACGTGACAGCGAGTGAGTTACTTCTTGTTCTGTTCTTTCATTCCTTTCATTCGTTCATAACTTTATGACAGTAAGCGGTATTAGGTGTTAAGTGGACCGTGGGGATGCATGAAGAAGCCTCCTCGTGTAGCGCAGTTTGTTCCGCCAGTTACTCAACTGAACCGAGCGCTCGGCGCATCCTGGACAGTCACACCCAACACTTATTTCACTGGCCAATTCTTCCCTTGCGGTGGTAGGGCTAACGTCCGCCTGGTTTGCGACCATTCTCCCACCGGAGTCAAGCAGCCTGCTGTGTTTCGTCGATGCGTGGGAGTTCCAGTGCCTTAGGCATCTTCTGGGCACGCTCGTTCCATCATAGACCTCATCCATCGCTTTCCACCACGCGTGATCGAGGTCAAGAGCGGGACGATTCGGCAATAAATTAAAAAAAAAAACCGTTCACTTATGAAGGATGTAGACGTGGAGATTTTTAACGTTATCGACGTGGTTCATTTATTTGCCAACCACGCATCCGAACGTAGCGTAGCCATGGGGCGCCTCTCAATATAATAATGCCCGGGAATAGGGCTCTAGGGAATCCCGGTGAGATTTTCTTTTTGTAACATCTGCAAGGAGTATTGGTCGAGGTCCTTGGCAGCTCTGGACAGAGTGAAGTGGAAAGAGAGTAGGCACGCCTTTGGCTAGCAGTGGGACATTAATCTATCTATATAAATAAAAATGAATCGCCGAAATGTATGTACGCGCATAACTTCCGAACGACTGCACTAAATTGGATATTTTTTTTTGTGTTCGGTATTACCATGACAAGGTTTGTCTGAAAGAAAATTTAGGAAATTCGAAAAAAAATTGCATCCTTGCGAAGCTGGGGCGGGCCGCTAGTGACTAATAAATAATTTAAAAAAAAACATCTGTAAACCGAACCGCACTATTGCGGAAAAGAACGTCACAGATAACTATCAACTAGACTTCAAGTCAGTGCCTCTCATTCAAAAAGCGAAGGCACGGCGCACAAAAAAAAAACCGCGAGTCATTTTTCAAAAATAGAATGTTTGTGATATTTTTTTTCCTCGTTGGTTTTTGCCAAGCCATTGCACCAATCATATTACACACATAAAAAAGACATATGCCAGCAACTGATGGACCTTCTCGAAAGTGCTACAAACTGGATCCTATAATCCTATGTATCATTGAGTGACGGTCACGGGTGGCGGATCCGTTTTACGATGATCGCAGGCGCCGCTCCCGAACCTATACGTTTTATTACTGGGGATACGGTTTCATTAAACGCGGGTTGGGAAGACATAATAAATATTTTTTTAAGGACGTTTCACTTGTAGGTATGTATTTTCATTTTTGTTTCATTCAACAGAAATGAGAATTCATCTGCTTATTCCATTTCATTTCTCTATCATTCAGAGCGCGAGCGAAAGATGTCGAATGCCGAAATAACAAAGACGCTTTACCATTCTTTCAATTCTTTAATTATGAAACGAACATTCTCCTTCGTCGACCACATCATTGCTTACCATCAGGTGGAATATCTAGTGGATAATAATTTAAAAAAATCTATTTCTATAGGTACCTACGTACCTAAAAGTTATTTTTTGACTCGCTCAGTCTGACGCAACTGTCTAATAAAAAAAGAAACTATGAAACGGGCACTAAACATAATGGCGGCTATCGCTGTCTCGCTTTAACATCTGCAGTCTGTGTGTCTGTGTCATTTTTGCTATGTTGGTATTCAGTTTTAGTGCAAGTTTCATACAAGCGCCGTTTTTCATCTTTTTAATAAAAAAATAAACTATGAAACGTGCACTAAACATAATGGCGGCTATCGCTGTCTCGCTTTAACATCTGCAGTCTGTGCATAGTCTGTGTCATTTTTGCTATGTTGGTATGCAGTTTTAGTGCAAGTTTCATACAAGCGCCGTTTTTCATCTTTTTTCTATGGGACTCCCGTCTCTTCTTACATATAATGAACATTACTTACTCTATGGACTCGCTGACAATCTCAACCCGCAAGTGTTCCACGAACCGTATCCTTCCCGCTGTTTTTATTAACTATTCATAGCACAGCGGCCGAGCCTTCGATGCCAGTCCATCACGTCACCCATTACGTTAATAAAATGAAAGCTAGATTTTATTTACACCAATAGTGGAGGTTCGTTAGTGGTTGCCATGTCGGCCATTTTATTTGCCGTCACTAGTATTGAATCATATTTATTTCAAAGCAAATAAAGACCGGGTTACACGAGCCTCGTTTTTCAAACTAGGATATCATGAAAGTGCTAGTAAGCTAGCAAGCTAGTTACTTAGCCCTTGTGGGTACAAAAGTATCCTCATTTTTAGGCTATTGATGATGTAAAATCTAAATATTTGCACGGCTGAAATGCCGAATACAGTGAAACCCTATCTTAAGAACTTATGTTACCTACCTACATTCTTGCAAATAAATATATCATATTAAGTTAGTTAGCAGGATAGTAAGCTAGCATAGCATAATCAGCCTATAACGTCCACACTGCTGAGACACAGGCTTCCTCTCTGTGAGAGGGAGTGGGCTGTAATCCACTACGCATGCCCAGTGCGGGTAGAGGATGTGACATGCCTTCGAATTTTTGGTTCTAAGACATGCGGGTTTCCTCACGATGTTTTCCTTCACCATTTTGAAAGTAGTGGTGATGAAATAAATTACACAAAGTATTGCTCCTGTTCGGGTTCGAACCCGAGACCTACGACATATAAGTCGGGGCCGTTACCACTGGGCCACCGTAAGCTAGTGCGATAGTTTAATAGGACGGGGTTCTATTTATGAGCTAGTGGCGCCCTTCACCACTGACTTTACTATCCTGGCTTGCGTACTAGCTTCGTGTATCCCAGGCATTAAAGAGGAAACCTCGACAATGCTCTTTGTTTTACAAATTGAAGTTACATCTTCCTGTAATTTACCCTTTACAGAATATATTTTCTGGATCACCAGGGTTGCTGGGACATGTAGGCGCAACCTGTTACCAGAACACGTAATTTTTCGTCGGTTATTAACAAAAAAAATAGCTGATCTATACTTTTTGACCCCGTAGATCTTGCACTTGACTATGAAACAGCAGATTTTTATTTTGATAACCGATGAACAATTTTTACAATAGAGGGTCTAGAATCATAATGATGAATTCATGGTAACAGATTGTGAGTCGATGCTTTTACATTCAACACACTCACTTCCATAATATTTTTAAATGTGCACGTTTCCCGTGCCTCATAATATTGAAGGTCAGAACATCCACATCGTACGCACACAGACTACTCAATGACTAAATAGGTAGTTACAGAAGTTCGGCCCGAGCCCGACACTCACTAATTTTAAATCACCATAAAAATATTTTTCGATGATTTTTAACCGACTTTTGAATGCTGCTTCGTAGATTACCATAAATAATAGAGAGGGTCAGAGAGAGAAAGAAATAGTTTTCATGGTTTTCGAGGGTGCTGAAGCTGATAGTAAGATTAAAATGAAAATCCAAGATGGCGGCTGCAAAACTGTTCAACTGTTGCGTCATGGGTATCATTTTCATGGTTTTCGAGGGTGCTGAAGCCGCTAGTGAGGTCAAAAACGAAAATCCAAATGCGTCTAAACGTGCGTGCGCCCGTTGTTTGAGCCTTCTGTACCTATTACCTGTGTGACTCAATAGAATAGAATAGAATAGAATACTCTTTATTATGTACACCATATAATGTTCAATGTTCGGGTAAATCGCGTCAATGCAACCATCCTTGTTACTGAAGGTTTTACGGCCGCTTCAAATGTTTAGGATAAGCCCCTCAGTACATAGAAATTGCACTTATTTAAAGGGTTCTCATCTCTACCGCTGTCGTGATAACAAACCGACTTGCGTTTCCTTTTAGGACCCCAGTTTAAGTGCTTGTAAAAACTGTTAAGCGAAAGGAAGCTATTAGATTTTAAAAAGTGATAACGAAATGAACAGGGTTTTTTTTCAAACTGGGTTATGTTTATAGAACGTGTCCCGGAATTAACGCACACCACCAAACACCCCAATTAGAATATTATGTTATAATCATAATACATACACTGGATGTTTACTATTATGTATAAAACATTGTTTTTTTTTTATGTACTGATTGTGGGAGAAAGGACCCCGCCAAAATATAAGGAAAAAGCCGTTCGGTGAATTTGGCTGAAATTTTGTGTACAATATAGCCTGTAACATGCTGATTGAAAGTTAATATGGGCGCAAAAAAAATAATGGCCAGTTTTAGAGATATAGCCATTTTTATGTTCCAATCAGGAAGATGTTTTTAATATAAATAAACAAAAAGCATTCACATCAACCACAACATTATTACTAAATAATTCCTAGATCATCATAATCGAGTGATTAACCGTTTTCCCACACGTAAGCAAGAAAAACAGAGTTTTTCTACAGCATTTTATATTCAAGCACCCATTTTTTAAACGCTTTAGCATAAATAATTCTTGCTTACCTAAACCCTACTTAATTAGCCACGAGGGCTAAATAATTACAAAAAGGAACAAGTATTTACAGTCGTATTACAGGTACAAATGAAAATAAAATTATGCATGCGAAAATAAAAACATACTCATACGTCCTGGGTAATTAGTTCGTAATAACTACCTATTTTCTTAAAGCGACCTTACTCGTTAAAAAAAGAAATTTACAATCTGCAGTAAAGGTAATTCTATATCTAAAATAATAATACGTGAAATATACAGGTTGTAAAAGGACCCTTTGTTTTTTTTTTTGGGTGGGAAATTATCAAATAACTGTAATAATTCGAAACGGCGGTAATAATTGAAGTTGTATAAAGTTTCTTGTATTTTTTTCTCGACCTTCACGCTGACGGAATCAAGGGATAGAAAGTTCAATACATAAAGGAGACGGGGATTTCTGGGCCTGATTGTAATAAGTTGAGGTATGGCTTAAAAAAAAGGTTATATTTTTCTATTTCAAAGTGTGAAAAATCAACTCAATTTACAATCTGGAAAATGAGATATCCAATAATTAAGTTGGGGTTACGAAGTAATTGGAATATCGATTCAATTATAATCGATTACCGTTACAGAGTTCATACTATTTAGGAAAATGCTTTCACCAGATGATTAATTCAATTAAAATAATTAAATCTCTTACAATTAAAGTATTAAGAGTTTAAACTAATTAAATATCTACATAATTAAGATAAATCAATTCACGTTTACTAATCGATTATTGTATTTTTAACCTGTGCTAACTCCACAGAGTACTTTTTGCAATCAAAAAGTACTCTGTGCTCTGACTTGACATGCATGACATGACATCGACACTCGTTTCTCAATGAAACAGAAAAAGAAATCTTGGAGAAATAATAGAAAAGTACCCTATAGTATATTTTCATAGATGAGTTCTTTCAGGAGGAAATACGGTCGGAGAGACTTTTGAAAAGCCTTAGTAATCGTCTAGTGCGTGTGCGTTTTGAGTGTGTTTCCTCCCATACTTTTATTGATATTTTCCTCGACCCCTGCTTTCCTACGGAATTCTAATCTTCCTTCTTGTACGACCCTTGCCTTGCTACTATACCGGACACGGAGAACCCCGCATAAACGTTGAATTGGACTTGTTATTTTGGATTCTACGAACGACCTACCGATTGGATATTGATTGACATCATGGATCGTTGTGTAAATTGTGGCAACCATTTTTTTTTAAACCATTTATTTTGACACCGCACACGATCAGTTTGAAAAAAAATGGGCCCCCCACAATCCTATGGCGACCAAAAGCCGCCATTTTTTCAATTTTAATGTAGCCAGCGACACTCACAAGGTTAAGACGAATCGATTGACGTAAGAATCATCAAAATCGGCTTACGCGTTTGGTCTCTAGAACGCTACAGAGGAACAAACATAAATACATACAAATATAAATACGTATACTGATAAACCCATTACCCTCCTTCGGCAGTCGGGTAAAAAATGACAATCGTACTTCAAAAATCGGCTGTTAAGTACAGATTATTACGTAACCTCACTCTTCCTAAATCTCTTTTACCTCGGCTGTCAGATTGCCAAAATCTGCAAAATTTTCAGTGATTGTTTTTTAATGTAGTAGCTATCAATTGACACCAATTTCATATTTTTACATCCAGGCCCAAAATTGTATGAAAGCGTATCCGTCTCCTTTCTCAGTCTAGTCTTCAACATCGTGTTGGCTGCATGGAGCTCGTTATTTCAAGTTTCAAGTCCGAGAGTCCTCGAATCAAGTGTCTATTCGATACTACGTCGAAAATTTTTTTTTGGTATTTTTTTTTATGTTTAGAAAGATGTAAAGTGGTATTGTGAAGTACTAGCGACCCGCCCCTGCTTCACCTGTTTTTTATGACTTGACCAAACATCTTCTCCTTTTTAGCGTGCTGACTGTATATAAGGTATTTCAAATTAACTTAACAAACTTTAAGAGGTGCTTTAGACCATCGAACTGGACATTTTTCACTATGAGACCAACTCTGAAATCACGAAAAAAAATTAGCCGTTTCATACATTTTGGTCAAGTAGGTATTGAACTAAGTATATATTGTTGTAAGAAACAGCTGATTTCTTTTTTTCGTGATTTCAGTGTTAGTCCCATAGTGAAAGTTGTTCAGTTCGATGGTCTAAAGCACCTCTCAGAAGCCGATCACAAAATAGCTGGGAAAAGGCTAGCCTTCTATTTTGGGTTTGGCTTCCAGTCTAACCGGATGCAGCTGAATACCAGTATTTTACATGGAGCGACTGCCTATCTGACCTACACAACCCAGTTACTGGGTAATACGATACCCCTTGGTAAGACTGGTTGTCAGACTTTCGGGCTTCTGACGACCCGTGTTCTGCTTTCCGAGGCACGGAAGGGTCTCGGTATGTAAAGATGGTCATTCATCCACAGACCAACCGCGGCAAGCGTAGCTTAATCTGATTGATCGACCTGTGCGGCTGTTATTATTCAGCCACTGACCCCTCTCACACTCCTCTCACGATTTTTTTATTAGGTGTAAGTTTGATATTAATGTACTAGTCATTCAGACCTTTCGAATTAAACTCTCTAACTGGTGGTAAAACCCGCACCAAAATCCGTTGCGTAGTTTAAAAGAACAGCGCGGTCACCCAGACACACGAAAACCAACATTATTTTCAATATGTATAAAGCCAACATGATTCCAATCGGAAAAAGGGATGGTGCTATCAATCATGCATAACTCCGTCTCGCTTTCGGCTACGACACCTGGGTTTGCTACAAAACAAACGTATGGTTTTATCAATCAATCAAAATATTTTATTTCACATAAACCTATATGGGCACTTATGAAACGTCAGAAGCTAGGTGCACGGTTCCAATTGGTCGTTATCATACAGAAAAAGCTCTCAAAAACTCGTAGACCTCGTAATCGTAGCACTGCTACGGCGTAGCTCCGTGCTACGAGCGACTACGCTGTTTCAACCTACGCGAGTAAAGACTTTAGAAGATTGACCGACAGGTTTATTTTATTTTATTTTATGTTTAGTTATTTATAGCTTTATATTGTACTACATTAAGTAATACGGGCTGGTGTCTGCAACTCCACGTCAATGCGCGTGTTTTGCGTATGGATTGCATAATGTTCTTGTATACTCTCGAAATTCAAGTATGTACCTATTCCTTGCATATTTTAAAAACTATCGTATTTCTGTCTGTGTATTTAAAAAAACAAATTATTAAGCTCCTTGCTCAAGATTTAATTAACTATAGGATTTTAAGATAACGAAAAAATGGTATTGTTGTTATTTGAGCCTGTTATGGAAAAACATCGTAAACGACAAATATAGGTAAGTATTTCACTTTTTTAACGTAACGTCAAGTTAAAATTATTTAGACTAACGCAAAGACCCCTAAACTCATATTTGCATAAACGTCAAAATTGTGTGTTTTGCACATAATACAAAAACCGGACATGTCTGATTAACCAGTAAACAATAAACAGTAAAATATCTCTCCTGTAAAATTGTATGTTTGTCGCTAACGATGTTCTTCCATAACAGGCTCGATATATTGATTTTGTCTAAATTTACCAAAACTGTATCATGAACTATGTGGAAGGATTGTACATTTACTTATCGCATATGGTATTTCTAGATGTAATATACAATGTACGATTGTTTGTTTTCCCAAATAAAATAAAATATCCATTAGTGCACTATAACTCGAGAAACACAACCGATCGCCTTAAAAATAAAATTGTTCTCAAACTATAGACTACACTATAGTATTTTTATAGTCAATCAAGTCGATAAAAGTTCAAGCTACTAAAACCGAACAAAAGAAAAAATAATGAGCCTAATCTATAGTCAATCGACAGTCGACTATTCGCAAAGAATCCCGCACTATAATGAGTTCGCGAGATCTAGGACACGATTTAAATTCCGTACGAGGCACTAAGTTTGCCGAAACTAGCGCTTGAACTGAAATCTGTGTCTCGAGCGATTGTTTGACACCCTCGGGAATCACTAGGAACAGGGTGTTGTTCCATAGTTTTAGAAGTTTATTTTATAAATATTACCGCGCAGCATGTGGCGCTGCCTCGTAGGTATTGTTACGAAAAGGTCGGATAAGAGTGACACTGCCTTTTTTTTAAAGTGAAAGTTCTACCGTAGAACTGTTCAGTAGAACTAGTGGGAACAAACCCTTCGGATGTGTTCGGCTGTCCTCGGGATGTACTCGGTTTTAATGTATATCCGATATGTCAGTGAGTAATGGCAAAGTATTCTGTTTGTGTTTTGTTTTCACTTCTGTCTGCACTCCGGGAGTGACACTGTTTTTTGTTCTGTCATTACTTAAAACCCTAATCAGTAAATACAGAATGCCTAGACAGAATAATATAACCAAATACATAATGTTTATTTATTTATACTTTTCGTACACAAAAAAAAGGTACACAGGCGGACTTAATGCCTTTTTTTTTTGGATGGGAAATCATCTAATGACCCCTGCCGCTCTGGGTGGAGCGGAAGGGAGTGTCAGACTCTTACTGACTAAAACCCACCCGTGTTCCTTCCTTAGCCCTTTATGTTCCGGGCAGCGGTAACCCTTTCGGACGATCCCGCTACCCCGGCAGGCTTCGGGCCTAGCGGGACTTAATGCCTTAGGCATTTTCTACCAGTCAACCAAGGTAGTGAAGAGATTAGATGGCAGGTGCTTTGGTTGAGAAGAATTATGGTACAGACGCCAGCACATCAACCTACTACAATCTGTCAGATTTCTGTAATAGATTTTCAACTTTATCGCTAAAGCATAAGGTTCAATGTTGATTGGGAAAATTTGACAGTTAGGTGTAGGTTGATGTGCTGGCGTCTGTACAAAAAAAAACTATTCAAACTATTGAATCAGAATCACTTTTTGAAGTCGGTTCTTTGTTTTTGTAAAAAAGTTTTTATTTTTCACTTTTTAGTTGTACCTACTCCACACAAATTCAACTAACACTAGTGCATTGAAGACTTGAAGACACCGACTAGAAGAATCGTCAAAATTCGCATAGAAATGCCGGAGATGCAGTACATTTATGCATATAACATCGTACATAAGAATAATTACATAATCTATTATATACTAAAACCTTCCTGAAGGTATTTAGATCACATTAGTGAAAGAATTATCAAAATTGGTTCATTAGTTTTTAAGAAAATCGCGGAGATACAAACATACATACATACGGGTCGAACACAGAACCTCTTTTTTGAAGTCGGTTAAAAAGGCGAAAGGGTTTAGGGAGGTCCTATATACTTAATGGACTTGAAATTACAGCAACCAGCAAGAAAATTTATCTCCACTTTATTCTACTCTTTATACTGAAGGCAACAAACCCTATCAACAACACAGTATAATTTACTAAAACACCAAAAGAGTATCATCCAGGTCATCCAGGTCGCAATCGTGTGCGTAATTCGTTCAACAAAATTGTTATCCATTAATTGTGTTGGAATCGAGTTTGTGGTTCCACGTGTGCGCGGAAAATGTGGAACACCAATAAACCACATGCCAAATGTATGTAACGCCCTTTTTTAACACGTACCTTTGGCATTAAATACGTATAAATCTTTTGGAGCTTTGTTTAATGTGTTGAACATCTGTATTGTGTGATGGTGTACTCTTAATTTCAGGTGCGCAGTCATTGAGGGCATTTGTGTGAAATTATGATGAATGAATTTATATGGCCAAATGGTTAAGCTCTTAACGCAAGCCAGTGAGTTTGGATCCCATTCGTTGTAATTACTGTTTTATATAAAACAAGGTCGCTTCATGAGAATGAAAATTACAACTGTCTACCTATTACGGTACACGAGATACAGCCCACTGCCAAACAGATGGACGGACGAACAGCGGAGGCTTACTAATAGGGTTCCGTTATTAGCCTTAGGGTGTGGAACCCAAAAAAGATTTATTTTTTATTTTTTTCTGCAATGACTTTTTATGTATTTAGCCCACCGGCACGCTAATTGCTAAACACACTATCAATCTCAATCTGAATCATTTTGAAGGATATTGCTAATCCATTGCTTCACATGTTCGAAAAACGTGTCTGCTCAACAAAGTAAATAACGCAATGAATATTGTTGTACTGTCAAAATGAAACCCATTGCTACTGATAGTGTGTACGCAATTACCCCACAGGTTAGAGATTTATCAAAAATTCCTATTTTTTCATATCACAGAGATAAGCATAAAATCCTCCATTTATTTCGAAAACTCCTTAACTACAATTTGGTATCCACTGGAAAAAAAACACGGAGAAAAATGGCAAGTCCCAAAGAAAACGGAAATTATTCGACGAATTTAATCACGAAACAAACTAAGAAACAACAATATAATGCTATTTTTTGCCAACATAACTCCCTCTCGTCATTATCTGCCTTCTCCCTGCAGCGTAGTCGTGAAGATGCACAGATACGTCACCGCTACCCGTCGCTTCGCTGCAATAAATTTGTGACTACCCACATACGTAGTGCGACGCGAACTTAAAGTTAGTACACATCGGTGAGAATAAATATTTAACTGACTTTAGTTTCGACGAGATGGCTTGAGTCTAGATGTTTATTTCTCTGCGTGTATATTGAAATTGTAATATGTTACTTCCAACCCGCCAACCTGTCTTGAGCAAGGTGTGATCTATTCTCGTGTCTTCTGATCAGAAGTGACCTTTGCCCTTCCTAGCCTTTTCCCAAATATGTTGGGGTCAGCTTCCAGTCTAACCGAATACAGCTGAGTACCAGTAATTTACATGGAGTGACTGCATATCTGACCTCCACAACCCAGTTACTGGATAATACCGACACCAACAGTCTGAAAATTTAACCATGTCAGACTGTCGGGCTTCTGACGACCCGTAACGACTGTCAAAGATCCACGAATGACAGCCGGTAAGACTGGTTGTCAGACTTTCGGGCTTCTGACGACCCGTAACGGCTGGCAAAGATCCACGAATGACAGCTGGGACCAACGGCTTAACGTGCTTTCCGAGGCATGGAGGGGTCTTGGTATGTAAAGATAGTCACCCATTCACGGACCAACCGCGGCAAGCGTAGCTTAACCTGATCGATCGACCCGTGCGGCTGTTATTACTTAGCGACAAGCTCCTCTCCACAATAATAGGCTAGTATTATATATTCATTATGTTACTTGTAGGTTATCTACAGGTCAGGGAAATTCATTGTTTAGAGAGGGTATTGAAGACTTTTATTATGGACCCTGGAATACCCACCTGTCTGCCATTTTTTTTTCAAAATGGCGGCCGCGCCTGATACCTATATCAATCGATATCGATATGCCACGTGATCAACTTTGAACGTTAATATCACGTGATATTAACGTCCAGTTGTTTTTTTTTACATTCCGTCCATTGATTGAAGCCGGCCTTTGCCTTTTTATTTGTTTTCTGTATCATAGGCTTCTACTCCGTTCACCTCTAATACCCTGTTTTTGCTCAGACGGTAAAAAAAGTCTATGAAATGAAAGAATATGAAAAAAAATATGAAAGAACAAATCCGTTTGCACTTTACTGTAAAATACATTCATGATAATGAATTATTTTTTTATTTATTTGTATAGAAGATTAGTTAGTCGTTTATTTTAGTATCTAGTGTATATAGTTACTTATATTGTAATGATAATGATAAATTATGATTAATTTAAAAAATTATGTTTCGTAAAAATATCGCATATTGTAAAGGAAACTTTCTGTTTGTTCGTACCTTCATAATTTAAATGAAAACATGAGTGTAGACTCTCCCTAACACAGGTATTCGCGCCACAATTATGCGTTCAGACCATAAATCTGGCAGAATAATTTCGAAATAATGACGACTGCATAATATTTTTACTTACCAAGTAACCACGAGATCGACAGCGTCTAGATAAATATAAACCCACATATTTGTAAACGTTGCTAATTTTTTTTCTGCACAAATTGTGGCAACGTTTATTTTGCACAAACAACACGCGCATTACCAAAAAAAGTTACATAAAACACCACGACGTCATGTCATCACGTCATTAACGTCTTCTTAACCAGAAATTTGACGAAGCAACATTTTTAAACAAGAGGGGGAAATTCTAAGGGAAAATTAATTGATTAACACAATAGGTACGTCAATTTGTTGTGTAATATCCATTCCATACAACTGTCAAATAACGATAGTTTCGATTTTAATATACGAGCAATTTAAGTTCAATTGAACTGGGTCAATTTGGTAAACAATTAACTTCCCTGACTGAGTGGTGCAAATTGCGTGGTAACAAATGACACCAACGGGACTCAAATATTATGAAGCGTTTATGTTGAGCAGTATTTTTTATTTTTTTATTTCCTACTAAGGCACCAAGTCCCAATATACAAATCTCAAATATATAAAATTGATTACATCATTACAATAAAATACACTAACATTAAATAAAATCATTAAGTTAGTAGGTAATATATTATATCTACTTGAATTTTAGTACCTACTAGGGGCACTTCTAGGGTGCTTGGGGGAGGCCTAAGAGTTCAGCAGTGGACGTCCTTCGGCTGAAATGGTGAGGAGCACTTCCGGGGAAGTACCAACCACAACCTTAAAGACACAGATGAAATTCTGCAATTGTACAATCTTACGTTTAGGTTGATACTTCAAACGATTTTAGTACCTAATGTCTCGATAAATGGCGTTGTTCATCTAACATTCTCCGCTGAATCGCGGTGTTAAGATTCTCCGGAAAAACATGACCTCTTCGTGTACATTCAAATAAATTGCTTTCGTATAAGTAAACATTGGCTTTTTATTCATTTGCCCGTAATTTTACTGGGACCTGCAATTCAAACAGCAATACCGTCTAAGTCTAACACACTGCCATCTCCCTTATTTTTTTCCAAATGTTTGTGCTCGGTGCAGAATATCTTCTTTTTCCTGTCAAGACTCGCGTTAATTAAAACTAAGCTATTTGCAGGATGGTAGCGTTCCCTAGTTTCTGCCTGTCCCCGTGGGAAAAATGCGTGAGTGTTGTTTAAATAATGCTCGAGTCTTGAGTGAATTTCTGTAATACATGCCGGGCATACATGTAGTGTAGACCAGGAGGTTTACACTTTTGTGAAATTTGATATGACTAGAAGGGCTCTTAGCCCATAACATATTTCACAAAATCCATCCATCGATTCATTGTTCTTTCCCCAGTAGGAAACACAGCAACAGGGAGTTAAAAATGAGCCAATTCATTAGAGGCTTTCAGAAACCAGGTATCCATTTGGCTAAAATCTTACCTACAGCCACCTCTTACTATTAATACCCTAGTCACTAAGGGAATCGCTTGCAATAACTTTCGCCCGCCAAAATAACAAAATGGCGTCGCGCCGGGCTGTTTGTCAGTGCCGTCATTATCCGGTAATGCGGCCAAACATTTTCTTAATGGGCAGCGTGAACTAATAAAGAAATAACTAAGCATTTTCGTATTTTGAGGGTTACGTTAAGACGTTTTGTTTTGTCTGTTCTCTGTAGCAATGCTGGGTATGTTTTTATATAAACACTAGCTGCGACCCGCGGTTTCACCCGCATAAGTGTCGATCCCGTGGGAATATCGGGATATGAAGTAGCCTATATGTTAATTCAATTAGATTTCTTTATTTCAGACATGAGTCCATAGTGTTAATCCAGGATACCTGCACACCTGCGGCTACCTCCATACAAAATTTTATCAAAATTAGTCCAGTTTTTTGAGCGTGAAGAAGTACCAAACATGTAAACACACACACACATACACACGCTCACAAACTTTCTAATATTATTGTGATAGCGTGATGGCCCGGTGGTTAAAGGTCACAGCTCATTAAAGCAACCCGGCACCCACCCCGCATCGCCTCGCTCAGCGAGCTATGGAACGCCATAGCTCGCTGACCTTCAATGTATGGATCAGCCGTACCGTGAGTGTCCAATTTTCGGCTCCGAGTGCTCTAGTACCGGTCCAAAACTAATGCGGATGCTCGAGCATCCTCGTGACTTCGCGTGTAACAATAACACAACATAACTGGCGAAATGTTGGTCTACTATGCACCAGTGCCTACCGATTCAGAGAATCCTATGAATGAATTGAATTGAGAAATTGAAACATCAGTCAAATAAATTTGACAGAATTATACAGTCAGTGAAATTCATTATTAAGCAAACAAACAATTCGTTTCCCTGACTGTACAATTATGTCAGTTTGCCGTGTCATAGCCGCTTTATAAAAGTGTCAAAGAATGAAAATTGTGATTAGAATATGTTGGCAACTCCGACAAACTATATTTTTTAGAGTTAATTTCCTATTCCTTAAGTTATGTCAAACTACTGTCATTCAATCTGCAATAAAATCCGCTCCAATCACGTAACGCTAAAAAGCCTGCCTTTTTATTTCTGCTTCCACACCATCAAATATGTCAAGAACCAGCCCTGCTGCAATACTCCTTCATAAAGTGGTCCTTCGAGCCGGTTCCTCGTACAGTATAAGTTGGTAGTCAAATTACTAACTGTGACTTCACATAAGTATGGTTACCAAAGGAGATAAGTAAGGGTCGTCGGTATAGTTGAAGTTTATTAAGAAACCGATGGATGTTTTCGAATAAAATTTAATTTAATTAATAGAAAACAAACAGTTCATTTATCAAATTAAATTTCATTCGAAAATATCCATCGGTTTCTTACTAAACTTCAACTAGGTATATCCGACGACCCTGGTTACTGATCTCTTTTGGTGAATGTACACGGTTTTCATAATTCAATAAACGTTTCACACTAACTTCGAAGAAAAGCAAGCTATGTGAACGTTTTATCCTAATCGCCATTCGCTGGCATTTGACCGTCAGTCTTCGAATCGACCTCAAATGCTTGTTACCTCACTAATGAGGCTGACTAAGGCTGACACTGTGGAGCTGACATTCAACTGACTTGCAATTAATTTTCACATAGTAACAGACGTAGACTGTGAACAGACGAGCGGTTATGAAGGAACACAAAATTCTATTCTTAAATGGGCTAGCCAACTTTTAACTGAAATAGATCTAACAAAAAAAGTGGCACTCCGGGAGTGCCGACAGAATTGAAAACTTGAACATTTACGTGTGTATTTTTATAATCGTCATATAAACAAAACACAAACAGAATACTTTACCATCACTCACTGACATATCGGAAATACATTAAAACTGAGTACATCCCCAGGACAGCCGAACACATCCGAAGCGGTGTCGGTTACGGTAACAGTGGCACGAATCCAATGGTTTTTTTCCAATCTCAAAAAATGCCCAATACGCCTAAAGAAGTTTTCAATTCAAAAACTTCTATCTATTTCTCTTTTAAAATTGTCCGTTTGGAACTGCTTATAAAAGTGAAATATCAGGCCTCTTTCTTTAGGAGAGGATTATTCAACAGGTTGATCATTGGCACAACTTTCAGTCGACTTTAGCTTTCATAGTGCATAAACTAGACTCGCAGAACAGATGGCTGATGGGGCTGAAAGGTTCAGGAGTGGCGCCTGCGTACTGGACGTAGACATAGCGTTGGCAGGCCCCCCACAAGATGGACCGATGGCCTGGTGAATGCCGCGGGAATCCGCTGGATGCGAGAAGCACAAAACCGATTGAAGTGGCGGTGCTTGATGGAGGCCTTTGTTCAGCATTGGACGTCTTTCGGCTGAACTGATGATGAAAATAGACTGCAACGAGATTTACTTTGAGCAGCATAACCTACTCGCTACACTCTTCAGCCCATTTACTGTAGTAAAAAATTTAAACAACGTAAAGAATCTTATTCTTATAAAATGAATCTCCCACAAAATGGAAAGCCTCACGTTCAACAGACAGACGTATCAGCTATTATTATTCATGTATGCCGCGCGTACCTGTCGCCCGCGTGCCACGTACCAACGTAAATAGATGCTAAATGATGTCGTGTTGGCTATAATTCAGTTTCCGAATAAACAAGCCATTTTTTTCACTTTTAGTGAATTTTGGACTCCATTGTGTAAGAAAAGCAGATATTTTTTAAGCAAATATTGAATGCAATTGCTATTTGTTGCAGTTGAATACAATATTTTTATTTTTAAATCTTAACTGAAATAGAATGTGTGAGTCATCAATCATCAACATAGTAGGTAGTTTTTGTGTAATGAATTGGAGTTTATTAAATTGTTTTTAGCTCTAGCTTGAGCCAACTTGTTCAAGCCGGAATACAGCAACGTTTCTTGACGGGAGATATACATAGGTATCGTTGTAGTAAATGCTAATAACAACAGCCACACGGACGATTGCAGGTTAAGCCACGCTTGCCGAGGTCGATCCGTGGATAGGTCCATTTCATACAGAGACCCCTCCGTGTCTCGGAAAGCACGTTAATAGGAAATGCGATCGGAGAGACTTTTGAAAAGACCTAAGTAAAAAGTCATAATTCGAGGTTTGGCTCTCGCCTTTTTCCTCCTCCAATATTGGACCAATTTAAAAGACATTTCATAAACTGAATAAGAAAGATATAGGTAACTGTGTCCCTATGTTTTTCTTTTTTCAATAAAAGTTGTCAAATGTGTGGCTTTTTTTGGGGGTTTTAGTGCTTATAATTATAATGCATCATCAAAAAAGAAAACATAGTTACATACAACATAGGTACAAGTAGTTAAGATTGATTATTCTGTAAAAAATCATTGCTTTATGGACAATAACCAGAAAGAAAACAGGCGAGAGCGTTTCTATGGTGAAACGACCACCCGCATTTCCTCTTAAGCTGTTCGTACTCGGCTGTCATTCGTACATCTTTGACAGTCATTAGTAGAAGTCCGAAAGTCTGACAACCCCTGATAACCCAACTGGGTTTTGGAGGCCTACTAGCCATTCGCTCCATGTAAGATACTGGTATTCAGCTGCATCGGGTTAGACTGAAGCCCAACCCAACATTTTTTTTTTTTAATTTGAAATGGACTTGCTCTTGACTCTAGTCTAGGTCAAAGGTGACAGAGACAAAGTCGACGATGGAGCGAGCTTATCCAGAAGAAGCCTGTTCACTCTCACTTTGAAGAGATTTGGGTTGTATGCGCTCGGAAAAACAGACGCAGGTAGAGAGTTCCATTCTTTTGCTGTGCGCATTATAAAGGACATTTTAAAACGCTGTGCGAATTGGTGGAATAGCAACCAGGTAAGGATGGTAACATGCAGTGCGTCTGGATGTCCGAAGGTAGAAGGGGGCCGGTGGAATGAGGTCGTGGCGTTCTTGGGCACACTCACATAATTGTGTAGATAGGAAAAAGTTGTGCAGATGATAATGAGGTGCTACCTGGATGGCATCTTTTACAAGAATCTCTACTACCACCTACTAAACAATACTTAGGTTCACGTTGTATCAATACCAAAAGAATCTCGCCAGTACAAACAAAAATCAAAAAACAAGACACTTTCAAAATTGGCCCTGAGCGAATGTAAACGAATTTCATAGTTTGTACAGCGAGCCCCGCGGGGTCTGACTCAATAAGGACTGCCCTAACCAAATAGCACAAATGTATTATATTTTTATATTAAACTCGGGGCCCTAGTCGGAATGTTTCCAATATGGGGCTGAAAGAAAATACTAGACGTTTACGGGAACAGCGAATATGTTTTAATCTTTATTGTTACCTTTTCTTCTACTAGACCTGAGAACAGAGCATAATAATAATATTTTAAGGTATTTTTCTTGTTCTACTTTCAATAAAATATACCTAATCTGATGAAAAAAGGTTTTTGTGTGTGTGCGATGCGACTGATGGGTAGTTGCTCACATGTATAATTTCAACATGAATGATGGAACCAATAATTTGTAACAATTTTATGATTTAAATAAAAGAGTGTCCGTGGAGTTTCTTGTTCGTTCTTCTCCATAGGTACCTACTACGCTTTGGAATGGGCAACTAGCCTGACTAACGGACTCCTTAAGTGACAATGACAGAAATGACGACCGAAATGAAGAGGAGGAGAGAAATTGAGAGATCCGCAGGAGAACCAAGGTAACCGACATAGCCTGAATAATTGGCAACCTTAAGTGGCAGTGGGCAGGGCACATTGCTCGCAGAACAGATGGCCGATGGGCGGAAAGGTTCTGGAGTCGCGACCGCGTACCGAAAGACGTAGCGTTGGAAGGCCTCCCACAAGGTGGACCGACGACCTTGTGAAGGCCGCAGGAACTCGTTGGATGCGAGAAGCACAAAACCGGTCAAAGTGGAGGTGCTTGGGGGAGGCCTATGTCCAGCAGTGGACGTCTTTCGGCTGAAATGATGATGATGATGATCAGGAGACACAGACAGCATTAAGTACCTATCTATATTCAAATCCAAAATATTTTATTTTACGTAACCCTACACGAGCACTTATGAAACGTCAGAAGCTAGGCGCACGGTTCCAATTGGTCATTTCCTATAGAGAAGAGCCGGCAAGAAACTGCATAGTTATTCTTTTAACAATAATTGACTTCTAAAATTTTATCTGCGGTAAGAAAGTGGTAGTAGAACTCTTTTAAAAGAAGCTCTAAGTACTGCTGACCGTCCAAAGTAATCTCTCGACACACAATATTTATCTAAGCCACAATGTCCAATATTATGCATCAGAACATTGTTCATAAGCTTCAGATTTTACAACTATAATACCTCTATGAGTTAGCTTCCCAAACAACGGTGCACAAGCTGGCTGGGTTCCAAAACCATGTTCCGACATGTCTTTGCTTAGTGCCAATATCCTCTTGCCACTTTCAACACCCCTAGTTCGAGGATATAAGCTCTATATTCCTTTAAGTTATCCCTATGGATAAGTTTGCAATGGTAGTGTACGGACGTGCTGTGTTTCGCAGTCGATGAGCCGTTGTATGAAAGAAATGTTCACAGATTTACTAGGTAGAAAGAGATTTTAATTTGATATTTTGTGGTGGTTTGTGTATGGACACACGGATTAAGTGTCTACCTGGTTGAAGTTTGAAAACCTCGTAAATATGATCACAATTTGTTGGAATACTAGCTGCCCCCCGGGGTTTCTCTAAGTCTCGAACCGTGGAAATATCGGGATCAAAAATATCCTATGTACAGTCAACAAAAGAGATAAGTATGCAGGATCGGAGGAATAAAATTTAATTTTATTAATAGAAAACAAACAGCTCATTTAACAAATTAAATTTCAGTCGACAACATCCATCGATTTCTTACTAAACTTCAACTATATCCGACGATCCTGCATACTTATGTCTTTTGTTGACTGTACCTCTATCCTTATATTATTTATGCGCCAAATTGCATACCAATCCGTTCACCCGTTTTAGCGTGAAAACGTATCTGCCCAACAAACAAACATACAAGAAATCAAATCTTTTCTCAGTTTTCTCTTTATAATATTAGTTTAGACAAACAGTGTGGCCAGTGGGGATGAATTTTCAAAAATCCGTATATAGTGTTCACTTTCGCTCTATAGGGAATTCTTTTACTAAACAGGCTTCTACACCCAACGGTTTAGGCCAGAGATGGCGAACGCACGCAAAAAAATAATTTGAGCACGGCATCATTTTTTAAGAATTTAGGTACATACCTGTCATTTAGTTTGCAACAGCAGAAGTTACACTGATTTGTTCTTTATTATATTCTAGTAAAAGATCCAGTGTATCGACTCCTTAACGGTGGACCACTATTTACGCCACAACCTGTATAAATATGTATTGCCAAAGCAGTGAAAATAATTACGCTTATTTTTTTTTGCTGGCTAACTCCATTGCCGACTGAACCAACCTGACCTTTTTAAGCTGCCTGTTTCATAACTTTCTTCTACACTAATTATGTTACTTTTTCCTCCATTTTGTTTAAAAATAAGCCTCATTTATCAGCACGGAGGTGTTGGACCCGAGCCGGCCCATTCCCTGGGCGCCGCTCTGATTAGCACTGCTGATTACTGTATCTGACCTTGTAAACAAGAGAGGGCTTCTAAATAAGCGGGTAGTTAGAAGTGAAAACCATTTAAGTCGGAAATCGCCAACCCGTCTGGAGCAGGCGTGGTGATCAATGCTTGTGCCTTCTCTATATAAGAAGAGGCCTTTACCCTGAAGAGGCATTATACTATTGTTACGGTATCTACAACGCCACATGCGAACAACGCGTCATACAGACGTCACGCAAAATCCTGCATCTCGCAAGTAGAGTTTACCGCGCAACTAGCATAATTATATACAACAGCCCGACATGAATCATCGGGCAGTTGCCCGCCAGATACAAACCCGGAGGATCCTCCCTTTTCTATGGAGTATGAGTGAACTTTACACCCTGTTCTCTATACTATAGGCTGGTATTATTATTATTTAAGATCCCGATAAAAATTTGCTCATATATTTTATTTTGAAAAAAGAAAGAAAGAAAATACATTTATTTGCTGTAAACATGACGTAGAGAAAAAACACAAACGCATAAAATAACAAGTTGAGAGAAAATATGCGTCACATCGCTCAGAATAATGCTAAATCCTTATGCGAGACAGAGCTCCAGCGCTGGTTTCCCGCGACAGCCGGCGTTGACGATTTGGTAAGTATATCATCCCTTAATTTTTTGAAGTGAAAACTTCTTTAGTGGCGTTGTACACTTTTTTGTAATGGGTAAAAAATGTTAAACTCGCGTCAGGACACGTGACCCTGATCGAAAATTCGTAAGACGGATGGAGAGTAGATAGCCGGCGCGGCGTAGGAGTATCCCCCTCTCTTTCTACAGCGCGGCGAAAATGTATAACCGACACCGCTTCGGATGTGTTCGGCTGTCCTCGAGATGTACTCGGTTTTAATGTATATCCGATATGTCAGTGAATGATGGCAAAGTATTCTGTTTGTGTTTTGTTTTCACTTCTGTCGGCACTCCCGGAGTGCCACTGTTTTTTTTTTACACTGTATGTTTTGTTAGACGTTATCTACAATAGGTACTACAGAACAACAAACAGTTCGCTCATCTTTAGTGGCCCGCTAACTTCCTGTCCCCACCATTTTATCATCAAAAGGTGCAACGTGAACAGAATACAAAGGGGATCTTATCGCAAAATATACAGCGATATTGAAGACATCTTGGCGTTTTATCTACCAAAAGATTAGCCGCTTTAATGGTCCCTATAGACGGAAGGTTTGTGTCATTCTTAAACATTTTTTGTTGTCCGTTTGATTTACTCTATTTGGCTGTACCGCAGACTAATGACTTTGGTAGAGAGAACATACTAAAACTTGACTACAGAAAAAAACGACCTCAAGGGTTGAACGACATTGGTCAAGTCTGATATTCGTCAAATCGGCAATAGTATGAAAAGCGCATCATGGCGGCTAGGGATCTCCATATTGAATTTCCTGTCACGTCATCGCCATAACCTAAAGACCCATAACCAGTGAGAGTGACTGCAGGAATATGATATTTTATTATTTGTTTTTCGTTCAATAGTTTAGGCTGTAGGGAGTTTAGGCTATAGGGACTTGCTTACAAACCTACACATCTTTTACATACATAACTCTTCGTTTGCCGTCGGGACGTAAAAATGTATTTATTTTCACAAAGCACGTTATTCTGAACTGATAAATTCAGTAAAACCCGCCGGATAACACTAGCTATACGCATGCATTATGCACGAGTATCGTCCAGGAGATTTATCAAAGTCTAGTGATGGTATGCCGTGACTTTTTTAGAGCTAAAAATATCATTTATCATAGCATGGCATACAATGGGTTTTAGGTTGGAGCAAAAATATTCGCGGTAAAACAATGTTTACGCGGGAAAATCAAAGGTTGCAGTTGGTACAACAAGAAACACTGGTCCATCCTAGCCAATGTTATTCTGCTTAAAAAAGCTTTAGCACAGTTTGTAAGTATGAACTTTTGTAATGCTAATGTTTGTAATGTTTGTACTTTTCACAGACTGCATAGCTATTCATAACCGTTCGATACGCTTCCGTGCCGAATCCAACATCAATCTATCGAAGGAGTCCTCTAAACGCTGTTCACATGTTCAAAACCCGAAAACTTTGTCAGTTTAAACCAAATACGACGACCGATGTGCTTCCGACGGCTAGTTGCTGTCGGGGACTTGGCAAACCAGGTAAACGAGAATATGTCATTTTCGATTCGCAAGCCTGTCGAACGGTTGTGAATAGCTCTGCTGATCACATTAATATATTCACCAAAGGAGATACGTAACCAGGGCCGTCGGACACAGTTGAAGTTTAGAATAAAATTTAATTTAATTAATAGAAAACAAACGGTTCATTTATCAAATTAAATTCCATTCGAAAACATCCATCGGTTTCTTACTAAACTTCAACTACATCCGACCACCCTGGTTAGTTATCCCTTTTAGTAGTACCTACAACGAAGTATAATTACTGAAAATCGGTGATATTTCAATAAAAGCAACAAAATGGATGCAAACTTTTATTGCTCAATAATAAAGCATGCCGTACTCGACGTCATAGTCAAGAACTTTAGGGTTTTTCTTCTCTAACTCTAGCGCTTCCTTCTCTGGCTTATCAACCTCTGACTTTGAGTCTAGCTCAACCAGCCCTGGCTTTAAATTCAAACCTGTTCGTCTATGCTTGAAATAACTCGCCAAATCTGGATGCGCTCGTAAGAAACTCTGTAATCTCTCCTTGTTAACCGTTCCGTTCACGACTATATCTCTGAACGTGTCGTTGGACATATAATTTTCGTTCACACCTTTCACTTTATCCAACTTCGCTTGCAACTTCTCGTCTATCTTTACTAGTTCATATTCATGAACATTCACAACAGACTTACGATCCTTCCTATATTGCTTCTTCATTATCTCTATGAACCTCTTCAACTCTCTCGTCTTCTTCTTTCGTTGAGCTGTTCCATTCCTATAAGCTTTCGTCAATATACTTCTGATTTCTCTTATTATCTTTCGAATGCTCTTCTCTATTTTTTTCTTTCTCCTGTCACGTTCCCTTTTCCGTTTCCTTTTTTTGGAATCGCGCTTTTTCTTCTGGATGTTTTTCTTCTCGTTGCCACGCTGCTTTTCGTTGGAGTCGGTTTGGAAGCTGCTGCCTTCGAAGGACAAGTCTAGGCCTTGGTACATGTCGTAGTTGGTCACTAGGAGAGCACAGCAAACGTATGGGGTCCTACCACAGAAGTAGTCTCCTCGATATATTCGATACTCTCCGTCACATTCCGCCTGTAGCATGCAGGAACCCCAAGGCATGTCGTGCTGGTTAGGATCTCCGCAGGGAACACCCCAAGGTCCTTAAAACATCAATTAATAAAATAAAAAATAAATAAACCTATGATTATTTTACTTATTTTTTTATATAAATGTACATATTATTATAGTTTATATGTTTTCATTAAGTAATTAAATAATTAATTAATTGACAAAAAAAAAAAACTCAAAAATAAAGTTAAAGCTGTGTGCTGAATAAATTACTGATTATTCAGGTAAACTCCAAAAATGCTGTTATTGATTTTTAAATTTTCACAGGACCTACATTATTTGCTAGACACAAACCAGTTGAATTTCTATAACAGTACGTAATTAATTAACTCCTACTTAGCCCTACCTATAGCCAGAGTAGCTCCGTTGTTTTTTAAAGTATCAATAAAAGTATAAAAGCAAATTATACTTACTAGCTGCCACCATATTGACCACGTCACCCCTGGGTTGTGTCGAGTTAAGCGCCTCAAATTTCTTCTGCATCCAGTGCTCATCCCATTGATCCAACCAGAACTGCTCTTCTGTGTCGGAACTGGACGAATCGGACGATCCTTTCCTTCTTTTAATTCCAGTTCTTCTATGCCTTAACTCATTTAATACTGGGTCCATGTGAAAGTATTCTCTTCCTATTTTGTCTTGGAGTCCAGTGAATTTTGAGGAAGGCAAATCTTGTCCGATGTTCAGGTTTTGCTCGTGCGTTCTCACATTTCTCAGAACGTTGGCTTTATTCTGAGCTGATTTCTTATCTTTCGCATCCTCTTGTTTCCTATTATGGAAATACCTTATTGAGCCTCGACGTTTTGGGGTAATGTCCCCTTTGCTACCTTGAAGCTCATCCAGCAACGAAAAAGAATTTCGTTTTAGGTTCGCATAAATAGATGCCTGGATAGCATTAAGAAACAATACAAATAAAGTTAAGTGAAAATAATGCATCTTATTTCGACATTTCTAACATAGTTCCTATCAGCAGTTTTTCTTCAAAACACAATAGGTACCTACCGTGAAATTTGTATCGAGAAGTGTTGCAATAAATATTGAAACCATTAAATATTTATAGCGGATTTTTTCTACATTCTAGTTGGAGTAAAAACCGCCTAGTGCGAATCAAACTGATGCACGTATGATTCCGTACCAAAAAAAATATTTTCCCAATCGAGAGCAATGAATCCGAGTCACTAACATAAATATTAATATGTGTGAATGATGATATGGATAGAAAGGGGGTGACTAACGAGATGACCACTAATAAAGAAGTATGAAAGAAAGAGACATGTTGCGCCGACCCCAAATAAATTGGGTCATGGTCAGGAGAATGATGATCTTGGAAACAAAGAATGCTAGCTTTTTTAAATAAAAAGTACTTTCAAGCGTCAACTGTACGCCAAGTGTACCTACATATGAAAAAGTGCTCGAAACGTCAACCGTACACCAAGTGTACCTACACAACAATGTCATTGTTCTATTGTCATTATTATTGTTAAAACAATGACTTCACTGCGCCCATTCAACAGGTTTTGACAGGTAGGCGGGCAAACGTGTGAGAGGTTAAAGACTATATAATTGATTACTACTCAAATTAAATTCATAAAACTTCTAAGTTGTTGTTGCTTTACTTATTCGATTAGAAACAAAAAATAAAATGCGTCGATTCTATCATCATTCTTCAGCCATATCGCGATTTATTTAGGGGCGGCGCATAATGTCATGTTCTATCATATAACATAAAATTAAAATAACAATCTCTTGTAAATAAACGCTGCGCGCCTTAGCTTAGTACCAGGGTTGGTATAGTTCGCGCAGTTAGGGTTACCAGATGACAGGATTTTTCCTGACATGTCTGGAACATCAGCTGTCTGTTAGAGAAACAGGGAAAATTGGAAATTGTCAGGAATTAAAAAAAAAAGAGAATAATATAAAAAATTAAATTATAATCAAAGAATAAGATCTAATAATTGATTATTTATTAATATTATTCATCTGAACCTCGTACTTTTCATTGCTGGATATAGCTTTCAGCAACTGCTGGTCATTCATAACAATTTTATGAAACACTTCACATCATGTATTTATTCTTCAGATTGAACTGCGTCAACAGATAGAGCCTTAACAGAACCTATGGACAGTCTATTTGTCTCCTTTGTCCACTGCGCACCCATTAATGAAAAATTTCAGGAAATTTATTGCTGAGGCAGGGATTTTTCCAGGAAAACTTATTATCGGATCTTGTAACCCTACGCGCAGTACGCCACCCGGCCCGGCACCCCTCACCGCCACTGACTCATAAATTTGTGAAGGGGGAAGCGCTAAGGTAGCCTGCGAAGTTCAAATTTTCTTACGTTTTTTGCAATAATTTGCTGGTCAATATTAAGTTGTACGTTGATTAAAATATGATTCGCGACTGTAACAAATATATATTTACAGAATTATAATCATTAGAATCAGTAATACAGCTTGTTAAGTTAGTATAATCCTAAAACGTCAAGATTTCATGAAATAGTCATTCAGTAGGATTGGTCTTAGAGAGTTGTGTTGATGACTTTAATGATTATAATTCTGTAAATACATATTTGTTACTGTCGCGAATCATATTTTAATCAACTTACAACTTAATATTGACCACCAAATTGCATAAAACGTAAAAAAACATGAATTTCGCGGCTACCCTGGCGATTTCGCCTAAATACGCCAACCCGCCTCATGTTCAGAGCCGCCGTAAAGTTTGAATCGGGGTTTACTCTTCGTGAACAGAACCTTAAAAGGTGATAAGTACTAAAAATTGTGTTAAAAAATATTTTGGTACCCATTCCTATATTAAAACATGGCGGGCGAAAGAAACGAAATATTGAATGAAAAAAATTATTTGATTTTAATAAACTATGAATTTTATCACCACAAATGTGGCCTACCATGATCTAATTAAAAACGATTCAAAAACGACATTTCAGTTTAGGTTCCTAAACTGCATCGCTTGAGTTGCTCTATGGACATCATGGTACCAAACAAGTATGAATTAAACCAAAACTTGCGACTCAGTTTGGGACAATCGCTGTCAGCAGAATGGCACGGCCTAAACTGAATCGTTAAACTGACGTCATGATACGAATTAGAAAAACAGTTCAGTTTAGGTCCTAAAATGGATTGCGTTAAGAGCTTGTGGTAGGCCTCCTGCTCTCAAAACGGTGAAGGTAAACATCGTGAGGAAACCAGCATGTCCTTGAACCAAAAAATCGAAGACATGTGACATCTACCGAAACTCCAAACTGAGCCCACGTGGTGGATTATGGCTCACTCCCATTAATGTATGTTTAATTATAATTTGAGTTCCATCACTGTAAGACTTGAAAATATATTTTTTTTTTATCAAAATTATTTACTGTTTAAGAGATACTTACACTGCTTTAAAAAACCAACTTTCTGCTCTGCTTTAAGAAACCTCCGCCTTAACATTCTAGCCGTGGTACCTAATACGTGCCCTAAATTGGATAATTCTTGTTTTGTTGTGTTCGGTATTGTCAGGACAAGGTTTGTATGAAAGAAAATTTCGGAAACTCGATATTTTTTTTATTTAAATTTTTTGTAAAATTATTTATCTTATTTTTTTAACAGACTAATAACAACTTTTAATAACCGCTGTACTGTACAATTTATGTTTCTATGGTATACCTACACTTCTTTAGATTACATTTTTACCTTCACAAAACAAACTCGTGTTATAGGTAAATTCACATTTCAGAAATGATAAAAACTTTAGGTAGGCATGCAAATATGCAATTAATTTGGAGCACATAGGTACCCGTTGTACCGTTTGCACCATTGACCTGCACCATCAATGGTGCAGGAGAGACAAATTAGTTTCGTTTGCACCATTAATAATAATACAACTACTTCAGTAGTTTTAAGTTTTTTTTTTTATAAATCTAAGTACCATTATATTTTTTTAAATAGCCTAATGTTGTGTCCACTGCTGGGCAAACTTGTCTTGTTCGATCTCTGGACATGTTGGCCATACGAACTTTATGCAGGTCGTCAGACCACCTTCACCGTGGTCTACCTCGATGGCGTCCAGTGAGTGACGATCTTTGCCCATCTCTCCGGGTGCATTCGCGCGACGTGCCAGGTCCACTTCCACTTCAGCCTGGCTTTTTTTCTCCAACATCCCCTACTTGCTTGAGTTATTGAGCGGCAGGGTGGTGTTTCTAACTCGAACTGCACGCTTGACACCTATTATGCTGCGTTCCATTGCCCGTTAATCAATAATTTATTTTATTTTATTTATATATAAGTACCTACATAAGATATATTTACATACCTACATTGTATACCTACACTATATACAAATAAATAGTAGTTAAAGTCCAACAACAATACCTAATATAGGAACACTTATATAAATAAATACATCCATAAATATTTAATGGTTTCAATATTGATTGTAATAGCTCCTGATAAAAAACACGGTTTAAAAAATGCACTTTTTCGAGAAAAACCTCAAACAGACGACATGTAAAAAATATGTTGAAATAAAATGCATTATTTTTACTTAACGTTTTTTGTTTTGTTTCTTAACGGTATTCATGGATCTATCTATTCGAATCTCAAAGAAAATGTTTCATCCGAATCGGATACGTCTCGGACGGAGACTGGAAACACTGGTACCCCAATACTACGAGCATTAATAAACCACTTCCAAGATAAAACACCAGACGATGGGGAAGACAAGAAATCAACTCAGAACAAACCGAATGCTCTGAAAGATGTTGCATACAAGAAAAACTTAAGCATTGGACGTGATATGCCTTCCTCAAAAGCCACAGTGACTACTAGAAACAATGATAAAAACATAGGAAGACACTATTTCCATATCGATCCCGTATTTAATTCGCCAAAAAATAGAAGATTATGGCGAACGAAAACAAAAGAAAGCACTTCTGGAACTAGTTCTGAATTGGATGTTCAAGAATGGATAGATGACTGGCATGAAAAGAGGCTGCATCTGAAGTTTGAGGCGGTAAACTCGACACAACCTAGAGGTGATGTGGTCAATATGAAGGCAGCTAGTAAGTATACTATTACTTATAAGGCAAAAACGAAAATGAGTTGCTCGAGACATAATCTTTTGATAGGGCTATATTTATTTATTTATTTATTTATTGGCCTATCTACAATTGTTACACTGTTAAACCCAATAGTACAAGCAATATACAAGCATAGTGTACAATATGATGCGATAGACACAGCATGCAAAAAAAAACTAAATTATAACATCAAAAGAAAAAAATATTTTTTTCAATAACAGTGCAGAAATAACACTTTCAACAACAGTGGGTGGATATATACAAATACAGCAAATACAAAGGTAAAATAAAAAAAAAATAAAAAAAAAAAATAAAAAAAAAAAAAAAAAGGTAAATATAGAGGTATGAGTGAGAGGTATGGGTGTAAAATTCACTCATTCTCCATAGAAAAGGGAGGATCTTCCGACCAGACGGATGTTGTGTCTGGTGGGCTACTGCCCGACTATTGATGTCCGGACGTTGTATATATGCTAGTTGCGCGGTAAACTCTGCTTGCGCGATGCAGGTTTTGCGTGACGTCAGTGTGATGCGTAGTTCGCATGTGACAATATAGATGCCGCCACATGTAGATGTCATGTCTTCATAATATGTTTTGACCTCAGCCATCGATAGATACTTAGAACTTTATTTTTAATTTTAAATCCCGGTTCATTATTATTTAAGGGCCATGGGGAATTCAATGCGGAGATCCTAACCAACACGACCTGCCATGGGGCACGTGCATGCTCCCCGCGGAATGTGACGGAGAGTATCGAATATATCGCGGTGACAACTTTTGTGGTAGAAATGAGTTCATCTGCTGCGCTCTCGAACGCACCGCCTACGACATGTACCAAGGGCTGGACCTGTCCTTTGAACACGAAAATAGCATGTCCACAGACACCGAAGATGAGCGAGAAAAAGATTCAAAAGTGGCAAAATATCGAGATCGTAAAAAACGAAGACACGAAAAAAAAAGAAAGAAAAGGAACATGGCGCAGTTAAAGAAAAAAATTAGAAAGAGCATTACAAATATAATAACAGAGATTACGAAGTTATTGCAGAGAGCCTACAGGAACGGGACAGCTCATCGAAAAAAAAAGTCAAAAGAGTTGGAGGATTTTATAAAGAACATGAAGAAGCAATACAGGAAGGATCGTAAGACTCTTGTGGATGCCCATGAGTTTGATATGGCGAAGTATGATATTCATTTGGCGGATAGTTTGGATAAAGTCCGAGGAGTCAATCAAGCTTTTATGAGCAACGACACGTTCAGAGACATAGTTGTAAATGGAACGGTTAATAAGGAGAACTTGTTGAGGCTTCAAAAAACGCATCCGGTGTTATCGCTGTTCTTTAACTCCCGGCGTATGGGCGGTGGAGATTTAGAGCCAGGACCAGAGAAGATAAAATTGGAGATAGGGGAAGGAGAACCAAAACCAGAGAAGGAAAACCCTAAACATCTTGAGTATGATCTCGAGTATGGCATGCTTTATTATTGAGCAATAAAAGTTTGCATCAAAAATGTCACTTTCATTATCACACGTCAGCATTATAGCTATTCACAATCATCCGACACGCTATCGTATCGAACATTTCGATAACCTGATTTGCATTGCCCCCGACAGCAAACGGCAGTCGGAAGAATAATGGTCGTCTATTTCATTTGAACTGACATTTTCGGGTTTTGGACTTATGAACATCGTTTAGGGGACTCTTACCGCCCGGCCACGAGTTTTGGCTTAGCGGCAAGCGGCGCGGTTTCTTTCGTCTAGCGTTGACGCTGCGAGCGGTGCGTCGTGGCATGGTTCATACATTTTGGTATATTTGTTTTTACCGCTCGCAGCCCCGCGCTAAGCTGCCGCTGATAGCGGCGAGTTCGTGGCCAGGCCGTTAGAGCGGTTCCGCACTACATCCGCTCCGAATACGAATTAAACATCCGACTTCAATCCGAATTGGGAATGTTCTAAATACGGACGGATAGAGTTCGGATCTAGTGCGCAACCCCCCATAAAAATAGGACTATGGTCACTTCAGACTAGCATTTCTTGGATTCGGATCAGATGTAGTGCAGAACCGCTCTTGCGATAACATTGATTGATGTTCGATACGGTAAGGAAGCGTATCGAACGGTTGTGAATACCTATGCAGTACCCTGATTGCGTAACACACTTTAAATCGCCATCTGAATCATTTTGAAGAATACTGCTAATCCATTACTTCACTAGTTAGAAAAATTTGCCTGCTCAACAACGTAAATAACGCAATGAATGTTGTTGAACTGTCAAAATGAAAGCCATTGCTAGTTAGCTACTGTTAGTGTGCACAGAAACAGATAGTGACTCATCTAGCTAGTTTGGAGTACAGTTCGCAAAACAATGCGTAAGTTCGAGTGATATTATCAGACGTTCAAAGCCATTTGTGACGTCGAATGGCTGGAGGCTTGCCAGCTAAGCTCGGAATAAGTTACTCTGATTTTACGTTATATTAAGGGGCTTACAAGACCTAAACGCAAAAAACGCAAGTTTTAGAAACAATAAAAGTATATGATCGACTACAGTAAAAAAAATCAAAAAAATATATGATATTCTTCAGGATAAATGCTAGGAAGATAGTGTGTTGAAAACATAATACAACTTATTTGGTACGATAGAAAAAAATCATGAAGATACCTCTAAAAACTTTTTTTTTACAACAAAATTCATACTAATATACATACAATCATTATGATTGTTTGTCAGATTATTCTGCAAGCAACATGCTAAAACTATAGTGTTTTAGTTTTTTTGTCCAAACACTAGATTTTTCGTAAATCGATAATTGCTTCATATTTTGCAATAAATTACCAGCGTTGTGGCATCGCGCTTCTCTTTCTTTTCTATGCAGTCCGACAAAGACCGCGCTTTAGGTCATGTAGTCCTCTTAAGGTTGATTTTTATGGTTCGGAACCTAAAGATACAGATTGGCAGAGTATTCTATGTTTCTATCTATATAAAAAAATAAAACGTGTGCGGTCGGGGGACCCCCGTTAGGCACGGAGGTCCTTCTCACGTATGATTTTAAAACAAATAAGTTTAACGAAAAATCTCCACGCGTTCAGTATTGAGGTTATACAACTGGCCGCGCACAAATGCTCGTCTGCTTGGATCTCGATACTCGCAGCTAGGCACGCAGACACTCGTATTAAAAGAGTTTAACTGTCACTAATGAGAGACAATTAATTTTTCTATTGTTACCGAACTTAATAAGCTTGCCTATC
The DNA here is from genome assembly GCA_914767645.1 of Hydraecia micacea. NCBI lineage: Eukaryota > Metazoa > Arthropoda > Insecta > Lepidoptera > Noctuidae > Hydraecia > Hydraecia micacea. The sequence goes on along the minus strand of OU611793.1, from coordinate 2,435,835 downwards.
AGACGAGGGGAGAGAGAAAGTCGCATCGAGGGGATGCTTTTTCCTTACGTGACGGTTTTTATAAGTCAACACATAACCTACCGCAAGCCGCGTTAAGGAACTTCGTTCCAAAAAAAAAGGAATCTTTATTACGACATCACTTTTTTTTTGTCCGTCTGTCACAGAGGTTAATGGCTGATCTTTGTGAAATATGGAGAGGAGTAATGGCTGATCTTCGCGTTATGCTCGTGAACGGGTGCTGTTTGTGATAACTGGGTCGTCTTGCTGACCATGGTTTTGTTATTGTTATTAGTAATTAACTGTTTATTTATTTTACTTCGATGGTCCTAGTTTAACATTTGTGAATTCGAGTTACAGCTACATGTAGATACAGACGCCAGCACATCAAGCTACCCGAAACTGTCAAATTTTCCCAATCAACTTTGAACTTTATCGCTAAAGCATAAGGTTCAATGTTGATTGGGAAAATTTGACAGTTAGGGGTAGGTTGATGTGCTGGCGTCTGTACCTAAGCGGGCACGCCCTTTTTGCTTACGTTTTAATTTTTTATTTCACTTTAGTTAGGTTTCATTGTTTTTTTGGTATGTTGGCGTGTGCTAACTGATATATAAGGCAAATAATTATGTTTTGTGTTTATTTTACTTTGCATTCCATTGTGTATAGAACAGGCAGCTGTGCTGCTGGGGAGTTTGTTGCGCCACTTCTTCCCAGCTAACGTACAACGAAGTGGTGAAGGGCGGGCGTTTTGGGGGACTGTCTTATATAATTTTGACGTTCGAAAAGTGCTAATTCTCAGTCAAGTTTGTACAAATGCCTCTTGATCATAGATATGTATATAAAAGTTACATTTCTATGCTCTTCATTTTGAGCAAAAATAATTGCTGTGAAACGACTTTTATTTAGGTATGGTGTGCAAAACCGCTGTTGACGACAATTTATAAATGCAAAATATAGTGCTAATGGGTGCATAGAACGGTATGAGGGACATGGGTGGCTTAAAGTTTTTTTTTATTGTTCATCATCTTCTGCCTAGCCTTTTCAATTTTTTGTTACTTATAGAAGTTTTATCTGGCTAAATAATAATAGCCGCACAGGTCGATCGAACAGGTTAAGCTACGCTTGCCGCGGTTGGTCTGTGGATGGGTGACCAACTTTACATACCGAGACCCCTCCGTGCCTCGGTAAGCAAGTTCGTCCCGGCTGTCATTCGTAGACCTTTGACAGTCGTTACAGGTATTCAGAAGCCCGAAAGTCTGACAACCAGTCTTACCAAGGTGTCAACAAGTCTTATCTCTGGTGGTAACGCAGCTTTATAGTGTTCCGTCAGTAATAGGGTTCCGTTGACACCCTTTGGATACCCTTACCCTCTGGTCTCTCTCCGGTCGTGTCGGATTGCCGTCCCATCGGCCTACGAGAATGAGGGAAGAGGCAGTGCACCTGTTTCTGCGCGCACACTTGTGCACTATAATATCTCCCGCGCCGAAGGCTAGTCTCCGTTGAGATTGGCCGCCGTGGCCGAAATACGGACTGGAAGACTTTATTTGGGTAGGTACGGAACCCCAAAGAAAGGGAAGGAAGGAAAATATAGTCAACATTTCAGCCGAAAGACGTCCACTGCTGGACATAGGCCTCCCCCAAGCACCTCTACTTCGACGGGTTCTGTGCTTCTCGCATCCAACGGGTTTCTGCGGCCTTCACAAGGTCGTCGGCCTGAAAATATAGTATCTTAAAAAAACACAACAATGCTTATAACAATTTAATTCATGACTTCAACTACAGCTTTCGGATCTTCCAACCATATTCTATGTTCCTGGTTATTATTGGCGGGAAACTTCCTCTTGGCGCCACATGTATGACATGACCACTGTATTACTTTAGATCCGTTGTTTCTTTTGATTTTCATTGTAGCTGTCTCTTTATAAATGAGCATGCATCGGCACTTCTTGCAGAACTGCCTTTTTATATCAGGGTTTCTGTAAAATTAATAGATGCTTAATAACAAGATTTTTAATTTTTGGAAAACCTGCGCGGTTAGTGGCTAGAAGATGGTAGTTGTTATAGTGATGATGACTACAGTGGCATGTACAGTCAACAGCAAAAGTAGATGATGAAATTTTGGAGTCAAAACTGATCACGATTATATGGCAGCTGTACTAGTAGTAAATGTTTGGTATAATTTACAATCACATACTTTTGAATCACTTCGACGCCAAACAGTTCTGACGCGAACTCCGTTCATTAGTATTGAATTTCTGATTTTCATCATCTACTTTTCCTGTTGACTGTACTTGATAAATGATTTTATTTCTGGAAGTAGGTTAGTACAAACACTTTTACATAACTAACTAGCCTGTATTGTCCCACTGCAGGGCAAAGGCCTCCCTCTCCCTTTTCCACATAATTCTGTCTATTGTGAGTCCAGTCCCTGCCGTAGGAGTCAAGCTTGTCCCACCATCTTACTTTTACATGTCAATCATATTTTAAAAACTAGACGAGGTCAGCATTTCTCATCTGACTACTCTGAGATGAAAGGCCGAAACAAACTCACGAGGCTCTCATAATCTTGATCAGAGCATGTGAAGAACACATGTTTTAAGATTAATGGCTGAAATGCTCTTTTGGGGAAATAACCACACAGATATGAGTGGACCTGTCCAATCAGTGCACGCACTTGTCAGTAATTGCGCAGCCCAACTCAAAACTTAAGGAGCTTATTGATTTAATGAACAATATCAAAGAAAGGACATTTGGGTATGTCTTTCTTGACAGTTGGTAGCCACCAAAACCAGACTGTTCTTACTTTCTTAGCAGTTTAGCATAATATACAGTAAGCAGGTTGTTACTGCTCATACTCTAGACATAACATAACATCTCACCAGCGTTCCACAACAGGTTAGGCAGACATGTAACTATAGTACACCAACATTTCGGCAGTACTGTTTATGTCCCATGTAATAGGGGGCGAGCCAATTGCCATTGGAGTGCAGTGGTGACCAAGTGGTAACGGCCGCGACTTACGAGTTGTAGGTCTACGACCTACAACTCGTAAGTCCCAGACAGACCCAGACAGGCGCTTTACTTTGTGTAAATTATTTCATCACTAGTGCTCTCAAAACGGTGAAGGAAAACATCGTGAGGAAACGGTGAAGGAAAACATCGTGAGGAAACGGTGAAGGAAAACATCGTGAGGAAACCGGAACGGCCTAGAACCAAAAGTTCGAAGACATGTGACATCTGCCAACCCATACTGGGCCCGCATGGTGGATTATGGCCCACTCTCTCTCACCGAGAGGAGGCCTGTGTCCCAGCAGTGGGAACATTATAGGCTGATTATGATATGTTGAACTATTGCCATCAACAGGGCACCAAATCCAGACTACAGGCTGCTGCTAAAAAATTCCAGATGGAAAAACCCAATAAGACTGCCCAACCTGGGAATTGAACCCAAGCCCTATTGATCAGCAGTAGCGCTTGCAACCACTAGATGAATGAGGCTTTCTGGACAAAACCTCGAAGAACCATGCCAGGGCAAGCAATAACTTAAACTTTGATAAGGTTTAGGATACACTTACATCTTCAAAACATTTTTCTTGGCCACATTTACAATTAGGTTTCCGTAGTAAGAAGATAACGTTGGATTCTTGCCTGCTATATGTTTACTGATCTGAAAACAGAATGAAAAAGTTAAAATTTGTGCTAAACAAACGGTAGGTTTCTATTAACATTAAATCCGCCCCTAAGACGACCCACTGACCCTAACATCTTTGGCATGGTGAATGAGGAGCTTGTGGCTAAGTAATAACAGCCGCACGGGTCCATCGATCAGGTTAAGCTACGCTTGCCGCTGTTGGTAGGTACGTGGATGGGTGACCATCTTTACATATCACAAGACCCCTCCGTGCTTCGTTAAGCCGTCGGTTCCGGTCTGTCATTCATTCATCTGCTTTGCTTTCGTAGATGTTTGGCAGTCGTTACGTCGTCAGGAGCCCGAAAGTCTGACAACCAGTCTTACCAAGGGGTATCGTAATCGTATTACCCAGTAGCTGGGTCAGATAGGCAGTTTAATGTAAAATGTATTCAGCTGTGTCCGGCGTGATCCGGTTAGACTAGAAGCCGACCCCAACATAGTTGGGATAAGGCAGATGATGATGTTGGCACTGTGGGTGAGTAAGATTGGAAACTCACTTGATAAAGGTAATTCATTCGTTGAAACGAATCATTTCCAGGAACTTTTTTCATTTTGCAAACCCTAACTTCAGTTTTGATTTCTGAGTTTTGGTCACAGAACATTAATACTCCAGTTTTGGTTTTGTGGAAGAGACTTCTCTTCATTAATAATCATCGTCATCAACACAACAACAATTCTACAATGATGACAATGAATGACTTATGACATTTCTATCAACTGACAAACAGCTGATCGAGGCCGCATTCCGAATTAGGACAATAGCGCTCACAGCGCTCATATCGATAATTTACGTTCCGATTTAGATATCACGATTATGACAGCTGAGAGCTGTCAGCAATTCGGAACACTCGTGAACGCGCTCACGCTGCTCACCATGGTCCTTGCTGCTCACAAATATGAGATATTATATTGGACATTTTGGCCGCATTCTGAATTAGCTGTAATCGTTCCGATTTAAATATTACGATTATGACGACTGAGGGCTCTCAACAATTTGGAACGCTCGTGAACGCATCCACTGTGCTTACTCAATGTCAAAACAATATTACAGTATTTCTTTGTAAACACGACATTTCTTCTATTCTTTTATTCTTTGGTTAGGTGGCGACTGTCAGCCAGAAGCACAATTTCGAAAATGCCACATTAGTTTAAAATCGTGCTTCTTGCTGACAGTCGCCACCTAAACAAAGAAAAAGAAGAAATGTGGAGTTTATACAAAGAAATACTGCTGTAATATTGTTTTGACATTGAGTAAGCACTGTGAGCGCGTTCACGAGCGTTCCGAATTGTTGACAGCCCTCAGCTGTCCTAATCTTATTATTATCTAAATCGGAACGCATGTGAGATTATGTGTGAGTGCTGTCATGCTGTGAGCGATTACAGCTAATTCGGAATCATTCGGAATGCGGCTCTAGTGAAATCCCCATCATCCATCTGTGGTCTGTGGAAATCCTTGTGAAGTTGTGAATTGAAATATCCAAAAGAAATCACGAAAGTGAAAAATTCAAAATTTTCTTCTATATTTTATTATTTTCGTCTAGTATTTATTGAATAAAGTTATTTGCAACGTCCCTTCTTTACAACAGTAATTGTAATATCGAATTTAATAAGAAACCACAACTTTTCTTGTGTCGTAATTGTTTGCCCTTTTTTGACCCCTCTGAAATTACAGCTTTACAAGATGTTGTTAATGAAAAACTTAATTTTACCACGAATAACGAATAACGGAAGTTATAAGAGATATTTTGCAATGAAAACAGACATTGGCGAAATAGATATTCAATTTACAAATGGGTAAGTTTGAGGTTATGTTTTAAAAGGCTAAATTCTAGTTTTTTTTTTAATATAAATCACTTATAAATACACTTTTACAGTCTTAAAAATCCTACCTACCCTTGTTTTACACCTATTCGATACGCCATTACCTACAACCATTGCAAAGTTTTATAAACACAACAACAACTGCTGAATTTTACCATTATTCTGATATTTTTTATTTAAATTCATCGTACTCTGTGCTTTTCTTCAGGACCAAACTAAGCCTCTCTTCAGGCCGCTATGCAAGGTTTGCAGATGGAGCCTGTGTGGCCACACTGGGAAACACTGCCATCTTATCAACAGTAGTCTCGAAGGCTAAGCAAAGCACTTCATCATTCCTTCCACTTGTAGTGGATTATAGACAGAAGGCAGCAGCTGCAGGACGGATACCAACAAATTTTCTCAGAAGGGAATTAGGTGAGTTAATTTTGTCTATAAATTGAAATAAAAAATAATTTAATAAATATAATTATTATTAATTAAATATCTATACTAATATTATAAAGAGGTAAAATTGTTTGTAAGTTTGTATGTAGGGGGTAATCTCCGGAAGTAATGAACCAATTTTAAAAATTGTTTCACTGGTAGAAAGCTACATTATTCGGGAGTGCTATAGGCTATAAATTATAAAGATATCATGCATATTAGCTGAACTATCTCAATTTTTGTCTAGCCAGGCGGAAAAAAATTGCTCTTACAACAGAGTTATTTGCATGCGCTGCCTTAACAGTTGTATATAATTGAAAACAATGTATGGCAACCTGGTCCGCTTTGAATAGTTCTACAAAAAAGTCCGCGACACCATATTTCTATCTTTTATATTTTAGAAGATATAGTAGCTTTTATGTGTTAAAAAAAGTATTTTTCGACGTACTTACCTTTGGACGATTTTTTAAACAACAAAATATTAAACCTTATCGAAAAAAATATTATTATGACCACAAGAACATCGTAGAGATGCGATTTGCCCAAAACAGTATGTCAATTGGTTAAATAGTTTCGAAGATAATATAAAATTACTAAATCGGAAAATGCCGCCGTCCATTCACGAACCGCATTAGAACATGCTTTGTACGGACGTTTTATCCATTTACCCATAGATGGCGTTGTGCATAATGACGCTCTCCAGTTATTATTTAACTTTCGTCGTTAGGTAGGTGAGTTGTACGCACTAAGTAGTTACTGTTGGTTGGATGTTGTTGGTCTTTAAAATTGTTTTGGTTGCTCGGTTTCTTAAAACACAAATACTACTTCGTTCTCATTCTTCGAGTTCGAAGCTGTGGTATTTCTGTTTTTGGGATATCGGACAGTTTCAGCGATTGTTTATCATGCCTAAAAAGAAATCACAACTTTCCCGTCAGACATCCCAGACAAGAGCAGCTCGAGTACGCCGTACGGAAGAGTCTGCTCTTGAAAATCATCAGCGCCTCTCGAGGAATAGAGAAAATATTTCGCAAGCACGCGCTGGGGAATCTAGCGTCTCAGTGATTTAAGGCAGCATGTCTCTGCAACAAGGGATAGGGAGTCTAGCGCTGAGCACTCGCAGCGGCTCGCTAGGCAAACTGTGAGAACATCGCAGGCCCGTGCTCGGGAATCTAGCGCTGAACTTGCGCAGCGTCTCAGTGATTTAAGGCAGCATGTCTCTGCAACAATGGATAGGGAGTCTAGCGCTGAGCGCTCGCAGAGGCTCGCTAGCCAAAGCGCGAGAACATCGCAGGACCGAACCACACTCATAATTTCATCACAAGTTAAAATGTTTACCGCCCAACGAAGTGGGCACGGGTCAGCTAGTAATATTATAATTTTAAAGGACAGTGGGAAATTCTGAACAGATCACTACCCAAAAAAAAATTACTGTAGCAATATGAACTATGTCTATCTTTTATGCCCTCAGGGAATAGTTTAATTAATCCTAAGAAAGCATGTCTGAATTCATTTGGAAAAAAAGATATTTGAGGAAGTAAGATTTATTTTATCATGGGAAATATGTATTTAACATCCTCTAAACCTTATTGACCTGCTAATGATGGACCCTTTTTGCAATTAATGAACCTCCAAAAACATTTTGCGCTTCTAATAATGCACTTAAAAAAAATATTGAGTCTCTTTTTAACTTTCTGGCCTTTCGTCACAGTTGGTGGTAGTAACTATGCTAGGGTCAATCAATAAAGTCAGCCTATCGCAGTCCAGTGCTGTACATAGGTCTCTCCCTACACAACACCCTATCCTCCCCCTTCCACATCCAGCCTGGATGCAGCCACCTTTTTGGAGTTGTCTGTTCATCTAGCTGGGGGGTGTCACACACTACGCTGGCCGATCCGCAGTCTCCACTCCAGGACTTGTCTGCTCCACCGGCAATTGGTCCTTCGAAAAACATGACCAGTCCACTGCCACCTCAGCTTGCTTACTCTGCAAGCTGGTGGCATACTCCTTCACAACTAATCACAACTTAGAGACGCTTCGCTAAGTTGATTGTTGAGTTGTTGTTGTTGTTCGATGTGGCTTGGACTCGGCAAGGCGTGCGAATTATACAACATGACTTTCGTCTTGTCCAAATGCATGCCGAAGCCAACCCGCCGAGATGCTCCATTTAGGCTATGCAGCATCTGGTCTAACTGTTCCAGCGTCTCTGCCGTTATGACGATGTCATCGGCAAAACGAAGGTGTGAGATGTACTCCACGTTCACGTTGCTACCCTGTCTAGTCCAGTCTAGCGTCTTAAAAACGTCCTCTAACGCATTCGTGAACAGTTTCGAGGATATCGCTGAGGAGCAGTTGGAGGATGGGGCTGGTTTTCATATCTTGGATTTGGACAGTCATCGTGGCAGCGTCATACAAACACTTCGATACATCGAAGTGTTGAGTCAATTCGTCATCGTTGGAAAGAGAAACTGCCCATATTACGGTGGAGTCGAAGGCTTTCTCGTAGTCCACAAATGCCATAGACAAAACAAATCATGAAGATACATCTAAAAACTTTCTTTTTCAATAAAAAATAATATACATACAATCATTATGATTTTTGTCCGATTATTCTACAAGCAACATACTAAAGCACTAGTATTTTATTTTTTTAGTCCAAACAATATATTTTTTGTAAATAGATAATTGATTCATATTTTTTTTTTTCATTTTCTATGCAGTCCGACAAAGACCGCGCTTTAGGTCATTTAGTCGCCTTAATAGATTTAGTGAAAGTACTGTTTGGGAAATTTATTTGCAAGGACTTTTACTATAATCGATATTATTCTTTTCCAGGTCCAACTGAACATGAGATCCTAACCTCCCGCCTCATCGACCGCTCTGTAAGGCCTCTGTTCCCCCAGAACTTCTTCTATGACACCCAGATAGTCTGCAATATGCTTGCGGTTGACTCAAAAAATTCTCCAGAGACGGCTGCCATTAACGCAGCTAGTGCAGCTTTAGCGTTGTCTGACGTGCCTTGGGATGGACCTGTTGGTGCTGTAAGGTATTATATTTTAGCGTCAGTGTTTCTCTGTAATATTGGAAGTTACCTATTTTATAGAGAAAATAAAAACATAGGATGAAAGCCTAAAAGGACTGTTTTGTACTATATTTGGACTGTGTTCTAAAAAGAGGTCAGACATGAATCTCTCTTTTAAAACTGAAGGTCATAGCACACATATCAACTCGGAAAGGAATCGTAACCGTATCGCCTTTCGCCTCGCCGTCAAACAGACGTCAACCTAACGTAAGCACGTAACCAAGCGCGGGCCTGCGGACGGAGAGTAATGGGTAGCTCTCCGTCCGATCAGGACCAGGCCCGTGCCGGACGGCGCGTATGTGGTCCACGCGCGCCTCAAAGAGATGTCAGCATAAAGGAAGGGGCCCGCTAGGGCCGAAGCCTGCCGGGGTAGCGGGATCGTCCGAAAGGGTTACCGCTGCCCCGGAACATAAAGGGCTAAGGAAGGAACACGGGTGGGTTTTAGTCAGTAAGAGTCTGACACTCCTTTCCGCTCCACCTAGAGCGGGAGGAGTCATTAGATGATTTCCCATCCATAATAAAAAAAAAAAAAAAAAAAGAGCACGTAACCAAAGCGGATCAGCAGATCCGATGCGTCGACTCGGCTACGGATAGGCGACGCCGCGCTTGCGGCTCGCGACCGAGGGAGGGGTGAGAGTGGCAAGGGTGGACGAAGAGACGTAAGCTCGGGTACGGAGAGACGTAATCGCGGGGACGACGAGCCGTAACGCACCGCACCGCGGTTAGTGAGCTTGTCCCGAGGCGAGGCGATTACGTTACGATTCTGATTAGTGTGCGTTGCATTAGGGAGTTTCATACAAAGACTACTGAACGGCTCGAGTTGAAACGGTGACGATCCTTTTCTGGTTTGATACGTGTGCCATGACCTTAATTCCACGTTCGCACGGACGTAAAAATATCGCGGGGAGATTTTATCGTACACTGGATTTTCAACTGTCGGTGCTGAGCCGAGCATTGAGAATCCTAGAGAGCACATCCCAGCGCGTCAAAAAAACACTGTTGTTTTCAACCCTCGGTGCTAAGCAGTGTATTGAAAATCCAGTGCGCGAAAAAATCGCCGAGGGGAAAAATCGCCTGTGCTACCTGGGCTTATATTTGAGTTGATCAAACTGCACCACGATCCATCGCTTAGCGCGGAGCGACCATAGCAAACAATCTGCGCGCGCGCATATTTTCCCCCCAACTTGTTTTTTTTTTTTTTTGTTTATTCTCTGCATCATGTTTACCACAAATAAACGTATTTTCTTTCTTTCTTTCATAATCGCCTGATTTAAAGTCTAGTTTCACTTCATATTTCCTCTTTTGAGAGACAAAAAGCAAGTAAACAGCCGTGAATATAATATTTGACAAAACTAACCGTCTATACAGGGTTATTGGAAAAACACCAACAACCTCTTAATAGGTCATTGTACTTATTATTATGAACAACTTTTACTATGGGACCAAACCTGAAATCGCGAAAAACAATCAGCTGTTTGTCGCGATTTCAGGTTTGGTCCCATAGTAATAGTTGTTCATAATGATAAGTACAATGACCCCTGAAGAGGTTAACCATTAATTACCGGACAACCTGTATATTATAAAGTCGCTTTTTGCGTGTGTCTATTGACAACTCGTAAAAACAGTGCGAAGCACAAGTTTAGTTTAGTTAAGTAATTTAATAGATAAATATCTGTAAACAAATATAATTCATTTTCCACAGAGTAGGCCAAATCGACAATGAAGTGATAATCAATCCGACCCGCAAAGATCTTCAGAATTCGAACCTCAACCTGGTCGTCACCGCAACTAGTCGCAACCTCGTTGTCATGTTGGAGGGGAGTGCACAGGACATTCTTCAGCAGGACTTGCTCAAGGCCATCAAATTAGGTATGAAAGTAAGTCCAGAATTGTAATCTTGTTTTTTTTTTTTTTTGTTTAAGAAACTACTGAACACAACTGGCGTTATTTTTGATGAATTTTGAACTTTATTTCGATAAAGCTAAAGTTCTAATTACAAAAACGAATTAAGTTGACAATTTTATATTAAGAACTTTATGTTAGTCGGAATAAGGTTCGAAATACAAAAACGCACTCAAAGTCTTATGCTCGGATTGAAGTTTGATGTCGCTTTGTAATAAGACCATGTTGCCATGCGGAGGGGTTGGGGTTGGGTAGAAGTATATGAGTATTGTACAGACGTCAGCACATCAAGCTACTACAATGTGTCAAATTTCTTTAATAGATTTTCAACTTTATAGCTAAAGCATAAGGTTTAAAGTTGATTGGGAAAATTTTACACTTTCGGGTAGTTTGATGTGCTGGCGTCTGTACATCAACAATTTTCCAGTTGTGAAGTTTTATGTTATATGGGGCGAAATTACTGCCCCTAACTACAAACACATCCCGTCTCTAAGTTGTTACTAAGAAATTCACTGAATTTAAATTATTTGCTTTGAAAAAACCAACCCTCATCTTATCGCAACTATGATGGGGTTGGCTTCCAGTCTACCAAGTATTTTACATAAAATGACTGCCTATCTGACCTCCACACCTCAGTTGCTTGGTAACACTGGTTAAGATCCCTTGGTAAGACTGATTTTTAGGCGTCTGACGACCCGTAACGACTGCTAAAGACCCACGAATTGCAGCCGGGACAAACGGCTTAACGTGCTTTGATTTTTAGGGTTCCGTACCTCAAAAGTAAAAAACGGAACCTTTATAGGATCACTTTGTTGTCCGTCTGTCTGTCTGTCTATCAAGACCCTTTATCTCGGAAACGCGTGGAGGTATCGAGTTGCAATTAAAACCATAATTATACTCAGGTCTACAGTCCATTGAAGCTGTGAAAAAAATCAAACTTTAACAATAAAAAAAGATACGGCCGTTTATGCCGCAAAACACGTATATTTCGACACTCTTAAGGGCATCGAAATTTATAGGGTAATTCCCGTTGACCTCGAACTATGAAATTTGCCAAGTAATATCGTCTTATACTGCAAGTACAGGGAAAAATCTGAAAACCGGAATTTGTAGTTACATACCTACAAATTTGTACGGAACCCTCGGTGCGCGAGTCCGACTCGCACTTGACCGGTTTTTCTTTTTAATGTGGGTATCACACCGCCAACTTCCAAACTCCGGGCTGTTACTGAGAAATTCCTAATGGAAAATCCCAATAACAATAGCTAATTACTAACTCTATTTTATTTCTCTTTCTAGGCACAAAAGAGGCTCAACATATAGTGAGAGGCATAGAGAAACTTCAGAAGGAAGTCGGCAAGTCGAAACGACGGTACGAAAAGCCGGCACCGCTGCACTTCCAGATCATTGACGCCATCAACACACTGTCTTCTATGAAGATCAGGGAAATACTCGGGTAAGCAAACTTAATAAAGTATATCCTACCGTCTGTGAGTGTATCACGGGTTGATACCTGTCAAAAAGCTCGCATCTGTGAGTGAATCACGGGTTGATTCATATCAAAAACGTCGCATCTGTGAGGGAGTCACGGCTTGATACCGCGGCCTATGACGTAAATAATTACCGATATTTTATTCTGTAATGTATCTACGCTGCTCTAACTTGCACAAAGTATACGGGAAAAGAACAAGGATGGCATACCATCACTTGTCATGCCTCTCAAAACTGCCGAACAACGGTTACTAGACGTTTCTAAACTCGCCTGCGCCGATATCGCGGCCGACCACACTGAAGTCCGTCACACACGGGGCGATTCGCGCAATATGGCCGCCACGGATATATGTTACGGCTAATAGCCGAAGTGCAGCTACTGCTTTTGTATAAAGGGTTTACACTAACCTAACCTCGGGGTGCCCTTCACTCGCTCTTGCATCCTACGTCGCCTATCGACCGACCGCAACCATGCAACCGATGTCACCCGAAGTACACACGAACCGCATGTGGCCGGCTGCACCTAGTTGTACCCGGCTAAAACTAGGTGTAGCCGCACTTCGGCTATAAGCCGTGACATATACACATAAGCAGCCTATAATGTTGTCATTCACCGTTTTGAGAGCAGTGGTGATGAAATAATTTACACAAAGTAAAGCGCCTGACTGGGTTCGAACCTACGACCTACAACTCATATGTCGCGGCCGTTATGACTGGGCCACCACTGCTCAACTTGACAAGTTAAAAAATTAACTTAGAGTATGGTTTGTTCAAAAAATATCAGATATAATTGTAAACAAATGGATCGGAAAACTAACCTGTGGATGCTAATTTGTAGTGCAGTAGGAATTTAACCTGAACAGCTAGGGTTTATTTACACTATCGCCAGATACTTTTAGAACAGACATTAGTAGGCTTATCTCAAAGATTTAAATCGTTAGATTCGCCCTCATCGCACATAGGTCGGGCGAGAAAGTATCCATACTGAGAAGAGTGAGCTCACACATCCCGCGTGGCATGATAGATACGATTTTTAGTATGAGTGAGCGAGTCAATCAATCTGCCTAGCCTTTTCTCAACTATATTGGGGTCGCACGGCTTAGGAGTGAGCGAGACAATACTATTCAAATGTCATTGAAAGAGAAACGTGACCATCTTTTGAAATGAAATTATTTGTTTAAGCATTTTTAATAGTAGTCAAAACTAATCTATTTCCAGAGATTTTTCCCACGACAAGATGTCTCGTGACAACGCGATATCGGATCTCCGTCAGAACGTGATGAACCAACTGCGAGAGACCGGGGCTGATTTCACAGACTTACAAGACGCCTTCAACGCTAACCTTAAGGAAATATTCAGAGAAATGATCTTGGAACGTGATTTACGGTGTGATGGACGGCATCTTGATGAGCTTAGGCCGATTAACTGTCAGGTAAGGTTTTTATCTTTCTTTCTACATGCAGCAATACCGGGGCCTTAATATTTTAGAGACAACTAGGCGCTCGACAAATCTGAACTTAAGGGCTTGTAGTTAGAGATGTCAGCAGTAAGGAAGGGGCCCGCCAGGGCCGAAGCCTGCCGGGGTAGCGGGATCGTCCGAAAGGGTTACCGCTGCCCCGGAACATAAAGGGCTAAGGAAGGAACACGGGTGGGTTTTAGTCAGTAAGAGTCTGTCGCTCCACCCAGAGCGGGAGGAGTCATTAGATGATTTCCCATCCACAAAAAAAAAAAAAGGTCTTGTAGTTCAGCTGAAACTCATATTTTGCCCCACTTCCCCGCGCCAAATATCTCTCTATCCCGCTCACACTGTCAAACTAATTCAGTCAGGGTGATCTATGTACATTGTTGATGGACGTAAGCTTGGTAATATATGATTATATTATTATACGAAATCGACGACTTCTGTATAGAACAAAATGGAAATATTTTGAAAGTTATAACGCTTGATATTTCGGATCTTATATTTTTAGGTAAAATGTAACGATTAAAAAATAAAAATGAACCTGACACCTGCTTTATGCATAGTTCGATTAGCCTACAAAGTTTCATGACCTAATTTGAAAATTTTCATTGAATATTCTCTTTTTATTTCACGGTTTAGAGCTAACTTTGAGATTTTACTGTATCGAGAAAATTGTATGCAATCGTGTTTTCGCAACAGATAACACTTAGCAGTAGTCCTCGTCTTTATTGTATATTAATTTCAAAGTGAATATTGCAGTACTGTTGAAACCAGCCATTAATGCTAAGGCAATTTTCGCAATCTGAGGTAGTACAGGCCCTAAAGAGAAAATCGTTATCTCAAACCGTTTATTGCAATCCATAATGTACAATTACAGGTGGTAAATTAAAAAAATAATAGAAACAATTATGGACCTTGTCGGGCACAGCAAATTTTTAAATAAGTAGAGAGAGGAAGAGCGCTTTATTAATTTTTCTTATTATTAAGTTAGAATTATTTTCTATCCTATTACCTATGTATTTATATTTCCATTTTTTTTTTTTAATATAATTTATTTATTTTTGAAATATTAATTACAAGAAGTATTTTACAATCTAAAATAATATATATTATATACAAGTGTATAAAAAAAAAATATTTATTTCCATTTATTTTTTTAATTTTAATTTTTATTTCCATTCATTCACTTATTCTGTTAATATTTTATATGCAGGTCTATCTATTCATTTATTATTTATTTAATTATATTTAATATTGCCTATCTCTTTACTCCCTAATTTTAACATAAAAATTTCGTAAAGTCCTATGTGCCATATTGACGATCGCATACTGGATACTGCCAAGGTTTGTTCCCACTAGTTCTACTGGACAGTTCTACGGTAGAACTAATGGGAATTTTTTCCCACGGTGACACAAACATTTTAACAATTGTGTTTTGTTATAATACATACCGTGTATTTATATCTGTATATACTTTCATATGCATTTTTCTTAAAAAACTGTTATTTTGACATTTCAAACAGACACTTCAATTTTATTTATTGGTTAAAATAGTTCAAATAATTTTATTCAATTTCTACGCTTGCCGCGGTTGCTCTGTGGATGGGTGACCATCTTTACATACCGAGACCCTTCCGTGTCTCGGAAAGCACGTTAAGCCGTTGGTCCCGGCTGTCATTCGTGGATCTTTGACAGTCGTTACGGGTCGTCAGAAGCCCGGAAATCTGACAACCAGTCTTACCTGGGGTATCGAATTACCCAGTAACTGGGTTGTGGAGGTCAGTCAGTCGCTCCATGTAAAATACTGCTATTCAGCTGCATCTGGTTAGACTGGAAGCCGACCCCAACATAGTTGGGAAAAGGCTAGGCAGTTGATGTTAAGACAGTTCAATTTTTTCTTTTATTGTTATCTTTGTATTAGCTTACCCGGAAGCTTCTTTTTTGGTTTTTAATTTCTTTATCAGACGTAAACTTTACTATGTGTCTCACTAGGTGTCCCTATACGAGCCCCTGCACGGCAGCGCAGTGTTCCAACGCGGACAGACACAAGTCCTGTGCACCGTTGCGTTTGACTCACCGGAGAGCGCGCTCAAAATGGACACACTTACTATGCTGACTAGGTAAGTTCCATATTTTATGGCACATCCATGACGACAATATTTAACTTTTGACTTTTACGAAATAAAGGCCTTAATTTTGTAACAGTAACATCAGTTTTCTTAATTGATGTGTTATTTTTAACGTGCAGTTGACCTTAACCAGTCTTACCAAGGGGTACCTATCGTATTACACAGTAACTGGGTTGTGGAGGTCAGATAGGCAGTCGCTCCATGTAAAATACTGGTATTCAGCTGCATCCGGTTAGACTGGAAGCCGACCCCAACATAGTTGGGAAAAGGCTAGGCAGATGATGAGTTGACCTTCATTGAATCCAAGAATCTTTTTATAAATTAATAAATGATTAATATTGATTTCAGCTCATGTCAAGTCGTTTGATTGGCTGTTTGTAATTCAGTCAGCCAATCATGCGTGTGACAATTTCTTAGTTGATTTTTGTTCTAGAAACCGATGTTAATTAAATAAAAATACTTAAATTATTTATTGCTATTTATTTGTAATAACAGTGGCATAAAAGAGAAAAGTTTCTTCCTCCACTACGAGTTCCCATCCTACGCAACGGGTGAGGTTGGCAAGATGGGAGGCCCGGGGCGGCGCGAGGCGGGCCACGGAGCCCTGGCCGAGCGGGGGCTCCTGCCGGTCGTGCCTGATCAGCCCTATACTGTGAGGTTGACGGCTGAAGTGCTCGAGTCTAATGGTAAGTGATCTTCAAATTGAACTTAATTTCGGCAACCGACATTGAGTGGCGTAAATAATAAACGTCTAATACTACTTCGTGATTTTCAAAAGTACCTATAAATGGTTATATTGAAAGATTTATCATTGCAGTGTCGCAATCCTAACCATCCTAACTAATATTATAAATGCGAAAGTAAGTTTGTTTGTTTGTTAACTTTTCACGCTTAAACCACTGAACCGATCATCCTGAAATTTTGCATATCCATTGTCAGGTGTACAGAAACGGACATAGTTTACTTTTTATCCCGAAAAAAAGTGCTGTTCCCGAGGAAAACAACAATAACGTTATTATGATAATAGATGGTGCCACGTGTACGAAGCCGCGGACAACAGCTAGTGGACCATAAAAAAATTGTCCCATTGGTTTCAGGTTCCAGTTCCATGGCGTCAGTGTGCGGCGGCTCGCTGGCGCTGCTGGACGCGGGCGTGGCGCTGTCCGCGCCGGCTGCCGGCGTGGCCATCGGCCTGGTGAGCCGCCTCGACGAGCACGGACACATCGCGGACTACAGGATACTCACTGATTTGTTAGTGAGTCTTGAGTTTATACCTCTATTGTGTAGTGTAAACAAACCTTGTTCAGGTTAAACTCTTACGCACACATAATATTCATAATGTATTTAGAAGATTTCGAAAGTTGGACGTAACATTGTGGCGGGAAAAATTGTCGGTGAATCCTCGTCTGTTAATCAAAGTACAGACGCCAGCACATCAACCTACACCTAACTGTCAAATTTTCCCAATCAACATTGAACCTTATGCTTTAGCGATAAAGTTGAAAATCTATTACAGAAATCTGACAGATTGTAGTAGGTTGATGTGCTGGCGTCTGTACCTAACAAAAATAGGAAATTGTTTAATTTTTTTTACTTCGTTTAGTCACTTCCCTTTCGATCTAGTAGAATCCACTTGTAATAATAAGCGGATTTTACTGTAACTGAAACTCTTGAACGCCGCATAAATAGTTTTGTGGCGGCATCTACAACGCCACATGGGAACTACTCATCACACTGAACTTTTCATCATCGCATTGCACTTTTCTATGAAACTGCAGATTTTCAAGTGAAAACTTCTTTAGGCGCGTATGGACATTTTTTGAGATGGGAAGAAGACCATTGAACTCGCGACACTGTTACCGACACCGCGCTACATTCGGATGTGTTCGGCTGTCCTCGGGATGTACTCGGTTTTAATGTATTTCCGATTATGTCAGTGAATGATGGCAAAGTATTATGTTTGTGTTTTGTTAATCTTCTTCTTCAATCGATCCCTCATTACTGAGGATCGTGATCACTGGATCCTTTTAAGCGGACAATCTGCCTCCACCTACTCCGGTCCAGAGTTGCCATCACCACCTGTTGAAAATTGCTTGAGGACGTAGCTTCTTTTACTTGGTCGGACCATCCTGTTGGCGACCGGCCTCGTGCTCTCTTTCCTTCGGTATTGCCAACAATAACCAGCTTTTCAAGGCTGCTATCTCCCCTTCGCATTATGTGGCCGAAATAGGTCAGAACGCGCTGTAGGCATATTGTAGACAATCGAGTCTTGATGTCGAGTTGGGAAAGGATAGACACATTTGTGCGCTTGGCTGTCCATGGTATTCGGAGCATCCGCCTCCAGCACCACATTTCGAATGCATCTATCCTCTGTCTTTCTTTTGCTCGGATTGTCCACGTCTCAACTCCATAGAGGAAAATCGGAAAAACCAATGCTCTGACCAAACGGGCTTTAGTCTTATAACTTATAGCACGATTTTTCCAGATGTTCTGTAGGCGCGTCATAACATCTTTAGCCATGGCTATCCGTCTTTTTATTTCTGGGACGCAGCTGCCTTCATTATTAATATTAAAGCCCAGATAAATGAAACTGTCCACAGTATCGATGCCTTGGATGTTATAGGCGCCCGATAGCTTGCCCGCACGATCTATCACCATAAGCTTGGTTTTCTGCCTATTTATAGCAAGCCCTAATTTGCCACTTTCCACCTCCAATCTGTGCAGTATTTCCTTCATGTCGTCAAATGTTGTTGCAAGGAGAACGGTGTCGTCAGCGTACCGCAGATTGGAGATGAGCTTTCCGCCAACAGCAAACCCCTTTTCCCAGCCCTCAAGAGTTTTCCGAATGATATACTCTCCATACACATTGAAGAGCAGAGGTGAGAGGATGCATCCCTGTCTAACGCCTTTCTTGATGGAGAACACATTTGAACAGTCGGTGTCTATTTTGACGAAAGAGCGGTTGTTGATGTAGAGGCATCGGACTAAATCTATAAGATGTTGAGGCGTACCCATGTCTTTTAAAACCTCCCACAGCTTATCCCACTGCACACAATCAAAGGCTTTGGTGTAATCAATGAAGCACAACAACACAGGACTGTTAAATTCCCGGCTTTTTTCGATGATTTGGCGAACGTTAAGTATTTGTTCCCGCGTGCCTTT
Organism: Hydraecia micacea; assembly: GCA_914767645.1. NCBI lineage: Eukaryota > Metazoa > Arthropoda > Insecta > Lepidoptera > Noctuidae > Hydraecia > Hydraecia micacea. The sequence continues at coordinate 2,416,678 of OU611793.1, read as the reverse complement.
GCCTTTAACAAAGCCTGCTTGTTCTTCTGGAATTTGAGGATCGAGAAAGTGTTTCATCCTGTTGTTTATGATGTACAGGAGTATCTTGCTGATATGTGGGATAAGTGCCAAGGTCCTATAGTTGCTGCAGTCTTTAGTAGAGCCTTTTTTATGAAGTGGAACATATACGGACTCTGTCCACTCTTCAGGCCATCTGCTGGTCTTCCAGATGGAATTGCAGATGCTTAGAATCTGCTTCACACCTTTGGAATCTAGGTTTTTAAGTAACTCAGCGGGAATTCCATCTTTACCAGGAGATTTTCTATCCTTTAGACATCCTAAGGCATGTTCGACCTCTGACTGCAGAATTTCAGGTTCTTGCGGTGATAAAGTGTCTGTCAGAGCGCCGCTAATGATAGGTTGACCGGTGTCATAAAGAGTTGTGCAGTACTGTTTTCAGCGTTCCAGAACCCGATCTTTTTCAGTGAGTATGTTACCTGCTTCATCTGCGATCGTGCAGGTTCTCGTATTACGAGATTTAGTCAGCTCTTTGACCTTGCGGAAAAGATCTCTAGTCTCATGTTTCGCCGAATTCTGCTCAAGATCAGCACAGACGTTGTTGATGTGCTGGTCATAGTCTTTGCGGCATCTTTTCTGGACCTCTGCGCTTAGTTGATCGTATAACCTTCTATTATCTTGTAAGGTTAGACCTTTTCCCTTCAACTCACGTCTACGCAAAATTAGGTCAGCTGTTTCCGTAGATATAAAAGGTTTCATGGTAGGCTTTGGCAGCATGTTCTCTTTGGCAGTTTGCACAATGATTTTCTGCAAAGCCTTCCAAGTGACGTCCGGGTCAGTGGCGTCATTTAAAGAACATTCAGGTACTTTGTGTTCAATTGCTTTCCTGAAGGCTTGTGGGTCAACGTGGCGCATATTCAGTGGGCGTTCTTGCTTGTGGAGTCTCCTCAGCCGCAGTTGAATTGTGGTTTTGTTAATATGACGATTCAAAAAATACATACGTAATTGTTCAATTTTTCACTTCTGTCCGCACTCTCCCGGAGTGCCATTGTTTTTTTTTATAACCGACGAAAAATTTCTACCCTAGGGCGTCTAGAATCATTTGACTATTATTCATGGTTACAGTGTTCTTTTTACACATTTTATATGTACTATATTTTTTCTAGGGTATAGAAGACTACATGGGCGACATGGACTTCAAAGTCGCAGGAACTAAGAAAGGCATCACAGCTCTCCAAGCTGATATCAAGCTGTCCGGTCTACCGCTCAAGATCATCATGGAGTCGATACAGAAGGCCTGTGACGCTAAGAGCAAGATTATCGATATTATGAACCAGTGTATCGATAAGCCTAGGTTTGTACCCTATAAGCCTTTTTTTTTTTTTATAACAATTCTAAATTTATCGAAACCCATCACGTATGTGGAGTTTCGCTATCTAAATTAATTTGACCCTGGATATCAATGTTGAAAAAGGAGTTATGCAATAATTAATAATTGTAAAAAGAAATGTCCTACTAAAATGGTTAAAATTATAATATGTTATAGTAAATTATCTGGTATATCTAATCCTTAACGGTGGACCACTGTTTACGACACGCCCAGTATATTTAAAGTCGTTTACAAATAAATAACCGTTATATTCCAGACAAGGCCTCAAAGACAACATGCCAGTCATCGAGGAGTTGGAGGTGGAAGTGCACAACAGGCCCAAACTGCTCGGTCGGGGCGGCGCTAACCTGAAGAGGTTGCACGTTGAAACTGGTGTACAGGTAACTATCGATATCATACATTACGCTGTTAAGTCACCCGGTCCGAGTATGGTGCTCTTTACCAGACGATGGCCCACTTGTTGGAGTGTCCAAATTGTCCTACACCTGGACATTCGTAGGACGTAAAGAACGCTACCGAACAGCGATATAGCATGGCCACACAATGGGCCAAAGAAATCTATACTCCGTAGGTTTAGGTAGTTAAATAAAGGTAAACAAAAAAACCACGTGACTTAGTTAACCGACTAAACGTAATACCAGTCTATTCAGTTGTCATGCTAAATTGAATTTGATTAGCAATTGCTAAATTGAAGAGTACAATTGTGACGTACGAGCAATTGCTAAATTGAAGAGTACAACAGCTGGTAATATGTTTAGTCGGTTAACTAAGTCACGTAGTTTTTTTGTTTACCTTTATTTAACTACCTAAACCTACGGAGTATAGATTTCTTTGGCCCATTGTGTGGCCATGCTATATCGCTGTTCGGTAGCTACCAACTATTACTACTACTACTATATTTAACTACCTAAACCTATGGAATATAGTTGACTAGACGAATTTTGTATCATCAATTCGAAAGGAAGAAGACTTAATCATTGTTTTCTTCTTATTAGCGTCTCAATGGCAAAATTACACGAAAATAATATACTTATAGTTTTTAAATTTGTTTGGCCCAAAATTCAGCAACGTGAAAACCGTTCACTGACGCAGCCACTAGGCCGTCACGTGTGCAGGTGACAGGGCATGCGGTACAAGATGGGAGGCGAGCAATTCTCTTTGGAGAGACACCTCATACACTCCAGAGGTCTGAGCCTCCCATGAACCCCCCACGCGTGGAGGTTGTCCTTGCTGCGGCCTACTTGGGTACGAAGTCTATTTAAGGTTTTCCAAGTAGGCCACGGTGACTGGTGCCCAATTTGTTTTACAAACTTATGAAGTCTATTTTTTTTTTAATTCCCAGGTGACGCCCATAGACGATATAAAGTACAGCGTGTTCGCGCCCTCCCAAGCGGCTATGGACGAAGCCCGCGCTCGCATCGACGGCTGGCTGACCACTGAGAAGAAGCATGAGCTCGAGTTCGGCGCGATATACAAGGCCAGAGTCGTGGAGGTTAAAGAAATAGGCGTATTAGTCACACTGTTCTCGGGAATGCCGCCTGCGTTGTTGCATAATACGCAGCTGGATCATAGAAAGGTAACAAGTTCATTGCTTTAAAAAAAAGACGTCGAATTCTGATTTACAAAAATGTTAATCTCAATATGTAGCGCGGCCACGGATCCCTCATCCACCGTGCTCAACTTTTGAGTCATAGTCATTAATAGCGTTTTTTTTTTTATGAATTCCGATCTCGAACTTTTTACTCGAATGATTGTCAACTGATTAAACTAAGCGCACATTACTGCCGCGCTGGGCCGCAGCGCATCGCATTGTAGTACAAAAAAGCCCGGTGCGGCGGAGGATTTTTGCAATGAGGGTACAATAAGAGTAAGTAATAACTAAAAAGCAATCAATACAAAGAGTAGATTGTCTTTCAGTTTTACCTGTATCAAGTGCCTACCTAACGCCTAATCCTTTTCACAGATAATGCATCCCTCAGTGCTGGGTCTAGACGTAGGGTCAGAAATCCAAGTGAAGTACTTCGGGCGAGACCCAGTCTCCGGTCAGGTGCGACTATCAAGAAAGGTGCTTATCTCCCCGCCGCCCGGCATCGTGAAGAAACTTGACAAGAGCTAGGGAACACTGTGATATTATGTAGGTTATTATTAAAAAAAACATTGGTTGTCTGTAGGTTTACGGACGATAATTTTACATGATAACGTCATAAGAAAACATTCGATCGTGTCTTTCTATCGCTTGTTCCGCGCTCTCGCTTGCACACTCGACTCAGGCGGAACATGACAATGAGTCATGCTTTTTCGTGCGAGCAGCGCCGCGTTCATCGATTTATAAGACGTTATCACGTCAAAAATATTACTTTATTGTGTATGTACAGTGCTACAAGTATCTTATGACATTGACAGGGGGCGCTGTTGGTAAACATTTGTCAAATTGTTTTGTAAAAAACAAGATGGCGGCGATCCGAATTTGGTCACGCAACAAAAGACCCTTGTTATAATGCATTTTTATTATACCCACACTATCGACGTAGCAATGTCGATGATTGCGGCTTGTTAATCGATTATTCATCGAAAGATTTTATCGATCACTTAGATAACAATAGGGCACGGCAGACGTCGGATCGACTTCGTTGAGGAATCGGTTTGGTGTAATATAATTTAAGTTTTTCGATTGACTTTGGGCGGTCTATAATTTGATATTGATATAATGTGGGTGTAAAAAAGTAAGTTGTATAGGAGTGCTTTTTTGATTCAGAATTGAGCGGGAATAGGTCAAATGAAGGCTCTGCGTCTAACGTCGGACTTTTAATTAGCTGTAGTCTTACTGTCATTTCGCTAAAAAATGTTGCCACACTATCCCTACTAGTGATGTGAGTTTGAGAACGAAATGAGACATCATTTTAATGCCAGGATATTCGATATTGACCAATTTTGATTTAACCCTAAACAATCAAATATTCTTTGTATTGATCGGATAAAAATATATGTTGTATTGTTTGTGTTATATTTTTATGGTTCAAAAAATTATATTTACAACTTAACTCTATTATAAAAAATTACGAAGACAATCCGATTGTTTTTATTGTAAACTTATGTTAACCTTAATTTCATTTAAATATACTATCCTCTTTTATAAAATCAATTTAATATTGATCTATTATGAACTGTTAATTGAATAAATCGATTTTCTTTTGTCACATCACTATTTAAATTTCGATAAAAAATGGTAACACATATGCTGTCATTTTACTGCAGCTAAGTAAAAGTCCGACTTTAGTGCTTTTGCTCTAGATGCAGAGCCTTCATTTAAATGTTCGTTATTAAAATTAAGACTCAGTGTATTTCCTGGAGCGGGATTCTTGTTGACGTTAAGTTTTGTTATTTTTGCCATGTATGCTAACCATGCTAACCTATGTATTGTTAAACAACTGTTACTGTATTTTTCAACAAGAGACAACGTATTTTATTTAAAACTGGGAACAGCATCTCTCATATAAATTGCAGTATTAACCTTTTCGCCGCCAACGTACACAAAACGCAATGCCTCGCCGAGCGCCAAGCTATAAATGTATAACTAAATATATAGTAAACAGTAGTGATGGGGATATCGTCATATCGATGAATAAGATTTGTACGCGTAAAGTTGATTTTACGAATATAAATAAAAACTGATTGAATATTTCCAGATTTGTTTTGTTTCACAGTATCCTTAATAAGAAAAAACAGTATAAATTATGAGTATCAAAGAAACTAATACATAACTCAATTAGAACTATAAGGAATGGGGTACATCTCTATTTGTTTCATGATCTCATTCTTTAACTTCATATCAAGTTATTGGCACTGAGGGCACGTTGAATTCGATTCTGATCAGGGATGGGGTCTATGGTCTTTCTTTCTTCTATTTTTGTTTATTCCTGTTTTTTTAATAACTTCAGTTAACGTTTTTTACCGTAGGTATCTAAGTGGCAGAATTTTTAATTGTTTTTAAAGTGTTTTTTGAAATGGAAAGGAACTATATATTTAAATTCTATCACGCTTGTAGCCGTGTACTTATCAAAGCATTGTTTTTTAAGTGTTGTTTCTGTTCTTTTCTTAACTCATGTATTGTATTTACCATAATAGTGTATGGAGTACAAAAACAGTACCTAAATCTACTGTAATTACAGTGCATCTGGAGATACTGGGCTCACCGAACATTTTACATACTTATTGAATTCCTACTCTTTGATGAATAAAACAAAATACTCCCGAGTCCGATTCCACACCTTGCAAAATTTTAAGAAGTTCGTCCGAATCAAGTTCTTCACTCATTTTTCTATTTGTTATCAAGTGAAAGAAAGAAAGATGCGTGCGCGCGAATCCGATTTTGTGCTGCACTATGCCAAAGTGACCTTGACAGCCGCACGCCTATGACGTCACTGACCAATTTCTATAGTAGTTCGTGGCACTCAGTGGCGCACAGGGGCATAGACGACCAATTGTTTTGTAGAGATGGGAAAATAACTATCGACAAGAATTGGTAACAACTTTATAATTACGTATCGGCATCTACCTGAAGGTCGAAATTCATCTACTTTCCTTTGTAATGAAGTAGATAACTAAGTTCATATTTTATTGACCTCAAATTGTTTTCGATATTCGTAACTTTCTGTATTTATAAATATTTCAATGGTGAAATCAACCTTTCACGGCACATCACTGGCCAACTTGATATGAAGTGATTGGCGTTCTGAGGAAAGTAACAAAATTCGGATTTTCTGTTTTTGCCGATTTTAGGACAAACTAGGGCTTATTTTGTGTAGAAAAATAAAAAACAGGGTAGTAGACAGTGCTATCTTAAATAATAAAATGGAACAAAGCTTTTAATCACAGTAAATTTTTTTAATAAGATAGTTAAAATTAACAACTTCTATAGAAGTTGTGGCGCTGGTGGCACGAAAATCCCGAACTTCTATAGAAGTGCTTGGCGGTGAAAAGGTTAAAAAACTGCTATTCTAGAAATATCTAGGCCACAATTCAAGTTATGTTGTGTTATGTATTATTTCTATAGTATGTTTAGTATAATGACTATTGTTGACTGCCAAAAATTGTAAATAAGTAGCAATAAATTGAATTCCAAGTGAGTTTCTAGTTTTCATTTCATTCAAACACCACTTCACTGAACTGGGCCTTTTTGGCGCACACTTTCCTGCTAATTTCTTACATCGGACATTTCACTCTTTATTTGATTGTTATTTGTTTTAATCTGATGACGTATATTATATTGTGTGCCTTTTAAATGTGTATTTTCTTCTTCTTCTTCATACTAACGCACAAAAACACTGAGAAGGATGTTAAAAATAAAACCCAAATTAATTTCTTTAATTGTATATTGAAAGAAATAATCTGTACATTCTATGAAAATATTTTTATCACAAAAGGACGTTTCATCGAAGGCACTACTCGACCCGAGCCGGCGGACCACCGCAATATACAACGTAATTATCTATATTATTATACATAGCGGCACCAGCCCGCCAGCACACACTTACACACTACAACAAAGTGTCAAAAAATAAAGGAATAACAGTACTTCTTACACAATAAACGATTAAATACGTAAAAAATATCGATACAAAAACGTAAACAATTAACATGTCAAGTTTCACATCTTTAATACTTGCAGTCTTTGATTTCGTTGTGACTACCAGCATTAAATTAACATTAATTTAAATAATTATATTTATTAATTACACATTCTTTCAAACTATTTACAAATATTCGATGAAAATATAAAATATTGTAATTCGATTAGGAATGCCCTGCGCAGAGCGAGAATAACTAGAGATACCTAAAACCGTGCACAAAGATAAAAAGGTGGCAACAGGCTAATATGTTATAGGGGTTAGGGTTGCAGTCCACTGTCGCGGTCATACAGGCAAGACGATAGTTAGTCAACCGAGGGGAAAGAACTATATAAAATCCTTATTATAAACTGGTGTAAAAAAATAATATTTTATAGTCTTTTTTTACAGTTTCTTTCCGCTCCGGTTCTAAAGACAAACTATCGGACTTCAAATACATATTTAAAAACAAAAAAAAAAACGCTAACGTCTCTAAGTATTTGGCGAAAAATATCTATATCCAAGTCTAAACACATCGCCTATAACTATATTTACGTACAAGTGTTAGTATCAAACATTGTTTATATTTCCTTACACTTAAAATATTAATTACAACTAAATAATATCGCGACAGTGGAGTGCAACACTAAGTTAACAAAAAATCGTCGAAAAACCCCTTGATTTACAACAAAGCGTTTTTCAAACGACGTTTAAATCCTGTTAGTGGTAAAATAAATCAAAATTAAATTCAAACACGGTCATATTTGAGATCAGTCTGACTAAACCCGATTGCCACCAAATGTTAAAGGCGTGTGCATACATAAGCCACATTTTATAGTAAAAAAAAACTTAATTATAAGGTCTTCGTATATTATGCAAAAATACCAAGTACTTTAAAATGGCAATAATTTAGACTTGGCGCATTTCAGGTACGCTTTTGTAACTTGCGTAGCGTTTCATTCATTATTATGATAATAATTTTATTTGTCGGCACATATACCTGACTAACTAAAACTATAATTACGATACAAGTAAACTCGTGTTACAAATTCTCAAATATTTACAATACTGAATGTTTAAAGTGAAACTAACCTCACAGACAATAAACTATAAATAAATATAAACGCTGAATAATCTGTAAAGCTAATCTTCCTTCAATAATTTAAATCACAATCAAAATAGCTGCTTTAGTGACAATTCATAACATTGAGAAGTTTTAATCCCGTAATCAATTTTGTTGCCAGGTTAAATATATTCAAATATCCCGATTTCCAACTCCCAAAAACTTGTAACACCTACTTCGGTAAACTTACGAAGTAGAGAGAGGCAACATTTAATGTTAGTTTCATTTAATTCAATGGCAAGATATCATCGAATGTTTTAGTATCGAATTAGGACGAATTCTGCGGCGCTTCGACTCGATAAAAAATCAACGTCAAAGTGTATCGCAAAAAATGTCAATAGCCTCATTGTGCCACAAAAAATCTCTATTATATACCACAAATCGTCGTTTCTTGTCATTATCGAAATGCACGTTAACAATGAACATGAGTATTTTCAATTTTCGAGGTTAGTTTATAATTATAATTCATATTTTTTTGTTATAAAAAAAATCATGAACTATTCGGATGACGATCGAAGAAACCACTTCATCAAATCTGAGTAGACATAATCATTAAATAAATAACTGGGATTAGTTAATAAATCGTGCTCCTATTAATAATCGTTATTTCGGGACGTAATTGACTCTTACTGTAATCTTATCAAGGCACTGTAAAGGCGCTTAAGGCACTAATTTTCGATTCTTTAAAAATATTTTTTTTATGTCCGTCTTACTCATCCTTCAATTATTTTAGACAAAATGTAGATCAACGTTTTCTATTCGCATAAAAACCTGCAGAAATTGCTCCATCAACTTTAAAAACCCCTTTAAAATACCAGACTGACCTACAATAAGCAGAGGGCTATACAATCGGACTCACTGGCTAAGACCGAATATCTTCAGTGCGTTGAACGCGGTGGCGAGGGCCACATCCTCTGGCTTCTGACCCAGGAAGCCGGCGATCAGCTCGACGATAGCAGGCAGGGCACACGGCTCGTTGCGCTGAAATGTGCAGTAGCGGTTCACGAAGTTCATGGATCTGGAAAGGCGAAGAATAAAATTAAATGGAGTAGTGGAGTATCTTGCCGGTTCTTCTTCATAGGAAACGAGCAATTGGAACCGTGCACCTAGCTTCTGACGTTTCATAAGTGCCCATGTAGGTTTATGTGAAATGAAATATAATGATTTCATTTGAAATAATAATATTTGGAGTTCTGAAGTTCTGTGACTGTCGTTACGCGTAGTCAGAAGCCCGAAAGTCTGACAAACATCACACCAAGGGGTATCGTGTTACAAAATAACCAGGTTGTGGATTGGAGGGGCAATTCTCGTAATTTTAAGAACGTTCAGTCTGATCTCAGTCTCAATCTATCAAAAATACCTCTGATTTCCCTTCATTTTTTTTTGACTAGTTTTTGACATTGATTGTCGCTGAGATGAGATTGCGACTACGAGTAGTAGATGTTGAACGTTTTTAATTACGAGAATTTGCCTTCAGATAGGCAGTCGTTCCACTTAAAATACTGGTATTCAGCCGCTTTCGGTAAGACTGGAAACCGATCACAACGTAGTTGGGAAAAGGCTAGGCAAATGATGATTTTAAGTCTTGCTAGTTTACGTACGGTAAAGTGTTACCGAAATGGTGGTGGTTTCAAATGTGAACTACGAAAACCGCACTTAGTGCTACGAAATAAGGGCCCTGGCAAAATCAAATTGTTATGCTATCCGTATCACGGACGTGTGTTGGGTGACCGTACGATGTTAAAATGAGATATCGTGAGGTTCTGATGACCTACAAATTGCAAAAAACGTAAGAAAATTTAAATTTCGCGGACTACCCTGACGCTCTGGTCTTAAAAAATAAAAAAAACAATAAAAATAGAAACTTAAGGCTCATACCAAAAATAACACGTTGCACGATAATGTTGTTATGTTATTATTTTTATCAATAGCTGAAGTAGCAGCTAACTTTATCTGTATTATCAGCCATGGCCCAATAAACCAAGTCTATCGCCGTGCTGTAATGTTATCATTCGGTAGTTTTATCTCGATAACGTTTAGGTCTGTTTTTATCGCAGTTTTATTGTACTTTGCAGTTTTTTTTACAACTTACCATAAAGCATTATCAATCTACTAGCTGCGCCCCGCGGTTTCACCCGCATAAGTGTCGAAAAGTAGCCAATATGTTAATCCAGGGTGTCAGCTACCTCCATACAAAACTTTATCAAAATTGGCCCAGCCGTTTGTGCGTGAAGAAGTAACAAACATTTAAATACACGCTCGCAAACTTTCGCCTTTATAATATTAGTGTGATAACGTTCCTACTGCTGGGACACAGACCTTATCTCTGTGAGAGGGAGTGGGCCATCCACCACGAGGACCCAGTGTGAGTTGGTGGACGTCACATGTCTTCGAATTTTTGGCATTTAGCAAATTGGACGACATTTTGAAATCGGCCAATATTCCACAATTTCTGAAGTCCCGCCTCTATAACCAGTGTGTTGTGTTCACTATGACACACGATGCTGAGACACGGATGCTCACGCCAGGGGGCTGTGTACAGGCTGAGAGTGGCACAGAGTCATGAAGCGTCCCATACTTGGCATAGACTCATAGACCGAGTCCCAAACGTCGAGGTCTACAGACGTACGAAGGTTTTCGATAACGAAAAACTAGTTAGGGAACTCAAATGGAGTTGGGCAGGACACCGCGCAGTGATAACAGGTGGAGTAAGGCAGCGACCGAGTGGCGTTCAAGGACTGGGAGACGAAGTGTCGGTCGTCCGGGGGCGAGATGGGCGGACATTGTTACCATCGCGGGTAGGACCTGGATGAGGCTGGCACAGGAGCGTGGGGATTGGCACAGGAAAAGAGAGGTTTATGCTTAGCTGTGGGTGAAATCGGACTGTGGATAATGATGATAATAATAATATAATGTAAATAAATTACTCTCTGGAGCCCTGACCACCGGTAGCTTGGACCCTGTTTCCGATACCGGTGGGCTTCTATTTTTTATATTATAATCCTAACTTCCTAAATTTATCCTATCCTATCTATATATATAAAAGGAGAACTGACTGACTGACATATCAACGTACAGCCGAAACTACTGGGGCTAGGAATGTGAAATTTTGCACACGGCTTCCTATTATAATGTAGGGGAGCACTAAGAAGGGGTTTTTGGAAATTTAACCTTTAAGGGGGTGAAAAGGGGGAATTTTGTTTGTATGGAAAATAGTTAGTTAGGATAGGATTTCACGCGGATGAAGTCGCGGGGAAGCAGCTAGTAATATTATAAATGCGACAGTAAGTTTGTTTGTTTGTTACCTTTTCACGCCTAAATCAGTAAACCGAGCATCCTGAAATTTTGCATATACGTTGTCAGGTGTACAGAAACGGACATAAGGTACTTTTCATCCCGAAAAAAATTGCTGTTCCCGAGGAAAACAACAATAACGTTATTACGATAAAAGATGGCGCCACGTGTCTTTCGAATCATGATTGAATTATATTAGAAACTTTACGAGTTTAACGCGGGTGAAACCGCGGGACACAGCTAGTATAATATAATATTAAAAAAAATATATATAGGTAATGTTAATCTTACCTTTCAGTCAAAGAATCCTTAACATGCAACGGCAATTTAGAAGCCCTCATATTAGGGTACATGAACGGCGAATCAGTTTCAACCAGCAACTTATCCAGAGGCAGCAACCTTTCAGATAACAATCTCCTAATTCCACCATCAGACTTATCCTTACAGATATACCCTGTGATCCCCAAGTAATACCCCTTCTCGATATACTTCAGGCCCTGTTCTACTGAGCCGGTAAAGGAGTGAATTACGACGGCTGGTAGACGACTACCAAATTCGTCTAGAATTTTTATTAAGTCATCTTGTGCCTCCTTTTCATGTACGAATAGGGGCTTCCTTAGTTCGCATGCCATTTCAACCTGTAACAAAAAAGAAAGTTTTTTAGAATATTTTTTTTAAATGGAGCAGTTCCTTGACCGACTGATTGATTATCTTAATGGCTGGCAAACAGCGCGCACGCACATGTCTAAATCACAGATGATAAAATATTGAAATATCTTATGTGTTTCCTAAAGGGTCGTGTAGAGATGCACTAAATAAGTATTTATCGAAACCCCTTAAATGATTGTTGTTTGTTTGTTAATACTAAAGTAGTTATTTTTCCACTCTGCAATCGGCATTTTGTTTTTGTTTTGATTGTTGTTTGTTTGTTATCATTTGCCAGTGTCGCAACATAGATTAATGTGTATTGTCTATGTGCATTTTGTTTGTATTTTAATTGTATTTATCAAAAAAAATTAATATAAATAATTATGTTTATTATTGTCACTGTTCCAGAGCTCGACCAATATTAAGTAATTAATAGATTCCACGAAAACTGAGTGATTAACACTTTGCGGGACACGAAACGCCCCCAGACGTAAAGACAATAAAATTTCTAAGTATTGTGTCTCGTTCAATGTCCTTCAATGGGTTAATAACGCTCAAAAATATTCCCTAATAATGCTAACAGCCATATAAGGTCAAAATTATTGTTGTATTAGTCACAGTTCTGTTTTTCATAACACTCGAGTCATTCGACATATTTAATAGTGACGTTGAGGCAAAGCAGATGAATCAGCCTCTTATCAAACCACAGAGCTTCGCAGTCAATACGCTACTGTGTTTCATGTTTTAACACCATTCCTCTATAAGCAAACATGCTGTATTAAAAGCATGTTAAGCAAAGCATAATCAGCCTATAATGTTCCCAGTTCCCACTGCTGGGACACAGGGCTCTTCTCTTCAAGAGGGATGGGCTGTAATCCACCACGCGGGCCCAGTGCAAGTTGTTAATGTCACATTTCTTCGAATTTGTGGTTCTAGGACATGCCGGTTTCCTTACGATGTTTTCCTTCACCGTTTTGAGAGCAGTAGTGATGAAATTATTTACACAAAGTAAAGCGCCTACCCGAGTTCGAACCCACGACCTACAACTCGTAAGTCGGGGGCCATTACCACTGGGCCACCGCTGCTCTGCATGTCAAGGACTTTCTTAATTTTAAACTGTTATCACTCAGTAAACAGCCTGGAGTCTGGTTGTGTGCCCAATTGATGGCAATAGGCTCGCCCCCTATTACATGGGACTTTAAACATACCTGGCGCAATGTGGGTGTACTATAGGTACACCTCTGCCTAACTTAGGGAATACAGGCGTGATGTAAAAGTATATTGTAGTTATAATCCATATTTAATATTTTAAATGCGAAAGTGTGTCTGTCTGTTACCTCTTAGGCTTAAACCACTGAACCGATTTAGATGAAATTTGGTACAGAGATAGTTTGAGTCCCGGGAAAGGACATAGGATAGTTTTTATCCCGATATTCCCACGGGATCGAAACTTATGCGGGTGAAACCGCGGTGCGCTGCTAGTGTCATAATATTTTTATTTACGGTCATGCTTGTCTACACCAAGTAGATTCTTCAGATTTATTCTAATTAAGAGACAATAAAAATTCTGATGTGTTGTGCACGAAACATAAGCGAATGCTCATAAAACAAGAAAGTGTTTCGAAGTAACAAGCTATTTATTTATGTACAATCAAAACTGGATAAAAAGTTTTAATAATAGCAGCAACGCATAGCATTATTTTGAATTGTTTCTTCATTTGTGTTTTTTTTTTTTACATTAGTCTCACATATAGAAGCAACAAGAATAATGTAGATACCCAGGATTTTGTAATATCTTGATTTAAAAGAGTTTCCATGGAGTTTCTTGTCCGTTCTTCTCCATAGAGATCTACGTTTTGGAATGGGCAAATAGCTTCAACTTTCTGACTAACTGACCGACTATTTAATTTTGACAATTCAAAAGTGCCTGTACATGGTTTAATTGAAATAAATGCTTTGAGTTTGACAGTTTGAGTTTGCATTAATAATTTGTTTCAATAGTATTGTAGATCAAAAACAGTTTCCATTCCAATTTTTTATTTATTTATTGGATAGTGCCTTTCTGGACACTATGATACTAAGCCCTTAATCTAAACTAATATTATAAAGGAGGACAATGATTTGTTTGTCTGATTTTTTTTAAGATATAATCTCTGAAAGTACCGATACAATTTCATAAATGCATTCACTGATAGAAAGCAACACTTTTTCCGAATGCCATAACGTTGTTGCAAGCGATAAAAGTCGTGAGTTTATGTTTGTGTGTATGTATGCCATTTTTTTTTTATTCAATATACATTTTATTCGTTTCTTTTTATTTTATTTTATTAAAAAAAAAACGTGTGTTTTATGTTAAAACGCGAACGATTTTCGATTTTTTATCCTCCTGCTAATATTCCAATTTATTTCGGGTTGGCGCAACATGTCTTTTCCTCCATACTTCTCTATTAGTAGTAATTTCAGTAGTCACCCCCATTATAATGTCATCATTCACACAGTACATACATCGTTTCTTTGGTCTTCTCCTACTCTTATAGCCCTCCACATTCATACTAAAAACTTTCCTCACGACGAAGCTTGTTATACAGGGTTATTGGAAAAACACCAACAACCTCATAAGAGGTCATTTACTCATCATTATGAACAACTTTTACTATGGGACCAAACCTAAAATCGCGAAAAACAAATCAGCTGTTCCCTATATTTATGTTCGTATAACTCGTCAAAATGTAGGGAACAGGTGATTTTTTAGAACAGTAATGTGTTCTAAAAAATCTCAATCATTTATGCGAAGATGGGTCCGCTATTTTATTGCTATAATTGACTGTACATCCTAACTTAATATTATAAATGCGAAAGTAAGTTTGTTTGTTACGCTTTCACGCTAAAACGGCTGAACGGATTTGGATGAAATTTGGCACACAAATAGACGATGACCTGGGTAAGGACATAGGCTATTTTTCATCCTGGATCGCAGACGAAGTCGCGGGCAACAAACAGCTAGTATTATTATAAAGAAAAAACATCATATTATGATAGCTATTATTCGTGTTCTATTACATTTCTTAGTAATAACATTAAAATAAAACCAAACACAGATCCTATAAATAAATATCACCAAAATAAATGTCTTCCGCTAAACATTTTTTAAATGTTGAAGTCATCAATTTCTCACGTTGATCGCCATCTTTATTCTTATGGGCGTGAGTCGAAAGCGTCTGGACCAAACTAAATATAGCTCGACATTCGTTACCTAGTCCTTTGATCATACGAGATTGGATTCTGTTTCCGTCGTTGTAACAGATTAAAATTCGAGTTAATAAGAAGACTTTTATTTTGAAAGTTTTAATTTGTTTTAAGAATTTTAATGTTTAGTAGAATATTTATATAATTAGTGAGTGAGTCGTTAAAGTGCCATATCCATAAATAAATAATAAGATATGCTGGGTGGCCCATTTATAGTAATCTAAAACGGTTTTTAGAAGTTTTTGCCAAGGGTTTTTCATAAGTTTTCAAAACTGAGAAGTCTTGTCGGCAATTTTACCTTTATTTTAATTTTTAGGCACTAGTTTAGAACGATTTTTGTCAAACAAAATGTTTCCCTTTGGGCTTAATTTTCTCCTAAACTAGTAATCGCTGAACGTACGTGGGGGTATTTTGTAAACTCTTTGGCGAGAGGCTGGTGATGTAAAATAAACAGGAGGCTATTTCCAGCAATGAACTGGTGAAATCATCATCGTCCTGTTAGTACGCCAATTTATTTGCGATCGTCACATCTTAGCAGTCATGTCAGTATTCACCCCCTTTCTAGCTAAATCACAATCACAATAAAAGTGGCCACTATTATCCGTTTTAGTGATTATAATAAAACTAAACAATGTAAAACTGCCGTTTGTAATAATTTTAACGTATAATCTTGTGGAGCACAACGTGCTAGTTTTCTGCATTTTCATTCTAAAATAAAAGAAATAACCGAAAAACGATGAGGGCGCCACTGTGCGGTCGGCGTATGGTCGGCGCCGTCTTAACTGAATGATTTGTAAAATAATCATATCATTGCTATCTTTATGATTCATTTTTGTGTGTGCATGTGTATTGTGTACATAATTATTTTCTATACATAAACACATTCCACTTTTTCAGAAACATTCTGGTATCGTTCTTTGGTAGAACTGAACTATGCGATCGATATAACAATAGCTGAATGGCCTTGAATTTGGTTGTGCCGTAGAAAACGAAACTATTAAAAATAAAAATGCACTCATAACATCACACCAGTTTTTAGCAGAGTTATACCTAAAGTCTATTCAAACCTATGTTTCAAATTAATATTATTTCAAGTTAAACAAATACCAACTATATTTTAATGGTTGGTAATTAAGTTGTTTTCGGAGTGACTAGCATAGACTGACCTTTATGGTGCAGGATTTAAAGTTATTTTTCCATAAACTCTTATTTGTTTACATTTTTACTTATTTATTTATCCATTTATTTCAGGCATCAAGGCCCTTAAAAACACATACAATACAATATTAATTTAACATAAAAATACTATAAATACATACAACATTATAATTACTTACACTAAAAAAATTAAGTTACGCACACGAAGTGTCTGTGCGTCGTGTGTCGTGTTTTTGGCAAATAAATCGCGGATGCATATCACCTATATTATACCCAAATATCGCCAGTTATGAAAAACCACCGCCATCGCCAGTTGGGGGATACGCTAAGATAGCCTGCGAAATTCTCTTTAGCCTTAAGATCAAAATAGTAAATATTAAAAATGAGAAAAGAAATAATTGATAGTTAACTTAATTTTTTTTAAATCCCGCTTTGAATGCATTCATAAACGCGCTATTGATGACTGATGTATGTACCTACTTACAATTTCGGGATGTATGATACGCTCAGCTTAATTTTTAAAACGTCACAAATATGTCGGAAAGGTCAGTCGTACGCTTTTGATCACATTGTATTGTGAAGGACGTTCGAGTTTTCAGAATAGTGGTTTAGGGACAATAGGGACTGATGAAATAAGCAGAGCATAAGAGCGGTTCTGCACTACATCCGATCCGAATCCGAGAAATGCCGCGTCTGAAGTGACCATAGTGCTATTTGTATGAGGGGTTGCGCACTAGATCCGAACTCTATCCGTCCGAATTTAGAACATTCCCAATTCGAATTGAAGTCGGATCTTTAATTCGGATTCGGATCGGATGTACTGCAAAACCGCTCTAAAAGAAGATGGCGGTAAGAACTTGACTTTTACAAAGAGGACACTTAAATATATCAAAAAGAAATGTGTGAGGACAGGACAGAGGCCTTTGCCCTGTAATACATGAAAGAAATAATAAAAAATACGTTCATTATTATGTAAACGAATGCATTTCTTCCTCTTCAATATTTTTACCTCAACGATGACGTCCTAAATATTTAGCCTCACACGTCGTGTTCTGCTTAAAAATGTGCAAAGAACAATTGTCTGGCACTTATCAATACGTAAATACTCACTAATTAACACGAATAAACTTAATTAGTGAGCAATGTGCATTCACGAAAACAACAAATGAATGATGTTGCAATACCCTTATTTATTTTCGTTTTTAGAAAAGATTGCGCCGTTCCTGTTGAAACTCGAACTAATCTAAATAATGCTTGTGCTAGGAAAGAGTTCACGTCAAGAAAGTTAAAGACAAAACGTTTATTGCAAACTAAAGGGGATTTCTATTATATTGTGTAATTCATATTATGGTGTACATAATAAAGAGTATTATTTCTATATATCTACAGGGTTATTGGAAAAACACCAACAACATCTTAAGAGGTCATTGTACTCATCGTTATGAACAACTTTTACTATGGGACCAAACCTGATATCGCAATTCAATCAATCAATCAATTTCAATTTCAAAACCTGAAATCGCGAAAAAAAATCTACTGTCTCCTACATTTTGACGAGAATACGAACAAAAATGTAGGGAACAACTGATGTTTTTTTTCGCGATTTCAGGTTAGGTCCCATAGTAAAAGTTGTTCATAATGATGAGTACAATGACCTTTTAAGAGGTTGTTGGAGTTTTTCCAATAACCTTGTATATGTCTAATGCTCGGCTCCTATAAACAAAAACGAATCGTTTTACTTACCAATGGTAGCATTTTTTTATTGCCAAACTGTGCATATAAATAGATTCGTCAGCTAATTTTACCTACGACATCTACTTCTACATGGGAGGGTCTACTATGCAAGCCTATGAGATCTTTGCTTCATTATTGGTAAAGATACAAGAGTCTTAATTTTACCATGAGGGCGAATTTCATCAATAAACCTAAACGGGAACGTCCCATCTAAACCGCGTTCAGAGTCAGAGTTGTCAGTGTCATCAATGTGTGAAATATTGACACCGAAAACTCTCGAACGCGGGTGAAATTCTCCCTAAGTGTACGTATATTGGCTAGCGGGATTGTCCGAAAGGGTTACCGCTGCCCCGGAACATAAAGGGCTAAGGAAGGAACACGGGTGGGTTTTAGTCAGTAAGAGTCTGACACTCCTTCCGCTCCACCCAGAGCGGGAGGAGTCATTAGATGATTTCCCATCCATAAAAAAAAAAGTGTACGTATATATATTTGGCGACTTATATTGCCGCTAATATCTATATTTTCTAAAAGTATCTCCTCCTTAAATGGGAGTTCAAGCGAGCTGGCTTGAGTCTAAACCATTCGTTAGAACATAAATTTAATTTTAGCAACTGGGTTATGTATCCTGAAAATGCATTTAGCATGCATCACGACTGTAGAGCGCTTTGATTTAATTTCCTCATCTGACCGTATGTTTTATGTAACTGTCACCCTGATTGCGTAAGACACTCGTTGATTGCAATACATCTCTATTTGACAATTGAACAATGAGCATTGCCCGTATGTTTGGACTATAAATAATCCAGCTTGATCAACCAACGGATGCTATTAAATTATAACAACTACTAGCAACGCCCCGCGGTTTCACCCGCATAAGTTTACCGTGGGAATGTCGGTATAAAAACTATCCTGTCCTTTCCCGGGACTCAAACTATCTCTATACCAAATTTCATCTAAATCGGTTCAGCGGTTTAAGCGTGAAGAGGTAACAGACAGACAGACACACTTTCGCATTTATAATATTAGTATGGATACAAATATCTAGGATGAAAAATAGCCCATGTCCTTCTCCAGGTTCCAGCGGGGTAATAGCTTAACACACTAACAGTAGCAATGGTTTCCATTTTGACAGTTCAACAACATTCATTGCGTTATTTACGTTGCTGAGCAGACAAATTTTTCGAACATATGAAGCAATAGATTAGAAATAAGTATCCATCAAAATGATTGAGATTGATAGTGTGTTACGTAATTAGAGTGCAGAATCTAGTAATTAATATACTAGCTTTTACTCCCGACTTCTTCGTTATTTTGTAACTTTTTAATACAAATATCTAGGATAAAAAGTAGCCTATGCCCTTCTTCAGGTCCCAGGCTACCTATCTCTCAAATTTCATAAAGAAAGAAAGAAAGAAAGAAAAAAGTTTACTTGGACACAGTTGGTGAAACACAACAAACAAAATTAACAAAATAAAAATAATCTTTCAAACTACAAAAGTGTGTGCCTCATGGCTGCGCCAAAAAGGTTCATTTCAGCATTAATGCCAGACAGATGCTGTCTGACGCTGTTTTTCTAATGAACCTTTAAGGAAAAGTGAGGGGGGAGAGTACACACAGACGAAACGTACGAACGAAGAACGATCGGTTGGGTGGTTTAGGCGTAAAAAAGTAACAGGCAGACATACTTTCGCATTTATAATATTAGTATGTAAGTATGTATAAAAGCTATTATTCTGTTCTACAAACGGTGAATGAAAACATCGTGAGGAAACCGGTATGTCCTAGAACTGAAAATTTGAAGACATGTGACATCCAAGAAACTGCACTGGGCCCGCGAGTTGGATTACGGCCCATTCCCTATCCGAGAGTTGCATACATACGTACAGACGCCAGCACATCAACCTACTACAATCTGTCAGATTTCTGTAATAGATTTTCAACTTTATCGCTAAAGCATAAGGTTCAATGTTGATTGGGAAAATTTGACAGTTAGGTGTAGGTTGATGTGCTGGCGTCTGTACATACATTGCAAGTTAAATAAAAGCTTGTAAAAAAGCGATTGACATATTCGCTGACATACTAGCGTGTTGATCACCCAATGATGTGATGATTAGCTGTAATTACTGGTGACTAATACTATATCTCCTTATCAATGAAACTGTGTAAACAACATGGCATTGACAAAATGATGAGTGACAGAAATGATGAAATCTAATATAAAAACCGGCCAAGTGCGAATCGGACTCACACATAAAGGGTTCCGTACCACAAGGCACAAAACGCCGAAAAAAACGTTTCTTGTTTGGGTCTGTCTCCATACGAGAAACGTGTTTTTATTAGGCGTTTTTAATTTTTAACTTTATTTTACACTAGCAGCGCCCCGCGGTTTCACCCGCATAACTTTCATATTGGGATGAAAACTATCCTACATCCTTTCCCGGGACTCAAACTATCTCTATACCCATCTAAATCTGTTCAGCGCTTTAAGCGTGAAGAGGCAACAGACAGACAGACAGACAGACACTTTCGCATTTATAATATTAGTATTGATATAGTATCGATTTATTGTTGTTATAGCGGCAAAAGAAATACACACTGAAAATATCAACAGTCTACCTATTACGGTTCATGAGATATAGCCCGCTGACAGACAGACGGAACGGACGGACAGCAGAGGCTTGGTAAAAGGGTTCCGTTGGCACCCTTTGGATACGGAACCCAAAAAATTACTATTAATAAAGATATACAGGAGGACGTATGTATACCTCCATCTCTTTCCCGCACTGAAGTAAGATTAATGGTGGTGGTAAAGGTAAAACCTTTATGAAGACTTGTAACTAAGATTATACCCGAACCCGAATCGCTTTAGCGTGGAAATAGCGGTCATTGCCCTTTCCCTAATAACTCTCCGTAGGAACGCAGACAATTAACTAAGTATGCTTTTTCGTTATTGGAACATGTTGAAGTTCACTATAGATATTGATTCCGGGCATTAACGGACATTATTTCAGTTTTTTAAATAAAGAATGCTAGAGAATGTAGCTGTGGGTCAATGACCGTTATTGCCACGCTAAAGCGAGTCGAGTGTAGTAAAATCAAGAAACACAAGTAATATCGATTACAAAACTGGTACCTATTCAGACTCGGCTACCTTTCAGATACAGGTCCCTGAAATATATCGCGTAATCCACTTCAGTAAAATAAACAATACTTGAATATATTATAGCCCGTTTCAACAAACACTAAGCGACACCTAAACGAATGCCTATAAAAAAGCGCGCTATTGATAAATGATAAATGATTTTATTTCTGTAAGTAGGTTTGCACAAACACTTTTACACGTCAATCATACATATTTTAAAAACTAGATGAGGTCGGCGTTTCCTATCTGACTACTCTGAGAAGAAAGGCCGAAACAAACTCAGAGGTCACAGTCTCTTTTAAAGTCCAGACATAATCTTGGTCAGGTTATATGAAGACCATGTAGATCGAAGTCCGAGATGGTCTTTTGAAGAAAGAACCACACAGATTGAGTGGACCTGTCCAGTCAGTGCACGCATTTGTCAGAATTCGTGCAGCTCAACTCAAAAATTGGATTTTCAACGCTCGATTTAGCGCCCAAAGTTTAAAAGCCAACAGTGCGTTTATATTTAGGCATTTATTTATGTAGGTGTGAATGTTTCAATAATTTTCAATACCTTAATACGCCACATCTTAGTGTGTGACACATACGAGAAGTGATATGATAACACAATCAATAAAGGTCTTCCACAACTAAGTAGTTACAACAACCCAAGGTGACTTTGTTTACCTATCTCTCTGAGGCATAACCGTCTATTTATAACATCGCGCCAATTTTAGACAAGACTGGTTTGCAACCACTCTCCCACCGGAGTCCGGCGTCAAGAAGCCTGCTGTGTTTCGTCGATGCGTGGGAGTTCCAGTGCCATAGGCATCTTCTGGGCACGCTCGTTCCATCATAGACCTCATCCATTGCCATCAGGCGTGGTCGAGGTCAAGAGCGGGCCCGCTCAGCAATAAAAAAAGAAGCAAGCCAAGAAGAAGCGTAACGGTGGAGTTTCTTGCCGGCTCTTCTCCATAGGAAACGTCTAATAGGAATCGTGCCTAGCTTCTGACGTTTCATAAGTGTCCATGTAGGTTTATGTGAAATGAAATGTTTTGAATTTGACTACAGTATACAATCACTTTTTTCCAGTTATGTTTTGAGAACCATTTAATAGGGGGATACGAGTAAAAGACTTTGTGAAACATGATATGGTTAGAAAGGGGGGGGGGGGGGCTAATCCATATCTATAGGTACTATAATAATATAGGTAAATGCGAAAGTGTGTTTGTCTGTTACCTCTTCACGCTGAAACCACTGAACCGATTTAGATGAAATTTGGTATAGAGATAGTTTCGAGTCCAGGGAAAGGACATAGGATAGTTTTTATCCCGATATTTCCACGGGAAACTTATGCGGGTGAAACCTCGGGGCGCTGCTAGTAGAGATATAAGAAAGAAAACATGCTGAGACGACCACAAACAAAATTGAGATAAGGGCAGGAGGATAATGTAATAGCGTGCAAAACCTATTGCCGGGAAACGGGCACAAATCTAGACTTAGGGATCCAAATGAAAAAACTGATATTGCAAACACACAATAGCACTTTGCCAGACCAGCACCCTAGTTGCACAATCTGAATCATTTTGAAGGATACGGGCTAATCCATTGCTGCACATGTTCGGCAAATGTATCTGCTCAACAACGTAAATAACGCAATGAATGTTGTTGAATTTGACTTTCAAAAGAAGAAGACAAAGCGTTGTAACTATACAGACGCTATACAACGTTTATTAGTAAGGGGGTTAGTGTGTTACGCAATTACCCCGCTCAAATTCCTGTATGAAACCTAAATATTCATCAAATTAACAGGAACATACGATAAAAACGCTTCAACGATCTAAAACAGGTCATGACTGGACGCCTGACTCAGAACTTGAGCGTTGCAAAATGGGACCAGGCACTCAAATTAGAACAGTGCCAACGTACAAGAAGATAAAAGAGTTCGTGTTTTATTTGTAAGGTCAACATCAAGGTCGAATGTTTAGGAAGGTCGGATGCATTAAAATAGCGTATACGAGTGATGCGAGAGAGCAGTGGTACCGGCCGCGATTTAAGAGTTGTAGGTCGTAGGTTCGAACCCGGCCAGGCACTTTATGTAAATTATTTCATAACCGCTGTTCTCAAAATGGTGAAGGAAAACATCGTGAGGAAACCGACATGTCCTAGAACCAAAAATTCGAAGATATGTGACATCTACCAACCCGTACTGGGCCCGCGTGGTGGATTACAACTCACTCCCTCTCACCGAGAGGAGGCCTGTGTCCCAGTAGTGGGAACATTATAGGCTGATTATGCTTTTAGTGAGTGGTGATATTTGAATATTTATCCGGTGCATCCTGGGCGGTAAGCTCGGCTACAACCTATAGTCTAATTATTAATTCACTGGAGTAATCTGACGTTTACGGTGTTACCACTTTTTGATGAAAAGAAAATAGTGTTGTGACAAGAAGATTGACATCAATCACTCGCTCATTCATTCTTTACGTTCTAAATCAAATCACATTATTTTATTAAGAAATCTCCCAGCTTAGTTTTGTTTAATCGATATAAAAATATTAGTAGTTAATACCTTTATAGGCCGATTCTTTCAAAAAGCGAATTTTAAATGAAACAAATGGATATATTTCTATTCGTCGTAGTCAGACATAATATCAGCACTATCACTGTCGCTATCAGTAACACTTATTATAAAACGGTCCATAACATTTTATATTATACGGTCGAGATTGCACATTTTATATAAACAACAATACCAACAAACACAACGTAAAACAACTTAACAATGAACAGCGCGTGGGCAAAAGAAACATTCGTGCACTCAGACCAGAAGAGTTTAGAAGCCGAATGAAAGACAAGCAAAACAAGATCGCCGCGCGGGTGGCGTCCCGCGTCCGTCACGTAGGGAGGCAATAATGCCCGACCCAATAATGTCCAGCCCAATAATTCGTGTACATCGTCTCTGAACGCATCACTATTACAATAAATATGGCAACATTATTTTACAAAGTGACATTAGCATCTGTCAGTTTACTCCAGTGAATTAATAATTATACTTTAGCTGAGTGTTTCTCAAAGAACTCGTGGTATAAGTGAGGCTAACGTCTGTAACGTTAAACTGAAGGGTAAATAAATATGAATGTACCTAACAACATGAACAGAGGGGCAATTCTCGTAATTTTAAGACCGTTCACAGTCTGATCTCAGTCTCAATCTGTCAAAAATGCCTCTAATTTCCCTACATTTTGACATTTGTTTGTCGCTGAGATGAGACTGCGACTAGATTTTGAACGTTTTAAATTACGAGAACTGGCCTTCAGTTCTCAGACTGACTGACAACGCACAGCTAAGTCGAATTAATATAGAAACAGAATTTGGTGCATTAGGTACTAAGAGAAGATATTTGCGAATGAAGTCACGGGAAACAACCCATTAGAAACTATATTGACGTCTGACTTATATCATTAAAGAATCATCATCTGTCTAGCTCTTTGAGATCGACTTCCAGTCTTACCGGATGCAGCAAAATGCCAGTATTTTACATGGAGCGACTCCTATCTAACCTCTACAACCCAGTTAGGGTTGTGGAGGTCAGATAGGCAGTCGCTGGGTAACACGATATCCCTTGGTAAGCCTGATTATCAATTTCAAGCTTCTCACTACCCATCAAAGATCTACGAATGACAGTCATCTGCCTAGCCTTTTCCCAACAATGTTGGGATCGGCTTCAAGTCTAACCGGATGCAGCTGAATACCAGTATTTTACATGGAGCGACTGCCTATCTGACCTCCACAACCCAGATCTACGAATGACAGTATGGCAAAAAATAACTGAACAAAAGTAACGTTTTAACAGCGGCTCAATATGACACTACTGCAACATTCCTACACGGTAACTGACCAATGCGTAGGCGCATGCACTGAACAAATTTAACCCGAACGGATCAATAGCAGTAATGATATATCCGCAAGTCGTGTTTAAATGAAAATTAACGTGCAATTGTGACGAGCCGTGATCATTTAACACTCATTAAAAGTAGGTAATGCTATGCTCCGTGTAATGCGTCTGCGTTCAACGTAAACACATGCTATGATCGCTGTTTCTTGTCAATTTTACATCAACGGCTTTACAGTTTGAGACAAACACGCAAGTATCAGTTGCGTTACCAGATCAAATACCTCGGAAAAATATGGTATTTGTATTTTAACGTAGACTAGCGATCCGCGGCTACGTACGGTTTTTAAGAGTTGAGAAAACATAGCGATTTCTTTGTTTTATGTAAGTTTAATATTAATGTATTGTGCACATAAACGTTCCGGAATAAATTTTCTGAATGATGATGAAAACGGTATCAAAATCACTTGTGTAGTTTAGATTTAGAAGAACCCGGTCACACAGCACGACAAGCGACTTTGATTTTTAGGATGTATAGATATAGATACTGAATTTGGCTCCTTTCTATCTGGCTTGTGTCGTGGTAATATCCGAATGGATACTCTTCGTTTGAGAAGACTAAAGGGTTTTATGAATGTCAGACATTCTACCGACTCTTGTTATCTAGTTATCTACGTGTGTAGATAACTAGATACGCGACTTCGTCCGCGTGAAATTTCACCCTCCCCCCATTCACCCTCTTAGGGGTGGAATTTCGAAAAACCCTTTCTTAGTGGATATCTACTCTTCACAAAGAACACCCTCCAATTTCATGTCTCTCAGACCAGCGGTTTAGGCTGTGCGTTGATATACCAGTCAGTCAAGACTTTAAATTTTATACTGGGTGATACTGGGTGAAATTTTAATCACCTTTTTCCTCTTAAGGGGTCAATGTACTCATCATTATGAACAACTTTTACTACCTATGGGACCAAACCTGAAATCTTCAAAAAAAATCAGCTGTTCCCTACATTTATGTTTGTAGGTATAACTCGTTAAAATGTAGGGAACAGCTGATTTTTTTTCGCGATTTCAGGTTTGGTCGCATAGTAAAAGTGGTGGTTCAGACAGTGTAACGTTTCTAAACTCTAGTCAACTAAAAAAAATCAACGTTTTTAAATAAACCCTTAACTTTCTAACTGAGTTAATAGCCCATCATACAAACGTATCATATTACTGATCTAAATTATGATACAAACATAAATTGCCATTCTTTTGTAGTAATAAATTGAGCTAGGTATAATAAACACGCATTTTTACGTAACCGGCCAGTGGTTTATTAGTCGTAATAGCGGCTGCAGCTCGATTTCTAGTTCAGCCATTAGTTATTAGGGAATTTAATCGAAATTATCTGTGACTAGCTAGGTTTTTTCTAGACTTTGGCCCTGGTATTGGCTAGTTATTATTTGTTTTTCCTACACGTGCTTCGGACGTTTGCATTTGTGAAGTTAGCTGCAGATCGAATTTTTTCTTTTAATCCTTCCGATTTTTATAAACAAGGTTTTCGATCCAACACCGTTTTTTCCCAGAGATATCTGGGATTTCCTTCAATAACTTTATAAAAATTGACACAGAAAGGCACAAAGATCGGTAACGCGTACCTACCAGTCCATCCTCGAGTCTCAAAAATATACAGGTTGGTAGGAACATACCAACCTATCCCTGCTGAACAAAATACAGGGTGTATTTTGTTTATGTCATATCCACACCCCGACATCACTTTCTGCTGGACATAGACCTCCCGTTTTTTTGGAATGTACAGACACCAGCACATCAAGCTGCCCGAAACTGTCAAATTTTCCCAATCAACTTTGAACCTTATACTTTAGCGATAAAGTTGAAAATCTATTAAAGAAATTTGACAGATTGTAGTAGCTTGATGTGCTGGCATCTGTACTTATTAATAATTATGTATTATTTTCCCTTAATAAGTGACTCACTCTAAATCTTGGTTGTTTTCCCTCAGATTCTTCTCATAAAAACAGCGATTCATCTTAGATGAGCCGGTACTGCATCGATTAGCAATAACCAGTTTCTTGATCCATAAAGATTTCAGTTTCACTGAACACAATCTCTCTGACGCAAATTCATTTGGTAAACAAAGAACTGAGACGTGACCGAATATGGTTGAAAATGGAAATAGAAACCTGTTTGTACAATGTTTTACTGGAGTTCAGGTTGGCAACACGCCAGGGCAAATTACATGGAGAATACCGTTCCATAAATGACAGACAAGCATGCACATCATCTGCCTAGCCTTTTCCCAGCTATGTTGGGGTCGGCTTCCAGTCTAACCGGATGCAGCTGAATACCAGTATTTTACATGGAGCGACTACCTATCTGACCTCCACAACCCAGTTACTCGGTGATACGATACCCCTTGGTAAGGGTGCGTCTAGATTATGTTATATAACACATAAACTTATGTTATATAACACGTCCACATTATTTAACATTGCTAACCTCTCTATAGAAACATGTTATATAACTATGTTTAATAACATGTTATGTTACACAGTGTGGACGCACCTTTAGACTGGTTGTCAGACTTTCGGGCTTCTGACTACCCGTGACGACTGTCAAAGATCCACGAATGACAGCCGGGACCAACGGCTTAACATGCTTTCCGAGGCACGGAGGGGTCTTGGTATGTAAAGATGGTCACCCATCCACGGACCAACCGCGGCAAGCGTAGCTTAACCTGATAGATCGACCCGTGCGGCTGTTATTTCTTAGCCACAAGCCCCTCAAAGCATACACAGCCACTCGATACGCTTTCATACCGTATCGATGTTTTCAATTTCAGCCTGTATATATCTGTAGGTACAATTATGTGTTCTGAAGAATATAATAAAAGATGTTTGGAATGTGAAGCATTTGTTTGATAAACTCTACGCTATTTCAATAGACTGGGAACGTTGCAGCGCATCTCATTCGCAGCTGATTCATCCGCATCGAATGCAGTAAGTGAAAAGATTGGACGTACAACGTATGCGGGTGGACGACGCGTGTAGATCTGGAGCGATCCAGATGAATGTTATTGAGTGTCTCCGGACGTACCTTATGTAGTACTTGGTATTATATTTGTGGATGTCGGACACAAAGCATGGAAGCTTACAAAGAACATAAATATGAACGACTTTTATTCGTTCATCTCCAGTCCATCCAAAGGTTGTCTGGAGGATATTACTGTCATCTATAAGATTTCCATTCTATCCATAGAATTAGCAATATTGTAAAAGAGCTGTGTAACTATTTTGGTGTACAATAAATTATACAGGATCCCATTAAGTTAGATGGACAAATTTTAACACAGCGCTCAGTACGTCTAACCAAAGATATCCAAGCAAAAAAAAAAAACACTGATGAAAGTGATTTTATTTTGACGTAAAATAATAAATTGCGACATTAGTGTATTTTGGTTAGCTGGTTATTTTTCTTGTATCTAATGCGTTTTTCTTATATATTTTTTTACCATCGTCCATCATACTAGATTTTGAACGTTTTTAATTACGAGGACTGGCCTTCAGTTTGGCGCCATCAGTTCCAATAACATGCAGACAACGGGCCACGCAGGGCACGATATTATGTGTCCCATAGTTTGTGGAACAGCACCATCCAGGTTGGCCGAAACAAAACCTGCTCAGATGGAGATTCATATTCGTGGACTTGTATTATGACTGACCTGTCGTTTGAACACGTCCCGCTGCACATGCGGCTCCGAGAAGTCCTTGCTGTAGTTGAGGCCGCACTCACCCACCGCCACGCACTCCGGCGCAGCTGCGATCTCGTGCAATTCGCCCCACATGTCCTCTTCTATCATTGACTTCGCATCGTGGGGGTGAACACCTAGACCAATTGATGAACGGTTTAATTTATTGTTGCATTTCTTCATTTTTTATTACAAACTAGTTGCACCAAACGGTTTCACACGCATAAGTTTTGATCCCGTGGGAATATCGGGATAAAAAGTAGCCTATAAGTTAATCCAGGGAGTCAGCTACCTCCGTACTAAATTTTATCAAAATTGGTCGAGCCGTTTGAGCGCAAAGAAGTAACAAACATATATACACACACACACCCTCACTCACAAACTCCTCCTGAGGCAATTCTCGTAATTATGAACGTTCACAGTCTGATCTCAGTCTCAATCTGTCAAAAATACCCGTAATTTCCCTACATTTTTGACATTAATTGTCGCTGAGATGAAATTGCGACTAGATTTTGATCGTTTTTAATTACGAAAATTGGCCTTCTGCTATCTGCCTGGTCTAACTTTATGAATTACGAATTGCGGTAATCGTTATTTTGTTTTTTTTTTCAGGCGCATCTGAACAGTCTGATATAATTTTGCCTGCCAGAAGCATCTTAGCGGAAAGGCTAAGCTAAACATTCTAGTCGGAAAAGGTGTTAAAATTACTGGCAAATCGTAACTACTAACTATTTTTACATACATACACTCATTATAATTATGCACATGAATTTATAACAAAGAGAGAGTTACAAAATTTTAATTATGCCTCATGTAAAAGTAGGGCAATTAGCCTTATGTACAATTTAATTTAATATTTGAATATTTACATAATCTGTACGATAAGGAAGTTGTTATTTGTCGGCTTGAAGGTTTATAGTTTTTTAGAGAACTACTGCACGAATTTCGATGGAATTTTCACCTTATTTAAATGAATATTTTGGAAGGGACCTACTATTTTACATACTAACGCCTTATCTTCACATGGAGGTAGGCAGAAACTACACCACCTGATACTATCCTTACATAGTCGTTTTACTACGTTTACGTTCATACATCTAAAGTCTATTCAAACATGTTTCAAATTAATATTCTTTCAAGTTAAACAAATATCAAATTTATTTTAATGGTAATTAAGTTGATTTCAGAGTGAATAGCACTACTGAAAAAGTTATAAAAATGTTGTTTGAAGTTGTAGCGTAAACTGAACTTTATTGTGTAGGTTTTAAAGTTATAAATCGCGAATGCAGATTAGTAATACACACACGCTGGTTGCGAGTACTACAACCTGACATTTCTGAAGAACACAAATAAGGTCACCATAATTATATGTCCTCCTAGGACGTCCCCCCCTCCCGGCGTTCCCACTCACATATGGCGTCGCGTTTAGCAAGTATCGTCACATTTATTAAAATGCATTTAACCTGAATTAACATACTGGCATAGAAATTATTGAACAGAATATTTCTAATTATAATCATTAGGATAATAAAATTAATTAGCGGTGCTATTAGCTGTCTTGTTATTGAGTAGGTAAATTAATGACCATAAAACAAATTGAGTGTTAATTTATAATGCAGTTTTAATTTTTAATAAATAATAAACTGGTTTTTAACCGACTTAAAAAAGGAGGAGGTTCTCAATTCTGTATGTTGTTCTTTTTTTGTATGTTTGCTACGTGATATCTCCGGCAATTTATTGTAAATCGATTTCAAAAATTATTTTTTTAATGGATAGGGTATGGCCTCAGGCAGGGGTGGTCCCATATAAATATTATTAACTTTTCTTGAGTAGTTTTTGAGTTAGCTTCAATAATACGTATTTTTTCCATTTAGTTATTGATGATGTTATAATTACTTCCTGTCACTGATATTTACATAAAAAGTAGTGTTATACGAATTTGTGTAGGGTAAGTACAACTTTAATTTCGGAAGTCGGTGGCAAAAAACGAAAATGCGAACCAAACAACACCAACTTCCGAAATTAAAGTTATTTTTAACTTTGTAGTGTCTTTTTGGAAGTTGGCAGGTTTTCTTTTTTTTTTTTTGTGAAAATATTTTTGATGAATAATAAACGGGCAGGTGGCATTCTGTGGTTTCAACCCCATGGAAAAAAGGCGTATGTATGTATGTATGTAATAAACTATTTATTAACAAAACAAAAAGTTTATTTTTATTGATAGACAATATATATGTATCTATTCTAATTCTTCGCTATTATTTTTTTTAATTTCAAGGAAAAATTTGTCAATTTTATTCTATAACTTATCTGGTACTGTGATGTTTGTATTTTTTTTGCACTTTTTCCAGGCTAAATCTGTCAAACATACATATATAATCAGCCTATAATGTTCCCACTGCTGGGACACAGGCCTCCTCTTTGTGAGAGTCTCTGTCAAACATACCTATATTTTATTCCACAAAACTTTATCTGATAAAATCAGTCCCTATAATGTCAGAAGTACACAGACATGGTTATAATCTGAAAGACTCACCGGCTGTTGAGTAAATTGTGCTGGGATAGAGGCGGGTCAGTCGTAGGGCTTCCTTGCTGTTCCGCACCGAAGTGCCCGTGACCATGATCTTTTGGACACCTGTACAAATAATATACTTACATTGTTTACAAGACGAAACTAAGTTATTACAATAAAAATAACAACAACAGCAGCAAGCAATAGAAGAGAAATGGAATATACAAATGCATCAGTATTTACTCCGTTCCAAAACTAATTGATGAAAATATAAACAAATGGTCAGAAAATATACCGGTGGCAATTTGTAGCACCACTTACAAATTCAGTGATGTTCTTTGAGTTTTGAATACTTAAATCCTTCTATTAAATCACCACAAAGATGTTTTTCATAAGAGAATTGAGATTAATTTAATTTAAATAATCTGGATTTCCTCAAGTTTCATCATAATTAGTAGAGTGGGCCGCACATGGACGCCCAGGGCGGACTAGTAGATGTCACATGTCTTCGAATTTTTGGTTCTAGGACATGCTGGTTTCCTCACGATGTTTTCCTTCACTGTTTTGAGAGCAGTGGTGATTAAATAATTTACACAAAGTAAAGCGCCTGTCTGGATTCGAACCTACGACCTACAACTCTCAATCTGTTTATACACTTTCATCAAAAAGTTTTGGAACAGATTGTAGACACAAAAATAATTAAAATTGAAATCGTTTTATTATAAGAATAACAAGCTGCTCAAATCATAACATTAAACAGAGATTATTTTACTTTTTGTTATTGAAGTAAGGATGCATTCTATGCTTGCAGTTATATTTTGGAAATAAAGTTATGTGTGATGGTGATGATTCTAGAATAATAATTATTGTGGAACATTTTTTCAAGAATTAAAAAATAAATTACTATAAATGATATTCATTATGAGGAAACCGGCATGTCCTAGAACCAAAAATTCGAAGATGTGTAACATCTACCAACCCACACTGAGCCCTCGAGGTATTACTGCCCACCTTTCAAAGAGAGGAGGCCTGTGTCCCAGCAGTAGGAACACTAATGTATTATAGTTTATAACTAGCTGTTACCCGCGACTTTGTCCGCATGGAATTTATGAAAAAAAATTTTTGTTCTGAAATTAAAGTAACCTAAGTTACTCCTTATTACATCAGCTATCTGCCAGTGAAAGTCTTGTCAAAATCGGTCCAGCCGTTTCAGAGATTAGCCGGAACAAACAGACAGACAGACAAAAGTTGTAAAAAAAATATTTTGGTATATGTACCATGTATACATCCATATGCATTTAGTAAAAAGTGGTTATTTTAATTTTACAAACAGACACTCCAATTTATTTATTTTTATAGATGAGTTTGTTTGTATTAATGTAGTTTTATAGAATACCAAAACTATTGTTGGTCTACCATCAAGTGAAACACAGACAACGGCCTGTGTATTAGTCATCACTTATATTTAAAAACAACATATTTCCAATGAAAATAACTTTATAAACTACATACTAGGTAAACAGTTTATATTATCTTTATTACTAGAAAACTCGTCCGCAGTAATAATTGCTTTCTTCACCAACAATTAAGTGCTAGATCATATTTCATTGCACACATAAAAATACATAACATTCCAAGCAAAAAAAAAATGTAGCATGACAATAACCCAATAACTCGCGAGGTATTCAATGTGCAATCATTCTAAATGAATAAATTACATTTAACGCTAGTGTCGGCATTGTAACACCAAATCATTGTACACACGCAATCAGACATATGTTTTTTTTTTACTTCTTTTTTTAACCAACCTGCATCTTTTGCCCTTTGCACGACAGAATCGAGATCACGGCCGTATTTCTTGTTCGTCAAGTTCGCGCCAATGTCGATTACAATAAGATTCTCGTAGCATCCTTTCAGTTCTTCAGATATTTGGGTTTCTTCAGACGTCATCCTCGGTTTTGTATGAAGCTTATTAAACGGTGTTTACCTAAAATTTAACGTTGATATCACTATTTCTTCTCGAGATTTATGTTAAACCGGAGTCAGAGGTGTACTTACAAATTGTATCAAACACTCCTGCTAAATAAGCCTCTGTTATTTTAATGACTAGTCGAGCGGTTCACCCTCTTCACTGAGCTGCCACCATGTTTTTGAGGCACGTTTTTCTTGACACACTTCAAATAGGATCATGTGTCAGTGGAGAATTATATTCGGGTTGTGATTGGCCTATTACACATCACTGCAATTTTGATAGGCTGTTTATTAAACGAGTGAATATTGCAACGACGAACTACACTTTGCGTTTAATTTGCGTTAACGCAGACGACGCAGCAGGCAGAAAATCAGACATTTTTAAAGCTCATCATTTATATGGCTTCCGAAAATTGTACTTGACAAAAATTCTCAAAGACCGTGGTATAAGTAATACTAGTTAAATTCACATTAAAGTTATGTATTCACATTATAATAATATTATGTGGAGTCGTTGAGAAAATAACTAATAACATAAAGTTCTTTCAGTGACTGTAACAAAACGCACGAGATACATTCGAAAGCTATGTATTTTTAGTGGTATTAATCGCATGAGACACATACGAAAGTTAGTAACTAGTATGATGTTTTTATGGTTACGTATTTTGTGCATATTTTGAGATAAGAAAACCAGTGTGGCTTGTACGGACGAGTTTCAAAGTATTGATTATAAGTATAGAAATCTGGTAAACCACTTTGTAAAGTGGCATGAAACTGAATGTTGGAACGTTCCTCAAAGCTGTCAATCAGCTGAGCGGTTGACATTGACAGTTGATTTATTTACATTAACCGGCCAAATAAAATATTCGTTGATGCCATTGACATACAACAGTATGGACTGGAAATACCTACGAAAAAAGGGTGCATACCTACAACTGGTATTGTCTCATAAAATGGCTGCCATTGCTAGTGTTGTGTCTATCAAGGAACATAGGTGTTACTATAACTAGTATCGATACTAAATACGAGTCTTACTAGTTATCACGTTTAGATCATACCTAATAAATTATGTATACAAAGTCCGTTGTAATTGTAACAGAAAAAGATGAGTAGGTTATCTTACTTTCCGTTATCTATAAAAATAAATAAAATTGAAGTGTCTGTTGGTACTGTCAAAATAACAGCTTTTTACTAAATGCTTATAAAAATCTAAACAGTACTATTTTAACAAAATGGCATTTTTTTTTATTTTTGTCTGTCTGTCTGTTTGTTCCGGCTAATCTGAAACGGCTGGACCAATTTTGACGGGACTTTCACTGACAGATATGTTACAAGGAGTAACTTTTTTTTTTTTTTTTGTGGATGGGAAATCATCTAATGACTCCTCCCGCTCTGGGTGGAGCGGAAGGGAGTGTCAGACTCTTACTGACTAAAACCCACCCGTGTTCCTTCCTTAGCCCTTTATGTTCCGGGGCAGCGGTAACCCTTTCGGACGATCCCGCTACCCTACAAGGAGTAACTTAGGCTACCTTTATTTTAGAAAAATAATTAGGGTTCCGCGCAAAAAAAATGCCATGCATAAATTATTTTTGCGTTTGGTAGCCAGGATGGTTATAGGCTATTTAACATCACGTTACGACCCTTAGGAGCCGAGAAAACCTTTTGAAATTTCAATGTTAATAGATAGGGGAGGACAGTGTAGGCCTGTCAACAAGTACTTAACAAAATAGAAAACATTGTAAAAGGCAATTATTTTAAAAGTGTAACCATTGAGTTTCTTACCGTTTCTTCTCCATAGGAAACTACCAATTGGAACCGTGCACCTAGCTTCTGACGTTTCATAAAAGTGTCCATGTAGGTTTATGTGAAATATTTTGATTTTGGTGCTGTGAAGTGTGAACCACAGGCCGGACCTAGCAAGGTCACTCGGACTGAATAAGACGCAGGATTATTTATGTTAACATCGCAGAATATACCGGTATCGTTTCAGCGGAGGAACTAGTTTCGGAAACTATTACGCCAAGTCGGCAACGGTACAACACTATTCCATTATGACATATTATTGTAAACAAACGAACGAATTAACAAATATAATAGAAAGGCCTGTTATACGGAAATGAACCCAAATATCAATACTTTAGCCATAAATTCATGATCACGTTACAATTGTATCATCGAATGTGTATTATTGTATGTATTAATGCATGAAAACCGGCTACTAACCTGTGCAAAGACAATTGAGGTTGATTTTCATTCTTTCTTGCACCACACTTCACAATACAACACACAGGCATGTTGAGTTTCTGTTTCCCAACATTTACATGCAGTTTTAACAGGTAAAATCCTCGTAATTTTCTTGCAATCCTCAATAATACAAAAAATAAACAACCATTTGACAGCAAAACTACCATGAAACTCCGCGCATAAGATGGCTGCTATGGCACTTACCTACAACTGTCACTACGTCACGATAAAATATTGCCATAATGAGCAACAACTTAAATATTGTTGTCTCTTTTATCAAATAAAATTATCTCATTAGAAAGAATGAGACATAATGATATTTCACATTCTGAATCATATTTCACTCATATTTGTATAAGCAAATGTATGTATAGAATAACGCGGCATCTCCATGTTTTATGTACCTCAATGGTTGATGCATTGAAGAATTCAGCACCCAAACTACCTCTGCAAACAAACATCGTTATAACAATCGAGAAAAAGAAAAGGATCATATTTTTCCTTTCATAGTTAACCATAAAAGAAAAAAGTATTACCTGGAGAAATCCAAAATTAATCAAAATGAAGGTGGGAAAGTTCTTTAAAAAGAACATTGTCGCTATTGTAATGGTGCCCGCACTCGTTAGTGCCCACTACGGCTGGTACAAACTGCAACAAGTCGACTCATTGGTGTCCCGGGAGGAGAGGAATAAGCTGCCGATTACGAAACTAATTTCAGATCTACCGTCGTCGTCGTAGTTGTTCGACATGATAACGATAGTTCATGACTGCGTGTGCCCCTAATGTTAGTGCGTATGTTTTCTTAATAAACTATACTTAGTTAGACCCACAGTTTAAATTCTTGTGATCCTCATATACAACAATCCTCAACTTCTAACCGTTTGTTTGTGTACCTTACCGCTTGTTTCTCAGCCAAATCTTGCATCCTCTCCTTAATTCATGCATTTATTAAACTGGGGGAACAGTGTTGTCCCAGTGGTAACGTCTGCAACTTAAGAGTTGTAGGTTGTGGGTTCGATCCCAAGCAGGCACTTTAACCTTTTAACCGCCCGGCTTCTTAACAGTTCCTAGCGCCCGAAAAACAAAATAAAAGACGAAAAATAAATATCTGATAGAATATAGCGTTATAAAATAAAAAAGCAGATTAAACTAGCTGTGGTATTTTGTTTTAAATATACGACCCTGGCGAAATGGACACAAAAATATTTGTCAGATTAATGTAATCAGTTAAAAGGTTAAACAGGCATGTCCTATAACCAAAAAATTGAAGATGTGATATCCACCAACCCGCACTGGGCCCTTATGTTGGATTATAGCCCACTCCTCACAGAGAGGAGGCCTGTGTCCTAGCAGTGGAAATGTTATAGGCTGATTATTATATATCCTGCATGTTGGATTATGGCCCACTCCCTCACACAGAGAGGAGGCCTGTGTCAGTGTAAACATTATAGGCTGATTATTATGGTATTCTGCATGTTGCATTATGGCCCACTCCCTCCCACATAGAGGCCTGTGGCCTAACAGTGGGAAAATTATAGGCTGAATATTATGTATTAACTTACTAGTCCACTTAAACAAAAACTAAGACTTTCTTTTTATTAGTAGATAATGCAGGTCTGCAGTAGTTATTAGATAAACTAATAGTTATATTATAAGTAATTTCAGTTTTAATTAACTCTTTCAGGGATTAAAAGGCTTCAGTATGTCTGATTGATGGCAGCACTCATCTTTCCTTGTACATATGAAAAAACTACTTTAAGAAGATCAAAGTCACACGTTTTATATTTAAGTTACAGACGCCAGCACATCAAGCTATTACAATCTGTCAAATCTCTTTAATAGATTTTCAAATTTATCGCTAAAGCATAAGGTTCAAGGTTGATTAGGAAAATTTTACAGTTTCGTGTAGCCTGATGTGCTGGCATCTGTACATAGCTTTTTTTTGTAATTAGTTAAAATTAATTAATTTAGAATACAAAAATGATATATTATTCAAAATCAAAATATTTTATTTCACATAAACCAATATGGACAGTTATGAAACATCAGAAGCTAGGTGCACGGTTCCAATTGGTCGTTTCCTATGGAGAAGAACCGGCAAGAAACTCCACAGTTACTCTTTTAAATAAATAATTGGATTTTACAATGTTTTTAAGTTACAGTAGGTATGGGAGGACAGCGTAGGCCTGTCAACAAGTACCAGATACTTGATAAAATATACAATGGTCTACATATCTAAAGTCTACAAGGCCTACAAAGTCCTCACATTTACAAAATAAGAATCTATCAACAGGATAAATAAAATATAAAAATCTACTAAAACCAAGTGATATGGTTGCCATTACAACCACCAATAAAGAGGTGAAAAATTATAAATAATTGTCTGTATATAATGTCAAATAATAAAAAGATTATATCAAAGAAGGATGTAAAAAGAAAATAAATATAAAAATCGTAATTTGAGAGCAGTTAATAGACATTTACGTAGTTATGCCGTTAAAGAGGTGCCAGGGAAGCCACATGTGCAGAAGGAATTATTGCCAAACTACCTTGTCTTCAACGTAGTCTTTAATCTTATTATTATTTTTGAAGTTTTGCTTTTATGTTTGGCTATCACAAAGAGAATGGTTGATTTGCTTTTGTTTTGTTAATGTTTAACTGTGATGTCCCACTGTAGGGCAAAGGCCACCCTACTCTCTTTCCACTTCTCTCTGTTCAAAGCTACTTCTCTGTTATCTTGTAAAAGTGATAAGGGTGAAATCTTGACCAATGTTGACCTTATGGCACCTGTGTCACCACTGACAAGGAAGCGACTGCCTATCAACAATTTCCTCGCTCAAGAAACATACAAAAGTTTCTAGGTCCCGTGGTTTAAGTAAAAGAGATATGAATAGTTGATTGCTGACTATTCACACCGCTGGCGATGGCTAATATTCGTTTGTCGCAGCAACAAAGCAAAGTGAGTAATCGCTCAGCGTCGCTCGTTTAGGCAGTTGTCCCCCGGCGAGGAAGCGACTAAGTGTCGGCTATTTTCTCGCTCAAGAAACGTACAATAGATATTTATATACATTCCGTGTGAACAAAAGAGATGCATTTATTAACACAGAGTTGATCGCTGAACACACAGTCTATCAAAAAGTGCTCTGTGGCTCACGCCGAGAGATACCCCTGTGCACCCCTGTGGGACTAACCGCCCTGAGCGAGTGGTGCGAGTAATCACCAGTCGCACTCGAACACTCGCTGATAGACCAGCGACAAAACTATCGGAACTACACACACGCTGCTCCCTGCTCGCCAACTCGTTTTGTTGCTAGTTCCACTTGCTACTCGTTCATCGCCACTGGTGGGACAACTGCCTTAGCGTCCAGAACACTCGCTGAGAGACTCACGCTTGGTACATACGCATAGGTAGGTAGGTACCCAGTGCCGGATTAAGACTACTTGATGCCCTAAGCAATCAACGCCTGTGGGCCCTCCTGTCCACTAGTAGGTATTTAGTATCGGTCTTCAAAAACAAATAACGTATTTATTACAACGAGATAGATCATTACGTACCTTAGAATATGTACGGAAGCATACATTTTTTTTATTTATTGAAATTAAACTTGCTACTTCTACGAGCATTAAATTCGCAGACAATAGTTTTATGTTCACTGGTTTTAGCATTTCTGCCTCTATTGTATACAGGTTGAGTAGTTGTAATTTGTCGTATAGGTCCTTCCAGGACGTGATAGTAGGACCCATTTGCAACAGTTTAGCACCCCATAAAGTCTAGGTGAAAATTCAAGGGATTCGAGAAAACTTTTTTAAATTTTCCAGAAATCATCACTAAATATTAGGTACTTTTCTCTAAACTCGCAAATCCCATGAATTTTTACCTAGGCTTTATGGGGTGCTTAATTGTTGCAAATGGGTCCCTCTATCACGTCCTCGCAGATACGTCAAATTACAATAGTCGCCCTGTATAATATTGATAAAGCATCGAGCCTTTTTTTCGAGAGAGAGAGTTAGGTATCAATTTGTGTCAAAGATCTGTGATGTGTGTATCGCATCATCAGTACTGTGAGTGGCGTTCATTAGCACTTAAAAAGTGCAGGGGTAAGTATGTCACATCAACCTACTACAATCTGTAAAATTTCTTTAATACATTTTCAACTTTATTACTAAATCATAAGGTTCAAAATTGATTGGGAAAATTTGACAGTTTCGAGTAGCTTGATGTGCTGGCGTCTGTACTTGGGGGCACTGCAGCACGTGGGTCATGTTTGTTCTAATCCCAAATAAAAGACGGTCTGAATATGAAGAATGATTTAATCACAACTGGTCAGACGGTCGGTAGTGAAGTACCTACCTAACATTTACGTCATACAGCTATCACAAATAGAAGACCGTCTCAATATGAAATTATGAAGAACCATTTAATCACAACGAGGGTAGTAAGCGCACGCGCGGCGCTAGTCAGATGGTCGGTAGATGACTCCTGGAGTCGAGGTCTGACTTCTTGTTCTTGGTGGGCTGGTTCCGGTCTGTCACTATTAGTTGGGGCAGCAGCGGTGATGACTGCACCTGCAAGGAAACGTGGCCGTGGTTTTAAGACTCTTTTTGGAAAGATCAATCTGAATCTTCGACCAAGAATTGATGGACGATCTGAGCAGACAAATAGGTATTATGCGTCAGTCCGGTCTGACTGAATTCGTGGTCTACAACTAAATGCTCTGATCGTTTCGTTTATGGGCACACGAACTATCAGACCATTCAGTTTCAAATACTTAGTTATCATTTCGGTCGCCGCGCCGACCGAGAAGGCAGTCGATCTTGAGACCCGTATTATAGCAACCACAAGGTACTGACGGATTCTGCTCAAATCAAACGCACCTGAAAAAAGAACTGAACATGCATTGTGGCCAAGGCTTCAAAATAAACCAGCCGATACCGTCAGCATCTCATCGTCATAGCTATAATGCGTGCCACAAAAGATGAGACTTGACACACCATGTGGTTTGACTTGCGCAGGACACGGTTTTAGGTCTCTTTTGCGGTATGAGGTCTGAGCGCGGGACGGACCGGACGTCATAGGGGCGGCGGAAAGAGCGCGGGAGGTGGGGTCAAGTCTCATCTTTCGTGGCGCTAACTATACCTAAGTGCTAAACTTACTACTCAATGAGTACAATTCATTACGGAAACGTAAAAATACCGACCTACTTAAAACATTCCTACACGCAATGTTATATAATGGTGCCGATTCTCTTGTCACAAATGCCTCTAAACTAGACTAAAAATCACTAAAATTTAGTTTATTCCTGTCAAACGACGATTTCCTATTCTGAAATTGACTAAAGTGACACAACTTAACTATATTTTAGTTTGACAGCACTAAGATGGCACTGAGTTATTTAATCTATTGAACATAGCAATTTTGCTATTCTGAATTACACGTTTTTCACCTAAAATTTAGATTGTTTAACTAAATCTGACTATTTTTAATCGCGATTAAAAAGGTGTGGAGTAAAATTAGTTGTCGTTGAAGAAAAAAATGAATAGAAAGTCACACCAACACCTCGACTTCAGATGCAAAAACAGTACAGTGGTGCCGATTCTCTTGTACACCGAACTAAACTAACTAAACTATCACTAAAATTCCTTACTTTTTGCTATTAGAATCTTACAGCTATTCTGCATGAAAAATTCTCTAAATTTAAAAATAATTTTGACACAACTAAAATCGAATTTGACAATTGCGACTTTTGCTTATATCTCGAAAATGGTGTGTCCTATCGCAAAAATAATGAAAATTTCGATCCCCTTTATAAAACCCATAAACCCCCCTAAAACTCAACATGAAGGTAATAATTTTTCATATTTTCCATACAAAAAGTGAAAAATTCCTTAAAAAACACGCCAAGGCTGCCCCCTGCCTGCCTGCGGCTCTAAAAAAAATCACGGGTAGGGCAAACAAGTACCTACCACGTGTCGAAGAGTCGCAATTGTCAAATTCGATTTTAGTTGTGTCAAAATTATTTTTAAATTTAGAGAATTTTTCATGTAGAATAGCTGTAAGATTCTCATAGCAAAAAGTAAGGAATTTTAGTGATAGTTTAGTTAGTTTAGTTCGGTGTACAAGAGAATCGGCACCAATAACTACCCAATTTAATACTTTTTGTAATACACGCTAAATTACTTTTTACAACTAAGTAAGTAACTAACTTTCAAACTTCAATAAAAATCAAAATAAAATCATTTATCATAATACGAAACGAAACAAAACTTAACGCGATCCACTTTAGGACCTAAACTGAACTGTTGTTAATTCGTACCATGACGTCAGCTTAACGATTCAGTTTAGGCCGTGCCATCTGCTGACAGCGATTGTCCCAAACTGAGTCGCAAGTTTTGGTTTCATTCATACTTGTTTGGTACCACGACGTCCATAGAGCAGCTCAAGCGATGCAATGTCTTGTTTTTGAATCGTTTTTAATTAGATCATGGTAGGCCAACTATAGCTGGATCTGGATCTTTTGGCGCGTGGCCAAATTCGGAACTAATGCCGCCACCTTTTTTGGTCCTCCTGTCAATGTCATTCAGGCGCCAAAAGATTCTTGCAGAACTTTATAGTTTTATAAGATTTTATGATCGTACTTTTGAGTTCATCTCGCGACACTGCTACACTGTTCGAGCTTATAGCGCTATAAGAAGTGATCATTTCTTTTTGTCCCCTTTTTTCTTTGAACCGATTGTAGAGCTAGCATCGTGTTCTTGAGAGTCTTTTTGTGGATTATTACAATCCGCGAAGTTTTGCTGCAGAATTATGATAAGTGGTTAATAGCTAGGGCTAATTGACGAAATAGGCACACCGCCGTAACAATCAGTCAATATGTTTGCTTGCTTTGGGAAAGTTCTAAAAAATAAGTAAGTTTAAAAACTAAAACCCGACTACTGAAAAGGATGAAACAAGAAAGTACCTTCCCATGGTCACATGCCGCTGTACTATCATATTATAAGCTAAGCGACCACGGGAAGGACTTTCTTGTTTCATCCTTTTCAGTAGTTGGGTTTTAAACTTATTGTTTATTTAATTATTTTGGGGCTTATTTCAGTAATATTTATATTTTTTAAATGTGCTAATTTAGCCCTTTCATTTGATACCCTACACGGCATGATTAAATATTTTTTTTTGATCATGACTATATCCACTAGAGGGCACCATATTTAATTTAATGTGACGTCACATAGCCTGTAACCAGCGGACGATCAAGACGCTTCCAACGATTCCTCATTTGTCTAATTATGACAAGTAGTTTAGATGTTATGAGGGAACAGATGAACATACATACATAAATACATACATACCGGTCAAAATCATAACCCTCCTTTTTGCTTCGCCTTAGTCAGGTAAAAGGTACTGATATAGTGGTCTCTTTAAAACGTTTAGGCCGTCCGCTGCGTTACGGCCTGGCCACGACTTCGCAGCTATCAGCGGCAGCTTAGCGCGGGGCGGCGAGCGGTAAAAATAAATATATCTACCAAAATGTATGAACCATGCCACGACGCACCGCTGCGCTCGCAGCCTCAATGCTAGACAAAAAGAAACCGCGCCGCTCTTGCCGCGCCGCGCCGCTTGCCGCTAAAAGTCGTGGCCGGGCGTGCACGTGCACCCGCGCGTCGTGCTGTTTTCTATTATCGCGTGCGACGGGAGACCCGCCTCACGCAGCGCTGCTCTATAGAAAACAGTACGCTGCGCGGGCGTCCGCTCCGTCGGCCTATACAGTTTTGATGAACAATTGATGGACGCCAGAGAGCAATTTTCGTAATTTTCACAACGTTCACAGTCTGATCTCAGTCTCAATCTATTATAAAAATACCTCTAATTTCGCTACACTTTTTTGAAATTTTTGTTTGTTGCTGAGATGAGATTGCGACTAAATTTTGAACGTATAAGTTCCGAGAATTGGCCTTTGCAGAGGAGGGGCAATTCCCGTAATTTTTAATACTTCGATCCCGGCGGCGTGGCACGATATCGCCCATTACAATAGA
The DNA here is from genome assembly GCA_914767645.1 of Hydraecia micacea. Classification (NCBI taxonomy): domain Eukaryota; kingdom Metazoa; phylum Arthropoda; class Insecta; order Lepidoptera; family Noctuidae; genus Hydraecia; species Hydraecia micacea. The sequence goes on along the minus strand of OU611793.1, from coordinate 2,372,957 downwards.
AAATCAATTGTGTCCCATTAGCGGTGATTAAGCGGTTGAACCATAGATATATGAAAGATTTCTATGGGTAGAACGTTCACAGTCAGAGGGGCAATTCTCGTAATTTAAAAATACCTCTAATTTCCCTACATTTTGACATTGATTGTCGCTAAGATGAGATTGCGACTAGATTTGGAACGGTTTTAATTACGAGAATTATTGGCATTCTGATGTAACGAATATAACGTCTGAATATTTATTCGGTAAAGTACAGACGCCAGCACACCAAGCTACTACAATCTGTCAAATTTCTTCAATAGATTTGCAACTTTATTACTAAAGCATAAGGTTCAAAGTTGATTGGGAAAATTTTACAGTTTCGGGTAGCTTGATGTGCTGACGTCTGTACCTATTTAAACAATCATACCTGTGCTCTTCTGGCCTTTTCATACTCCTCATAGTCCGAATGTGGTACTGTGAAAAGGAAGTTTTCGAATATGGGGTGCCTCAGCAGCTGTTCGCACGTCCACCTCATCATAGGGTCTTTGTCTAGGCATTTCTGGAAAGGATACGGCCTATCATCATTAATGAAATCCCTCGAATCATATACTGCCCTTGATTGACTTTCAAGATTCGATGCTGTGCAGGATTATCGGAACTGGGAACGTAGGAAGCTTAGGCGCTGCCTAATAGATACAATACCTATCTTAATTGCTACAAGTGCTTCGATCTGCACTTGAAGACGGCTAAAGATGTTTTGGTTCAAAAGGTTTGATGCAGAAAGGACAGGTAGGTACTCTTCAAATCAGCTCGTATTATAAGGACGTTCCTCTATCTGCAACTTATTGTACCTTGTGATGATGATGACCCGATGGTGGTATACTACATTTTTAGGGTTCCATAAGCCAGATGGCAAAAACGGAACCCCTATAATTCGTCATGTCCACCTGTCCGGCGGGGTAATTGCGTACTACTATCAGTAGCAATGGCTTTCATTTTGACAGTTCAACTAAATTCATTGCGTTATTTACGTTGTTGAGCAGACAAATTTTTCTAACATAAGTATTAAGAAGCAATGGATTAGCAATATCCTTCAAAATCATTCACATTCAGATTGATAGAGGATGCAGATGTCACATAGCCACTGTACTCGGAGACTATTTGCACTCTATGGATGAAAATTGAAAAAAATAATTTAAAAAAAAGTAATCTATGCAATGTTGTAGTGTAATTACGGAGGGCACAGGGAATTGCACAGGTCGATCGATCAGGTTAAGCTACGCTTGCCGCGGTTGGTCTGTGGATGGGTGACCATCTTTACATACCGAGACCCCTCCGTGCCTCGGAAAGCACGTTAAGCCGTTGGTCCCGGCTGTCTATCGCGGATCTTTGACAGTCGTTACGGGTAGTCAGAAGCCCGAAAGTCTGACAACCAGTCTTACCAAGGGGTATTGTATTACCCAGTAACTGGGTTCTGGAGGTCAGATAGGCAGTCGCTCGATGTAAAATTCTGGTATTCAGCTGCATCCGGTTAGACTGGAAGCCGACCCCAAGATAGTTGGGAGAAAAGGCTAGGCTGATGATGATGATGTTGTAGTTTAATTACGGATACTCACATTCATAAAATCTAACACCAGCTCGTTGCAGGAGTACCGCTGCGGTATCTTCTTCTCGAGCGGTTCCACCGTGCTCGGCTCCGGCAGCGCCATGCCCTGCAAGTATTGTTTTACACTAGCATTCTTTTTCAAACTGCAGCGCTTGGGCCTGACAATCTTGACTGTTTTATCTAATATGTTTTGTATTGTAAATTTGATTTTGTTTGCATAATCAGCCTATAATGTTCCCACTGCTGGGACACAGGCCTTCTCTTTGTGAGAGCAAGTGGGCCATAATCCACCACGCGTGCCCAGTGCGGGTTGGTGGAAGTCTCATGTTTTCTTTTTTTTTTTTGTTTCTAGGTTTCCTCACGATGTTTTCCTTCACCGTATTGAGAGCAGTGGTGGTGAAATAATTTACATACTCGTATATAGTAAAGCGCAATAAGTCTGGGTTCGAACCTTTAACTTACAACTCGTAAGCCAAGGCTTAAAGCTAAGCTATTTATAGATGGACCATTTACCAACTATCGACAGACTGTTTACAGACGGTTATTCTAAAATAATGAATTGACAACCTGAAAGAAGGTATTCTGTGAGAATATAGTCATGTGCCTGGGCAGGAGATCCCCGAGGGTCTTCCGTATAAGGTATAGTTGGTCGAGGTCACTCTTGCCAGGCCATAACGCTTCGCCTGAAAGGAGCTCGGCAAACACACAACCTGAAAAGACGAAGCGCCTGATGAAATTATAATAAGACCGAATAGTGACTAGTGAATGTGTGAATTGCGACAGGCGCCCGGCACCAATTCAACTACCAAGTTTTACACAGAATTTGGGTTGATCGTCCATGAGATCTACAATGTCGAACTTTTTCTAAAACACGATGTGCCGTATCACATCGCACATCGCGTTTCAAAGTTGAGTTGGCCTAGCTTAGTACGGAAATTCAATAGAATAAAGATGTCAACTTATACTGCAGGGAAATTGCGTAACAAACTAACACTAAGAATGGCTTTCATTTTGAGAGTTCAATAGCATTCATTACGTTTTTTACGTTGTTGAGCAGACAAATTCAAACATAATTTATGAAGCAATGGATTAGCAATATCCTTCAAAATTATTTAGATTATGATTGATAGTATGTTACGCAATTAGGGTTCTGCGGGGCAATTGCGTAACAAATTATCAATCGGAATCGGTTTCATTTTGACAGTTCAACAACATTCATTGCGTTATTTACGTGTTGAGCAGACGCATTTTTCTAACTTACGAAGCAATGGATTAGCAATTTGCTTCAAAATTATTCAGATTCCGATTGATAGTGTGTTACGCAATTAGGGTTCTGCTTTAGTTACCACCGATGCCAATGCCTGGTAGTCTGTCTGGTAGTCCAATGATGGAACAAGCTTGGGGGCCTCGGCCTTCTCATCCTGATAGTTGGTCTACATACCTATAGCCCAGACGTCGACAGGTATACTGTACATGGTGTCGCCGACCAGAAGTTCAGGCGCGCGGTACCATCGCGTCGCCACGTAGTCTGTGTAGCTCTCCCCAGGACCTGGACATGTAGAGAGGAAAGAGGCTGTTAGTTACAGTTTTCTTTATAAACTCTTTAAATATTATAAAACCGTAAATAAAATACTGCCCAACTTAAAATGGGACTGGGCAAGACATATGTGCCGCATGCTGGGCAAACTGTAGGCCCATATAGCACAGAACTGGTGCCCTGGGACAGTGAGGCGGTGTCGCGGCAGACCACGTAGGAGATGGAGGGACGAGCTGGATAGGTTCCGTCAAAACTGGAAGGAGGATGCGCGGGCTGGCGGAAGATAGAAGTAGTGGAAGGCCTTTGCCCAATGACCAATTGGACCCGTGCACCTAGTTTCTGACGTTTCATAAGTGCCCATGTAGGTTTACGTGAAATAAAATATGTTGATTTTGCACAACATTCATTGCGTTTGTAGCGGTATCTACAACGCCACATGCGAACAACGCGTCATACTGACGTCAGGCAAATCCTGCATCTCGCAAGCAGAGTTTACCGCGCAACTAGCATAGATACAACGGCCCGAAATGAATCATTGGGCAGTTGCCCGCCAGACACAACACCCGTCTGGTCGGAGGATCCTCCCTTTTCTATAGAGTATGAGTGAACTTTACACCCTGTTCCTCATACTTCTATACTGGTGACCCCGAACATGAACGTCAGCGCAGCCTTCGTGCAAACACTTCAGCGTGACGTCATCATCATCACTCCCGCAAGCTTTAGAGCGGCGAGTCACCCAGCCAGCCAGCACCCACGGCTTCAACGGGTATCCTGACCACCAGCATGCAGCGACCGCGCATACCTGGTCATCACCCTCAGCCTCATCAGACAGTTGCCCGCCAGACACAACACCCGTCTGGTCGGAGGATCCTCCCTTTTCTATAGAGTATGAGTGAACTTTACACCCTGTTCTTCATACCTCTATACGTTATTTACGTTGTTGAGTAGACACAGTTTTTGAACATATCTTCAATGGATTAGCAATATCTTTAAAAATTATCCAGACTGGGATTGATAGTGTGTGACTCTAGTACCTACTATTATAATATTCTGTGGTGTTACGCAGTGCGTAGCGCTGAGATATGAATATCGATAATTGCTAGTTTTTCTAAATAATAAATTATAGGTATTACGAGTCTGTTTTACAAAATTTAATACATTTTATTTAAGTTTCCCAAAATATCCTACATGCTACAGGCAGGGAAAATAATTGGTTTCCCTCAAACCAAAGTGTAATTTGTTCTTCCCACTTTCAAGAGGATTGTTTTAAAGCCGTCCGCGAAAAGACGCATGTTTTTTGAGTGGACTGTACCTACACTCATATAAGGTCCGACCGCGCCAAATTTGCCAAAGACGTAAACAAAATGGCCGCTAGAAATTGAATAATATCGATAAAAAAGAGTTTTTATTTTAAGTAATGTTAGTTTTCGTCTAAATCTCCGAGCTAACTGGACGAAAACCAGTAAGTACCTAATGTTTGTTTTCGTCTAAATCTAGACTAGACTCATCACTTACTTACTACCTACTTGCAATCACTTGGCAAAGTATTATGTTTGTGTGTTTTGTTTTCACTTCTGTCGGCACTCCCGGAGTGCCACTGTTTTTTTTTAGTTTTAGCTCAATAGGTGGCCAAGTTGATTGTGGCTTCAGTAGCATTTTTTAGGTCATCCGAGGTGCAGGTGAACGGGCACTTAGGACACTCCAGCAAGTGGGGCTTGGTCTCATCAGAAGCACAGTCAGTCAGTCAGTCAGATGCGTCAGTAATTACAGGTTGAAATCGTGTGATCATAATTACCTAATGTATTATATACTAAAACCTTCCTGCAAGTATCTAGATCACATTATTGAAAGAATGATCAAAATTGGTTCATTAGTTTTTGAGAAAATCGCGGACATACATACATACATACAGAAACTCCTTTCTTGAAGTCGGTTAATAAAAGAAATTGATTTCCAACAACAAACAATGGTACCTTTGTATTCTTCAATCAATACTGCTAAAAAAATACGAAATAACAACACCTAGGCAATCTACTAAGCTACCTTTTAATATTCCGCAAAGCAACTGTAGGTCGTGTGGGTGTTTGTAGGTATGCAGTACAGTTAATACTTATTACAAAAGGCTCTTTAAAGGCCAAAGGTAAAGGCTAGGCGATACGACCTGCGAATAGATGGTTCTTTGTTGATAGCTTGATTAATGGCCGAGGAACACCCACACAGGACGTAACTTGGAACCTATAGCCTATAGACGGAAGACCTTGGATATTTATAGCCTTTCGTGAGCGTGCACTAAGCGTGTTTAAGATGGTTTGCATAATAACTTCGTAAAAGAAGGGTATTTTTGCTCTTGATTGACAGTCTGCTGTTCTCTGAGCTTGTTTTTCTTAAAAGAAAATGTTGGCGACAAAGAATTTCATCCTCTAGATTCCTATTGCGCGTCGATCACAGAACTCACAGAGTTCATGAAGATTATTAGTGTTTAGAAAAGCTCTAAAAAGGATTAAGTTTTAAAAAATAAGCCCGTAGACAAGGGTAGGGAATGAATATCGTGGTGGGAATTGAACTTTGTGTGATGGAAAATCAAGTCGTCGGACGAAGTCGCTTATACAAGGTAGTCCTATGTAAGAAAGAAAGAAAAAGTAAGTATTTATCGGGACTCGGACAGCATAATCAGCCTATGATGTTCCAACTGTTGGGACACAGGCCTCCTCTCGAGAAGGAGTGGGCCGTAATCCAGCACGCGGGCCCAGTGCCGGTTGGTAGATGTCACATGTCTTCGAATTTTTGGTTCTAAGACATGCCAGTTTCCTCACGCTGTTTTCCTTCACCGTAAAGATACTCGTAGAAACATAACAAAATAAAAAATAAAAACTAAAGTAAAATGAAGATAAAAACAGAAAGTTCTTACGAGGCCCAAAGGCCTCTCTCAGCCTGATGTGTAGTGTCTTCCCAAAAGTCAAATTACAATTACTCGAAGTCGCTGACGAAAGCTAGATTATATTATTTACTAGCTGCGCCCCGCGGTTTCACCCGCATAAGTCTCGATCCCGTGGGAATATCGGGATAAAAAGTAGCCTATGTGTTAATCCAGGGTGTCAGCTACCTCCTTATCAAATTTTATCAAAATTGGTCCAGCCGTTTCTGCGTGAAGAAGTAACAAACATACAAACACACAAACTTTAGCCTTTATAATATTAGTATGATGTCCCTAAACAAAAAAAATTTAGTTCAGCTTTACCCTATAATCTAGCAAGACCATGAATTAAAATAATAGCCTATTACAAACCGTAACAAGAGGTTTGTAATAGTTTGAACCATAGAAATGTAAAAAACAGGTTTGAACTGAAGGAACCGTCCGATAAAGCCCTGCCCTTGACAATGCGATGGTACTCAAGGTCGATGCGGATTTTTATGGGTTTGCAGTATATACCTACGAATATCAAATTCAAATTCATTTATTAAATTTACTCATGTTCACAAACATACAGGTATTAACATGCAGTTCTAACCAAGAGAAGACTTATACCGATTTAACAGCGGGTCCCAAACTAGGCACAGCCTGTATCTTGGTGACCCAATATGTAATTTTACTTATTCTTAGGTAGATAGGTACTTATAAAACTGCGGTAAACAGAGGGGCAATTCCTGTACCTATTTTAAGAACTTTCGCGTTCTAATTTTAATCTCGTTCTCAATTGAGAATGAGATTAAAATTCTAAATTCAATTTTTTGTGTCAAATTTGACAAAAAATACCTCTAACCTACCCAAAAATTTTGAAAAGTTTTTAATATTGATTGTCGCTGAGACGAGATTACGACTAGATTTTGAATGTTTTTAACGGTATCCAAGTCATGTTACTAGTAATATTGTAATTGAGTATTCAGGAACGTCTCAGTAGCAGCCCGGAGTCTGAATCTGGGCCCGTTAACATTTTCCTACAAAAAAAAAAAAAAAACAACAGACTCCCAAAAAAGACTCTAGGTACCTACATACATCAATAAACATTTCATTTCATTTGTTTCTTTCAACAGCCTAGCCCTAGGTCTACTGAGACAATACTGCAAATTCCACAATAGTCATTCATCAGTCATAACAACACAGATCTATCTAGGGCTTGCTAGACATTGCGTGGTTTCGCACAATAGCACCGCAATCCTAGCGCGAAGTTGACTGACCTTAGCCAACAGTTCAGCCATGAACCAATAACGTACGGTATTGGCCTATTGGGTTCAAACATTGCGAGAGAATGCAAATAAAGGCGCAACAAGAACTAAAAGTCTGTTCCAAAAGTGATAGATGAAAGTGTAAACATGTTCAGGTTAAGTTCTTATGCAATCACTCACTCAAGGGAATTATCTGTATTTAAATAGTTTCAACTAAACAATAATTGTTGGAATAACATTATTTAATTATTGTAATTGAAAATGTTGGTACTTAGTCAAATAAACCACAATGTCAAATGAAAAACATATTTTAAGCGACTTAAAACTAGAATTTCGGGTTTTAGTAGGTATTATTTAAAATAATCAAATCATAGCAATCATTCAATTTCTAAGTGACACTATAAAATTGGGATCCACAGGTTCCTACGTTTTCAATATACAATATATTTTTTCCATTTGTTTACATTTTCATTAGATACATTTGGAACAGACCATACTACTCGTGTAATGGCCCTGCACGGTTGCACTTTCACCAAATACTTAGGTTACTCGCATAGTTCCCAATTGTACTGATCAATGGTAGTCTTGCACCACTTTTGTTAGATCAGCGTATTGTGACAGTATTCAGGGTTATTTTAAATTTGCCAGATAATGGTTCTTCAATGGGAATTTGTCAGTATCAGCCCAGAATTTGGATTAGTGTCCTGTGTGTTCTATATTCTCCTAGGCTCGCCTCCTTCTACATAACTGGCTACATAGATTATTTAATGTTTAATTTATAATGTGCGTCTTATTTGAACATCATAATCAGCCTATAACGTTCCCACTCCTGGGACACAGGCCTCCTCGTTGTGAGAGGGAATGGGCCCTAATCCAACACGCGGGCTCAGTGCGGGTCCAAAGCTGTCACATGTCTTCGATTATTTGGTTATAGGACATGCCGGTTTCCTCAAGATCCTTTTCTTCATCGTTTCGAGACCAGTGGTAATGCAATAAATTACTTTTTTTCTTACTTTCTAAATGTAGGCTTACTATTCATCCCTTCAAAGACAAGAAGAGAAGAGATATTTATGGTATTTTAGGGATCTAAACTTATAAAAACAATGAGTAGTGTAGGTGCCAAAGGTAGTTAATCAAATTAGCTGATCAGTATCTAACTTGAAGTTTTACATTCAAACGACATGATGGCGTGATTTGATTTGAGTGTGTGTTTGGGTCGACACACGGGCTTCGGCGTAGCTAGGGGTCAAGAGACTGCAGCCAATGCTCACTCTAGAATCTTCTTTGCCCATCCTAGAAAAATCTACAGTAATGAAGAGTCACGAACTGTTTAACCTCTACTCCGTATAGGATCACTTTGTTGTAGTCTGTCTGTCAGTCAAGACCCTTTTTCTCAAGAACGCGTGGACAGTGGAGGTATAAAGTTTAAATGAATATCAAATACGTAAGGAATTCTAAAAAAAACATGATTTTGGTAGGATTAGACGCCAGCACATCAAGCTACCCGAAACTGTCAAATTTCCCCTATCAACTTTGAACCTTATGCTTCAGCGATAAAGTTGAAAATCTATAAAATAAATTCGACAGATTGTAGTAGAATGATGTGCTGGCGTCTGTACATAATAAACTACTTATCTACGAATACGATAGATAAAAGAATGAGGGTTATCCAACACAATCTCTCAACGCTTTTTACTAATCGAAACCTTTTCAAATATCAAATCCAGACGAATATATCACCCAGTAGACTTTAAAAGCTGAAATCGATAACATTTTTTCATGCTCACGTGCTGCAATGAGCAAACAACTCCAGTCATGCGACCTATGTATTTATTTACCGGTACGGTATGGGACCACCATAAATATCGAGCAAAACGTACCTATTACATAATATATGCAGCTATTTGAAGGTAAATGGAAGGAGTTAGCAGTAATTATTTATTTGGGTATTTCAGTAGTAATAGTTTGTTCTAAGAGTTTGACGGTTGGTTCGAATTAACAAAATGCAATGAAAAAATCTTACTACTCTGTAAAAAGTTATAGTAGTATATTATAACGGGTGGCGCAAAAGTAACGTCATAATGTGAATTTGCCTTAATTTTGTCATTTAAATGTCACTGTGCTTTTACATTTATGTTGTAGACATATAGAGAATTACACACATCAAAAGTGTCTAGGGATCAACATATATTTTTGCAATAACTTTTCTTCTGATTGATATTAATTAAAATTTTCTTTAAGGATTCATCAAATAAAGTGTTTTCGTTTGTCACAGTAACGATAAACCAAGTCACCTTTGCATTAATAAAGAAATTTGCCATTTTCCTAATAAAGGGATTTTTGACATTTGAACCACTAACACAAAAGTTCGAAAAAAAGACTGAAATAACAGTTTTCTTTAAAATTTTATTGGGTAACTTAAACAATTAATAATCCGTGATTCTACCGCGAACACTAACAACACAAGAACATCGGTTTGGCATACTCAAAATGAGTTCATCCAAATCACGCTGTGGAATGGCAGCCCATGTTCGTTGCAACAACAAAAAAAGGTCTTCTTGCGACTGGATACCCTCCATATTCGGCAGAGCTCTTCTCTGTAGCATATCCCATGCATGCTCAATCGGGTTCAAGTCTGGCGACTGAGCAGGCCAGGGCAGGACATTGATGTTAGCTGCGGCGAGAGTCTGTCTTACAACTCTTGCGGTGTGCGGTCGTGCATTATCATGCATTAACTGAAATAAGGGACCGATTTGCACTTGTAGAGGAACGATGACGTCTGATACAATCGTCTCAGCATAAATTTGAGCGTTGAGGTTGCCTCTGATCCAAATCAACTCAGTTCTTCCGCCGATCCAAATACCCGCCCATACCATGATGGTTCCACCACTATAAGGATGGACTTCCTGGCAGGATTTTAATCGCTGTTGGCGTCCAGGGGTTCTCCAGTGTCGTATACGTCTTGTATCCGGTCTCATACCAAAACGAGACTCATCAGAAAAGCACACGAAACGCCATTGTTCTTCTGCCCAATTTCTGTGTTCAAGAGCCCATTGATATCGAATCCTACGATTGTGCATTGCTATAGGTGGTACCCGTAGCGGTCTTCGGGAATGAAGGTTCACTTCATGCAAGCGGTTTCTGACTTTTGGTCGCTAATTAAGTTCCCTGAAGAGTGATGAAGCCTCACGGCTAACATCATGGCGGTTATTGTTGGAGCTCTTCGAGTTAAGATTTGAATGTATCGGTCTTGTCTCCGTGTGGTGCAGCGATACCGTCCTCCATGGCGCTCAGCCACGGTACCAGTGCTTCGGTAACGTGTCCAAAGTCGACTGATAACACTCTGACCTGTATTCAGAGCTAAAGCCACAGTACGTTGCCGGGAACCAGCTTCTATCATTCCCACGGCTCTGAGCATTTCTTCCCTGCTTAAATGACGTCGCCGCTCCATAATAACGTTGGTTTTAATCAAATAGTAGGTAGGGAAACAGTAGCACTAATAATGTCTTCAATGCGTTGTATGTTTTTATAGGGAAAATATTGACAGCTGATTTTCATCTTTTACTCGAATTTGATTCACAGTTCCTGATTCAAATTATGAAATGCACCAAAAAGGATCCATATAAATTTATAAAATCATAAATTTATTACAAAGCCACATCTCAATCTCAAGAAATCCGCATAAAAATGCTTGATCCCTAGACACTTTTGATGTGTGTAGTTGTCAACAAGCCATGGAGCGATACACACCTCAAGAACGTGGAATTATTATTACTGCTTATTTGAAAAGTTTTCAATCTGTTGTTTTAACGCAGCGTGAATTTCGTCTTCGTTTTCCTCGCCGTCGTGTTCCATGTGCTCGAATAACTAAGCATTTAGCCGAGCGCCTCGTGCAAACTGGGTCTACTACAGATCTAGCAAGAAGTGGCAAATTTGGAGCTCTCATTGCGTAACAGACGTTCAATCAGAATCTGAATGATTTTGAAGGATATTGCCAATCCATTGCTTCTTATGTTCGAAAAATGTGTCTGCTGAACAACGTAAATAACGCAATGAATGTTGTTGAACTGTCAAAATGAACTGTACTGTCAGTGTGTTACGCAGTCACCACGCTGGCACTGGTTAGTAAAATATACAACCTTAAATAGAGAAACGTAGTCTGGTGTACAGACATCAGCACATCAAGCTACCCGAAACTGTAAAATTTTCATAATCAACTTTGGTCCTTATATTTTAGCGATAAAGTTGAAAATCTATTAAAGCAATTTGACAGATTGTAGTAGCTTGATGTGCTGGCGTCTGTACTTCTGACAATGACTTCCAAATTAATAAATAATGAGAATGCTACGCTTATTTACATCCCCAAACGGAAAGAAAACGTTACAATTTTTCCGAAAAACATTTCCCTAACATAAAACCAATCGGGGTAACAGTAAAATTATGCATATGGATACAAAATTATGCGTACCAACGTTATTTCTCCGACGTAATGCCGTCGATATGGCATGTATCTGTCTGTTAAATCGACGAAGGAGGCCGATTGACGATAAGGCATAGCCTGGAAAATGGTCTACATTGCTTATCGTTCACCTAGATCGAGGCAGGCAAGGAAACGTGGACAGGTCGACGGAGTTTAAAATATCGTAACAAAAACTGGAGCAAATTCGATTAGTTTTTTTGGAGTTAAAAGATGATTAAACTTAAAGACGAATAAATCGTCATTAATCGTAATTCTTTGAAACACGTTAAAAAGAGTTATAAAGATTTTTATAGAGTTTTGTTAGTTTATAAGGTGCATCATTAGATTCGACGTTACGACAAATCGAAATAGGAGGTGCAGTAACTGTTACATAATAATCATTATAAGTTGTCAATTCCCAAATCTAAATTCTTGAATAAAATCGTCGTAAGTACAATACCTAATTATCGTCTTAGATAGTGCAAACTAAGCTATTGCCTTCAGTAAAATTATCAACATAAATAAGTAAATTATAGATCAATTTTAGCGCGCGCCCGTTAAGAAATCCTATCATCGCAGAGTTCACAACATATCTAAAGCAAGTTGAATCAGATATTTAAATTTTTCGCACCTCTTCAATTTCATCCTGTGCACCTTATCTATCGTTGTAGATTCATTTTCGCGTCTAGTAGTCTAATCAACCTATAGATTTTTGTTTAGGTACCTAGCTAACCTACCTTTTTTTTTCAACTCATTGACTTGTATCAAAGTAAGACGTTGCTACTTCCCAACTTATTCTTCCAAGTTGTTTGACCAATCGATAAGCCTCTAAAGGTATCGACCTGCGCGGTGTATGCGGTAAAATTTTCAGTGTTTTACCAAGTTCCATACTGACATACTTATTATACCGCCGCCCGTGTGGTTAATATTGCAGTGCAGCATACACATTCGCGATTTATTTGGCAAAAATGCAAACAAATATGAGTTTATGGAAAACTAACTTTAAATCCTACACAATAAACTTCAGTTTACGCTACAACTTCAAAATTTGTAGGTACACTAGGCCTCTCTTGAAGGCGGTTTAAATCGGCATTTTTTGAGGGTTCTAGTTCTTATAAAAATAATGTATCATCAAAAAGGAAAACATAGGGGCATACAAGTAGTTAATATTTATTATTCTGTAAAAAATCATTGCTTTATGGTCATTAACCAGAAAGAAAACAGGCGAGAGCGTTTCTATGGAGAAACGACTACCCGCATTCCCTCTTAATAACAGCCGCACAGGTCTATGTATGTAAGTAATAGCATAGTAGTAGTATGTATGTATGTAAGGTTAGGCTACGCTGGCCAAAGTCGGTTCGCGGATGGGTGACCATTATTACATACTCTACCGATACCTCTTCTTGCCTCGGAAAGCTCGTTAAGCTGTTGGTCCCAGCTGTAATTCGTAGATCATTGACAGTCGTTAGTGGTAGTCAGAAGCCCATAAATCTAACAACCAGTCTGACTAATAAGGGGTATCGTGCTACCCAGCAACTGGATTGTGGAGGTCAGATAGGCAGTCACTCCATTACAATACTGGTATTCAGCTGCATCTGGTTAGACTGGAAACCGACCCTAACATAATTGGGAAAAGGCTATGAGGATTTATTGTAGGCTCGGTCGTCATGTGTTGTATGGATCACTATAGAAGCTTCTTGACGACACGGCGGCACTATGGCACGGCGCCGACGCCTATACCAAAGAATCGTGTCATATACAAGGTCACACGATTTATCTACGGCGCGGTTAACACGTACCGTAAAGAAACCGTGCCGTATACAATGGGCAGTGGTGACCAAGTGGTAACGGCCGCGACTTACGAGTTGTAGGTCGTAGGTTCGAATCCAGACAGGCGCTTTACTATGTGTAAATTATTTCATCACCACTGCTCTCAAAACGGTGAAGGAAAACATCGTGAGGAAACCGGCGTGCCCTAGAACCAAAAATTCGAAGACATGTGATATCTGCCAACCCGCACTGGGCCCGCGTGGTGGATTACGGCCCACTCCCTCTCACTGAGAGGAGGCCTGTGTCCCAGCAGTGGGAACATTATAGGCTGATTATGTATACAATGGGCCGTAGTGTGTAACCACTGAGCTAAAAATAAATGACTTACATTCATTGTCATTATTCACATTCATTTCGGTAGGTCTAGGTACAGTCGACTTCTTTAATATCTGAGCATGTTCATGAATCAAAAATATACAGGCAATGGTAAGTTTCATAAAACTCTAAACAGCTTTGTAAACAATAGGTGACTACATTATATCAATAATATTGCTACAGACAAAGACTCTAAAAATTGTTGCAATCTCTTGTTATTTAGCGCAAAGTTAGGTTCACAAATATCTATGCAATTATTTTCCTATGAAAAATTTCTTGACAATTTGACATGTCTCGCATTTTTGTCTTAAATTCTTTGAAAAATCTGTTTACAGAAGTATATTGTAATCTTTTTCTTTGAAACAAAATCAATTTGAAGTTGTCAGTTATGACATCCTTCAACGGCAACATTGCATTATTACTCGAACTTCTGCTCCGGCAAGCAAAAATAAATTTAATGGTAAAGGCCATTTAGTTGAATATTCAAAGCTGTATAGATATTTACGAATCCTAGGTTGCACCAAATATATATATAATCTAGAGTATTCAGATATTTATGTTCCGAAGAGTAGTCAGATATTTTTGACTGCACTATCTAACATACTTATTATGAACAGTTTATATGATAACATTTTATTGATGTCTAAGTTTGTATAGAACTACTTATATGATCATTTTAACGCTTACAATATTTTGAAAAATTTTCACTGCCAATATATTAATGAACTCGACTGTACGTGGTCCAATTAAATCAAATTAAACATTTAAATGAAACCTGTTTAACATAGTGTATCAGATTGACCTTTTAAATAAGTGCGGCACACTTTAAATGAATTTGAATGTTAAATAAATGGCGGTTGTACCTTTGATTTGTACGTCTGGCAGTGAGGACAATGCCCCACTGTACATAGCGTACATATACGAGTTTACATATACAGGCTGGGCAAAAAATCGTGGATCAAACGAAACAGGGCGTTAGTTGGGGTTATTTGTAGTAAAAAATATGTTTGTTGCATAAACTTGAGCCCTAACTTGATCTCCTTAAAAGTTATGAAATTTGAGTGTTTACAGTAAGGTTCTAATGTTGGAAATACATTTTTTTGAGCCTTAAAAGAGAAAAAAGTACCAATACTGATAAATCATGGTACCCACTGTCATAAAAGCACTGTTGTAGTGATAATACTTTTTTTTTTTTTTACTGTAAGTAACCTCAACTATCGCCCTGTTTCGTTTGATCCACGATTTTTTCCCCACCCTGTATGTATGTAATCTTAGCCAAAAATGTAAACAACAATGGCCGCTCGAAATTTAGTTATTTTTTCATTTGGTTTAAGTAGATAGTGATGTGTTTGCACGAATTTTGTGTTCAGAAATAATCGATTTTACAATTATAATAATTGTATTATTTCCGCACGTAAATTAGATTACTGAAATGATTTGCATTTTGATAAATTAATTATGAAAAATTTACTCCAAATTTACTAATTTGGAGTAAATCCTAACTAATATTATAAATGCGAAAGTAAGTTTGTTTGTTTGTTACCTTTTCACGCCTAAACCACTAAACCGATCCTCCTGAAATTTAGCATAATATACGTTGTCAGGTGTACAGAAACGGACATAGTACCTTTTATCCCGAAAAAAAGTGCTGTTCCCGAGGAAAACAACAATAAAGTTATTATGATAATAGATGGCGCCACGTGTCTATTGAACTTTGTCACATTATTTAATTCTGAGGCGGTACGAAGTTTGCCGGGTCAGCTAGTTTTTCAAAATTAAGTCTCTTGCAAATTTCTACGCCAAATAGGTCGGATTTATTCGGTTTAGTGGTCATGGTCCGGACACTGTCCGGCGACTACCGACGAAAGGTACCTACTAGAACCTTAGTACTAACTTTATATTCCTTTGATTATTGAATTATTTTTCGTTTTTCATCTACATTTCTCTTCAAATGGTTATCTATACATTAGATACTGTTGTTGGCTATGACTTGACTTACTAAGTTATTGTAATGTAGGAGTAGGTACGAGTGAATTACGTTGGTGGGCCGTACAGTCAACAAAAAACTCGGATATAGTTAAAGTTTAGTAAGAAACCGATGAACGGTCTCGAATAAAATTTAATTTTATTAATAGAAAACAAACAGCTCATTTATCAAATTAAATTTCAGTCGACAACATCCATCGGTTTCTTACTAAACTTCAACTATATCAGACGATCCTGCATACTTATCTCTTTTATTGACTGTACATACTGTCATAATACTTACTTTGAAATGTCAAGTACACAATGATAACGTAGACAACTGACAATTAAATAATTATAACAAACTAAAATAATAGTTAAGTACGGTTATTCAATTATTTACAGTAAACTGTAAAGCTATCGGTTAATTGGAAGTGATGACGTATGTACAGACGCCAGCACGTCAAGCTACTACAATCTGTCAAATTTCTTTAATAGATTTTCAACTTTATCGTTAAAGCATTAGGTTCAAAGTTGATTGGGAAAATTTTACAGTTTCGGGTAGCTTGATGTGCTGGCGTCTGTACCTATGGTCTGTTCCAAAAGTATCTGAAGAAAGTATAAACAAATGGATCAGAAAACGTACCTCCATGGATGTCAATTTGTAATGTCACTAACAAATTGAGTGCTTTTTACGATACTTCAACCCATAATTCTAATTTTAAATAACCTAGATGTTTTTCATTTGTTAATTTTACAACCTCAATTTTCGTCAATGATTTTTCGGTTATAATTTTAAATGTTATTCAAAGAATACGTATTTTTGGAAAAAGTTGAAATATAAACCTTCTAATTGATGGTTGAGGCTTCTAATAGATGATTGTGTATGATGTGATTGATTGTGTGTGTGATGGTGTTGTGTTATGATGTGTGTGATTCCTTCTAGTAAGCAAATAATAATAATTATAATACGGACACGGCCCGCATTGGTAGGAGGTTCCTCTCTCTGGAGTCCTAACCTATAGGTAGCTTGGACCCTGTTCCCGATACCGGTGGGCTACTATTTTTTATATTTTTAAATGTTTTTACTTATATTTTTTTATATTCTAATATTTAAAAATATAATTTATATGTAAATAATGAAATAAAGGAAATAATAATAATTTAACCTGCGGGGTAATTGCGTAACACACTAACAATAGGAATGGCAATCATTTTGACAGTTCAACAACATTCATTGCGTTATTTACGTTTTGCAGACAATTTATTCGAACATAAGAAGCAAGGGATTAGCTAAATCCTTCAAAATGATTCAAATTGTGACTGATAGTGTGTAACGCAATCAGGGTGCTGAACAGTGTTTGTTTACACTTTTATCAACTACTTTTGGAACCGACAACATGTGTAAACAGGCCGTTATCAAAATAAGATAGTTACTAGGTCTCCTGCGGACATCGACGCCGAAGGGGATCATGGTGTGGACGGAGTACTCCGACGAGCAGCTGCCACCTGGTGGAGGATAGGATATCAAGGATAGGGTAAGATAGGTGCTAGGAATTGGTAGGAGGTTGGTCTTAATTAGGAAAAATATATCTTTGGACTACGAATCGAACGATAATATATGTAATGTTGTGCAAGCACACCTTTTCAGAATTGTTTTCGAAGTTCAATTATACCACTGACTGGAGGGGCTTGTGGCTAAGTAAAAACTGCCGCAAGCAAGGCAGCCGCACACGAGCGGCACCCGTCAACGGCAGCGGCAACTGAAACCGTCGACACCCGTCGACGCCGGCACCTACCGTCGATAACGTGCCGCTCGTATAAGTGTGCATACACAAGAGCGACACCCCTCAACAGCAGGCGTCGGCGCTTAATTTAAACATAGACAAAAATCACAAAACAATACGCACTGATCATTCTCGCAAAACCGAAGTCGCACAGTTTGACGACCCCCTCGCTGGTCAGCAGGATGTTCTCCGGCTTCACGTCTCTGTGGATGCAGTTGTGTCGGTGGCAGTAAGCCACGCCCTGCAGCGTCTGCCAGATTATCTGCTTCGACAGGAGCTCTGGACAGCCCTGGAATAAGAGCACTCATTAATGGCCAACGCCTCATAAAACTATACAAGGTAGTAGGGTCATCGACGCACAATCTGTCCCAACCAGCCAACCAACAATCCGTCGTCGGTTATTAAAAAAAAAATTGCTGTTCCAAACATTTTGACCGCACTTTTCTATGAAACAGTGATGTAATATCCCCCTATTAAAACAATATTTAGATTCTACAATAACGAATTATTAAAATTATGAACACAAACATTACTATCCATAAAACTGATAAATAAATTTCATGAATACAGCATGAGAACATAGCAAAATCAACCTTTACAAAAACCCTAATTTCAACTAATAACTCCTGTGTTTCAACAACGCTCGTAGCGCATACGCCTACGCAGTTTGCTACGCGCGTGTGTTACGCGTAGCACTTGCTACGGGCTACGAGGATGAGCTACGCTACGTGAGCCTTGCGACTTGCGTGTCAAGATTTTTATTCTCGTCGAAATCTTTTTAGTTATAACACAACATCACGCCTGTATCCCCCAAAGGCGTAAACAGAGGTGTATAAAACTCAAATTGCTTTGAGTACCAACGTAATAGGGGGCGAGCCTTGTCTTTCCAGGCTTCGAGCTGTTATTGAGAAATTCCAGTGTTTATTTTTTATTTTTTTTATAGCTGAATGGGCCCGCTCTTGATCTCGATCATGCCTGATGGAAAGCGATGGATGAGGTCTATGATGGAACGAGCGTGCCCAAAAGATGCCTAAGGCACTGGAACTCTCCCACGCATCGACGAAACACAGCAGGCTGCTTGACGCCGGACTCTGGTGGGAGGGTGGTCGCAAACCAGGCGAGCGTTAGTCCTACGACCGCAAGGGAAGAATTGGCCAGTCAAATAAGGTGTTGGGTGTGACTGTCCAGGATGCGCCGAGCGCTCAGTTCAGTTGAGTAACTGGCGGAACAAACTGCGCTACACGAGGAGGCTTCTTCATGCATCTCAAAAATGATTCCAAATGGAAAACGCAAAACACTGCCCGACTTGGGAATGGAACCTACTAGACCAACCAACAAGGCAGTCATAAATAAAGTAAATTAACATCAAGAAAATAATACACTCGAACATTGCACCTTCGTCACAAACGTAAGAGTTCGTTCACATCGGCGATTAGTTGCGGTGGTCGCATGCCACTGCAGCTTTAATGCGGTCGGAACATTTCAACCGACTCTAATGCTATCCACAGTAATTAGAGTTAGAAAATAGGCTGTTGTCGATAACTCGAAACCATTTTTGTATTATACAGGGTTATTGGAAAAAGACCAACAACCTCTTATGAGGTAATTGTACTCATCTAGACGACTTTTGGCTTAGCGGCAAGCGGCACGGTGTCTTAACTGCTAGCATTGACGCTGCGAGCGACGCGTCGTGGCATGGTTCATACATTTTTGTATATTAGTTTTTACCGCTCGCCGCCCCGCGCTAAGCTGCCGCTGATAGCTGCGAGGTCGTGTCCAGGCCGTAACGCAGATTTGGCCGCGCCGCAGTGCAATGCATTGCAAAAATCGACCTAGAGCTCTTAAGTACATTTTCCATGAACCAACGCACACTACAGGCGGGCCAAATCGCACTTTTTTGTATTAATAAATAAATAAATTCTTTATTTCACCAAAAGCCATTACATTTCAATATCTAAAAACTAAGAGCATAATATAAGGTTTATAACTAGGTCACAATAATTATAATTTAATAATTTGTATGAAAATGCGTTGCGCTGCGGGCAGTTGCGGCTGAAATGTGCACTTGACTTTACGGCACTTCAATTTAGCAAACGCACCACACACAGCTGTCACATGTATCCACAAACCGTTTCTGTGTCAAGGTTCTAAATATTACAGGAAATGGACTGAAAACGCTCTTTTATCGGTAAAGAAAGTCTGACCCAAAAACAGAGTTTTTGACACTTTGGCACCTTTTCAAATTTCATGACACTGCTCCACTTTTTTCACACAAAACCGTTTTTTTGATTGTACAGACGCCAGCACATCAAGCTACTACAATCTATCAAATTTCTTTAATAGATTTTAAACTTTATCGCTAAAACATAAGGTTCAAAGTTGATTGGGAAAATTTGACAGTTTCGGGTAGCTTGATCTGCTGGCGTCTGTACACGAACACAAACCATTAAATGACCAATAGGAGGGAGCTAAGCCAGACCATGCATTACCCTTGCCTAACTTCTGAAGAACGTAGTACTTCATGTGTCTAATGCTCGGTTCCTATACAGGGTGATCAAAAAGTCGTGGATCAAATGAAATGGGGAGATAAAGGAGGTCATTTTTAACAAACAATCTTTCTACAGCATGGCCCTCACTCTCATAGTCCGATGGGACGGCAATCCGACACGACCGGAGAGAGATCAGGCGCAGGACCAACGGCTTAACGTGCTTTCCGAGGCACGGGGGTTACACACCGCCAACTTCCAAACTCCGGGCTGTTACTAAGAAATTCCTAATGGAACAACCCAATAACACTTAGTCCGACCCGGGAATCGAACCCAGGACCCCACGCTCAGCAGTCGCGCTTGCAACCACGAGGCCAACAGGGCTGTAAACATAGCGGCCATAGTAGTACAGACGCTAACACAACAAGCTACCCGAAACTATAAAATTTTCCCAATCAACCACGAACCTTATGCTTTAGCGATAAAGTTGAAAATCTATTAAAGAAATTTGATAGATTATAGTAGCTTGATGTGCTGGCGTCTTTAAATACTACTACATACTCTGTAAAAATTTCAAGTGTCTTCCTACTACTGTTAGCCTGCATCATCCCACTGCTGGGCAGAGGCCTCTCGCCATGACTTCTAGCTCTTTCAATCCAGGGCTAAAGTGAACCACTGGTCGTTTGTTTTGTCCAGCTCGTCCCGCCATCTTCTACGGGGTCTGCCGCGACGCCTTCTACCTGCGTCAGGGCTCCACGTGTTGGTTATTTTGGCCCACAGCTTATTGGGCATACGGCAGACGTGGCCAGTCCAGTCCCACTTCAGCTTAGCGGCTTTTTGAGCAACGTCAGTAATCTGTGTTTTGGAGCGCAGTGTGGTGTTGCGAATATATTATATGATCTAAATTATATAGTTACCACCTAAGTACACATTATGGTAAAGCAATAAAGATATTGAGTATTGAGTATTGAATATGGTCTGTCAATTTGACGCATAGAATACTGCGTTCCTTTTCAAAAGCTCGCGGTGCAAAAGATTCACTTTTGTGATGGACGGACGGACAGCAGAGCATTAGTAATAGAGTCCCGTTGGCACACTTTCGATACAGAACCCTTACGAGTAAAAATTACGTAACGTTGGAAGGTCGGCCAACCTTTTATTACTGTTCGTTAACTTTCGTCGATTTCCTATAGTATAGGTATTTCTTTAGTAGGTACTATGATGAATGTTTCATTTGTGAATGTTTTATTTAAACATAAGTTAGGTATGTTAATCAAAGCCTATGACAGTAGGTATAATAAATTAATTATGTACCTACACACATATAATACGAAATACATTTGCTAAAGTATTTTTCATTGATTTTATCGGCTAAAAGTCTAGAACTATTCAATCGTGTCAGCACAACCTACTAGCTGACATGATAAAAAGATTAACCATTCAGTAAGTTCGTGGCTGGACTGTTTAGGGAGCGCCTTCCGTAGGTTGGTTTAAACTAAACTGAACTCGCAACTGAAGTAACCATCCTCCAATAATTCTATATAGCTGCCGCCCAACGTGAGTCGTAGAAATTACGTTGCATTCGGGCACAGTTTTAAAGAATGCCTTTGAAGCAAAATGATTTCCTAAACGTAAATATAAGTTTGTTTTTTCTACTACCCAGTAGAAAAATAATCTTAAATTTCATCATCATCCCCAACATACGGCTATGCATACGCATACGGTATATGTCGGCTTGCAGTCTAACCGGATGCAGCTGAATACCAGCATTTTACATGGAGCGACTGTCTATCTGACCCCCACAACCCAGTTAGTGGGTTAATACCCTTTGGTAAGACTGGTTGTTAGACTTTCGGGCTTTACTGACGACCCGTAACGACTGTCAAAGATCCACGATTGACAGCTGGGACCAAAGGGGTCTTGGTATGTAAAGATGGTCACCCATCCACGGATCAACCGCGGCAAGCGTAGCTTAACCTGATCGGCCGACCCGTGCGGCTGTTATTATTTAGCCACAAGTCCCTCTACTGGGCTCATTATGAACGATAATTTAAAAACCACGCTAGTTTACGTACGTTTCGCTCTACCGCATAAAAAACCCTCCGGGAGACAGAAGTGAAAACAAAACACAAACACAATACTTTGCCATCACTCTGCACTGACATATCGGATATACATTAAAACCGAGTACAACCCGAGGAAGGCCGAACACATCCGAAGCGGTGTCGGTTACGGTAACAGTGGCGCGAATTGAATGGTTTTTTTCCATCGCAAAAAGAAAAGTAAAGAAGTTTTTACTTCAATAAAAAGCTAGAATATACTCACAGCAGGATACTTTTCCAGCTCGTGCAGCACCGTGTGGTCACAGTATTCGAACACGAGGTGAAGCTTGCGCTTGCGGCGAAACACCTCGATCAGGTTTACTAGGTTCGGATGCTTCAAGTTCTGGGGACAACAATATTTTATACTAAGATTTTGATATTAAACTTGGATAAAAATCAGTATAGCAGGGTAAATGCGTAAACACACTAACAGTAGGAATGGCGTAATTGAAGGGCTTGTGGCTAACAAATAACAGCTGCACGGTCCGATCGATCAGGTTAAGCTACGCTTGCCGCGGTTGGTCCGTGGATGGGTGACCATCTTTATGTATCAAGACCTCTCCGTGCCCCGGAAAGCACGTTAAGCCGTTGGTCCCGGCTGTCATTCGTGGATCTTTGACAGTCGTTACGGGTCGCCAGAAGCCCGAAAGCCTAACAACCAGTCTTACCAAGGGGTATCGTATTACCCAATAACTGAGTTGTGGAGGTCGATAGGCAGTCGCTCCATGCAAAATACTGGTATCCAGCTGCATCCGGATAGACTGGAAGCCGAACCCAATATAGTTGGGAAAAGGCTAGGCAAATCAGATGATGACTAACAATAGGACTAATATAATAGGAATAGGATAAGACTTTCATTTTGACAGTTGAACAACATTAATTGCGTTATTTACGTTGTTGAGCAGACAAATTTTTCGAACATATGAAACAATGGATTAGCAATGGTT
Organism: Hydraecia micacea; assembly: GCA_914767645.1. Classification (NCBI taxonomy): domain Eukaryota; kingdom Metazoa; phylum Arthropoda; class Insecta; order Lepidoptera; family Noctuidae; genus Hydraecia; species Hydraecia micacea. The sequence continues at coordinate 2,349,780 of OU611793.1, read as the reverse complement.
TAGCATAACGACGAACAGTTTCGTTTTCACAAGATCTTGTGTCTGATTCTGCTAGGTACTTTTTTTTTTGGATGGGAAATCATCTAATGACTCCTCCCGCTCTGGGTGGAGCGGAAGGGAGTGTCAGACTCTTACTGACTAAAACCCACCCGTGTTCCTTCCTTAGCCCTTTATGTTCCGGGGCAGCGGTAACCCTTTCGGACGATCCCGCTACCCCGACAGGCTTCGGCCCTAAAAGCAGCACCTGTCGCCTGTATTATACAAGTTCCTCGACCTCTCACCTCGTCATAAAATGACTATAAGGGTAACAAATGTTACCCACTATATAATTGCGTACTCAGTTACCGACAGAGGGAGCCACAGGACAAAAAACTTCGAATAATACATTACATTACAATTATCGTCACGCATACATGGTTTCCGAAGGGGTAGGTACAGTCAACAAAAGAGATAAGCGTGCAGGATCGTCAGATATATAAGGTGTTAAAAAATTAACCTTACAAACTTTATGAGGTGCTTTAGACCATCGAACTGAACAACTTTCACTATGGGACCAACTCTGAAATCACGAAAATAAAAATCAGCTGTTTAATACAAAAGTTCAATATCTACTTGACCAAAATGTATGAAACAGCTGATTTTCTGATTTTTTTTTCGTGATTTCAGATTTGGTCCCATAGTGAAAGTTGTTCAGTTAGATGGTCTAAAGCACCTCTTAAAGATTGTAAGGTTAATTTTTTAACACTTTGTAGGTAATTGAAGTTTAGTAAGAAACCGATGGATGTTCTCGAATAAAATTTTACTTTATTAATAGAAAACAAACAGCTCATTTATCAAATTAAATTTCAGTGGACAACATCCATCGGTTTCTTACTAAACTTCAACTAAATCCGACGATCCTGCATACTTATCTCTTTTGTTGACTGTACATGCAAAGGTCAACGTACTGATACTCACAGTTTGCAACTACCGTATTAAGTTTCATATATGATAGGGGGGCGAGTCCGTCGACCCAATCAATCAAGTTAATCTATCGGAGGTAAGTATGTAATGTCACAATTTTGTAAGTACTACAATAGAATTTAATACTTTCTAGAACTGCATTTTGTAGAGCTTGTGAAGGAATTTGTGCAAATTACTTAAACAGCGATCACTGCCGCATCCTGGCACCTGCTCCTGCGCAGCGGCCACAGAATGTAGAGCCAAATTCGTTAAATTTGAAATCATGTTTCACTCCGTCTTTATAAAATATTCGTCCGCCTGTGTATCTCATGAACCATAATAGAATAGACAGTTGAAATTTTCAGAGAGGATATATTTCTATTGCCGCTATAACAATAAATTTTAATAATAAAATTAAGTTAAAAATTAAAGGGGGTCCCCATAGTATCCACGACCACATCGCCACGGTAGCTAAGGAATCCTACCAAAGATTGGGTTTTGTTTTGCGTAATTGCCGCGATTTTCGCTCAGCACATGCCATCAAAATTATATTTAATGCACTCGTACGTAGCAAATTGGAATCCAGCTCGTGCGTGTGGAATCCGCACGAAAGTACCTACGTGCTTTTACTGGAAAAGGTACAAAAAGCGTTCCTTAGGTTTTTATATAAACGTAAACACGGCTATTACCCTTACCTCTATCCGACTAAATTTCTACTAGGATGCCTCGGATATAACTCGTTAGAGGTAAGGCGAGCAAAAGACCAGCTCACCATAGCCTGTAAGACGCTCCGTGGCACTATTGACGCGCCTGACCTAAATGCTGTGCTGGCCCGCTTCTTTGTGCCAGACAACTACTGCCGCGGCAGAAAGCACAGGCTGTTTGCTGTGCCTACATGTCGCACAGTTGCGCGTGCTAAGTCACCAGTACCACGTACTCTGGCCGCACTTAATGATCTCTTGGACTTTAATCCAACAAACGATCTGTTTGTGGACGAGTGGACGAAGATTTTGTCGGCATGTCAGAAGTACTGTGAGAGAGATGTATGAAAGTGTTGTTAACTTTTTTGTTAACTTTATTTTTTCTTACTTGATGACTTTATATTTAATCTTTTATGTTTCTTTTGTGTATCTTTTTGTATTTAATTACTGTAATTGGTTTTAAACCGTTTTAATTAAATAAATAAATAAATAAATGTAGTAGTATGTATGTAATCTGCGTTCGCGATTTATTTGCCAAAAATGTAAACAAATATGAATAAATGGAAAAATAACTTTAACTCCTACATAATAAAGTTCAGTTTACGCTACAACTTCAAACATTTTTATAACTTTTTCAATAGTGCTAGTCACTCTGAAATGAACTTAATTGTCATTGAAATGACTACTACGCTGTCCTCCCATACCTACTGTAATTTGAAAACATTGTAAAAGCCAATTATTTTTTAAAAGAGCAACCGTGGAGTTTCTTGCCGTTTCTTCTCCATAGGAAACGACCAATTGGAACCGTGCACCTAGCTTCTGACGTTTCATAAGTGCCCATGTAGAATGTGAAACAAAATATTTTGATTTTGAAATAAAGTTGATATTTGTTTAACTTGAAATAGGATGGGGAGTTTCATGCCGTTTCTTCTCCATAGGAAACGACCAATTGGAACCGTGCACCTAGCTTCTGACGTTTCATAAGTGCCCATGTAGGTTTATGTGAAATAAGATATTTTGATTTTGAAATAAAGTTGATATTCGTTTAACTTGAAATATGGTGGGGGGTGCAGCACTGCGAACTTTTACTATATTGTTAAATATTGTACGGTGGTACGGAACCCTTCGTGTGCGGGTCCTATAATGCTATTCTGTAAAAATCTCACCGTGAAAACTTAGGTGAAGTGAACTTAAAGTGAGCTGTCAATAGTGTCAATCCCGAGCATCAGGTGGAATGACAGATCACTTTAAGAGGACTACATGACCTAAAGCGCGGTCACTGTCGGACTACATAGAAAATAAAGAGAAGCACGATGACAGAACGCTGGTAATTTATTGCAAAATATGAAGCAATTATCCATTTACGAAAAATCTATTGTTTGGACTAAAAAATTAAAACACTAGAGTTTTAGTATGTTGCTTGTAGAATAATCGGACAAAAAATCATAATGATTGTATTTATATTAGTATGGTTTTTATTGTAAAAACAAAGTTTTTTTTTTCTATCTTATCAAATAAATTGTATTATGTTTTCAACACACTATCGACCTAGCATATATTCTGAAGAATATTATTTTTTTGATTATGTTTACTGTAGTCGATCATATACTTATATTGTTTCTAAAACTTGCGTTTTTTGCGTTTAAGATAAGATAAGATAATTTTAATTTGTCCAGTAAGTTTAGGTCCTGTAAGCCCCTTAAGCTCACTTCACCTAAGTTATCACGGTGATCGTTTTACAGAATAGCACCGCAGTTCTATTCTCTACCATGTGTGTGTGTCATTTATTTTGATACATAGAATACTCGTACTATTATTCAAAATGGTTGAGCTGAATGCTGCTAATACGTGCGTCATGTTCGTGAACGGGCGCTGTCAGTGGGGACTGGTCATCTCTTTGCAGCCATGGCTTATTTTAATTTAATTTAATATTAGAATTGCTTTTTTTTCTCGACTTTTCATTACGGACGCTTTTAACGTCCTGCATCGTTCTCACATGCATAATTTTTAACATGAATGATGTAACCAAGACTTTGTAACCATATTATTTTGATTTAAAAGAGTGTCCATGGAGTTTCCTGCCCATCCTTCTCCATAGGTACCTACGCTTTGGAATGGGCAACTAGCTTCATCTTTCTGACTGACCGACCCCTTGACAATTCAAAAGTGCCTGTAATTGGTTTAATTGAAATAAATGCTTTGAGTTTGAGTTTGAATACGACGTAGTTTTCTAATGACTTAATTGCTACACTTCTAAGAACTGATATAACGATTAAAGAGCAACCTGATCAGTTTCCCATGTTCATTGTGATTGCACTGATCGATAGTTTATGGCCACTTTGCTCTTTATCAGAGCGCACGGCCTTGGTGGGGTTGCAAACGATACTACTTAGAGCTTAAAGGTCGAGTCACGTCAAAATTGCGTAAGAAAAGGTTATAATCACAGGCAGCATTTTATTTTGTTGGGTATCTGGAGGCAATCGAAAAATTGATATTAAGAAGGAAAGGTTCGGCCACTATCTCATACCACTATTAACTTAGATTGATTTTCAATGATGATTGGTTTATTTAACCACACTATAAATCACAATCTTAATTTTGAAGGAATAATCCTTCAAAATAATCTTCTTATTATGTTCGAAAAATTTGTCTACTTAACAACGTAAATATCGCAATGAATGTTGTTAAACTGTCAAAATGAAAGCCATTGCAATTACCTCGCAGGTTTAATTATTTTGGGTGTACAAGGACAATATTTTCGGTGTCAAGTGAACTCATAAGGGTACCTACTCGTCAAATTAAATAACAGTTTATGGGACCTACTTTCATGCTTAAATCCCTGTGAGCATTTCAGGGAGTTCATCGTTTGACATTCACAGTTTTTTTTATCTGCTTATTTTATTAATTTAGATAATATCGCTTGGACAAAAACTGTGTAATTATTTCCGTGTTGCTCTGATTGGTAGCTAAAAATAGACGCATAACGTAGATTAGATCGAAAGTGACGCTCGATGGGCGTGAAGGTACAGACGCCAGCACATCAACCTACTACAATCTGTCAGATTTCTGTAATAGATTTTCAACTTTATCGCTAAAGCATAAGGTTCAATGTTGATTGGGAAAATTTGACAGTTAGGTGTAGGTTGATGTGCTGGCGTCTGTACCTAAATATAATGATAAGCTAATGGATTTACTATGACCACAAAGTAAAACGCGAGTAAGTCTAACTGTGATTGCATTAACTCAACACACGCATTGCCTGGCTATACCACCGAACAAAGATAGATACTGTTTGGAAGGTTTGTCCGTGGCTCAAACTCAAACTCAAAGCATTTATTTCAATTAAACCATGTACAGGCACTATTGAATTGTCAAAATTATATAGTCGGTCAGTTAGTCAGAAAGTTGAAGCTAGTTGCCCATTCCAAAACGTAGATCTCTATGGAGAAGAACGGGCAAGAAACTCCATGGACACTCTTTTAAATCAAGATATTACAAAATCCTGAGTACATTATTTGAAATAAAATTGGCAAATTGTTTGAAATAAAACCAGGTACTCGGGATTCTAAATAGTTGCGCCGGCAATCAATGGACCAGCAAAATAGCCGGTCCGATCGTCATACCCAAATCAAACATGCACAAAAAATCGCGGTCGTAACCGCACACAATGTGTTAGAACTCCAATAGAAAAACAAGCTCACTTTCAGCATCCGTATCTCCCGGAGCGCGATCTTGCGTATGAGCGGGTCGTCTTCGTTCTCGACAAATTTCTTGACGGCGACGATCTCGCCAGTGTCTCTGTTGCGGCACTTGTACACGAGCCCATACGAGCCTTCGCCCAGCTTGGCGAGCTTCTCGTATCGCTCCATCGCGCGACTGCTCGCGCGTGACCTGGACAATGAAAGAAAGAATTAAAATAGTTATGACACACTAGAACGAAAGAAAAAAACGAGTGTGCTTATGACCACACGACTGAAGTGAAACATCAGTATTGCGTATTTGGCTATGAGAGGAAGAGAGAAAGGAAATGTGCGCGCGCACTGCTGTCTCTTGCTTATATCCCCCACTCAACTCCCGTTCGCCTCGCCCGATCACACTTTTCGTAACGCTTACGTCACTCGTTCGCCAGATTACTCCCCAAGTCAAGCATGCATAAAGAAGTTTCACTTCAAAAAGTTTAGGTGGCACAGTAGTGACTAAATTTACAACGGTTGTTAAAATACACTTAATTTTTTAAGCGCTTGGCTAAATATCAATTGCCGTGCCCCTAGCGCGCGGCTACAAATCGATAAAATCAAGGTAAAATAATAACTACAATAAATAAGGAGGAGAAATCGTTGCATCGATTAAAAAACAATCAAAAAGTTTTTATCTCTATTTAATAACGGTTTTAGTTGTACCACGCAGTTAATAGGATGAAAATAGAATGAAAAATCATGCATGTTCTCTGTCGCAGAAATAAGTACGACACGAGCGGTAGGGGCACGGAAATATGTGTCGCAATTATGCGACACAAGCGGTGAAAAGGTTAACAAAGTCGATAGTCACTTGCTTTTCCCGTCATTGTGATTTTTTTTTGTGGTTACTGAACCAAAACTGGGTTACGAAGGTCTGGTTACAACTTTTATTACGGAAACAAGTTGGTAAATGTTATAAGTTAAATTGAAATACCCCTGTACCGTTGCATGCACACATAAGCACAATGTTTTGCGTGGGTTGACATTGTGCGCTACCGTAAACAGCGATTTTTCAAAACAAAAGCGTTTCCCAAAACAAAAACAGTGGCACTCCGGGAATGCCGACAGAAGTGAAAACAAAACACAAACAGAATACTTTGCCATCACTCACTGACATATCGGATATACTATACATTAAAACCAAGAACATTCCGAGGACAGCCGAACACATCCGAAGCGGTGTCGGTTACGGTAACAGTGGCGCGAATGGTTTTTACCATTTCAAAAAATGCGCAACGCGTTTAAAGAAGTTTTCACTTAAAAAAATTGCACAATGTTATTTAGAAGTACAGAATGCGGCTTCGTGTCTATTCTATTACATACTATACGAGTACTTGCACAATATACTAGAGGTACTCATTGCTTCTGAGAGTGTCGGGGGAAAGGCTTTACTTCCTCGGATCGAGCATCTACAGGATAGCACAGGCCCTGCAGTCTCGACAAATATAAACGACAAAAATCGGTCGTTAAGTCTAATCGATGTAAAATTTTCTTTAATACATTTTCAACCTTATGCTTTTGAAATAAAGTTGAAAATCTATTAAAGGATTTGACAACGATACGACTTAGCGACCGATTTTTGTCAGGACTACGATTGAACCTCTACGGCGTAAATCAGTCGAGCTCCTACGGCGTAGCTCAGGACAACGGTCGTGCCGCTACGACGCGACGTAGCGTAGCACAGGACATCTTCGCGTCATCTACGGCGTAGAGGCTCCTGATGGCACTGTGCGGCCACGATTTGCGTTCCACTATGCTCAAGCAGTGCAGTGGCGTGCATTGCATATAGGCATACAAGCAGTGCCTACCTCGATATATCAACATAAGCCTGTAAATTACATTTTAGTGGGTGTCCCACAATTAAGAAAGTCACTAAATTATAATACCTAACAAAAAACAAAATCTTCATACAAACACGCGCGGCTGTAGGCAGTCGCCGGACGGCCTACTCGGCTCCCGTACTATTCGCACATTGTCATTGGTGTTTACTCGTTCAAGTTAATACGACAAAATTAAAAATACGTACGTCTCACGCGTAATACCATGACGTTCGACCTTCGCAATTTATCACCCTTAAGTAGGCATGCCTACTCAAATAACCACACTTTTGACTTCACTTTTTTTTTCTCATTAGATACTGCGTTTGCCTAGACTAGACCCGGCCTAGTGCCTACCTATTCTGTAAACCAATGCACGCCACTGTGCTCCAGTGGAGAATATCAAACCCACCGCTAAATGCGCTGAGGGAAATACGGACATAACCTAGTCTTCCCAAAGTCCATCACACTAGATAGTATTGTACTAGATTTAGTGTAGTAGATTTTTATATTTTATTTTTTATTTATTTATTAACTGTTCTCAAATTACGATGTTTATTTTTTATTTGTACATACTTCTTTGACATAATCTTTTTTATTAATTGACATTATATACAGACAATTTTACTTTTTCACCTATTTATTAGTTGAAATTGCAACCATATCTCTTGGTTTTAGTAGTTTTTTTATATTTTATTTATCCTTTTGATAGATTCTTATTTTGTAAATGTGAGGACTTTGTAGGCCTTGTAGACTTTAGATCTGTAGACCATTTTTTACTTTATCAAGAACCTGGTACTTTTTGACAGGCCTACGTTGTCCTCCCATACCTACTGTAATTTTAAAACATTGTAAAAGCCAATTATTTTTAAATGAGTAACCGTGGAGTTTCTTTTCGGTTCTTCTCCATAGGAAACGACCAATTGAAACCGTGCACCTAGCTTCTGACGTTTCATAAGTGCCCATGTCGGTTTATGTGAAACAAAATATTTTGATTTTGAGATTTTTGCCATAGTATCGTCATCCTGACCGTTCCCATATCATTTCGGGTTGGTTTCAAGAGTGTGGCCAAACAGAAATACTTATTCTTAGCCCTAAGCATTCTCCAGATGCTTGTCAAGAGGTTACTTTAAAGGGCACGAGATAACCTTGAAAGTAACAATGTAACCTATTCGATGTCATAACGTAAGTATGTGGGGGGCTTGTGGCTAAGTTATAACAGCCGCGCGGGACGATTGATCAGGTTAAGCTACGCTTGCCGCGGTTAGTCTGTGGATGGGTGACCAAAACCATCTTTACATACTAAGACCCCTCCGTGCCTCGGAAAGTACGTTAAGCCGTTGGTCCCGGCTGTCATTCGTGGAGCTTTGACAGTCGTTACGGGTCGTCAGAAGCCCGAAAATCTGACAACCAGTCTTACTGTTACTGCAGTTACTGGGTTGTGGAGGTTAGATGGGCAGTCACTCCACGTAAAATACTGGTATTCAGCTGCATCCGGATAGACTAGAAGCCGACCCCAACATAGTTGGGAAAAGGCTAGGCAGATGACACTGCACTTACTAGTACCTACAATTTTTTTTTTAGCCTATTTGATTCACTGCAGGGGAAAGGCATCCCTTTCTCTTTTCCACTCCTCTCTGTCTTGAGCTAGTGTGGACCAATCCAGTCTGTAGGCGTCAAGCTCGTCCCGCCACCTTCTCTTGGGTCTGCCTCGATGTCGCCGGACGTTTTCTGGGACACACATGGTGCTAGATGTGGCCTATGACTCGATCGACATGCGGAAAACGTGTCCGATCCAGTCCCACTGAAGCTTGGGCGCTTTTTGGGTGACTTCGGTCGGCGACTTGTGTTTTGGAGCGCAGCACTGTGTGCCTAACACGATACCTACTTATAATATAATTATAATGCATAATTAGCCTATAATGTTCCCACTGCTGGGACACAGGCCTCCACTCGGTGAAAGGGCCGTAATCCACCACGCGGGCCCCGTACGGGTTGTTAGATGTCACATGCCCTCGTTTTTTTGGTTCTGGGACATCTAGGACACAGCCTTATAGGTAAAGGAAAACATCGTGAGAAAACCGGCATGTCCTAGAACCCACATATAAAAAAGTAAATATTTAAAGTAGGTTACCTAAAACTGACCACCTCCGGCGACACTATAGCTATATTTATTTTGCCCCTCATCTCGACACTGTGATTTTAACTCATTATAAGAAAAGTAGACCGCATAATTTGATTCTGCTCTCGAACATGAGTTGCATGCAGAAAGCAGTTTTAAAGCAGTTATCTTACTTCGGGTTATTTTAACCTAATCTAACATGTCCAGAGGTATCATGGAGACGTCTATCAAAAAGTACTCTGTGAGGTAACTTCTCTTCTTAGTCTGTCGAGACTTGTGACGTTTAGTTTGACGTTAGTCTGTTCTTGTTGAACCAGAAAGAAGGTAGCTAAGGGTGTCTTGGATCTTCTTTCTGATATCCAATGCGAATACAACAAAAAACTACGTCTTTTGTAGTTCGGGAGTTCCTGGCAATTTGTCATCCTTGAAATAAATAGGAAATTGAAAGTAAACATAATCCTACTAATATTATAAATGTGAAACTTTGTGAACATGTTTGGATGTTGGTTACTCAATCACGCGTAAACCGTTGAACAGATTTGGATGAAAATTGGCACATAGATAGACCATTTCCTGGATTAACATACAGGATACTTTTTATCCCGATATTCCCACGGGATCGACACTTACACGGGTGAAACCGCGGGGCGCTGCTAGTATTTAATAACAACAGACCGTAGGACACCCGTTTAGAATTCTGTGCATAATAAATTAATTACAAAACTAAGTAAATACATTGTATATATCTATCTATCTATCATATACTGTCCCACTGCGGGGTAATAAAGGCCTTCCTCTCGGCTCTCCCTTTTCTACACAATCTTTCCAAAATATAAAACAATATACAGGATAGATTATAATTCTGTAAATACATATTTTTTACTGTCGCGAATATTTTGCATGGAAGAATTGTCAAAAATAAAAAAATATGCCTCGGATAAAATTATCTAGCGTTGGCAAAATCAGCCCTTAGACAAATAGGTGATTGTTTATTAACCAGTTAATACACAATCAGGTACACAAGTTACACACAAATCGAGATGTCATAAATGTAAGGGTTTTATATACCTAACTAAGGAGTAGTCTGCATTGTACAGACCACATCAACCTACTACAATCTGTCAAATTTCTTTAATAGATTTTCAACTTTATTCCTAAAGCTTAAGGTTCAAAGTTGATTGAGAAAATTTGACAGTTTCGGGTCCGTTGATGTGCTGGCGTCTGTTCAAGTATTTCTCCTTTCGCGTTGTTAGATAGTCAGAAACCAAGGATAGTTGGTTGACTGTCCAGCAATCTATTTGCACAACACTTTATATCACAATCTGAAAGGTTTTTGAAGGAAATTCATATTCAATTTTCTGTGCTCCGTATGTTTGAAAAATTTGTCTGCTCGAAAGCGTAGATAATTATCACAATATTAATGTTGCTGCATGGTCAAAATGAATGGCATTTGCCGTATGAGCGGGAAAGTGCCAGAAGACGTCGTGGCCATTCAATAGGTAGGTAGTTATTTTCATAAACTTTCTAGTTTCTTCTTTAACCATATTCTGTGTCAAGGCAGACCTCATTGTCTAAGTTAGGGGATGTTTTCAAGTTCAAGTTCGCAGGTTCACTTCTAATTTACACAAACTAGGGTAAACATTAACTTTGTCACCCCTGTTGCTGTTTTGTGTCAGTTTTAGGATAAACCGTGCTTTTCAGGGTTCCGTATCGAAAGGGTGCCAATGGAACCCTATTACTATGCCTCCGCTGTCCATCCGTCTATCTGTCTGTCAGCGGGCTTTACCTCAGGAACCGTAATAGGTAGACAGTTGAAATTTTCACAGAGTGTGTTGTATTTCTATTGCAGCTATAACAACACATAATAAAAATAAAATAAAGTTATTAAATTATTGTTGTCCGACTTTCAGGCTTCTGACGACCTGTAACGACTGTCAAAGATCACCAACAGCCAGGACCAACGGCTTAACGTGCTTTCCGAGGCACGGAGCTCGGTATGTAAAGATGGTTGATGTACGACCATCCACGGGTCTACCGCGGCAAGCGTAGTAGGTATAACTTGATCGATCGACCCGTGTGGTTATTTATTAGCCACGAGTCTTATAGGACTGAACATGCAAAAAAATAAAGGTTCTTTTTACCAGACTACGGCGAAGCAAAAAGGAGGGCTATGATTTTGACCGGTATGTATGTATGTATGTTGATCTGTTCCCTCATAACTCTAAAAATACTTATAATAATTTAACAAATGAGGTATCGTTAGAAGCGTCTTGACCGTCCGCTGGTTATAGGCTTTGTGACGTCACACTAAATTCAATATGGCGCCCTCTAGGGTATAATCAATTTAAAAATAAATATTTTGGGATAGTGCCTTGTTGGGTATCAAATGAAAGGGCTTTTTTTTTGGATGGGAAATCATCTAATGACTCCTCCCGCTCTGGGTGGAGCGACAGACTCTTACTGACTAAAACCCACCCGTGTTCCTTCCTTAGCCCTTTATATTCCGGGGTAGCGGTAACCCTTGAAATGAAAGGGCTTAATTAGCGCATTTCAAAAATATAAATATTACTGAAATAAGCTCCAAAATAATTAAATAAAATATAAGTTTGAAAACTAAAACCCGACTACTGAAAAGGATGAAACAAGAAAGTACTTACCTTCCCGTGGTCACATGCTATCATCTATATATATAAAAGGAGAACTGACTGACTGACATATCAACGCACAGCCCAAACCGCTGGGTCTAGAGATTCCAAATTTGGCACGTACGTTCCTTATGAGGTCTAGGGGTGCACTAAGAAAGGATTTTTCAAAATTCATCCCCTAAGGGGGTGAATGGGGGGGGTGAAATTTCACGCGGACGAAGTCGCGGGAAGAAGCTAGTAACTTATAAGTATGTAGTACACACGGCTACACATCAAGCTATACATAACCAGTATAAGCTGACTTCTGATTGTACGAAAAACCTATACAAAGCGAGGTCAACTCAAACTGGAAATGTATAGCTTGATGTGTAGCCGTGTGTACAGCGGCATGCGACCTCGGGAAGTTAAGTAGGTACTTTCTTGTTTCATCCTTTTCAGTAGTCGGGTTTTAGTTTTTAAACTTATTTTTTTAACCCCCGATATGATATGGTATGATATCTAATTGGATTGAAAAAGAGAAAAATAATAAAAAAGAAGATTGAGAAATAATAGGTAATAATAAAAAAATTATAAATAATAATAAAAGGAAATTTCTTAATTTCCGGTCATAGACCCAAAATAATAGTTTAATTAATTAATTAAAGGCATTAAGTAGGTATTGATTTGAAAAAAAAGGATCAGCTGCGTAAAAAAACATGAAAACGCTAAACTCTGTGCCTGTGCAAAACTCACACTCATATTTTCACATCACTGATCTTAATTAATTATTTCGTACCACTAGTTGTTTACCTTCTAGGTAGCAGCGGCAGGTTGTTGCCGAATAACCACAAACGTTTATCACCGAACCATTTCTCCATACAGGACGCCACGTTGTTCCACAGTTTGATTCGCGAACAGTCCCACACAATAGAATCCTTCATTCGCGTATCCGAACGTGAAAACTCGCGATCATATCCCGCCAAAAATTATGTCAAAATTCGCGCCCGTCTCGTAAATGACAGTAATGGCGATTTTATTTTTTTAATTTGTGCACGAGTTATCGTCACGAATGCTGCCAAGCTTTTAGTTGTGGTTGTCGAGTATATCGATCGCTGGTTTGTTTACAGTTTCTGTCGGCCTGTGTACATGACAACCGCGGTGGAAGGGCGGAATGTAGGCTAGAGGACCGATTCCTTTTTATTTTTCATGTATTGTTCTAAAAGATATTTATCGACAGGATCGTAACGTGGTAAATTAATTAATTTTTAAAAATACTAAGCTGAACGTATTGCTAATGAATTGTGTGAAGAAGGAGAGCGAGCCATACAAGCTAAAAAAATAGTAATCGCACGGTTTGGAAAATTAAAGTCCTATGTTCATTTGTGTCCGATTTTTTCTTGTACCTAACTCGATCTTTTTCAGTTTCTTTTCTAATGTAATTATGTACAGATTACATTTAGGTGGCCAATAGGCACGGCCTCTCGCCCCGGTGGCGGTGCCCAGAGAGTGACAGAAATATATGAAGATATACTTACATAATTCCTATGTCCAGCAGTGGACGTCTTTCGGCTGAAATGATGACTTACATAATTTAACTTTCGAGAAATTCCACAGCACTAACCTATATCGTGAGCAGTGGTGGCCAGAGATACGGCCGCGACTTACGAGGTGTAGGGTAGGTCGTAGGTTCGAACCCAGACAGGCGCGTTACTTTATGTAAATTATTTAATCACCACTGCTCTCAAAACGGTGAAGGAAAACATCTATGTCCCAGCAGAGGGAAAATTATAGGCTGATTATGTATGTAAGTATTATGATTATGTAACCCATATTGGTCTATTTTAAATCATCACTTTCCGTTACATAAAATAGAAAGATTAAATTCCCAAATAAACAAAAAAGGATGCCCGACTCCTAGACTATACACTTTCATAAAGATTTCATGCATGATGGTGGTCCCCATCGCTCGTAACTGACGTTAAATACATGTCATGTGGGGGTCCCGACATCAGGGCATACATTTTAATGAACAGATGTCGCAGGCGTTTTAATCATAACAATCTATTAGAAATGAAATGGCAATTTGAAAAATCGCCTTATCCTTCCATACTGAATTTGAAAGTAACTCTGTATATTATTTTTGTGTAGCTTTTCACGCCTAAACCACTGACCGGCTGACCGCGGTTTACGACGAGATAAATGGCATCTTGAAGAATAGGACATAGGCTTCTTTTTATCCCGGTAGGTAACACGTTCCCGTGGGATGATTTCCGACAAAGAATCGGGCGATGCCGCGTGCAGAAGCTAGTTGAAAATAAATCTATACCTACAGCTTTGCTTACCTACACTATTTTAGCCTACACAAAAGTCTTACAGAAGTACAGACGCCAGCACATCAAGCTACTACAATCTGTCAAATTTATTTAATAGATTTTCAACTTTATCGCTTAAGCGTAAGGTTCAAAGTTGATTGGGAAAATTTTGAACCTTATTCTTTGGCGATAAAGTTGAAAATCTATTAAATAAATTTGCAGATTGTAGTAGCTTGATGTGCTGGCGTCTGCACCTATACATATACCCTTGCCCTATTAGAATGCCCCCACTGTAATAAATATAATTTGAATATTTTCCCGTAATTTAAAACATTTTTACACGCGAAGTTTTTCATAGCCAGTGGCCTGGGTTCGACGCAATCCAGAAATTACGAGTTTACGACTTCCAGTGTAAAAAATAATGTTTCCAATTCGATTTTATGGTACTTAAAAGGCATTTTTGAACCCAGTCAATTTTGAACCTAACGCTTTAGCGATAAAGTTGAAAATCTAACAAAGAAATTTGTCAGATTGTAATAGCTTGATGTGCTGGCGTCTGTACATAATAAAGAATATTCTATTCTATTATATGACCAAAGAAAATATGGACGATGTAATCTACAAAAGCCGTGAATGATAGAGCGACGACTGACAGGTAGCATGCAAGAAAAAAAACGTATTGCGCCGTGATGTTACTTGGAGTAACATGAGACAAGGACAGGAAGATGATGACCGTTTCGGCAGACCGCAGCCCGTATGGTGATGCAGTAGATATTTTATTATTTTTCTGTGATGTCCATAGATACTTATCTGTTTTTTACATTTCTATGGTGATGTCCCACTGTAGGGCAAAGGCCTCCCTACTCTCTTTCCACTTCTCTCTGTTCAAAGCTGCTAAGGACCAGTTCTTGTTGAAGGAGTCCAGCTCATCCCACCATCTCCGTCTGGGCCTGCCACGATGTCGTTTGCCATTAAAAGGGACCCATTGGGTCGTAACTTTGGCCCATTGTATCTATGTCCACGTAGGACGCAGATGTGTCCACGTCCACCCCAGTTCCATTTTAGCGTGGCAGCTTTCCAAGTGACATCAGTTATCTTTGTGATGGAACCGATGGTCGTATTCCTAACCCGGTCTGTTAGTTTGATACTCAGAATACTCCGTTCCAAACCTCGAGCGTGGACCAAGACCATGTTTGACCACCATAATTATATGTGAGGATGGGGAGTATGCACGCACACGTCAATGAGAGATCACCCTTCATTAGGTCTTTCATGGACCAATAGCTCCTCCAGGCATTTTCGGTGTGTCTTAGTTACAAAGTTGCAATTTTAGGATACTCTGCCCTTGTTCTAGACAATACCAACCATCACCTACCTTATTTAATGGCACAAACTCTGCCTACTCCTTCGGGAAACACAAACATGAATACAAGACGACGGACTACGTACCTAATCTGCTTTCGCGATTTATTTGCCAGAAATGTAAGCAAATATGAGTTTATGGAAAAATAAGTTTAAATCCTACACAATAAAGTTCTGTTTGAGCTTCAACTGCAAACATTTTTATAACTTTTTCAATAGTCACTCTGAAATCAACTTAATAACCATTAAAATAAAGTTGATATTTGTTTAACATGAAATAATATTAATTTGAAACATAAGTTTGAATAGACATGTACATATCCATACAGGGAGCTACTTAAATAGCTAGTACGTTTAGTTCTCTACTTATTCCATTTTCTTCTCTCTTCTTCTTCAGCCTTTCGCCACCCAATGCTGAGTGTAGGCATCCTACAATGCACGCCACTCTTCTCTGTGTCTAGCCTTCCTAAGCCAGAGTCGTCCAGCCATCTTGACCAGCTGGTCAAGACAACCGACGACCTCGTCGATTCACCACATCAGCTGTCTGACCAAACTTCTACTACCAGGTCTCGGTCTCCAGTCCAGCACTGTTCTACCCCATCTGCCATCTGTTCTACGCCCTATGTGGCACACCCATTTCCACTTTCTTCGCGCAATCACCGCGGCTATGTCGGTAAGTTTCGTTGTTCTTCGGATTTCCGTCGTCTTCCTTAAACCAAAATACAAAATGGGGAGCTTTCTCTACCATACTACGAATTAAGTAACAGGTACCTACATAATCTTCATCAACAGAATTGTTCACACTATTATTAAGTTCAAGCTACATAATTTACTGCCCCTTGAAGCAGAGGGTTCTCGTGTATTCAGAATAATCATGCAATTTACATAATAGTGTCGTGGAACACAGGTATTTTCGAGTATAATTTGCACTAGAGAATTCGTAAGTTGACTTTAACAAAATGGAGCCTAGCTAAGTGCAATGAATCAACCATAGATATCCGTGGAATCAACTATTAATTAAAGTGATCTTGCGTGAACAACTGCTAGAAAGTGGAAATTTCAGAGACCGATTGCCTTCCTCAAGAATGCATCAATGAAAGATAGACCTACATTTTTTTAAATACTTACAAATTTAATAAATCCCCTAGCCGGTTGAATGCCTACCGTTTTTTTTTTTACTTGGCCTATACTGTCCCACTGCAGGGCAAAGGCCTCGCCCAAGTCCTTCCAGGATCACTTTTCCCGCACCACCTCAAACCAGCCCTCACGGTCCAGGTCATCTCGCTACTTACCTCTTTTCGGGCCTGCCTCGGCGGCGACGGCCAACTTCAGGTAGGTACCCATTATGTAGAGATTTTTGCCCAGTGGTAATCTTGCATGCGGCTGATGTGACCCACCCAATTCCATTTGAGCTTGGCAGCCTTCTTTCCTACATCCGTTTGTTACAGTTACAAAATTGAACAAAATGTAAAACCATAATAAATGGTTTTCTTTATTCTGTGGTTACATTTCATCACTACTGTTCTCAAAACGGTGAAGGAAAACATCTTGAGGAAACTGGCATGTCCTAGAACCAAAATTTTCGAAGACATGTGACATCTTCCAACCAGCACTGGGCCCGCGTGGTGGACAGAGCCAGTCGAAGTGGCGGTGCTTGGGGGAGGCTCGGCTGAAATGATGATGATGTCCCATTATGTGGCGAGCCTACCGCTATCAATCTGGGTACAACTCCAGACTCCAGGCTGCTACTGAGCAATTCCTAATAAAAAAACTTAAAAGCATAATATTCTTGCCTGACTTGGGGTTCGAACCCTTACGCCAAGCTCAGTATTCACGTTATTTTACTAATTGAGTAAGCTTTAGAATTAATTTATTCATAGTACCTTTATCAGAATCTAATTCGTCCCACTTCCCTCATTTACCAGTAAAATATTGAACAAATTAAATAAAATTGTAAAAAAAATAAAATGCTAAGAATCCTAAAATTGTAAACTGAAACGTGCATGAAGAAACGTTTCGAACGTTTCCGTCGTGGAGAAAGAGCCAGCTGTTTTGTCTATCTCGTTCATACATGCGGGCAGCACCCGACTGTAACATATTTGCTATCTCTTTCATTCGTTTAATTGTCATGCGCTGGATTGTGATTTACTCACGATTGACGACTCTCGACGCAAAAGTTGGCATTGGCAAGAATTCATTCCTGTCAAAAACTCGCGTACGAGAACACGTTAATTGCCCGATTTCTCGATCAATGATCATTGTTATTGTTTGTGAACTGTATAATGTAATGATAAAGCGTACAGTCGTCGCGTCGCGTCCGCTAGCACCGCTTATATTTTAATGTTCTTACGAAAATATTATTGTGCAATACACCCGGTGTACATTTTACACTCGTTAAGAATTAAGTGAAACAGTACTAGCCTTTATGGGTTTTGCAAATTATTGTATCTTGCAGCAAGGTCGTGACTTTTTGAGATGAAAATCTAGATTGTGTAGTGAACTGATGCGTGCTCCCGTCGTTTGTGGTACTTTAAAGTGTTGTAAATTAGTGTTGTGACAGTGAGGAGAGGACAACAATGGGCACCACGGGGCTCACTCTGGCAGATTTGCCAAATATTTTTATTATGATCGGCGCTCTCGTGGCGCTGTTCGTAATGTTAGTCATCCTACTCAGGTAAGTTTACCGCAACAGATAAGGAATACAACTATAAAATAATAGGTAATGTGTTTATGATGGTTGTTATCCTGCAGAATGTGCTAGATTGTTTCCACTGGCCAAACCCATAAAAATAAAACATGAATATATAATTATGTTGCAAATTTCGCGAGGAGCAATATATTTTAATTGTTGGTCTGTTTGTTTGAGACTGAACAAGTGATTGGAGCCTATTTGATACCCATAGATTAATTGGCTGAATCTGGCTGTTTAAAACTCTAAAAAAACAACTTTTTGGTCATTGGTAGGAATATCACAGGAACAGACTACCTTGGTAATTTTATTATTCAATAGAATTGTAGGAAAAATTGCAAATCTTTGTTACATCTAAAATAAAGAAAGCTACTCTTAAAGTACATAGCACACTTCACTTTCTCTTTAACTTATCATGTTAGCTGTTGGGCTATCATACTGGAATTTGAAAGTAAAAAACAAAATAAAATAACATGTTTTAGTACTTTCCAAGCACTTGCACAATTTGTCACTAATGTACTTATCTGGTATTTCAACTATCTTTGTAGTATGTTTATGCTGATAGTTAAAAGAGATAAGAGTTGAAACAGTAATCAACTTATATCTACTTCTACTTTGTTATAAATACAGTCCCTCCTGTGTGCATTACATGGAATCATTCAACACATTTTGTTTTAGAGGAATTTATATAAACACGAGCTGTTGACTTTGTCTGCAATATTAGATGACACTTTTAAAAAAACATATGAAAAGGTGCCTGAATGACTGCATTCAAAACGTCTCTCATTTGTATTTAATAAAATTTTATCACTTATTATTATTTTATGTAGGTACTTAAATTATGTAAATTGAATATTTTATTAAATTTAAGTCAGATTTGCTTTTAGAGGTCAATTACAAGTAACATTTAGCAACTAGTTAATTATAATTTATATAAACATTTTGTCATTTATTGGCATTGAGAAGGCATATAATTATTATATACTTTTTCGACCTAGGCAAATGTCGTTTTTTTTTGTAAAATTTATGAGAAATATTGTTCTTCTTGCTGTTTAGAACTTCAACTTTTAAAATCGAAAAATAAATATTTAATTTAATAGTATAATTTTGTAAAATCGTGCTAAGAAAAAAATAACAAAATTTTGTGATATTATGTCTGTTACTAAGTTATGTACAACTACTATGTGCTACCTACTTAATTGGTCAAGTTCTGCTAATGAGACACAATTGATTTTCTATTGTATCGAGCCACATGTAGTACGCGCTTGGCTTGACCGGTTAAGAGACTAACAGCCTCAAGATATATGATATTATGTTGATCCTATAAGGCTGCCATAGGATCACATAATATAATGCCTGTGAGAGGGAGTCGGCCTTAATCCACAACACAGGCCCAGTGCAGGTTGATGAATGTTACATCTTACATGTCTTTGAATTTTTGGACACTGTGACGTATCCGACAAGTCCTAGATAAAGAAAAATGATTAACATTGCCAAAATTATTATTTAACATTAAAAATAATTAAATACCAATTTAATAAAATTAAATTATAAAATTATAAGAATGTTGATGATTTCATGCTCTATAATAAAAACTCTTTTAGACAGTACTGCGCCCGCTTGGTAGATTATAGCCCACACCCGCCTGTGATAATGAACAATGGGAACATTATAGGCTACACAACAATACACACAGTGAGGACACATAGGGACACTCATTCTCATAATGGTGGTATTGGTGGTTGGTCAGGTTACGGTGTATATAATAAAGAGTATTCTAATTTAATTAATTTTTTTTTGTTTGAACAATGATGTTCCCCACAAGATCATAAAAATTCATTAGATAAGGGTCCAAAGTATTTCAGCAAAAAGTAATAATAAAAAAACAGCATTAGTATGCTGTTAATGCAAGGAAAAACAACTGATCAATGGTTTATCTATGCTTTATATGTAGGTGCTATTAAAAATGTGAGAAATAAAAATAATAAATTGTTTACCCACTTTATAAACCTGCACTTGGCCCACATGGTAGATTACAGCCCACTCCTACTCGAAGAGAGGATTCCTGTGTCCCAGCAGTGGGAATATTATAGGCCGATTATGACCCCCTTTTTGAGCTCCTCCACAGTTGGGTAATAAGACATTATAATTATTTACTGTAGATTAAACCAGACTAGTGATAAAGTACTTACCTTCTTAGTTATTTTTGTTGCATAAGCCATCTCAGGTTTACCTAAACTAGGTATTATTAAAATAGCTCAGATAAAAAACTTACTTATTATTTTATTGTTGATGGCAAAGTAGCCCGCGAAATTGAAATTTTCCTACGTTTTTTTGCAGGACATCAGGTTGTATGAACTTGTATGTTGTAAATGTCTAAATAATTATGCTTCGCGGCCGAAACAAATATTTATTTATAGTGGCTCGGAAAGCACGTTAAGCCGTTGGTTCCAGCTGTCACTCGTGAAAGTCAAAAAGATGAAGCTAGTTGCCCATTCCAAAGCGTAGGTACCTATGGAGAAGAGTCGTTACGGATCGTCAGAAGCCCGTGTTACCCAATGACTGAGTTGTGGAGGTCAGATAAGATATCGCTCCATCCATGTAACGTACTGGTACTGGCATCCGGTTAGACTGGAAACCGACCACAACGTAGTTGGGAAAAGGTTCGGCAGATGATGAGTGAATTTTTGTGTTGATTAGCCCCTCAGAAAAACGTTGTCGACGGCTGCAGTCACCTGTGCCGTTGACGCGTGCCGTTCGTTTGTATGAGCACTAAGGCCCGGACTCCACTGAAGAATTAAAATTAGAACAAACTGTACTAATAGCTGTCACACTTGTTATGGGTTATCTCAATTAATTATATAGATTAGAGTGCGCGCAAAGTATGTCTACGCGCGATGTTTGACTTCAGGATTATATCCCTGCCAGCACTTTTAATCACTTTCGGCGTAATGATGGAAATTATTTACGAGTACTTACTTTGGAAAACACTGAACACAGCACACTCTGTTGACATCTAAAATAAACGTCCAGAGGGGCAATTCTCGTAATTTTAAGAACGTTCACAGTCTGATCTGTCTCAATCTGTCAAAAAATACTTATAATTTCCCTACATTTTGACAAGTTTTTGACATTTGTTTGTCGCCGAGATAGACTGTGACTCAGGTCATTCCTACGAAACATCGCTATAACTTTTTTCACACAGCGATTTGAAATGAGCCGCCATCTTCTTTCATATGTCTTTCATTTTGACAGTTCAACCACGTTTATTGCGTTATTTACGTTGTTGAGCAGACGAATTATTCAAACCTATGAAGCAATGGGTTAAGAATTTTCTTCAAAACCCTTTTTTTAGCGTTGAGAAGTGCTCATGCATTCTGCACTACCACGGAGAGATAGTGCAGTTATGTGGGACTCTAACCCACTAAAACTCCATGGTGTCCTCCTCTGCCGCTTACGGCGGGAACACGGGCACGCGTTAGCACTCATCCGTGAACCCGCCGCGTTCTTCAAAACCCTTGGATTGTGATTGGAACTGTGTTACTCAATCAGGGTTCTGTAATTCTTCTCTAACATGCAACAACAGTTATAAACACGAGAATTATGCAAATTCGTCATAGGAAATTAATAATTACTACACGTGCTGCACTGCAATAGGTTGCTAACCCAACATTTAATAGTGTCTAGACTATCTGTTTTAATCATTTTTAACCGACTTCAAAAATGGAGGTTCTGTATTCGACCCGTATGTTATGTATGTTTGTATGTCCGCGATTATCTCAAAAACTAATAAACCGATTTTGATAATTCTTTAATTCAAAAAACAAAAATGCAGGAACAACGACACTGACTTCCGAAATTAAAGTTATTTATCACTCTGTAGTGTTTTTTTTTTGTATTTTTTTTTTTAATAACTTAAATGGGTTGAACTTTGAAATTCCATTAAGGCGAAAGCGTCAGAATAGCCCAGGAAATTCAAATTTTCTTACGTTTTTTGCAATTTGCAGGTCAATATCAGGTATCAGCACCCTAATTGCGTAACACACTATCAATCTCAATCTGAATCATTCTGAAGGATATTGCTAATCCATTGCTTCATATTCGAAAAAAAATTCTGCTCGCAACGTAAATGAAGCAATGAATGCTGTTGAACTGTCAAAATGAAACCCATTGCTACTGATAGTGTGCTACGCGATTACCCCGCAAGTTGTATGTTGATCTAAATATAATTTGCGGCCGTAAAAAATATTTATTTATAGAATTATAATCATAAAAATCATCAATATAACTCTCCAAGTTCATATTACCCTATTGAATGACTATTTGAAGAAATCATAACATTTGAGGCCAATCCTAACAAGGAGTTGGTACATATTGCTGATTCTAATGATTAAGTATAATTTTGTAAAGCCATATTTGTTACGGTCGCGTATCATATTTTAATCAACATACAACGACACTGACCTGCAAATTGGAAAAAACGTAAGTAAATTTGAATTTTGCGGGCTTCCTTAGCACATCCCCCTGAGCCGATTCATACGGCGCGTTGCGGCGCCACGCCGCAAAACATCTCGCCGCACTCGCGATCACACGGACCAGTGCCGCATCGCAACATTCTTAGGGCGCGGGCGCAGCGACGTGGCGGCGCGGCGCCGCACCGCATCGTGTGGAACGGCTCTTAGCAGTCTTAACTTACGTAGTAACTATTCAGTAATCTGTGTCTTAACTAAGGCCAGGGATCAACTTAGTACATATATTTTAAGTGCTAACACAAGTATAATGAGTTAATGACAGTTACATGACCTATCATGTTTACTGACGCACTTAAATAGTACATTTAAAATATGAGTACGTATCGTAAGGATTGTGTACTTTATGTATTTAATTTCATCACCACTGGGCCCTAATTCACTATGACCACTTATCCATGACCTTACTTCGAAACCACGTCAATTCCTTAGCCAATCACGACATCTACTAATAACGTATTCTCTATGACACAATGAACGAAACCGCGCGAAAAAACGCGAAGTTAGCGTGGTTTGAACAGCTGTCAAAATACCAGGATTGATAACCGTGCGTGGTAAGATTACGCGGGGAATATATAATTAACATACAGAATTAGGGCCCAGGTGGCCTACCATGATCTAATTAAAAACGATTCAAAAACAAGACATTTCAGTTTAGGTTCCTAAACTGCATCGCTTGAGCTGCTCTATGGACGTCATGGTACCAAACAAGTATGAATGAAACCAAAACTTGCGACTCAGTTTGGGACAATCGCTGTCAGCAGATGGCACGGCCTAAACTGAATCGTTAAACTGACGTCATGGTACGAATTAGAAGAACAGTTCAGTTAAGGTCCTAAAATGGATCGCGTTAAGAGCTTGTGGTAGGCCTCCTGCTCTCAAAATGGCTCTTGCTGATCGGCACACTCCGTTCGGTATACCTACGCTGAATTGGCATGTTGCAGTAGATTTTTACCGTCCAACTTTACCAATGAATGCAGATTATCCCGAACAAGGACTAATGGTAGCCCAGTGGTACCTAATGGCCGCGACTTAAAAGAATTGTCGCTCGTTCGAACCCTTCACTCTGTGTAAATTATTTCATCACCACTGCTCTCAAAACGGCAAAGAAAACGTGAAGAAACTATGCATGTCCTGAAGCCAACAATTCGAAGACGTGACGTCCATCAACCCGCACGGGACCCACTCCCTCTCACCGAGAGGAGGCCTGTGTCCCAACAGTGGGAACATTGTAGGCTAATTAGTGATGGACTGTAACACCTAACACGTAATTAGTTACTTCAGCATATATACGTTTCAACGGGGATTAAATGATTTCCAAGAAATCTTTTATCCTATTAAATATCATTTTAATTACTGTAAAATGGATGATGAATAATTCGCACGAACTATAAATAGCATATGCCTTCGTAATGCTTTGATTACACGTGCCGTACATACACGGAATAACAATATTGCAGTCATCAAAAATCATTTATACAAGGTTCAGATTTACCCCTTTTTACCCGACTACAGACAAAAACCTCGTACTCAGGCATATAAAATGTTGACAATTTTGTCCATTGCTCGATGTCAGGGCCAGGGACCAAAGACAACACACATTAGTCATTACTTAATTGACATTTGACAATACAAAATTAATCCGTGATGCGCCCGCGACACTGGCAGATGACAACAAAACAAAAACAAAATTGCAATTAGAGTGGAAAAATAACTACTTTTGTAACAAACAAACAACAATGTTAAGTACAATTAAGCAATAAGAGCAATTAATGTAGATACGCCACGCCACACGTGGAGGCTATTTTTAATGCACCCCAACCGTGAACCCTATTTAGCAGTAGCTTGCGAGATACAATGTTGATACAAAACTGTTAATTACGTCTTGAAGAGAATACTGTACCTATTTCAAGTATTTTGCAAATCTTCTTAGCGTAAAGTAAGTATATAAATTTTTTTCAAAAACAAATTCCCAGGCCCAAATTTCAACTGCATGCTAAAAAATTCAAACACGTTTGGCTCAAAATTCGGTTGCGCGATCTCCGCTCACTGTCGCAGTTGTCAGAAGGCCAGTTCTCGTAATTTCAAACATTCAGAATCTAGTCGCAGTCTCATCTCGGCGACACAAAAATGTCAAAATGTAGGGGAATTAGAGGTATTTTTGACAGATTGAGACTGAGATCAGACTGTAACCGTTTTTAAAATTACGAGAATTGGCCCTCTGATCATCAAGTGCACAGGTTACGCGCGATAATAGGATGATAAGGTCCTGAAATTATTAATTTTAGTTAAATGTCAGTCAATTTTTCTTGTCAATCATTAAAAACAATCGACTCAGCCTGTCGCGGTCCACTGTTGAACATAGGGCTCTCCCAGGCTGCTCAACACCCTGTCCTCCGCCTTCCCATCCAGTCTGCCCCAACCACCTTCTTTAGGTCGTCGGTCCATCTAGCTGGGTCTCACACTACCTACACTATTGTTCTTGTACCGAAATAGAAATGGTAATTTTGTCACACTCTTATGTCACTAGAAATTCCGAAATTCTGTCGTGACTGACTTTATAAACGTCTCATAGAAGCTATTTTAAGCTTGCTATGCTACACACTTGTTCGGGTGGGCGTTCGATTCGGCAGTATTTGTTGAATATAGGGTTGCCATCCGTCCGGGTTTCCCCGGATTTGTCCTAGTTTGGTGGGTATCCGGGGAGCGTCCGGGCGGGGTTCTTAAAAAGTGTCCGGGTCAAACCCGGACACTGAAGAAAGAAGAAGCTGATCCGAACAAGTGTACAATAGCACGCCTTGCTCACACAGAGTACCTACCATGTGACATAGATAATCCAACAAAAGTCCTATGGACCCGGCGATTGTCAATAAGAAAAGTGCACTCGAAAAACCGCTGACCGCTTACAATACAAGGACACTGCTTAAAGAAAAAGAAAAAAATTACGTTTATTTGCGGTTAACCCGCAAAATGACGCAGAGAAAGGACATATAAGTACACTAAAAAGAATACGTTGGGGAAATATATGCATCACATCTACGCAAAACGGCCATCGCACAGCATCATGCTGCGACCCTATTCGGGGCAGTTTCCCAGCGCTGGTTTCAGCAACATCCGGCGTTGACGTGATGATATCGACCGGTGCAGTAAACGATGAGATATAAATAACACAATAAGAATAAAATAAATACACAATACCTAGTTACCTAAAATAATGTTTATAATAAGTAAATAATCATTTAGTAGATGCTATTCACATCATCCTACTCCTGGGCAAACACCTCTTCCCAAGACTTCCAGCTCGTTTGATTCAGGACTAATGTGGACCACTAGGCGTTTGTTTTCTCTAGATTGTCCTGCCATCTTCTATGGGACCTGCCGCCTCCTGGCTGTGTCAGACATGTTTGTGCATAATTATTATAATTGACACCCACCTCATTGAGAATCCTTGCCTAGGGTCATAGTATAAATTCATATCTTTATACTGTGCTAGGGTTAAGAGTGTGAAGTGTTTACTTAATTAGTATTTAATTTGATTGAGATTTAATGCGTAATTCCCACGATGAGTCAACCTGACATAACGACTACAATTAAGTAGGCGTATACTTGTATTGTGTTTACTGTTTTACTGTATTATTAATAGTCTGAAAGTTGAGGGTCGAGACCGGTTAATAATGTGGGGGCAAAAACTTAGTTGACGACGCAAAAACATATAATTAAGGATTACCAACGAGAGATATCACTTCAATTATTTTTTATATAATATACTAGCTTCTGCCCGCGACTTCGTCCGCGTGAAATTTCACCCTCCCCGTTCACCCTCTTCGGGGTGGAATTTCGAAAAACCCTTTCTTAGTGGATACTCTTCACAAAGAACACACCCTTCAAATTTCATGTCTTTAGGATCAGCGGCTGTTGATATATCAGTCAGTCAGGACTTTGAATTTTATATATACTTATATATTATAATATAATATGAGCTTAATACAATTCACATTGTCCCGTACGGAATGCACACTCAATTACCCATGAAGCCCTTTACACATTATGCCGTGGCTGCGGCGCGGCGCGGCGGCGCGGCGGCGACGCGGCGGCGACGCAGTCACGGCATAATGTGTAAAGGGTCTTAGATTACACAGCTTATGAGCTTGCAATGCTCTAAAATACATACATAATTTATCTAAAGTACGTAACGGATTTATATACAGTTTTACGATCATTTAGAGAATTTGAATCAGCCTATAATGTTCCCACTGCTTAGGACCACAGAACAGTTAAAACTTTTATCTGTTCTGTGGTTACGACACAGGCCTCCATCTTCGGGAGGGAGTGGGCTGTAATCTACCACGCAGGCCCCGTGCGAGTTGCTAGATGTCACATGTCTTATAGCTAGCACACAATGCAATTAAATCTATTTATAAAAAAAATATACGATAAATTGAGTAATTACGTTAATGGATAAATTATCAGCAATCAAAATGAATGTTGAAGCACGCGCTTTAATTACCTATTGTAGGATCGAGGACGCAGCGGATCATTAGAGGTTTCTTATCTTTCGACATAAATTGATTTTGTTGCTATCTTCAAACTAGTTTTGGCCATGACACTAACGAATAGAAGATAGAGGCGGATGGTAAATAGTCCTAAAAAAAAAAAACATAGGCAGTCATCGGGAATTCGGGACTGCCGAGTGCCGACAGAAGTGAAAACTTAAAACTGTATAGCTACAGATATTATATACTGTTAAGATTAGCGTGTGGGTGACTCGAACACATAAGATTTTCCCCTACCAAAAATCGCTCAACGCGCATAAACAAGTTTTCACTTCAATCATGACTGTCAAAGATCCACGAATGACAGCCGGGACCAACGGCTTAACGTGCTTTCCGAGGCACGGAGGGGTCTTGGTATGTGAAGATGGTCACCCAACCATGGACCAACCGCGGCAAGCGTAGCTTAACCTGATCGATTGACCCGTGCGGCTATTATTACTTAGCCTCTTCTTCCAAAGCGTCTATAAATTAATTATGCGGAACCTACGTTTCCGGAAATAAAATGTTGTAGACAACTGACAAGTTCCTCTTATTTTATAATTTATGAACATTATTAAAATTTACATTAACCTTTTAAAAAAATGTCCACAAGTTTATTTAAATAACTATGAATTTACAGTCGGGGAATTGGATTGTTTTGTCACACTACGTCAATTTGCCGTGTTCTAGCTAATTGGAATTTACGAGGTAAGTATTCCACTCATAGCACTGATTTCAACCGCACTTGGACGAAGTAGATAATCAATTCAAATTCATAATAATTATAATTTGCTTCAATCAAGTTAAATTCTCTGACTTTACATAAAATCATATAGAGTATGTCCTAAAGGTAGAATGCTCTCATAAACTTTATAACTACATAATCAGCCCACACACACCCAATGACACACACACACATAATGTTCCCACTGCTGGGACACAGGCCTCCTCTCTGTGAGAGGGAGTGGGCCGTAATCCACCACGTGGGCCCAGTGCGGGTTGGTAGATGTCACATGTCTTCGAATTTTTGGTTCTAGGACATGCCGATTTCCTCACGATATTTTCCTTCACCGTTTTGAGAGCAGTGGTGATGAAATAATTTATACAAAGTAAAGCGCCTGTCAGGGTTCTACGACCTATATTTCGTAAGTCGCGGTCGTTGCCACTGGGCTACCACTGCTCTCCATTTATAACTAGTTGGGCCCTAATTCACTATGACCACTTAACGATTCCTTACTCGAAACCACGTCAATTCCTTAGCTAATCTCGCGCAGTTTCGTTCATTGTCGCAAAGAGAATACGACCTCTGGCCAGTCGAGACATTGTCCCGCCTTGAGTGCATACAAAAATCCCATAGAGGCCGTTTCCACGAGCGAGAGAATCGCGGCGATATTATCGTCGTGCCACGTATTTCTATACACTCTCTTAGAACGTGTCTCTGTCTCCACACGGCGATATCAGCGATATCATCGCGGCGAAAATTTGATGGCACGGTGAGACTATCGCCGCGATTCTCTCGCTCATGGAGACGGCCCCATAGAGAAAAGGACGTCTTTACATAAAATCCAAATTCGGACTATTACCTACAAACATTTTAAAACAAATAAGCGAAATCGGTCCAGCCGTCCTCATGTGATGCGCTTACCAACGCAAAGCATTATATTTTTATTTATACATGGATGGATATAAATTACGAATGACGATTACTTCCTTCACATTTTATAAAAATAATTTTTGCCATTAAATAAATGTGCATATGTTAGTTACGGCAATTTTGATTTGAAATCATTTCCTTTGGTATATTTATATTCTTCAATGTTAATACAATCTCAAGGTAATCAGTAATTAGGCAGTACAGTCGCCATCAGATATATTGTAGCAGACAAGGTGACCAAATACTTCTGAACAATTTAAAATGTCAATAAGTTCCATACACTACAAATTACCATTAATATCTGAACATTCATTACTTCATTCATATCTGAGCAGATGCTTGTCAATAATTTCTATACAAACAACTAACCAAAAATATCTGAACACTTACAACGTCAAGTGGAAAAATGGCGCCTAATAGCAATTTTTTGACAATTCATTTTACGATAACACATTAATCAACAAAATGAAACTAGAGAAAAGTTCCTTCAATTTATGTCTTCACAATTTTTTGGTAAAATCAATAGTCATTAATTATGCCTTTGCGGTAGAACTCTGGGAAAAATGTGAAAATTCGAAGAGAACACGTCGACCTCAATAAAATCACCAGTTTAAAAACTTTCCAGGTAAAACTACCAAATGACTAGACTAACCACAGATTGTCAAGTCGATAGTCCTTTTTGGTTCGTCCTTTATATCACGCACTTAACGAATTAGGTAAGCTCAGTGTTTGTCTGCGTACACTTGACGTTGTAAGTGTTCAGATATTTTTGGTTAGTTGTTTGTGTAGAAATTATTGACAAGCATCTGCTCAATTGATGGACTCATCATGGATCAGAATGATGGACATCTGATAAACATGTTAAAATTTGAAATTTTGTTTAAACACAGTGGTTTGGTTTATTTATTGTGACACTGTAGCACTTTAAACTATTTTAAATATTGCTGTGCCCTAGCAGGGTTCATGTATGAAACCTATATACTTGAAAGAACTTGTAAACTACATGAATGCAATAAATGATGATTATGATTATGATCATGAATGTTCAGATATTAATGGTAACTTGTAGTGTATGGAACTTATTGACATTTTAAATTGTTCAGAAGTATTTGGTCACCTTGTCTGCTATAATATATCTGATGGCGACTGTACAAGGTAACTTCCGAAAATTATTTTATTGTATTATAGAGGTATGAGGAACAGGGTGTAAAGTTCACTCATAATCTATAGAAAAGGGAGGATCCTCCGACCAGACGGGTGTTGTGTCTGGCGGGCAACTGCCTGATGATTCGGACCGTTGTATCTATGCTAGTTGCGCGGTAAACTCTGCTTGCGAGATGCAGGATTTGCGTGACGTCAGTATGACGCGTTGTTCGCATGTGGCGTTGTAGATACCGCTACAGTATCATATAAACACTAGTTTCAGCCCGCGACTTAAGCCGCGTAAAGTTTCTTGTTTTGACATAAAATATATCGATAGCATCGTATCGTCCGCCAGTGCTAATACTTCGTGTTCGCTTAGCGTTATTTATGTACATTTTTTTTCATTTTGGTCGGCTCCTTAGAGTCGTAGCCCGATGTTAAATAGCCTATAACCTTCCTCAAGAATTGGGCTAACAAATGCATTAAGCATTTTTGTAATCCGGCTGGAAGTTCCAGAGATTAGCGCGTTTAAAAAAACTCTTCAGCTGTATTAAGAGTTTTTAATCCGACTGGCATTTCCAAAGATTAGCGCGTTCAAACAAACATCCAAACAAACTCCTCAAATTTATTATTAGTATAGATTACTCACTTCACTAATAGATATAGATTCGTCCTAGCTTATAAATGGCTAAAATACTTCTTTGTTATAGTCCGCGCGGAACTAGTTGGCCGCGCCTTAGGTATGTGAGCGGTGGGACGGAGGGTCGGGGCCTTGCGAACCGCCCCGTCACCCCTGTCCCCACCTCAGCGGACAACTAATTCCGCGCGGACTATAATATAAAAATAAAAATAGTGATACTTTTAATCATACAATGTGAAATTAAATTATTTTTTTTATTTGTTTTTGATTGCCTCTGGTCTAGTGGTCGCCAAGTGCTACTGCGAGCGTGAGGTCCTAGGTTCGATTCCCAGGGAGGGTAGTGTTTTTAATTTTTCGATCACGAATTTCTCAGTAGCAGCCCGGAGTTTGGATTTGTGCCCGTTTGATGGCACTAGGCTCGCCCCCTATTACAAGGGACTAAAGACCTATTCAAACCTAAGTGGTATTCGCTGCCGCTGAGGTACATACCGCGCGGGTTTCGCTCAGGTATTTAGTATCAAGTTCCGCGGCTAGAGCGGAATAGTTGGTGTCACAGTACCGCATAGGTATTGTTTCGCTTGGTACAAGGATAGCGAAATCCGCTTTGGTGTGAACAGTAATATTACCGCATATCCACTCGGTTTTCTCTACCGCAGACGGTGGCGAATACCGCTTAGGTTGAATAGGCCTTTAAACATAACTGGCGAAATGTGGGTGTACTTTAGGTACACC
Organism: Hydraecia micacea; assembly: GCA_914767645.1. NCBI lineage: Eukaryota > Metazoa > Arthropoda > Insecta > Lepidoptera > Noctuidae > Hydraecia > Hydraecia micacea. The sequence continues at coordinate 2,318,244 of OU611793.1, read as the reverse complement.
TCTGCCTTACCCTTCGGGTATTACAGGCGTGACTGCCGCCGCGGGAGAGACCTGGCAGCCGCGGGAGACGCTACGGGCGTTAGGAGCCGCGTGAGGGCTCCCGGCCACCGTAGGCGCGGGCCTGCGGACGGAGAGTAATGGGTAGCTCACCGTCCGATCAGGACCAGGCCCCTGCCGGACGGCGCGTATGTGTACCACGCGCGCTTCAAAGCATAAAGAAAGGGGCCCGCAAGGGCCGAAGCCTGCCGGGGTAGCGGGATCGTCCGAAAGGGTTACCGCTGCCCCGGAACATAAAGGTCTAAGGAAGGAACACGGGTGGGTTTTAGTCAGTAAGAGTCTGACACTCCCTTCCGCTCCACCCAGAGCGGGTGGAGTCATTAGATTATTTCCCATCCAAAAAAAAAAAAGGCGAAAAAGGCGTGAGGTTATGTAGGTATGTCATTTGTTTTAATATCCTTTGGTTTCCATCATTTCTGTGAAGTTATATAATTGTTGCTGCATTTTTTTATTATGTGTTATTTTAGCTAAGTAGCATGGGAATATTTAACCATGTCTCCGGTCATTCTTCCTTTACAATAAACTATCCGTCTAGCCTATTGTGTTCTGTGGGAATCAATTGAAGATATCGTATGATTCAATGGAGGCAATAGTCGCAATAGCCTATAAAAATGTCCATTGTAATAATACTAGCGTGTGAGTGTGATTTAATAGTACATCCTGTTTACATTCTTGTAAGAAAAGGGCATCCGCCAGAAATACTCAATCTTTGGTTCACTAGGTTTTTCATGTTGCTTTTTTAAATATTAATCAATCAACTCAGCCTATCGCAGTCCACTGCTGGACATAGGCCTTCCCAGGCTGCGCCACAACACTCTGTCCTCCGCCTTCCGCATCCAGTCTGTCCCAGCCACCTTTTTAAGGACGTCGGACCATCTAGCTGGGGGGCGTCCCACGCTACGCTTGCCGATACGCGGTTTCCACTCCAGGACTCGTCTGCTCCACCGGCTATAGGTCCTTCTGCAAGCTATGTCGGTAACTCCGGTTCTTTTCTGGTTCTTTTTTTGAATCTATACTATAGGCCTATTCAAACCTAAGCTGTATTCGCTGCCACTGTGGGGTAGAGGTACATACCGCGCGGGTTTCGATCAGGTATTTAGTATCAAGTTCCGCGGCTAGAGCGGAATAGTCGGTGCCACAGTACCGCATAGGTATAGTTCCGAGCGAAACTCGAACTCGGTATTCTACCCACAAGGATAGCGACATCCGCTTTGGTGAAGGAAAACATCGTGAAGAAATTGGAATGTGCTAAAACAAAAAAAAAATCGAAGAGATGTGACATCTACCAACCCGCACTGGGCACGCGTGGTGGAGAAGTATTCCACTCAGAGCACTGATTTGAACCGCACTTGGACGAACAGCACCTGAGCACTTCCACTAACCGCACTTAAACAAAATTTCGTAACGTGCGGTTCAGTGAAACAATTTATCGTTATTGTTATCGTTATTTTTTTAGTGATGGGATATACTTTTTTGTTCAAAGCATTATCAAGCAAAACATATCGATACAAATCAACAGAAGTTAAGTCTTTTGTTAATGTATCTTACTCGTAATGCGTGTCTCCTGTATATTACTAACTGCGCCCCGCGGTTTCGGTGGATTATAGCCCACTCCCTCTCGAAGAGAGGAGGCCTGTGTCTCAGCAGTGGGAACAATATAGGCTGATATGTTAAATGGACATAAATGAAACCCATTATTACGAGGTCACTAACCTAATAATTTTCTAAGCCTTAACTAGCATTCGATATAAAATAAAATTATATAATTTACTGTAATTCCGTAGCTTTGTCCTTGACATTTATATTATAAAATCTAAACCAGTAAGCAGGCATATTATTTTGTTAGTAAATAATAATATCTTACGTCAAATAACTTATGCTTACGTTATTTTTGTTAATGGACACCTTGGCGCTTATACAGCGTGTATCAGAAATGTGTGGTCATAATATTTTAGGCTGCACGCTATATAGGCAAAAATTCTAAGACTTGTGACATAGTACTAACCCGCACTGGGCCCGCGTGGTGGCTTACGGCCCACTCCCTCTCACAGAGAGGAGGCCTGTGTCCCAGCAGTGGGAAGATTATAGGCTGATTATCCTGTACCATAATAAAATTAATGATTTTGTAATTAAAAAGGAAGTGAAAATATTGTGGTAAGGCGATAATATTGTGCGTGTAGAATGTTTATGACGCCTGATAAGAGATTATGATAAATATTTAGTACTTAGGTGTTTGATTAATTTAGGAGAATGCGGGGAAAAGACAAACGTTTTGGTAATCTAGTTGAATACTTACATAAAATTCTTTATTGCATGTAGGTATTTACATATCTAATAATCCACCAACCCACACTGGGCCCGCGTGGTGGATTACGGCCCACTCCCTCTCTCGGAGAGGAGGCATGTGTCCCAGCAGTGGGAACATTATGGGCTGATTATGACATAATTATCTAATATTAGTTCAAGTCCTACTTTTAAAAAGACACACTACTAAAACCGATAAATGGTTGTGTCAATAGAATCAAAGAAAGTATTCCTTTAACTTCTATGATTTAGGATTTCTCCATAAAGACACAGGTGCACCCCTTCTTCCCTCACGGGAGTGAGGCGCCTGTTACTGCGGTTTAGTTGGATTGCCGTCCTATCGGACTGTGAGAATAGTCCGATGGCACACAATCCAACTAAACCGGAGAGAGATCAGGCACAGGACCAAGTGGTCTTGCGTCTGATCTCTCTCCGGTTTAGTAGTAGCTTAACTTGCTGTCCGTGGCACGCCCCCGTGCCACGGACACACACACATATCACACCGCCAGCTTCCAAGCTCCGGGCTGTTACTGAGAAACTCCAGATGGAAAAACCCAATAACACTTTTCCTGACCCGGTAACCGAACCCAGGACCTCATGCGCTTGCGACCACTAGACGAAAGCGGCAGTTTGACAGAAATAGTTCTACCATAATACCTGTGCCTACCCACATAGCGCAATGCAGTTAGCTAATACTAGCAAAAATTAGCATACACTAACAAACCAGAAGGCCAATTTATTCTCGTAATTTTATAAACGTTCAAAATCTAGTCGCAGTCTCATCTCAGCGACAAACAAATGTCAAAAATTTTTCAAAATGTATGGAAATTAGAGGTTGACAGATTGAGACTGAGATCAGACTGTGAACGTTCTTAAAATTACGAGAATTGCCCCTCTGAACCACCACTTGTGACAGCTTGAGACTTGCGGCTTGACACAGATTTTGAATCTAAAGTCTTGTAAAATACTCCTTTGGTGGGACCTACTTAGCTGGTGTCGTAAGTAAACCAGGCTATAGGTGGGCCGCAGTAAATACTTTTGTATGTTAATCGTTATTCTTCGCCGTATCGATGATTCCTTTTGTATAATATTTTGGGCTACTCATCTTCACGCACACATTCACAGCGGGCTTGCAAACTTGGTAAACCACATGTAAAGCCCGCACCGCTTCGTGAGTTAAAAATACTATAACCAAAATGAGGACATGAATTGACAAGTATTGTTGAGAACCAAACTGCGTGATTTTCCTAGACACCCCTAGGGAAATTGCCAAAAACAAAAGTGAAACAAAGTATGGGATACTTTATAAAGAATTTTAATTATCCTCATAGAATTTATTAGCTTTTTTATTGTAAGGATTTTTTTAATTACTTGTGGCAATAAAATGTTGTTTAACGATTACTATGCAATGCAAAGACCAATAAAATGTTAATGTTACGCATGTTAGTTTTATGTAATGTAATTATGCACATTGCGTTATAGGTATACAGCGAGAAAAGGATTTCAACCACTTGATAATAAAAATAGGAACCCGTGACACAAACAGACTTTTATAATCTATGTAACTACAGTCTGGGAAATTAATTGTTTGTCACACTGGTCACACTACGTATATTTGTCAGCCATTTTATAGGACTGTCAAAGAATGAAAGTTGTTATTTGTTATCAGTTGTTATTGAGTATACGCACAATTTCATTTGATAGTCAATTTGGTTAGCAAGCATTTTTCTTGACTTTGTTGTAAAGATGGTTTTAGTCGTAAATACATAGCTACTTAGTAAAGCTATAAAAATACTGATCGAACGCACGCTACATAATTCACTACCAACATATAGATACCTAACTGCACCCTAATTGCAAGGCCAATTCTCGTAATTTAAAACGTTCAAAATCTAGTCGCAGTCTCATCTCAGCGACAAACAATTGTCAAAAACTTGTCAAAATATAGGGAACTTAGAGGTATTTTTGACAGATTGAGTCCAAGATCAGACTGCGAACGTTCTTAAAATTACGAGAATTGTCGAGATGAATATATTTTTTTATTCTCTATTGGAACGGCATTAATCTTGAGTTCTTTTCTAAATTGTCCCCATAATGTATTTTCTTGTCGACAAAAAAGTTATTCCAGTATCTTACCTAAAAATACCAAAACCTTACGAATGCTCTCTTTATTTATAGGAACATGGAGGTCATAGGCATTATGGGCGAGGGTCGGGAAGATGCGTGGGCGCGCACCATGCAGCCCCCCAGACTGCTCATGCAGAGGGTGCACATACCTTTCACGTTCAAGGTACAGGAGAACACGCCTTTAGGCTATAATGGTAAGTTTTATTTATTTTTGTTATTACTATGAGGATTCCAGATCTAATGCAGAATAATATGAGTAATAAAATCGGTTGATATCCCGATAAATCGGACTGAGAGGTAATCCTCAATGGAAAAAAGTGGAAAACTTCTGCCAGCCAGCAACATAGTGAGAGGTTCTGCTCTCTCTACTACTTAAAAAGATAGGTAACTTCTGGACGTCTGCGGTAGAAGGATGAAACGTGCCCAGAACCTCATTCGTCGCTTCCGACCGAAAAATATATGATATTCTTCAGGATATATGCTAGGTAGATAGTGTGTTGAAAACATAATACAACTAATTTGATACGATAGAATAAAAAAAAAATCATGAAGATACCTCTAAAAACTTTCTTTTTACATTAAAAACCATACTAATATACACACATCAAAAGTGTCTAGGGATCAACATATATTTTTGCAATAACTTTTCTCCTGATTGATATTAATTAAAATTTTCTTTAAGGATTCATCAAATAAAGTGTTTTCGTTTGTCACAGTAACGATAAACCAAGTCACCTTTGCATTAATAAAGAAATTTGCCATTTTCCTAATAAAGGGATTTTTGACATTTGAACCACTAACACAAAAGTTCGAAAAAAAGACTGAAATAACAGTTTTCTTTAAAATTTTATTGGGTAACTTAAACAATTAATAATCCGTGTTTCTACCGCGAACACTAACAACACAAGAACATCGGTTTGGCATACTCAAAATGAGTTCATCCAAATCACGCTATGGAATGGCAGCCCATGTTCGTTGCAACAACAAAAAAAGGTCTTCTTGCGACTGGATACCCTCCATATTCGGCAGAGCTCTTCTCTGTAGCATATCCCATGCATGCTCAATCGGGTTCAAGTCTGGCGACTGAGCAGGCCAGGGCAGGACATTGATGTTAGCTGCGGCGAGAGTCTGTCTTACAACTCTTGCGGTGTGCGGTCGTGCATTATCATGCATTAACTGAAATAAGGGACCGATTTGCACTTGTAGAGGAACGATGACGTCTGATACAATCGTCTCAGCATAAATTTGAGCGTTGAGGTTGCCTCTGATCCAAATCAACTCAGTTCTTCCGCCGATCCAAATACCCGCCCATACCATGATGGTTCCACCACTATAAGGATGGACTTCCTGGCAGGATTTTAATCGCTGTTGGCGTCCAGGGGTTCTCCAGTGTCGTATACGTCTTGTATCCGGTCTCATACCAAAACGAGACTCATCAGAAAAGCACACGAAACGCCATTGTTCTTCTGCCCAATTTCTGTGTTCAAGAGCCCATTGATATCGAATCCTACGATTGTGCATTGCTATAGGTGGTACCCGTAGCGGTCTTCGGGAATGAAGGTTCACTTCATGCAAGCGGTTTCTGACTTTTGGTCGCTAATTAAGTTCCCTGAAGAGTGATGAAGCCTCACGGCTAACATCATGGCGGTTATTGTTGGAGCTCTTCGAGTTAAGATTTGAATGTATCGGTCTTGTCTCCGTGTGGTGCAGCGATACCGTCCTCCATGGCGCTCAGCCACGGTACCAGTGCTTCGGTAACGTGTCCAAAGTCGACTGATAACACTCTGACTTGTATTCAGAGCTAAAGCCACAGTACGTTGCCGGGAACCAGCTTCTATCATTCCCACGGCTCTGAGCATTTCTTCCCTGCTTAAATGACGTCGCCGCTCCATAATAACGTTGGTTTTAATCAGTAGTAGGGAAACAGTAGCACTAATAATGTCTTCAATGCGTTGTATGTTTTTATAGGGAAAATATTGACAGCTGATTTTCATCTTTTACTCGAATTTGATTCACAGTTCCTGATTCAAATTATGAAATGCACCAAAAAGGATCCATATAAATTTATAAAATCATAAATTTATTACAAAGCCACATCTCAATCTCAAGAAATCCGCATAAAAATGCTTGATCCCTAGACACTTTTGATGTGTGTACATACAATCATTCTGATTTTTTGTCAGATTATTCTACAAGCAACATACTAAAGCACTAGTGTTTTAATTTTTTAGTCCACACAATAGATTTTTTGTAAATAGATAATTGCTTCATATTTTGCAATAAATTACCAGCGTTGTGTCATCGCGCTTCTCTTTCTTTTCTATGCAGTCCGACAGTGACCGCGCTTTAGGTCATGTAGTCCCCTTAATAGTAAAAGGATGATATTTGCACCCTTTTCAACACCCCCTTTTTTTTTTTTTTGGATGGGAAATCATCTAATGACTCCTCCCGCTCTAGGTGGAGCGGAAGGGAGTGTCAGACTCTTACTGACTAAAACCCACCCGTGTTCCTTCCTTAGCCCTTTATGTTCCGGGGCAGCGGTAACCCTTTCGGACGATCCCGCTACCCCGGGTTTTCAACACCCCTTGGGTTAAAATCCTTAATGCACCTCCTACGTGCTAACACTTCCTAAGGAGATCCTGTCCCATCTTCAGTGCTGTGCGTTCTTTGTCAGTCAGACACGAAGGCACGACACCTAAAAATGGCATTCAAAAGTGGGATCTAACGAAAATAAATCTTTATTTGTATAGATTACTGGCCGTGCCCTTGGACTCCATCTCTGCTGAATGCTTAACATCTATTTATTCGTTCGTCCGTCTTTTTACATTTGTGTGCTTAAGGTATCAAATCTATATCTACAAATAAATAAAATTGAAGCGCCTGTTTGTAATGCCAAAATAACAGCTTTTTACTAAAACAAAAATAAACAAATTTTTTTGTCTGTCGGTATGTTTCGGGTAATCTTCGAAACGGCTGGACCAATTTTAACGGGACTTTCACTGGCAGATAGCTGATGTTATAAGGAGTAACTTAGGATACTTTTATTTTAGAATAAAAATTTTGCAGGAGCTAGTAAATAAATAAAATTATAAAAAAGTTAAATCTTCACACATCCTTTTTCTTTTGACTCTTTCCCTCAGTTCCGTGTTTTATAATCTCTTGCTATAACTTAATCATGCTTCCGATATAATTAGTCAGGTCTTAAGACTTGACTTCCTTTCCTAATAACTGCCCCGATCACATTTAGCAAGACCACTTTCAATTAATTGAAGGTCTGCCACTCGATCCGTTACTAGATTGTGCGTGAATGCGAAAATTTCGCCATACTTACTCGTATCAAGTTTGTATTATGTTTACAACTAGCTTTTGCCCCCGACTGCGTCCGCGTAAAATTCCTGTTCTCCGACCCACCCTTTCACCTTTTTTGCGTTTTGCTGGGCTCCTAAGAGCGCTAGCGTGATGTTAAATAGCCTATAGCCTTCCTCAAGAATTGGGCTATCCAAATCCGACTGGTATTTCCAGAGAGCACGATGTTTGTTTCAAACAAACAAACCTCAGCTTTATTATTAGTATATAGATTTCCAAATGTATAGCTAAGTAATGTCACCAAAGGAGATAAGTAACCAGGGTCGTAAGTATAGTTGAAGTTTAGTAAGAAACCGATGGATGTTTTCGAATAAAATTTAATTTAATTAATAGAAAACAAATAGTTCATTTATCCAATTAAGTTTCATTCGAAAATATCCATAGGTTTCTTACTAAACTTCAACTATATCCGACGACACTGGTTACTTATCTGTTTTGGTGACTGTACATAAAAATATCGGAAAGAGAAAAAAAAAACAAATTCTTTCTTTCATTGCAGTAAGCATAGGCAAATATGGAACGATGTCTTTGAGCCAGTGAGACACAATACTGTATTGGACACGGGATAGAGAGAGACTCCATTAATGGAAATGGACAATGAAAAACTCAAACTCTAAGCATTTTTTTTTTATTAAACAATTTACAGGCACTTTCGAATTGTCAAAGAGGCGGTCAGTTAGTGGGAAAGTTGAAGGTGGCCCATTCCAAACTGTAGATTTCTATGGAGAAGAACGGGTAAATAACTCCGACACTCGACACTTTAAATCAAGATATGAAACTGTCACTACTAAAACTAAAGACTGCATCTTCAAAAATCTCGTCTCATCCCAAACATACGATCAGAGACACAAAAATCCATTACCAAAGAGTACAAATAAATCCTACAACAACATCGTCAGAACAGGATCAGCAATTCTGTATCCCAGATAGACAGACATGCTTTAAAACGATATAATGAAGGCTGAAGCATCGTTTGGCAAGGTGACACAACACAACACATTGCCAATTAGGTCACGAGATGCGATGCAGCAGCACATGTTGCAAGTTCCCCGGTCATTACGGGTAATATCCTAATCGAGATATGGGTAGTGTGAAAACAACTTTAATCCTTGAAAATACGGTGTACTTTAGACTGGACAGGGTTTCACTGCGTCGCTAATGGTAAATTTTGCAGCTGCAGGTATACAAGAATGACTAGATAAACGAGTTATGTGTGTACGACACACCTATAGTTTAACGGTTCTGTCGTCAAAATTCATCGAACCCAATCATTTCCGAACTAGTGCGTCTTGACGAACTCAGGTACACAGAGACAGTAGCGTTTTTAATAATTCGTGAGTGACTTCTACATCTGTAGACAACGCCCATCTTCATCGTTCAGCCGAAAGCGGAAAAGTAATTTATTCAAATTAGGTTGAGAATCAGCACTTTTCGAACGTGAAAATTACAAAAGACAGTCCCCCAAAACCTCGCCCTTCACCACTTCCTAGTGCTTTCGCTGGGAAGAAGTGGCGCAACAAACTCCCCAGTAGCAAAGCTGTCTGTTCAGTTAGAAAATATTTGATTGTATACAATACTAGGTATGCAAAGTAATTAACATTACAAGACACAGAACATTAAATTAAATTATTTGCTATATGTCAGTTAGGGGATCGAGGAGGCCGGGGGTTCATGAGATCAGACCGAAATAACTCATACCAACAAATACAATAAAAACTATACTTACTCAAGCAAAAAAAATAATAAATAAAGATTTGGTCTCCTCCAAGTGTAGCTTAGTCACAACGTCCAGTCCTGTTTCCCCTCGCATCCAGCGTATTCTTGCGACCTCCACCAGGTGGGCGTTCCACCTTGTGGGGATCGTATTCATGCGGACGCCTATGCTTTGAATCAGAGAAAGTACAAACGCCTTCCAACTGCCTGCTATCGCCCTTTATGGACTGGTCGTGAAGCAGCATTACACCTACAAAGCCGGGTAAACTCAACCATTCGCGTAAGCCAAACGTAAACGCTAACGGTACAGGTTCATGCGCACTAGTTACGTAGTATTTAGATAACTACTTTATTATTACGATACTCTACTATAATGCTCAGTGATTCCGGTCGTGTCGTTGACCTTACATATTTTTTGCAGGTGTTTGTTTGTAACTGTCAATTGTTATTTACGTCATACAATTCAACACACGCAGACGCACCGTAGCACTAACGTCTGTCCCATCTAATCTCTATACACACACACACATTCACATAATCAACTCAGCCTATCTCAGACCACTACTCGGCATAGGCCTCCAACAAGCCTCACAAACTGCGCAACAACACCCAGTCCTCCGCTTTCCGTATCCAGTCAATCCCAGCCACCTTTAGGCACCACACAAATCTTCGAAATACAGACGTGGTATATGGGAATTAGATATTTCCAAGAACCATCCCGACCACCGGCATAAATTAAAATAAAGAAGGAATAACCTTCTATAGAGTCAAAGGCCAGGACCTAAAGTGCTAGATCGGTCGATCATCATCAAAAATATACTGAGATGATGGGCTTATGAAGAAATATATTTATTTAGATTATTTGTTAAGAAGAATGCGCATTCTAAAATGTCTTTCTATAATTTAGCGTTATTATTGCAATTAATTAATTAAACTGTCATTCGTGGATATTTGACAGTCGTTACGGGTCGTCAGAAGCCCGAAAGTCTGACAACCAGTCGTGCCGAGGGGTTTCGTATTACCCAGTAACTGGGGTATGGAGGTCAGATAGGCAGTCGCTTCATGTAAAATAATAGCACTCAGCTGCATCCGGTTAGACTGGAAGCCGACCCCAACATAGGAAAAGGCTAGGCAGACGATGGTGATGATAGTGCAATTAATTATCAATATTTAAGTGCAGTAAAGAGCGATATTCCATCATTTAATTTAGTAATATTGATAAATTAATAAATACAGCGCGTCGCGTATAGTTGTCAAATATTGACAACTATGGTGCGATGTTGCCAACTTTCGTAATGCACCTTCTTAAAGCTTGTAGTAAAACAAAAACGTGCAGGGAATAAACCTGGCTAAAGAAATGTACCATCAACCGTGACCGCACTGAGTGTCATGGTTCACAGACAATGTAGAAAGCGAAGCAGAGTTACGAAGACCATTGTTTGTGGTACCAGCTGTAATACACGCTTTTGTATCCATTTCACGGTACATACACGTGCTGTATAGGTAAATACTGTCTTTAGCAAACCATTGTGACTATCCTTATGAGAATATAACTTTGTAGTAAAACCAGCAATGACACCATTTTAAAAATTTGTATACGTCATCATCTGCCTAGCCTTTTCTCAACTATGTTGGGGTCGGCTTCCAGTCTAACCGCATGCAGTTGAATACCAGTATTTTACGTGGAGCGACTGCCTATCTGACCTCCACAACCCAGTTACTGCGTAATACGATACCCCTTGGTAAGACTGATTGTCAGACTTTCGGGCTTCTGACTACCCGTAACAACTATCAAAGATCCACGAATGACAGCCGGGACCAACGGCTTAACGTGCTTTCCGAGGCACAGAGGGGTCTTCGTATGTAAATATGGTCACCCATCCACGGAACAACCGCGCAGGCGTAGCTTAACCTGATCGATCGACCTGTGCGGCTATTATTATTTAGCCACACGCCAAGCAAAAGTTTGTATACCTATAATGGTAAAATAATGTTAAAGACGTATATCATAGTCAATAATCGCTAATTGTGTAACAACTAACTCACTTGCAATCACAATCTGAATCATTTTGAAGGATATTGCTATAGTCCGCGCGGATCTAGTTGGCCGCTGAGGTGGGGACAGGGGTGAGGCGGCGCGGCGGTTCGCAACGCACGTACTGAGTAATGCGCCCCCGCCTCTCCGTCCCACCGCTCACATACCTAAGGCGCGGCCAACTAGTTCCACGCGAATATATTATAATCAATTGCTTCATAATTATGTTCGAAAAATTTGTCTGCTCAAAAACGTAAATAATGGAATGAATGTTGTTGAATTGTCAAAATGAAAGCCATTGTTACTGTTAGTGTGTTACGCAATTACCCCGCAGGAGCACTGTTCCAAATAGGTACGGTCACCAAAAGAGATAAGTAACCAGGGTCGAAAGATTTAGTTGAAGTTTAGTAAGAAACCGATGGATGTTTTCGAATAAAATTTAATTTAATTAATAGAAAACAAACAGTTAATTTATCAAAATAAGTTTCATTCGAAAATATCCATCGGTTTCTTACTAAACTTCAACTATATCCGACGACCCTGGTTACTCATCTCCTTTGGTGACCGTACTATGGCAAAGAGCCATTAGCATAGTCAGTCAAATTTCAGTTTCACTAATGAATATCAACAACTTTTATTATGAGACCAACTTGGATCAAACAGACGGAAGAAATTAGAGATTTTGATGTTCAGATCAGTGATGACATTTGCACCATCATCATCAGCTTACAGCAGTCCTTGCTGGACATACAGACATGTTACTGACTGTTTCTTACGGAACTGAAAATATATCACTAACACAGATAATATAATACTCTTCACTACGTTCATCATCGTTTCATTACAATAGTTAAGTAATCACACTAATATTATAAAGGCGAAAGTTTGTGAGTGTGTGTGTGTGTGTTTATATGTTTGTTACTTCTTCACGCTCAAACGGCTGGACCAATTTTGATAAAATTTTGTATGGAGGTAGCTGACATCCTGGATTAACATATAGGCTACTTTTTATCCCGATATTCCCACGGGATCGAAACTTATGCGGGTGAAACCGCGAGGCGCAGCTAGTTAAAGAATATATCTGACATGACAACAATGAAGAGACTGAAGACTTACACTGAACTTACCACAGATTACTACATGAACTTCCCTAACAAATAGTATTGGAGGGAAAATGCCGTAATCAACGCTTGGTGAATCACAAGGCCAATATTAATACTGTTTGGGCTATTTTAGTGTTGGAACACTTTACGACATAGACGAGACACGCGAAGTAATGGGGGAATCCTCCACGTCCAAATATTTTGATGAAATTTTTGACCGTTGCGTTGCGACTACGTTTCTACAAATCTATACTTATTATAAAGGTAAAGAGTTTGTTTGAACGCGCTAGCCGCTAATCTCTGGAAGTACCAGTTGGATTTGAATAAAATATTTTTGCATTTAATAGCCTAATCCTTGAGGAAGGCTATAGGCTATTTAACGTCACGCTAGGACCCTTAAGAGCCGCGCAAAAAGTAAAAGTCAGAAAGAACGCAAAGCGAAAATGAAGTAATAGCGTGGGCTGGCGATGCGAGGCGATGGGGTGGGGCTGGGGAAGTAGAAATCTCACGCGGACGAAGTCGCGGGCAGAAGCTAGTATATAATTATATTATGTTAGATGAAGTGGGCCCAATAGGTAGCCAGGCCAATCGGTACCAGTGGGGTTTTTTAGGACCTCATAGCTGGGAAAAAGCAATAATAATATATTTGAAAGCATTCGAGGTGTGAAGCAATAAATAGTACATACAAACCGACCTTATTTCACAAATTCAGCGACACGCTGCCGTTTGTAATTGTATGTGAGCGGGACAAACATTGGGACACCAAGATGGCGGGAAATAATGTCCAAATGTCTTCAGGCTTTAAACAATACAGGCCTTTGTTTTGTAATTCTTTTATTTTCGTTCGTGTATGCAAATAACCCGTGAACGAATAGAGGGTCAAATTAAATTTGTTAGCGAAACGCCGTAGATGTGGTGAGGGTATCAATATCTAAACTTGATAAAACAATAAAAAAATTATTTGATGCTATTTTTTTTGGATCAACCTACTTATGCAGTGTACTTGATATCTGTTTGGATATCGATACCCATCACTTCTGCGGAGTTTCGCTACGGAATTTAATTTGACCTTGTATAAAAATCACCATGTTTCATATTCAAATAATTTTTTGACGTTATTAAAATCGTGAAGGCAATTATTTTATGTAGTTACAAAAATCTTGTTGCCTCTTAAGATGCTATTGCCAATTTTATTGCGAATATTATCGATTAATAGATACACACTAAAGGCGAATTTTATCAAACTTTTAAACCTATAATAAGTTTTATCCTGAGAATACATTTTGAGTTTTTGTCAGTTTTCCATATTAAACTGACGTCAATATTACACTTACACGGATAAATTACATCTGACTTTGGTAAAATCAGCCCTAAGTATGCTAATACCGTATGATAATGTTTCTGGGCCAAAAGTAATGACTGCCAAATGACAGCATTTTTTCAACGAACAAAAACGCCTTACAAGTTCTGCATTAAAATGATTGTGATTACGAATAACACATACCTACTATTTTAATTTAGTTACGGTCAGGAAGCAAAAATGATAAGGAATTTAAAATATTCAACATAGCTGACGCATGTCATCTTTTCGAACTGTCAGTTTCATTAAAAATGTTCGGATTATGTAGTCGTAACGTGCTTAACATTTTAATGTTTCATAGTAAAAGTTGTTCATAATGATGAGCACAATGACCCCTTAAGAGGAAAACGGTGATTAAAATTTCACCCTGTATTACATGGGACTTAAACATGGTGCTATGTTATTAAATGTTTTTTTTTTTTTGTTAGTCTACGTTGTCCCTCACCTGGGCAAATGCCTCCCCAAATCCTTCCTGGAACTCTTTTCCCGCGCCACCTCGAACTAGCTCTCACGCACGGTACGCGACCAGCGGGGCAATTGCGTAACACATTATCAATCGGAATCTGTTTCATTTTGACAGTTCAACAACATTCATTGCGTTATTTACGTATTGAGCAGACAAATTTTTCGAACTTATGAAGCAATGGATTAGCAATTTGCTTCAAAATGATTCAGATTCCGATTGACAGAGTGTTACGCAATTAGGATGCAGGTCACAGAACAGATAAAAAGATCAAAGGGGCAAATTTCTCGTAATTTTAAGAACGTTCACAGTCTGATCTCAGTCTCAATCTGTCAAAAATACCTCTAAATTCCCTACATTTTTGACAAGTTTTTGACATTAATTGTCGCTGAGATGAGTTTGCGAGTATTGCGACTAAATTTTGAACGTTTTTGATTACGGGAATTGGCCTTCTGTTCTGTGGTCCAGGTCATCTCGCCATCTCTTTCAAGGCCGGCCTCGGTGGCGTCCATTTTCAGGCACCCATTGTGTGGAGACTTGTCCAGCGGTCATCGTGCATGCGGCTGATGTGACCCCCCAATCCCATTTGAGCCAGCAGAGTTATATCCTAAAGGAAAAAAAAAATTCTGTAATATGCGCCTGGTCTTAAGTAATTTGTTGCTTCAGCTGACCTGTATTCGTGTTATAGTATATTCATACATATTGCATACACGTGATTATTTTGTCGCAACATATAATCGCCTGCATCGTTTATTGTCCAAACGTGACTGTCTGAATTAATTAAACTTCATAATGAGCGGTACGTCAACAATTTTAAAGTATGTATTTCGTCGAGAAAAAAATGCCGGTTCTTAAAGCAAAACTTGATTTTTTTAAGGATTATGAAAAAGATGTCACAATTGTTGGCGATACTTACCTACTAAAATATACAGGGTCAAATTAATTAGCTAGCGAAACTCCACAGATGTGATGGGGATTTAAACATGATGAAACAACAATAAAATATTGATGATATTTTTTGGGGGGACAAAAACCGGTTGTATTGTTGATTAAAATATCGATATAAAATTCTGTTTTCTAGACCTATATTTATTTGACCCTCTATAGTTTAAAATACTATTAAATTCGTCCTAGACCACGACTAGCCCAGTCCAAGATCGAAAGATTTCTTCTTCATGTTACTATGTCCTTTCAATATTTTCCCTCATGTCCAGAAATGCACCTGCCGAAGTCTTATACTTTATACAGTTAGGGGTCCAGTGGACACATTATTTATTGGGGGTCGAGGGGCCGAGAGTGGACTAAACGTACTTTATCACAATGAAATAAGAGTTACATTGCAATGACTTACCAGAGGTTTTACGTCATTCAAATATATGACCGTGAGTGTGCTGCTTTGAGTCGAGCCTCTGGTACTGACCATGTTTATTACTGAGTGCGTTCACCCCATGCCGCCACATGTGTACTGTTTCGTGCTGAATCGGTTATTTCATTTCCTGGAAGTTTTATTGATTCTAACAAGGAAATTGAACCTTTTTTTATACCCTTTTAGAGTAATTTTCGAACACTCCACCTCTGAAGTCAGAAATTAATAAGATTAATTTAAGAGATCTACGAGCGTTCCCAGGTGAGGCCTGCCGAACTATTCTGTAATAAATTCACCAACAAATAAGGTGAAGTGAGCTGTCATTGGTCAATATCAACCCCTGACCCCTAGTATAATATAGTTAGCGGCACGAAAGATGAGACTTGACACACCACGTGTTTTGACTTGCGCAGTACACGATTTTAGGTCACTTTAGCGGTATGAGGTCTGAGCGCGGGACGGGATCGGACGTCATAGGGGCGGCGGAAAGAGCGCGGGAGGCGGGGTCAAGTCCCATCTTTCGTGGCGCTAACTATATCAGGTGGAACTTGCATTCTGTTATGTTTCTTTCAGTAATTTCTCAAACTCACTAACTTTAGTTTTTGCGATCATTACGAAAATCTTACCATGTAAGTATACATCTACGGCCAACAGTGGCACCCCTAGAGGTGTCAAAATTTTTGAGCACAAGATAAAACATACCCCCGTTTGGGAGCCCCAGCCCCTGCTTGTAGTAGTGGCTCAGTACAAACAGTGGTGGCCGTTATATTCATATATCTATGTGGCCCAGTACAAGCAGTGGCGGCCCAGTGGTAACGGCCGCCATTTACGTGTCGTAGGACTTGTAGGTTGGGAGTTCGAACTCTTCGAACCCAGCAGGCACTTTTTTTTTTTTGTTTAGCCTATACTGTCCCACTGCTGGGCAAAGGCCTCCCGCAAGTCCTTCCAGGAACTTCTTTCCCGCGCCACCTCAAACCAGCCCTCGCGGTACGCGTCCAGGTCATCTCGCCACCGGTTTCTTTGTGTAATTTATTTCATCATCTCTGCTTTCGAAACGGTAAAAGAAAACACAGTGAGGAAACCGGCATATCCTAAAAACAAAAATTCAAAGACATGTGACATCCCCAATCCCGCGTGGTCACTCCCTTTCACAAAGAGAAGGCCTGTGTCCCAGCATTAGTAACGTTATCTTAGGTTGATTATGCTATGCACATAGAAATGTAACATACAGGCTATGCCCGTTTGAGAAACCTTGATCTGCACTACTGACCTATGTCAATGTGACACCGCTAAAAGTCTACGGCTGAATGAACTCGCTTGCACTTTCCACTTATTTGACCAGTGACCGTGAGCGCAATGCAAATAACTTGCTAATAGTACGACTACGTACATTGTATTCACATTCACTCGATAAAATCGACACCCTACTTATTTGACACCTTTTCTTTATTGTTTGACTAGTAAGATTAAAAAAAAAATTACGTTCGTTTGCAGTCAGAGATTTTTGTGCAGAACAGTCAGAGATTGAAGAACACATTGACACATAATCAGCTTAAAATGTTCCTACTGCTGGGACACAGGCCTTCTCTCTTCGAGTGGGCTATAATCTACCACGCGGGCCCAGTGCGGGTTGGTAGATGGCACATGTCTTTGAATTTTTGGTTCTAGAACATGCCAGTTTCCTCACGAAGTTTTCCTTCACCGTTTTGAGAGTAGTGGTGCTAAAATTACTTACACAAAGTAAAGTGCCTGAATGAATTCGAAGTCACACCCTCCAACTCGGCAAGTCGGCGCCATTGCCACTGCTGCTCTTGATTAAGAGATTCTGAGATTGAAACACTAAACGTTAATGCACGTCACAGCCATTTCTACGACTGACAAAAAATAAAGTTGACAGTCAATTAGTTCCCTGAGTCTACTTTCATGTTTCTAAAGAGGACTTAGTTTTTCTTTGTTACTTTTGCACGACTCATAATGCGAAGCATTAAGAGTGCTTTACGATCGATTTTTTTTTGTCTCCTTTCTGCAACTGTTTCTATTGTTATACTCCTGCTAGTCATACAGAACCTACTTATTAGATGGAGATTAATTATGTACTTTTAACAAAAATTGTTTTAATGCAGTAGAAACGAAAAAAAAAAACATCAAAATATTTAAAAAACAAAATCCCGTCAGTCAAGTGTGAAACCTAAAATCATTGTAGCTTGCGAAAAAATCAATTAATTGAGTATTTTTTTTTAATAGATTCTTTTCACCCGTAGGGGGAACCCTATTGAAAATGGCTCTTTTATTCAAAGTAGTTCAATTAAATTTAATATAATATCTAAATATATCTATGGTTTATTATACGATCAAATGATCATTATGAGTCGTGCACTTTTGGATTTTCCGAATTTTTTCATTATACCCTAACCGCCTCGCGTGCGTTCGAACTCATCATGACACATCCATACAAAAATATCAAGTGGCTTTCTTATGTAATATTTGTCTACTACAAATTATTTACAAACCCTAGGTCGCCTCTTGCCACTCCCACGCAATAATCCTATTTTTAGACCGACCTGTACCGACCAATAAATTGTCGTAGTTTCGTAAGTGTACGCAGATATACGCAGTTACTCGTGTATTGTAATGACCTGCCTCGTTGGCATATTCGTCGCAAGAGGTCCTGGATTCGATTCCCAGGTCAGGCAGTGTTTAGGGGTTTTTCTATCTGGAATTTCTGAGATAGCAGCCCGGAGTTTAGATTTGTGCCCGGTTGATTGCAATAGGCTCGCCCCCTATTACATGGGACTTAAACATAACTGGCGAAATGTGGGTGTAGGTACTATAGGTATACATCTCTACCAAACCCTTCGGGTAAACAAGGCGAGATGTTATAAGGTTCCCCCCGCAGACAGGCGCGACGCGCCTCTGGTAAAACAATTCATGAAAATGTTCTACTAGAATCGCGCTGCACCGTCGCGTCGCGCTGGTCTGCGGGAGCCTCGTCGACGTCGATTGCGTGGATTTCGCCTTCTAAATAAAAAAAACTTCTTTGAAATACTACATTTGAAAGTAGCTCAATTCTACTTTCTAATCCAAAAATTGTAAAAAAAAAAACCAGCTGCACGACCTTCAAAAGTATATCGAAATATGTCCTTTAAATTGTTGCTCCATTAACCTATTTTAGCTATATTGCAAGATTTGTTTACATTGTAAAAACACTCACTTTTACATTGACATTCTTAATAATCTATACATATAACGAAATCGTAACGAAGTCAAAACTGTACTTACATTGAATATTTTTGAAAAAAATCAATTGATAGTCTGGAAACGTTTCTATTGAATGAACTGAATTTTTGTCTGTTTGTGTATGTTTCAGCATGACGCAAATACTACCGGATATTATTCTGTTAAAATTTTGCATAGATGTTCCCTCAAAGTCTGTTCAATCTGAAACTCTGAAGGCTATAAATTATCACACTATTTGCTATTGGCGATAAGCAATATTGCATTATTTTCGTATTCTTCTATAGTACTTTTTACCGCTGATTGTAAAAAGGTTAGCATAATGCAGATAGTTACAGATTTAACCTTTTGAATGAGTATCATCACGCTATACCTTTATGGACCTAAGCAGTCCATCATGACATATACAGGGTTATTGGAAAAACACCAACAAACTAATTGTAGTCATGAACAACTTTTACAATGGGACCAAAGCTAAAATCGCGAAAAAAAATTATCAGCTGTTCCCTACATTTTGACGAGTTATACGAACATAAATGTAGGGAACAGTTAATTTTTTTTCGCGATTTCTGGTTTGGTCCCATAGTAAGTTATTCATGAGTACGATGACCTCTTAAGAGTTTTTTGGTGTTTTTCCAATAACCCCCAATTTTTGAACCAAGAAATTAGCTTAGAGGTTCCACGATTTTTTTTTTAAATTTTGTTTAATTAGGTAGGTACACGTTTCAAGCGAACGAAGACGCGGGCAGAAGTTAGTAATAAGGACACAACTCATTCACTACACTGGTGACCCTGTAGTAATCACCTTAATGAAAGTTAATGAATGCAATCAATATGTTAAACGATACAGTCTTCAAAGTATTATAGATTCACTTGCACTCAGCCGCCAGCTGTTTTGAAGAGCTGCCAACGCAGACAGAAAGACAGACGGTAAATTGATGTTATTTTGCTAGTGCCTAAGATTGCGCGAATATTTATACCTTAAACTATTTGTTATTTTGCTAAAGGATGTAGGATACGATAGCCTGTCGGATGGTTGTGAATAGCTATGCTGATCTAAATTTTTAGGATTGGCGCAGTGGCGAACTATATGACCAAGGGCCCCAGTGCGAAAAAAAGTTGGGGCTCTAAAATATGCTCTATCTAAACTGGTTAGGTTTTATTTTATCAAGTAAAAAACATATATGTATATCTAAAGATGCATAGCTACTTTATCATCAGCTCTTTATCGCCCACTGCAGGGCATAGCGAAGCTTCTTGCTAACGTAGTAAATAATAATAAAAAATAAAACAATAACGAAGTGGATTTCAGTTAATAATATACTTATTAATGTTCTGAAGGTGGAAGAAATTTTTTGCTAGGTCAGTTCGAGGTTTGCTGGTCAGGGGCCGAGGGGCCCGCTGAGCTTGGGGGCCCCGGTGCACGGCACCGCCTAGCCCACCGATAGCTACGCCAATGGATAGGCGAGGCTCAGCATGGGCTTATCTTCCATACATCTCTATTAGCCATCATCTCGGTAGTAGTTAGATCATTTTTTTACACAATCCATCCATCGTTTCTTTGCTCTTCCTATATTCTTATCCAAAACCATATGCAAAATTTTCCTTGCGAAAGTTCCTCATTCCTACGCCAACACATGCCCATACTAAAACAAGAAATCTACGAATTTAAATAAAATATTCGTCCATTCGCGATAACAGAATTCGGAAATCAGTAAAATTTTGCATAACAAAACAGTATTCGAAAAGGTTGCGTAGGCGACGACGTGTGTCGAAAGAAGCGTTCAATGTCATGTGCGCACGCGCTGGTCAGATTAGCTTCTGTCTGATGTATAGGTCATTCACGTGACATTTTGAATAGTGGTTATTACTATCGAAGCATCTATATTTAGATACAAAGCAGGTCCGTGTCTGCCTGGCTGAGTCAAACTCAATACACACACAACACGGTTGCATTGTGTGTGTACTTACAGTAAAAAAAAGACATTTTGATTATAGTCAGCGCGGCGGAACTAGTTGGCCGCGCCTTAGGTATGTGAGCGGTGGGACGGAGGGTTGGGGGCGCATTACTCAGTACGTGCGTTGCGAACCGCCGCCTCACCCCTGTCCCCACCTCAGCGGCCAACTAGTTCCTACTATAAGGTAGTAAAGTAACTAGTAAAACACTCCACGGCATAACAACACTTTTGGACCCAAATAATTTAAATTTTAACACCCAAATAATATGTAAAAAAATTTGAAAAGTCCAAAAGTGCACGACTCATACATAATGCTCATTTGATCGTATAAAAACCATAGATATTATATTATTTAGTTAGTTGCATTTTTCCGGCATCTTCAACAATCATCATTATTTCAAACAATTTACACAAAACCTTGAAAAATTATACACCAAAACCTTTCTCATGAATCACTACGTTCATTGGTGAAAATCAGTTTGCTAGTTTTTGAGTTTATAGCGTTCAGACAGACAGACTCGGCGGGAGGGACTTTGTTTAATATAGACTATGTTAACTAACAGTGGGCGTTCCCGTTAACCCGCAATAGTATAGCATCCATACATGCTAAAAAAAATATTACCATTCGAAAACAAAATGTTTTTATTTTTTTTAATATTAAAATATTTACTAAAAATGTTAAATTGATACGTAAAAGAAACACTCTGTACACGCGTACTTGAAGGACAAATACAATTCTATCCCAGCTTTTTTCTTTCGCATCGCCCAAAATGTTTTTATTTCTGGACTATAATTAGCATGTCCTATCGTTTATCATGTACTGCATTGTTACAGGTGTAAACTGCTGTGTATCCTCGACAGTGCGGTATTGGCACGCCAGCTGGTGGGGCGCTCCAGTGCGGGAGTTGCACAGGACGCTGTGGGGCTCCTTAGCAGAGATCCTCGCCTCCAATAACTTCAACTTCACCAAGTACGTAATTATACCAATCCAGTTTTAACACAGGGTTAGCTTTTTCGTCAGATTTCATCAGTTACTCTTATGGGTCTTGGACTAGAAAGTTATCTGAAAAGGCCCAAAGTGAGTAGATTTGAAGCTACTTGCAATAATTGTTATTATGTGGAGTCTCTTTACATTTATATCATGCTATTAGACATGAACCCGCTTCGCGAAAGATGTATACGGACTACGGACCATGGCAGGCGTTGCCTTTAGCCTTTATTTTCTTTATTCTACTTTGTTTAACGCTAAATGATTGTGTTCTAAACAATTGCTTTCTACGGGTAAAACAGACGTAGTTGGCGTAGTTTTTAAATTAAACTTACTATATGGGTGCGTTCCGAGTTAGGAATGTAATCGATATAATTGATTTGAGCGTGCTTAAACCCGTACCGAATTAGCGTGAGCGCGATAACGATGTCCCGTGAATCGTCATAGATGGCATCATGACATGCGCCATCTTGCGATAACGCCGACCATGCCTTCTAATAATATCACCGTGAGCGCCGTCAAAAATGCGAATGTGTGTGCGGGGGTGTGTTTTGTTTTTAGGCGCATCATGTCTTTAAACTAACGTGGCATTTTCGAAATTGTGCTTCTGGCTGACAGTCGCCACCTAAACAAAGTAAAAGAAGAAATGTGGTGTTTATACACAGAAATACTGCTGTAATATCGTTTTGACATTGAATAAGCACCGTGAGCGCGTTCACGAGCGTTCCGAATTGTTGACAGCCCTCAGCTGTCATAATGGTATTATCTATATCGGAACCCATGTGAGATGATGTGAGCGCTGTGAGCGATTACAGTTAATTCGAAAAGCGGCCTAAAACTTCACAGATTGACACAATACGTCAATAAGCCAGTGTCATACCTATTACAGAGTGAGTGCCTTTTCACACGTCCCGGCAACCGGGTAGCCGGTGCCGACTATCCGGTAACACTTGCCAGGCAAACTACGCCGATACGTGTGAAAGCTAACGTATGTACATGGCTATACACTTCGCCACCGGGTACCCGGTTGCCGGGACGTATGAAAAGGCACTTACAGTTGTGTTTTGAATATACGGACAATTTAAGTTCTTAGTTGCTCAGCAATTATATGCCCTCAATTGACATAAAACATCTTTATCCTGTATCCCTTTCCACCAGATATGAGCTAGGATGCGTAGCGAGGAATGTGTGTAAAACTAACCAATAACATCGCTTCATTTTCATAGCTTGAACTAAGTTAGCATTTTTATTGGTAGAAACGCAGCCTAAAACTGAATTGCTGGCCGCGTTAAGAAGTTACGAAGTGAGGGACGCGTACACATCCCGTATTTTCTGGTCATGATTATGACTAATACAAAAATCGGAACATTTAGTACTCATTATAGGCATATATATAACGGCTGTTCGTATTGAATAAATACATGAGTACTTAGTTTGTTTACACATACTGAATATGAATAAACCGTAATAGGTATGATATTATTGTACCTACGGCATTCTAAAAGTATTAACGGTATCTTGTTGACAGAATTATTTGTAACTCATCTTTGCTGTGTTATGTGAAAAAGACGCGTGTATTTTTTTCACGTTAGAGTTGTTTTTTAAGTATGTACCTAGGTTTAAATTAATGATTGCACATGTATGATTGGGCTTGTGGCTAAGTAATAACAGCCGCACGGGTCGATCGATCAGGTTAAGCTACGCTTGCCGCGGTGAGTCCGTGGATGGGTGACCATCTTTACATACCAAGAACCCTCCGTGCATCGCAATGCATGTTAAGCCATTGGTCCCGTCTGTTATTCGTGGATCTTTAACAGTCGTTACGGGTCGTCAGAAGCCTGAAAGTCTGACAACTAGTCTTACCCAGGGGTTTCGTATTACCCAGTAACTGGGTTGTGGAGGTCAGATAGACAATCGCTCCATGTAAAATACTGGTACTGAACTGCATCCGGTTAGACTGGAAGCCGACCCCAACATAAAATATGTAGTTGGGAAAAGGCTCGGCGGCATATGATGACATGTACCTATGATTTAAAAGAGTATTAATTAAGTTTCTTGGCCGTCCTTCTCCATAGGACCTGCTACGCTTTGGAATGGGCAACTAGCTTCATCATTCTAACTGACCGACCCCTTGAAAAAATAAAAAGTGCCTGTAATTTGTTTATTTGAAATGAATGCTTTGAGTATGAGTATGAGTGTTGATATAAGATGTTGTGATGACGTCAATCAATCTAATCAGCCTATCGAGATCCACACTGCTGGACTGATGCCTCTCCCAGGCCGCGCCACAACACTGTCCTCCGCCTTCCGCATCCAGTCTGCCCCAGCGACCTTTTAAGGTCCTCGGTTCATCTAGCTAGAGGGCGTCCCACACCACGCTTGCCGATACGCGGTCTCCACTCCAGGACTCGTCTGCTCCACCGACCATCGGTTCTTCGACAAACTGCAAGATCGCTAAGATTGTTTGCTCTGTGACGATGTTGTTGTTGTTTCCTCAATTCCCTGTTGCAAAAATATTTATTTACAAAAGAGGTAAATTATTTAAATAGTTTGTCCGTGTTGTCTGACCGAATACATTGTTTACTTGTGTAATAGTTTCTAAATTTGTGAAATTTGGTAGGAAGTGATTCATATAAACACGTAAGTAAGTAGGTACCTACATTTTTATATGTCATGATTTCAATTGCGTTCTAGATTTTTAGAATACGGTCAATCAGTTCAGAAGTCAATCATTTATTGTTTTTAGGCCATGCCTGAGACAATGATTTATGCCATGTAACAAAAAAGCGGCCAAATGAAACGCAAAAGAAGGGCTATAATGTGCGTGCGCTCGGAATAAAACGACGTATGTGCCAAAACGAATTTACTCCTTTTTTAACAAAATAAATTAATAAATTTAAAACTACTTGGAGTAAAGTTTGATATTATAATTCTCTATGTTATAAAGTAAATTCCATTGAATAACTCTTTAGCGTTACGGCCCGTGATGTCGAAAAAAGTAAAAAAATAGATAATAACTTTGCAATTTTTTTGTATCGAGAAAAAAACATTGAATCGTGTATTCCTTTTACATGATACTAGACCAAAGAGTTAATAAAAAACATATACCAAAATGTTAAATCCACGCAATATATCACCTTAACTTTGTCTGGCATTGAAATACATACGTCATCACAGAATTTACTACTAAATTACATAACTAATTATCATTATAAACCAGTTTTAATAATAAAAGGTGAGAGGTAAATTGATTACTCGTGTAATGGCTTCTAAAAATATCTCTTTGAATCATTTTCATAACAACGTCTCGGGTCTTTCATTAGCGATGGTATTTGGTATACCAGCTCACTTAAAGGGTAGAATTTCATTAGCACTAAATGTCATTCTCATTAGTCTGCCTTACTTCCCGTGATGTCATACAAAGCTTTTAACTTTTAACACATAAACTCACGCTTCGTTCCCATGGGGGTTGACAGAAACTACAGAACACCACGAGACGAGAGATGTGTTTTGAATACCCAATCAGATTTCGTTATTTTCACATGTCCTCTCCGCTTAGCTTCGCTGGAAATGGATCAAGTGGAGAGGAGAGATGTCTCATTTTTCTATAGAATTTTGTGCCGCGAGCGAGTGAGAGTGTATAAGGCATAAACGAGCCATTTTACCCCTCGACTTAAGTATCCACCCTCACCTGCGGCTCGGGTGGATATAAACGTCTCGGGGTAAAATAGCTTCTTTTATGCACTAGTTGTACAATCTACAATTGTTAGTCACCTTTCTCTCTTTTGATCTTTTGAACCGTAGTAGGTAGAAGTTTGAATTTTTCACAGAATGTCTACTGCTGTGGCCGCTATATCAACAAAATAAAGTTAAAAAAAAATAAGAAACGGAACCCTTCGTGTGCGAGTCCGAATCGCTCTTGGCCGCTTTTTAATCTAGACCGCGTTTGGCGATTAATTTCTGTTCATCAATATTAAACTGACATTACAATCGAGGGAAAGTAGAATGTCCATCTTTGTTTTCTAGTCCTTCTCTGTAATAGGCTCTCGTTATAAACAGTTGTGTGGTTTGCCCCGATGATCATATTGACCCATTGACCGTGTCTCGAATTCTCGATACTGTTATACCATAGAATAACAAATGGTACTAACGTTATACAGATGTGTACGTAAGTGAGTGTGTTTACTTTGCTTGGGCGTAAGTGTAAACTATGGCGTCGAGCGGTTACTATGGCAACGGAATAACAGCAGCTGTTTGGAACCGAGCTTGTAACCTTGATATTATTGGCAGGGCAGGTCTAGGTCTTGAATTCAAGCAATCTGTCTAGGCTTTTCCCAACTATGTTGGCGTCGGCTTCCAGTCTTATCAGATGCAGTTGTATACCAATACTTTACATGGAGCGACTGCCTATCACCTCCACAACACAGTTACTTGGTAAAACTTTTAGTTGACAGACTTTTAGGTTTCTGACTACCCGTAACGACTGTCAAAGATCCAAAAATGACAGCCGGGACCAACGGCTTAACGTGATTTCCGAGGCGCGGAGGTCTCGATATGTATCCACGAACCGACCGCGGCAAGCGTGGCTTGTTAGGCTCTAGACAGACGGACCGCATTTCAACTGCAATCCAACCGCAAATTGCAGTTCGGATGCAGTTTGAATGAGTTGAGTTCTATTGCAGTCGTGTCAACTGCATTCAAACTGCATCCGAACTGCAATTTGCGGTTGGATTGCAGTCCGTCTGTCTAGAGCCTAATCTTTGATCAACCCGTGCGGCTATTATCATATTAGACCATGTGCGTTTGTTAAAGAACTAAAAACTGGTGGCCTACCATGATCTAATTAAAAACGATTCAAAAACAAGACATTTCAGTTTAGGTCCCTAAACTGCATCGCTTGAGCTGCTCTATGGACGTCAGTTTGGGACAATCGCTGTCAGCAGATGGCACGGCCTAAACTGAATCGTTAAACTGACGTCATGGTACGAATTAGAAGAACAGTTCAGTTTAGGTCCTAAAATGGATCGCTTTAAGAGCTCGTGGTAGGCCTGCTGAGCTGTTGTTTCAGCGGCTTAATGTTCATTGGCTCATAATTATTACTGGATTATGTACCTTAAAACCTGTCGCAACCTCACTTCCTTAGCACGTCCTCGCTATGTCGCTCAAGTCCCGCATCACTGGTTGTTGTTTAACCACGTCCATTGCTTCACGCAACCTTAGCTGTACTGCAGATTGTAGTTTTTCCTTCCTTTCAATAGGCATTGTATCAATCTTAGACAGCACTGAGTTACAGACAAGAAAGGCTTTGAAATCCTCAACCCGAACGTGGTGATCAATGCACGTTTCTTAGAGAGGGAAACCTATACGTCATCATTATTCTCTTGTTGCCGAGGGGTTTCGGTATGTAATGGATGGTGACCCATCCACGGGCCGACCTCGACGAGCGTTGCTTAACCTTGAAGATCGAACCGCTCCGCTGTTATTATTTAGCCACGAGCTCCTTCCTCAGAAAGTACATATGAATTGAAAGAGTCACAATGGTCCTTTATACTTGCATCGGGGCATCTACCAACCCTCACTGGGCCCGCGTGGTGGATTACGGCCCACTCGCTCTCATCGAGAGGAGGCCTGTGTCCCAGCAGTGGTAATATTATACTGTGATTATTTTTAAACTTGTCCCGATTTGAACCCCGCTCATGACTTGCACCCATCATAAAATAGAGTACACTGCTATTATTCAAGGCCCCACGGGAGCACGGTCGCAGTTAGATAAATAATGAACATTATTTGCGAAGAGAACCGGTACATTGACACCAAAACATACATCGATCTCTTGAGTAGGTTTACCAATATTTAGAAATTTGAAAAGTCCTGACAAAAAGCCTGACATTTCAATAAAAGTCCGGACATTTTAGTCACAAAGTCCAAACATTACCTACTTACTTACAGTGGTATGGGAGACATGGTAGCAGACGCTCGCGAGGGGAGGGGGAGGATGAGGGTGCGGTATAATATAAAAATGAATACATATACCAGAAACTAGCGTTCAGTTTGATTTTTTTTACGTAAAACTATTTTTATTTTGAAGAAAATATTTTATGTTAGAACTAGTTGATTGTTTGCAAATTTGCAATAAGTACAAGATTTTTTTCATCTCGTTAAGTTGATTGATAAAGAAGTATTTGGTTTTTAGATGAATGAGAAGTTAATAAATACATATATTGTATTACTTACATGTATAAGTTTTATAACTCGTAATCCATCTAAGCCAAAAAATCCGGACAAAGTCCGGACGTGTCCTGACAAATCCGGACGGATGGTAACCCTACTCTTGAGTCAATTTACACTAATATCATTATAATACTTTCTGTTTTTAGAGTACCGGATGTCGTTTTCAAGTATAGAATCTTACTACGTTTATTCGAGGTAGGTA
Source organism: Hydraecia micacea (assembly GCA_914767645.1). Classification (NCBI taxonomy): domain Eukaryota; kingdom Metazoa; phylum Arthropoda; class Insecta; order Lepidoptera; family Noctuidae; genus Hydraecia; species Hydraecia micacea. Next base: position 2,289,737 of record OU611793.1, on the reverse strand, counting down.
TGTAAATGTTACACAAATGTAGGTACTTAAATCTTCTTTTTTTAATTGCTTAACTTTTTCATGCTATGAGTATACACATAAACGACAGTGAAAAGGATCCGGGATAAAAAAAAAAATGCAAATTCGTCTATATACCTAATATGACTATAGGAGGGTTCTCTCTTGTGTTACCTAACTTTTTTATCCATAATCTAAAGTGCCATAATTTTTTGTGTCCTAATCATCATTTGTCAGAATGATAACTTGCCCGAACTGAAAGTCACATAATATCACATGCCATAAAATTGGAATTCCTAAATACAATATGCCCTAAATTTGTTTGTCATAAATATTACAATCAATAATATACAAAAGACTTAAAACCCTACTTTTTAGCAAATGTTTTAGGACTAATCATTTTATTATTTAAATGAACATTCGGAATAATACACATTATATAATACATTACTTAGGACATAAGACTTTATTTCATGTAAAATTAGGAGATTCAATCATTATAGTACTCGATATTATGACAGAATAGTTTTAGAAGTAAAGATAATTATGTAAAAAAAAAAAAAAGAATTTTTGAACATTATGGTTTCTGAAGTTTATAGCAAACGTGTTATGGATAATGATTTTCGGACAAACAAGTTTAGGAGTAGTAAGGGACTACCCTATAGGGGCTGTGCCCGTAAATACATAAAAAAAAAACTTTTTTACAATAAAAAAAAGACAACCGACTTCCAAAAAAAAAAACTTTAATTTCGGAAGTCGGTGTCGGTGGTCCTGCATTTTCGTTTTTAACCGACTTCAAAAAAGGAGGTTCTGTATTCGACCCGTATGTATGTATGTATGTATGTAATGTATGTATGTATGTATGTATGTATGTATGTATGTATGTTTGTTTGTCCGCGATTTTCTCAAAAACTAATGAACCGATTTTGATAATTCTTTCACTAATGTGATCTACATACTTTCAGGAAGGTTTTAGTATATAATACATTATATAATTATTCTTATGTACGATGTTATTTGCATAAATGTACTGCATCTCCGGCATTTCTATGCGAATTTTGATGATTCTTCTAGTCGGTGTCTTCAATTCCTCAATGCACTAGTGTTATTTGAATTTGTGTGGAGTAGGTACAACTAAAAAGTGAAAAATAAAAACTTTTTTACAAAAAAAACAACCGACTTCAAAAAAAACTACAAAGTGATAAATAACTTTAATTTCGGAAGTCGGTGTCAAAAAACGAAAATGCGGAACCAACGACACCGAGTTCCGAAATTAAAGTTATTTATCACTTTGTAGTTTTTTTTGAAGTCGGTTGTTTTTTTTTTTGACACCGACTTCTGAAATTAAAGTTATTTTTCACTTTTTAGTTGTACCTACGCCACACAATTAACACTACTTGCTATGTAAATATCAGTGACAGGAAGTTATTAAAACATCATCAATATAAACTAAGTGGAAAAAATCGTATTATTGGAGCTAACTCAAAAACTACCCAAGCAAAGTTAATAAAATGTATATTGGGACCACCCCTGAGGCATAACTTATCCATTAAAAAAGGTTAAAATTGTAATATGTTATAGTAAATTATCTGGTATATCGAATCCCTAACGGTGGACCACTATTTACGCCACACCCTGTATAGATTACCCATTCTAGGTTAGTCAACTTTTAGCCATCCTTTAGCTACTGTTTCGTCACCTAAGAGAAAAAAGTGGGGTAAAACTGATATTTGTCAAAGAGCTCATGAATCACGGCCACGGTCTAGCGAAATGTGTTTGCTTTTTAACCGACTTTTTCCGTTCAGATTCCCAAAAACACCACAGTTTACTGAATCACCCCGGTTTTTGACTTGGTCACATTTTAACAAAAAAGAAGCCGTAATTTTTAGCTCACAAAGGTCAAAAACAAAGACGATCTGGTTAAGGGTTTGCCCTGTAGCCTAACCTTTTTGAAAAAAGTCAGAACGACATTATCATTCAACATTGTAGTTTTATTTTGTAACCTTTTCCTTATCCCGACTTTCTCGTCGCTCAGCGACAATATTTTTTCGAATTCCGTAGATTCATTTCCAATGTGCTCGATAGTCGTGTGAGGCACGAAATCTGTGTTTTTTTTGTAATGTGCGTTCTATTTTTGCAGAATAATCAATTTTTTTTCCCTTCTTTTTATCAGCACATAATATTTTGGCCAAATAATTTGTGGATTTAGAAGAGTCAGTCACAGACTCACTGCCCAAAGCTACAGTTTCAGGTTTCAGGATGAGTCAGTGGCTTCTTTCCCCTGTCCAATTAATCTAGAACAAAGGTCTAATATAACTTAAGTAATTTAGTACGTTTAATTAAACAATGTCCATTGTCTTCTGGGTCAATGAACTCATACGCGTAAGAGTATGGGGGAGTCTTTAATAACTTCTGGTCTGAATAAACGTCGCGAAAATAATTGGATGATGTCTATTTTAGGCACGTTTTATTAGTTAACTGTGTAGGCGTTGTTTACTTTTAAAATCGCCCGGCTTAGGTACTGTATTACGGGTAGGGTTTCCATTTCTGGCAAAAAGCCGGACATTTGCATAAAAGTCCGGACATTTTACTTTTTAAAGTGAACACTTTAAAGGAGCACGTTGCGCGCTTTCTGAACAGTGAACGAAACTGAAAACTTCTTTAGGCGTACTTTGCGCTTTTTCTGACAAAACAGAACCGTCACGCTCGGGTCGGTGACGCTGAATCGCGTATACTCGGCTCTAGTCGTAAATTTTTACATCTATCATACGGTAATAACCACACAACCACTTTTTTTTTTCATCTGACTTTTTCAATACACATTAAACATTTTTTTTGCCCTTAAAAATCGAAGTAACGGAGGAACTAACTCCCTCATGCATATACTTAGAAGATGATTGCAAAAAAAAATGCATTAAGTACTTTTCGTAAAATAAATTAAAGGAGCTTGATAAATGTAGGTAAAAGTTTTAATAAAATTAAAAACATAATAATGATATTTCGACCTTCTAATAAAAAAGTGGTAAGATATTATTAGACACCCTGTTACATTTTCAGTGTCTAGTTCAAAAACATTTACGGAAATGTGTGTGGTGGGGGGGACCCGGCTAGATGGACGGACGACATAAAGAAGGTTGCTGGGGTAGACTGGATGCGGAAGGCGGAGGACAGGGCGCTGTGGCGCAGTCCGGGAGAGGCCAATGTCCAGCAGGGGACTGCGATAGGCTGAGTTGATGTTTGAGAGGGACCCTACTCCCCCGCAAGTGGTGTTCCAAAGGCATGAGTTGATTGAAAATATAAAAACGATGTAATTTACCATTTTTATATTTGGCAATATCCTTCCTTTACGCCGTAAAACATGTGAAAGGTGTAATATCATTAAAGCGATAAGCTGCCTACCTGCCCGCCTAACCTACCGGTACCTACTACCTGCTTACTAGTATTACTCAAGTGCAATTTTATTAATGGTTGTCTTCTTCTTGGTCGCGTACTTCATTACTGAAGGTCGTGTCCCTGAAAGGCCTTCGTGGCTTTATGCACGATATTCTTCCACTTCGTTCGGTTCTCAGCTTCTCTCAGGGTGGTCGTAACAGTCCAGTGAGGGCGGTTAATTGGTCTGACCACCGGTTAGGTGACCGTTCGCGAGGTCTTTCCCCATCTACCTTGCTCATCACCACCAACTTTTCTAGATTATCTGGCTCCCGACGGGCAATGTGACCAAAGTAACCGAGAATTATTTTGTAACAGATCGTGGATAGTCTATCTTTTATGCGAACCTGATGAAGGATAGATAGTTAGATAAATGGTTGTAGTGGAGTCTAATAATGTGGTCCTGTGCTACAAAAATTGAGGCACTTAATATCGTGTCCAACGTGTCCTGTTGTTTGCACGCTACAGTAGTCGATGGACGCTATTGAAGGTGCCAAGCTCGTAGCCAAATTCTGGGCAGGCCGTATAATATGGATTGTCATCGACACGCTGAAGAAGAATGTCTGTAGTATTATTGTACAGTCGGGTAAATTAATTGTTTGTCAAATTGACACACTTCGTCAATTTGCTATGTTATAAACATTCCATTCAACCTGATATGAGATGGAACTCTACGAATGCATTCCATATGCACTGTCCTGAATACATCACGGTCTCAAATCAGCACTCGTAATAGAGCAGTCAGGAAAAGAGCATGCTAGTAATCATACCTTAAAAGTAAACCTATTTATTTATTGTTAAAATTTTTTGTGGCTATAATTTACTAATTACTACATGCTTAATTTTTGATTACTTTTAAAATAGCTATCTACCTTACTTCAACTATTAACTGTTATTTAATCCTACATTAACTATTATTTGTTGATCATTCCCTGTTTTCCTACCCTTAGGGATGGATTTTTTTTCCAAATTTATATGGGACCAACTTCGGGGTACCTATACCCTTTCCAATAAAAAAGAATTATCAAAATCGGACTACTCTGTAAAAAGTTATGCGAGACCATACATAAAAAAAATATAATATATATATACGCGTCGACTTGAGAACCTCCTCCGTTTTTTCATCGGTTAAAAAGTAAACTTAATCTGATTAGCATGTATTGACATTGATAAGTTCTGCCTTACTTGAACTTGGTTTTAGGCTGGGTTCAGAACACATTGCCCGCCACAACATACAATAGAAAATCTATTCTTGGCGGACACCGTGTGACCGCGATGGCAGTCAATTTCAAATGTTATTGGCATAGAGTAGTTTTTTTCATTTCACGACTACTGTCTAATTGAAGTATAAATGGGCGTTTTTCAAATTTGTTGACCGTTACTAACCGGAACGCTATTTTTTTTTTTAATAATTTTGTATTTTATTTTTAATTTTTGGATAGCTTATTAAATGAGCTTTTTGAAAATACCAATTGTTTTGTAATTGAACAAGCAGTTGAGCCAAAAAATTAGTTTGTATAGAGCACTGTAGTTCCAGTTAGTAACACTTTTATTATATAATTTTATTATTTTGATATAACAACCAGTTAAAAGACATAAAAAACATAATGTCATATTGTTTTACCACGAGCCTAGTGATTTTAATATGAGTATGATGTGAATATTTGCTTCAAAGTTAGGAAAGTATGCATGGGACATCGTGAAATTGCGGTAGCATTAAGTACATATTATTTTTTTTTTTAAATTGAGTGTATATTTTAAATTATTTTTCTGTTTTAATTTACTTTTCTTGAAATGTGCTATCGATTGCCATTTTAAACATGATATTTTGACTAATAATTATTTAATAAGTTAATTGATAAGTCAGTGGACATTATGTTTTGGCAATGGTCAACAAATTTGAAAAACGCCCAAATACGGATTTTGAATTATTCGTATACTGCATAGAAACTTGACACAAGGCGAATGATTAACCCATGTACCTAGCCTTGGTGGCCCAAAAATATTGCTCCGCACTACAGTCGAAATCGGTCCTCATTTTAGACTCTTTAAGACATGGAGAATTTACCGTGATGTATATCGATGTAGTTGGGAGACATGGGAGGACATGTTTTTCAACTACAATATTAAGAAGCAAGCTCCCACAGCACTGTGAGACCTTGCTTCTTGCCAAATTTCATGATTCTATGTCAACGGGAAGTACCCTATAGGTTTTGATTTATTAATGTCGCATAAATGGCCTTGATGGATTTTTTTAGACCTCCAACGGACCGTAGACTTCGCATTTCAACTTGATACCTCCACGCGTTCCTGAGAATAAGGGTCTTGACAGACTGACAGACAGACGGACGGACAGCGAAGTGATCCTATAAGGTTTCCGTTTTTCCTTTTTAGGTACAGAACCCTAAAAATACAGGTAGATATGTAAAAACGGTTTTTTTTATCTTAATTCTCCGTAATCGTTCCTGAAGTCGCCTGAAAACAGTATCTACTGCTATCCATAGGATTATGAATTTGCCCAATGAGTTGCAAAAATCAAACGCACAAAGTTTGAACTGATTGACAAAGTATGAATGAAAATGAGAGCGACATCGAATCGAGATTACAGTTGGTTTGCAAAACAGCCGGAGTAATTACGACGATAGCAGAAAGATGACAGAATAAGATAATTGTTTCTTAAGCTAAACAACGTGGAAGTATATAAACCGTAATTGTCTTACAGTAACCGTTGCGACACACATAATGCCTAGGTATATCTAGGCTTCATCGTGCCTTCGTCGTAAATCCATGCCAGTGGGTTTTGTAAACAACTGCAATAGTACAGTCAGGGAAACATTATTTATGAAATTGTCGATTAAAATAAAATAAAAAAACGAGTGTGCTTATGACCATACGACTGAAGTGAAACTTCTTCTTAGATATACGGAACGTATTTGGCTATGAGAGGAAGAGAGACAGAAAATCTGCGCGCGCACTGCTGTCTCTTGCTTATATCCCCCACTCAACTCCCGTTCGCCTCGCCCGATCATACTTTTCGTAACGCATACGTCACGCGTTCGCCAGCTTACTCCCCAAGTCAAGCGTGCGTAAAGAAGTTTCACTTCAAAAGTGTCCGTAAAATTCAGATGAAAATTTTGCGCCTACAAAGCTTCTGCATATTAAATCTATGATCGTCACTAATCTCAAATATCTTGACTACCAGCCATACACTGTCGTCAATCACACCGAATACTTTGTTTACAGACAATCAATGTCTCGTCACCTTTCATTGTGTTTCACCGTTTGTTTCAAAACACTCACCGTTGTGTCAACATGCGCACCAATGACCTACAGTTCATTGTTTTACATACAGTATGTTAACTAACAGAAGGCGTTCCCGTTAACCCGCAATAGTATAGCATCCATACATGCTAAAAAAAATATTACCATTCGAAAGTAAAATGTTTTTTTTTTTTTTTTATATTAAAATATTCACTAAAAATGTTAAATTGATACGCAAAAGAAACTATACACGCGTACTTGAAGGACGGCAACGTCGCAATTTATTTATGAATGACGGGCCGCGTGTGCGGCGATCTTTTACGAATCAATTTAACATTTTTAGTGAATATTTTAATATAATAATAAATTAAAACAGTTTGTTTTCGAATGGTAATATTTTTTTAGCATGTATGGATGCTATACTATTGCGGGTTAACGGGAACGCCCACTGTTAGTTAACATACTGTATATCTTCGTAGACACATAACTTCACGACTGTATTCCTTGAAGGGTACCTACACCTACATTTACTCAGTTATTTTTAAGTCCTATGTTATAGGGGGTGAGCCTATTGCCATCAACCGGGCACATATTACGGCTCTATGGATACTACTAAAAAATTCCTAATCGAAGACTCAATAACACTTTGTCCGACCTGGGAATCGAACCCAGGACCCCCCACGCTCAGCAGTCCCGATTGCAACCACGAGACCAACGAGGCAGTTAAATCAATATAATACTTGAATGAAAATGTCATTACAAACCCCAATAGGTTCAAAGTTTACAAGTAAAGACCAAAGGCAAAGCTCGTAAGCATCAACCCTTTACCGTGAACCTTTCAGAATTCTCTGTGACCTATACAAGGTAAAGATGAAGGTTGGATAATAACTAAAATTTTATCCATAACTAACCCCCTTACTAATAAACGTTGTATAGCGTCTGTATAGTTACACAACGCTTTGTCTTCTTCTTTCGAAAGTCAAATTACTGACGATTGAAAGGGATAAATCAGTGTGTTTCATCTGATATAATACGTTTATTAGTAAGGGGGTTAGTGATTTGTTTTGTAACCTTACACAAATATGGGTTTAGGCCGTAGATGTACAGCCAAGGGAATAAAAGTCTAAGCAGTATGTACATTTTTCGTGTGACTACCTTCCCATTTCTTACGACTGGCAAAGACTGAATGATAAGAATTGATAGTTTATTTGCATAAAGTGGGGAACACTGGCAAACATTTTGCACAAACTTATGACGATGTTGTTTTTATGCAAATATATTGAAAGTGTGGGGAGAAACATTGCTCTAAAAAAAGGATATTCAATATTTTGTGGGGCGTTCAAAAGTTTTTTGAAACCTTAGATTTTTTTTTCCAGTTTCGAGACTGATAATCACAGACCACAGTAACAGATCCCAGAAGGCCAATTTTCTTAATTTAAAACGTTCAAAATCTAGTCGCAGTGTCATCTCGGCGTCAAAAAAATGTCAAAAACTTGTCAAAATGTAGGGAAATTTGAGGTATTTTTGACAGATTGAGACTGAGATCAGACTGTGAACGTTCTTAAAATTAACCCCTCAGAATTGCCCCTCAGTCTACTGTTTGCAAAATGCCGAGAAACGAGCGTAGTGGCAAGACTAAGAAGAAGTGTAAATCAAGCATTGGAATGCGATAGCCTTGATTGAAAGAATTTAGATAGCTGACTACTGAAAACCAAGGTTACACAATCAATATGGCGTCTATTTCAAATTGAATAATATTTAAAAAAATCGGAATATTCTGGTAATTAATTTATTAGTCTACTTAGCCATTACACGATCAAGTATCGAGTCAAATTGATTCATTTGTGTCTTATTACTTTATTAAACAGTTCTTTCAGGCCGCAACCTTACTCGTCGCCCAAACACTTGTTTATTTATTTAACCGTTTACATTTATGTACATACGTATGCAGTGTTTACATATCGATACCATCGCGTCTGCTGAGTTCAGCTAGCCAATCCTGACTCTAATATTATAAATGCGAAAGTAAGTTTGTTTGTTACCTTTTCACGCCTAAACCACTGAACCGGTCATTCTGAAAATTTGCTTACACATTGTCAGGAGTACAGAAAGGGACATAGGGTACTTTTCATCCCGAAAAAAGTGCTGTTCCCGAGGAAAACAACAATACACGTGGCGCCATCTATTATCATAAAAACGTTATTGTTGTTTTCCACGAGAACAGCACTTTTTTTCGGGATGAATAGTACCCTATGTCCGTTTCTGTACACCTGAAAACGTATATGCAAAATTTCAGGACGACCGGTTCTGTGGTTTAGGCGTGAAAAGGTAACAAACAAACTTTCGCATTTATTACTAATATTATAATGAGGTATTTGTTTGTAAGTTTGTATGTAGGGGGTAATCTCCGGAAGTAGATTTTTTGAAATCCGACTGGTAGCAGTCGGATTTCAAAAAATCTTTTTGCGTTTGATAGCCCAATTTTTGAGGAAGGCTATAGGCTATTTAACATCACGCTAGCACCCTTACGAGCCGAGAAAAAAGAAAAAAAGTCAGAACGAAAGCGAAAACGAAGTAGTAGTGCGGTCAAGCGATGCGATGCGACGGGTGGGTTGGGGGAAACAAAAATTTCACGCGGACGAAGTCGCGGGCTGAAGCTAGTAATATTATAAATTAGAATAGGATTTCACGCGGACGAAGTTGTGGACTGAAGCTAGTAATATTATAAATTAGGATAGGATTTCACGCGGACGAAGTCGTGGGCAGCAGCTAGTTTAAAATAATCCTGTATAAACAGACGAAGAAGAAAATAACATTAAAATACGTACAAAGTTGATCCTTTTTTTCTAAAGAATCATAATCATATCCAGCATACCTGCGATAGGAAAGTAGATAAAAAGAGATAAGTACAATAGCTTCTGCAGGTGAGCTTTATCTTGCATTTGCACTCTACGTTGAATAACCTACTCATTACACCTTCGGATCCCGCAAGGAAAATTAAAGAGCACTCGTCACGTACTTATGCTAATCGATTACGTGTTGTTGTCCGTCATTGTACCAGCGGCCATGACCTCACGCAACACGATATTATTGAGGATGGTCGAACTAACGAACTAACGATGAGCATTGATCTAATATCTACTGCTTACGGACTTTCCTATAAGAGGGGCTCGTGGCTAAATTATAACAGCCGCACGGTTCGATCCATGGTTAAGCTACACTTGCCGAGTGCGGTCCGTGGATGGGTGACCATTCATAAAATTTCGGGACCTCTCCGTGGCTCGGAAAGCATGTTAAGCCGTTGATCCCGGCTAGCATTCGTAGATTTTTGACAGGCGTTACGGGTAGTCAGAAGCCCGAAAATCTGACGACCAGTCTTACCAAGGGGTATCAAGTTACCCAGTAACTGGGTTGTGGAGGTTAGATAGGCAGTCGCTCCATGTAAAATACTGGTATTCAGCTGCATCCGGTTAGACTGGAAGGCGACCCCAACATAGCTGGGAAACGGCTAGGCCGATGATGATGATGTATAAATAAAAATGTAATGCTTTGCGTTGGTAAGCGCATCACATGAGGACGGCTGGACCGATTTGCCTATTGTAATATTGATTGTAATAGTCCGATTTTGGTTTTTTATGTAAAGTACTGTAAATGTAAAGTACTATCCAGCTGCATCCTGCATGCTGGCCAGGATTTTTATTTTAATCAACCTTACATATCCTTACATAGTATAAAACAAAGTCACCGAAATGTCTGTACGCGCATAACTTCCGAATGACTGAACCAGATTGGATAATTCTTTTTTTGTTGTGTTCGGTATTGCCAGGACAAGGTTTTTATGAACGAAAATTAAAGAAATTCGAAACAAAAAGGCACCCATGCGAAGCTTGGGCGGGCTGCTAGTGAATTATAAATGACGGCTTCATTGTTTGTTCAGTTGCCGGTTATACCCCAACATTCAGAACATAAAGGGCTAAGGAAGGAACACAGGTGGGTTTTAGTCAGTAAGAGTCTGACACTCCCTTCCGCTCCACCCAGAGCGGGGGGAGTCCATATGACGACTTCCAATCCAACACTCAAAAAAAAAAAACAATTGGGGAAAGGCTAGGCAGATGACTGCTTACGGACTTTCCCTATAAGCAGCAATGATCATCTCGAAGGATATTAGTAACGTTAAAACTCTTGGCACGTATAACTTAGTATAAGGATAAAGTTTGGCTTTAGGTTGTACAGTCAACAGCAAAAGTAGATGATGAAATTTTGGAATCACTTTTGGAGTCAAAACTGATCACGAATATATGGCAGCTGTACTAGTAGTAAATGTTTGGTATAATTTACAATCACATTCCTTTGAATCACTTCGACGCCACACAGTTATGACGCGAACTCCGTTCATTAGTATTGAATTTCTGATTTTCATCATCTACTTTTGCTGTTGACTGTACCTACCTGCGAAAATCTATTAAATACATACTGTATTATTTGTTGATAAAGATTTGTTCGAAGCTAACGATACGTTATTACTTAAATAATATTGAACAGGATAGTCAACAGTGTAAAATTTCCTACTTCGAATTACTACTTAGGTTTTATAATTGACTAGCTGCGCCCCGCGGTTTCACTCGCATAAGTTTCGATCCCGTGGGAAAATCGGGATAAAAAAATTCATTAGAATCATTAATACATCTTTCTAAGTTGGATTTGTACCATTAAGGACTTTGCCATAAGAGATTTGTTGTTATGGTACAAATCTAACTTAGAAAGATGTATTAATGATTCTAATGATTATAATTCTGTAAATACGTACCTGTTATAGTCGCGAATCAAATTTTGATCAAGATAAAACCTGACACTGACCTGAAAATTGCAAAAAACCTAAGAAAAAAATATTTTCGCGGGCTACCACTACCACTGCGCATTCACCTTACGGCGACTACATGACCTAAAGCGCGGTCTTTGTCAGACTGCATCGAAAAGAAAGAGAAGCGCGATGACACAACGCTGGTAATATAAAAAATTAAAACACTAGTGCTTTCGTATATTGCTTATAGAATAATCTGACAAAAATCAGAATGATTGAATGTATATTAGTGTGGTTTTTATTGTATAAAGAAAGTTTTTAGTATCAAATTCGTTTTATTATGTTTTCAACACACTCTCTACCTAGCATATCTCCTGAAGCATATCATATATTTTGCTGATTTTGTTTACTGTAGTCGATCATATATTTTTATTATTTCTAAAACTTGCGTTTTTTTTGCGTTTAGGTCCTGTAAGCCCCTTAATGGACAACTTAAGTCACACATAATGATATCGTAATGTACTTTTCCTTCGATAACTAACTCTAGTGTCATTAAAGCAAAAACTGCCATCAAATATAATCCAGAATTTTTCCATCCATTGTATAGTAATGAATAACAACGATGACCTCAATCGATGGACAATACGAAGACAAAAGTGTCTCTTGATTGAATAGTTCGATGAAACTAACACCTGCGTTATTCCCATAGCTTGAAAGACTATCTCTTGGAGTATTTACGAAGAATTTTCCATTTGATGACGCTTTGAAAATCGATTAAGGGCTGTTTTTACCAAAGTCGGATCTTTTATCCGTGGAATAAAATTGACGTCTGACAGTTCTAGTATGGTAAAACTGTCAAAAATTCAAAAAGTATTCTCAGAAAAGACTTATTCTAGTTATGAAAGTGTTAATAACATTAAAAACTTATTTTCGAAAAAAAAACGTCAGTAAAGTTGAAATTTTGACCTTTAATACTTCCGTAGCCAGAAGATTCCCAGGTATGGTCCAGTACAAAAAAAAATTATTACATGACGGGGAGTACAAGTCACTCTTGGCTTCTTAATTAAGTGTCTTTTTACACGTATTATTTCTGTTCCTTTTGTACTATTAGCAACAACGCGGTCATTAAATATGTATCCATCGACAATGTCAACATGAGTTTTGTTTTAGAGACATCTAACTAAATTATTCAAATCAAATTAATTTGTATCGATTGGAGCATGTGAGTCACCTTCTTGTCGTTGATATTGTTCTAGTCATAGATATAGATATAGAATTCTATATCTATGGTTCTAGTGTGTCCATTTACCTACGTTCTATAAACCTGGATCCCTGGTTTTTCCTTGTTATAACCGAAATATAAAGGCCAAAATGTCCTAACCACAAATGCAATTCTACGACGTCAACTTTCTTTCATGCAATTTTATATCTTCCCTGGCGAGCAAATTCTCATCTATATACTAATACACACATCAAAAGTGTCTAGGGATCAACATATATTTTTGCAATAACTTTTCTCCTGATTGATATTAATTAAAATTTTCTTTAAGGATTCATCAAATAAAGTGTTTTCGTTTGTCACAGTAACGATAAACCAAGTCACCTTTGCATTAATAAAGAAATTTGCCATTTTCCTAATAAAGGGATTTTTGACATTTGAACCACTAACACAAAAGTTCGAAAAAAAGACTGAAATAACAGTTTTCTTTAAAATTTTATTGGGTAACTTAAACAATTAATAATCCGTGTTTCTACCGCGAACACTAACAACACAAGAACATCGGTTTGGCATACTCAAAATGAGTTCATCCAAATCACGCTGTGGAATGGCAGCCCATGTTCGTTGCAACAACAAAAAAAGGTCTTCTTGCGACTGGATACCCTCCATATTCGGCAGAGCTCTTCTCTGTAGCATATCCCATGCATGCTCAATCGGGTTCAAGTCTGGCGACTGAGCAGGCCAGGGCAGGACATTGATGTTAGCTGCGGCGAGAGTCTGTCTTACAACTCTTGCGGTGTGCGGTCGTGCATTATCATGCATTAACTGAAATAAGGGACCGATTTGCACTTGTAGAGGAACGATGACGTCTGATACAATCATCTCAGCATAAATTTGAGCGTTGAGGTTGCCTCTGATCCAAATCAACTCAGTTCTTCCGCCGATCCAAATACCCGCCCATACCATGATGGTTCCACCACTATAAGGATGGACTTCCTGGCAGGATTTTAATCGCTGTTGGCGTCCAGGGGTTCTCCAGTGTCGTATACGTCTTGTATCCGGTCTCATACCAAAACGAGACTCATCAGAAAAGCACACGAAACGCCATTGTTCTTCTGCCCAATTTCTGTGTTCAAGAGCCCATTGATATCGAATCCTACGATTGTGCATTGCTATAGGTGGTACCCGTAGCGGTCTTCGGGAATGAAGGTTCACTTCATGCAAGCGGTTTCTGACTGTTTGGTCGCTAATTAAGTTCCCTGAAGAGTGATGAAGCCTCACGGCTAACATCATGGCGGTTATTGTTGGAGCTCTTCGAGTTAAGATTTGAATGTATCGGTCTTGTCTCCGTGTGGTGCAGCGATACCGTCCTCCATGGCGCTCAGCCACGGTACCAGTGCTTCGGTAACGTGTCCAAAGTCGACTGATAACACTCTGACTTGTATTCAGAGCTAAAGCCACAGTACGTTGCCGGGAACCAGCTTCTATCATTCCCACGGCTCTGAGCATTTCTTCCCTGCTTAAATGACGTCGCCGCTCCATAATAACGTTGGTTTTAATCAGTAGTAGGGAAACAGTAGCACTAATAATGTCTTCAATGCGTTGTATGTTTTTATAGGGAAAATATTGACAGCTGATTTTCATCTTTTACTCGAATTTGATTCACAGTTCCTGATTCAAATTATGAAATGCACCAAAAAGGATCCATATAAATTTATAAAATCATAAATTTATTACAAAGCCACATCTCAATCTCAAGAAATCCGCATAAAAATGCTTGATCCCTAGACACTTTTGATGTGTGTATTATAAAGGTTCGCTTCAAGGTTGCCTGCTTGTCCGTATTCTACAGATTGCACTTCGGTGAGTGTGCCCAAGAACTCCACGACCTTATTCCACCGGCCCCCTTCTACCTTCGGACGTGCAGACACACAGCAAAATACCATCCCTGCCTAGTTGCTATTCCACCAAGTCGCACTAAGCGTTTTCAAATGTCTTTTATAATGCGCACAGCAAAAGAGTGGAACTCTCTACCTGCGGCTGTGTTTCCGAGCGCATAAAACCCGAATCTCTTCAAAGTGAGAGTGAACAGGCTTCTTCTGAGTAAGCTCACTCCATCGTCGACTTTGTCTCTGTCACCTCTGACCTAGACTAGAATCAAGAGCAAACCCATTAAAAAAAAATAGTATATGTACGCGCTAATCTCTGGAACTTCCAGTCGAATTTGAAACTATATTTTTGCACTAGCTGCCCGGCGCGACTTCGTTCGCGTGGTCTCCTACTCCTACTCCTACCCTACTCCTACCAATCCTACCCCTGCCCTTCTACTTTAGTCCTACCCCTTCCCCACCTCTTACTACTACCCTACTCCTACCCTACTCCTAACCTACTCCTACCGTACCCCTACTCTACTCCTCCCCTACCCCTTCCCTACTCCTACCCTACCCTACCCCTTCCCTACTCCTACCCTACGCCTACCCCTACCCTACTCCTACCGTTCCACTACCCTACTCCTACCCTACCCCTACTCCTACCCTACTCTTACCCTACTCCTATCCTACTCCTGCCCTACCCCGAGCCTACTCCTACCCTACCCCTACTCTACACGATCATCCTATCTTCTCTTTCGCCGCGTTGCTCGGTGCGCTGCGTGGAGCCACACTGGCGCGTCGGCGGGTATTTTTTGTTTATATTGACATTTTTAATTTCGTAATATCTTTTGAATGGAATGTCCGATTTCAATAATTCAAAAAGTAATCAACAGGTATAGATACAGTCTTGAATACGAAATAATTTTTTTGGATAAGAATTAATACAAAGGTATGGATAACATGGTCTGATTTTGATCGGCATTTCTATCAACTTTTAAAATGTAAAAAAGTAGTTATAGTGACATAACTACAATAGTTGGACATATGGTCTCGCGGAGTTTTTTGTAGATATTGATATGTTCTATAATATTGTAGAACATTTTTTTGTTCTATCATCAATACTTTCCGCAGCGCATGCGATGAAAGACATTTTATGCCTAATTTTTTACACCTTGGGTTGGTTTTAGTAGGGATTTCTAAGGATCTCTAATTTTTTTTAGAAATAAATATAGCCTATGTTACTCAGTGATAATGTAGCTTTCTAACGACAAAAGAATTTTTGAAATCGGTCCAGTAGTTTTTGAGTTTATTCGTTACATACAAAAATACAAATCTTTCCTCTTTATAATATTAGTGTAGATGTAGATTAGTGTAGATTTCATAGCCCAATTCTTGAGGACGGCCATAGGCTATTTAACATCACGCGAGCAAAAATAAAGAAAAGTCAGCGAAAACTAAGTAATAGCGCGGACGGCCGATGCGATGCGATGGGGTGGGTCATGGGAACAACAAATTTCACACGGAGTGATGCGGACTAATCGAAAGGCTGCTGATTCCTGGCAGCACAGTTGATTTAAATATATCATTGTATATATATATTATTGTATTGAGCCAAGTAGCCGCCAGTAACAGATTGTTAATCCTGATATTTCCTTATTTTTGGTCTGGTACCTACCAGTGAATTACCGATTACACTAGCTATCGTAAATCGTGTTTCCATGAAGATAAAATGCTTCATTTATTTTCCTTAAACCTGACTTCTTCGTTGTAAATATCAACCATGACCATTTTATTGACCAGAAAAAAATAACCATAACACACCCTACCACCTTTGCAAACCCTGCGGGAAATAAATAAAAAATAAAAATAGTTTATTATTCACCATTAAAAAGTTACAATTATACAAATAGGTATATGACAAGTATTTCGACATTTCGATTTTGTATGAGATGCGTACGCATCCGTTCAGCCGCAGAAAACTGAACGGACTCCATACAAAATCGTTGTGTTGGGTTTGACGCATTTGGTGCACATCTCAACTTGTACACCATGCTCAAATGGTGAACTTAGCAACTGGTGCACTTCTCAATTGGTGCACTTCGCAAAAGGAGCAC
Source organism: Hydraecia micacea (assembly GCA_914767645.1). Lineage (NCBI taxonomy): Eukaryota > Metazoa > Arthropoda > Insecta > Lepidoptera > Noctuidae > Hydraecia > Hydraecia micacea. The sequence continues at coordinate 2,273,045 of OU611793.1, read as the reverse complement.
TTATTAAGATGAGTGGAGATTCTATGGACAAAAGCTGAACAGAGATGAATAAGTGTGGTTAGCCCCTAACTGATGGTCACCGACATCGCAATTACTTATGTTATTATGGGACATTGACAGTCAACACGTCTTATAAGCCTAAATCTTATTTTACAAAAAAAAAAACGTTTGAATATTTTAATTTTGATTGCAGCCATCTATCATAGTTTAATAAGTAAGTACTTGCATAATTTTATTATAAGTCGACCGTGACCTTTTCCGGTGCAAAAAAGAAAGATAATTATTGTGGCGTGTGCCCCTGATTTAGCATATATTTAATTTAAACCTTGAATTATAAAATTTAAATAGTCATTGAAATAGACATATTATGGTAGGTATAATTATTTCTTCAAGGGCAGATTTCTCAATCGTCGTCGTCAAAAAAAAAATGGCATTGTGACTTCTTTTATCTTATTTATCTTCTGACTTCTGACTCTTTTCTAAAAGACATTCCGCCTTGTTTGCGACCACCCTCCCACCGGAGTCCGGCGTCAAGCAGCCTGCTGTGTTTCGTCGATGCGTGGGAGCTCCAGTGCCTTAGGCATCTTCTGGGCACGCTCGTTCCATCATAGACCTCATCATACAGCAAAAAAAAATTTAAAAAATGGCCACATACCTACAGCAATAAATAGGGTGAAGTGGAAGGAGGGAAGGGAGGTCCTCCTTACCCTGTCGTGGGACACAATGGTTGATGAACAATCTATACTAATAATAAAGCTGAAGAGTTTTTTTGAATGAGCTAATCTCTGAAGCTACCAGTCGGATTTGGACATTCCTTTTTGCATTATCAAGTACTTACTAAATATCGTCGCTAATCTAACTAACTGACATATCTGACATTTTAGACTAAGCTGACTATAGAGTCTTTGGTCAACTGGACCCACACTAACTGAACTCGCGGGTCCAGTCGACTAAATCAAATTTTGAATAGGTCGACTGGACCCACTGCCAAATTTTATCATTAGTACAGTCAAGGAGTAAAGCCGAATATAGTAATTTGATACATTTTCCAAGTCGAATCTGATATCTGATCATGTATTCCCAACAAAACAGAACTCACGAAGTGACGTATCTGTTAAAACATTTATTATTAAAACAATATTAACACGATAACAATAGTAGTAATACTGTACTGTAAAATATGCTTCGAATCAGTTACGTCACTTAGTTAGATCAGCGACGATATTATTGAAAAACCACATCATTCAGGAATGCCACCACAAGGAATGATTTGTCAAGGCAACGGTGCGGTTTTTAAGAAGATGTAGACATGTGAAAAAAAATTGAATAACTAATGAGGAAGGCTATGTAACATCACGTTAGGGTCTAAAGGAGCCGAGCAAAATTAAAAAGTCAGAAAGAATGCTGAGTACTTACGTGATGCGACGGGTCGGGGGAACAAGAAATTTCACGCGAATGAAGTCGCGGGCAGCAGCTAGTAATAATAATAAATTACCAAGTTTTCGATTTTAAGAACTTCATGATGACCGTTATGTTCTTTTCAGAAGCAACCCACATGACGAGAAGGCCCTCAGGCTATCAACGGAGGAGCCTCTCCACCTGGGCCCACCTCCTCGGTCCTGCTATCCTCTCGTGGTGATCTTGGCGCGAGATCTACGGGACACCGGAGAGCTGAGGCCTGATGATACGGTAAGCATCATAATTTAGCTGAAAGACGTCCACTCGAGACCTGTCTGCTCTACAACGAAAATAACGAATTGAATGTCGTTGAACTGTTGCCATTGTAATGGGGGGGGGGGGGGGGGGGCTCGTGGCTAAGTAATAACAGCCGCATGGATCGGTCGACCAGGTTAAGCTACGCATGCTGCGGTTGGCCCGTGGATGGATGACCATCTTTACATACCAAGACCCTACCGTACCTAGGAAAGCACGTTAAGCCGTTGTACCCGGCTGTCATTCTTGGATCTTTGCAAGGCGTTATGGGTTATCAGAAGCCCAAAAGCACATATTCCAAAAGTCTTAACAAGGGGTATCGTATTACCCAGTAAGTGGGTTGTCCAATGTCCAGGTCAGATAGACAGTCGCTCCATGTAAAATACTGGTATTCAGGTGCATCCGGTTAGACTGGTCGCTGACCCCAAGATCCTTGGGAAAAGGCTAGGCAGATTTTGATGTTGCCATTGTAAGTGTGTACGCAATTACAGCATGTTCTCTTCATGGTAAGCAATATTTTCAGTGAAATTATAAATCATCAAACTTTCTCTGCAAGTTCAAGCAATCGCATACAACTTGCCAAAGCGTTTCATCATAGTAAATATCTTATGGTGTTTTAAGTGCCTACGCTGTCCCGAAGTTTTTCAGATGATTTTATATACGCATGCTAAGTATGTCAAGTTTACGATCGTCCAGAACATGTGCCAATTCGGTAAAAAACCTAAATAAACGCCTGACCTCTGAAGCCCAAGGCTGTCCAATAATTTTATTCTCTGCAAATAACATTCTTACACAAACACGTGCCCCACGTAGCTGCAGCCGTATTAATATTTTAATGTGAGGCGTAGCGTTCTACCAATGCGCAGAATGTGATACGAATGATATTTATTTTACACTAGCTTCTCCCCGCGACTTCGTCCGCATGCAATTTCTTGTTCCCCCGACCTACCCCGTCGCATCGCATCGCCTGCCCGCGCTATTACTTCATTTTTAACCGACTTCAAAAAAGGAGGTTCTGTATTCGACCCGTATGTATGTATGTTTGTATGTCCGCGATTTTCTCAAAAACGAATGAACCAATTTTGATAATACTTTCACTAATGTGATCTACATACTTTCAGGAAGGTTTTAGTGTATAATACATTATGTAATTATTCTTATGTACGATGTTATATGCATAAATGTACTGCATCTCCGGCATTTCTATGCGAATTTTGATGATTCTTCTAGTCGGTGTCTTCAATTCTTCAATGCACTAGTGTTATTTGAATTTGTGTGGAGTAGGTACAACTAAAAAGTGAAAAATAAAAACTTTTTTACAAAAAAAAACAACCGACTTAAAAAAAACTATAAAGTGATAAATAACTTTAATTTCGGAAGTCGGTGTCAAAAAACGAAAATGCGGAACCAACGACATCGACTTCCGAAATTAAAGTTATTTATCACTTTATAGTTTTTTTTGAAGTTGGTTGTTTTTTTTGTAAAAAAGTTTTTTCAGCGCAGCGTTCTTTTTGACTTTTTTTTGTTTTTGCTCGGCTCCTAAATAGCCTTCCTCAAGAATTGGGCTATCAAAGGCAACAAGAATTTTTGAAATCCGACTGGTAGGTCCAGATTCCAGACCAGACGTTAGCGCGTTCAAACAAACAAACTCCTCATTAGTATATTCGCTTCGAAATAATGCCATGCCTCTCCTTCTGAGATATACAGGCATTATATTATGTGTGTTAAAATGCATGTTCATTTTTGCAGGTGGCGTTAATAAGCGTAGTTCACATCAGGGACGACCAGTGTCCACTGCCGAGCGGCGTCATCGCACAGTACTTGAAGCAAGCGAACGGACACCTGTCCTGTTTGAAGGTAAGACGTTTGCGGATTTTCACACGCTTGTAATTAAGAAAGCCTTCAAAGGTCTGCGTAATTTACTTGGCATGTCCATATATTTGCCACCGGGTACCCGGGTCGTGTGAATAAGGTCTTTGAAGCCCTTTCATACCAACTCTGAAGAATGAAAAACGAAAAGCTGTTCCCTACATTTTGTCGATTTATTCCGGTCTGATCCCCTGAGCCCCCCCCTTCCACTCCCCCCCCCCCCCTCCTCGATCCCCTGCTAGTTCATCTTCTGTTTTACACTTTGTCTTAACCACTTTATGCTAGGTTAGTCGAGGAGTTCCAAACTCCGGGCTGTTACTCAGAACTTTCTAATAGAAAAACCCAATAACATTTTGCTCGATCTGGGAATCAAACCCAGGGCCCCCGCCCTAGGTTAGCGGTCGCGCCTGCGGCCACGATACCAACGGGCAGAGCACACATAAAGTAAAAGGGCGCAGTGCTGCACACCCCTACCCTATTTCAAGTTAAACAAATATCAACTTTATTTCAATAAAAATTCAGTTGATTTCAGAGTGACTAGCACCATTGACAAAGTTATAAAAATGTTTGAAGTTGTAGCGTAAACTGAACTTAATTGTGTAGGAATTAAAGTTATTTTTCCATGAATTCATATTTGTGTACATTTTTGGAAAATAAATCGCGAATGCACGGTAGAAGAAATAGAGCGTTACTTACCTTCCGGCGGACAAATAATTCATCGTCTGCTCAGCGTTTTATGGGCCAGTGTTAATTTTTTTTTCTTTATTCATTTATTTCAGGCGACGCAGGCCCATAGATAAATACCTTAACCTAAACATATTACATATTTTTATTATTAAATTAGTTAAAGTGTTATCATGTTGTATGTGGTGTTCCAGCAACTGTACGTGAGCGGCGAGTGCGGCACGCCGGCGGAGGGCTACGGCGCGGCGCACGCGGACGCGCTGTGCTGCGTGTGCGCCGCCACGCCGCTGTCGCGCGCGCTGCTGCCGTGCCGCCACGCCTGCCTGTGTGCCGACTGTCTGCGTGAGTACAGACGTACATCGTAACCACACGCTTGTTGCAAGGTGGTAGGGAAACCACTCCACGTCCATACTGTGGGAGTCATCATCATCGTTCAGACGAAAGATGGACTGCTGGACATGCCTAGGTCTAGGTCAAGCTTATAGTGACCACGACCTGGAGGCCTACCACAAGATCTTAACGAGATCCATTTTAGGACCTAAACTGAACTGTTCTTCTAATTCGTACCATGACGTCAGTTTAACGATTCAGTTTAAGCCGTGCCATCTGCTACACTGCTGACAGCGATTGTCCCAAACTGAGTCGCAAGTTTTGGTTTATTTCATACTTGTTTGGTACCATGACGTCCATAGAGCAGCTCAAGCGATGCAGTTTAGGAACCTAAACTGAAATGTCTTGTTTTTGAATCGTTTTTAATTAGATCCTGGTAGGCCACCTGTCCTCCAACGGTTTCCCACGACCTTTACCAGTTTATCAGTCCCTCTTATTTGATCGCATCAACTCACCTTGTGTGACATCATTATACACATACATTCAAAATAAATAGCTAGCGAATTTTCGCAGACGTGTGGGTATCGATATTATATACATGATAAAGCGAAAAAGTAATTAATTTGATGATTTTCTTTTGTGGGGTCATCGACCGCTGTTACTGTATTTACTTGAAATAACAGTTTTTGTTGTGTAAACTTCACGGACGTGAATATCTATAAACGATAAAACACATTTTTTAAAGTCACACTAAGTAAAAACACTACCAGCGGTCGTTGATATCCTAAGCAAAAAAAAACAGTGGCACTCCGGGAGTGCCGACAGAAGTGAAAACAAAACACAAACAGAATACTTTGCCATCACTCAAACTCAACTCAAAGCATTTATTTCAATTAATACCAGGCACTTTTGAATTGTCAAGAAGTCGGTCAGTCAGAAAATATGAAGCTAGTTGCCCATTCCAAAGCGTAGGTACCTATGGAGAAGAACGGGCAAGAAACTCCATGGACACTCTATTAAATTATATTTTTACTAAAATATTACTTATATAATTTATGTTCAATTTATAATTATATGTGAGAACGATGTAAAAAAAAGACTTACGCGTTAAATGCGTCCGGAGTACAGCACTCACTGACATATCGGATAGGTCTACATTAAAACCGAGTACATCGCGAGGACAGCCGAACACATCTGAAGCGGTGTCCGGTAACAGTGGCGCGAATTCAATGTTTTTTTCCATCTCAAAAAAAGCCCAACGCGCCTAAAGAAGTTTCCCCTTCAAAAAATCAAATCTTTTTTATATTTATAATTGTAAAATAGGCTGTGTTAGAAATAAATATGATCCCCTTTTTATATTTATTTTATCGTGTATACCTAAGTATCGATACCCATCACGTCTGCAGAGTTTCGCTAGCTAATTTAATATGACCCTGTATACATAACCAACCTATAATGCTCCTTCTTATTGCCGGGACTGAGGTAGGCCTCTGAGAGGGAGCGATCCCAGTTAGATTTGATAGATATCTGAATGTCTCAGAATGTATGGCTCTAGGACATGCCGGTTTCCTTACGACGATGAAATCCTCCCAAGTTTTTCAAAACCCGCTGTCATACGTCTGTTTTTAAATATGTTTTTCTAACGGCCGAGTACTGTACCAACTTGTTCTGACCTGAATCGCGCATTGTCCGGCCGCGCCAGATTTGCCAAAGATGTAAACAACAATGGCTGCTCAAAATTGAATAAATCGATAAATGAGAGTTTTTATGTTAAGTAATGTTAGTTTTCGTCTAAATCTCCGAGCTAACGAGCGAATAAAATGTTATTTTAATTTTTTCATTTTACCATTTATGTACACTCAAATATGGACTGGAAATTAGCCAGACTCATGTATCGAATGGTGATCGTACCGTGCATGATACATGGTTTGAAAGTATCCGCACTTACCAAAGCCAACAGATCAAGACTCAGAAGATATGAGCGAGTTATCATGAGAGACTTGATTAACCACTCTAGGAATAAACCAAGACAAAAGAAAATGCATGAAATCTTAGACGGAAAAACAGTAACCAAACGCATCAAGAATCAGGATGTGCTACCTCGCACATGTCTACAGGCGGCGCAAACCACACCTGCTGCATGCAGCAATGCAGTACAAGGCCAGATCCAAGAAGGTCGGTCGACCTATTTACACATGGAACGACAATTTAAAACAGGACATGAAGTACTTTGACAAGGATATCAATTTTTGGATGGATACAGCTGAAGACAGAAGTAAGATCAAGATCGCCGCTAGCGAGGTTTACGAAAAACCGGAAACGGATAGTAGCGAAACTTCCGAAGATGACATTGAAAACAGAAACATCTAACACAACACAGCAGAGCGACGACATACAAGAGAACCGAGAAAGCACTAGAACCCCGCCAAAAGCTCAACAATGAAGCTCGACCTTAACAAACCTGGCGGCAAGGTCACTAAAAGATGCCCATCCATAGATATAATTACCCATCTCTCCACTAGCACAGATTACTGAATAGTTACTACGTAACAGATACTTCACTCAGTAGAAAATTTCCAATACCTATTACGATAATTGCCTACTCCCTCGCGTCAACAACCACTGTATGCTAAAATGCGCCTAAATGCTCAAGCGTACAGCAGTGATTGCTTCGCACCGCGCGATTCCACAGTAATCGCAGGGCTGCCTCTTCGATAAAATTAAATTAACATAACTTTTTATCTATGTTATTGAGAACTGTGAATATGTTCTGACTTTTATGTGGCAGTTAAAAATTTTATCATTTATAAAACATTTAACCAACTTAAAAAAAGGAGGTGATCAGACATACAGGCCAAACTGAGAAGTTTGACTTGTATGGTTTGTAGGTATGTATGTTTGTGCGCGATAATCTTGCGTTTGGCTAAACCGATATCGATGCGGTTTTCAGAAAAGGATTTGTTACATACATTTAGGAGAACGTTTTAAAATAAGTATAATACTTCTTAGTTTGATGATGATCTTCGGAGATGTTCACTAGAAATGAAAAAAAAAAGCCTTAAAAAAAGAGAACCGACTTCAAATAAAGCACTAAGCCGTAAGAAATAATTTGTTTTTTTTTTATGTTAGTGCTAACAGCTGGTAATTACGAATCGAAAAAGCACCGACATCAAAGAAGAAATTATTTCTTACGGTTTAGTGTTTTGAAGTCGGTTCTCTTTTTTAAAGTTTGTTTTATTATATTTGTAAGTTTGTTTTGTTAGCACGTAAGGCACCACACGGCATCGTAATACGCGTACGAACGAACAGCACTATTAAAATTGAACGGCGTGCGCGCGCTTCGCTTGCGAAAACCGCACTGAATTTGGTCCGCCGGCGGACCGAGACCGCTCGGCTGGGCGGTAGGCACTTATAGCGCGCAAGTACATGGAGTGACGGAGGCCTGCCACTAGTCCAATGCTTGCTCTAGGATGCATATCCGGTAGGCTCTTAAATCCTTACCTATCCTTCGGGCACGTCTACCCTACCATTACCGCGCCCCCCGGTCTATTCCTTGATATGCAATGGTAGCTGTAGCACCATGAACATGAGGCTACAGGAGCTAGTGCGAATCTTGGGGTTCATTCGATTAATCGAGTCTGGTTTAACCATGCTGGGATCGGTGCAATTCATTCATTCATTCATTCATTTACCATTTATGTACACACAAGAAAAAAAGAGAACAGAAACATAGGTACAATACAAAGGTGATGCTTATTTAGTAAGAAATCTCTTCCAGCATACCTGCGATAGGACAATAAATAGAGAGATGTATACAGCGTGTGAAAGAATAAAGGAGACAAAAAAATGTTAATAACATTAACAAACATAAATATTGATGTTATTGTCAGTCGGCGTTAGTTTTACAAAGGCCATTGTCTACACCAGTCACAGCGCTGTGATTTATACAGACTATACAGTATGCCGTAAGCAATTAACTTTGACCCACACCTCCATATAGGAGCGAGATATATTTTATAGCTTATTGTTTTGAGCATTCATGGCGATCGATATAACAAGAGTGATTATTGCAATAATTGCATCATAAAAGAATAATTGGTTTTTATAACGGTTGATGAATATACATGTAGGAAAAAACTGATTTTTTATCGCGATTTCGGGTTTGGTCCCATAGTAAAAGATGTTCATAATGATGAGTACAATGACCTCTTAAGAGGTTGTTGGTGTTTTTCCAATAACCCTGAATATATGGAAAAGTAAATACAGCGTTGCTATGTTCGATTTGAAGAGAGAGACATTTCAGCGTTGTCTCTGAGATGGCAGTGGCCTGTAGCACAGATTACTGAATATATTATAAATATTGTAGATATCTATAGACGGAGATGACCGTTTCTCATGGGCCAGCATGTTTGCCACCAAATAATACAAAATGGCAGCTAAAATAAAACTATAAGTACTTTCAATAGTTATTTATTGGTACTTAAGAGGACTACATGACCTAAAGCGCGGTCTTTGTCGGACTGCATAGAAAAGAAAGAGAAGCGCGATGCCACAACGCTGGTAATTTATTGCAAAATATGAAGCAATTATCGATTTGCGAAAAATCTAGTGTTTGGACAAAAAAACTAAAACACTATAGTTTTAGTATGTTGCTTGTAGAATAATCTGACAAAAAATCATAATGATTGTATGTATATTAGTATGAATTTTGTTGTAAAAAAAAAGTTTTTAGAGGTATCTTCATGATTTTATTCTATCGTACCAAATAAGTTGTATTATGTTTTCAACACACTATGTTCCTAGCATTTATCCTGAAGAATATCATATATTTTTTTGAGTTTTTTTACTGTAGTTTATCATATACTTTTATTGTTTCTAAAACTTGCGTTTTTTGTGTTTAGGTCCTGTAAGCCCCTTAATCATTAAAAATTACCTACCACCAGCTCCTATAACAATGATATTTTAATCTCACTTCAGTGTGGAAAAGGGATGAAGCTATACAGGACGAAAATATGTCGAAACTGTCAAGTTTATTTCTCAGATAAAAGTTTTGAAAAATCACCCCAAAAATCACTTTCATATCCTCAACGCATCCTACGTTAATCGCTTCACTATAGTGTAGAGCAGTAGTTGGCCAGTGGTAACGGGCCCTGACTTACACTTATTAGGTCGTGGGTTCAAACCCAGGCAGGCGCTTCACTTTGTGTAAGTAATTTTATCACCACCTGCTCTCAAAATGAGGAAGAAAAACATCGTGAGAAAAACGCCATGTTCTAGAACCAAAACTTCGAAGACATGAGACATCTACCAACCCGCACTGGAACCGCGTGGTGGATTACAGCCCACTCCCTCTTGAAGAGAGGAGGCCTGTGTCCTAGCTCCTAGCAGTGGGAATATTATAGGCTGATTATGTAAATATCATTCCACTTTATCATCACAATTATTCCGAGAGGGGAATAGATCACGATCCACGACACGCAGTTTGGACAAAGTTTGAGCTATTTGTCAGCCCTGTTCATTCCGAAAGGTAAATAGTCATGAAGAGAGGAGACCTGTGTCCTAGCAGTGGGAATATTATAGGCTGATTATGCTACAGCGTCAGCATAGCATCGCTTGCGACCTTCACTGTGCCACTTACCAATTAATTGTTATTCTGGTCGCACGCCGCATCAGCGTTCAGGCTATCAATACAAATGCAGCGGCTGTCAATGTTACTGGCGCCTTGAGAACCCGACCTTAGGAGACGGATCTTAACCTTTTTGGATCAAGGCAGGATACATTTATAAGTTAGTTAAAATGGGAGCTGAATCTTAGCGGCGCGAAAATGCTAATCTTCCATTTCCACCTACATTTATTTATTCTTTTGTTTTCTGTTAATTTAAGAAAGAAAGAAAATACGTTTATTTGCGGTAAACATGACGCAGAAAAATAACAAACACAAAAATAACAAGTTGGGAGAAAATATACGTCACATCCACGCTAAACGGCCATTGCTCAGCATAATGCTAAGACCCTATGCGAGACAAAGACCCCGCGCTGGTTTTCAGCGACAGCCGGCGTTGACGTGATGACTTCAACCGGTGCAGCATACGATAAGACTAAAAAAACAACAATCAGAATAAGAAATAAAATAAATATACATTACCTAGTACTAATTGTTTTAAATTTTGTGAATTTCTTTAATGTTTCTCCTTTTGCTGCTATCTTTTTACAGGGACCATAATAAGTACCTACCTAGCTATAAGCTTCTTTGTAACATGGAACGCAATAAATGAATAATTGATAATTCTCTAATTTTCCAGCAAAACTAGACAAGTGCCCGATCTGCCGCAGCGCGATCACGAGCTACTTCTGCATCAGAAACGACGACGAGCGAGAGCTATCCGAGCTCAAGCAGCAGCGGTTCTTCAACCGGAGACTGTTCAACCTGTTCCATTACCACTAGCGAGGTAACCTTTGTCCCAATAAGGCTGAGAATCGTGAGTGTTTTAGCTGAGAGGAAGTGGCGCAACAAACTCCCCAGCAACACGTCCGCCGACGTGTTTATAGACCTCTCTAAAAACGACGAAACATGGGTGTGATATACACCTGTATAGATACGAAACCCTAATAACCAATGTTATTAAAAATGTGTTAATTTTAACAAATTAATGCGTTAAATATTTGCATGCCAGTCCATGGCGAAATATGTAAGATCATCACTTTATTTATAAGACCTTAATGTACCATGTTTTAAAGCAAATAAATATATTCTATTATATATTCTATTCTATTCATGTTTCGTCATTTACGCAAGGCGTATTAAATTCTGACTCTTTGTACGACTTGTTTGCATAACATTCTGCATCTGGCGCATACACTTCATTATTTTTAAGAAGAAACGAATCAATGGATGACTTATGGGGTTATCCTATCGCCACTAACCGAGACACTGGACTGATACTGAGACTTTCCACTCAGAAGGCCAATTCTCATAATTTAAAACGTTCTAAATCTCTCTTTTTAATTCTCGTTAAAAAAATGTAGGGAAAATTTTGACAGATTGAGACTGAGATCAGACTGTGAACGTTCTTAAAATTACGAGAATTGCCCCTCAGATGTGCACTGAGCAAAGAGCTCTCACATTTTCTTCAATTTCACATTTCGCCTTCTCAGTTTATAAGTAATCAATCCAACTCGTCCCGCCATCTCCTTCGCGGACTGCCGCAAGTGTTATTCTAATAAAAAATCCAAATAATATTCTTAATTCGTAATATATTTTTGTTTCAGGTAACCAAAACAGTGACTGACGTTCATTATAACGTGCAAGAACATTAACAATGTCATTTCGACTTGCCACTAGTTACAGTGTGATAATATCGTTAAAAAAAAACTATCGACTAAAATAAAAACTAAAAGAAAATACGTAAAAAAAATATTTTTCAAAGTGAGTAAAAGACGGTATCGAGACTGTTTAATTAAGGTAGTGAAAATTTTATGTGTGATTATGACGTGATACGTGAGTGAATGAATGCAGTGATAATGCGTATAACACTGCCTATGTCGATGCACGGTGCACTCACAATTCCAAATTGATGAGTGACGCGGCATACCGCATACCGTAGCATTTAAGTCTTGCTAAAATACAACTCGCAAGAGTTCACTTGGGACCCTCCCCGCCCCTCTCCTCCCGTTACCGCTCTCGCCTTCGACCCCTCAGTACCGATTACATCATCCGAGCGAAGTCTCAAGTAAACCCTTGCTGGTTGTACGATTACTTAAATTCCGTGTCGAACTGTCTTGGGCTTTCGGGCAATTCTCGTACTTTTTTAATAACGTTCGAGATTCTAATTTGTAGGTAGACCATTTTCTTTATTGTTAGTACTTGTTGACAGGCCTACACTGTCCTCCCATACCTGTTAACACTGTAATTTGAAAACATAGTAAAAGCCAATTATTTTTAAAAGAGTAACCGTGGAGTTTCTTGCCGGCTCTTCTGACGTTTCATAAGGGTCAGTTCACACCGCGACGCGACGCGGCGCGCCGTTTTCAAGATAGCAATACAATTATAGACCTTATCTACTACAAAAAAAGGTACACAATTCAGTGAGGTGGGCCGCGCGGCATAGCTCGACGTAGTAGACAACACCTCACTGAATTGTGTAGTGGATAAGGTCTATAATTGTATTGCTATCTTGAAAACTGCGCGCCGCGTCGCGTCGCGGTGTGAACTGACACTAAGTGCCCTTGTAGGTTTATGTGAAATAAAATGTTTTGATTTTAAATCTCAGACTAAGGCCGCGTCCCAGTGACCTATATTATACAAGTTCGCTGGACTAAAATATACTATACGAAATAACAGTCGTTTTTTGTGCCGATACAAAGCGCGAGCGTCTCACGAACTAAAATTGACACATGTTGCAAATGGCCGCCGTGTTGTTTTGGTACGTCTCTGGTGATTTAGGTCTATAAGGTAATAAGATTTTTTTGTGTATTTTGTGTTTATTACGAGATATTTAGAACATTTTTATCACGCATTTTGTAAAACTGGCTATGAAAAATTTTTGTTCCACGGACTTCACGGTTCTCATCAGTGTATCAGTGCTAAAATGGCGAAAATCAAATGTCTTCGTTTTGATATCGATAGTATGAAGTCCAGCGTACTTTTATAATATAGGTCACTGCGGTGTCCTCATATAAATCTTCAATGTCCCAATAAAAAGACAATAATAGTGAAGGGCGGGCGTTTTGGGGGACTGTCTTTTGTAATTTTGACGTTCGAAAAGTGCTGATCCTCAGCCTAGTCTGAATAAATGAGTTTTGATTTTGATAATAGTAAAACAATGGTCGCCGAACGGAATCAACTTGCTTGGCGGCTGAGGGGACGAACGTAGCGCAAATACGTGATCGTTATGAGTCATATTCAACGGCGAACGGGCCCTCTTTCGGGGCGCAGCGCGCGTCTTCACTCCCTGACAGAGGGCCCGTTCAGATTTTCTGTGAAAAAGTCTGTAATTTACCTAAATTACTGAAAAGTTATTAATAAAAATCGTTATTTATACTTTAAAAAAGTTTGTACGTACGAGAATTGGCCTTAATCCCTGACATTCGGACGAATTCGCGAACCCACAAGTGTAGGACAAAATTTGCAAAAATGTTTCGCGCATGTGACGTGGTCAGATAGAAAGACCAGCACCCTAATTGCGTAACACACTATCAATCGGAATCTGAATAATTTTGAAGCAAATTGCTAATACATTGCTTCATAAGTTCGAAAAATTTGTCTGCTCAACACGTAAATAACGTAATGAATGTTGTTGAACTGTCAAAATGAATCCGATTCCGATTGATAATGTGTTACGCAATTGCCCTGCTGTTCACACGGCGCTGACCTGTACGATATTTTACGGTAAAAAGTTAGGATCACACATCAACTTCGCTCGCAAATCATCAGGATAAACAACCACACCAGTAATGAAGCATCCCTCACCTACGGAGTTCCGCAAGGTGGTGTCTTAGGACCTACCCTTTTCCTGGTTTACATAAACGAGCTCTGTAAACTTGATCTAAGAAACTCCAAAGTAATTGCTTACGCTGATGACACTGTTATCCTGGTTCGTGGTGGTGACTGGAACGAATCTCGGCTTCAGGCCGAGTCAGCCTTGCGAGTTACTATGGGATGGCTCACACAGAATTTGGTCACCCTCAACTTGGATAAAACTAGATTTATCACTTTTAGTCCAAGGCAAGCGCCACAGCCAGCCCCACCCTTCCGTCTGACAGCTCATGCGTGCCATACAATGAGGACTGCCACCTGTGCCTGTCCTGAAGTTATGCGCACGGACTCAATAAAATATCTTGGAGTCTGGGTCGACGCTATGGAAGCTACCTACAGTAAGGCACTCTTTTGTGCTAAATACAGTGTTGCAGAAACATTCAAACTTGATTTTTGACCCTGAGTTTAGAAGACAAAAACGTAGAACTGACAGAGTCTGCCCGACAATTTTCAATTCAATACCCGATGGTGTTAAATTGGAAATTTTCCGCCGGCAATTCATTTTCTGCAGTATAAAGTGCTTACTATTTATCCATGTACACACGGCTACACATCAAGCTATATATTTCCAGTTTTAGCTGACCTCGCATTGTATAGGTTTTTCTTACAATCAGAAGTCATCTTATACTGGTTAATTATAGCTTGATGTGTAGCCGTGTGTACTCTCCGGGTTTGCAAAAAAGTTATTGATAAATAACTTCATACTCTCACATACGAAGAACTGGAGAACTTAGTCAAACCCTAAAGATCTTTCTTCCGTAGGCTGCACACCAAATACACGTAGCGTTGAATGTGCTCGTGGGGAGGTTCCACAAGCACACTCTACACTCACACCCTACAGACATGCTCTACAGTCACATACAACACTCCCACATGCAAAACATTATTTTAATTTTTACTATTTTGTTTTTTTTTTTAATAATTTTTATTATAGTATTTTCATCTCTGGAATCTGGAACGCTGTCGTCTCCCTCTTGGAGGCGGGCGTTAATAGCTGCGACACACTTTTCTAACTAATGTAGCTATTTACGTACGCAATCAAGTTTGTAAAAAGTGTTTTTGTTCCAGTAAAGATTATTATTATTTCCTTTATTTAACTAAATACATATATATTATATTTTTAAATATTACAATATAAAAACATTTAATTAAAAATATAAAAAATAGTAGCCCAAGTAAAGATATAATATCTCTACGTTGACGTCGTGGTGGGGGTTGCGCGGTCGGCAATTATTATTCATCATCATCATCAGCCTAGCCTTTTCCCAACTATGTTGGGGTCGGCTTCCAGTCTAACCGGATGCAGCTGAATACCAGTATTTTACATGGAGCGACTGCCTATCTGACCTCCACAACCCAGTTACTGGGTAATACGATACCCCTTGGTAAGACTGGTTGTCAGACTTTCGGGCTTCTGACTACCCGTAACGACTGTCAAAGATCCACGAATGACAGCCGGGACCAACGGCTTAACGTGCTTTCCGAGGCACGGAGGGGTCTCATTTAACTAAATACATATATATTTTTAAATATTAGAATATAAAAACATTTAATTAAAAATATAAAAAATAGTAGCCCAAGTCCAAGTAGAGATATGATATCTCTACGTTGACGTCGTGGTGGGAGTTGCGCGGTCGGCGATTAATTATTATTATTCATAACAAATGCCGTATGAAACTGCCCTGTGATCCCAAAATTATACAGTAAAATATCGTAGTGATCATCACCCGTGAAAACGGAGCCTAAATGTGTTGCTTCATTTGTTTTTCTTATGTGTTAGGCGGGTATTACATCTCCGCCGCGAAACTGTAGTAATTCCGCCATGACTCGTTCGTTCGTTGTACGACAAGCGAAACTGCTTGTTCTAACGCATAGATTTGATTATGATTCTATCGAAGTAAACCTATACTGTATTTACTAAGTCGAAAGCGACGACATTTTGCTCCGATTGCTGCAATGCTGACTCTCATGACGTTCCGCGACTCGAATCGCGACATAATGTATTAATGTTTCTTAGCGGAATTCGTTAAGCGGTTTCCTTTCATTATTTTCGCGGTGGAGGTGTACTAAGGCCCTTTAATGTTACCCCGAGATTCCTTGTGGGAACGCCCGTGGTCAGCGAATACCTAAGGGCTGTTATGTATGTTTGTTTTGTGTAATTTTTAAAAACATGGGCCTCGACTTTCGATACCGATGCAATCAGAAAGGAATCAGGAAGTGATTTTTCAATGGGATCTCCCTTCGATCGTGGCTCATGTAACTATGTCTGTATGTATGTAAGAATGGGTGGAAATTATGGAAAACTGTGATAAAGATGCTTTGTAAATTTGCTGTAATATGTAAATATATCTTAGGGTTTATTGTATTTTTTTTTTGTCGATGACCCTTTGAATGACGACGGTTTGCGTAAAATTGTATAGAATTATTAGAAAATTGTAAATTTAAATGCACTTTCATTATCTAAAATTGTAAATACAGCGAGTTGGCTATTGGCTTTATGAATTCACATAATTTATTACATTTTTTGTTCAAATTCTTAATAAAACAATTTTTAGTAGGTACTCAAAACAATATTCAATTATTAAAATATCGACGTTCAAAGGGTCAAAATAAATGTAGTTACTAAAGAAGGATCTCACTTTTATTAACAAAATTGACCCCTGGGGTCCTATTATGACGTATTAAAGCTACAATTTTTCCAGTGTGAGAGAGAGACTAAGTGATAGAAAGCCGATAGCACCATCTCTTTCTTGCAATGGAATAATGATGGCATTAATACTTCATAATACGGCTCCTGCACATTTCCGACAGACTATAGTCCTTGCGGAACCAGTTGGCCGCGCCTTAGGTATGTGAGCGGTGGGACGGAGGGTTGGGGGCGCATTACTCAGTACGTGCGTTGCGAACCGCCGCCTCACCCCTGTCCCCACCTCAGCGGCCAACTAGATCCGCGCGGACTATAGAATTATTATTTTTTTTTAATACAAATTGCCTAAAAACCGTTAAGTGTCAGTATTTTATGTTTATTTTATATTGTAAAAGTGGGACTTCCTTCATCAAGTCTTAAATACTTTAGCTTCTAAATAAGGACTATTTATAAAAAAACCACGAAAAGTCACCGGTTAAACTAGTTATACAACCATGTACATACTAGAGAAATGTAATATAAATTATTGTGATTAAAAAATTTAAGTAATCATTCATAGCATATTTAAATAACATATTTTTCTATGGTACATGTGTAGTGTTGATGTAATATTTTAGTCCTATGTAGTCTTCCAGATACCCTAATGTAGATCTCATTTGAGTTACAATAAATATAATTTATATGAAAAACATGATTTTTATTTACAAATGAAACGGCGGGCTGTCCTGAAAATTATGACAGCGACAAAAAAAGATGTCATGAACTACAAGCGTTCTCTTTAGATTAAGATAATTAGATGATGTTAGATTTGTGTAACGAAAACATTTAAAAGAAAGAAAAAAAATAACATTTTCAAAACAAAATAATTTTTCATTACTTACCGCTCCTCTCCTTCTGTCGTCCAGCATAGAGCTTCGGGGTCTCCACAGCGGAGTACAGACAGACCAGCAGGTGCGAGGCCTGGATCCTATCGTAGAGGGTGTCACCGGTCACCGGCTATGGGCACAAGCTTTTGGAAGAAACTGTTAACCTATTGACCGCTTGTGTCGTATTTATGCGACACATATTTCCGTGCCCCTACCGCTCGTGTCATATTTCTGCGACAGAGAACATGCATGATTTTTTCGTTCTATTTAATAACGAATGATTAGACAAACGTTTGTTCATCTTCTACAGTCCTTTCACAGACCTCTGACGGTAAGCAAAGCAGCAGCCCACCAGCAACCTTATTGCAACGAGAATAAAGATCACTGTAGCCATACCCATCCCTTATTGAAACAACACTAATGACCGAGATGGCAGCGAAGCGGCGAGCAGTTTCAGTGTCGTATAATTTTAAACTTTATCTTCATTACTATAATACATAGTATCGCTTGAGAAACTTGAGTTGTCGTAGTGCTCGCGGCGCCGCTGGCGGCCGCGCAACCTTTTCAAGTTTGTCAAGCTATACAATGTATTATAGTAATGAAGATAAAGTTTAAAATTATACGACACTGAAACTGCTCGCCGCTTCGCTGCCATCTCGGTGTGTTTTAAGCCTAAGTGTTTTAGTAAATAAATGTATATACTTACTTACTGTGATTTGACAGTGATGTAAAATATCTGTGAGAGCCTGCTGTGTTTTGCGTTGGAAAATCGTGATCTATGAGAAGATTGGTTTTTGATTACAGTCCTGAGTATGAACAACTACCGGACCGTTAGCACTTGTATCAAATCCAAGATTTATGTCCATAACGTTGCTTTTGTAAACGGTTTAAAAATGTAAAACAACGCATTACCAAAACAAATCTCATTTATTCTTATCTACGCGTTACTATCGCTCCTCTCCTTCTGTCGTTCGGCATAGAGCTGCGAGGTCTTCACAGCGGAGTACAGGCTGAACAGCAGGTGCAAGGCCTGGATCCTGTCGTTGAGGGTGTCACCGGCTATGGGCACGTCGAATAGGCCACAGACAAGGTCCACGTATTGAGAGAGGGAACAGTCTAGGGTTCCGGAAGGGAATCCGACCTCGTTGAGTGTTTCCTCCATCGATTCCGGCCATTCCTCCATTAGTGTATCGATATCGGGCATTTTACTGGAACAAAAATGCTTGTTTTAAACTAGTCTTGAGCGAATTTCAAGCGATTTATTTTATATAACAAATTAAATGAGAATAGCCCATAGCGTGACTCAAATATCAACTAGTCTGTAAGGCGGTAGAAAGGCTAACTGCCCAGGGTGCGCAAGACGTACCGTTTAGGTCCAGACTGCTACTGGGAAGTACCTCATAGAAAAAACCAACAAAACTGCCCGACCTGAGGACCTAACCCAGGACCCCATGCTCAACAGTCGCACTTACGACTACTGGACCAACGACACAGGCAAGGCTCCAGCATTAAGTAAATAATCTTTACTACTTTTGACAACATAAGAATAATCAACCTATAATGACGTTCCCACTGCTGGGACACAGGCCTCCTCTCTGTGAGAGGGAGTGGGCCGTAGTCACAGCCTTTGACAACAATTCCCAGAAAGTTGAAACTTTACTATGGCTGAAAGTATCTAACTGCCTCATAGACGGGTGCGCCAAAGTTCACCTAAATTTTCAACTCCGATAATTAGAAATCCGAAAATGTTCTTCCTAACATTTTTCATCCTAACAGTCACAATTCCTAACTACTCTGTGTCTAATGTTCATAATTCCGAAGCATTCAACTTCATAATGTCAGTAGCAATAAACATCTATTATACTTTTATTTGTTTTCCTATATTTTCTCAACATAACCATCTTTTACACTATTATTCAAAGTCATATCTTTTTTTTTTATAGCGGTGTGTACCTGCAAAGATAGTTATTGGTTTAGGTTAGGTTAGAACTGTGACCATAATGCACGAGCCGAGCGAGCGAAGCGAGCGTGCCGCGGCAGCGGCAGCGGTCGGCGAAGTGCCAGAACCGAATCGGTCCTATAATTATTGGTTTAGGTACGGTTAAAACTGCGGTAATTATGGTAATTATGTTTAGGGATAAAAGCGTTATGATAAAAAACAGTAGGAGTTTAAATATATTTACATTAATGATATTATTAATTACAATTTTCGGAAACATGAGTGTTATGAACATCGCCGATAGCACTACAAATAGTATGAATGAAAACTTTAGGATGAAAAATTTTAGGAAGAGTGATCATTCGGATTACAAATCATTAGGAAGAACAATTTCGGGTAAAGAACTTTAGGTGAGCCAATATGGACCCCTCATATACAAATAGACCTTGTCGATTTATAACGTGCAAGTGACACTCAACCTTAGGTTGATAAACCATTTACGAGGTCGACTGTAACTGATACCCGAGGATCAAACCCAGGATCCCATTCTCAGCAGTTGGACTTGCGGCCACTAGACCAAAGTTCCAGTACATGGTTTATAATGGGTTGTTTTTAGGGTGTAGTATAGGTACACTTCTGCTCAACCCTTCGAAGATTACAGGGATGATGTTACGTTATGTTGTGTTTATTTACCTGGTGTACGCCACAGTCGGCGCTGGTTTGGACAGGTGCAGCTCACTGACGTCCTTGATCCAGCGCTCGATGGCTTTGGAGTTCTTCTCCGCATTCTCTATCTTCTTTGTTAACTGTCAGTATTGTAAAACATGTTATTTAGCTAGCTGTTGTTCAGGTTGGCTTGTATTCTAAATATTTTGTACTAAAGTCTATTCAAACCCATGTTTTCAATTGACGTTACTTAAACGAATACAAACTTTATACCGGTGTAAATTAATTTGATTTCAGAATTACACTATTGGAAAAGTCATAAAAATGTTTGATGGTGTAGTGCAAACTGAATTTTTGATGTGGGAATTAAAGATGTTTTTCCAAAAACATATTATATTTGTTTACATATTTGGAATATAATCGCGAACGCTGTATGCACGACCCAATTACTTGGTTTACCTGTTTTTTTAGGTTAGACTCTTATCGTACAAAATGATATGAGACGTACTTTATCAGCTAGCTTCTCCATCAGAACAAAACACAGTTTACGACAACTGTCATTTTGACAAGAATCTATCACACTAACATTATAAAGGCGAAAGTTTGTGAGTGTGTTTGTATGTTTGTTACTTCATCAAGCACAAACGGCTGGACCAATTTTGATAACATTTAGTAGCTGACACCCTTATGTGTTAATCCTGGTTATAAACTATATCTGTGTGCCAAATTTCATCCAAATCCGTTCAGTAGTTATTGCGTGAAGAAGTAACAAACATACAAACACACTCGCAAACTTTCGCCTTTATAATATTAAGTGTGATATAGGTAGATGCTGCTTACCACAGTGGACTTGGCGCTACTGGTCTTGGAGATGGCTCTCAGCTGCAGATGAAGTAGCGCCGAGTCACTCTGTTCAGCGGCCGGCTCGTCAAGAACTGTTAGACCTGGAACATAATATTAGACTTATTATAAATTTTATTGATTATGGCAATATAATATCATTCGCAGGGCCAACATGGCACAAACAACTTTGTGCTTTAGCGTTAAAGTTGAAAATCTATTAAAGAAATTTGACAGATTGTAGTAGCTTGATGTGCTGGCGTCTGTACCTAAATAAATTA
This sequence comes from Hydraecia micacea, assembly GCA_914767645.1. Taxonomy (NCBI): domain Eukaryota; kingdom Metazoa; phylum Arthropoda; class Insecta; order Lepidoptera; family Noctuidae; genus Hydraecia; species Hydraecia micacea. The sequence goes on along the minus strand of OU611793.1, from coordinate 2,251,675 downwards.
TTATTATTAAATACGGTCTGTGTGTACGGCTTAAACGGATGTGTCTTATCAAAACCAATGAGTGTGTTAGAAGATGTAAAAAACCCAACTATTATAACATAACCCGATTATAAAGTCATTTATATTTTCGGTCAAAGTTCATCGATAACATGATTGTTATAATATTATAACAATACTCGTAGTAGTTCATAATATGGTTAAATAAATGTGGCCATGACTAACTAGCAGTAAAAGTAGGTATATTAGTACATGTACATTGTACATACAAGTAAAAGTAGGTATATTAGTACATGTACACCCAAGTAGCAAACAAATGTCTTAAAAAGGTATTGTAGATATCTTGAAGGCAAGTAGACGAATTCCAGCGGTTGTCTTGGCTAAAACTATTATGTCCCTCAAGATATCTTCTAGATACACTCCAAGGGGGAGTTAAGTAAAAGTGGGCACAGCATTTAAGAACATGTTAAGAAAGAGTTAATACTACTGTTTAGATAAACTTTAACCCTACTTAAGAATGTGGTTTTGCAGAAATCTTAAGCACTGACTTCAAGATATCTTGTAGGTAGACTTAAGATCAAGAAATAGACTTAAAGATATCTACAATACCGAATTAAAACTATCAATATTGAATTGCAGATATTCAATCTTATCTTAGTGAAGTATAAATAAAAACTTATTTTGCTTTAAAATGCTTTAAGTAACATTACTTTAGAAAATATGGTGAACTTTTAAAGTATTACAAAAACTGTTTTAAGACTTATGAAAATGGCGATTAAACAACAATTTTTTATGTCTAGAAAAGGCTTTCTTATGTCGTTGAATGCATTAGAAATTTAAAACGCATGATCATTTCTCGTGTAAAATCTATAGATAGTGCTATAAAACAGACGGGCTTTTAAAATACTAGAAAACAAAAAATAAAATTTTGTATAATAATATTGCAAATTAAAAAAATTGTGGCATTTAGTGCAGATTACTACATTTTCTATAAATGTGTAAGTTATTAATGTAGTTAGAATTACTATAACAAAAATGTAAGTTCAATCTACTCTAGTTTTTGATAAAGTGTTGTCGGCAAATTTTTTATTATTTTTTCACTTATAGTGCAAAATGGCGTTAAATCTTATTTTTCCTAACGAAGTAAGATTTTAGACAATACTGATTTTGTAAGGCTAGTTCAGACAAAGTAAAGACAAGTTACACTTGAAGTAGTGCTAGTTAAGAGATATTATACTTAACCTATACTAAAAACCGTATTGGTGAAGTACCTACTATTTAATTTGTTTGGTATTAAGTGATTCTATAGTTTGATTTAGTTAAAACCAGATTACGTCTTAATGTTTTCTTAACTTGTCATTTCATCGTTCTTGTGTGGTTCTTGTTTATTTTGTGGTGAAAACAGGTTTATGCAAGATAGTCGAAAGAATATTATAAATAGGACTTGTCAGCAAGGAACAGCTGATTTTTTTTCCACTTACTGCCACTGAATGAATAATAATTGAGATGTAGCATTTGGTAGGTATTAGAAAAGGAAAATGAATTACCACTTCCTTTTTATGAAAGCTCTCGCTGGCGAATCACATATAAATGATCGCAATTTTATAGTTATTAAATAATTATTTATCTCAATGCCGTTTTGCAAAATTTCCTTCATTTCAGTTACGAAAGGTTTTAAAAATTCATTAGACTGAGGTTTTCCAATACCACAGTAAATTCCAATGGTCATTACAGGCACAGTGTTCATCTCATGAATGTTACATAGAATTGGCCAAAATTCTACTTTTGAACTTTTGTACGTGGGTAACCCGTCGATATTTACATTTATACATAAATTGTCATTTTTGTCCAAATTTTCAAAATACTGCACAATCTTTTATTTTAATCCGGTATATCGAACCCTGTGGCAGTGGAGAATACTGGCTTCTCCACTGCCACAGGGTTCGATATCTACAGATTTTAATGTTTTCAGAAGTGTTCTAGCGTCTTTTGGCACAACACCCGGATCATGCTTGTTAATAATCTGCAATAAGTCATTGATTGCAGTATGTAGACCAGTTTCTTAATTAGTCTCTAAAACCAAAATCACGATCAATTTCGATGTGTTACAATCAGCTGTCGATTCATTAGAGTCGGAATCACTGTCCACTTGTACGATTTCCAAATTTTCCGCGGTATCATCTTCCTCGTAATCCGTTATGAGGTCCGACTTCAAGATATCGCATTGTTAGTAACGTTTGCAGCACTTATAGGCATATTGGTTAAGTTTAATTTTTTTATATTTTATAACACGCCGACGAAAGCCACCAGATCCTTTTAATTTTTTTACTTTATCCATATTTATAGTTTTACACTCATCCATATTTATACTTGGTTCTATTTGAAGAGAACGTCCCGTTAAATGTATTTTTACTCTAAACATACTAATTTTAGTCAAAAAGGAATAAAATTATACTCAGTAAAATCAGTTTCTAGAAATTGGTATTACAATTATCTTAATTCTATCTACAAAATCAATTTTTTCTTTGTTTGTCTAAAAAGGTACTTCAATTATTCAATTGAGTTTTAAGTGAGCTTTCAAATATTCTGAGTATAGTAAAAAAGTATTTTTAGTTTTAACTGTAGACCTTTGATTATATAATGTCTAGATAGAGCATCAATTGCGCGCAAACGTGTCAAAAAATACCAGCCAACTGTTGGACTGTAAGTACTTACCCGCCGATTAGTGCCGATCGTACCGCTTTGGTGTCACTACGTATTACGCGCGCTAAGTAATAAACAAATAACAGCGATAAAATGACGGTATGTGCTATTAAACTGTGCCGAAATTATAAACGAAGGGTAAAAATACACCAAACACATCACATATCATCAGTAAGTAACCAAAAAGACTACGTATTTGTTTTTTGTTTTTATATTTACCAAATTACGCCCTATTACGCCATATTTTATCAGTGTTGCCAGTTTCTTTTTTCCATTCTCCCAACTTAACGTCATTTTTTTGTGGGTATATTCGTTGCTTTATGGTTACGTTTATATTATTTAGTTGATGTACTTTTATTATTCGATTTCAAAAATGGTGAAGTTTTTCAATTCGTCTGTACTTTTTTATAATATCTAATATAATGTTCGCGTATAACTTTTTTGTTTATGAGCCCATTTTAATGATTATTGTTGCATTGGGTCCAATAAACTGATTTCAAAGGTGCCAAGAGTAATTTTAATAAGATTAATTTATTCCATTCGTATTATCATTTGTGATCTTTCATTTGAAATTTCCAAATACAAACTGCCTAAAAAGTTAAATATTCTAATTGAATTAACTTAGCTGATTTAATATAACACAACATTCACACACACAACTCTAATTCAATTAAATAGTGTTTTTTATTTATAAATACAAGTAAATAAAGTCACTACTAAAACTGAATAATACTACAAACATAATAATAATAATAATATTCCACAACTATCACACAACGCCATCTAGTCCCAAGCTAAGCAGAGCTTGTGTTATGGGTACTAGACAACTGATAAACATACTTATATATTTCTAAATACATACATTTATTATAGATAAATTACAACCAGACACAGAACAAATGATCGTGCTCATCACACAAACATTTGTCCTGGGTGGGAATCGAACCCACGACCTCCGGCATAGCAGTCAGGGTCACTAACCACTAGACCATCAGGCCTGTCAAAAATACACCTATACCTACACCTAAAACTTACTTATATTATTTGTATAGTCAATTTTTTTAATATGTGATTTATGGGAGAATTGTAGTAGCTGGTATCATTATTCACGCACACAGAGACATAGATGCACAGTGTAAAACACCGCCCGCACGCACACATGTTTGAAATTGTTGCCTCGTTTTCTTTGTTTTGATTGTAGGGCGACGCTCTATCTAGACATTATATAATCAAAGCTGTAGACATACTTAATACAAACTAGTTTTGAGAATACTTAACTTGGTTTTTGATATTCCTAACTTACTTAAGTAGCGCTAGTTTAAAACGATTTAGTATTAAAGAAAGAAACCTTTTTGATTTAGCTAAATTCAACTTTAGACAAAGTATAGATATGTAAGATTTAATCACTATTCTTGTTTGCTACTTGGGATTGTACATACATATTATGTATGTACAATGTACATGTACTAATATACCTACTTTTACTGCTAGTTAGTCATGGCCACATTTATTTAACCATATTATGAACTACTACGAGTATATGAAGCAATAGATTTTGTTGTATTATCAAAATGAAAGTGATGGTCGATCCAAATGCGCGAATATTCCCGATCAATCACACCTTGTCGTCCACATTGTTGACGATCGGGAAAAAAGTTTCATCTGTTCAGTGTTTTTTTTTTTTTCGTCGGTTATAAAAAAAAAACAGCTGTTTCATTGAAAAGTGCAATACCTGCGATCAAAATGTATGGCAGAGCAATTTTTATTTTTAATAACCGGCGTAAATTTTCAACGCAGGGGTTTCAGAATCATGTAAGTACCTACTAAATCCATGGTAACAGGTGTTGCGTCGATTTTCCTGACACTCAGTATTATTAATTTATTATGTCCTTCTCGGACCTCCCGGCGGCGTTTCCACTTACATCCTCTCAACATGACCAAACTATCTAAGGTCCGACGTTTCTAAATTTTCCAAAGATGTAAACAACAATGGCCGCTCGGAATTGAATAAAATCGATATAGGTACAAGAACATTTATTTTAAGTAATATTTGTTTCTCCAAGCTAACTAGACGAAAACAAATAAATATTCTTGTATATCGATTTTATTCAATTCCGAGCGGCCATTGTTGTTAACATCTTTGGAAAATTTAGAAACGCCGGACTATAAGCATACTTCTTATCACTTTTACGTTCAGATCTTGACAGAATAGACGGACATGTCCCCTGATCTTTGTAATGGAAACTGGAATCTCACCTAAATTATCAATATGTTCTAAGACATTGTCCGCTAGCGGCGCCGCGCGCACGTTGCACGCCGGAGTGCTCACTTTGATGAAGGCATCGATGTCGCCAACTGCCGGCACGTACTCCGGCACGAAAGGCTGCAGCTTCAGGTCGATGTCGATCTTTTGGGGAGTGTACCTATTGGGATATGGAGATGAATTAGAAAGGAATTATCATCGTTCGATTTTAGCAGTCCCCTGCTAGTAAAAAATAAAAAAGAATTAGGTACAGGGTGGAATCTTACTGATGGGGCAGTATCAGCAGGTTCCTTAACCGCTGTAGCTACAGGAAAAGAGTCTTAGGAGTCTAACCTTAACTTTTTGACAAATTTTGACCTGCATTCACAGATTTTGAAAGAAATTTACAGTCAGTAAGAAAATGGGCAATTTTCACAATTTTTTTTTTGATGCCAGTCGATCCTGTTATGGATCGAAAAACTCTATCGGACCAAATGAGGTTTGAGTACTAGAAAAGTCAGAAATAGCAAGAAACTTTTCCCATAAAGGAGAATGGACGTCGTCCTATAGGTTTCTGTCCTGAAGCCCAATAGCCATAAGATATATACCAATAGAACGAGCTTTTCAAGTAGAAGCTTTGCTACTAACACTTGACTAACACGACTTTTGTCGCCAAGAAGGGCCAGTGTCCAAGTAGTCACAAAATTAAAGTTCGATTTGGAACCAATACGAGTTATTATCTTATTTACTTTGAAAACAAAATACTTATTGATAGTTTGATCACGTGTTTGATGCATGCGGTTTCTAACATTCGCTGACAAAAATTACCCCAAATAACTCGAAACGTTTAGACTTATTAAAAGTTTATTATGTAATGGTATATCTGACACTCTCTTATTAAATCGACAGTTTTTCTATCTAATGAGCATCACATTATAAATTCGAAGCGGCCGCCATTTTCTCAAATTAACAAGATAATTGGAAGCAATTTTGAAAGCTCTCAATAGAGCTAACGACTGAGCACAATAGTCTGATGTTATCTCTCTTATTGTTCAGCTCAGCTTGCGAACATCTTTATATTATATTATCTCCATCCATACTTATATTATAAAATCGAAAATAACTCTGTCTGTGTGCTACCTGTTTATGCCCAAACCACTGAACGGAATTCGATAAAAATTTGGCAAGGAGATAGATGGCAACCTGGGGAAGGACATAGGCACACTTTTTGTCCCGGTAGCACGTTCCCGTGTGATAATTTCAGACATCTAGCGCGTGTGAAGTCGCGGGCAGAAGCAAGTTCATATACAGGTTGGTCAAAAAGTTTTGGATCACACGAAATAGGGAGGTAAAGGAGATCATTTCCAACAAAAAATCTTTCTACAGCATGGCCATAATTCAATTGTCATAAAAGTTATGAATATTTTTGTATACCGAGTTCTTTTACAATTAGACTAATTTAAAAAAAATGTGATAGAAAACAATAAAAGAAACGGTGTTGTAGTATTACTAGATAATGCATCAGCACTACAAAAGTTCTATTGCGGCTCTGGGTACCAAATTTCAAGAGCAATGAATTTTTTCCAAAAATTTTGAAGGTTTACCAAAAATTTTTTCTCACTTTAAAAGCGTTGGAAATTACCTCTTTTATCTCCCTATTTCGTTTGATCCACGACTTTTTGACCAGCCTGTATAATAGACCCGCCCCTGCTTCGTACGGGTGCAATCTACTGATGTGGCGACATGACAAAACATCAAGATTTCTGTGTTAAATCCAGTAATAATCAACGTAACCTAACGTGATCTTACAAATCAAATCAAATCAAATCAAAAGTCATTTATTCAAACTAGGCTGAGAATCAGCACTTTTCGAACGTCAAAATTACATAAGACAGTCCCCCAAAACGCCCGCCCTTCGCCACTTCCTAGTGCTTTCGCTGGGAAGAAGAAATGGCGGAACAAACTCCCCAGCAGCACAGCTGTCTGTTCAGTTAGAAAATAATTTGATTTTATACAACACTATGTATGAAAAGTAATTAACGTTAACACAGGACATTAAATTACATTATTTGCCATAGGTTAGCTAGCCACGCCAATATACCAACAAATACAATAAACACTATATGTACTCAAGCAAAAAAAATAAAAATAAAAATACCTAATAATAATTAAAAATGTAAACAAGAAAAAAAAAACTTAGGTACTACCTAAATAATAGCCTCCAGGTATAAAGGGCGTGACAGCTTACATATTTATGCAATGCTGGGTTGTGTTTACATAGCTGTCACTTGAAGTCACAAATGATAAACTAGGACCATCTAAGCAAAATAAATAAACAAGTTATTACTAATAACAACAATAAAACCATGGTCAGCAAGACGACCAGTCACCACAAGCAGCACCCGTTCACGAGCATAACGCAAAGATCAGCCATTACCCCCCTCGCCATATTTGAGGGAAGGAGGCAACCCGACCCCCGACGCTACCGCAAGCAGTGACATCTAAGGGAGCATGACGCACTTGCTGCCGGTTGCTCAAGCAAGAATAATATTATCAATCGTAGAGGTCGCTAGCTAACCACATATTGCAATCAACTCATTAAAAAACATTGAAATGAGTAGATTATGTCAATAATAAATTAAAATAAAATTAAACTGAATTGACTAAAACTGTCTAATAAAAAAAAAAAAAACAATTATATGAACTCATATAACCTGTCAGTAAGCTAATTCTGGAGAAAGAACATAAAAATTGTCTTGATTTGATCAGGGCGACCAACTATTCTTATCGTTTAAGTAGTCGTTGATGGAATAGTATGCTTTTGAACAAAGGTTGGATTTTACTTGAGATTTAAACGTATTAAAAGGCAAATCTAGCAAAGAAGAAGGTAGCTTGTTATAAAAGGTTATACCAAGCCCAACAAATGAGTTATGAACCTTATGAAGCCGGTGAAAGGGAGCACGTAGTTTGTCCTTATTTCTAGTGTTAACATTGTGAATATCACTGTTTTTAGTGTACAAGTGTATATTTTGCCTAATATATAAGATGTTGGCAAAGATGAACTGTGATGCAACCGTGAGAATACCAATATCTTTAAAAAAATCTCTTAGAGAAAATCTGGCACCTAGCTGGTAAATTGCTCGAACAGCTCGTTTTTGCAGGACAAATATATTTTGTATATCAGCGGCTTTACCCCACAGCAGAATACCGTAGGACATAACGCTGTGAAAATAACTAAAATAGACTAAACGAGCTGTATCAACGTCAGTGTATTGTCTTACTTTCCTGACGGCGTAGGCAGCCGAACTTAGCCTTCCTGCTAGGCTTGATATATGTGGTCCCCACTGAAGTTTGGCATCTACTGTTATTCCCAGAAAAACTGCCGAGCCCAGAGTTTCAAGCACCTCTTTATCTAAGACGATGTTGGGTCCTAGATTTCTAACATTCGGTAAGGCGAACTTTACACATTTCGTTTTCTTGGCGTTGAGAACTAGGTTATTTGACGTAAACCAATCCGTAACTATTGATAGTGCACTGTTTACGTCGTCAAAATCTTGTCTATTCCTGTCTACTTTAAAAATAAGAGAGGTATCATCTGCAAACAGTACAACGTCACAGATGCTCTTTAAATGGAATGGTAAATCATTGATATATACTAAGAACAAGAATGGACCCAGTATTGAGCCTTGCGGTACACCTAGGTGAACTGGTAGCCCGGAAGATTTTACACCATTAACATCTACACATTGGAACCTATTATGTAAATAAGAATTTATTACGTTGAGAGCTTCGTTTTGGACACCGTAATGACGTAGTTTACGTAAAAGCGTGTCATGGTGCACGCAATCAAAGGCTTACAGACTGTGTCTGATAGGATATGTGACGGATAGGAGGAAGCCGCTTTGGAAGTCCCTTGTTAAGTCAGTCATCTAATTATAATTTCCATTTTTATTTTCATTCTAATCTTCATGTTTTTGTAATATTGATGTAATGTAATTGTACCTATGTATCTTGATATCTGAATTAAAATACTTATATTTAATTTTATAACTAAGTTCAATATCCATACTAATAGTATAAATGCGAAAGGGTCTGTCTGTCACCTCTTCACTCTTAAACCGCTGAACCGATTCAGATGAAATTTGGTATACAGTTTGAGTCCCGGGAAAGAACATAGGATGGTTTTTATCCCGATGTTCCCACGGGACCGAAACTTATGCGGGTGAAACGCTGCTAATTAATTAATAATGCACATAAACCTTTCGGAATATTCTCTAAATAATGGTGACAACCGCATTAAAATCCATTTGAAGAACGAAGCGGACCAACAAACTATATATATTATATATATATAATTCAAAGTCCTGACTGACTGATATATCAACGCACAGCTTAAAAAACCGCTGGTCCTAGAGACATGAAATTTGGAGGGAGTGTTCTTTGTGAAGAGTAGGTAAAGGTATCCACTAAGAAAGGGTGTTTCAAAATTCCACCCCTAAGAGGGTGAATGGGGGGAGGGTGAAATTTCATGCGTACGAAGTCGCGGGCAGAAGCTAGCACATTTATATATACTTAGTTTGACTCGAAGATGTAAGCTAAAAATAGCTTCATTTAAAAAAAAGGATCCATAGTGTTTTTTGCCCGCACTTCTTTATTACGGTCCTAAAGGTTCTGTGACCCTAATGGCCGATTGCTATAATTTACGGACTGTTATTGGTTAAAATTAAGACTCCTGCATCTTTACCAATAATGAAGCAAATATCTCATAGATTTGCATACTAGACCCTCCCATATTGAAGTAACTATCACAGATACAAGTACTTAGCTTAAGGATTTATTTATACGCCCCGTTTGGCAATACAAAATTCCATCATTGATTGGTAACAAAACGATTCGTTTTTGTTTATAGGAACCGAGTATTAGTCGTTCTAGTCTTTGTAATAAATAGAGTCCCGTTGAAACCCTGAATGTACAGAACCCAAAAACCATTCACACAAGCCAAAAGCGTCCACATACACATAATCAGCCTTTAATGTTCCCACTGCTGGGACACAGCCCACCTCTCTGTGAGAGGGAGTGGGCCGTAATCCACCACGCGGGCCCAGGTTGGTAGATGTCACACGTCTTCGAATTTTTGGTTCGAGGACATGCCGGTTTCCTCACGATGTTTTCCTTCACCGTTTTGAGAGCAGTGGTGATGAAATAATTTACACAAAGTAAAGCGCCTGTCAGGGTTCGAACCTACGAACTATATCTCGTAAGTCGCGGTCGTTACCACTGGGCCACCACTGCTCTCCAAAAAAAAAGCGTCCGCTAGTAAGTAATAAAAATTAGCGACATTGATTCGGTATCCGATTCAAGGTTCTAAACCTCTGCAGCAAAACTTCCGAGTCACCTGATATTTCAATAATGAATGATATTCAATATTTAACAGCGGAGCATTGGAAAGTGCCCCATTAATTTATATTACGTGCACAAAATTAGATTCATGCGGCCTCATTGATACCGCTCGAGATCTGCTAGTTATCATAATGTTCATAACCGCTCTGCAAATATAAACTGTATGTTTTATGAGATAAGGTTTGAATTAGGCTTGGTTAAGATCTAGGTTTAATGTACTAAGTGCAAGGTTGGGTGGTGGGTAGTCCTCCCACGATGTCGGTGAAATAGGATCGCTATGACCCGATTTGTCGACGGGATAGATTCACGGTCTAGGTACGATTGAACCAGTGTCTAATCTTAGTTGTTTTGAAGGTTTACAGCTGAATAATATCATCACCATCGCACTCGTTTGACAACAGCGAATACCGAGTTCTTGACTATCGAAACATCCTACTAATCACACTAATGATGATGATTGTTCTCTGAGTGAGTTCACAAAAACCACGATGCACAGAATATGTTATTGTAAATAATAAAACTGAAATTATGGCCACACTATTGAATTAGGAAATTCCTGTAATGATAGTGATGTTGAGTTAATAAATAAATAAATAATATTATAAAGGCGAAAGTGTGTGTGTCTTTTGTATGTTTCTTACTTCTTTACGCACAAACGACTGGACCAATTTTGATAAAATTTGGTATGAACTATGAAGGTAGCTGACACCCTGGATTAACACATAGGATACTTTAGGTTACATAGGTTACTTTTTATCCCGATATTCCCACGGGATCGACACTTATGCGGGTGAAACCACGAGGCGCAGCTAGCATTATAAACGCGTAAGTTTATGAAGATGGATGGATGTTTGTTACTCTTTCACGCAAAAACTACTAAACGGATTCGGATGAAATTTGGCACACAGATAGTTTATAACCAGGATTAACACATAAGATACTTTTTTCCCGATATTCCCACGGGATCGACACGTATGTGGGTGAATCCGCGGGGCGCTGCAAGTTCATCCATCAGACATCGTTCCCAAAGACCAATTATGCTGTAGCGATAAAGTTGAAAATCTACTTATTAAAGAAATTTGACAGATTGTAGTAGCTTGATTTGCTGGCGTCTGTACAATGTACAACAATTAATCAATGCCAAATCGAATGTGTGCGCACCTGCATATACGTAAGTACAGACGCCAGCACATCAAGCTACCCGAAACTGTCAAATGTTCCCAATCAACTTTGAACCTTATGGCTGTAGCGATAAAGTTGAAAATCTATTAAAGAAATTTGACAGATTGTAGTAGCTTGATGTGCTACCTATACCTACCTACCTACAGTATGTATGGCACGGCTAAAACCCGCTTTCTGAGCAATGCACTGTCCAAACATGAGACTGCAAATATTTTACTGGTGACTCACTTTACTTGTAACCAGTAATGCTATTCTGTAAAAATCTCACCGTGATAACTTGGGTGAAGTGAGCTTAAAGTGAGCTGTCATTAGTGTCAATTCCTAGCATTAGATGGAATGACCTCACTTCACGTAACTTCTCACGGTGAGATTCTAACAGAATCGACCGGCTGTCTCGATAACATAAATTCAGTTAAATGTAGCTATCTGAAATAAACGGTAAGGTTTACACCGTCTGTAACAGTCACTGGTGTCTAAATTACAAAACTTCTAACAGCTAATCTTCCATCCCTCTCACCGATAGATTTCATAGATTGACACCGAGGACAGATAAAAAATAGTGTTAAAGAAGTTTCGTCGAGATTTTACGAAATAGCGAGGGCTGTTTTGAGGTGGCGTGGGAAAAGAGTTCCTTGATGAATATAGTGGAGGCCTTTGCCCAGCAGTGGGACAGTAAAGGCTAACAAAAAAAAAGCTTAAAAACTCAGAATGACAATCCCCAATCGTTTTCATTTTGCACATTTAACCATATTCGTTTCTGACGATAGCAGACGAATTTTTAAACCAATTTAGGAAGTCAATAAATGATAAATGTTAAGTATATCGTTTCTGTAAATTGGCTAAACAAATAACACTTTTACAAGTCAAAAATATCTAATGTTTCAAAACTAGATGAGGTCTGTGCTTCCTACCCAACTACTCTGAGAAGAAAGGCCGATAGATTCTTTTTGTAGAGTCATAATAAAAGCGATTGATGGCTGCTAGTAAACTGCAGGATAATTGTGTAACGCACTAACAGTAACAGCAGCAATGGCTTTCATTTTGACAGTTCAACAACATTCGTTGCGTTATTTACGTTGTTAAGCAGACAAATTTTTCGAGCATATGAAGCAATGGATTAACAATATCCTTCAAAATTATTCAGATTCTGATTGATAGTGTCTTACGCAATTAGGGTGCTGCTAGCTATTCACTACACACTTACTTCATGATATACTGGAAGATGTTCTCCATTTCAGGAGGCACCTTCAGGTCCATGAAGTTCTTGGGGTCATAGGCGCCCTGCGCGGGTACGACCACCCCGCCACCACGCTTGCGACCGCTGCCCAGTATAGGATCCACTCGCTCAGGCTCCAAATCCAGTGAGTCCGTATCTGAAATTAGAAATATCGTTTCTGTATGTTATGCTAGGTACAACCAGTGTGCCCGATGAGATTTTTCATCGGCTAAAATGAAGAAGTTCTATACAAACTATGTTTTATACCCTATTTGAATTTTCTAAAGTCCGTATTTCCGAGTAGGATCCGATGGACTGTGTAAATGATGGGAGGTGACTATCGAGATGACGACTAATAGAGATGTAGGTATGGATGAAAACAAAATGTTGCGACGACCCCAAATAAATTGAAATAAGAACAAGAGAATGATAATGATATCAGAGTAGTCCGTCCCATAGTAAAAGTTGTTAATTTTCACGAGTATGACACTTCCTTAGAGGCCGCGATTCTCTCGCTCGTGGAGTCGGCCCCTTAGACCAGGTCTCTCGTTTAACCCAACACACTGTATAAAGGGCTTGTGACAGATATAGCTAAGTAGAGCGTTAACTCGCATTGTTGGACTCGTCTCAGTTTCAACAAAACTACAACCATTTGTAATACTTTGTCATTACGCTAACATTACATACGTTTAAGTGTTTAGTTTCACTAAGGCTTGGTTTTGTTACCTTTCTTTATCCACTTTATATGTACCTATAGACAGCCTAACTGTGCCAATATAATTTAAGGAGTAAGTGGACAAAGGTGTTATATGACAAAACTGAAAAAATCGAGTTTCTTGCATGAACATAGGATTCTAATACCGAACTATAATTACTTGCACCTTTAATAAAATAGATTTTAATTATAAGTAGTTTGTTTTTAGGCTCTAATTTAAACAACAGTCACAGTTAAAATTTCCAATATCATTATATTAAAAATGAATGAATAAATATTGTCAACTCGACTGCATTAGTATGAATAGTGGCCTGGCTTCCTGGTTTTAGAAAAGTCTTATTACCAGTCCAGAGGCTGGATTACTGCTCTGTAAATAGCAATAGCCTCGCCCTCTATCGCCTGAGACTTAACTGGCGCAAAACTGGGTTACTCTGCCCACCCTTCGGCAAATAGAGGCGCATTGCCACGATATCTACAGGCTCATGTAAACAAAGACTGTTTGCGCGAGATTAAAATAGCTAAGCCCTATTGTTTCAGAGAGAAAATTGGGAGTTTCATCATAACGGAACTGTATTGAACTATTCGGAGCACGAGTTACTTAATTCAGTGAGATGAATTTTCAGGATCTATGAGACGGCGACTTGATTTCGCCGGCATGTTCCAACCCCATGAATAGACGAACCTAGAGCCATTATCCGGCCTCTTTGACAATATGTATAGGCTGCTATGTCTGACTCGGGCATCGAACCCAGGACCCACACTGTCACGCTTAACACTAGCATGGCGAGTTTGATCAAGCTTTTATACCTATCTAGAATTTTTGACAGTTTTCCCATATTAAAACTATCAGACGTCACTTTTTTGTTCGCAAATATAAAACTTTGATCAAAATCGCCATAAGCAGGCAAGCGCACACAGACGGTCGCATCGGACCGTACCGCAACGCATTTCATACAAAAAAGTGCAAGGCGGCCCGCCTGTAGTGTGCGATAGTTCATGCAAAATGTATGGGTGATTAAAAAACAGCCAAACGTGCGTGTAAGCCAACGACGTAGTCCGAATCAAACTGACCTGAGTTGGAAGAGTCGTCACGTTTGGCGACAGGTCTGGTCCTGCCACTGGTCGTATCCTTCAACAGCTCGGTCCGGGTCACCTTCGGGACTTCCACGAACTTGTCAGAAGGCTGGGAAGACTTTCTGTCCGGGGACTGTGGCATAGATAACTTGATTACATTAAGTAAAGAAGAGGAAAGAGGAAAGGAGAGAAAAGGAAAATTTGTTGAAAAATAAATATTCGATCATTTACGTTCGACACTCAACCTGATTTCGGTCTGATTAATTTTACATCGAGTGCGGTTCACGTAATTAACTCAGTCAAATGCAACGTGATTTCGGCGGTTACTTTTGCTTGACCTGTTTCAAGGCCATAATAATGTGCAAGTTATGGACTGTGTCTACCCACATTCGCCCGAAATAATAGTAGCTTTTAAAGTCTGTTCTCAATAATTTAGCTTCAAGAGGCTAATTACGGAGTCACCAGTGTAAAAACAACACGCTATTCATACCATGAATAAATGAATATGGTCGTGCGTTTGCTCGCACGATCACAAAACTATCGCTGGATAATAATGCAGCGCAAACGACTAATAAGTAGATTCTACACGACCGACTAGTAAAAACTTTCATGTATTCTGGCCTAAAATATTCTTGTACCTACTTACTAGTAAGACTTCCCTTGCCAACTTCCTCGTCTTCATTTTACGACAGTTTCAAGCATAAAAACCATTTTTAACCATACCCGGAATAAATAAGTTTGATCATTGAACCCATTCCTAAATTGTCTATGTTTACAGCGGACGTAAACAACAGAGCGGCAAACAGGTGGCGCCATGGAAACTATGGCGGGAAATTAAATCTACGCAATATGGCCGCCTCTCTAGCGGCTGTCTATCTAAATTCCTCGAATGCCGTAGCGCAAATAAATGCATTTGTACGTCTACTGTTGTCTACAGTAAAAATAACTCCCTAGCAGTGAAATTAAACTATAAGAACAGTAATTGGAGCGTGTAATATGTTATTTCTTACTGGTATTTTATTATTGCAAGATCTAATCACCGTAATTGGAATAGTCGGCAAATAAATGAAGGTATTCGTGACATAATAATACCCTCATTACGACTTGAGGTTTTGAGGTTAGTGTCCAAACCTATGAGACAGATTTTATTTGGAATTAGGTATAAGTCTGGAAGTTACAGTATAAGTGTTGTACGTAGTTGTATTATGAAGGTAATAAGGAAATCACAAAGAAAGGGAACCTTCAAATGTACCTACATAAAGCAAATGCTACTATAGTAATAACAAAACAGTGATTCATTAATGATTTTTGGTGCATTGTAGACTTAAATAACACTGAAATTACCAACCTGATCTTCCCCAGAGAGATTCTCCAAAAACTTGTCACCTTCCGACTCAGTTTCACTGTCAGAATCGAAGTCATGCCTCGCCGTATGCCTCACTGGAGGATTAAACTTCGACATTGTAGCTTTCACCACTTCCTCTTCACTCGACGGGCTGTCGATCTCTCTAGCGTTGACCACGTTGACCGTCTCGTCATACATCACTCGTGCATAATCACTAGCCGACCCGTTTTGATCACTAATCAGTGAAAATGTTTGACAGTGTTTGTCGCACGTTGCCATGGCAACGATATAGAACCTCCTCGCTTGGAATCCTAACGAGGAAAGGCGGGAGTCTCATAGATGGCATTTTTTTGTCAAAATAGTCGTGGCACGGCCTGGCACTGATTAGAACGGCATAAAGTACATATTTCACACATTTATCAACGTATGCAGGGGCCACGGGGCCGGTCGCGAATAATATTCTGCTTGGTTTTGCCCGCCATTGAGCTCGCGTGCAATTTAATGTTAATTTTATTCTACTGTTCGTCCCAAGCTGACGCGATGTATTTGATACCTACATACCTCCGCATAATACAATAGCTTACATGCCCATATAATTATATACCTATAGATGTTTGTAATTAGAAATCGATTTAGTCGCAGACACGTAATTAACTTAGCTACCTACTGGAGAAAACTTTTCACTTAGTGAAACAGTACCGAGAATCACCTCTAACACCTCTACCCAAACCCAAAAAAAAAGAACACCTAATCGGAATCCTATTTCCTTGACAGCTGCCGTCTCGTTTCGGATTGGATCCCATTTCAAGGGCGTCGTGGAAGTAGGTTTTTTTTAATATTGACTCGTGTTGCTCGAAGCTTGCTAACCGCAGGACGCTGGGTCGCAGAGACAAAAAAACGGTTTACTTTTTATGATCTCGTATGCGAAGTTGATTCAAACGATGGCAGCCCTATACTCCCGGTTTCCCCCTTTTCCTAATGTTTCCTCCTATGTTTTCCTGTTGTTGTTTTACACCTACATATATAACATGTGGTGCGTTTTTATTTAATCAGGCCACAATGATTTCCCAAAGTAAAAATCACATAAAACAACAGTGAACTAGGAATTCTTTGTGACTGAAAATACTTCTACGAGTATTAATTACTGCAGACAAATAATACCTACTTGAAATTCGATTTCAGTTAAAAAACGGTTATTATAGGCATATTTACATTAGAATTCCACTGCGACTGTTCATAAATAAACTATAGGAATATATAAAATGCGCTGTCTACAAAAAAGGTCCATAAAGCTGTTCGTTTAAAATAGATGTGCTCGGAGCATGCCGTCGACAAAATAATAGTGCACAGTATTTTATGGAAGGTTCATGTTCAATAAGTTTATCGATATGTCACGAGCAACGCGAAGAAATATAAATTCTACGAGTGGAGACAGTCTAATAAAATAAAAATAAGTACTTGTCTGGAAATTCTCAATTATAATGGGCAATTGGAATTGTAGTAATATTGTTAACCGCTTCAATTGCATTTGGTAGACGATCAATTTGCGCATCAATGTGTGAATCACGTAAAAATTGACAATTGCAATTGGTCGTTTCCGGGACCCTTAATGGATATAAAGGATAGTTATGTTTAGTTAATAGCAAGTTTAGGTGTTTAGCTACTCTAAATAAATGGGTGCGAGGTACCAGACGGTCGTCCTAACCATGTAGGAGCAAATTCTTTTCACCACCCTTTTCCTCGATCCTATCTTTCCTACTCTGCGTATGCGAGTCAATTTATGTTTGCAATTATTAGCGAACATTTTGGAACTTGCTACCACTACGTGGACGAAGTCGTGGGCAAAGTCAGATAAATAATAAAAACAACGGTTTTGAAAATTTCAACTTTATTAACTAAAATAATTACTAAATTCTATATCATACAAAAATAACTGACAAAACAACCCGCTACGGGAAAGTCGAGCTACGAAAATTTTAACTTTAACAATTTATTGTCATAGACGAATTTAAAATCTAATTGAATGTGAGAATGTCAGAGATCGGTTAAGATTACGGAACAAAATGAGATGCAATATCAAAATTAATTAAGGAATATAGATATGAGACTGCAAGATTAACGTATATCAGCTGACGCGAGGTCGTTCAGCCGGCTAAGAGAAACATGCAACATATTTTTATGACGTTATAGTCTAAAACAGTCAACAGCTCAAACCCAGGATAATCATTATTACATCTAAATATCAAATCTATCTTAGTTTTTCACGAATATATATCTACAAAAATATAATTAGGTGAACTTCTATATCTTCCCAAAATTATTGACGAAAATTTTAACATACAAAATAAATATCTGGGCACTTTAAATACAACAGTTAATACATGCAAAAAATATATACATTTCTGTGAATTATTTCAAGATCTGTGTCTGACTTACTGTCGTCCGCGCACACTTTAATTATGGCCGGCATAATATATAGTGCAAAGATATAATGTACTGATTGAAATATTATGTGCTCTCAATTGAATTGCAAATAAGTATACACTGTAACATGAGTATAGAACTCGAATTTTATCACATTTTGCAGTCTTTGAGTATATAACGAACAACAGGAATAAAATGTCGGTTACACTAAATTGATTTGGCACAATATCGTAGAGACTAGTTAAAACTTAATGCTACTTATCTTAAGATAAGCACAAAAGCTAGTCTCGGAGTATCCGCCTAGATCACAGACACAATAAATGTAGAAAACCCTAAAATTAGTTCAGCCGACCTTGTTGATGAGTTCATCGCATATGGCTGTAAGTTCTTCGTTTGCCTTCGTCTTCTGCGTAAGAGACTCTTCGAGCGACGTGATGTGCAGTTCCTTCCTCTTGATCATGGCGTTAAGCTTCAACACTTCCGCCTCATGTGTCCTGTTCATCTTCTCCAACTCTTGGTTGGCGTTGTTGAGCTTGGACGTCGCATGCTGCTTCAGAAGCTCGTAATTGCTTTGCATTTTAGTGAGATTTTCTTCAAACTCTTTGATAGACTTCTTATAGGCGTCTTCGTTAGCCTTACAGTTGAGTATAACCTGTTTGCTCTTCTCGTATTTGCTATGAAGGTCACTGAAGGACACCTCCATGCTGGCTAGATGCGCCGTCTGCTCGTCTCTTTCATTTATTAACTTTATTCTCTCCTCCGCGTGCCTCTTCTTGTCCTGCGCTGTTTCCGAGATCAAACTAGCTATCGTCCTCTCATATTCCTCGACCACAGCCGCCATGCTCTTATTGATCTTAGTCTTCTCAGCCAGCCGATCGTTCAAATCGTTGATCTTTTTTAATCTATCTTGACTTTCATCTTCTAAACTTTTTAAATGAGATTCTAATGAAGTTAATCTATCCTTTAGTTCTTCACTTTCAGATCTTAGACTGTAAACGTTAATTTCTTTTTCGGCTAATAGCTCTCGTAGCTGTGTAAGAGCCAAGTCGGCTTCGTTCTGCTCTCTTGTGACATGTGTCACAGTAGTGTCATGCAGGTGAGAACTGTTGCCGCTTAAAGACAGTAGTCTGTCAATAACGGCCATGGCAGGAGACGTGAATGTAAGAGAACGCCTGTTCGATCTGTTTTGGGTCAAGGACTTGTTTCTGGGTGTTACTGGGTTGACGGCAGGAGGTACGGCCATCGTCGGCTTAGATACTGTGACGTTAAGGTCTTCGAATTCTTCAGTTAAGTTGTGTGTGATGTCAATGTCTTGGGTTATGTTCAGGTTAGAAGGCCCAGCGACAGGAGACTTGACCTTCGTTTCTGGCATCGCCGCTTTTGTAGGGGTACTTTGTCTTTTCTGAAACTTATTTAAAGAGGCAACTAAACTCTCAGATGTAATAGATGACATCCTCTTTGCGAAGAGAGGATCAAATTTCAGGAACAAACTCTCTTTACCGCTGTCAACAACAGTGTTACACTTATTCTGATTCAAGAGGAACTCGAAAGCTTCCGCATCTATGAACAATTCGCCATTATCGCCATTTTCGTCGTTTCCTTGAGTTGGTAAATCATGAAATTGCATCATGTCAATATTATCGCCATCAACATCCGACATTTTATCGGCTGTGTTCAAATCTTCAGCTTCCAGGAATGGTCCCTCTATTGTGTCCTCATCTTCAGTATTAACTTCTATGATTGTACCATTTTTCTCATCAATAGCTTTAGACGAAGAAGTGGTATTACTTAGGTTTGCTGAACCATCTTTTTCCATTAATTCAGTTTCCATTTTGTCGTCAGGCAAAGCAGTTTTAGTGATATCTTCTGCATTGGCTTCATCAGTATGAGGTGAAATCATGGAGGAATCAGGAGAACTTCTTATTTTGCTTTTGGTGGCAAAAGGATTTTCCGTATCAAAGTCCGGAGGTGGAGACTGTCGCATTTTAGATTTTGTTGCAAACGGATTGAAGTTCTTGTCATCAATCTCGGGTATGTTAAAAACATTTCTTGAATGGAAGCTTTCATTTGATGATGTGCGTGCAGAATAGTATGTAGACTGTTCTGATGACGTAGTTGATTTTGAATTTTTGGAGAAAAGAGTAGCAGATTCATCAGTTTCAATAACCTCAGTGGTGGATGTTATAACAGGTTGTTCAACATCATCTTTAGGTTTAAGTTCCTCCTCTAGTTTATGTGCTTCTTTCGCTACATTAAGTGTCTTTTCGTGAACAATTTTGCCTTCCTCAATTATTTTTTCTTCAACAGTAACATTGCTAATTTCTAAAGCTACACTAGGTGGTGGCTCCAGGTTTATGTCACCAACAGCGGACTTCGTAACAGGGCTCTCAGCTGTTTTGTCGGTAACTGCACCACTATAGGTCGAATTGAATTTCCTTTTAGGAGCAACAGGTTTCTTCCTTTCAGATTGTGATTTTCGCCTGTTCATCATTTCCTTTTTCGGCCTAGGCTTTTCGACACTAGTGGAGCTCATTATTGATTCAACAATTTCAGTTGGAGTATCCAGTGATGGCGAAATTCTTACTTTAGTTTTCGTTGCGAATGGATCATCCATTTCATCAAAATTGAAGTTGTATCCTTTAGAAGCAATTGGGGGAGAAGCCGGTGGGGTAAAGACGACTTTACCAGCTGTCGCTAATCGATGGTCGATATTTTGCACATCAATATTTTCCTCAGGTTTCATTCCAGGAATATCTTCAGCAATTACTGATACAAATGGGCTGTTATTTTCAGATACTGTGATTTCATCATCTTCAGTTTTAATGTCAGCACTTGCGCTGAAGGAGACGTTTGTATTAATAGGTTGGTTTTCATTGTCAGAGATAACAGGCTCTGTAGGAATTACGTCAACATTGTTAAGTTGTGTATCCATAACACTGTCTGTAGCAACAGGTATGTCTTCAGCGACAATAGGTGAGATACCGTCGGTATCTGAGTCCTTAACTATTTCATCATTTGCTGCAGTAACAGACAGTTCTTCTGTAGTAACTTTCGCTAATTCATTCGCATGTTTATCTATTTCAGATACATCTGATAAAAGTTCTGGCACAACATTGTGAGCAGCTTCAGGCACAGTTTCTGGAGGAATAACTGTATTTCCCTCCAGTTTGAAATTTGCAGGCAAATTCTCTTGTTGTTCTATCATTACTGGTTCAGGAATATTTTCAGCCGGTTCTAAATTTTCTACATTAGGCACAATATTTGCCTGATTAATGATGTCAGGCAAAGGTTTCAGTCCAATTACACTTTCATTGATATCCATAGTCTGATTCAATCTTATAATTTCTTCAGAATTGTGCGTAACTGTTGTATTCAGGCACTCTGTATCAGTTTCAGTCTGGTTCAAAACTTCAATATAATACTGCATTTGATCAATTGTATTAACAGTATTGGTATCAATATTCGATGATGGTGCAGTTTCAGGTAATACATCAACGGTGGCAACTTGTGGTTCTTCAGTTAACGGTGGCTTTTCATTCATTATATCTGTATCTATATCTTTAATAACTTCTGACATTTCTTTATCGAAAATCACCGTTTTATCTTCATTGTTTCCTTCTACTTCCATTATTTCTTTTTCAACTGTCAGGTTATGTATCATCTCTGTGATCTCTGTTTGAACCTTGATATTGTCTACAAGATCAAGAGGCAAACTTGTAGGTAGGGTCAAAGCATCAGTCTGGTCAGCAGGCATGTCCAATTCTTTCTCAAGATCATCTTCATCAGGAAGAGGAACTTCAGCAGCCAATTCAGTCATTGATGCTTCTCTAATGGGACTAGACTTCCCTTCATCATCAGGATTAAGTAATGACTTGTTTATTATTTCTTCTAGGGTTTCAGGATTATAAGTTGTAGTGTTTGTAGTTTCAACTAGGTTTGTAGAGTTATATTCACTAACATTTGTAGTATCAAAACCACTTTTATCTGGTTCAATGTCTTGGGTATTGTCTTGAATTAAATTATAGTCATTGTGGTTTGTGGACTGTCTTCTTAAATCATCAATATGTTCTTCATTTGCTACAAGCATTTCACTATGTGATGTTAAATCAGGATTTTCTAGAATATTATGTTGGCTACCGAAAGTAACAGGCTCAGATGAAATCTTATCTGTTAGTTTGGTTACATTGAGTTCTTCCTTATATTCTGTATTTGTTTCTGAATTTGTATTTTCAACTGTTTGATCTAATATTGCATTTTCAAAGGTTGCAGTTACATTTGAAACTTCACTGTTATCCACAGCAGGGCTCATAACGTCTACAGTTTGATTCAGTGCTGGAAGATTTTCATGCGATGTTATAGAATTTTCCAGGGTTTTGTCAAATACGTTAGTATTGATTGTTTCATTAACATTTTCATTCTCAATCTCTCTTCCTATCACTATTGTGTTTTCAGACTGCGGTATTTTATCCAATATGTCGTTGTCTTGTCCCGGTTTATTTTGAGTTTTAAGTAATGCTTCAGGAAGCAAATCTTCAGGTGTTATTGATAGGGTTGCATCTAATATATCTTGTGTAGTATTCAAAATTATTTGTTTCAACCTGGAAGCACTTGTATTTTCATTTGTACTTTCTATATCTTTTGTTAAGTCCAAGTCTTGTGTTTTGTCATTCACTGGAGTCTTGTTGTTATCTTCTAGCAGAGAATCATTCTTAGTAAATGTTGTTTCACAATCAAGAAATTCTGCATCTGATTCACCAGTAAAAGTGCAGTCAGTTTTGTTAAGTATATCAGTCATAGTTCTATCTCTAAACGAATCATTGTAAGAAATATCCATATATTCCACAGTGGAATTCATGTCATCTTGTATTTCTTGTGTTGGTAATTCCACATCCTTGTTGGTGTTTTTAATTTCATTTTGAGGGTGTTGAAAAAAAAGTTTGTGTATTGGAATACGCTCCTGACTGAATATGATGGTTGTCTCATCTTTCCATTGCAGCTCCTTCTCAAGATCCTCATTAAAAACAATTGATTCTTTATGCGGACTGCTTCTTTTAGTTGGACTTGTTTCCTTCTTCCGATGAGTAGAGATAGGTGTTGAAGCCAACATTGCCTGTGACTTGGCTTCTTCAGTTGATAGTGTCGCCTCTACTGGGCTGAGTATGTCAGGTTTTACAATATCTTCTCTGTCAGTCGGTGGTATGGGACTCTGAGATGATCTAAACATATTGAGGACGGTTTTGATCCCTCGCATAATAGGAGAACTGCCACCGTCATTCTTTAGGTTATCCTTTGTTGGTGATGTTGCTTCAGGGGTTGGTACCGCAGATGATGATGAACTCAACACAGAGTTTTCATCAATGTCACTTGTACCGCTAACTGTGACAGTTACATCTGCATTGTCTTGAGTAACTGTGATATCAAGAGGCCTAAGTACTGATGTGCTTCTATTATTATCACCAAATTTCTCCGTAGAGATTGCTTGGAGCGGTAAAGTTTTGAGAGATTTTACTACATTATCATTTTTAGCCAAATTTGAATTAAGCGAGCGAGTTAAATTATTATTGTCATTCATTGTGACATTTAGGGTGTCATCATCTGACTCTTGGCTTCTGTTATCACCACAATAGCTCTTAGACATAGGCGACGAGGCCGGAGTGATGGAATACCTGAGTTTCATGTTAAGTTCCGACACGTCCAACTCTTCGTACCCCTTTTCTGTGAAGGGCAGCACATTGTTGTGATGTAAACTGTTCTCTTTGTTATCAAAGTCACTGTCTATGTCCATCGGCTCAGCGTGGTGAGCCATCTCGCACGTCCACTAGTCACACACTTGGATTATAACCCGTCACACACCACACGGAGTTCAGTCACTACGGATTCCGCCCGCGCTCGATACTCGATCCTCGAACGTCAATCTGGAGCGAGACACAAAGAAAAAAAGTCAGTCCAATGTTTACAGTTAGCAGATTTCAGATAGTTTCACTAAGATTTCTAATACGTCGTAGTACAAGCGGCGACGCGCGTATGTATGTCATTTAAAAACAAAAATGTCAGTGATGTGAACACGCAACTCACTCTGAAAATCTATTTTTATCCTTTTTGTGTGGCACGAAACGCGACGTTAATTTTATGTAACGCGCGCGCCCGAGGGAATCTTGCCAAAATGCGATGCAGAGCTGTGAACCCAAACACAAATACAGATACACCGCCCGCTCCGAGACCGTTTGAAATCCGGTAACTTTTTATAATTTGAAATGTCAGTTTCCAGAAAGGTGTGTACACACCGAAGCAAGTCGGTTAGTTTTAAAAAAATTGCCGGTCACTGATAAATAACTGTTATTTTTGATATACTACGATGTTAGAAATACAACTGCTGCGCATTAGTTGATTTACGATGACTATTTATATAAATAATAGTTCTAATTGACAGGCTATGTGCCAATACTAGTTAAAACAAAGAATTATGTAGTTTTCAATTAAAGGCTTTTTGCCAACTACGCAAAACGATTCCATGCTAACTTTTAGATTTATTTAAATCTTCACTGGTTTTGGTTTTGGCTTTAGGACTAAGGCCCTAAACCGCTTAACTAATTCCACAAGAAACATTATTACATTAATTATCACGATTCGAGTAATGAAACATCATGAGAGTCCGTTGAATTGCAGCAAACGGATCAAAATGTCGTCGCTTTCTACTTAGTAAATACAGTAAAGGTCTTTTTCGGACTTCTTAGATTAGTTTTTCTGTACCTAAAATCAAAATATTCTTTACATACAATTTTAATTTCGCTTTATGAACTTGTCGACTGCCATAGATACGAAATAGCGGATTGAGTGTGGAGGTGCCCGAGCAGTAGCCCATCTGCTTGGAATCACGCAGGAAAGAGATAGAATCATAATCAAATCTGTGTACTAGAACAGGTAATTTCGCTTCAGTTTCGCTTCTCGTTCATCGGATAAGTCATGGCGGGACTACTGCGATGTCATTTCGTGGCGGAGATGTGATACCCGCCTCAGAGCAACGTTTGTGTAGCACACGCGGACAAAGGCTTAACTTTTAAAAAATCCACACACGACAATTTTCGCAATAGTAAAGCTTCCAAAACAACATAAGTTGTTAAACCTCCTCCTTTTTTTAGGTGGGTTATTAAAATCGGACTACTCTGTAAAAATGTATGCGTGGTCAAACATAAAAAAAATATATATATACATGTCGACTTGAGAACCTTCCCCGTTTTTTCGTCGGTTAAAATAGCGTGCAAGCACCTTTACTTTGTAATGTCAGTTGTTTAAAAGTTCGTTAACAAAGCAAGTTTTAAGTTTTCAGGATAAAGCAAGCTTTAAGTACCTAATATGTAAAGATTTTTGTTTTAGTTATTAATTATATTTTAATATTTAATAATTGACAATAACTTTGGTGCATGTTTAGTTTGTAATGCACGATGCAAATTGCTGATGGAAAGTCACAGAATCTGTCACTGACTTCAAAAACGAAACATTACTGAGTGTCACATTCCAGAAAAACAAGTCAAATATATTTGACTAACAAACATATATATTATTTTTCAAAACTAAACTAGGGAAGATTTTATAAAAAGATTATTGTTTATAATCTTATTTTGAAATTAAAATGAACATTGTAAGTATATTCTTTGAAAGTTTAATTTTATTTTAACCTTATTAAAATATGTCAAGGTTAAGTACCTAACCTTAGCGATGATAACAAATAAATATCTTCGTAAAGAAACTTCATAAGTATTACATCATTAAACTGTTTATAACAAACACTAACTTCATAGATAATTATTAGGTGATTATTGCATAGTTTTTTTAATTAGCTAAGTACTTCACATTGGTCATGGTTCAGGGATCGCAAAAACTGCAAAAACCAGTTGTGGTTAAGTCGCCAAGTCATTACCTCTGCTGCGTCTGCCGTCTAGTGCATGTGCGACTGTGTCATGCGACACACGTTCTCTTCGAGTATAAATAAAATACCTAGCTTATTTTTACTTTCAATCCAGTTCTAAATTTAAATATTGGAAGACCAGTGCGTGGGAGCAGGTATTTGAGTATGTTTGTTTACTTTTTTGTTTTCAAATTTTTTTTTTTTACTTTTAATAACTAGTTCATGAGTGACATGGGTCAACGAAAGGTGTATTTAATGAAAGTTTCTGGTCATGCTCTAGTATAGCTTTTTTTGTACTTACATGCCTACATTACTGCTGAATGCTGTACTGTATTATATTTATTAGTAGGATATTTGTTTGCAATGACTGAATAACAAGTAAAACTTATTTGAACTTCCCTGTAATTAAATTTCTTAAAGTTTTATATTGAATTGAATAATTTTTTTTTTGTGTTTAGGATTGGAACTTCTATTATTATTGTGTGTGGAAATCAGAAGGCCAATTCCCGTACTGCCATCCTTACAAAAAGTGCAATAACTCGGATTTTGGGCTTTTAAAGGTTACATACATATCATATCTGTAATCAGCAAATTCTTCTGATTTTTGGCTTTATAAAGTTACATACAATACATATCCATAATCAGCGAATTTTGCTGATTTTGGGCTTTTAAGTTTTAATTAAGCCCAAAATCCGAGTTATTGCACTTTTTGTAAGGACGGCAGCGTAATTGTTACAATATTGTAATGTTTAAAATCTATTCACAATCTCATCCCAGTTACAATCAATGTCAAAAAAGAGATCAGACAGTGAATGTTCTTAAAAATATGAACCCCTCAGATAGACTTGCATTTACACAAATAGAACTTGATTAGTACATAATTATATAATTACCTATAATGTG
Organism: Hydraecia micacea; assembly: GCA_914767645.1. Taxonomy (NCBI): domain Eukaryota; kingdom Metazoa; phylum Arthropoda; class Insecta; order Lepidoptera; family Noctuidae; genus Hydraecia; species Hydraecia micacea. The sequence goes on along the minus strand of OU611793.1, from coordinate 2,224,568 downwards.
TCATTGTATTTCCGACCTGAGTGTAATTTAAAATGTCAGCTAAGACATTATCCCTTGCCAAGCAAAATAACATAATAAGCTGAGATTTCATTTTATTTAAAAAAAATGTACATTGTGCTAAGCAACATGCATTAATAGACTACTTAAGTCACACAAATTGTATACTATTTTATAGCTTGTGTGACCTAAACTCGCACTTAAGTCAAGCTTTTCTGTATAAAAATTAACTACTTAAGTCACAGAAAAGCGTTGACGTGCGGGTTTATGGATATTAACATTATTTTAACATACAATGTCATGTGGCTATCTTTTAATTTATTTTTCTTTTTATTACAGTGTAAAATATGGAAATAGAGCATGGCGTAACTGTGAAATTATTATTTTTCGCACGGTCCAAGGAGTTAGCAGGAACCAGGGAGTCCACAATCCGTCTTCCAACCAAGATCAGCTACAAGAAACTCCTGAACATTATTAGTGAAAACTATAACTTGCAAACTATAAAAGACAATATATTATTGGCTAAGAACGAGGAGGTTTGCGAAGAGGAGGTTGATATAGAAATTCAAGAGCGAGATAGTATTGCCGTAATTCCTCCAATCAGCGGAGGTTAATATTTGGAAACCTGTCTGATAAAACAAATTGAATCTTCAAACTAAAGTATTTTTTCTTATTTAATACCATAGCTAGCAATAGAACAGAACCTCAAACCACTTTTATACCCAACTAGAAAATTAAAAATAAGATGGATCACCTAAAGCTGACGGTGGACAAGCTGTCTGTCGATGAGATTACGGAACTAGTCACCGCTGACAGCTGTGGAGCTATATCTCTCTTCATCGGCACCACTAGAGACAATTTTGAAGGAAAAAAGGTTGGTAAAAATTCATTTTACTTTATAAAGGGCAATGTTCATTGTTCAATGACATATCTTACCGTTTCCCTCTTAAGGGGTCATTATGAGCAATTTTTACAATGGGACCAAACCTGAAATTGTGAAAAAAAAATCAGCTGTTCCCTACATTTATGTTCGCATAACTCGTCAAAATGTTGGGAACAGCTGATTCTTTTTTCGCGATTTCATGTTTGGTCCCATAGTAAAAGTTGTTCATATTGATGAGTACAATGACCCCTTCAGAGGAAAAGGTGATTAAAATTTCACCCTATATTTACTAGTAGGACCTCAATACATTTAAATATATTTTTTATCATCTAACTTTCAAACAATAGCTGCACATTGTAATTCAAGATAATTTTTATAACTGGATAAAGTAGAACTAGAAATCAAAATTTAGACATAGTCTTGGTCAGATCATGTGAGGACCATTGATTAAAGTGATTTTATTTTGACCTAAAATAATAAATTGCCGGCACATTAGTGAATTTTCATTAGCAGATTATTTTTCTTGTAAGTATCTAATGCGTTTTTCTTATATGTTTTTTTACCATCGTCCTTATTTTGGTGGTCTGAATGATTTCTAAAAGTTTGTCCATCTATTTTAATGGGACCTTATATACACTCACTGATGTAGTCATAAGACCATCAAGGGCACAGTTGACAGGGCATGCTGCATGATGGAAGGTGGGCCATTGTCTGTGGGAAGGTGCCGCATACGCACCTGTGATCTGAGCCGTCCGTGAACCCCCAGCTGTGGAGATGCTACGGCTGACTTGGGTTCGAAGCCTGTTTAGAGATTTCCAAGTAGGCCACGGTAACGCGTGCCCAGGCGGAAGGCTCTCAGATGGTTCGATAAAATTGTCAGGGAGTTTATACAGCTCCCACCATAGATTACATCTTGCTGTGGAGGAGTTACTATTGGCTGATGCTGGACCCACGCACCCAAAACAAAATTGTAAAGAAAAAAATGGTTGTCTGTAAAATCGGTTTACGGACGATAATTTACGTGATAACGTCATAAGAAAACATCAGATAGATGCGTCACAAGCCGAGCGCTTAGGCCGATCATGCCTCTCTATCGCTTGTTCCGCGCTCTCGCTTGCACACTTGGCTCAGGCGGAACGTGACAATGAGTCATGCTTTTTCGTGCGTGCAGCCGGCGTTCATCGATTTATAAGACGTTATCACGTCAAAACACTTATTAATAGTATGATCATTTGATCAAAAATACTTTAAAATAAGATTACATAATTATCTTACTAGCGAGATTATGTGCATTAGTTAGGTATGAAAAGTTAATTACTTTAAACTTTGATTATCATTTAAGAACTCGCTAATAGTGTAGAGCAATTAATAACAACTAATAAACTCTAAATAAAGTTATGTCATGAATAACGTCAGTTTAACAATACATTTTTTGGTAAATACGTTTATAGAGGTATGTAAAACAGGGTGTAAAGTTCACTCATACTCTATAGAAAAGGGAGAAACCTCCGACCAGGCGGGTGTTGTGTCTGACGGGCAAACGCCCGATGATTCATGTCGGGCCGTTGTATCTATGCTAGTTGCGTGGTAAACTCTGCTTGCGAGATGCAGGATTTGCGTGACGTTAGTATGACGCGTTGTTCGCATGTGGCGTTGTAGATACCGATACCGCTACACGTTCATCCCGGGCGGGCTGGCAACGTCGCATTTCTAGTGGTTTTTCGTAATAGTGGCTCAACACACACGTTATCATTTCTCACTTGTACAAATACAACGTCGCAAGTTAATTTTGTTCCAAAACAAACAGGTTTTGGAACACAAAAATGTTTTTCACTTGTTTTTTTTTTGGTAGGCTAATTGGACCGAGTTGTGCCAAAATGTTCCACCCTACAATGAATACATTTTGAGTTATTTCAGTTTAAACATTCAGACGAAGTTTTTCCATTTAAACATTTCGTTTTTGTTACATAATATGAAGGTTTCAATATTTGGAATATTTAATATGGTTTCTAATAGTATGTTTTACAATATACAACTGCTGCTACTTTTTAAGATATTGAGAGAAATATCGTCTGGATCATTTCAGCAAAAAATAAATTTGTATGACACTGTGTCAAAATTAATTTTGCAATAATGATCCAAATCACTTTTATAATCAGTTTAATATCTACGGAAGTTTTTCATATAAAGAGTGACTAGGTATGAATAATAAAACTCGTTTTTTTTTTATTGAGGTAAGTACATAATATATTTGTGGAGAAAAAAAAACCAAAACGAACAGAACTAATCCTCTTCAATGTCAAAATCAAGGGTCCCAAATCCGTCAACATCATCAGTTACCTTTTTGTTCCCTTTTAAATTTTTTTAGAATTTTTTACAGTCATCTGGGATTAAATGCATCATAGACTTGATGTCATCCAGCTTTGCCTGAGCTATCTCTTTCCCATGTGGCCATAGTGAACCCAAATTCAAGTGTACCTGAATCATTGTGGCAAAACCGATTTGTATTAATTTACCAGAAACATTTTGTTCCAAATGACATGAATCATTTCGGCAATTTATTTTCCTAAAGTCCCATAGATGTGGAGTGGTATACTTTCAGTATATCTTTTCCTAGGGAGCAGATAATAAAATGAGTCTGCCACATGAAAATAAGGCTCATTTTAGATTGGTTAGTATAGATAACTCAAATTCGATAAATATGTGGGTTGGAACATTTTGGCACAACTCGGTCCAATTATCTGGCTTTTCACTTTCCGTTCCACATGGGATGCTCCTTATTGAATAGACCACCGTAGATAATACTTACTTACGCTAAGTTTTACAAGATTGCAAAGTATACCTAAACCTGAATCGATATGAAAAATCTTAAAGGGTCCCCGAAACGATCAACTTAACGTGAATGGTACACATTGATGCACATGTTGCTGGTCTGCCAAATGCAATTGAAGCGGTTGACAACAATACTACAATAGCAATTGATTGCAAGTGATCGTGTAAGGTTCGCGAAACGTTTTCTATATTAGGTAAATACTGGCCGAAATGAGCCCATGAATCCCGCTCAGGATGCGTAACTTCCTAATCATTGCATCACAACAATAGACGCGCGCAGTTGCGTCCGCGTCCCGCGCAGGAGGCCTACCGATCCATTTTAGGACCTAAACTATTATAGTGTACTCTGTGACCTAAACTGAACTGTTTTTCTAATTCGTACCATATCGTCAGTTTAACGATTCAGTTTAGGCCGTGCCATTCTGCTGACAGCGATTGTCCCAAACTGAGTCGCAAGTTTTGGTTTCATTCATACTTGTTTGGTACTATGACGTCCATAGAACAGCTCAAGCGATGCAGTTTAAGAACCTAAACTGAAATGTCTTGTTTTGGAATCGTTTTTAATTAGATCATGGTAGGCCACCAGGTTTCACCTCAGCCGACGTTTGCACGGACGTAAAAATATCGCGGCGGGATTTTTTCGCGCACTGGATTTTCAACGCACTGTTCAACGTCGAGAGTTGAAAATTCATCAGTGTGGTTTTTGACGCGCTAGGATGCGCTCTGTTGGATACTCAATGCTAGGCTCAACACCGAGAGTTGAAAATCCAGTGTACGATAAAATATAACAAGATAACGTGGGGTTCTTGCATCACAGCAAGCGACGAGCGCAGCCGCGGCCTTCGTCCCGCGCGGGATTCAACTCAGTGTGGCCAGAGCTATAGGTATTGTTCCTAATTTGTAATTTTGTTCCTCCAGGTGGTGAGGCTGGAGTATGAAGCTTATGAGCCCATGGCCCTGAAAGCTATGAAGGCTATCTGCGACGAGGTCCGGGACAAGTGGCCCGCTATCCACAGTATAGCTATATTCCACAGGTTTGTGTTTTATACTTATTTTAAGACTGCATCTGGTAAGATTGGAAGCCGACCACAAAATATTTGGGAAAAGGCTCGGTAGAACGAGAAACCACTTGCTATAGGCAGTGGCTCTATGTAAAATACTGATATTCAACGCCAGCACGCGTAGCATGACCACCATAGAAACGGGTTTTGTCGACGGAAGAATAGACAAAGATGACGTTTCGTGTAGACAGGTAGAAAGTTTTCTACTGTCTTTAAAGATAAAGATAATGTATTTGTCAAACATGCGTTTACATAAACTGACTAATCAGACATGCAAGGTATTGAATTAATAGATGTTGTGTGCTTTAGCATGGCGATGGCGATTACAAAATCTCTTTCTTAGACAACTGTCAGTTTTCAGTGTAATTTTGACAGTGGGATAGAAAACTCTTCTGAAATAGTCTACATCAGTCTGGCGCAACTGTCTAATAAAAAAGTAAGCTATGAAACGTGCACTAAACATAATGGCGGCTATCGCTATCTCGCTTTAACATCTGCAGTCTGTGCATAGTCTGTGTCATTTTTGCTATGTTGGTATTCAGTTTTAGCGCAAGTTACATACAAGCGCCGTTTTTCATCTTTTTCTATGGGACTCCCGTCTCTTATAAGGAACATTGCCTACTTACTCTAATGGTCTACATAAAAACGGACCTAGACAAAGATCGTTAGAAACGAAAGACAAAATGACAGATTGTGATTTATAGTGTGTTACGCAATTAGGGTGTGGTGAGCCACATGACGCATCCGGCATTAATAAATTCACAATATTAACAAAAAAAGGAAACCTCCATAATAGCAGATATTAATTATCTGCCTTTTGTTTTCGGATATTTTATTCAAAATATAATAAAAATTCGGAATATCATAGAGGCCTTGTTGATCACCTGGGTAAACGATAGTCTTGATAATTATACCATCGTCATTATTGATACAAATGACAGGATATTTCAGCGTTTTGTTCTTATGTTAAACGTTGGTGCGCACTTAGTGTTTCAAGTTCGTGTTTTAAGTTCACGTTCATGAATATTAATGAGTCGGTCGCACTAATTAGCATTAATGCAGTTGTCAGTATCACTATCTATATCTGTTATGCGCAGTGCATTTTTGTCGTATAGCATAATCAGCCTATAATGCGCCCACTGCTGGGACGCAGGCCTCGTCTGTTCGTGAGGGAGTTTTTGTCGCATGCCTGCAAGAAAGAAAGAAAATATTAACGCTATTTTTTTTCAAGATAAGTAATTAAATAAAATATTTTATGCTCTCGCATAAAATTTATGATAAAGTCCAAAAAGGAAAAATAAAACAAAATATGGAGAAAATATTCGTCATAAATATGCGCTCAAAACGGCCATCGCTCAGCATAATGCTGCTATTACAGCGTTCACGATTTATTTTAGTGTCAAATCTTGTTTCAAGTCTGTCATGAGTGGGTAGTAGCCGTACCGTAGCATTGTCTTCTTTAGTTTCTGCTAACGTCCATAGTTTGGGAAAAAAGGCGTGAGCTTATGCGTGAATGACATTAAAATAACACAGACATACGAAGATATTCTACTTAATAAAATTCTTAAATTCATTCATTCACTGACAGATAGATAACGCACAGGCTCATCCGCTGCGTCCAAAAGCATGAAATTTTGCTCAAGGATTCCTTATACAGGTTCAAATCAAATGAGCTAGCTAAACCCCGCAAATGTGATGGATATCGATATCTTATGACGATAAAATACAAAAAAAATATTTTCTAAAATCAAGTAACTACTCGACCAGCGACTGTTACGAGTAGCCCCGTAGATCACTGATTTGACTTTTTGTTTTATCTTCATTAGATATTATCGATACCCATCACGTCTGCGTAGTTTCGCTACCTAATTTAATTGCACCCTGTATGGCGAAAGCGATCTCTAAGGAAATGGCGTTATGGAAGGAGAATTTTTGAAATTTTTTCCCCTAAAAGGGGATAAAAGTTTGTATGGAAGTTCGTCATTTTTTGCCGATGGAAAATCCTATTGGGCAGCCGGCTTGTAAGGGGCGTCGCTCACTGGTAAGTCGAGGCGGGGTCGCGGCGGCGTCGCGACGCGGTCGAGCCGTGGTCTCTATGTAGAGTCGAGGCGCGGGCGGCTATGCTCCCTTCACACATTCCAATTCATTTATCATGTCGTCGTCAGAAGATGAAGCCGTACTTGCACTCATACAAGTATAGTCGTACAATTTCGATGAATATCACGTTGATTTCAAAATCGTCACTCATTATTTTAACTGTATAAATACGTTTACGCCCGAAACAAAATGACAAAATGGCGGTGGAGTCGCGTCGCGGTCGGGAACAGCGCCCCCGCCGCGCCTCCGCCTCGACCCCGCGCCGCCACCACCTCGCCCGTGCCGCGACTCTAGTATATGAGCGCACTGCCATTTATTCCTATAGAAAACGTAGAAGCGGCGCGCCGCTTGTGCGCCCGCGCCTTGTTGCCGCCCAAAGAGTAAAGTAACTATAGAGGGAAAGAGTGACAACTCTGTGGTAAAATTTGCATGTATGGAAAGTGCTGCCACCTTGAGTTTGGTGGGTGACCTAAGGCTCTAATAAATATACACATACCTATAGTTAAGCATACTTACTATAAGTAGCGAATCTTTATTACAATGTTTAGGGTCACAATCAGGGTTTAACAAATAACAGTAACAAGTAACAATTTTAACATAATTAGCTGAGATAAACTCGGGATTTCGGGAAGCGCATCAACGTCGGGAAAGCCGGAGTTGCGGAGTTGACAATGATAATGGCGGATGGCCGGCGGCGACAATGACATTTGTTTGACAATTTGACAAACAAGAAAATGGCTGCCAAGTTTTTTTAACCCACCAAACTGCAGATGTCGCTGTCGTCTATGGAAATTGATGACAGTACTAAGTGTGCCCCCCCTGTTGCCGCCTCGACTCTAGCTCATGTGAGCGACGCCCCTAAGAGTTCTTTTACTATAACAACACTCACTTAGGTTACAAAGTCACTAGGGAATCAGTGTAAATGAACTTGATACGCAATGTCGTAATGATAAAGAATAACACTACTTCGTGCCTTGTCGAGATAACGCCACACATAAAAAACAGTTGATGCAATGTTTACTGAGAAGTCTCGGGTTCAGTAGAAAAAACTACATTTTGGAAGGTTTTTATTGTAAATTTTGACGTTCAAAAGTGCCTTTTATGTGTTTGTTTGAAATAAATGCTTTGACTTTCAATCGATACCTAATTGTTCCATTCTTCTTCTTTTTCGTGTCGCTATAGCACGACAGTATTTCAAATTTTGTTCAAAACTGCACCAGTTCCACAGCGTCGTCAGTGGCAGCACAAAGGTCACTTTGACTGTACGTTCTCTAGGATGCAGAGGGCAGGTGTTCCATTAGGAATTGCTCAATAGCAACCGGCACCCTAATTGCGTAACACACTATCAATCGGAATCTGAATCATTTTGAAGCAAATTGCTAATCCATTGCTTCACAAGTTGGAAAAATTTGTCCGCTCAACACGTAAATGACGCAATGAATGTTGTTGGACTGTCAAAATGAAACCGATTCCGATTGATAATGTGTTACGCAATTGCCCAGCTGGAGTCTGGATTTGCGACCGGTTCATGGCAATTGACTCGCCCCCTATTACTTGAGACTTAAAAATAACTGGCGAAATATGGGTGTGCTTAACATCTTACTGCATCTTTTGCTTACTTCGTTGGAGAACACAGGGATGGGTTTTGTTCCCAATACACACAACGAAGTTAAAACATATTTTTTTTTCAAACAAACTAAATGGAGGCCGACCGCTTAACTGAAACGTTGCCTGAGGTTGCAGCGCGGTGCAGGAGGGGTGACGTGATGCGAGAGCTGTGATTCGTCAACATATGACAACTATCACCCCTCCCGCACCGCGCAGCTACCTCAGGCAACGTCTCAGTTAAGCGATCGGCCTATAGTAGTGATGGGCCGGCTATGGGTTTTGCCAATCTTTGACTAGCTATATTGACTAAACTATTGGATATATTTCATAAATTTTTTGTATGCAGACTGGGAACGCCATTAGATATGAACAGTTTAATTTATTTTCGTATTGTCGTCACCACCTTGTATATTAATTTCCCAACAGGAGTATGGCCGAAGCCGAACTATCCATATTTGATCAGACATTCTGAGTCCTACGAGTACCTTAAATACAGAATGTCATAATTGCAGTTTCGTTCAAAGTAAACATTTCAATTTAATCACGTTGCATCAGCTCCATTTGCATCTAATTATACATACGACGTCACTGCATAATTTACTGTGTTCTTATCTCTCTTATAATATAGTTGACAACATAACATTACGCCTGTATCCACCGAAGAGTTAGGCAGAGATGTAGTCAACAAAAGAGATAAGTATGTAGGATCGTCGGATATAGTTGAAGTTTAATAAGAAACCGATGGATGTAGTCGACTGAAATTTTAATTTGATAAATTAGCTGTTTGTTTTCTATTAATAAAATAAAATTTGATTCGAGAACATCCATCGGTTTCTTACTAAACTAGAACTATATCCGACGATCCTGCATACTTATATCTTTTGTTGACTGGACCTATAGTACACCCACATTTCACCAGTTATGTTTAACTCCCATGTAATAGGGGGCGAGTCTGCCATCAACCGTGCACAAATCTAAATTTCGAGCTGAGAAATTCCAGATGGCAATAGGTCACACTTTGCCCGACCCGCGAATCGAACCCGCGACCTCATGCTCAGCAGTAGCATTTGCGACCACAAGACCAATGAAGCAGTACCCAATAATTCGCCATAACAAGTAATTCCCAAATTGAACACTTGTGCAATAACTTGTGAGACTTGATAAGAGCGTTTTATCATCATCAATTTATTATATATTTATTTTTATTAAAGTCGGACTTCTATTCGCGCGAACACGTGAAACTTCGCGTGCCACTTCTTTCGTTCTTGTTTTGATTATTTGTTTTAATTTTGATTTGATTTTATTCGATTTATTTTGATTTAATTTAAGTTGATTTCTTTTGTTTATATTGATTTCATTTGCTCTAATTTGGTTTTGATCTGCACCCTAATTGCGTAACACACTATCAATCGGAATCTGAATAATTTTGAAGCAAATTGCTAATCCATTGCTTCATAAGTTCGAAAAATTTGTTTGCTCAAAAACTTAAATAACGCAATGAATGTTGTTGACCTGTCAAAATGAAACCGATTCCGATTGATAATGTTGTGCCCAGCTGATTTCATTTATTTATTACTAGCTGTGCCCCGCAGTTTCACCCGCATAAGTTTCGATTCCGTGGAATATCGGGATAAAAACTATCCTATGTCCTTTCCCGGAACTCAAACTATCTCTATACCAAATTTCATTTAAATCGATTCAGTGGTTTAGGCGTGAAAAGGTAACATACAGACAGACAGACAGAGTTACTTTCGAATTTATAATATTAGTATGGATTCTAGTCTGTTTTAAGAAGAGACATATGCTTAATGAACTATTGAACAGAACTATTTTTTTTTTGCTTATAATTTTTAAATGATTTCTATTTCTAGTCTTAAATTCTTAATGAGTTGACTTTGAACATTTTATTGTAGGTAATTTTCTTTTTTTTTCTTTTATCATGATTTTAATTTTGATGATGATGTTGTGAGTTTGTGAGTTATGTTGTTAATTTTTAAATGTGTTACATGTATTTTGAATGTTATTTTTTTATTATTTGGAGCGATTTCAAACACAATGTGAATTGTTTGTGAATAAATAAATTGAATGTAAAGGTACAAAAACACTGGCATATAAAAAAAAAACCTCGTACAGAAAATACATGCTTTTAAATCTATTATACGTTGCCAGGGTCAGTGAAACAGCATTATTAGTTATCAATGGAAAATTGCTAACATCCTCTTTAACTTTACTAGTGTTATTTTGAACTCTATCGCGTTTGAATAAGGTTAATAGTTGAATAAGTTGAAGTTTAATAGCAACATCAAAGTGATGTGTGACCTCGATGCAACGTTTTTGTTATTTATAAAAAAAAATTGAGCTTGTTAATAAACAAAAAATAATTTAATGAGATTCTAGATAGCGAGCGCGATTATTGAGCAATTCGATTCCCAAGTAGGGCAACGTTATTGGGTTTTTCAGAATTTCTAAGAATTAACCATCAGGTAATGAGACTATAAGAAATATTAGACTATTACTAGTGCAACAAGGCTTCCCGAAATTCTGTGTCAGGATAATGCAATATTTTCTGCTGATTCCTAAGGAGGACATCCAAGTCGTCCCGCCATCACCTTGGTCTACCGCGGCCCCGTTCCGTTAAAGATTTAAAATCTTTATATTTGCCCTCACGTCGGTCGCGCGAAAGTATCCATGCTGAGAAGAGTGAGCTCACACCATAATAATGGTGGTTGCATGACAAGGAAGTCTAGTTACTGTGCCATTGTGTGTATCAGAGTTAGAGGTTTCAAAACAAAACAGAAACGCGGCCATCTTTTGACGCTGTCTAAATCGAACGATTTAAATCTTTGCGTGTTGTTGTTTCGTTTAATGTGAACCATTGTCCATTATTCTCTTGCCCTTATCCGAATTTATTTGGGGTAGGCGCATTCAATGTGAATCATCATCTGCCTAGCCTTTTCCCAACTCTGTCAGGGTCAGCTTCCAGTCTAACCGGATACCAGTATTTTACATGGAGCGACTGCCTATCTGACCTCGACAACCCAGTTACTGGGTAATACGATACCCCTTGGTTAAACTGGTTGTCAGACTTCCGGGCTTCTGACTAACCGTAACGACTATCAAAGATCCACGAATGACAGCCGGGACCAATGGCTTAACGTGCTTTCCGAGACACGGAGGGTTCTCGGTATGTAAACCACAGACCAACCGCGGCAAGCGTAGCATAACCTGATCGATCGACCTGTGCGGCTGTTATTATTTAGTCACGGGCCCCTCAATGCATCGCATTCAATGTGAATAACCAATATAATTCAGTCATTCAATGTGAATAACCAATATAATCCAGTCAATCAATGTGAATAACCAATTTAATTCTTTCACAGACTCGGCTTCGTCCCTTGCAGAGAATCATCAGTCGTCATAGCAGTAAGCAGTCCCCACCGACGGGACTCCCTCGACGCTGTCTCCCATTGCATCGAGAGCCTGAAAGCCAGCGTGCCCATTTGGAAGAAGGAGGTGTACGAAGGCGACGCGCCGGTCTGGAAGGAGAACGTCGAATGTGCGTGGTCCACTAAACGTAGAGCCTGCAACGGTCAGACCGTCGGCTGAGTTTTTGAATAGCTTCTTTGTATATTTTGTTAGAGCTCTTACGGCCGAATTCTTGAACGCAGTTTAATTTTAGGTTTAATGTTGGTTCTGTCATTTCAAGCCTACCTATTGTAGCGACAGAAAGACTTGCCGCATCGTACACGTGATAGAAGAAACGTCTTAAAATAAAGAATAAGAGAGATTTTGTGTGAGAGACAGAGAGAGTTCTATCTTTCTTCTCTCTCATGTAACGAAACGTGCCTAAACGTAATGCGTCCTTGAATTTTCACTCTCAATTCTCGTCCTATCGAATATCGAGTCTCCGACTAAGAAGTTTCACTTCAGGGTTCGTACTATGAAGTGCAAAACCCATCATGATTCCAGTGTGAAAGAGAGATGGAGTTATGCAGGATGCATAGCACTGTCCCTTTTCCTCAATGGAATCATCATAGCTTTAGCACTTTGTAGTACGGCACCAGAAGTTAGGTGTGTCGTTTGAGAATTCAGGGGTTGTTACGTAGGGTGTTACGCAACTATTAAAAATGCTCTTCATGTCGAGGGCTCCTATTATTCGGTTGTTTAAGTTTATTTGCTCTTAGGGCATTAGACTAATTAGGTACCAATTATGGGGTGTATTTATAAACTTTGCTTAAATTTAAGAGACTTTTAAACGTCAAAAATGATGGTTAAGCAGACGTTAATCATAACTTGAGTTTAAGCATCATCATCTCATCGTCTTCCTTTTTATGTCCTTACTTGCGGTCGACACAACACGATTTTTCTCTTTCCATTACTTAACTTTAAGCAACGTTTATAAATAAACCTGTAAGGGCCGATTTTTCAATAATTAGATAACTTTTACCTGAAGAACAAATGTGACGTTTTGACAGATTGTCCATACAATAATTGTCAAAATGACAAACTTATTCGTCGGATCAAAATTAACTGGCGATTGAAAAACCGTTCCTAAGTCTTTGATTAATTAGAACTCAGGGCTTTATTGATAAGAGCCTTCAATCGTTGGTTAGGGCCTTCATCTGCAATATAGAGCTCTATTGCTAGTGGTTTAAGGGTTGTTATTTAGGCTTTGAATATTATTAAATAATGTTGATTAGTTGTATGTAGAGCCTTTTGGGCTTTATAAAAGTTGTTTAAAGGCTTCATTACGGTGTTGATTGTGAGCAAATGAGGGTTGAATTAAATAGGTGTATTTTTGCACTATTTAAATGTATGGCGTAAAAAGAAAGAAGTCGTTCTCTTGCCGTCAAATAAACAAACAAAAGGCAGAAACGATCGTCCAAGTAAGGCGGATCGCACACTACGACGCACCACGCGACGGGGCGCAGATAACGCGCCCCCGCGCGTGATTTTTTACATACAAATTCAATAAAAACGCGCTTCCGCGCGTTGAATTTGACTCCGTTTCCCGCGCCCCGCTGCGTATTGCGGTGCAGTGTGCGAATCGCCTTAGTGCTGATTTTTCCAACGCCAGATAATTTTATCCGATAAATAATTTTGAATTTTTGACAGTTCTTCCATACAAAATCTGTCAGACGTCAATTTTATTCCACGAATAAAAGTTATTTGACTTTTGAAAACTCAGCCCTTAGACGAATAACTTCCTAATTTAGTCTATATTAATGCTCTCTTCACTTGTTGTTAATAATAGCCGATTATTGGCAAATTGGTCAGGCTGCCAAATTTAGCTAAGACGTACAATGCAGTTAGAAGTGATATGATAGGTACAGGTAGTATACTCGTAGTATTAAAAAATATACTATACTATTTTACATTGTTTTCTGTCACACGGCCTTTAGAATAGAATAGAATAGAATAGAATACTCTTTATTATGTACACCATATAAATTACAGACATAAATATAGAAATTTTACAATGGGTGACACAATGGGCGGTCTTATCGCTAAAAGCGATCTTTTAAAGACAACCTTTGGATGGATTAAAAAGAGGAAGGACAGACAAGTACTGTAGGTAGTCTGTGGTGTACCATTTACACAATACCATAAATACATACATAAAGTATATTATACTAATCTAAATAAATATATACATATATATATATATATATACAATATAATAGTAAACATAAACAAAGAAAAATATAATGATGAAGTTACCTTTACTTTTTTTTTTTTTAAGTGGCCTTTTAGCGTTTTAACCTCTTTGAGAGGTATCATGATCGGTAGTCGGTTCTACTTCTAAACTATTCATAAGGAGCTATTCAAAAACTGTCTTGAACTTGTATGAGTTTCATTCGTATTAAGTTTTAAGAGCGTTAACATGATCGGAAATTGTACAAATTGTTGACACAAATTGTTCTTGAAATTGTACGGTCAGCAACAAAAGTGGATTTACAAGTTATTAAATTGACAACAATTTTTTTCAATAAACTGCTTTCTAGCTTTTCACATAATAGCAAAGAGTTTATATTCTAAAAATTGTACTTCTGCTGCAGTTTTGAACAAATATTTTGCTCAATATTTTTAATTTAATTAAAAAAACTGAAGTGTTAATCGACTTTTGTTGCTGACTGTACCAATACTCCAAATCCAGTTCTAGAGTAATTTCGTCCGTACCTCATGAATTGACCATACATTAGGACAATCTCCGATCGTGTAACAGTGAGGGACCGGCTTACTGTGGGAAAAGGATTGCCTGCTCAGTTCTGTTTTTTTTATATAATTGATTTGTATTTATCTTTATTTTATCATTGATATGAAACTTACTTTATTTGTGAAGTTTGTAGACGAATAAAAATGTCATGCATACTTCGTGCTTCATAGACACGATTAACAAAAGTGTCTGTACTTAAATGAAGGTACACGATGCAAATGTAAATAATAATTTAAAAAAAAATGAAAATTGGAATCCTACCAAAAAAAATATTGAAGATTGGTAGAAATTTGAGCTCGAGAGGAATATTTTTTATAGGTAGTAGTAATTAAATAAGTAATGATTTATATCAATAATTTGTTTAAATGTACACAGCTTGAAATGCATGTTTTTAAACGTTTTTTTTTCTCACAGTGAACATGGTCAAGTTTTTTTATCTATTTATAAGTAGATCTCTTTTTATTTACATAATTTACATTTAAACCCAGAGCCACGTTTGATGTTTTATAAAAAGTTTGGGCTACAGCAATTTTTCTTTTTTTGTATTTGTTTTTTTTTTTCGTTTTAGTTTGAACGCAATTAGTATTTAAGTGAGCAAGTTTATCAAAAATAAAGTTTAAGATTGTTTGAAGTAGTTTTCATTGATAACCGAGTGAGCCGCTTTGGTGATAAAGTTCCTATAAGGTCACAGGTTCGATTCTAATGTGCTGCGTAGTTAATAGTTATACTCCATTTATTATAACATTAGAAAAAAGAGGCTCGCAGAAGCAGGATTACGAAACCTTTTATTTACAAGTTAAAGTTCAAACAATTTTAATAATTAATGTATGTGCTTTTTTTGTAAGTAACAATGTATGGCATACAATAAAGCATATTCTATTTATCTACTCGTCACGATGCTTGGATGAAATGAAACAAATAACAAGTAAACCACGAAAATTCAGCAATAACAACAACAAAAGGTATAGCATTCATAAGTATCCACATAAACCGACAAAATAAAAAAACACGTGCTGCCACAACTTATGAAGGGAATAGGTAACATTTTAGATTTGGTAGAGTTATAGTGACATGAAAAACGTTCCCGGTACTTTCCGCCCCTGCTTCTTTTAGATTTTAAAAATTGACACGACATTATTTTATGTAAAAACTAAATAATATTAAATGAAAGCCTTGTAATTTCAGAAGGTAGATAGATTAAATAAGTACAATTAAGTGTGACTGCTGTTATTTAAATTGATTATATTAAACTCCACATCAATCTTGACTGTAATAATGTTTGTTGTACTTTTATTACAAAGTGTGCCCCTAAAAGAGCCTTTTTTAACTTCTGTCTAATGCTATAGTAAATGGAGTATAGAACGTTTACTTTTATTATACAAGGTGGAGACGACAATTAATTAAAATGCATATATCTCCTGTGTTACATAATACTATGTAATAATATGTGTGCTGCATAAGAAATTTTAATTAAATACATTCAATAGTTTAGTCAGTATAGCTTGTCGAAGGTCTTTGAAGGTCCATGGCATATCCACTGTCGCGCCATTTTGTTCTGTTTTCAAAATGGCGGCCACGCATGTATCCTATAAAAATCGATAGCTGACATCAACACTACTATTTAGTTTGAAAAAATTATATTTTTAAATTTTGATGCTAGAATTTATCTGATAGTTCCAAAATACTCTGAAGCATTATTATTGGCAGTGTTTCCATTTATTATCGTATTGTTGTCTCCACATTGTATAATAGTAAGGACATTAGCTACTGTAATATTATTTTCAAGTTTATCGCACATTAAATAAAGGTTTCAAAAAACTTTGCTAGTAGGGTAAGGCCGTCTAATTATGTACATAGTAACTCTTAAGACATTAATCAATTAGTAACACACGGTAACGCAGTAACGCTCGCGACCCATCTAAAGCTAGGTCTACAATGTAATAAACTAATTCAGCAATCAACCTAAGTTGTTGAATTCGTTTTTTTTGACACGTTCTTCACTGGTTACTAAAGTAGAACATTAATTTCGATGGTTATTTAAAAAAAATACGTGTGGCACTCGGGGACTGCCGCGGTAAAGCTATTGCATAGCATACGTCTAGTCGCACGCACACAAACACCGTGCACACACAAGTCAAATTTTCCCAATCAATCTTGAACCTTATGCTTTAGCGATAAAGTTGAAAATCTATTACAGAAATCTGACAGATTGTAGTAGGTTGATGTGCTGGCGTCTGTACATATAAATTAAAATAAGTGTATTTTTATGAGCTTGTGTCCTTTTCGTTCAGTCAAAAACCTCTAGCAGGTCAAAATTAATCATTTATCATGAAAAAAAAAACAATGTATATAATAAGCAAAAAGTTGGTTCAATTCTAAAAATCTCTCGTGAATAATTCTTCCCTGAATGTAAACTCTGCCTAAATTATGTCCCGAGTGTTACGTAACTCTCCTAGTAACGTTCGGTATCACTCGCGACAGAAAAATGTTGCGAAGCTAAACTAAAAATCTAGTATCTCTTATAAAAAAGCAGATTACTACCACAGCCCAAGCTATTTCTTTAAAGTAATAATGTAGCTATGAGCGGAACGCATAAAAATAATGCAAATATGCAATATGAACCTCGAAATTGGTATTTTAACGCCACAAAATAACCTGGGACAACTCATTCAACACACAGAAAAATCCGGATCAAGTGGACGATTGGACGATTTTTTTGTTTTTTACATTCTGACATAATGTGCATCAGTACTGCCGTGCTAAGAAATCTTATTCGGCTTTGGATACACGCATATTTAGCCAGTATTTAGTAACTCTCTTAGCGTAACGCTTGCGACATGAAAATCCGGGACACATATTTATGTTCAAATAAAATTTTATAGAAACATAGTTAAATTAAGAAAATACGAGCGTTATAGAGGAAAATTAGTAATAAATTCATTAAAAGCTACTTCTTAGCGCTAGAAGACATTTTTTTCAAAATATTTTATACATAATACCCAAGAGATGTATTTGGGACATTGCTATTTTGTATGGGAAGAAAAAATTACAACTTTTAAAAATACAAAAAGAAATAGTAAATTGCATGGTATGATAAATTTAACGATGATCACTATTAATTCATGATTCATATAATCAGTTGCCACAATATTATCGATGTCAGGACGGTATTTAATGAGCTATTAACACATACTTTCTTCGGACAAAAAAAAAAACGAATTGTACAATTTTACACGGCCTTACCCAGTAGGGTATTTTTTTATACAAATACACAATCATTCGAATGAACCTTATTTCAACAACATGTCAAAAGATATAAAGATTTTATAAATAATTTTCAGATTTATTTTCTTCTTCAGTGCAATCAATTTAAAATAACAGTACTTACTAATACCATAGCTTACAGTGATTCGAGACCTTTCCTTTTCCCATTATTGACTTTGTTGGCACAATGTAATGTAATGAAAAAGATAAAACAGTAGAAAACATTGATTGACCAGATTGATATTGTGTGCATGTGCACACTGTAAATAAGTCATAGAAAAGAAAGTACTAAAAATGTATTATTTATTATTATTATCAGCCATTTCTGTCCCACTGCAGGGCAAAGGCCTCCCTTCCCTCCTTCCACTTGTCTCTATCCTGTGCTGTTACACGCCAATCCTTTTGGTAAGAGTCGAGTTCGTCCCGCCATCTCATTCTGGGCCTCCCGCGTTGCCGTTTGCTGCTGTTTGGGACCCATTCTGTGGTTGCTTTAGCCCATAGCTCCTCCGGCATGCGACAGATGTGACCAGCCCAGTTCCATTTTAGCTTGGCAGCCGTGTGACCTACATCGGCAATTTGAGTTTTTGAACAAAAAATGTATACCTAAGTAAATAATATTCCAAAAGTGCCTAATCGTGACTATATTAGCTTTACTCTGCTGTACTTACTACTATACTTTCATGAAGATATCTGTCTCCTAAACTAGAACTTAGGTAGACCATAAAACGACCTTGAGAAGTCGGTTAGAACAAGACATAATAATGAGATTCAATACCTACATCAACGCAGACTTGATGACTTGGTTCCCAGTAGTTAGAACATAGCTCATCAACTAATAAAGTCACCGAAAGTATAAATTTAAGATTTTCTGACACTTATTGTGAGTGGAATGACACTATCTTTTTAGGGTGATAATATGCTGCTGGACAAAAATCTTTGTCCAATGTGACTTAGATAAAAGCGGGGATGACTTTACTAAATGTAGTAGGCAAACAGACGTTCTTAAAAAAAATTGACAAAGATATTTAACGAGTGGCATACCACCCTTACCTACATCTCCCTAAGGCGGATTACACACTGCGACACAAAGAACAAGAAAATGCTGATGGGCTACAACTACACGACCTAAAATTACACTGTTACATAATCGAAAACCTAAAACCCACAAAACATTACAGGCACAGTCCCAGACTCAACACCACTTCCAACGCCAGCCCCAAACCCAGCACCACCTGTGGACAAAACCCTAGTCCAGATCAACGTGTCCTGCGAGGAACTACAGCAGCGTATCAACAACTTCATAGAACGAAAGAGAGAACAAGTGAACATCAGCAATATTCACGACTTCATACCTGACAAGCAGGATGATGCTGAGACGGAAACGTGCGCTAGAGTGAGAACGCAGTTCGTCAGGAGGAGCGACTCCAAGGGGCATTTGAAAAGTGAGTGATTTTTAATTTCACAATCTGCCTATGATGTTCCCATTGCTAGGACTCAGACCAGCCGGGGTAATTGCGTGACACACTAACAGTAGCAATGGCTTTCATTTTGACAGCTCAACAACCATTACGTTATCTACGTTGTTGTGCTGACAAATTTTTCGAACATATGAAGCAATGGATTAGCAATATCCTTCAAAATGATACAGATTGAGATTGATAGTGTGTTACACAATTAGGGTATTCATCTTTGTGAGAAGTGGAGGGTTGCTACACACTTTGTCGGGTCGGCACAATTCGAGCTCAGCCGAGCGGCTTTTTTATTCGATTTTGCCGTCCGGCTATGCCGAATCTCCCAAACAAGTGTGTGGCACGTGGCACGCCTAATACACCACGCGAACCCAAGGCATTAAAAAACACCATTACAGAAAAACATGCTTGAATTCCCCGAATAATAAGCAGAGGTGTATTAAGTACACCCATATTTCGCTTAAGTCCAACGTAATAGGGAGCGAGCTAATTGCCATCGACCAAGCACAAATTCAGGTTCTGGGCTGCTATTGAAAAAATCCTAACAACACCTTGCTCCACCTGGAGATCGAATTCAAAACCTCACACTCAGTGGTCACCCTTGCCACCACTAGACCAACGAGGAAGCCAAAATATTTTAACTAATTTAATCATTTTCCTCCCAGTTCGAAAAGTCCACAACGAATGGGGTCCTCAAACCGTATCAGCCGAAGACATGTACCCGGAACATACAGACAACGGTGGTCTTCCCTCGTCCATCGCGGAGCGAGTTGTGGGCATTGAGAAGTTTCTCAACATCGGGCCCGTGTCTAAGGACATATACAGACGACTGAAGGACATGGAGGATAAGATCGCGGACCTGCAGGCTGTGTCGCCCGAGTATGCTCAGTTTTGGGTACGTTTTCATTATAATGGAACTGTACTAATGACAAAAATATAGAGACGAACAGATACAACAAAACAGAGACTACAAAATGATCACAAAAACATAATAGCACATTACGATACGTGTGACTTAAGTAGTCCATTATTGCACGGACTACTAGACTACTTAAGTCACAGGTATCGCACTTTGTCACCTAAACCCGCACTTAAGTCACACTTTTCTGTGACTTAAATAGTCCATTTTTATACAAAAAAGCGTAGGTAACTTAAGTGCAGGTTTACGTTACAATATGACATTTTAACAGTCTTAATGCACGGCGTTAACGCCGCGCCGTTCAATAAGATAAGATAAGATAAGATAAGATAAGACATTTATTTGTAGAAACATGAGTATACATACAAGGCATGTAGGTTGGTCATAAACAAAAGAGATCCGTCATGTTCGGCCTTTGTGGCATACAAATATACAGGCAAGAAAAGTCATTCATAGGTATTAAAAACATTATAAAATTTTCACACAAACTATAAATTAAATTTAAACAATAAATTACAAATTTTAATTAAAATTGTCCTATAATCTAATCATAAATTGTCAAAAATTATAAAGTGCGAGTAAACTCTTACTAAATTCCTAATATTACACCTTGTCATTTAAAAATTCTAAAATACTGTAGTATGCTTTTCCAACTAGATATAATTTTAGTCGCTTTTTTAGTATGTGTGCGCTTAGTTCCTTCCATCCCTTAGGAAGTTTATTAAATATTAAAGGCGCCATGCAAAATACACTTTTCCCCATTAATGCTGTTTTGGAACCATGTGAGCAAAGCATAGTGTTATCGCGTCTGACGCGACTGACTTTGTCTGCCATGCGTGGAAATAATTGCCGATTACATTTTACAAACATGACAACTTCGAATATGTACAGAGACGGTAACGTCAGTATGTTGTAATTAATGAAATACGGTTTACAACTGTCAGTCGAACCTAATTTAAACATCGTCCTAATACACCGTTTTTGGGCTTTGAAAGGTATATCCTTGTCAGTCGAATTGCCCCAAAGGATAATTCCATACCTTAGGTGCGATGAAACCAGGCCGTGGTAAGCTGTTAGCAATGCGTCAGTGTTAAGCACAGGAACTAATTTGTATAGGGCATAGGAAGAGTTACTAATTTTTTTGCTTAAAATTTCAACGTGTTCTTTCCAATTTAACTTTTTGTCGATAGTTACACCGAGGAATTTAGCAGTGTTGACTTCTTCAATTATTTTGTCATTATATTGGACCTTAAGATCAGGTAAAGTTGGTAAGCGTTGACTGAAATGCATAATATTAGTTTTATCGAGATTTATCCTTAAATTATTATTATCCAAATATTTTATTATTGATGTAAGAGAATTATTAATGTCACTTTTATATTTGTCTTTAGTATCGCATTGAATTGTTATAGTACTGTCGTCAGCAAAGAGGGTCACAGGTTGATCAACAAATTTAGGTAGGTCATTTATATATAAAATGAATAGTGGAGGGCCCAACACACTGCCTTGAGGAACTCCATATTTAATTACACGTTCATGTGATTGGAATCGTTCTTCACGTTTAGTTTTTGTATTTATTGAGGATATTTCTGTGAGTTGTTTTCTGTTATCCAAATATGATTTAAATAGTTTTAGAACGTTGCCTCTAACACCGTATGCCTCCATTTTATCCAAGAGAATATCATGCCTAACGTAATCGAACGCTTGTGTCATGTCACAGAATATTGTGCAAACAGGGTTGGTCTTATCAACATTTACCATAACTCTATACAAAAAATCATAAAGTGCCATATTAATAGTTTGATTTTCTCTAAACCCTTTTTGCTCTTTCACTAATAGATTATTTTTTTCCAAATATTTGCTTAATTCTTTGTATATAAATTTTTCATAAATTTTGGAGATAACGCTTATAATCGAGATCGGTCTGTAATTTTCTATGTTATCTTTATTTCCCTTTTTAAACAATGGTTTAACTATACATTTCTTTAAAGCATCTGGAAAGATGCCCGTGCTTATGGTCAAATTAATGAGATGACTTAGATGCATACATATTTCTGCAGCAACTGATTTAAGAATTTTTGTTGATATTCCGTCATGACCAACGCTACTTGTATTTTTCAATGAGTTAATTATTTTAAATACGTCCTGTGGTAGACAGGGTGGCATGAAAAATGACTTTTCCCTATTTAGAATTTGCGAGGTAACGTTATGTCCTGATTCTGATATTGGGATAACTTTGTCAATAAAATAATTATTAAAAGCATCCGCTATTTTTTGAGGATTAGTTATAATGTTACTGTCATATTTTATTGTTGATATTGGATTTCTAGGGACGTTTTGCTTTGACTCGTTAATTATTTTCCAACTGGTCTTGGATTTGTTGTCTGATGTTTTTATTTTGTAACTGTTTTGGGCAAACTGTGTGAGCTTTGTAATTTTTTTTAATAGTTTAGAGTACTTGGTCAACTTTATTTTATTTGTTTCGTTAGGAGTTCGTCTATATATCCACAAAAGTTGCCGTTTCTTTTTACTGCATATTTTGATCCCACGTGATATCCACGATGACTGTTTTGCTGCGTGTATGGTTACAGTTTCATTAGGAAAGCACAAACAGTAGAACAGTGAGAGTGTTTCTATAAAAGCGTTATAGGCTATGTTGGGGTCACTCGTTTCATATATATCAGAAAATGATAAATTACGTAGACAATCTTTAAATTTTATAATATTTTCTTCACTATAATTACGTTTCTTTATACGCCAATATTTAATAGGTAAACAGTTTTGCACAGGTAACTTTACTAATTGCGCTGTATGATCTGACAATGCAAATTCTAGTATTTGTGATTTACAGGGTCTATTAAAGTTATGCGCAATGTTGTCTATACATGTTTGACTTTTAAGTCTAGTGGGTTCATTAACGGACAATTTTAAATTGTAATTTAATAGCAAACATTCAAAATCTTTTGCTTGATAAGATCTTTTTAGGACATCTATGTTAAAATCTCCTGCTACGACAATATTTTTAAAAGACTTTTTAGTAAGTTCTTGTAAAATCAAATGTAATTTGTCCATGCACATATTAGTATTATTAATTTTTGGAACTCTATAAACACAAACAATAGCTATCTTATAGTTAATTAACTCTATGGCGCAGCACTCAAAAACACCAGTCTCTGATATTCTAGCAATTTGCTTTAAGTCCTTAAATTGGTGTCCACTTCTTGTTAGTATGCACGCTCCACCTCTTTTGCTTTCTTTACGGCAGTAACATGCTGCAAGCTGGTAGTTAGGTATGGTTAAATACTTTTCAAAGCCCTCCATAATAAAATGCTCTGTAACGCATAGGATGTCCACAGGGCGTCCTTTTTCTGCTAACTCTTCTAAGCACACTGCCATTGCATCAGATTTGTTTAATAATCCCGCGATGTTTTGATGCATTAGGTGTAAGTATTTAGTTACGAAAAAACCCTGTCATATTTTCATTACAACTGTTATTTTCATTTTCATCTGTTATAGCTTGTATATCTATATTTTCACTGCGTTCATTGAAGTCTTTTATGTTTGTATAGTCTATGTCATCGATTAACGCTTTGAGATCTTCAAAGACTGTCTTTAATGCAGTATCATTTATGAATCCTGTTTTTTTGTTAAACAGACTAAAATGGGGCGTTAGATTCTTATTGGAGTCCAGATGGTAAGCGTGTTCGTGGACTAGTAAGTCTAAGTAGAGTAAGTTGTTAAATGTTTCGATCCTCGCGTTGTAAAGGCTATTATGACTCCTAAATATGTACGTAGGAAAACACAATATTATATTAGTGTGTTTAATTTTTTCTAGAACATCTCGAATGTAAATAATCATCTTGTGATAATCTTTCGTTATTTTAAAGTCATCTTGTCCTATAAGAACTATGCAATAGTCTTCTATTGTAAAATCTACCAACTTCGATTCAATTCCTCTTAGAAGAAGTTCTATTCCCACATTGGGTGTTAGATAATGACATATTTCATTTTTATCGTTTATTAATACTCTTTGTGCAGTAGTTAAGACATGATAGTTCGTATCTGTGCTGAGAACACATATCTTCTTCTTTTTAGGGGGTTGTTGGGGTTTCTTAAGATCAATTATTGTGTTCATATTTTGCGACTTGTTTAAATGGCTACCCATTTCAATACTGAAGTTCGTAATATCGGAAGTATCAGTTTGTGTTCCCTTCGTTTTGTTGTTAGTTGGATTTTTTTTCTTTGGCGTACTTTGATTTCTCGCAGTCTTTGCAGGGCTATCTGTTGTGATTTTTTTGTATAACTGATTTTTCTTACTCAAATTATCATTTGTCAATTTTAGTTTACTATTTTCCTGGTTTAGTAATTCTATCTCTGAATGAGCACTACTTAATTGCGATTGGAGAATTTTAATTTCATCTTTTAGTGCCCTTATTTGATTGCAATCTTCGTCACAAGAAATATCTGGTAGGCTACTAGTGGTGCCTTCTAATGTATGTGAAATAACGTCACTGTCGTCATGTGGAGGGGTTGGATCAGAATATGTTCGCACTCGGCTTCGGCGGAAAGTTATATTCTCAAGAAAATTCATAATTATAACTTAACTTATCAATCCGGGTGGCGCCACTTGTCAGGTAGACCTGGAATGCGCTGCGGTCTAATAATATAATGGGCACACTGTAGTAGTACCTGGAGTCTAATAATGGACTACTTAAGTCACAGAACAGCATGACTTAAGTGCGGGTTTAGGTCACTGTATTATCCATTTTATACAATTGGTTTATTTTTCTTAGTTATTCTAGGTAATTTTGAAGCCCTTTTATTTTTGACGCTGACCATCTTTAAGGCTGACTGTAAAGGTAAACGGTCTATCTAATGAATAGACGATTCGTTGTAAAATTATTTTAACAAGATTGTATTTTTTCTAGAAAACTGCGAAAGATACAGATATGAAACAAGAAAGAATGGTGGATTACGCGTTCTCTGCCGATGACATCGCAAGGAAGATTGAACAACTCGAAAGGGGCATGATGTGATGACATACTTTAACAAATCAATGAAAAAAAAGCCTAATTGTCTCAATGTAGGGCTTTTCTCTGTTTATGTATATAGCAGACTAGCTTCTGCCTGCGACTTCTTCCCCGTGAAATTTCCGACTAACCGCGTCGCATCGCATCGCCCGCCCGCGGTATTACTTCGTTTTTGCTTAGCGTTCTTTCTGACTGTAATTATTTTTGCTCGCACTCTCCAGGGTCGTAACGTGATGATAAATAACCTAACCTTCCTCAAGAATTGGGCTATCAATAGCAGGAAAAGAATTTTTCAAATCCGACTGGTAGTTCCAGAGATTAGCGCATTGAAACTAACAAAAAAAAAAAACAAATGGAACTCGTCTTCTCTTAGCTTTATTATTAGTTATAGATAAGAACATTACTATATTATTTATAACTGAAGCCACTGTTAAAGATAACAGTAATTTGATTGATTAGATAATTGACGTACGCAAAATACGCGCATTGACGTGGAGTTGCGGATACCAGCCCGTATTACCTATTACCTATTAGATAATTGACTAGTCCTTTCAGTTATTTTTACCTCTGGTTTTACATCACAGTGATAATTCTCGTTGCTGTTTGGTTGTTGAGAGGTATAATACCGGTAAATTGACTAAGTATGTCAATCTGCTCAACAATCAAATTCTGTGACTGTACAAGTGTAGATTTATTCAGAAGTAAACACACTAAGGTCCGGCCGCGCCAAATTTGCCAAAGATGTAAACAACAATGGCCGCTCAAAATTTAATAATATCGATGTATATCGATTTTGAAGAACATTTATGTTACTTGGTACAGTGTTTCTTTATCGTATGCCTTTTTGTATTATGTTAAAATAAAAATATTTTTAAAATTAACTTTAATATAGGAATCGAACAACTATGGTATTATCACAATATGTTATTGGTATAATAAATAAACTTTTATAAAAGTATGATTGTGTTTCCTTAAAACTCAACAAAACTATTTTGCTACATGGTAATAAAAACCCATAGAATTAATGCTAACTTCTTCGATCAACAATTTTATTGTACTAGAATTCCGAAACGGCTGGAAAAATAAGACCACATATAATGTTGTGGTCTTATCTTGCAACATGATCTTTTCAAACCTTATAGCTTAGAAACGATGCTTATAGCACTGTGACCTAAACCTGCACTAAGTCACGCTATTCTGTGACTTAAGTAGTCCATTTTTACACAGAAAAGCGTGATGTAAGTGCCGATTTAGGTCACACGAACTATAAAATAGTAATTAAACAACGTAAAATAGACACTTGTATCGTATTTATTTTTCCATAAATATTTTTGTTCTTATTTTAGAAATAAGTTTACTTTTCAATCAAAATAATAAATATATTGCAAACTATATAAGTACAGGGTTATTGGAATAACACCAACAACCTCTTATGAGGTCAATGTACTTATCATTGTGCACAACTTTTACGATGGGACCAAACCTGAAATCGCGAAAAAAAATCAGCTGTTCCCTACATTTTGACGAGATATACGAACATAAATGTAGGGAACAGCTATTTTTTTTTTGGCGATTTCTGGTTTGGTCCCGTAGTAAAAGTTGTTCATAATGATAAGTAAAATAAAATGACCTGTGGCGATCCTTAACATTAATCTTACACTGTACAATTACCACTATATACATACATAAACATAACATATACATTATACACTTACACCTACAGACCACATAGTATACACTTATATTATTTTAATATTGTTTATATAAATTCACTGCCGTACACAACAATACCATACAGGTACAATGGAAACGCGCACGTCTACGTCACGCGGTGACGTAGTCGGTGCGCATGAGTGGGGCCGCGCTACGCAGCGCACGTTCGTTCACCTTGTCCGACCTTCAGTCCGATCTCGCTGTCGCGACGCAAAGCCCATGCAACTCTGCTTAATCCCGTTTGTATTATTTTACCATCATAACCCTTCAGGCTTATCATAGTGCCTCCGTATATTGTGTCGTGAACGAACTGATAAAACTGTGAACAATAATATAAACTTTCTTCTCCGTGTATGACTATCTTTGCGTGTGCCAAACTATGTGCCCTTCTACTGTGAACGTCCCTGTGATTTGTGTTTGTGCAATATAACCGTGAGTAGAAAACAATCACTTTTATTTACCCTCGCTCACCACACAAGCACAATAATTAGTGTACATCTATACCACTAAAGACCTTTTAAGAGGTTGTTGGTGTATTTCCAATAATCCTGTATATTATTATATTATAAACTCTTATGATTTGCACCTTTCCCGCGATTGCGTCCACTTGAGCGATGTGTTTTTGTTCCTAGTTCCTAATCTTTAATCTAGTGTTATTCTTGATCGAAGGCTAACTTGAATAAATCATTAATTGATTCTGAAACTACAAAATACAGAATAAAACGCACTCCACTTTAATTAAACATTTTCACATTTTATTTACACAATCATATTCACTTTTATGTACAAATCACGGTTCTGCCGCTCAATTCTGTAAAAATCTCACCGTGAAAACTTAGGTGAAGTGAGCTGTCAATAGTGTCAATCCCTAGCATCAGGTGGAATGACAGCTCACTTTAAGCTCACTTCACCTAAGTTATCACCAGTGATCGGAGTAGGTAGATTGAATTGGGGTCATTGATCCGAAACGTATATAATAATATGGACATTCCTCCGGAATTTCGGAACTCTATTGTTTTTATTATTCAACAGATAAATAATAAATTAATTTAGTTTTAATACCTTCCTTTAAATTTTGAATTGAGTATTAATAATATCACTACCAACATTAACAATATTTAATTGGATCCGGAAATACCGGAATTACTTTCCGGGAAAATGGATTATCCATGTTGTTCTTTCTGTGGGCATTTATGATACAAGTACCAAAAATCAATCTACCTACTCCGATCACTGGTTATCACGGTGACCTTTTTACAGAATAGCACCGCTGTTTCACGAGTTACGCTCACAACACTTCACAAGATAACTATTAATACAGGAGTCTTAGGGCCTTAGCAGACACGCTGCTTTTAGCATCGGCAAATTCAATTCAATTCTCAACTTTTTTTTTTTTTTTATTGCGTACCAAAATGTATACAAAGTGGAAATGACAATACAACAATAAATTATACTGCTTATATCTAATGACGTTCCCAGACTGCATACAAAAATTCAATCAAATATATCCAACAGTTTAGTCACTGGAAGTTATTTTTCGTACTCACAAGATATATTGCGTGCGCGTGTACGGTCGGTCGCTCGATCAGTGTCGCACTAAATGCCCGCATATACCGACATAGCGCGTCAGTCGACCGACGGTCCTCGTCAGCGCGACATAGCTGTACGCGCGTAGCGATTCATCAGTGCTGCACTGTAGTTGTTCATAAGTTTTTTATTGATACAGCTACGTTCGACCGACGTCAGCGGTAACCATCGGTCAACCCTTCGTATGCTTAAACATGGATCCACGCGAGACACAATGGCTTTTTAATTGTGTCTGTAATTACGGCATTCAACCGGTTAAAGCCTTTTACGCGCGATAGCAAAATCTCACTTATCAGTGATTGCTTTGATGCTGTGTCTCGTTTTTTCAGTACGTAAGTATCAAAATAGCTCGTTTTTTTTCTATCGTCGCTTTTCTATCAGTCGTATAAAGCGAAAGGCCACTAAATCGCTTATTACCGTTGCTAAAATGAGCTGAGTCGCTGTATCGAGCTTCCGAAAAGCTACTAAATCGTTTATGCTAAAAGTAGCATGTCCGCTAAAGCCCTTGTTCTAGCTTCGACTAGGCAGCTGGCTGCTGAGGCGGCCTTCTCAGGTAGACCACCACACCCAGGGCGCCCAGGAGTGCCGTGATGAGGTAGAGGTCCCAGTTCGAGAGCAGCGTGGAATCTGTCAGGAACAGGACTGCCAGCGGGCTCTGAAAGAATGACTGATGATTATCGACTTCAGTGTGGTTACTGTGGATCAAAATAAATTTCACCACTTCACTAACTTTGTTATTAACAGAAACTAAAGTTCTTAGTACAAGGGAAATTAATTGTTAAGGTAATTGACACCCTTCCTCAGTTTGCCGTGCTATATATAGTCACTCCACACAACTGTCAAATAAAGAACGGTCAATTTAAATTGGTTGTCAATTTGCTTAGCAATTAATTTCCCTGGCTTTACAAAAACTGACTTTAGAACCTGGCCTAATTTGTCAGTTTTTTTTTGTAACAAGAACTGTATCGTAGCCGGAATAGAGTTCGAAATACGAAAATATACTAGAAAGTAACGGTAGGCTGAAGATAGATCTTCTTTTTGTAATAAGACCGAAAGGGATCTCAACATTGATTGAGCTGCTGGGGAGTTTGTTCCGCCATTTCTCCTCCCCAGCGAAAGCACTAGGCAGTGTTGAAGGGCGGGCGTTTTGGGGGACTGTCTTTTGTAATTTTGACGTCCGAAAAGTGCTGATTCTCAGCCTAGTTTGAATAAATGACTTTTGATTTTGATTTTTGTGCGTCGAGAGACCTGTCGGTAAGTCAGGCCGCCTGAATGACATAGAGAGAGTATTGAAAAAGCAAGATGGCGGCTTTAGTTCCGATTTCGGCCACGCGTCAAATGATCCTCGTGCAGCTCTAGCAGTGTGTACTAACATCTAGTATCTGGTGTATCGCGGAGGCGGCGTTGAGTCGCGCGAGTGCGAGCGCGGCCGGGAGGCGCGCGTCGGGCGACGTGTCGGCGGCGAGGTCGTAGCAGCGCTTGGCGAGGTGCGCGTCGCGCGCCAGCCCCAGCCCGCGCTCGTGCATGTAGCCCAGGTTGAACGTGGCCTGCGCGTTGTGGAGCTGTTCTGATGCTATCCTGTAAGACAGAAAGGAACGTGAGCTTGAAAAGAGTCAAAAGCGGCATTGAACAACTTCCGAGAATGCTGATATCGAAAACTAGGTCAATTTAGGAATCGCAAGATGGCGGTATTAAAATTAAATAATTCATAAAGAATACAAGAGTAACTTATAAACCAACCTGTAAAACTAACCCAACTTTGAACTTTAACATATTATTATTAAATGACGCCTATGACGTCAAAATTTGTAAAAAAACAGTAGATAAAACAACAAGTGACGAATTTCAATGTGACAAAGTGTAAAAGTGATGAAAATGTTCTCCGTACCTATAGTGATAAGCAGCTGCCTCCAGGTCCTGCGCGGTGCCGAGCCCGTAGTAGTGGTAGTCCCCCAGCTTCACCCGCGCGGCCCCGCAGCCCTGCGCCGCGCCGCGCGCCCACAGCTGCAGCGCGCGCGACCAGCGCTCCGACTCGCTGAACAGGCGCACCTCGCCTGGGGAAATACAGTTTAGCTACCTTACAGTTGCACAACGCGGGAGTTTTGCAGACTAATCATGCAGACGATTGCGGAGGGGAACGGAAAACACCAAGTTAGCCCACGAAATTCAATTACTTTTCGTTTTTTTTTCTGCAATTTGTAGATCAGTATCAGGTTGTATATTGATCAAAATATGATTCGCGACCGTAACAACGATGACGACGGCCGCAAAGAATATACGGCTATCTAAAAAATCATGATTTTACAGGAGGGTTACGGGCGTAATGTAGCATGCTATTTTGTACTGCTATCCCTGGTGTACTGACCGGTGTCCAGCAGGAAGGCGGCGTTGGTCTGCGCCAGCTCGTACCCGCGCTCGGCCAGCGCGAGGTACTGCAGCAGCGCCGCGTCCGAGTCGCGCGCGCGCCAGCCCGCGTGCGCCAACATGAGGCGCGAGCCCCACGGGCCGCGCTCGCACACGTTCTTGAACAACTGTTCACAACACGAGCAAATTTACCAATAACTGAAATAACCCGGCAACCCTTAATGCAGAACAGTATTCAGGCATGTTCAAGGTACACTAATTCCATCATAGATGGTGGTAAAAAGTGATGGATGATCGAAAATAAGGTCCAAAACAAAATCCAAGATGGGAGCAAACATTTTTTCGACATGGGTATCATTTTACGGTTTTCGGAAGTATATCATAGCTATTCACAACCATCCGACAGGCTATCGTATCGAAAATGACACATTTCGATAACCTGCTAATCTATGCATATAATAAAATTGTACAAAAGTGGTGTCTGTACAATGGAAATATATAAAAAAAAAAGTAGCAGGGGTTGTTATTATATCGATGCCGAACCCGAAAGTGTAATTTTTTTTTTCTGTTTGCCTGTTTGTCTGTGTGTTTGTGCACGCTAATATCAGAAACGGCTTATTCGATTTAGATGCGGTTTTCACTAATATATTGTAGTAAGCTTCACTTAACATTTAGTGTTTATTTCATGTCAATCGGTTCATAAATAAAAAAGTTATGTCAATTTAAAGAATCACGGCGAACATTTGTTAAGGTAATACAGAGAAACATTACTGTAAAGTAAATTTTTAGCTACCCAAACGACGGTATATGTAATTTAAAATGTGCTGCCCGAAAAGTCACTATTCCACGCGGACGAAGTCGCGGGCACAGCTAGTATATAATATTATAATAATAATGGCCCCCGACAAAGAATATCGGTCGTCTATTTGATTTAAACTGACATTTTTTTTTGGGTTTTGGACTTGTGAACAGCGTTTAGATGACTCCTACGATAACATTGATTGATATTTGATACGGTACGGAAGCGTATAGTGTTTGTGAAAAGCTATGCTAATGCCGAAAATTAAGTCACAAGCAATATTCAAAATGGCGGCTTAAAACTCTTGATATAGATGTGATTGTTAACGTTTTCAGAGGTGCTGATGCCGAAAATGAGATCAAAAACAAAATCCAAGATGGCGACTGTAAAGTTTTTCGACATAGGAATCTTTTTCTCGGTTTTGGGGGTCGCTAAAGAGAATAAGGTGAAAATCTCTGTGTACTCACCTCGACGGCCGTGGTACAAGAGCGCAGCACGCCGAGGCCCTGCGCGTGCATCTGCCCGAGGTGGTACAGCGCCAGCACGTGGCCTGTCTGCGACGCGAGCGAGAAGTACTTGTTGGCTTGCTTGAAGTCGCGACGGACGCCGATGCCACCTATGATACAAGAAAATGTATAAAATATTGGTTCAATCAATTTCTGACGCCGACAAGCCTTTGGTATATAGGTGTCTGAAACACCTGTGGTGTTTCCACAAAACGCCGTTCTACCGCCAAAGAACTAGTTAAATTCTACTAGAATAAAGAGAAAATGCTGATACTTTCATAATTTAATCACATCGCTCATTTGGAGAAACATCGACGTAAATGTAATTTTCCCCAAAAATCAGTTAAATATTCCAAATCACTTAGAAAGCGTATTTACGTTAGGAAGCTAAAACGTAAAAAAAACACTCCGGGAGTGCCGACAGAAGTGAAAACAAAACACAAACAGAATACTTTGCCATCACTCACTGACATATTATCGGATATACATTAAAACCGAGTACATCCCGAGGACAGCCGAACACATCCGAAGCGGTTTCGGTTACGGTAACAGTGGCGCGAATTCAATGGTTTTTTTCCCATCTCAAAAAATGCCCAACGCGCCTAAAGAAGTTTTGACTTTAAAAAAAAATTGCAGTTACGTCGAAGCTACTCCAAATGAGCGAATTATAGTGCACTTTTTTCATATTACTTTGCAAGGTGTACCAACGTAGACGCCTTCAAGTTCTAGTTACTGCATAACATACTTACCAAAGTACATGAATCCTAGATGCAGCTGTCCCTCTACCCAGCCCTGGTTGGCCGCCATCGTGAAGTATTTAAACGCCGCGGTTGTATCTTTAGGAACGCCACGACCCTGTCAATCAAATATAACTTTATTCTTCTATGTCCTATGTCCTTTCCCGGGACTCAATCGGTTCAGCGGTTTGAGCGTGAAGAGGTAACAGACAGACAAGCTTTCGCATTTATAATATTAAGTATGGAAGTATGGATATGGATTCACCTGTAAATACATGATGCCCAGTCCGCTCTGACCAACTGGGTTGTTGAGCTCAGCCGCTTTCCTGAAGTACCGCAGCGCTGTCTCATTGTCTGCCTTGATGCCGTCCCCGCCTTCCAAATATATCTGCAATAGAGCGATAATTAGATTTATGATTTTTTGGCCCCTTTTGATATGTTCCGGTTAAATTATCTGGTGGGAAATGCCTATTTTGGCATTACATAGCTATGTCATGCCATCGATGGTGTATGATCTCCAGGGTCATGAGTAAATAAGTATACAGGGTTAAAATTAATTAACTGGCGAAACTTCACAGAAGTGACAAATATTGAATTATCAAGATTAAAATATCTAAAAGTAATTTTACAAACTTGTTATTCCTCCTAGTTTGCGCGTTGTGGGGACCTAGACCTCGAGCAGTAAAAATTATGAGGTAAATAATACTGGAAAAAAAATAAGTTATAGGTAGGTACTTTTCCTTTTGTTTTATTATGATTTGATATCGATGCCCGTCATGTGTGGTTTATTTTTATTCACAGTTTTTTGCTAGTCTTTTAAAATGCTCTTAAATAATTATACATACCTTGCCCAAGAAAGCGTTGGCGACGGCGTTGCCCGTCTTAGCGGCTTGCTGGAAGTAGTGCAGCGCCTTGTTGATGTCCAGCGTCACGCCGCGCCCGCCTTGGAAGTGCAGCTGACCCAGACCGACCTGGGTGTAACGTGTGTTAGAGACATGTGCAAATATTTTATATGGATTCCCTATATACAGGCATGCCTAAATTGGGAATCCTGTAACTCAATCATTTCTTTTTATTTTTTATCTACACGCGTTTGAAGTAATGTTTCTAGTGAGGTGATGGAGCGCCCCTAGTGTCTGTAACACAGGTTAATTCCTAGCACGGAACTGGGTTTGCTCCACTATCCACTTTAATATTCCTATCCATCGCTCATGATGTAGTATTTAAGTTACCTGTACTCAAAGTTGTTTGAAATAAAGATTATTATTATTATTAATTTCTAGTCCGACTCAATCAATCCTTAGCCTTTCCCAACTATGTTGGGGTCGGCTTCCAGTCTAAGCGGATGCAGCTGAATACTAGTATTTCACATGGCGTGACTGCCTATCTGACCTCCACAACCCAGTTACTGCGTAACACGATACCCCTTGGTAAGACTGGTCGCCAGATTTTCGGGCTTCTGATGGCCCGTAACGACTGTCAAAGATCCAAGGATGACAGCCAGAACCAACGGCTTAGCGTGCTTTCCGAAGCACGGAGGGGTCTCAGTATGTAAAAATGGTCACCCATTCACGGGACGACCGCGGCAAGCGTAGCTTAACCTGGTCGATCGACCCGTGCGGCTGTTATTACTTAGCCACGAGCCCCTCACAATAAAATATTTCGAGTTCGACCTATCAAAAAGTACTCTGTGAGTTCGACTGAAATTCTCTTCTGGTTTTTGGCAGGTCGGTTTTCGGCTGGCAATCGAAAATCAAAATTCATTTTTGAACTGTCTCTTCATGACTGATGGATTAGGTCTACGTCACAATGGAAAAAGATAATGCGGCACTTTCAGTGCAACTTTTCTCAGTCGTATATTTCGAGAACTATAATAGATCCTATGTGAATTTTCTATAGGATCATTTGTGCATAATTACTAATTAGACAAGGGATAAACTTGTACTAAGCATAATCAGTCTAAGAGAGGGAGTGGGCCGTAATCCACGACGCGGGCCCAGTGCGGGTTGATAGATGTCACATGTCTTCGAGTATTTGTTTCTAGGACAT
The DNA here is from genome assembly GCA_914767645.1 of Hydraecia micacea. Taxonomy (NCBI): domain Eukaryota; kingdom Metazoa; phylum Arthropoda; class Insecta; order Lepidoptera; family Noctuidae; genus Hydraecia; species Hydraecia micacea. Next base: position 2,189,436 of record OU611793.1, on the reverse strand, counting down.
ACCGGTTTCCTCACGATGTTTACCTTCACCGTTTTGGGACACAAAACTTGTAAAAACCCTCAATTTATTAAAAACCAATCGTTTACGAGATATTCACAAAAAACTGATTCATGTACCCCATTTTGACACTTTTTATGCTGACATTTTTTCGAAAAGGACTTTATGACAGTAATTTCTAAAGCTAAAGCAGTGTTCATACCTGCGCCTGCACATCTCCCTTCTCGGCGAGCAGCTGGTAGTACTCGATGAGGTCGGTGTCGAGCGTGCCGGGCCCGCCGCCTTCTGCCTCGTCGATGAGGCGTGTTCTTTGGATAGCGGGGCCTCCGCTGAATGTTACTTGACTTGCCACTGAACAAATGAGATCACATTTTATACTCCAATCTGCCTAGAGTTTTCCCAACTATGTTCGGGTCGGCTTTCAGTCTAATAGGATGCAGCTGGATACCAGTATTTTACATGGAGCGACTGCCTATCTGACCTCCACAACCTAGTTACTAGGGAACACGATACCCCTTGGCAAGACTGGTTGTCAGACTTTCAGGCTTCTGACTACCCGAAACGATCAAAGATCTACGAATGACAGCCGGTACCAACTGCTTAACGTGCTTTCCGAGGTACGGAGAGGTCTCGCTATGTTATCATCCATCTACGGACCGACTTCAGCAAGCGTTGCTTAACCTTGGAGATGGAACCGTGCGTGCGGATGTTATTATTTAGTCGCAAGCCCCTTCCTAAACATTTTATACTCCATTTATTCTAATATAGACAGAAGTCGCCCACCAGGTCGTGAATAACTTTTGAACTATCTCTTCATGGCGAGTTGGAACACCAAGCACCATTTATGTATGTCCAAACATCTATGTAAAACTCTCTATGTTGCGCCATTTAGTGCTAGCTAGGTCTGGCAATCTATGTCAACCATCAGCTAATCATCAACCTTCAGTTGTCTATCTACACAAGTACACCTACCTTTAGAAGCCACCTTCATATACAAGTCCATGGCCTTAGGACAGGAGCTAGGTACAGTGTTGCCACTCCAGTATCGGTACGCCAGCGCCATCTGTGCATAGTCACTCTCACCGACCGCTCCCATTGTGTAGTGGACCAGGGCTTTTGCTTGGGACACTGGAACTGCGATGCCGGTAGCGTAGAGGAAACCCATGCCCTAAAAGAAAGTGGGTACTGGGTAATTAATTTGAGACAGATAAATAACAGAAAAAGAAAAGATTTAATAGGGCTAGTTTCGCTAGACTCTCTAAGGGTCTAAACAGACGGACTGCATTTCAGCTGCAACATCGCAGTTTGGATGCAGTTGACTTAACTGCTTCGAAACCTAGTTATGTCAACTGCATCCAAACTGCGATGTTAGAATAGAATAGAATAAAATAGTTCTTTATTTGCACAGAAAGTAGGTACAAGTTACAGATGTTAAGTTTAAAAAGATCCTATACTAACTACCTTAACTAAGGCATGCAAACAGTTTTAGCTACTAGACTCATTAATTGCAGCTGGCATGCAGTTCAAATGCAGTCCGTCTGTTTAGACCCTAAGGGCCCGTCTCCACGAGCGAGGGAATCGCGGCGATAGTCTCGCCGTGCCATCAAATTTTCCATAAGAAAACAGTTTTTTTTTTGTTTTTAATTTTTGGGTACGAAATTAATTATGTCCTTTGCCTTTAGATATACATTATAAGCTGCCCTTAGTCTTCGTCATCCAATCAAATAGAGGCACAGAAAAATTATTGAAATTCTACTTTGAAATGATTATCAAGAAAAACTTTTTTTATAGGCACTACTTTAAACCTTACTGACTATCTCTGTACAGTCAATACCACATCTATTGTAATAATTTGACTTAAAATACAGCATCTGTATTTCGCAGTTTTCATAATCCAAGTATTAGGTACTACTAACGACCGGATGACGATACCATATCATGACGTAATAGAATCTCTATTTGTAAACTGAGTGAGAAACTTACAGCATGGGCATCGGCATTCCCTTCTTCAGCTAACACCTCAAATATCTTCTTCGCCTTATCCAGGTCGAGTTCGACCCCCTCCCCGAAGAGGTATGACCAGGCCAGCTTGATCTTAGCCGGGACGTAGCCAATGTCGGCCGCCTGTTTGATTTGAAGGATGGCGCCTCGCAGGTCGGGGGAACGACGGTTCAGCTTCGCCATTGCGACGTCGTAGAGTTCTTTGGCTGTAAATGTAAAATATAGAATAACATCACGACTATATTCCGCGAAGGAATAGGCAGAAACGTATAATACCACTGTACACCCATATTTTGTCAGTTGTGTTTAAGTCATACAATTATTCTCATGATTGCACCTACCACTGTTTGTCTCTGCATCACCCAAAGGTTGACTGGTAGAAAATGCCTATGGCATTAAGTCCGCCTCTGTACATTTTTGTGCTTGAAGTATTAAATAAATAAATAATCTTAGTAGCTGGGTCCACACCGGACGATCCAAATTTGGATCAACGATCATGGAGTGCCGATCGTGGATTGGATATTCTTTCGCATCCGTTTTAGGAAACCTGGATCCTGCCGCGCGCTCCAGTGTCGATCCACATTTTAGCTAGATTAAGTTTAGTCGTTCAGTTTATTTCAGATCGATCGGCCTATCCACACAACCGTCCACACCGAGCGCGCCAACGAAAAACCGACAGCGCTTGAATCGGCCGCTCCACCGCGTGTGCTCGGTTCGCGCGCAGCACGTCCATACCGAACGCATATATGGAACGCACATATGCTGCCGCGATCCAAATGCGCGATTGCCCGATCGGAGCGCACTGAATCGTCCGGTGTGGACCTGGCTATTAAGTAACAAGATTATTAGGGGGTAAAAACTTCGGGCATAGATAAATGCTAGGTACGATTTTGCGTTGCAGAGGTATAGGAACTAAACCCACTCGGCTATGATTTAACTACTGACCAGCACCCTAATTGCGTAACACATTATCAATCGGAATCTGAATCATTTTGAAGCAAATTGCTAATCCATTGCTGCATAAGTACGAAAAATTTGACTGCTCAACACGTAAATAACGCAATGAATATTGTTGAACTGTCAAAATGAAACCGATTTCGATTGATAATCTGTTACGCAATTGCCCCGCAGCTTTGCCAACGAAATATTATTCATTTGAAAAATCACATATTATTTTCAAATACAGTCCTAATTATTCAGAAAAGGCAAAGAAACACATTGTAATGCTGAATGCAGAACAATAAAAAAATTCATGCCAATGCCAAGTATGTAGATAACAACAACATTTAATTACTATACTGATAAAATACTAAATGATAATGAAAATCAAGGTAAACACTCATCATTTAAATGACATTTATGGAGTAACACTTCAAGTCTTAACACCGTAATATTTTAGCATCAGCACTCAGCGATCGCTTTTCGGAAGCTCGATATAGGTACAGTCAGCAACAAAAATCGATAAACACTTCAGTTTTTTAAATCTTAGTTATTGAACAAAATATTTGTTCAAAATTGCAGCAGAAGAATTTTTTTTAGAATATAAGGTCTACTGGATAAGCAGTTTATTGAAAAAAATTTGTTGTCAATTTAATAACATGTAAAAATGACAGTGTTATCGACTTTTGTTGCTGACTGTACCTAGCGACAATAAAAAAATAACGCAATGCTTTATCTCTCCGCCAAACAATTCAGCAACGTTAGAAAAAGCAACGAGTCGCCGAAACGCGATGCAGCATCGAAGTAATCGCTGAAATGTTTTTACTAATGTGAATTCCTCCATCATAAACAGTATTCATCAGCTTAGAGCAGTCGCCTGTTACACACAGGCCCCTCCAATTGCATGCCTTTCAACTCAATCTTAACCAATTGAAGGACACTGAACAAGACACAATAGAAGTTTTATTGTTATTACGTTCAGCGGTCGTTTAAGTATCCCGCAAAGTGTTAAGCTACTCTCCTCCAAATGCTTCCCTGTCAGCTGACATCATATCATTCACTTCTATTTCATTCAAATGTTCCCTCCACATTCAACCCGCTAAAATGGTGGAACATGCATGGACAACTGGTATTACCTTCTTTTAGCTCTGGTGACAATTCAGGTTCCTCTTCGACAGGCAATGGAGGCAGTGTGTCCAAGATGTCTTGTGGGTTTTCATCCAATTTCTGTATTAGGAAAACAATTATTGATATTCTAATAGTTAATTAACTTTCGAACATTAATGTTATAGGAAAATATTTTACATATTAATTTGGCAATTTTCTTAAATGTCAAAGGAAAAAATGGGTTAATTCATGTTACCAAACTTTACCAACGGAATATGTTGCATGTTTTATTCATAACAGGAAATTATATAAAAATATATTTATTAAGTATGTATAATTTTGTTCAGAATAATAAACAGAAACTAAGTACCACAACAAATAAAATAAAAATGTAACATGTACGAAGTAGTGTGCAGTGTGGGTGTGTGTGTGTAGTAGCAGAAATAGTGTGTGTTTACCTCAATTTCATGTTCAGAATGCTCGGAAGCCTTCGGATCATGTATCCAGGCTGTCTCCGTATGCCTCAGTAAGCTCTTCTTTAACAGCTTCAGAGTGTACTCCATTTGGTCTAGGTGACTATCTGCAAGACAATAATACTAGATGTATACTTGCATTCAATTCAAAGTGTCAACAAGTATCTTTATTTATTTAAGTTTACATGCAGAACATTACAAAATGAATCCCAAGACATTGTACAGAGCAATTTAGAAACTGAACGGTGACACACATATTTATGTAAAAATACAACAAAACAATTCAAATTACTATTTGTCTATTACTTTTTCATGATCATTTTTTATGGCCTGATACACAGGTTTTTAATAACCTAGCTCAGGCAGGTCGCCACAAGTTATAATGTCAGTACCAGCACATTTTTCATAGGTAATTAAAAACGTGTAAATTAAACTAGCTTTTAAATAGGTATTTAAGCCAATTTGGGTCAGTGGGTCGTCTTAGGGGCTGTTAAGAACTTGGTACTACTAAGTATTTATAAGTTTGTAAATGTATTACTTTGTAATAGGACATAAATACATTTATCATTATTATTTATTTAATTATCTTCGAATGAATTAAAGGCCAGCCTGTGCCCAGCATTAGACATCATTCTGCAGCTAGTATGAGATCGGCACCCACAATAACAGTACCGGAGATCTAAGCATCCAATATAATAAAGAATGATCAACACAACGTTACCTTTATTACTTTCTTCATCCTTAGGAACATCTTTGGTATTTCTCAGTGCATCCGCATACTCCTGTAGCGTCACAATTTCCTTATTCATAGCATCTTTCAGCTCCTTAAAGTAGTCGGAATCCACCGTATTATATTTAGTGTCCAAACTTTCGTTCCCTTCCTCCTCTTCGTCATTTTTCTCACTTTTCTTACGAGAGTCTGGTCCTAACAGTTCACCGGCCGATATAACAACGCACAGATACAAGACATAAAGTTCCAAACGCTTCATTTTTTCAATTTACTAACACGCATCGGTCCAAAAGACTTACGTGTCCCTAAACCCAACACTTTTTGTAACCTGAATTTTGTTAATTTGATGAAAGAGAGCAAACAATTATTATCCCCTCTAGCGAACGTACACGTGTCCTTGCATATTCTGAAGTGGTTATATGTTTAATAATTTACTAATAAACTAATTTATTTCTCAATTTTTCTCGAAAAATAGCATTTTCACAGCTTCGACTGTCAAACTAAACTACAGCTGTCAAAAGTGTCAAATGTCAAGTCAATTGTCAAATAGGGCTGTGCGTGGTGGGCTCATAGGATTTTTACATACACTAAGGTCTTACAACTTCTCTATTTTTCGACACCCTATGAAGCGAAATAACTTCATGGTGGTCTTTCATCCTTTATCATTTTGAAAACATATTCCAATTTCCAATTTTTTTTACCTATAAATGGTTATAAATTATAATACATGGACTCAAAGAGAATAATACGGGAGCATAGACTTATAAATGATATAATATGACAGTTACCACACTATTGACAATAACATTATTTATGGTTCTTTATTTAATATGATTACAATATAACTATATACTATACACTAGATACTAAAATAAAAGACTAACTAACCTACTATACAAATAAAAAATAAAAAACCAAAGGACACTTAGGCGTCGAAGTACTCATCCGCATCGCTGTCATCCGGAAACGTGCCCAGAAGACTGGCAGCATTGCCACGTTGAATGGCAATGCTAATTCTTTGACCAAAGAACGACCCAGCCCTCTGGTCACGTGAAGTATCGACCAGCCGGCGAGAAATTTCCTTAAAAAGGAGACGCGCGCTCGGGCCCCATGACCCGAGCGTTTCGACCCCAAACGGCTCAAAGCTGTAGTTGCCCACAAGGTTACAGTATTTGCGCCGCTTGAGGGTCTCCGCAGCCGCAGCAGCGGCGCCAGCACAGCCCGCCGTGCTCGGAACATGAGATGGCGCAAGGGTATCGACACATGTTGCGTCCCACACCAGAGGCCTACCCACCTTCCAAGGCAACAACGTCATGCCGTCTGGTCTCTTCCCATCGTCACGTACCAAGCCGTTTGGTTCTAATACCGCTGGTACGCCGGCGGTGACAAGGGCTCGACGAATAATATCGTTGATGCTGGCGTGCCGTGCTATGCGACCTGCACTCCTGCAGCAGGACAGGCCATGGTGTCCGAGACTGTCGACAGCTTCACCGCAGTGACATCGATGCGGAGCAACACAAGGTGCGCCCAAGCGGAGACACGTAGCGAGCCGAAACGATGAGTCATCCATCATTGTGCCTATGGTGGATGACGGGAGCGCCTGAAGCCACAAGCCTGACTCCCATTCTCCCACAGCCAGCAGACGGGCACGCTCAACAGTATTACGTGACGTGTTTACAAGGGTATTCCGTATAATACTGCAGAGCGGCACGTCCCACCGTCTCTGGGAAGACGGGTTATCAGGCAAAACCGTATTGGGACAAGCCATTTTCCAAGCGTTCAAAGCATCGGTCAAACACGGTACTTCAAAATCGACCAGTGAGGAAGATAAAATGTTCCTGGTTAATTTATCGGTACTGTGGACCGAGGAGAGGAAGGCCGGTAAACTAATACTTGAAATTTTGCGGACGCCCAGACCGCCCAAGCGAATGGGTAGTGTGGCTTGCTGCCACGACCGGTCGTCCAGGGCCACATTTAGGATGGAAGTTAATGTGTTTCTAGAATTTGGTCTACTTTTTCTAAAAGTTGTGGATGTTTCCATAAATGAGAGGAGCGAAGGCTATAAGTAAATTTTGGTCCAAAACAACAGTACCGAATGAGTGTGAAGGCCGAATGAATATTAATTTTGAAAAGTCTTTCCGAGACGTCATTAAAATTTTGTATCTTCTCCTCAATGAACGTTGGAAAGGATTCGTCAAAAATTGGGGACCCTAGTAGGTGAAGTTCGTGTCTTTCCGTAATTTTGATATTTGGAGCTATTGTATTAAATTTTGCTATGGTAGTCTGTCTGTCAGTCGTTTGGGGAAGATAAATCTCGCATTTTGAAAGGTTAAGGTCTAGGCCAATGGAACTGAATTTTTCTTTTATAAACTTTAAATCTTTTAAGACTGTGTCTACATCACCTCCTAGGGTTCCGTCATCCAAATACCATACGTTGAATTTAGAATTTAGTTGTCGAATAATTGGATTTATTGCCAAACTAAAAATGACTGGCCCAAGAGGGTCACCCTGTTGACAACCAACTGCTGATTTCAAAAGGTTGTCTTTATAAAGTAATTTAGAGGGGTGCCTGTAACATTGATAGAGAAAACTGTAAATTTTGGGTATTTCTTTTTGAACTTCTGTCAACAAGGTGTCCCTGTTTACGGAATTGAAAGCATTCTTAATGTCAACCTTAAGAATGACCTCACCTTTATCGCTATTGAGATAGGTGGATAATGCATGTACCGCAGCCTCACAGCCCCCTTTAGACCCAAAGCCTAGCTGTAGGGGCTGGAATTTGCTGGCTAGCGTTTCGCTGTAAAAAGCACAGCAAACTTTGGCTGCGATACGACGGTAAGTGGACCCTACGGCAATGGGACGAATGCCGCCATCCTTCTTGCGCAGGGCACATAAATTTGCCCCATACAAAATATCAATGACGGCTTCGTTCACATTGCCGGAGAGCATGAGATTGATGAGGGCCGTCAGCTCCTTCAAAAGGGACTCACCAGCCTCCCCGGCGCCTGAACACAATAAATCCTTCAGGTGTTGAGGTGTCAGGCCGTCGAGGCCGCCGGCGGAGCCACTTCGAAAGGAGCAAACGGCCGCACATACATGTTGAGCTGTAATTTCGAGAGTGTTCAATTCCGGATCGGGTGGGTCAGGGAAGGAGAGGTCATCTGCCGGGGTGGGGTGTTTGCTCTCCAGAGCTGTAAGAGTCTCTGGAGAGTACGGCGCAACCACATCGCTGCTAAAGATGATCCTAGCTGCACCTCTGATATCACCCTCGCCTAGTTTAGACTCCACATGGTGCAATAAACCTCTTTGAGGGAGGTGCGCTGTTAATTTAGGGTCGAAACTTCGGGCCGAAATGTTACAATTTTCCTTGATTTGTGCTGTTAAAGTTTTTTTATTAGCCAAATTTTTTTGCACATGTAGAATTCTAAACGGGAAGGTGAGTAATTTGCTCCCAAGCACTTTGAGAGTTTTCTCGGGCGGCGAGGCGGATGAACATTATTGACATTGATATTTTGATTTGACAGAACAATGACAGGTAAAACTGGTCGAGTTTGCCGAATTTTACGAAAATTTACAAAACTGTGAAACGTTCGTTACGTTTACAGTGCATTTGTGGTGAAACTTAATGTAAATCGTGTTGAAACCATTAAATCTATCATTTAGAGTGGCTGTAACTGTTCTATAACCTAAAATGCTTCGGGCACCGGTTAGAAGTAGTATCATCCTCCACCAACCCTGGGTCCGGTTAAAGTCCTCGAGCAGTTTTATAAGGAGCACTTTTATTGAATATTTTGAGACGAATCATGGCCATAAGCACGTCAAATCGAGCTCTGTGGTGCCACTGTACGACCCCAGTGTGCCTTTCGTAAATGCTGGTATGAACCAAGTAAGTTGACAATATTTTACTTACACTTACAGTTACACTTTCTAATTTTACGCTCTAATTTTGATACTTGAGAAGTCGAGTCTAGTTTACCACAAATATAGTGCGCTCTGCATTGTGGCAGAATGCCAACCTTCATTTGTTTTTTTTTTTTTATATAAGACTTGATAGTCAGTAATGATATGCAATCAGTGACTGTACGGCTAGTATTTTGTTTTATTTACTTGCACTAGCATTCATTGAGCTCAATTTAACGTAATTTCTATGATTTTGTTTTATTTTTTCCTTTTAAACCATTTATGTCCGCAACTTAAAACTTTATGTGGAGGCTTCTAATAACTTGAACAACTCTTCTGTAAAAAAAAATATGGACTCCCAACTGGATGGATGTTAACCCAGGTTACCGACACTATTTTTTCCAGGAAAGCCAGGAAAAGGTGTCCTTTTAAAAGGCCTGTCGTAATATACGGGTCTTATGCATGTCTCTTACATTATGCGTTTTTGGGTCTTTTAAAAGGCCCCTCGCAGTATCTGGGTTAACCTTTTGACTGCCACAGTTATGTATAAATGAAAAACTAAAATGTGACCAGCACACCACACCACGGTCACAACTACATGACAGACTTTTGGCGCCGAGGGCACGTTTTTGCTTTTTTGACATGGCGGTGAAGAGGTTAAAGTAAAGCTTAGCTATGAAAGTTAAAACTTTGTCCCCTAAGACTCAAGGATTATGAATTTCAGTTCAAAGGTGTGTTCCTTGGCAAAGTGGCGGCACCTTGCGCAAGAGTAGTGAACTCACAGAAATGTGTGAGGGTCGGTGGCAAGCACAATGACCTAGATGTGGTGGGCACTGATGGACACCATCACACATTCTTTGAGATGTTGGGCAATTGGTCTTTTGGTGATTATTACAAGGTAAAGTGTTGATAAACCTAGTAAACCTTACTTTAAACTTTATATGTAACAATTATTGTTATAGCAATTTTTTTTTAAGGTCTTACATATACAGTGTATCGTAAACAGTGGTCCACCGTTAAGGATTCGATATACCAGATAATTTACTATAACATATTACAATTTTAACCATTTTTACCCAAGGGAGAAAATATTTTTTTTTGTTTTTTATTTACTTCATTTCAAAGGTTGAAATTGTTATAAATTTGGTTGTAGTTTCAACAAAAACCATTTTTTTCTCATTTTGATTTCTGTTAATTACTGTTGAATACTAGAGCTATCATGTAAAATGATAGTTTTTTATGTAAATTTAGAGCTTTTGAAGAAAAAATTAGCTCTTCTCTATTTTAACCTTAAATTTTAGCATAATCATGCAAATTCAGGAGCGATTTTGTAAAAAAAAAATTGGACTACTAAAATGGTTAAAATTATAAAATGTTATAGTTAATTATCTGGTATATCGAATCCTTAACGGTGAGTGGAGCAGTGGTGGCCAAGTGGTAACGGCCGCGACTTACGAGGTGTAGGTCGTAGGTTCGAACCCAGACAGGCGCTTTATTTTGTGTAAATTATTTCATCACCACTGCTCTCAAAACAGTGAAGGAAAACATCGTGAGGAAACCGGCATATCCTAGAACCAAAAATTCAAAGACATGTGACATCTACCAACCCGCACTGGGCCCGCGTGGTGCATTACGGCCCACTCCCTCTCACCGAGAGGAGGCCTGTGTCCCAGCAGTGGGAACATTATAAGCTGATTACGTTATGTTATACAGGAAAAAGTTTTAACCAGTGCGCAAACGGTAACCATAAATTCTGCATACGATTCTAGAACCGCTAGCGTAGAAAATTTTCGTCGGTTTTCAAAAAAAATATTACTTAGTCGTTTCATACATTTTGACCGGGTAAGTCGCCGCTGACGGCATATACTGTATGTACCGTCAGCGGTTAAATAGTGCACTTTTCTATGAAAAGATTTTTTTTTGTACCCGATGAAAAAGTTCTGTGTTACAGTTTGCGCTTGGTTAAAAAATTATTCTGTATATCTTTCACTTTCAAAAAACTTCACTAGTCACACTCATTACACCAACATAATTTCCTTTTATTTATTCACAGAAAGACGCATGTAAGATGGCATGGGACCTGCTCCTGGGTCCGTACCAACTGAAACCAGAGAACCTGGTGGTGACATACTTCTCAGGGGATGCTGCCATTGGCCTGAGGGCAGATACTGATTGCAGGGATATCTGGAAGGCTATTGGGTAGGGGTACAAACTTTAAAAAATGTTATCATGTCAACATTTCATTTGGATAATGTATCGAGATCTTAAAAAGTGAGCGCAGCGTCGCGTCGCGTCACATTTCACTCACTTATCGGTGTGAATGATCCTTACAGTCAAACCAGCAAAGGTATGCGCTTCGGTAAACTTCGTGTTTCCGAATTAGCACGAACGTCGCGTCACAAAGTAACACTCAACAGAGGCAAAGCTTCTAAGCTTTGTACTGCCGCGCTTTGCAGTAGTGCATCTATCAATCCGCATTTGTATCAAGTTTTTTTCCTGTCACTCAAAAGTTTTTTGGAATTGCATATTAATCGGTTGAATGCCGTAATTACAGACACAATTAAAAAGCCATTGTGTCTCGCGTGGATCCACGTTTAAGCATACGAAGGGTTAAAGTTGTTAATCTACAATTTACAAATGAAGTGGCAGTGGGCTGACCATGTTTGTCGAAGGACCGATGGCCAGTGGAGCAGACGAGTCCTGGAGTGCAGTGCGAGCGAGCTATGCTCGAAGTCTCTTTGAAGGATAAAATCAGGAATGAAATTATCCGGAAAAGAACCGGAGTTACCGACATAGCTTGCAGAGTACGCAAGTGGCAGTGGGCTGGCCTTGTTTGTCGAAGGACCGATGGCTGGTGGAGCAGAAGGGTCCTGGAGTGGAGACCGCGTATCGGCAAGCGTAACGTGCGACGCCCCCCAGCTAGATGGACTGACGGCCTGAACGTGGCTGGGACAGGGGGTTGTGGCGCAGCCTGGTAGAGGCCTCTGTCCAGCAGTGGACTGCGATAGGCTGAGATAATTGAATCTACAATTTTGTAATCCTGATAATACATAATAGGCAAATACTTCCATGATTGTAACAGCTCTGTATTAGATCTCATTATCTTGCGTTCAAATTTGCGAAGATAGACGATGGTTCCCGAAGCGCAAACTTTTCTTGGGATATCTGTACTTGCATTCATGTATTAATTCACTAATAGCATCAAGGAACGCCGCGATGCATTTCTCTCATAATTTTTCCGTTCACCGGTGTCTCTGGCTGTAAATACATTCTTTACAATTTCTCACAACTCGCGCACAATGGTCCACTTGAAGGAATAACTGCGGAAACCAAATCTATGTTAGAATAGAGAACATAGATGTCTCACAACTTTGATACACTATGTCTGTTCCAGTGTGCCAGAAAGCAGGCTCTTGGCTAAAGGTGCCAAGGATAATTTCTGGGAGATGGGCGTCAGTGGGCCATGCGGCCCATGCACTGAGATACACTATGTCAATCCCGATGGCTCGCTCACTGAGATATGGAATCTAGTCTTTATACATTGTAACAGGTGAGTTTTTATTTATTTTATGCAATTTTAGGGTTCGTATAAAAGACCTGAGAATCTGCTGCATGTGGGAAACACAAGACCCGTCAGTGTGACGATGCTTGGACGTATGTCCAACAGTTGATGTCTTGCAGCTGTATGTTGTTGATGATATTATTATTATTCTAGACTATAACATATTTTTCTCTCTAACCCCTAGAGATGACAAGGGTAAAGTGAGGGGTCTAACCAAGCGCCACGTGGACACCGGCATGGGGCTGGAGCGAATGGCCACCATCCTACAGGGTGTGCCGTCCAACTACGACACAGACCTGTTCCAGCCAATCATCAGGGCGATAGAGAAGGTATGTACAGTCACCAAAAGAGACAAGTAACCAGGGTCCTCGGATTAGTTGAAGTTTAGTAAAAAACGGATGGATGTTTTCGAATGAAATTTAATTTGATAAATGAACTGTTTGTTTTCTACTAATCTTCTTCTTCATGTAGCTGGCACGACTGTATTTTAAATCTTGTTTTCTCAAAACTTCGCCACTTCCACGGCGTCGTCGGTGACAGCGCAGAGGTCACCTTGACTGCACGTTTTGGGACACAGAGGGCAGGATAGGAGGTCGAGCATGGTTCGTGATATAGCTCCACAATTTATGTTTCTATTAATCTACACTATCCATACTAATATTATAAATGCGAAAGTGTGTCTGTCTGTTACCTCTTCACGCTCAAACTGCTGAACCGATTTAGATAAAATTTGGTATAGAGATAGTTTGAGTCCCGGGAAAGGATATAGGATAGTTTTTATCCCGATATTCCCACGGGAAACTTATGCGGGTGAAACTGCGGGGCGCTGCTAGTTAAATTATATTTTCTTCGAAAACATCCATCGGTTTCTTCCTAAACTTCAACTATATCTGACGACCCTGGCTACTTATCTCCTTTGTTGACCGTACCATCTTTTTTATACTCAGCTAAAACGGTGAACGAAAACATCGTGAGGAAACCGGCATGTCCTAGAACCAAAAATACGAAGTCATGTGACGTCTACACAACCCGCACTGGGCCCGCATGGTAGGTTACAGCCCACTCCTTCTCGAAGAGATGAGGCCTGTGTCCCAGCAGTGGGAACATTATAGGCTGATTATGCTAAACATTAGGTTATAAAATCGTAAACATTAAAGCATTACGTTGTCCAGAACAGTAAAGGGGTACCGCACTACGGTGGCAGCTACCAAGCTGATGCTGTAGTGGACGCGGCGTACCGGAGGTTGGCAGACCACGTCAGGATGATCAGCGTCTGTCTCGCTGACGGAGTGTTCCCGGCTTCTAAGTAATTCACTTTATACTTGTAAAGTCGACCTTGTAACTGCTTTCCACGTTTGACTAACTTCACTAAGGTTAAAATACCTTGGCAATAAGAGTTTGTCCTTGAATGCGTCTTTATGTCGTAGCAATAAAGTAGATAATAAATTACTACTGACTTACGATCGACCTTGTGAAGGCCGCAGGAACCCGTTGGATGCGAGAAGCACAGAACCGGTCGAAGTGGAGGTGCTTGGGGGAGGCCTATGTCCAGCAGTGGACGTCTTTCGGCTGAAATGATGACTTACGATTGACAGTAAATTTTTAATGTGTGAAAAATCAGCTAAATACATTATAGTTAGCTGTTAAACAGTCACAATTTGTATACAATATGTAACATAATCAACGCAAGACCTCATACACCCCAATTAGAGTATTGAGTTAAAAGCATAATACAATGACCAAAACTATTTTTTTTAAAGCTACCTATGATTATAAAGAAAATTGTGATGATCCCACAATTACTTTATGCATTTAAAATTGAGTCTTATTACCTTGAAATAAGATTTAATTTTCTTTGGCTCAATCGGCGGTCAGTATGGCAAAATACATAATTTTTGAAAAAAATACCTATATCAAAAGTTACTGAAATCGATTCAGTAGTCAATTATGAACAAACTACTTTCAGGACTTGCGTTTATTCTGTTACACCTTGTATAAAAAAATATTGCATAATAATTGTGCCATATGGTTGCAAGGGGTATCGTATTACCCAGTAACTGGGTTGTGGAGGTCAGATAGGCAGTCGCTCCATGTAAAATACTGGTATTCAGCTGCATCCGGTTAGACTGGAAGCCGACCCCAAGATAATTGGGAGAAAAGGCTAGGCTGATGATGATGGTTGCAAGGATAGGCTCCAGTTCAATATAGGGTGACAGGGACATCGACGCTCTAACTGTTGCTATGAATTCAGCACAGGATTCTAGACCCGTTAGGAAGTTTTCGTTGGTTATCAAAAAAAAAAAACTGCTGTTTCATAGAAAAGGCGGTCAAAGTGTATGGAACAGCAATTTTTTTTTTAATAACTGACGAAAAGTTACAACGCAGGGGGATTCAGGAGGCCACGTTATATAATATCAGACTACAGCAGTTTTCAACTGTAAGTATCTTGTTTTGTAAAAAAGATGCATTTTTTTACCGACTTCAAAAAAGGAGGTTTTGTTTCTAGACAATAAGATGAAACCTGTCAATCTCAGACCTGTTTTGTTTGAGCTACCTTATTAGGAAAGGTAGCTAGGAATTAACGGGTCTATTTTGTTTGGGGTATTTACGTTTTCCTTCCGTGATCAGTTAAAACCCAGTACAATATTAACAAAAATCGTTGTTTCAGCCTAAACCTAAAACAGATAATGAGAAAATCCTTCAAAATCTCCACTGACGTCTTCCAAAACCCTCAACTCTTGAGGATCCTATACAACGAGGTAGTAGAGACCCTTGGATCCACATACCCTGAGCTGGTGGCTAAGGAAGCTGATGCCAAGCTCATCATAGACCATGAGGAGCAGGCTTATGCCAAGATGAGGTCAGGGTTGAGGAAGAAGTGGGCGGAACTGGCGAGGCAGTACCCTGAGGTGGAAGACTTGAATGATGTGGAGCTTTCAGGGTTTGCGCAGGGATATAAGGAGTTTAAAGAGGTAATTATAATAATTAAAAACTGATTTGTTTCATGTAACTTAGTACAGGTTGGGGGTTTCCTAAAAAAGGTGTCATAACGCCGCAAAATGATGGCCGCTATGAAAATGAAAGTGGGTTTGACTTCCTTCGGCATGTGCCTGCGTGTCTATTAGCATGCATTTGTTTTACTCGGAGGTGTCATAGATGGTAGCGAGCTAAACCGCGACCGCAACAGTGAGGCATCTTCGGCATGTACCCGAAGGCTGCGTATCCACCAGAGATGAGCGAGGATGCGTAGCGAGGAATGTGTGTAAAACTAACTAATGAAGCGATGTTATTGGATTGTTTCACACACATCCCTCGCTACGCATCCTCGCACATCGGTGGAAACGCAGCCTTAATGTAAAAAATGGAAGGCGATTATTTTGGGACCGTTGTATAACTACTGCTTTCTTAGAAAACCCATGTTTTATTTTGATTTTTTTTTTCTGCTAATTTGTTTCTGCGCGAATGAATACAGAAACTTCCTTTTTTGAAGCTGGTTAATAACACGTCTATATTTTCTTCAATTAAAGTTTGAAATCTTTTTTCTCACCTACCTTTCCAACTTCCACAGACGATGGCCAAACTAAACTCAACCGAAATGCCAGGGGAGTTAGTCTTCAAATTGTATGACACGCACGGCTTTCAAGAGGACGTCATCAATCGCATCGCACAACTCAACAACTTGACCATAGACAACAAAGGCTTCTGGAAGCTTCTATCCAAGCACAAGACAAGGCACAAGACCGCTTTCAAAGAACAAGATAAGTCTAAAGGACTACTTTTCCAAGAAGCTATAAAATCCTTAAAAAAGAATGGCCATAGCAACACAAATGATTCACCAAAATATGACTACACAACAAACGGAAAGGACATAGAATTCAAACCGTTAAAAACAAAAATAATCGGCATTCTAAACGAAGACTGCCTTTGGATCGACTATTTAGACGCATGCGAAAATCGAACTTTTTACATAGTGACAAAAGACACAAACTTCTACTGTGAAGAAGGCGGTCAGGCAGCTGATGAGGGAATGATATTTGTGAACGAAAACATTGCTTTTGATGTGAAAAGTGTTTTTAAAATCCAAGACTTTGTGTTCCATAAGGGTAATTTCTCCGTGTCAGGGACTAGAACGTGTTTGCAGTGTGACATGGACGTGGAGATAGAAATTGATGAAGATAGAAGGATAAAATTAATGCAGAATCATACAGGAGTCCATCTTTTAAATGCTGCAGTAAGGAGGGTTTTGCCTAATAGTGCCGTGTGCCCCACAGGCTCTAGTGTTACGGATAAAGGTCTGAGTCTAAATCTGTCGGTGTATGGAGAGAAGCTGTCGCAAGATGTCATGTTGGATGTACAGAATCTTATTAGGTGAGTTTAATATTTGTACGTTGTTGTCGGTAAAACATGGGGAGCTATAACCTAGTTTATATACAACGCCTATAAGACCTCTGTTTTACAAATAAAGCCAAGGGGCCGTCCTGAAAGTAGTTACAGTAACTTTTAAAACTTAATATAGTTATTACAGTAACTTTTAAAACTTAATATAGGTATATTTAAAAAAAAAAATGTATTTTGCCATACTGACAAATTAAATCTTATTACAAGGCAATAAAACTCAATTTTAAATGCATAAAGACAAGTAATGCTAGGGGCAACACCATTTTCTTAATAAAAATATTTAGTTAGCATTAAAAAAATAAAGTTTTGGCCATTGTAATATGCTTTTGACGCAATACCCTATTTGGGGTGTATGAGGTCTTGCGTTAATTATGTTACATATTGTAACATATGCAATGCAACATGTAATGTAACACGTTGCCTAGTTGACGTGTTACATTCTCCGAGTGACAGGAAATATTTTTTGGCAGAAACATGGAATTTCCATACGGCAAACTAGCTTTTTACCCGACTGCGCCAGAAGGAGGGTTATGTTTTTCGAGAGAGAGTACGAAAAAACAAAAAAAAAAACAAAGCATTTATTTCAATTAAACAGGCACTTTTGAATTGTCAAGGGGTTGGTCAGTCAGAAAGATGAAGCTAGTTGCCCATTCCAAAGCGTAGGTACCTATGGAGAAGAAAGGGCAAGAAACTCCATGGACACTCTTTTAAATCAAAATAATATGTTTACAAAGTCTTAGTTACATCATTCATGTTAAAAATTATGCATGTGAGAACGATGCAGAACGTTAAAAGCGTCCATAATGAAAAGTCGAGGAAAAGAAAAGCAATTCAAATATTAAATTAAATTAAAATAAGCCATGGCAGCAAAGAGATGACCAGTCCCAACTGACAGCGCCCGTTCACGAACATGACGCATGTATTATGTACTCGTATGTATGTATAATTGTTTGGCACGCTCTGCGGCCTGAACGGCTTGATGGATTTTAGTTTGAGAGGTGTCGTTAGATTCGTATTTACTGCGAGAGTGACACTGGGTATATCAAAATAAAATAAAAAAAACAAAATGGCGGATTTTTGGCGCCATATTGCCTTCAAAAAAAAATTTTTTTTTTCAAAACTATTTGAGTGGGGTATCAAAATAAATAGTTTTAAAAGGTGATTACAAAAATATATACAACTTATATGGTTAAAACTAATTCGAAGTGACAAATCGAAAAAAACACGTAAGTACCAAGAACTAAATCGCCTGCGAAATTTTTCACATTTGTAAACTAAAAGGTGGAAATAAGAAAAGTAATTTAAAAAATTAAAAATCCGTACCATTTTTATTATATTTTCAAATTCAAATGGGTGCCGCCTGCTTTCAACTTTTATTTAATTTAAAATTGGCTTGTTTTTAGCTTTTCAGTTTTTTTTAACTTAAGTTTTTTACCGCAGTCGGGTTTTTTAATTACTTTTTTTAATTTATTGCTAGGTTAACTTTTTAAAATGTATGTGTCTTTTACAGGGAATCAATAAGCTGCAATGCGCCTATAGACACCCGCGTACTAACTAGCGTAGAGCTGTCCCGCGAGTCGTCAGTACTGACCATCCCGGGCGAGACGTACCCCGAGTCTGGCCTCAGACTCGTCAGCGCCGACCCGCCGCTCGTCTCCAAGTTAGTACATTCATTGACTATATTCATATTAAAACTCATTAGAATAGAATAATCTTTATTATGTAGATGTACATACACCATATAGATCTCATTATTGCCCAGCCTGCCTAGCTGAATATCAGTATTTTACGTGGAGCGACTGCCTATACTGAACTTCGAAATGTCCATATTCGGCGATTTTCGTATTCGGCCGAAGTAAATGCCCGGACTGAAAAAAATTAAGTGCCGGCAAATCAATACATTTAGCAAATTATTTCTATTGCAAATCTGGCCTAACCGGTCGGACTCTAATCTGCGTTCGCGATTTATTTGCCAAAAATGTAAACAAATATTAATGAATGGAAAAATAACTTTAATTCCTACACAGTAAAGTTCAATTTACGCTACAACTTCAAACAATTTTATAACTTTTTCAATAGTGCTAGTCACTGAAATCAACTTAATAATCATTGAAATAAATTTGATATTTGTTTAACTTGAAATAGGGTAGGGGTGTGCAGTACTGTGCCCTTTTAGTTTAGTAAGAATGTCTTGGCTGATACAATATGTGTTGTTTTAGGGAGCTGTGTTGCGGCACGCACGTGCCGTCGACGGGCGCGCTGGACGAGTTCTGCGTGACGCTGGTGAAGGGCGCGGCCGGACACTCGCCCACCGTGCACGCGCTCACCGGACATCGGGCTAAGCAGGTACTATAATACTACATGTATTGATCATCATCACCCTTTTACCCGTATCCCAATTTTCTCGGGTTCTTCTTCCATATATCTCTTTTCTCATTACCCGCGGTTTCACCCGCATAACGGCCTGGCCACGACCTTGCCGCTATCAGCGGCAGCTTAGCGCGGGGCGGCGAGCGGTAAAAACAAATATACCAAAATGTATGAACCATGCCACGACGCACCGCTCGCAGCCTCGACGCTAGACAAAAGAAACCGCGCCGCTTGCCGCTAAGCCAAAAGTCGTGGCCGGGCGGTAAGTGTCGATCTCGTGGGAATATCATGTATATCGTGGGAATATGGGAATATCAGATAGCCTATATGTTAATCCAGGGTGTCAGCTACCTCCATACAAAATTTTATCAAAATTGGTCCAGCCGTTTGAGCGTGAAGAAGTAACAAACATATAAACACACACACACACACTCACAAACTTTCGCCTTTATAATATTAGTGTGATTAGCCGACATCTCAGTAGTGACAGCCCGATTCAAACTTTATGGCGGCTCGGGACATAAGGCGAGTATATAATTCATTTTCTCATACATTTTGTATGGAATGGCTTTTTTGATGATATCTCGAGAACGGGTTGACCGATTTCGATATTTTTTGTTTCGTTCTTCGAGAAATTTTTCTCGCGCATTGGAAAACTAAACATTTTTTTGATTCTGAAGCGGTACGAAGTTCGCCGGCTCAGCTAGTTATTAGTAAAAAAACACAAGCCGCCACTGCTAGTGGAATCGCGCGCTCGGACCCTTTCCTCCCTTTTAAGGGAGACGCCCCTGACGCGTGCACTCCGCACGCTCAACCTCATAGCGAGTGGGACGGACTTATTCTGTTGTTCTCTGAGTGAATTCACAAGGAACGCATTATTTATAATAAGTTATAGATTTTAGTATAATTTAAGTTAGGATAAGCGCATTTACCGCATTGGGTTATAATTATGCTCTAATTACATGTAAGTAGATAAATAAATAATAAAAAAAAACAATTATTCAGTCTGTCCATCGTTTCTTTGGTCTTTCCCTCTTATCCAAATGAATACCAAAAAAACCAACAAAAATAGATTATTATTGAAATATCGATATCATTTGAGAGCTACATTTTCAAGAAATGTACAATGACACTGTTGTGTACACTTGGTGTACACTTGACGCTTGAGGGGTTAAAGTCAATTGGCGAGAAAGGCATTTTCCTTGAAAAAAATTAACCACTGTTTGCAAACACACAACTTTTTGCACAGGCCCGCGAGCTGTTCTGTCGAGCCGAAAAACTGAACCAAGTCATAGATCTGATAGACCCTGCAAAAAAGAGAGAAGAGGTAACCCTTATCAAGCAGCAGTTGGCAGAACTGTGTGGTACTAGTGGCGCCCCCTATGGCGAATACGCTAAGTGCCTGGCGCTGATAGACAGCTTCGCTAAGAGAGAGGTGCAGCAGAATGATATGTCCGCTCTACAGTGAGTATTTTAAGTTTTAAGCTGTGCCAATATACTTAATTAGCTTTAAAAATGTTCAAAATAATATACCTAATTATTCAAAATCTAAAGTCATTTATTCAAACTTGGCTGAGAATCTATAAGACAGTCTCTCAAAACGCCCGTCCTTCACCACTTCGTAATGTTTTAGGTTGGAAGAAGTGGCGCGCCAAACTCCCTAGCACTAAAAAGAAGTATTTAAAAAAAAATAAAACATCAGCTCTATTGTGTTTACTGACATCAGTCACTGACTGTTCGAAATACATTTCTAATAGATCTTCATTCTTAGTGCGACAACCAAAGGCCAATTCCCTTTTAAAAACGTTCAAAGTATAGTTGGAATCTCATTTCAGCGACTTCTTCTTCAATCGGTCCCTCATTACTGAGGATCGTGGTCACTGGATCCTTTTAAGCGGACAATCTGCCTCCACCTACTCCGGTCCAGAGTTGCCATCACCACCTGTTGAAAATTGCTTGAGGACGTAGCTTCTTTTACTTGGTCGGACCATCGTGTTGGCGACCGGCCTCGTGCTCTCTTTCCTTCGGTATTGCCAACAATAACCAGTTTTTCAAGGCTGCTATATCCCCTTCGCATTATGTGGCCGAAATAGGTCAGAATGCGCTGTAGGCATATTGTAGACAATCGAGTCTTGATATATAGTTGGGAAAGGATAGACACATTTGTGCGCTTGGCTGTCCATGGTATTCGGAGCATCCGCCTCCAGCACCACATTTCGAATGCATCTATCCTCTTCAGCGACAATAAACGTCAAAAAAAAAAATATATACGAGTATATAGGTAAATTCTCAGAATAATAACTAGGTAAATTACAGGTAGTTTTGACAGATTGAATGCGTCTGTATTAAAAATAAGGGAATTGTCGCTGGTGTCGATTCTTTAACTGTAAACAGATAATCAGGCGCGTGGCCAAAATCGGAACTAACGCCGCCATCTTGATTTTTCAATACGAATCCACAAATAATGTTTACCAACAACGCCCCACTGTCAATTTCATAAGCGCCAAAAGATCCTTGTACTTTATTTTGTGATCGATCGATAATTATCGCTGACATTGACCGTTCAGGAGGCCTACCACAAGCTCTTAACGCGATCCATTTTAGGACCTAAACTGAACTGTTCTTTTAATTCGTACCATGACGTCAGTTTAACGATTCAGTTTAGGCCGTGCCATCTGCTGACAGCGATTGTCCCAAACTGAGTCGCAAGTTTTGGTTTCATTCATACCGTAAAATGGGGTTACATTGATCAATTTTAAAATTCGAGGTTGAATATTTCTGTACTAAGAAGGCTGAAAAATGTACAAAAATAAATGTAACATCGGTTTTATGGGTTGTATATGTTTACATTAAAGTAATATTTTTGGACACTCCTTTATGAGAAAAAAAAAATTATAATCATCGTGATCAACTTCATACTGCATCGGGGATACTTTGATCGCACTAGTTTTTGGTACGTATTTTGATAGTAACCCCAAAAAACAAATTAATATCGGTCCACAAATGTTTGTGCTGCAGTTGTTTTAAGATGATGGTTTCTGGGTGGGATTCTTTGATAAATACAAATAACTGTTTTTTTTTTGTTCCAATCTATATATTTAAATCAATTTAAGTTAAGTTAAGTTTTTCATAAGTCGAAAGTTGTTATCAAAGTAAACCCGTAGAATCAAACTAACCCCATTTTACCGGTACCTGTTTGGTATCATGACGTCCATAGAGCAGCTCAAGCGATGCAGTTTAGGAACCTAAAGTGAGATGTCTTGTTTTTGAATCGTTTTTAATTAGATCATGGTAGGCCACCTGATCGATGCAGTGTGGCTGAAGTTCAGTGTGGATCAAGTGGTCGATTGTAATCTATAGACCGACCGCTTAACTGAGACGTTGCCTGAGGTAGCTGCGCAGTGCAGGAGGGGTGATAGTTGTCACAAGTTGACGAATCACAGCTGTCGCATCACGTCACCACACTCCTCCCGCACCGCGCTGCTACCTCAGGCAACGTCTCAATGAAGCGGTCGGCCTATAGTCGCATTTTGAATAATTTTTATATAATCTGCCTCAATTCTTCCAGATCAATAGCAGAAACTGAAGTCCGCGAGGCAGTGTCCCAAGCTGCTCAAAGTGGCCGCCGCTTCGCAGTCCACTTCCTTCGCTGCTCATACCTCATGCAGAGCGACAGCATAGAGTCTGTGCTGACTGAGCGACACAGCATGCCTACCATGGTGCTGGGCTGTGCCGGTGGGGTTCTTGTAGCGGCCTGCACTGTGCCACAGGTGACGATGACGTCATGAACTGTAATAATATCGGTTCCAAAACTATCTGATGAAAGTGGAAACAAACCCTGTCCGGCAGGATGATTGCGTAACACGCTAACAGAAGCAATGGCTTTCATTTTGAAAGTTCAACAACATTCATTGCGTTATGTACGTTGTTGAGCAGACAATTTTTTTAAAGATAGGATCAATGTATTAGCAATATCCTTCAACAAGATTTAGATTGTGATTTAAAGTGTTTTACGCAATTATTAGTTTGCAGGTTAAATTACGCAGTAAGATTAGTGTCTGAAAATGTCATTTTAGGATAGAACCGCACAGCTTTGACTGGACCTATCCAGTCAGTGCACGCATTTGTCAGTGTTATCACTCTTTCTGTCGCAGTCAAGTAACATGTAAAAGTAAAGTAATGTAACATGTCGTGTGCGCAGGCCATGGTGTCGGCCACGTTCAGCGCGGCGGGCTGGCTGGGCTGCGCGGCGCGAGTGTTCGGCGCGGCCGTGCGCACGCGCGAGGGACTCACGCTCGCTGAGATGACGCCTTCTAAGGTAAAAAACCTACTACTATAATTTCACTTGGCGTATTTGTCCAAGTATTCGCGCTACTTGGAAAATACATATACAGGGTCAAATTAAATTAGCAAGCGAAACTCCGCAGACGACATGGGTAAAGAACACAGTTACAAAATAAAAACAGCTTAGTAAAAAAATTGTCGTTATTACAATAATCTTTTTCCTTAGGTAAGCCTAATAAACTGCGAGCAACTAGTCCAGGACGCGATGCGCGTCGCCATTAAATTTGCGCAGTCACACGTCAAGGAGAACACGGAACATTCAAGAAATACGCAGAACAGACAACAGAACTGATAATCATACTTATATTTTGAAGAGACTGACCGCACGGAGGCGATGAATAGCTACTATACGCTTTATAGCCATGTTTACTCTCACTAAGGGACAAGTGTGCTGTTACAGATGTCGGGCGATGTCGATCAACGTCCCCAGACATGTTGTCTCCCAACCGCTTTTATCGTTTTCGATGTCGCCATACATGTCGCCTGCCAACCGCTTTTATCGTTTGCGATGTCGCCATACATGTCGCCTCCCAACCGCTTTTATCGTTTGCGATGTCGCCATACATGTCGCTTGACTTCGCCCGACATCTTTAGTGACTTATGTTGCGCGACATTTATTTACTGATGAATACAATGCTGCACTCTTTAGGACAAATGTCCCCTGACATTGTGTCTTCAGGGACATCGTGCGAAATCGATTGACTGAATTGAACCAGGGAAAGTCACAAGGCGTTTAATTTGTCATTTGTCCCCATATTAATAAGATGATGAAGATGAGAGTTACTAATATCCAGTCATCCAGCGAAACAGTTTTGCTCCATTAGAATGATATGACCCGTTTTAACAGCGGGAAAAAGCGCTTTAAACTAAACGTTTTTGTTGAAGCATAATATTTATATACAGTAGTATCTGCGTCTCAGATTCCCAATGATATTGCTAAAAGACATTTAAGCCGCTTTTATAACAAAATTATGAAATATTAAAAAAAAAAAAAAGCTTCGTACTGTATACAATAATTTAGTCATCATTATTATTTCTAATTTGTGAGACGAAAAGAAGAAATTTTGGAAATGGTATTTATTTATTAGGTATGTAATGTATTTTATTTTCTAATGCTTACATAGCGGGCAATAAATTAAATAAACATTGTCCAGTGTGTGAACTGCCTTAATGATATTGAAGTTTTAATTTAATTCGAAATATGTTGAGTCTTCCTGTAAATAAATAATAGTTCTATTTTTGTAAATAAAACTTGTTGAAAACGAATTGTATTCTTATTTTGTAACAAACATAGTAAAAAAAATTGCCGCCCGAGGGCACTAAGTGCTAAGAGCCTTTGTAAATACGTTTTTCTTGCCGTGAGAAACTACGGATTAGTTTAAAACCCTTTACGCAGAAATAGGACGCAAGAGCGATCTGCATCCAGTTAGACTGGAAGCCGACCCCAACATAGTTGGGAAAAGGCTAGGCAGATGATGAGGACGCAAGAGCGATGGAGAACTGGTTTGGCCTAGGCGAAACTAGTTCATCCTAAAATTGGGTTTGGCCGGTAACATATAACCAATATTAAAGGATGAATTCATAGCTTGGCGCTGAGGGCACGATTTTGCTTTTTTGACGTGGCAGTCAAAGGTTAAGTTAAGAGTAAACCAAATAATAAAAAAAAATAGAAAATGAATAAGACAAATCTTTGGTACTTTGACTATAATTATACACTATAATAAACTAGCAGCGCCCCGCGGTTTCACCCGCATAAGTTTCGATCCCGTGGATAAAATAAAAACTACCCTACCCTATGTTCTTTCCCGGGACTCAAACTATCTCTATAACAAATTTCATCTAAATCGGTTCAGCGGTTGAAGCGTGAAGAGGTAACAGACGTCTGTCTGTTACCTCTGTGTGTCTACACTTTCGCATTTATAATATTAGTGTGGATAGTACGGATGGATTGACAACAACGTCCGAATAACATAAACAACAAAATTTTGTAGAAAATTATTTATTATTATTAATTACAGGCTAGTTAAATATATGTACAGTCAGTTTGAGATCCGATTGGATCGTATCACTCATCGTCTCATCACTATAAGTTCATTTATTGTAACTTGTGAGATTAATTTACGTCTATAATGTTTATGGATTTATAAACGTATATATTTTCGGGTTTGCCTTAATCTTCGGATTCGAACAGAGATATTACACATAGTGCCATCCACGAAGACGCGCTCCACTCTTCTTTCTAATCGCTTACAGCGAATAAAGCAGAATGTTGCATACTTCTACAGTAAGCGTTTGAGGAGAAGAGTGGGGCGCGTCTTCGTGGACGGCACTATCTATATCGATGTTACAAGTCCTAAAAAAGTCGTTGTACCCCGAAATAAATACTTTTGTTTCCGTAAACATTAACAACATAATTTTAATTGCGTGAATTTGACTCCCGGCTGCGTAACGTTTTGTAACAATCACTGTCAATGTGCTCTTTCTTTTTTCGATGTAATTTTTTATTATGCGTTCAATTTTGAACCCTAATAACCCATATTGTTTAACATTTCAGTCTAATTTTCTTTTATATCGTAGGTTAAGTACATTTTTAAGGGTTAACTCGTCAATAAATTTCTTATTGAATACATATTAGACGAGAAGAAATTTTAGGGTATTTGAGATGTCAAGTAGTTATAGGGAACTTAAATGTTTGTAATCGATCATCTGCACATCGCTAGTAGCACTCGGAACTGCGAAAATCGCCCTTACTGCGACGCAATAAGGACGCTGTCATAGTCAAACTGTTACTGTGGACTTGAGATTGATCGTACGATATAGTTCTTTACTATACTCAGTATATTAACTTGCATCACTAACAGTAGCAATAGCTTTCATTTTGACAGTTCTTTTTTTTAATGGGTTTGCTCTTGACTCTAGTCTAGGTCAGAGGTGACATAGAGTTCAACAACATTCATTGCGTCATTTACTTTGTTGAGCGGACAAATTTTTCGAACATATGAAGCAATGGATTAGCAATATCCTTCAAAATGATTCAGATTGTGATTGGTAGTGTGTTACGCAATTAGGGTGCAGGTTAGACTGGAAGCTGACCCCAACATGACTACACGAAGAAAGAACAGAGCACACTCCTTGATAAGCTCACTCAATGCGAGAGCGAGATGTTAGAATAAACGTGACGCATCCGAGTGCCAAAGAGCACGGACTAGTGATTGTCCATGTACTGTAGCTCAGACAGCAGCAGGACGGTGTTGGGCAGCGGCCGCGGCTGCGGAGACAGGATCGTAAGCATCTGCCTGTCCATGTCCACGGCCGTGCTGCGGGACGAGATACAGAACTTTAGTGGAACAGGAAAAAATATTTACACTTCTTATACATAACATAATCAGCCTATAATGTTCCCACTGCTGGGACACAGGCCTCCTCTCAGTGACAGGGAGTGGGCCGTAATCCACCACGCGGGCCCAGTGCGGGTTGGCAGATGTCACATGTCTTCGAATTTTTGGTTCTAGGACATGCCGGTTTCCTCACGGTGTTTTCCTTCATCGTTTTGAGAGCAGTGGTGATGAAATAATTTACACAAAATAAAGCGCCTGTCTGGATTCGAACCTACGACCTACAATTCGTAAGTCGCGGCCGTTACCACTTGGCCACCACTGCTCTACACTACTACTGCTACACTTCTTATGGCACACTATTACTCTAAGTTAATTAAAATGAACCTAAACATCTGCTCATTATGATTAACACTGACTATCATAGACATAACACCACTCCTTTCTTGCTAGAGTTAGTGTACAACGACATTTTTTCGTCAAAAATATTACATTTTTAGGTCATCCTTGGGCATTGAGAAAAATCCTGGTCGATAAACCCAGTAACACTGTCCAATTTGAGAATTTAAATCAGGACCTTGATGCCTTGGTCACTTGAAATAATTGATCTGAAGAGGCAGAAAGCCGGTTATGTCCATCGAAGGGCCCATAGCCATGGCAGCAGAAGACTTCTCGAGTGTAGACCGGGTATCAACCAGGCTAAACGTGGGGCGCCCACCAGCTAGATGTTAGATGGACATCTAGCTGTTGCCTCGACCTTAAAAAGCTGGAACATACTGGATTCCAGAAGCGCAGAACTAGGTGTTGTGACGCATTTTTGCAAAGGTCTATGTCCAGCTGCACTATGATAGGCTCAAGTAGTTCGATTGAAAAAGAAGTATAGATAAGCTACTCACACGCAGACGAAGCCGGCCAGGTTGGAGTGCAGCACGTCGTCGTCGGGCCCGGCCGCGAAGGACACGGCCAGCAGGCGGTGGTGCAGCGCGGGCGAGGGCCACACACTCACCAGCTTGGTGAGCGCGTCCTCCGCGCGCATGCCCAGCGGCATGCACGAGTCGGGCAGCGACGGCGCGCCCACCTGGGGGGGGGGGGGGGGGGGGTTGTTTACTGCCTCAAATATCAGTAGCTTCCTCCGTGGAACCAGCTCAGTATGCCTTTCCTTCCATACATCTCAGTCTAGCCATAATGGCTAAAAAGTTGATAACTATTATCATCTTTTATGTGTAAAGCCTGCTGTGCTAAGCCTGTCTTTTCTTTGCATGTATTTTTTTATACAACAAATCTAGAATGAAAAGTGCCCTATGTATTTCTCCATCCTAAGATACTGTCAACATTTTAAAATAATCGGTTCAGGGGTGCAAGCTTGAAAAGGTAACAGACAAGCAGAAAGACAGAGTAACTTTCAAATATATAGTACTATGGGCCCAAACCTGAAATCGCGAAAAAAAAATCTGCTGTTCAGTACATTTTGACCAGTTATAGGCGAACATAAGCGACTAAACAGCAGATTTTTTTCGCAATTTCAGGTTTGGTCCCATAGTAAAAGTTGTTTGTTATCATGAGTACAATCACGTGTTTAGGTATCGGTCACTAATTGCCAGTCACCCTATATAAAATACTAACTGCGCCCCGCGGTTTCACCCGCGTAAATGTCGATCCCGTGGGAATATCGGGATAAAAACTATCCTATGTCCTTTCCCGGGACTCAAACTATCTCTATACAAAATTTTATCTAAATCGGTTCAGCGGTTTAAGCGTGAATTTCGCGTTTATAATATTAGTATAGTATGGATTACTAGCTGCGCCCCGCGGTTTCACCCGCATAAATCTGGATCTCGTGGGAATACCGGGATAAAAAGTATCCTTTATCCTAATCCAGGTCATGGTCTACCCATGTGTCAAATTTCAGGCACACAAATTTTTGAAATCGACTAACCTTATAAATCTTGAGATCTGTGAACTTGACGTCGAAGGAGTGCGGGTAGTAGGGCGTGCGCTTGCCATAGAAGTACTCGCGAATGCGCGCGTCGCGGGCCTCGGCGCGCTGCGTCGATGAACGCTCCACTACCTATAGAAAAAAATAAAATATTGTGTAAAAACTTCTTTGAAGATCACTAAAACCTGTTCCGTATTTTCTAAATTCTCTCCGAGTGCTTACTTATTCTTGCTATCGCTTACTTGTCTACTGTTTCTTGTGCTACCCTAATATTGTCAGTGAAAACTTTTAATTGGCCTTCTTTCACTAACTGTCAACTATTTGTATCCTAGCTGTAAGTTTTCTTAAGAAATAAAATAAAACAGACTCATTATGGCGAAAGCTCCAGGGTAGCCCGAGAAATTCAAAATTTTTTTTTTACGTTTTTTGCAATTTGCTGGTCAGTATTAAGTTGTACGTTGATTAAAATATGATTCGCGACCGTAACAAATATGTATTTACAGAATTATAATCATTAATCATCATGCATGATGTTCTAGAACCAAAAACTCAAAGACATGTGACATCTGCCAACCCGCACTGGGCCCGCGTGGTAGATTATGGCCGTGTCACATAGAGTAGGCCTGTGTCCCAGCAGTGGAGACTGAGGGTTTGGTTGACGTCATACTGCAGGGTAACAAGGCAGCCATAATAAAAAAACAGAATATACTTACGCCTCCACTCTTGGGCAGGTACACTACTTTGACGAACTTTGGCATATCCCTCTTGAGCTCATTGTATAGCCTCTCGTTGTCCAACACTAGGATAACATCCACCTGAACGGAAAAAGGTTAAAAAGAACATTAGGTTTGGTCTATGGGAAGGATTTGGCTTGGTACGCGGCCGTCGATATGGCCGCTCAATGGTTTATAAAAAGTTAGGATTTGTAGAGCGCTGTGTCTCTCCCTCATACCCCCCATCATGTGTCTCTTTTCTATCGTTTATCATGTTTGAGGCTGTGTTCTTTAAATGCAGTGGTCTCCTATAGATGGCACAATTTCTGTAGTCATATTATGAAGAAGCTTTTTAAAAAGATACAAGAACAAGAAACGGATTCATTTCTAAAAACTGGTCAAGAGTGAGAGTCAGGCTCGCGTCCTTAATTACGCAAGCCTACTAAAATTATTTTAGCTGTCACTTTCGTTAGAACATTTTTTTTTTGTAATCTTGTATTGCAATAGAATGCCTGTAAGTCTGCTTACCTCAAAAGCCTGTGCAGCGTGTGTAAGCACTTTGTACCCTGCACCCTTGATCCACCCACAGGTGTTGATGATCACTCCTGATGTTGAAGCTGCAATACAAATACATAAGTTTTAACTTTCAGTTGCCTATACTCCGTCTATTCCAAACAAATAAGACCCTTAGCAAAGAAAGGTGTAGAAAAAAATTATGTGTTTGCTTTAAGCAGGAATTCAACACAATTTCGATGACTCTGGGGCTGTTTCAAGATGAAAACTACACAAATTCTGACAATAAAATTTTATTCAGTTGAAGAGATGATAAAGTTATAATTATATTCTTAGTTGTTCAGATCATTTTGAGTAGTCTGTTTGTCCCTATATTTTCGCTGTCTGTGTGAAACAATGATTTTGCGCTTATGTATGTAAATAGGGTGAAAATTAAGCCAACAGCTCTAGTCACCTTTTTTATTATTTTCACACCTCTCAGCGATGACCTCAGCTAGCCGGGCCACAATAGTGTTGTACAGCTCCAGGTTTTCTCCCGGAGAGTTGTGACCAAAGTGGTACACCAGCGGCGCTTGCTGACTGAAGCCTTCTTCAATTGATGCTGGTCTTTCCACCAGGAGTGCTCCTGTTTATGGTATATTTGTTTAATATCACATAAGCAAAAGAAAGAATTCTGGAAAAAAACCCAAGTTTTGTCAACAGGATTCAGTTTAAGGTTACATTCATGTGACTAGCAGGATATGGTTGAAAATAAAATAAAAATAGAGGTTTGTTTAATAATAGTCCTTCAGACCATAGCCGCCAATCTCAACGGAGACTAGTCCTCAGCACGGGAGATAATACTAGTGCACAAGTGTGAGACACAAGTACACTCTCTTCCGTCACTCTCATAGTCCGATGGGACGGCAATCCAACCAAGCACACACAAGCAAAAGAAAGGATTCCAGGTTTTTTCATCAGTTTAAGATTTAATTTATGTGTCTACTAGGACATGGTTGAAGGGCAGACATGGCAAAGAATAGAGAGCTTTGGAATGAGAAAAGAGAGGAAACCCAGAAGTGGAATGTGGGATACAGTATAACAAAAACATTTTGAGACTGCATCATCAAGAAACATCAACATACCACATTACTCTAAAACATTATGAAATTATTGTTTTTTTTACTTACATAGATTCATTACAAAAAAATCTTAGTAAGAACTTAAACAAATATTTTGGTGCTTAACACAACTTTGGGTGAATTTCACCGATGACACTGATCACAATCAGCACATCTAAGCTGCATTCAAGAGCTGTCAGTGTCCAATATTCCAGAGCACAGATGACACTGACAGCCCTTGAAGACGGTTTAACTGTACTGATCATGTTCAATGTACTTGGTAAAATTTGCCCTAAGAATGACATAGTCCTCTGGGTGATTTTTTGGGTGATATGGAATGGAAAAAGAATAGACAGACTGCTCACCAATAGTGCCCGGTACACTGATATGCCCCTGGCCTACATCCAGGTCCACATAAATAGGTCTCCGTCCCATCCTCACTGCATAGTTCAACAGTATCCTGGTCAGCGTGGACTTGCCAACATCCCCAGGTCCCACAACCATTGTAACTGGTCCTCTTGTGGATTCCTGCTCTGCAGCCACTCGTTGTTGTTCAAGAGCTGCATGGACATTGAGGTATACAACCTGGAGAGAGAGGTTTATTTTTGTTATACAGCTACAGGTCTGAAAAAACTTTCCTGTATTCAAGATAATTATATGGTTAGACTGCAATTGGAAAATGTAAATTGGGATAAGTAACATAATTATCTACTACCAGCTGTGCCCCGCGGTTTCACCCCCATAAGTTTCGATCCTGTGGGAATATCGAGATAAAAAGTAGCCTATATGTTAATCCAGGGTGTCAGCTACCTCCATAGAAAATTTTATCAAAATTCGTGAAGAAGTGACAAACATATAAACACACACACTCACAAACTTTCGCCTTTATAATATTAGTGTGATGTGATTGGAGCAGTTGCATGTATCAAAAAAGTCTGGGTCAGTGGGTTGTCTTAGGGGCGGATTTGTTAGAGTTGGAGTAGTTGGAGTATACGCTTAGGGGCACTATGAGCAGCAAAGAAAACCAAAAAAAATTTTGGGACAGTCAATTTAAAAAAAGTTTTTTTTCGGAAATCTTAAATTTTTTTTGCAGTTTCAGGTTAACCTTGATCATAAAAACCATTTAGGTTTTGAGAAGCGTGGCCCTACGACGCACCGAATCCGAATTATGGGCCTGTAGTATTGAAAACTCTCTCTAGAAAATACTGGCCTAATAATATGGTAGTGTCCTGTCCACAAATCATTAGCCTAATTCACTACAATGTGGTGTGAAAGATTATTGGACAGCCTTGACAGGTTGAGAAAAAATACATTAATTGAAGACTATGAGAGTTGGTTTGTGACTTACCATAGGTGTTTCTTTAGCCATATAGCTGACTTCTGTGCGGCCCCTCAGCTCCACAGTGCAGCCGTGCCACGTAAAGACGGCCACCTTCGCCCCCGTGTGGAACTCATACGGCTTTCCTTTCACTAACTCCGTGCCAAACAGCTCAGCATATCCACTTTTGACCTAGAACCACATATTAACCTAACAAAAGCTTCCACATTTACGAAACACGTATAGTTTTAAGACTATTCCGAAATAAACCATATGCCGTGGATATTGCCACTAATTTCTTTAGAAATTACCTCTAAAACTACTTTTTCGTTCTTCGATTCTACTTCAAACCTAAGCTCTGAATCGGGGTCTAGTTTGAACTCCTGCAGTTGAACTTCAGTCATTTTAATAACGATACTAAATCCTTATCGTTATTTATTATGTAAGGAGTAATCAAACAACTTTTCAGATATCCCTTTTCAGAAATTATTTTCACAATAATAAATTATTCGTCGATTCAGCACCAAGCAGATGTGCATCAACTTCAAAACACGAAATGGGACTGCGTTTCCTATCGCTAAAATACGCAGATGCTTAGCACTAGTTTAACTATTTGCTATTTTTTCTTGCTCCAAAATAAGACTTATCATAATGTATGTTTCTGGAACGCAAAACTGTCAAACGCTACCAAAAAAAAAAAAATGTGACTCATGAGGACACAGAATATAAATACCGTAAACGATATCGAACAAAACGAAACATTAGAATTTTTATTTTAAAAATTTTCTATATTTGTTTGTATATAGAGTTTTCAATGCATTTTTTTTTTCACAATTTGCATTTTGCACTATAAATTATAGTTTAGTTTAAATTATCATTTCTCAAGGTTTATTTGCTAAATCTGTTTAACATTCAATGAGAAGCAATAGCTAAACGTTGTAAACGACAATTTACTTTCAAAAATTGTTTTGTGTGGTGGTCAATCCGTCATTATTTTTATTTTCATTTTAATTAATATGAAAATTAGTGTATTGTGAATTAATAAATAGTAACTATCTAGTGAATACTATGGAGAATTCATTCTTTGAATATCGTAATGAGACAGGCACCGATAGCGGTTCCGAATTGGAATTTATTGACAATAGTTTAGCTGAAGAATCTTTTGGAGTAAAGAAGAAAAATCACACAGTAGCAGAATCTGAAGAATCTACTACAGACGGTAATAGATTACATACTTTTTTGTAGCACTATCGATTTAAACTTGGTTTTCGTAGAATTTTCTGACATAGCCTTTCAGATGAATAGAAGTTGTGGTTTCATCTGCAATAGCATTCTAATCTTCATTGTAGTGAAAAATATTACTACTAAACTGATTCTGAGATGACTAGGGTGAACAAATATATACTTCGTGTACTTAAAACTAAGCCCAAACAAAATTTTTCATTCACTTAGGAATAAATCAACATGTTTTCACAACAATTTCTTCTTTTTATTTTATTAATACTTTGCTGTATTTTGTTCTAGAAGAAAGTGAACCGGAGGAGAATGCACCAAAGAAAGTGGTTAAACAAAGCAGTGCTGCTAATAGCCATGTCATATCCAGCAGCGATGATGGTAAGGGATCTTAAGGGAAGAATAATATTTTTGATAAACATTTTTCATCCATTTGTCTCCCACTGCAGGGCAAAGGTCTATGCTATTAAGGCTGATAGAATTTGTAGGTTGAATTTACTCAAAATCACCTGTACAGTGAACTGCATGTCAGTAGCAACCTTCTGGTAACATTATTGTTGTGAAACCATAATGGTATTGTTAACCTGTAGCCATTTTTAGGGATCCATATCCAAAGGGTAAAAAAGGGACCCTATTACTAAGACTCCACTGTCCGTCTGTCTGTCTGTCACCAGGCTGTATCTCATGAACCGTGATAGCTAGACAGGTGAAATATTCACAGATGATGTATTTCTAATGCCGCTATAACAATAAATACTAAAAACAGAATAAAATAAATATTTAAGGGGGCTCCCATACAACAAACGTGATTTTTTTATATATGTAGTGTTAAATATAGTACGGTGGTACGGAACCCTTCGTGTGCGAGTCCGACTCGCACTTGGCCAGTTTTACAAATGTATAAAATGAACACTTGAATTAAATCACACTCACTGCTACAAAAATAGGCTTTCAAAGTAAAATTCTTGGATGTGGGCTTGCATAATCAGCCTATAATGTTCCCACAGCTGGGCCACGGGCCTCCGTTTTCAGAGAGAGCGAGCAGGTCAGGGTGTGGGTTTGACTGTATATTATTTATATCACCTTAGGACCAAGTAGTGCCCTTTTATTATAATAATAGACATTTTATTTTTTTAGATGCAAGCAACAGGGGCAGCATCAGAAGGCAATCGGAGTTGTCCAATAAACTAGTTTTAAGCTCGTCAGATGAAGGTACGGATTATTAAAATAGTTCTTAAATTACATTACGCACAGCTATGATCCCATTCTAATTCACAAAAATAAATCTTCCTTATTAATCACATTCAAAATTGTACCTACATAATTATAATTATAAGGCTATAAATTCTGATACTGTGAAAAAATAACTAAACAATTTCTTTATTTCTCTAAACAGAAGAAGTGTCACCAGAAATAGTACCAAAACGTAGACCACCAATGAGGAAGAAATCTCTAAACCCTAACGAGTCCATCATTGGACGTAAAACTAAGAAACGTATGTTTCTCATTGACTCCGACACCGAAAACTCAATAATCATAGAACATGACAAGCATAAGAAATTGCAATGTATGAAAGACACACCGTTGAAAATAGACACCGGGAAAGACCACAAAGTACTTGAATCTAGTATGGCAGAAGAAAATCCGTCTGAGAGTAATGACAGTGATGATGAAAAGAATAATGGAAGCGTAAATGGTGATAGAAGTGCTTCGCTAAAGTATGATGGTTCTGATGATGGCGGAGACACTACGGAAGAAGAAGAAAGTGATGACGATGGTCCGGATGAGGATCAGATGGTGATGTCGAGAGCTACACGTATGAGTATCATGGGTGTGATACCGAAGGATAATGAAAGTGATGAGTCGGACTTTATTCAGTCTGATGATGTGAGTATAAAATTTCCAGTCTATTTCGAGTGTAAAGTTAAGCTCAGGTGGATCCCGCGCGGGATGCGGGACATGACTGCGTGCGTCGATTGTTTTAATGATTAGGAAGTCACGCGGCTATTCGCTCTAGGTTGAACACCTCCGTACAAGTTAGTTTATACAATTGGCGAGAGCAAATTTCAACCCGTATCCCGCTCTGGTTTCGTCTCGTTTTGGCCAAAGCTTAAAGGTAGATATGAAAGAAAACATGCAGTCTAGCAGCGGTAGTCTGAACTAAATCAGAACAGTTGGACCCGATTTTTCCAAGTAGGTAGTGTTTTTACAAGATTGGATTAACAAGGCACTATTTTTTATAATATTTTAGTTTTTAAAAAACTTTATTGTTTACAAGAGCATAATAAATACAGACGCCAGCACATCAAGCTACCCGAAACTGTACAATTTTCCCGATCAACTTTGAACCTTATGCTGTAGCGGTAAAGTTGAAAATCTATTAAAGAAATTTGACAGATTGTAGTAGCTTGATGTGCTGGCGTCTGTATATACTACTTATTTCACTTACTAAACTCATATGCAACTTTACACTCATATTATTTCTTTTAGAGCCCTAGTAACTCGAACCACGGCTCCACAGTGAGCCTCACAGACCTCCCTGAAGTCTCCTCCCAGAGTCTTCCGGCGCCGCCCAAGACTCCTGAAAAGACACCAGAAGACCTGGACTCCTCAAAAATAACCTGCTCCCCTTTCGCAAGTCCACTTCAGGACATAACAAACGAATCCAGAAACGCTAGAATATCCTTAGGAAATAATAAGGATGAATGTATCATAATAAATGATTCAGAGAAGAATGCGTCTAATAGTCTTAAGAAGACGGTGCTAAATCACTTAATAGCGAAGAAGGAGAGGGAAAATTTTATATTACGTTATGACGATGACGTCACGATAATTGATACGAAGCCAGAGATAATCTCGCTGAGCAGTGATGATGAAGATGTGGTGAGAACTCTTTTTATTTTATATTTTACTTGCCTCTAATGTGTACTAGTCCTGGGCAAAAAAACTAAAAATTAACGAGTTTCGGACTTTTTCCTTTACTTGTGCTGTGAGACCTTACTTCTTGCCAAATTTCATTATTCTAGGTCAACGGGAATTTGATTTTATTTGCGAGTCGAGTCTCAAAATATGTCGCATAAATGGCCGTATTTTTTTATAATTATGTATTTTTTTTAATTTAGGAACCGTAACCCTACGTATTTGATGATTTTGATGATTAATTTCAACTTGATGCCTCCACGCGTTCCTGAGAAAAGGGGTCTTGCTCTTGACAGACTGACAGACGAATGTGGTCCCGATTTTTCCTTAAGAGATTCGGAACCCTAATAAAAATGATGATTGAACATTCTTTCAATTATGCTCTGTGCTTTCAATAAGGTGATGCCACCCTCACTTCATTCGGTCGATCGGCGATATTATTTTCAGTTTCTCATCAAAGGAATTCATATTTCTTGAAGGCCAATAGACTTTCAATCGCAATCTCATCACAGCGACAATCAATGTCAAAAAGTTGTCAAAAATTTAAGAAAAAGGTATTGTTGACAGATCCTGACATATTAGAATGCAAACGATGCAAACGTTCATAATAATACGAGAATTACCTGTTGCTATAAAATCCAATTAAGCAGGTAAGTAGGTACTTGTATAAGCTCGTTAAATAAATTTTGACGAAAAGTGGAGGTAGATTGAAATTTTATTTGTCAAAACGTCAGTCGTAACGGACTTTTTTCGCGAGCCATTTATTTGTCATGTTACTTTTTTATTTATTGTTTTAATTAGTTTATATTATGCTTTGTTCTTTGCTAGATATATTTTTACTGATAATAATTGCATGAATGTTATTGTAAATGTTTCTCGTGATAAATTGTGAAGAGCTAATTAGGTCAAGATGCCTAGAAGCCAGACTCCGAAACCAGTAAGTAAACGTTTTTAGAAAATTTTACATGATAGTCTAGGTATCATGAAGGATATCGAAAATTGTGTATACTATAATATCGATTCTTTCACATTCTTCAGAACAGCTTTTCCTATAACTTATAGTAGATAACTATTACATTTGAAACAATCTTAGTACTTGGTTCGTATTTTCCAAACGATCTAAATTCATTCCTCCATATTTATTATGCGCACAGCCAATGTGTGGAACTCTCTCACCTCTCTGCCAGCGTCTGTGTTCCCTTCCACATTTTTAACCCATCTGCCTTCAAAGCAAGACTGAAATGCACCTTCTGGGCATGCTCGTTCCATCATAGACCTCATCCATCGCTTTCCATCAGGCGTGATCGAGGTCATGAGCAGGCCCATTCACCAATAAAAATAAAATAAATAAAAATGTAACCGCACAGTATTCTAGAATACCTTTAGACGTACCTCCCCGATTTAATTTGCGTCGCCCGCATTTCGTAGTTTTCGTGATGAATGATTTAAAAAAAATGATACTATTTTTCGGTTTATGAAAAAGTAACACTACTCGTATGTATTTAAAATGAAAATTACATAACACAATAAACCCCTTTATTTATAAACGTTGCTTAAAGTTAAGTAGTGATTAGCGACTGTTTAACCATACATTTTTGGCGTTTAAACGTCACATAACTTTAATCATCGTTTATAAAATGAATAAGAAGAAAATTAAATAAGGTGCAGCGGGGCAATCTCGACTGGTAAAAGCTAAACCACAACTTTGAAGGTATAAAAATATTAGATGATATAGTTTTATTAAAAATGTAATGTATTGACGCTCCAGAGTCATTATCTGTGTATTATTTTTACAAACTCATATTAAAAAATATTCAATAGATAGGCTTAAAAATGTGTTTTTGTCAAAAAAGGCAAAAATAGTTGTAATTCCCCCTCCGTGGGGCAATTTCAACTATTAATTATAATTTCTCTTCTAGAGCTCTTAGCTTGATGTTAATCAGTTGCAGAGTTTTTTTATAGGGATGGTGATCTAAATTGAATCTTGTCATATATTCAGCTAGGCTCATTTTTGAATAAAAACACGTTAAAGGTTTAGGCGGGGTAATTTCGACTGCTCGCCATAGTTAATAGTGATGGGATCGTAATAAAAAATAAGTCGATAGATACACCAATAAATAATTTTGGTCTGCTATCTACTAAAGGTACTATATCTACTCACTAATCATAAATCAAAACTTCATTTTAAGAAAGGAATATGTATTTAAAATAGAACCAGAGCACCCCTCGTCCTAAATCTACAATCGGTCATTATAAACGTTACGCAATTTTATAATTTAGGACCAAGATTCATCTGTCTTTTTTAGTTTTAAAACAGCAATTAATAATCTAACAAATATAAAAATTAACAAAAGTCATAATAAAAAGTAGGTAATCAACTTAAAAATAATCTTTGAATTCTTAAAAAGTACTGGTCGAATTGACAGGCACCTACTAATTATGTATTCAATTACAAACAAAGATTTTTGCTCTCTCTCTCTCTCTATAGTGGCGAACCATCGGCAATAAATTAATAAAGTAGTAAGTGTTGCGATCCTGCGAATAGAAAGATTACAATAATATAGCTACAAGTTAAATATTTGTAAAGTATTTACATCGACAAAACATATCGAAACATGCACATCACTAGTGTTTGTTCATTTCCATATAAAATCTGGTGGGGCAATTTCAACTGCAAAATAGTTGAAATTAGCCGCCCTTACAATCCAGGTGGGGTTATTCAAACTCACACCAAAATGCTGTTAAAACGCAAGTTACAACAGAAAAAAATAGCTAAAAACATGAAATAGGCTTTAATTAAATGTCTTACCTTTGAAAGTCTTCGAAAAACACATTAATTACCACTTTTTTTCGCAAAAATGTGAGACACTAATTTGCACGTGCAAACATGAAAAAGAGAAGAAAACAAAATAGCCGTGTCGATCAAACAGTATTGGGTCTAGCAGTGTCATCTATGTAGAAATTATGAAATTGCTTTTGAGCTATCCGGCCATAGATGCCACTTATTCAAATAAAGTAAAATGTAGAAGTTATTAAGATTAGTTGAAATTTCCCGCTGTCGAGATTGCCCCGCTGCACCTTATTCTTTTTCAAAACTGCGAACGTGCAATACGAGGCGGATAAGGCGATGGACAAGAAAAGGGCATGAATACCCTGAACAGTGCAAAATTTTGGCATTTTAATGTGAAGAAACTACTCTAACAAAACCATATGTGTTTACTTATTTGAACTTTCTTTTTTTTTTTTTAAAGTTCCATATCTCCTAAACCGGGGACATAATGTTGGTACCTACGTGTTGGTGGTAGGCTCAGTAATACTACCTATTAGGTTTTAGCTTTACAGTTCTAAATACATAGTTTAGAGAGAAAAGGCCAGAAAGGTCCGTTTCCATACATTGAAAATGGAAATTGTTTTATATTTGCTCAGTTCTTATCGGGACTACCGAGTTAAAATTGATATATTAATGAACATTATGGATGGTAGAAAAATATCTGATACATAAATATGAACTAAACTGAAGTTGATTTTTCAAAAATCAAATGTCCACTAGCGTCGATTTTGGCCCCATAGTGCACCGTGTCACAGCCCCTTTCTAAGGCTCAAGATGCCATATGAACGCCCGCTTATCTACCTTAACACTGATCTCACCTCTCCAGGTGTCTACCGAGAAGAAGTCCCCGAAACCCCGCAAATCTACGACACCTAAACAAGAAGACACCATGAGCATACAGCCTGACTCTCAAACCATAAGAAAGTACCTCGCACCTCCGAGCTATCCCAACCAGCAGGTCGTGTACGTCAAGAAGCAAGTGAGGGAATCTGAGCTCATGAAGTTGGAAGCGCTGAAGGAAGATCTTAAGAATATTAGGGTGAGTTTTATATATAAGTTTTTGGGTTTTTTTATCTGAAATTTCTCAGTAGGAGAATACCACTGGCTGACCTCGGAATTGAACTCAGGACCTCACGCTCAGGAGACACTAGACCAATGAGGCAGTCACGCAGTTCGAATTTCAAATCCGACCTCATTTTCCAGTACCTTCTGGAAGAGATGGACGTGGACACTCTCCCGGACCGGGGCAGCAAGCTCATCGAGAGACTGACGCATCTGGAGGAACAGGTGCGGCGCCAAGGAGACAAGGTGGCCAACATGGTGGTGGAACCAGGTAAAGGAAATTATACTTTATCTCAACTGGATTAAATTCTCGTTTAAATGACAGTTTTCGGGTGTTGTGTTCATTCTGAAATAGTTCTTGTGTCACTGGCCTATAGTTTAATTTACTTAGTTGTTTTGAACAGTATGTTAGTACCAGCCCCTTTTCATACGCTCAGGTTGGTCGTTTCTGGTGAAGTAAGCATGTAATGAAAGAAAAAGAAAGATATAAGGTTTATTTGTGGTAAACATGACGCAGAGAAAGGACACAAACACAAAAAATAACAAGTTAAGGGTTCCCGGCGCCGGCTCCGGCAGCTGGAGCGTGTGACAGAGAATTAACACTGTTGCTTACGTATATTAAGTGCTTGGCCAGACTGGCAGCGCAGGGCGGGGAGCGACGCGTGTGCAGGAACGCGCGCGATCTGTCTGTCCGCAGTCGAGTGCGGCTTCGTTCTGAGTGTTGACGTGTCCAGTGTTTGTCAAAATATAATATGGATGAAGAAGACTTATTTTTACTAGATAAGCAGCCCGTACCGCTCACCGCGCCCGCGTGCCCACTATGGACGCTCAAATGAAGTTTTTATGGTTGAGTACGCCGCGCCCGCATTTTCAGTCTGGCCAAGCACTGATTAACACGAAATAATTCGATACACTTCTTTCAGAAGGAAGGTAATTGAAGTAAAGTCTTAACTTCCCACAAATGCAATTGAAATTTCTCAAAAAAATTGTAATGGACACTAATTTGTACCTATTTGTAGGTATTCAGTTATTTGAAACCCGAATTGTGAAACCAGTTTAGTTCCCGTAGGATACGAGTTAAACCATCTAGATGTAAACTGTTCAAGTGTCATTGAAACATACCCATAACTAGCTGCGCCCCGCGGTTTCACCCGCATAAATGTCGATCCCGTGGGAATATCGGGATAAAAAGTAGCCTATATGTTAATCCAGGGTGTCAGCTACCTCCATACAAAATTTTATCAAAATTGGTCCAGCTGTTTGAGCGTGAAGAAGTAACAAACATATAAACACACAGACTCACAATATTAGTGTTAATTTCATATGTAATTTTCATTCTGTCAGACAATCCTACTGCTGCGGACATCGCCAGAGACGGTTTCGGGAAGGACAAGAAGGGAATGACCTGGGATGAGCTGCAGAAAGCCAGCAATGCTGTCCAGCCAAGGATGTTTGGCAAGCAGGGTAAGTACTTTTTGGTATTATCTTCAGCATGTGTCATAAATACACTGTTCCTAGCAACTCTTTTGTGTGACATGCTAGCTTATTGACGTGATAACGTCTTTTAAATCGATGAAGCCGGCTGCACGCACGAAAAAGCATGACTCATTGTCACGTTCCGCCTGAGCCGAGTGTGCAAGCGAGAGCGCGGAACAAGCGATAGAGAGGGACGATCGGATGTTTTCTTATGACGTTATCACGTAAAATTATCGTCCGTAAACCGACTTTACAGACAACCAATGTTTTTTTTTTTTTGTAAAAACTGTTAAATGGAAATATGGATGTCGGCTTATGCATTATCTCAATTTTGAAACTTTTGAAGTTGATATTGACTATCACGTTGGGCGTTGGGTTAGTCTCAAGCGCGACTACTAAGCATGTGGTCTTGGGTTCGACCCCCAGATCAGGCAAAGTGTTATTGGGTTTTTCGATGAAGATGTTTTTATTAGCAGTCAGAAGACTAAATTGTGCCCGAATAAAGTCAAATCATTTATTTCAAATTGGCACATAAAAGGCACTTTTGTACGTCAACATTTAGAAGAAAATTGAATTGATTCTAGTCGCCCCTTACAAAGAGTAGTTTCGTAATGAAAATAATCCCAATAGACCCATTTACATGGCATTTTTTTTTATATGGCGTTAAACATAACTTGCCAATTGTAGGTGTATTATACACCTCTGCAAATCCTTGTTATGGAATGATTGACTTCGTTTATAGCCATGGCAACCCACATGGCGGAACGTAACCTGATCTTGGACCGTCTGCGCGACTTATACGAGTCGCTAGGCTCTCGTCCCGCGGAGAGCCAGGAGGCGCCGGCTCCGAAAGCCATGAAGTCCAAGCTGATGCCTCATCAGCTGCACGCGCTGGCCTGGCTGCGCTGGAGGGAGACGCAGAGACCACGAGCCGGCATACTGGGTACATACAACTTACAAAGTTGAAGTATTTGGTTTATTTTAACCGTTAACTTGATTAACACTGGACCCCTTACTAATAAACGTTGTATAGCGTCTGTATAGTTACATAACGCTTTGTCTTCTTCTTTCGAAAGTCAAATTGCTGACGACTGAAAGAGAGAAATCGTTGTGTAACTATTCATTTGATATAATACGTTTATTGGTAAGCGGGTAAGTCTGTAACTTTTACTTATCGTTATCATTAATCATGTAAATAGATGAA
This sequence comes from Hydraecia micacea, assembly GCA_914767645.1. Classification (NCBI taxonomy): domain Eukaryota; kingdom Metazoa; phylum Arthropoda; class Insecta; order Lepidoptera; family Noctuidae; genus Hydraecia; species Hydraecia micacea. The sequence goes on along the minus strand of OU611793.1, from coordinate 2,145,976 downwards.
AAATTATTCGATACATTAAGCAAGTAGCGTTCAGCATTACATGACGTGTTAAGAGTATGTGTTATTGTAAATTTTATATCAGGCCTGATTTTCAATAGTCAGATAACTTTTATCTCAAGAATAAATATTGTGGTTTGACAGTTTTTGTAAAGTAAATATGTCAAACTGTCATAATTATTCTTCAGATAAAAGTTATCTGACTATTGAAAAATTAGCCCTTACTATATTTTACACATTTTAATTTTTAATAATCACTTTAATCAATGTGATTTAGGAAACTGAAGTGTTAATCGATTTTGGTTGACTGTACTTTTGAGTTGCCAAGAGTCAGTATACCGGGTTCACACGGTTCGATATTAGTTGATCAACTGCTAAGTCGAAAGAGATTTGAACCGTCAAAAACAGATTTTCAATCAAATTTAATTTCAAATTCAAAATATTTTTCATTGAACAACAAAAGCTGTTCAACTAAAATCGAATCGTGTGAGCCCGGTATAAGTTAGAAAGTCGAATCTAGTTCCGCGATCAGAAACCTAGGTTCTTACGAAGGAGAACGGAAAACAATCTCCATACTACTTTACGGCTACTCTTTTAAATAAAGAACCATCTGCATATACACACATCAAAAGTGTCTAGGGATCAAGCATTTTTATGCGGATTTCTTGAGATTGAGATGTGGCTTTGTAATAAATTTATGATTTTATAAATTTATATGGATCCTTTTTGGTGCATTTCATAATTTGAATCAGGAACTGTGAATCAAATTCGAGTAAAAGATGAAAATCAGCTGTCAATATTTTCCCTATAAAAACATACAACGCATTGAAGACATTATTAGTGCTACTGTTTCCCTACTACTGATTAAAACCAACGTTATTATGGAGCGGCGACGTCATTTAAGCAGGGAAGAAATGCTCAGAGCCGTGGGAATGATAGAAGCTGGTTCCCGGCAACGTACTGTGGCTTTAGCTCTGAATACAAGTCAGAGTGTTATTAGTCGACTTTGGACACGTTACCGAAGCACTGGTACCGTGGCTGAGCGCCATGGAGGACGGTATCGCTGCACCACACGGAGACAAGACCGATACATTCAAATCTTAACTCGAAGAGCTCCAACAATAACCGCCATGATGTTAGCCGTGAGGCTTCATCACTCTTCAGGGAACTTAATTAGCGACCAAACAGTCAGAAACCGCTTGCATGAAGTGAACCTTCATTCCCGAAGACCGCTACGGGTACCACCTATAGCAATGCACAATCGTAGGATTCGATATCAATGGGCTCTTGAACACAGAAATTGGGCAGAAGAACAATGGCGTTTCGTGTGCTTTTCTGATGAGTCTCGTTTTGGTATGAGACCGGATACAAGACGTATACGACACTGGAGAACCCCTGGACGCCGACAGCGATTAAAATCCTGCCAGGAAGTCCATCCTTATAGTGGTGGAACCATCATGGTATGGGCGGGTATTTGGATCGGCGGAAGAACTGAGTTGATTTGGATCAGAGGCAACCTCAACGCTCAAATTTATGCTGAGACGATTGTATCAGACGTCATCGTTCCTCTACAAGTGCAAATCGGTCCCTTATTTCAGTTAATGCATGATAATGCACGACCGCACACCGCAAGAGTTGTAAGACAGACTCTCGCCGCAGCTAACATCAATGTCCTGCCCTGGCCTGCTCAGTCGCCAGACTTGAACCCGATTGAGCATGCATGGGATATGCTACAGAGAAGAGCTCTGCCGAATATGGAGGGTATCCAGTCGCAAGAAGACCTTTTTTTGTTGTTGCAACGAACATGGGCTGCCATTCCACAGCGTGATTTGGATGAACTCATTTTGAGTATGCCAAACCGATGTTCTTGTGTTGTTAGTGTTCGCGGTAGAAACACGGATTATTAATTGTTTAAGTTACCCAATAAAATTTTAAAGAAAACTGTTATTTCAGTCTTTTTTTCGAACTTTTGTGTTAGTGGTTCAAATGTCAAAAATCCCTTTATTAGGAAAATGGCAAATTTCTTTATTAATGCAAAGGTGACTTGGTTTATCGTTACTGTGACAAACGAAAACACTTTATTTGATGAATCCTTAAAGAAAATTTTAATTAATATCAATCAGGAGAAAAGTTATTGCAAAAATATATGTTGATCCCTAGACACTTTTGATGTGTGTAGTTATTTAGTACCTTCGTGTCAATACTCAGACCCACCTCCAAGGTAGCAATTTGAAATTAGCTGTAAGGGTCCGTTTTTCTTAATTCAAGTGTGCACGTGCGCTCGACTATACACCTAACATATTAACATTTTCCCATTCCTCCAGCGGACGACATGGGTCTCGGCAAGACGATCACCATGATAGCACTGATCGTGAGCGATAAGGAAGGCAAGATAGACGATGATGATGATGAAGATGATGACGACCAGCGTCCTAAAGGCAAGCGTAAGTAATACAAAGTTGATTATCTACATCTACGGACATTTTTGTCAAACTCAAATCCGAATTAAAATCGAAATTACCTTTAAGTGCTTGGCCAGACTGGCAGCGCATGGCGGGGAGCGGCGCGGGTGCGGGAACGCGCGCGATCTGCCTGTCCGCAGTCGAGCGTGGCTTTGTTCAGTGTTGCCGTGTCCAGTGTTTGTCAAAATATAATATGGATGAAGAAGACTTATTTTTAATAGAAAAAAAAAACTCGAAACTAGTTTAAGAACCCCCGGTTCTCGCGCCCTCACTGCGGCCACTTGTATGAACGAGTTATGGCGTGAGTTGCCCGCGCAAAGCAGTTCGCGCCGCTCACCGCGCCCGCGTGGTTCTATGGACGCTCTAATGAAGTTCTTATGTTTGAGTACGCCGCGCCGTGCCCGCGTTTCCACGTTTCCGCGTTTCTGGCCAAGCACTAATGCTTTAATAGCTAAACGGATTTTTCGATAAAATTTTACACAGGAAGATCATGACCTGGGTTACGACATAGGACACTTTTTAGCCCGGTAGTACGTTCCCTTGGGATCAATTCTGAAATCCACGCGGGTGAAGCCGCGGCCAATCGATAGTCGCCTCTCTAAATCAGCATAAGTTTCTGGGAGCAGTGGTTAAGGGCGGCACTCTAGTGGTGTGCCCGGCGTCGCTCATGCAGCAGTGGAGCGGCGAGGTGACGAAGCACTGCGCGGCGCATGCGCTGTCGGTGGCGCTGCACCACGGCGCGCAGCGCGCCACGCTGCCGCACCGCCTCGCCACGCACGACCTCGTGCTCACCACATACAACATCATGCAGCGGGACAACGAGAAGGTATGCAGAGATATTATCTATTTTCTTCCCCTTTTCCCTTAGTCATTTTCCCCTTTCCCTAAGGTTTATTCCCTTTCCTCTAGTTATTATTTTCTCTATTTCCAGGTTAATCTATTCTCATAGTTACTCTATTTCCAAAATTTATATTTTACAAAGTTTTAAGTTATTTTCGCCATACTCCTAGTTATTTTCGCCATACTTTTAGTTATTTTCGCCATACTCTTAGTTATTTTCTCCATTCCCTATTAATCTCTTCTCGCGATCATTACCTAAAGCCATTCTTTGATTTCTTTATTTTGACAAATAGTTTTTGAAAGAAAGAAAAAGTATTTATTGCGACTCGTATAGGAAGATCACAAACTAAACTAAACACAGTAAAAATCCAAGTTATATAAAAAAGAGTAGTAAAAAGAAAAATGAAACAGAACGTCCTATACGAGGCCAAAAGGCTCCATGCTGCAACATTAAAAAAAAAAAAAGGCATGTTGCTGCAACATTTAAAAAATAAATGTCACAGCGCTGGTATCACTGCACTGAGCATCTTTTAAAATTGTTCACCAAATAATTAATGAGTAATTGAATTTCAAGCGGGTTGCCAATGTGCCACCTACATGTAGTGTAATTACACTGGTAGGTATCGAAAGCGGATCTTTTGGCGGGTGCCCAGATGGCGTAGCTAATGATCTGCGAAATGGGTCGACTTGTATTACCGTCAGGCTGTCAGTTTGCTGTGATAACTGATTACAAACCAATGAAAACACATCATCAACCTACAGCAGTCCACTGCTGGACATAGGCCTCTCCAATTGCACGCCATTCAGCTCGATTCTCGGCAACTCTCATCCAGCTGCTAGCAGCCATCCTGCGAAGATCGTCGCTCCACCTAGCCTGAAGGCGTCCTACCTTACGTTAATCAAATGTTCTTTTCATAATAGCGACTACTTTTTAAAAATCCTAAACTGTAGGTACCCGGGAAGCCTGGAACCGACTAGTATGGATAAATAAAAAATGTTAAGATTTTAAAGTTAAATATTTGGTAAAAAAAAATAAAAACAAATGCGATGCTTTTTTCAGTTGTTTCATCTATTGATAAATTGTTGTTTTACGCTAACGCAAAATTTGCGCGGACACTCATTGATTCTTGCTTTGCATATCCAGAACGGAATCCTGATGCGCATATCCTGGCGGCGCGTGATCCTGGACGAGGCTCACGTGGTGCGCAACCACAAGTCTGCGACCTGCGCCGCCGCCAGCTCCCTGCGCGCCCAGCGGCGCTGGTGCCTCACGGGCACGCCCGTGCAGAACAAGGACCTCGACCTCTTCGCGCTGCTCAAATTCTTACGATGCTCGCCCTTTGATGAGCTCACCGTGAGTATATACAGAGATACACAACCACCGATTTGATCTAAACAATGAAATTTTGGGAGAGGGAGTGCGCGGGCCCAGTGCAGGTTAGTAGATGTCACATGGCCTCGAAGTTTTTGGTTCTAGGATATGCCGGTTTCCTCACGATATATGTATATGAGAGATTGACATCCGTATTTAATATTATAAATGCGAAAGTAACTTTGTCTATCTGTCTGTCTGTCTGTGTGTTACCTTTTCACGCCTAAACCACTGTACCGATTGGCAGATGGGTAGCCTGGAACCTGAAGAAGTATAAAATATACTTCAAAGTCCCGATTACATGTGAACGAATAAATTTAACAGATAATGTTTCTTTATGGTCAGTAAAATTACGGTTTTAGTCATTTATTTGCTGGCGAAGCAAATTTTCCATCTTGGTGATATGTCCGAATTTATGATCCTAACACATCGGTTGCCTTTCGATGTTTTCCTTCACCGTTCGGAGAACAGTGGTGATGAAGTAAATTACTCAAAGTAAACTGCCTGTCTGAAGGGTCCGCTACAGAGATATAGAAGCTCCTAATGCATTTACTCCTGGATCTATCGAACTAGCCTGTATTGTCCCACTGCAGGGCAAAGGCCTCCCGAGAGGGAGAGGCGTGATTAGTGTGGAAAACGGAGACCTTTTCCACACAATTCTGTCTTTTGCGAGTACCGGCCAGTGAATAAATATAATAATAATTATGTGAGCATTCTTGTTATTAACAGTTTAATAAACTACTATTAATTTCGTTCCCAGATGTGGAAGAAATGGATCGACAACAAGAGCTTGGGCGGCCAGGAGCGCCTGAACACCATCATGCAGTGCTTGCTGCTGCGCCGTACCAAGGTGCAGCTCGTGCAGCGCGGGCAGCTCGCCTGCCTGCCGCAACGCACCGCGCACGTCAGGGAAGTCACACTGTTCCCCAGAGAGATGAACGTCTATCAGAAGGTCAGTATAACAAGGTGCAACTGTAGCTTCTACCATGATCATTCTCTTGCTTTTATTCAAATTTATTTGTGGTCGGCGCAATGTCTTCTTCTTTCATTCTTCTCTATTAGTCGTCATCTCGGTAGTCACCGCCTTTCAAACCATATCATCTTTCACACAGTTCATCCATCGTTTCTTTGGTGTTCCCCTACTCTTATAGGTGCTGCTGCAACAACTAATCAGTAACATTATTCATCATCATTCAGCCGAATGACGTCACTGAACATAGGCCTCTTCAATCGAACGCCGTTTGACTTGATCCTTGGCATCTCTCATCCATTTGCTACCAGCCGCATTGCGGAGATCTCCTAAGGCCTCATGGCGCCAGAAAGAAAGAAAAAAGTTTATTTGGTCACAGTTCGTGAAACACAATATACAAAATAAAAAAAAGGTTTCAGACAACAATAATGTGTGCCTCACGGCTGCGCCAAAAAAGGCTCATTTCAGCATTAAGGGAAAAGTGACGGGGAGTACACACAGTTTCAACATACCTAATACATACTTATAAATAAATAAATAAACTAGTAATCACGTACATACCCTTACAAATACAAATAAGAGAAAAAAAAAACAATAGCCAGATCTTACGATTCCCCGTTCGTAGTCTCCACTCAAAAAGACGTCTACCTAACTAAATCATCTGTTCTACGGCTAATATTCAATCAATATCAATGTTGTTCCTTACAGGGACTTTATTTTCAAACGTCTATTGGTAATGCAAAAGAATCTTTATGTCTGCCGCATAAAGTTGGTTTCTATTTACAACTTGCTAATGCTCGGCTCGGGTTGTAGTCTTTTTTTTTTTTTTTGCTAGGAACCTTTTCCGGCGCGCACACTACAACTTACCAAAGGCTCGTCACAATCGGTCGACCCATTTTCAGTCAATTACAAGAATTGACGTGTCGCACTCTGATCGCGATCAATGTCGCGTGACCGGTGGCTTTTACTCAACTAATTCTAAAAAATAATAATGGATCTAAAATTATTTACAAAATGTTGAGTTTTGATATTTTTATCTCAGAACCATTTTACAAAACAATATTCATAATTCAATAATAAGTCTTTAAATAGACCCCGGACCCAGGTTGGCCGAAGCAAGGAAAACCTGTTCCGGGGGAGATTCATAGACGACTCCGCCTTGGAGTGTAAATGTGGTGCTGTTCCACAAACAATGGGACACTTAATATCGTGTCCTGCGTGTCCTGTCAGCTGCACGTTACAGGAACTGATGGACGCTAGTGATGGCGCCAAACAAGTAGCCGAATTCTGGGCCGAGTCCATTTAGATTGCTATCGACACGCTAAGAAGAATTCATAATATTATTTTTTTTTCTTATTGTCAACTAGCCTATTCACACGTTCCTTTTAATTGCAGGTGCTAGTATTCTCCAAGACGCTGTTCGCTCAGTTCCTGCACCAGCGCGCCGAGAAGAATGCAGACGCGCAAGGTTTCACTACCAACGGGAAAGACAACGCGTACGCTAAAATGCACAAGAAAATGATCGCTTTACAGGGTATATTACCTTGAATACTCAATCTTGCGTTATATAATCCAAGGCCCACTTGCACCTCAAATCATTCAACGCATTAAGCGCTAAACGAATGTAAAACATCTTTCTGTTTCGGTCAGTCGTTCTAAGATGACAGAGACAGTATTACATCGCGTTACATAGTAACAGGTTTGTGGAGGACTGTCTATCTGGAAAGGCAGTAGCTCCATGTAAAATACTGGTATTCACCTGCTTCTGGTAAGACTGGAAGCCGACTCCAACTCCGTAGTTAGGAAAAGCTTGGGAAGATCGATTTTTTTTTTTTTTTTTGTAATAAAGGTCTTTTTGTTCTTCAGGTGCTCAACCAGTCAAATCCCACGAGATCTTGGTCCTACTCCTGCGTTTGCGGCAAGTATGTTGTCACTGCGGCCTCATCGCCGCCATGTTGGACGAGGAGAGCGCGGCCGACGTGCAGGAGGACCCGGCCGGGCAGGACCTGCTGGCCGAGCTCAACAAGCTGTCGCTCGAGGACAAGAGGAAGGTAGGCAGACGTTGAGCTATCAAAATCATGTCATCTATTCAAATAGGTCTGAGAGTCGGCACTTTTTTAACATCAAAATGACAAAACACAGGCCCCCAAAACTCCCGCGTTTTACTCCTTCATTACTATTTATTTGTGAAGGAGCTCGTTCAGGTAAGAACCAATACATTTCATAAACTCAGACCATTTATTTCGATAAAAACAGCAACAGGCACTTTTGAATTGTCAAGGAGTCGGTTAGCCAAAAATCTATATATCAGCCTATAATGTTTCCACTGCTGGGACACAGGCCTCCTGTCTGTGAGAGGGGGTGGAATGTAATCCACCACGCGGGCCCAGCGCAGGTTGGTAGATGTCACATGTCTTCGAATTTTTGGTTCTAGTACATGCCGGTTTCCTCACGATGTTTTTCTTCGCCGTTTTGAGAGTGGTGGTGATGAAATATTTTACACAAAATAAAGCACCTGTCTGGGTGCGATCCTACGACCTACAACTCGTAATTCGCGGCTTTTACCACTGGGCCACCACTGCTCTCCATTACTCGAAATTCTCATTTTCTTTGAAAGTGAAAACTCGATAATAGTGCATTGATACTATATTGATGAAAATTATTTCAAAATAAAAATTGGAAAGAACGTGTGTTTTGTGCAACAATGGTGTATTGATATTACGAAAAAAATAATAAGATGTGACACCACATATGTACATGTAAAAAAAAAACAATGCACCTAAGACTGGGGATTATATGTCATTGGATCTCATAATTAAACAGATGATGATTATGACGTTTTTATTCAAGTCAAATTCCTAGTTCCTGAATTCGATGACAAACTTATTTTTGCGGTCTAGCTACGGAACCCTTCACTGTGCGTGGTGTGGTGTGCGTGGTTCGACGTGCAGTTGGACGATATTTTTTTTTGACGTGATAACGTCTTATAAATCGATGAATGCGCACGAAAAAGCATGACTCATTGTCACGTTCCGCCTGAACCGAGTGTGAAAGCGAGAGCGCGGAACAAGCGATAGAGAGGCACGATCGGATGTTTTCTTATGACGTTATCACGTAAAATTATCGTCCGTAAACCAACTTTACAGACAACCAATGTTTTTTTTGTTGAACCGTTACCAGTGTAAACTTTAGCCATCTAATTAAATTTGACCTTTTTACATAGAGTCACAGTAAAAACTTGGATGATGAGGACGAGGATGAAGGTCCGGCACAGGAAGGCACGACGGCTGCGGAGGCCATCCGCTCGGTGCTGTCGCCCAACAACCCGGTGTTCGAGCTCAGCAACCCCTCCTCCAAGATCACGGCCGTCATGGACTGCCTCAACAAGGAGGTGTTCGCGAATAAAGGTAGGAAAGAATAAGAATTAAATAAAATATCGGGAGACATAGTAATTTTTTTTCAATTTGGAGGTTCGTAGCCAAGGATTGCCAGTTGTAAAGATTATGACCAAATAGGTAGGAGCAAACATGCTTTATTTTTCTTGGCTGTCGTTAATGGAACTTATAAAATAATATGAAAAATTACGTTTTATATTCCGAATTAAATGCGTTATTTCCGATGCTTACAACAGGCTGCTTTTTTCAAATTCTAATAGTTTTCTCCAAAATCGAGCTTTTCGTTTCGAATTTCTACCAGCATAATCGGAAACCGTAAATAAAGAGTAAGAATAAAAAATCTTAAATCTGCTCATCGTCATCATCAGCCTATGGCAGTCCACTGCTGGACATAGGCTTCCTATTGCACGCCATTCAGCTCGATTTTCGGCAACTCTCATCCAGCTGCCAGCAGCCATCCTGCGAAGATCGTCACTCTCCCTAGCCTGAGGGTAATTTCATTTTTTCTCTGCGTCGATCTGTTTAGGTATCATGACAATCTGAGCCTATTATTGGTTCAGATTGTGTAAAAAAAAATTGTTGAAAATTGTTTAAAAAAAACTTATATAAGTAACTCATTTTGGCCCAAAATGGCGCTTTAGCATTTTCTCCTTTCCAGTGACGATATCATCATTCACAGTCTATCGTAAATCTACTAAATTTATTCTAATCTAACTACCCTGTACTGTCCCACTGCTGGGCAAAGGCCTCACTCTCCCCTTTCCACACAATTCTGTCTTTTGCCGTTCCTACGGTAGGAGTCAAGCTCGTCCCGCCATCTTCGTCTTGGTCTGCCGCGATGGCGAGAAAGAGAATTTAAAAAAAAAATTGAAAATCTGACAGTTCCTTTGTTCTACATCCCTTCGAAGGATACAGTATAATATATGTTCCGTAGGCGACAAGGCAGTGGTGGTATCACAATGGACTTCAGTACTACGGCTGGTAGAGGCACAGCTGCATAATGCTAAGATCCGCTGCGTCACGCTGAGCGGCAACGTGCCCGTGCCCGCGCGACAGGCGTTGCTTGACAAGATCAATGATCCGAAATCTGATGTCAAGGTATACGCAACTTATCTTTATCCGAGGAATAATTTTGAATTTATGACAGTTTAAGGCCTGATTTTTCAATAGTCAAATAATTTTTATCTGAGGAATAAATATATGCGGTTTGACAGCTTTTGTATAGAAAATATGTCAAACTGTCATAAATTTATACTTCATTGACTATTGAAAAATCAGCCCCTAGATGACAATTTAGTTCCACAGATAAAAAAATGTCTGACGAAATCAGTATATTACTTTGCGGTGAATTTAAAAAAATATGTTCGTCAATATATTGGACATTCCCCAAAAATGTATTTATCAAAGAAAAAGTCTAGCAATTCTTGCCCAACCGAGCTGTAACAACATGGGATAGGCTCCCGGAATATGTTGTGACGGCTCCCACAATGAACTGCTTCAAGAACCGACTAGACAGATAAAATATCTACAAACTATTTGAAACACAGGTATCAGCTAATTAGCTGCTAGTGATTACGAAAAGAAATCAAATGGCGACCTAGATAAGTACCTACTCGCATGTCGTAAGGCGAGCATAAAATAAAAGTATTTCACGTTTAATAAAATTACATAGCAAGTCTCGCCTACAAATCACATAGACATTCTTCCTCGTCTCTCTTCGAAAAACTCGAGTAAATACGCATTTAATCAAGCTGGAAACAAGTTAATAATAATGCATGAATGTGTGTGTAAGGTGATGCTGCTATCTCTATGCGCGGGCGGCGTGGGCCTCAACCTGTGCGGAGCCAACCATCTGCTCCTGTTGGACCCGCACTGGAACCCACAGCTCGAGGAACAAGCACAAGACCGCATCTACCGCGTCGGACAGACCAAGGACGTCAACATATACAGGTAATTCAACTTAATCAATCAATCTGCCTAGACTTTTCCCAACTATGTAGGGGTCGGCTTCCAGTCTAACCGGATGCAGCTGAGCTGAATACCAGTATTTTACATGGAGCGACTGGCTGTCTGAACTCCACAACCCCTGAAACACAATACCCCTTGACAATACAACTATCATCATAGAAAAGAAAGATGTCCACTGTTAGACATAGGTCTCTCCCAAGCATCGTCATAGTGACTGGTCCAGCGCTTCCCATATCCAGTGGATTTTCGCAACTATCACTGATTTCAATTTATTTTCCAAACGTGTAAACATATATGTGCTTTTGGAAATATAATACACAACCAGAAAGTGTCTAATATATGTATATTTTTTTTTTTAATTATAGCTTTGTAAATGTCATTCTGAAATCAGCTTAATTTACACTGATTTAAAGTTGATATTTGTTTAAGTGGATATAACATCAATTGCAAACAGGGATTTGAATATGGAATAGGTGGTTGATCTTCCTTGTAAAACTTTTTCTTAAGAGTCGATGTGCCATATTTCCGGCCAGGCGCTGCATTCATGTGTCTGGATCACTACATTTTATAAAAAAAGTCCCTCCGCCCCGTCTTGCTGAACGCGATAAAATCAAAAGCTACCAAACGGATTTTCATACGGTTTTCACCAATGGACGGAGTGATTCATGAGGAAGGTTTAATTAGTGTATAATTCATTAAGGTTTTGTTTAATGACAATGATTGTTGAAGATGTCGGAAAAAATCATAACGAGTGGGAGCTTTACTGGCGTGCGCCGCGTAAACATATAGAGTTATATGAAAACAATGTATTACGGCATTCATACATTGTTTACCTGAATTAACACATGTCATCTAACTTTAAATATAATATTAATACCAGCCTCAAGAAAGGCAATCATCACCACGCTTGCTCAAGATGGGTTGGCGATTTCAGACTTAAATCTTCTTATCTACCATAATAAACCGACGACAATATCAAAATTAACACAAAACATCCATGAGGGGATAGTCGCGATTCCCCGTAGCATGTGTCAGCGAGTTTTCCAAAATTTGCGTAGCCGATTGCAGGAGTGCCAATGACGAGACGGAGCACATGTCGACGATGTTATTTTTAAGAAATAAATTACAATAGATGTTTTTTACGTTGAATAAATTATCAACAAAGTAACATTTGTACTTTTATTTTTATTCATGTTTCAAAAGTGCAAAACTTTTTGGCCCACCCTGTATAATATAGACTGTTTTATATATATTATTAAGTATATAAAACAAAGTCGGGTTAGTTACACCCTTTACAACTCGAGAACCACTAGACCGAGTTTTATGATCTTTGATTTGTTGGATTTGTCTCCGCCCCGAATAGCAGAATAACTATTAAAACATGGGAAATAATTATAAAAAAAAATTATGAAGATAATTAATTTTCTCTTACATTCGTTATTGTTGATTCTGATGAGGACCAAAGTTCACCGAGTCAGCTAGTTAAATATAAATCTAGGATTCCTTACGCGGTATTCCCTTCACTGATGTCAGTAATGTCGAAGATAAACTTAAAAATATCCTATAAAAAAAGTCGTTTCGGCGCGGGCGCATCGCAACGCAGTATTATCTCACTCACGTTTGAAAGTCATTGCGATTACACTACACCGCTAGCTGCCAAGTTTTCTCATTATCCAAATAACACCTTTCCCAAAGAGAGTGCATGCCAGATATTTACACCGCCGAGTATTTATCCGTGACGTCAGTAAACAGTTGCTCCAATTACCTAATAATATTATACGATTGGCGGATTCCTGCATTGAACATGCTTGCTTGGCCAATGGCGTATTTGTGCAAATGTTTGCGTTATTTTGCTAATATAAAATCTATTTTAGTTAAAATGTGCATATAGTATATTTTGTATTGCCCATTCAAAGCGAATGACTGCTGACCATGGGTTCCTAGGTTCGATCATCATTGAATTTTTCATGGGTTTATTGAATTTCTGCACGTGGGAATCTGGTTATGTGCAACTGGACACAGTGGCCACAAAACCAGACTCCGGCGATAGGATACTCCTTGCCTCCTCTCGACTGAAACAACAATAACGTTGATAATAGATGACGCCACGTGTATTGTTGTTTTCCTCGGGAACAGCACTTTTTTTCGGGATGAATGGTGCCCTATGTCCTTTTCTGTACTCCTGACAATGTATAAGTAAATTTTCAGGATGACCGGTTCAGTGGTTTAGGCGTGAAAAGGTAACAAACAAACTTACTTTCGCATTTATAATATTAGTTAGGATATTCTAATTGGGGTGTTTGGTGGTGTGTGTGTGTTAATTCTGGGACATGTTTTGTTAATCGAGCTATTTCTCCCACAGATTCATGTGCGTTGATACGGTGGAGCAATCAATCAGAAAGCTGCAGCAAGCCAAGCTGGAGCTGGCAGAGAACGTACTCACAGGCGCCAAGAAAACCAACAACTCCAAGCTTACTATAGAAGACCTGAAAGTGCTGTTCAATATGGGACAGTAGATGTTATGTTTGATCTTCAATGAAGATCTGTTTTTGTTAATTAGAATGCGATTATTTACGAAGATAAAAACGTGTTGCGCCGACCGGGACCCCCTGTAACAGGGGGAAAGGATAGGAAGCTGAAGAATTTGATTATTTACCGTCTTTTTGAAGGCTTCAGCTACAGCCAGCGAGGATAAGTAGAATACTGGGCGGAATACGGCCTTTCTCACGCCCCGTTTTCGTTTGGGAACGGTACTAAGGCTTGTTTGTACCACAAATCACTAAGTGCGTTTATTTTCTGTCACTTTTAAGCGATTGACAGAAATGAAACGATGTTTTCACTTCGTTTATCGCTAAACGTTTTAGTGATTTGTAATGCTAACGGGCCTAAATCCGTGAAATATAAGCGGATGACGTCACATTCTCATCACGGCTTAGTTGGCTTGGTTGGCACTCAAAAATTAATATAAAATCGTTTTTAACGAAATTTTCGAATTCATTAACAATGCAAAGTGAGACATTCCTAAATGTGTATCCAGAAAAAATATTATTATGTGCCATTTTATATAATTGTAGGTTTTATGTGAATGTTGAAGATGAATGCGTAAAGCGATGTTATAATGTGAGCATTCATAAAGCTAGAAATTAACATTCCGAAACATACACAAAAGTATGCAAATAGCTTGCATTCCATTGTAAAATAACCCTTATTATCATGTTATTGTTATATGTTTGTCCTAGCTGTACATGAATGCTTTGTAAAGTTAAGGAATTAAATAGTCTTACTACTGAAAACAGGGAAGCATGCCACAGAAGGGCCAATGATGATAATGACTGGACACTCTGTAAAGTCCTTGATCAGTAAATATGGCATTATATCTCTTTTAAGACTAAGGAACCACACTCTCATTTTATTCTATTCAATTTTCTTTTTATCGCTAATGACAGGGACCACCAAATAATTTTCAATTCAGAATGACATTGATTTATCTCTACATTTAATAATTGTGAAGATGTTGTAAAATATAGGTTTAAAGAATTATTTTTGATACTTTGTAAGATTTTATAGATTATAATATTGTTTACAATAAATAATTATGTAATCTAATATTGCCGTTTTATTGTTATTCCCTGGGCGTATCTACTTTAAAAATCTTATTTCACTGACAGGCATCGCACAGGATAATCAAAGCGCACAGGCTAAAGCCGCAGAGATCTAGCGTGTTTGCACAAGTTCCTTTTATAACGAAGATGAGAACTAAGAATTTTTGAAAATTATCTCATAAATGGGCTAAATACGGGAGTGAAACTTTTGAAATCCCACGGCTAGTTGCAATAATAACGCATTTATCTAAAATCCCTCCTAGTTCCGGGCCTTAGCTAGACAGACGCCACATGGTTCCCATGTCCAAATACAGCAAGCGAGTGACGCACAACAAAAGCCGTGACACACCTAATACATAACAAAAATAAACACACCGTCACAACACAGAAAAGGAAACTGAAATCATTCAGGAATTCTTCAAAAAATATCAAGACGGACAGATCATTCACCGACGGAGACACAACATGCACAGTTATCTAAAAATAAAATAGGAATCACGGCCGTCCACCGCGGCTCACAAATTATTACCATTTCACGCGGGAAACGACTCGAGTGCCGCGAATATTTTGTTAATAAAGTTACTTTTTTTTTTAATTATGAGTATCGAGCGCAGATCTTGCACGAGCCCGGCTCCACACGTCACCAAACGCCTTCTAGCGATCATAGTGCTGTTAACTGGCTTGCTTTGTATGTTCGGAGGTAAGACCGCCTTTCAATTTACTAATAAAATAATGTGTAAGTAATAATGGATGGTTGAATGTCAGTCATAAATTAGATTAAATGGGAATAACAACTTGTTTTGGTGAGTGTGCGGATAAATGATTAAATTATGTGATACCTACAAGTGTGATGTTATTTACGACGACCGGCTGCTAGTGAAGTGAGAAGAAATTTGAAGTTTAAGGTTTATGAATGAAATTAATAATAGTAGCACACCCTGCAATGCTCATATGCCATCTGGACTGGAAGTAGAAAAATACACTTGCCGTCTGAACGTTTTTCAAAAAAAAATCAGTTTAGTCACAGAGGTCAATGTTTTGAATTGAACCGTGTGTGGCGGTCAATATTACGATTACCGCAGGGAGAGCAGCAAACTCAATCACATCTCATTTCAAATAGAGTTTAAATTGCATTGCATTCGATTATTCCTTGCGGCGCGTGTTCTAGCACGCTCTCGCATATTTTCTGTTTTGTCTACGCTGACCCTTATTTACCAAACGTACCTAGTTCATCAGGCTGGCTTCATACGGAGCGTGATTTGACGGACGTGCCCCCCATAATACCTACAAACGAATTTACACAAAAATCAAATGTCCGTGCACGTCTACGTTTTGGTGATACACTTCCTGCAATTTTGATATTTATGATGACAGCAATCAAGTCTAAATTATATTGCTTCTAAGCTAACTCGCTCCCTAACTCTACTTAGCGAGCGAATTAGCGCTTGTGAGTTAGTTGTGAGTTATCTGACTCAAGACTTACTGATTAATATATCTACAGTATTATAATTATCTGTGATATCTATATCTACCAACCCGCACTGGGCCTGCGTGGTAGATTATAGCCCACTCCCTCTCACAGAGAGGAGGCCTGTGTTCCAGCAGTAGGAATGTTATAGCCTGATTATGATGATAATGATATTGATCAATGATGTTTTCAGGCTATCTTCTGGGTCGAGTCGCGCATCGCGAACCGAGAAAAAGCAACGACATGCTGACTTACAACCTAACAATCATAGCAGATAGTATTTACAAGAAGGCCAAAAGGATTCCACCAAAATTGATCCATCAGAACGAACCAGATAAGATTCAATTAAGATTGTTAGATATATTCAACTGTAGCCAGCCATGCGGGTCGCTGAATAAATATAACCTGGCGGAATTCGTCAGGAATTCTATTAATTTCCAAGTGACGAAGTTAATGAGAGCCGTGAATAATGCTTCCGTGTATTTAGATAATCTTAGCTGACGTTTGGTTACCTACGAATAAGACTTTAATTTTGATACTTCGGTGTACTTATTTTCCATTGTTTGCGAAATCATGTAACTTAACTCGATGAGTTTTTTTTTTATGGATGGGAAATGATCAAATGACCCCTCCCGCTCTGGGTGGAGCGGAAGGAACTCGATGAGTTGATATCAACTTTAAGGTATAACGTTATACCTACAGGATGGAAAAGAAAAACTGTCAACTGTCTCTGGAGGCTGGAGGGAAAGTTCTTTTCCAGCTTACAGACACTATCTATAACTACGTGTTTAATAGTAGGTACATTATGGTACATGTACGTTGATCATTGCGCCCGAGGCGGTAATACGGAAGCCGAGTGTGTAATGATCAATGCACACTCGTTTCATACGACGTTTTTCAACACACTTGCGAGGAAAAAAACAGATTTATATTGTTATTAACTTTTATTATTTTATAGAAAATGGTGCGCTGGTTTTGTTTTTCCGCGCGCCGCGCTAGCGATGCGCGCGCATGTGTAAATAAAGGCACTGGCAAAACCGCTAAACAGCCTTTATAAAAAATATAAACACTCTAATAACACTTGTCAGTGGTTTAGGCTGGCCGCATACGTACGATTTCCTGATTAGGTTTCCTGATCAGGAATTCAGATTCTGAGACCCTGAATGCACGCATTTCATACAAAATCGTCTCTAAGCGCGGTAACATAAAGTAAAAAGCACGCGTGTTTATACACTGCATTATGGACCTTAAAGCGGTTTATTAAAGAGCCACTTTACAAGCAAGTGTGTTGAAAATAATATTGTATGCTTACTGTAACTATATAGAAATAAATAATAATAATATTTACACTCTAATAACACTTGTCAGTGGTTTAGGCTGGCCGCATACGTACACTACACTTTATTTTTAAGTATCGCTGTGAGAATATATTATTTAACTTAAGAAGTAACTTTTACTGTGGGAAATCAGATGTTCCATAAAAATTCAATATCTTCCCCATGAAATATAAATAAATGAAATTTAAATAATGTACTTTTGAAGAACTGTATGATTGTTTTGCATACCGTTAAACTGTGAGACATGTAGCACTATGCAATGTTATGAACACCTTTGTAAACGTCATGTTTCTCTGGCAAATAAAATATTGTATTCTATTCAAATTGTGTGAAATAGTAGCATACTTGTATAATTCTTTCATATGTTCATATGTACCGATGTTACCGTAGGTCATCCGTAGGTAATCTTATTTTTTTTTTATGTATATTTGCTATATCGGAATATACCAGTAGATGGCGTTCATACATTCTAAAAAAAATATAATAAATAATAATACTAGTGAGTAAGTACTTATTAGTTAGTTAATCAATAATAAATCTTTAATGGAATTAAAAAATGAATAGTCATACATTCTTCTTATTTTATGATTCTTTTTACTAAAAAATTGTAATGGTTTGCGGGAACGTTTTCGGAAAATTTTATTTATTTATAATAATTCAAGCACAGAAATGTATAGGTGTACTAATGCCATAGGCATTCAATTTTCCAATTATTAATTATTTCCATATAAACCCAATTCAGACTATTACATTAATCAAAAACTAGCCAACTCGGTCCAGCCGTTCTCAAGTGATGGGCTTACCCAGGGGGGGCACACTTAGCACTTCATCAATTTCCATAGACGACAGCGACATCTGCAGTTTGGTGGGTTAAAAAAACTTGGCAGCCATTTTCTTGTTTGTCAAATTGTCAAACAAATGTCATTGTGGTCATTGTCGCCCAAGAAGCTTATAGATAAAAGTGGAGGCAACACTCTGAATACCTATCTGAAGCCGACTGTGGGCTAACGCTCTCTTTCTAAATACATACATAAGAACGAGACAGTGATATGTGCTTTCTTTGTCATATGTATGTATTTAGAAAGAGAGCGTTAGCCCACAGTCGGCTTCAGATAGGTATTCAGAGTGTTGCCTCCACTTTTATCTATAAGCTTCTTGTTGTCGCCGCCGGCCATCCGCCATTATCATTGTCAACTCCACAGACTACTTAGAGATACTACGTATGTCAACTCCGCAACTCCGGCTTTCCCGACGTTGATGCGCTTCCCGAAATCCCGAGTTTATCTCAGCTAATTATGTTAAAATTGTTACTTGTTACTGTTATTTGTTAAACCCTGATTGTGACCCTAAACATTATAATAAAGATTCGCTACTTATAGTAAGTATGCTTAACTATAAGTATGTGTATATTTATTAGAGCCTTAGGTCACCCACCAAACTCAAGGTGGCAGCACTTTCCATACATGCAAATTTTACCACAGAGTTGTCACTCTTTCCCTCTATAGTTACTTTATAGTTACTTTACTCTTTGGGCTTACCATCGGACAGCATTTCATTTTGAACTTTTTGACTAAAATAAAACGCATTTCAAACTGAACTTGTAGTGTGTGTCTATGGTATTTTATTTAGTCTGTGTTCCCTGGTGCTTGGTTTGTATTGGCCATTCTGACGTAACGTTTACTTGTAACCAATCAAAATCGAAATTTTGTGTGGCTAAAATAAACTAACCAATTATATTTCTTCCTTCTCAAAATTTTATGGCGTCGTTACTGAGGTTAGCATCATTCTGCAAGTTCCGGTCCGCCATTTTGATCGGAAGGCAGATTCATTGTATTGCGCTAAAATAGCGGTGGTGAATTTTTAAGATATTTAAGTTAAATTGAGAAACAAATAGACAATGGTGCCGGTGAGTGAAAGTTCTTGTGCTTGTTCAACAAATTTTACTATGTTTTGGGCTCGTCTTGATGAATTTCGTCTCGTTTCAGCAAACGAAGGTGTTCGTCGGCAGCCTGCCGCAGGGCTCGAAGCCGGAGGAGCTTCGAAAATTGTTTGAGCGCTTCGGCGCCGTGACAGAATGCGATATAATGAACCGGTGTGGATTTGTGCACATGCAAACTGAAGAACAGGCTTCGGCGGCTATTCGTGCGCTCAATAATACGTCGTTCAACGGCGGCGTCATCTCAGTAGAGCGCGGGCGCATCAAGGAGCGCGGCCAGCGTGGAGGGCCAGGAGGTGGAGGCCGCGGCGGCGGCATGAGGGGCGGCATGCGCGGAGGTATGGACCGGCGAGGCGGCGGACCCATGCGAGGCGGGCCTCCGCCCCGGGACTCTCCCTACTCGCGCGACCGGCCCTCACACCCGCGCGGCCCGCCGCCCGGCGCTCCGCCCCAGATGGCGCCGCGCCCACTGCCCTACGAACGCGCCGAGAGGCCGCCGCCGCCCGCGTACGATGACCGGTACAACGGCTATGGCGGGGAAGACCGCCGTGGATTTGCTTTGATGGAGCGCGGTGCGCGGGACCCGTACGCGAGCGCAGCGCCCATGTACGCGGAGGAGAGGCGCTACGACGAACTGCCTCCCATGTACGCCGACGACCGTCGCGCGCCCATGTACGCGGACGAGCGCGACCTGATGGACCGCCGCGCTCCGATGCGCGCGGCGCCGCAACAGATGCCGTACGAACGCTCGCTGCCGCCGCGCCCGCAGCAGATGCCCAACGGTGACATGTTCAGCAGGCGCTCCCCTATGTGAGTTGAGAAACTTTTACTTGCCAATGTTCAAATAATTTTTGCGGTATTAAGGGTCAGTGGGTCGTCTTAGGGGCGTATTAAGCCTTGAAAAAAGATGTACACATAAACTGCGAGGTTGACAGCAAAATGTTTCCTGCTAGTCAAATGCTGAAACAATGTTGTGTAACTCCCTAACTATGACTCGCTCTGACCCATATCTTGCACTAACACCATAATTTTAAACACTCGTAGTTGTTGCTACTAGATCATATTTCACACTAATGTAATTTATTTATTTAATACTTTAAGCACAAAAATGTACAGAGGCGGACTTAATGTTGGACAGAGGCGGACTTAATGGCTCGCATGTTTGCAATTGTCAAAGAATGCATTTTATAACTATGACCTCCATCAGCATTCCTCAACATGAATCAATTGTGTACTGAGTTTTGCTCTAGTAGTCATTGCAACACCTTCTAACATTAAGTATACTAACCTTCTTTATCTTCTCTAATGAGACAAATCTTTGATCGGAAGGCCAATTCGCGTACTTAAAAAACATTCAAATTCAAGTCGCAATCTCATCTCATATCAGCGACTATCAATGTCAAAAATGTAGGAAAATCCTAACTAGTCCTAACTTCTATAATAATAAAAACGCGAAAGTAAGTCGCCTTTATAATATTATAAGTTAGGATTATGATTATGCGCACCCCCAATGCGACACTGTCACTTATGCAAAAATGTTGTTTTTCAGGAGAAGCATTTAAAATTTTGACACCTCACAAAACGATGACTTAAGAATATATAGATGAGATGAACAGCTTATACCACAAAGTCAACTTTTAACTTTACTTTTGGATAAATATTAACCATTATATTGATTTTTTATGTTTATATTTTAGATATTTATTTTTGCATTTTTTGCAAAAGTGACAGTGTCGCACCGGGGGTGCGAAGTGTCTATTGAACTTTGTCACGTTATTTCTGAGGCGGTACGAAGTTCGTCGTGTCATCTAGTTTATTTATTATATTTTTGACAGATTCCGCCCTTAAGACGACCCACTGACCACAGATTGGAATGCAAATGTTCTTAAAAAATGGGAATCGCCCCTCTTATTATTTTCAACTGTCAGTCTCAAACAGTTTTTTCTTCTACAGCTCAATGATCTCATTTCAATCTTTCCCTCCATTTTGTTCTTATCTCTGCATTATATTTTTCATTAATAATATTGTTGATAATAGCTCAACTGTCACTAAATTACTTTTTCAGGATAGAAAATTGTGAAGCTTAGCCATGGCTATGACTTTTCTAGCTGAATGTTATTATTACATGGTCTTGTAACTTTATTTATATATACTTTATTGTACAGACGCCAGCACATCAAGCTACTACAATCTGTCAAATTTCTTTAATAGATTTTCAACTTTATCGCTAAAGCATTAGGTTCAAGCTTGATTGGGAAAATTTGACAGTTTCAGGTAGCTTGATGTGCTGGCGTCTGTACATCACAAAAATACACAACAAAAAAAATAGATTGAATACTACACAATTACAATAGGTGGCCTTATTGACTTTGTTATTTATTTTGAACACTATTTCCTTTGACAACTAGGATTGCTTAAGACTAAGTCAACAGTCAATTCAAAATAAGAAAGGGAGGCCTTTGCCCTATAAACAAACACCAATGGCTGTCTTATCTGTATTATTATTTATGTGGCTTCCTGCACATGACCGTGGATTCTATTGCCATTTTATCTTGTCTTATCTCACTGTAAACTGTTGAGCAATATGGATGGATATGGATGGCAAATAGTTTGGTCTGGCCATTGAATAGGCTATAAGTAGCCTTTCTGATGGCCAGATCTTAGAGTATTGTGCAAAATTAGATCAGAATCAATTCAGTAGTTTTTGCGTCAATCCAGAACATCCATACAAACAGATATAAAATTTAGAAACTATATTTTTGGCATTTTCTTTTTTTTATTAAATATTCAATGGACGGTTTTGACTTTGCTACTATTTTATTATAATTATGTATCTAAAGATTTGCTTGTCTGTCTTATAAAAACTAATCCCACCCGTTGTGTCGCCCTATGTAAAATTTCTATATCTAGTCTAGTATTTTATTCTAATCTATTGATTGTGTTATCTTACATACTGAATTTGGTACTTATTACATTTCAGGCGCGGTGCAGCCCCCGGTGGATATGACAGAGACCCTTACGCGCAGCAGTACCCCCCCATGGGACGGTAAGATCTTGGAATTATTATCCTCGTAACAGCTGGCATGGAGTACACAGTCATCCTTGCAGTTACATGTTTTCCTATCTGTTCATAACTAATATTAAAACAGCCTAAATTTGCTCTAAAACCACATGAAATTTTGAAGGAATACATTTGCGAAATTCTCTACGGGAGGATTTACGAGGTCTTATCATCTCTTTGTTATCTTGCGAACGATTACACTGCGATCTCGAATCGACCGATGCGACGAGTATCGTGACGTCACGTTTCATATATTTACGGCAATCCCAAGTAGAAGGGGAAACATGCCATCAACCATTGTCCCGAAAGTAGATCTACGCGAGACTTATCGTGTCAAAGCTGCGTTTGCGTGTTCCGGCGTAATCATTTTATTATAGCAGAAGATAGAGAAAAGATACAGATAAACATAATTATTTGAACAAACAGGAAAATATGCTAACAAATTCTTGGAACAACTGTAACCTACCTAAACAAGCAAAACATGTTTTACTATGCATTAATATCATGTGAAACAGACCTCATTAAAAATAACTCGTTAATCACCTGTCTACTTCTTGTTAACTGTTACATTCCATGCGCCACGGCGTCGTCACCATAATGGATCATACTCTAATTATCTGCAAATATCTCGTACAACATGATCAATATTATTAATACTATCATTGCTGCTAAAGTTATGTGGGCCTGAACAAGATGAGGTCACTTCTGTCATAATATCAATGTTGATCGACGCTCGCTCCCAGATAACTGTGTAACGCCTCTTAGGTTGTAGTGAATTAAACGTTACATGCGAAACATTAGACGGTTGTACAAATTGATGATACAGTAACGATAGTGCGTGGTCTAGTCGAGGTGCGGTTTCACTATGAACTAAGGCGGTGTGGTCAGTTTCCCTGGAGTCGGTCGTGATGTCGTGTTGTTTGTATAGCGGGGGCGGCGTGGCGCGGGGGAGAGAGCTGAGCGGCATGGGCGGCCCGCGCCGGTACTAGCGGCGACGCCTCGCTCACCTCGCTAGGCTAAGCTCGTAGTAATACCACGTGACACGAACAAATCAGTACCTAGTGCCGTGCGACGGTCGAACTAGCCGCGAACGCAACGCGATGCGACGCAGTGCGTGCGTGCGAGCAAGCGCGCGAGCGTCCCGGACACGTAGCTTGTAAGTCCAGTATGAGTGAAAAATTATGTGAATCACTTTATATTGTAATAAATGAGAGATATTATATTGACGGAACGTTTTCATTTCACCCGCTGATTGACGACATACTCCATGTTACATTTACGATCGAATTAGTTTTATATAATTGTTTGGATTAATTTCGATAATGATAAGTCTAAATGTTAAGGTACATTTTGTTTAAGTTGTATATTTACATTTTAGATTAAATTCCTTAGAAATAAATTTTTACTTTAATTACTCTCCTACCGGCACTAAACTCTTCATGCATGTTACCCTTGAGATCTTTGGCTTCGAATACTGCTTCTCCTTGGTTGCGGTACTTCTGTTTAAATTTGTGGTTTTATTGCAGGAGGCCTTAATGTCGCACGGTCGGCTCGGGCTGACCGATATATGACATGGGTTGTTGCAAATGTATGACTGTTTGCAAGCAGTGATCCGTAGAGGGGTGCGTTCATTGACATCTAACGATCTTCTTAACCTCTAGTCTCTTATAGATATAAAAAAATCTCTCTTAAAACTTAGAACTCGATACGATTCGTATTAGGCTACTTAAACCCCGCCTCTAAACCTACACTCAAAATAACAATCAGAGAACTACTCTAAAATTGCGTCCACGTAACTCGATGCGAACGCACCCCAGGCTGACTGCTCTGCTTGGCTCCGATACGTGATCACAGCGAACCGACAAGTCCGGAGCGAGTGACGCGTAGGGCGACATGACCGGCTCTGCTAACAATACATAACGCTGTCGAACGGCGACAAAGTGCGTGCGAGTCCTTTCAGATAGTTAGATGCGGCATGACGATGACGAGCTTACGGCGGCGATGCGTAGTCGATGCTAAAGCGACGGCGTTATGCTGTATACGTTAGGCGACAACGGCAGAAGACACAGGAATGCGAAAAATTTCAAATCGTAAGTACGGCTGAGAAAAACAGACGTTAACGGCGTGCGTTACAGAGCCTCGAGCTCGCTAGTCGATCTACCAAACCAATGTGCACACAATGCGTTATATTATAATCCAACAACGTTGCACGATCTAAATTTCGAGTTTTATTACGGAACAAGAACTGCGCAATCCGCACAAATCTGCAGTACACATAAATATGGCCGACGATATCTATATAAAGTAATGCCAGGCCTAAATAGTCGGCATTTCAATCTACAATCTTCAACAAAGTTACGTAACGTTCAAATGTAAACTGTCAAGGCTACCATACATGTCAATTCACCAGATCCGTCAGATTGTAATCAAAATTCGTACCGTGTGTGGCAAAATCAATCGTCTACGACGGCCGGAACGGTTAAAAGTAAATCGTTGAAACTAAACAACCCGATCGAATCAGATTCATCAGTTCCGTTTTATCTCTTTGTATGGTAACCTTAACGTCACTTCTACGCTTTAGATTTGTTATGTGGTGCTCATACTGTTTCTATGTTCCGCAGGGATTGGGCGCCTTGATGAGAATGCTCAAGACTCAACACTGACCATACTGGAAGAATTTCTTGTCCCTCCACTCTTTTGTTGGACCAAGGATCATGCACGGAGTGTTTTTTGATGCAATAAATGTTTTTACTACATTTGTTTTTGTTTTACAATTAGATCCTAGCAATGAGTAGAATTAGGGCCCACCGCAATGACAACACGTCAGGCGCAAATGTTTACTAAAATGAAAAGTTCATCACATTTTGCAGTCGAAATCAACCGTGTCGGCGATACCGACCGCGTCGCAGTCACCAGAACCACAGGCTTGCTGCACTTACAGTAAAGACCAAAGCTCACAGTATGTCAATAGCAATGAGTAGAATTAGGGCACACCGCAACGACAAGTGTAGGTAGCTCGAAAAGAGTTGAAGCAACTTTCCTATTGCGGATATTTTTTTAAATAGGGACGTCATTCTGGACACTTTCGAGCACCTTTATAAGGTCAAAATACGTGAATTTGCTTATTTTTATGAAGACAGGTTTCTGTCTTGATAAAGTATTTAGCAAACGCATTTGCTGCGTCTACCCTATAACCACGATCGGTCCATTATAGGCACAGAGTTCACTAAGGTATTGACTCAGTGCACGTTTGTCTAAGAGCCTGCTGACATTTTACAAATCCCAAACAAACATTTAGAATCCCTCTTTAGCCGCCTCGCTGTTCGTCGAGAATATATTCATTACATCTGATCGATTAGCTCTTTAGCTGACATCTTTGTCAACGTCAGTAGGTAAGTGAAAATTATCCCATTTTGTTGAATATAACTCGCCATATAAAGATTGGAAATCATCTTTACGGAAATTCCATTCTGTCGGCTTAGTGTGCGTACACACCACACGCGTCGACGGTTGCAGTTGCCTGTTGTTGACGCGTGTCGCTCGTGCTCAGTAAGTCGTCACAAACCGGATAGCAGGCTTAATATCTCAAAGTCAATACCATTATAAAGAGGACCTCCCACAAGCCCCACACCTTCCGAAATAAAACTAAGAAAATCGCTTCCAACTTTTATTTAGCATATTCAAAATATATTTTCACGTAAGTAATATATATTATTATGACATTAAAACTTTGCCGATGTATATCTCACTATTTCACACTTTGTACTCAAGCTAAGCTTCACTCGTCAAGTCCGCAGTGACAGCAATATTACAAGATTCACTGCGACTTACATCTTTGGGGTATGGCACTAGTTCTAACAAACAAGCATTTATAAAACTAAATTAAAAAAATCATTGATATTACTGCTAAAAACATATGTTAATAAGAATTTAATACTCAATAAACATATCTGAAACAGCTCAGCTGCAAATAAAAGTAACTACGAATATATTAAAATAATAATACAAATATATAAGAGATCGGTATTTAGTGGGTTTGATAACGGTATTTTTACAGCTATAGGTAGTTATAACATCCATACTTAGGTATGTCACAAGTGTAACTGAATTTACTCGTTATCGTTATGTAATGCTGGCCATAAATGCTGTATAATATATCATTCTTGCTGCAGTCTCCAACAGTCATTGCAGATTTTAAGCTAAACAATAATTTAATTTTGAAATATCACAAAAAAAAAACAACTAAACTAAACACTGCTCGCTTAAAACTAGTAATACTTTTTAAAAATATCAATACAAATTAAAATTTCATGAGATTCTTAAATAAAATGCGATCATGCGCAGTGGACGGTAAATCGTTGAAAGTACATAAGATATTATTGCTACTTTCTTAATTATTTTGTAGAACAAAACAGTTGCGAAGTTTTAAGACAGCTAAGCTTTATAAACTTGTGAGAATTTCAAATATATAAAAAATGCTAATCCATTTAAATAATAAAGTTATTAAATCGAGACTTTGGCGTTTGCGCACTGTGTGACCATGTCGACTAGCATAGGTTGTCAAATCACAATGAATTACAATACTTACATAATATAAAAAAATGCGCGGCATACATACACTCGCAGAATCATATAAAAAATGGATGCATTAATTGCCCATTTCAAAAATTTATTGACGACTTCTTGAATTCAAAAGTAGCACATTAATTTATGATTGCCATTATATAAAAACTTTCGCCCGCGTATAATGCTCTTGAACACTCTTAATTATTAAATTTTAGACAGTAGAACTACTAATGCATGAGAGGAGTCACCCAAGTCCAGATTTCCCTACCATGTAAAATATGTGTTCTAAGACTCGATGTCTTGTCGACTAATGTAACGAAGGTATTAATAAGAATGGCAACTCCTGGGACCTTAAATAGGGCCCTTACGTGATCAGCACGCTAATTGCGTAACACACTATTAATCTCAAACTGAATCATATTGCTAATTCATTGCTTCATAAGTTCGAAAAATTTTTCTTCTCAACAACGCAATGAATGTTGTTGAACTGTCAAAATGTAACCCATTGCTACTGATAGTGTGATTCGCAATTACACCCGCTGGTCTTATGTTTTTTCTTTGTATCAACTGCCGTGCCTACTCGTGAAGTCCTACAGCTAAGAAAATCGTTCCGAACTTAACAACGTCAAACCATATTGACTAACTTCTGGTGTTAAAGCAAGCTAAACTGCTACCTCAATACAATAATTGAAATCACAATGTCGAGAGCTGTTTGTAAGTACATATCACTACTTCAGTCTATAGCAACCTTGGTAGGCGATCACAACGATGCTCCTAGCACATAAAGAACATCTAAAGAAGTCTAGTCTAACGCTAGGCATATGCGTTTTGCCAAAAACAGAGGATGGAGGTGAGCTAAAATAGCTTCCAAAAGTGCGATAGCTCCGCGCCTCGAAAAGCACGTTAAGCCCCGGCTGGCATTTGTAAGATCTTTGACAGTCGTTACGGGTAGTCGGAAGCCAGAAAGTCTGACAACCAGTCTTAGTTGTGGAGCTCAGATAGGCAGCCGCTCCATGTAAAATACTGGTATTCAGCTGCATCCGGTTAGGTTGATTAGAAAGGATAGGCAAATGATGACGACTTGAGGACTATCATATTTTGATATAGTAAAAAGGAACATTAGTAATTCTTTTATTTAAAAAAGAAGAAGAACCTCCACTTTTTATGAATGTAATAATTCGAATGAATAATTGAGATCCGAATAGAAAAAAGGTTCAGATAATTGCTGTAGTGCTTCGAGCTAAAAATATTATTATCATAATATTATGTGTTCCAAAAGTAGACACTTGAAGGTGGCAGTTATGGTTTGGGATATTTGCCCGACACTACAGTCTATCCATGGTAACAATTTGTTATTCACAAAACCTTTATTTCGAAGTAGTAAGGTCAGTTTTTGTAGCTCAAATGACTACTAATGTGCGGGGTTGACCGAAAGGAATAATATACCAACATTGAAAAAGGTATATCTAGGACGGTATTTATTCCCGTTGTCTGCCTCATGTAAAATCCAGATATAAAGCTGCATCCGGTTAGACTGGTAACCGACCCCAACATACAGTTAAACCAGAAAAGTGATGCGCTTCGGTAATCTTCGTGTTTTCGAATTAGTCTGAACGTCGTGCCACAGAGTAACATTTTTTGGAATTGCTTAGAGTTGTTAATCTATAATTTTGTAATCATGGTATACAAAATAAGCAAGTACAATGTACCTACATGGTAGCTCTATATTAG
This sequence comes from Hydraecia micacea, assembly GCA_914767645.1. Taxonomy (NCBI): domain Eukaryota; kingdom Metazoa; phylum Arthropoda; class Insecta; order Lepidoptera; family Noctuidae; genus Hydraecia; species Hydraecia micacea. Next base: position 2,117,271 of record OU611793.1, on the reverse strand, counting down.
ATCTCATTATCACGCGTTCGTGTTTCCGATGATTTCCGAAGCGCATACCTACTTTTATGGAACATCTGTACTGTGGAACTTTTAATTAGCTGCAGTAAAATGACATTTCTTATTGTTATTTCGTTAAAAAATTAAACACCACACTATCTCTAACAGAATTTGGACAGTTTCTTGCAAGGAAAAAAATCAATTCCGATGAAGCAGTAAAATTTTTCTGGCACCCACAATTTTTTCAGAAAACGTATAAATAAACTACCTATAAAATGGCGAAAGTGCATAGATAGCAAATGGTACGTAAACACTTTGATTGATTAAATACATCATTTAATTTCTTTTTAATCGTTCTGCTTTTTCCATATAAAACGCCAATGTCAATTATGTAAGGACCTTACACAAAATAATAATATACTATCCTTAATATACTATCCTTTTTTATAAAATCTATTTAACTTGGATCGATTTTGAACTGAATTTTAATTGAACGAATCGATTCTTTTGTCACATCACTATTTAAATCTCGTTAAAAATTGGTAACACATAAGCTGTCATTTTACTGCAGCTAATTAAAAGTCCGACTTTAGTTGGGCAAAGGCTAGGCAGATGATGTCTATTGCTAATCGCCTCGTAAATGATCGCCACTAATCTACTAACAGATTCGTTAAACATAGCACCGTCAGATCATTATGTCTAGTGCCAGGTACGCAGTAAATAGAACATGTCTTAAATAAAATACCATGTTTATATTAATTATTGCTAACATTAGAAGGCAAATCGTGCATTGATTGTACTATTAAGGAAGGCAGACGTGACGGGTTGCGCGTATGATTTCATCGCACTACTGATTAACTATTTATAACATCGACAGAAAGAGATATCTATCTCTATCTTATGTAATAATTAGGATGGTTGTAAAGCTCACTATAGTCCAAAATCTATCATCAGATCATTATATTTTCGTTTCTAGTTTTCTGGCATTAATTTCATTTACGGTCTGACGATAAATCTTAGGTCCGAATTCTCAAACGAGACGTTTTTTAATGTTTCCGTGTATCACCTTTAACCCCTGATTCTGAAGTTTCTTAGGTTCATCTATTTGATAGTGGTAATAGTATTGGTTTGATATCTTGATCTTCTGAACATTCAGGACCCAAAAAACCTTAGAAGTCTAAAATTTGACAAAATAGTTGCATTGTAGAAAATATTTTGTAACACCAAAATTACAAATACGTAAATTGTAGACTTGTCAATACAATTTACATATTTGTAAGATTTTGCCGTTACAATTACATGGCTTAGTTTTGTGGTACAGCAGACACTTGTAAGATTTACAAATTGTAACTTTTAAATATTGTAATTGTAAAGTTTTGTGGTATAGGGCCCAGAACTCTGCATACATTCATAACGTCGAAAGAGTAACTATTGAGGGTTTATCGAACCTCAGAAACCAGGGCATTTTACGCCATAAAATTGAGTCAGTTTGAGAATTCAGCCGATAGCTTCATATAGCTTTTACATTACAATTTGTACGTTAAAATTTCATCTAGATTTGGTATCATTTGTACATTCATTGGGACATAAGGTCAGAATCTGATATTATTGGGATCTTATAGTGGTAAGGTGATAGAAGCGAAGGCAAGGAAACACGAAGGGAGAGGTATCTAGTAAGGAATGACTAGCAGGAGTTAAATTTACGCCTTACTGACGAGAGATTTTGAAGAAAAATACTATAGTTAACTGAGGTTTATAGTCCGTATGTGTGTTTGTAAGAAAATACCAAAAAAGATACAGACGTACCCGTGGTTCCACCCTTTATAGCAGAACTTTTTATGTCATAATATTATTTTGCATAACAGCGGATAGCATAAACTTCATTTCGCAGAAAATCAATTGGCAAACGTTCATTTATCATACATTTAAAACTCATAATTTTGTAAGTCAGAATCATCTTTAGGCATAAATTTCATATACATAATAATTAAAAAGTAGAACTATAATATCTCAGAAAGTTTACAGTTAGAATCATCTTTTGGCATACATTTCATATCCATAATAATTGAAAGACTCATCTATCATAATTATCACTCAAAACAGTTGATTGCGAACATATGGTGGTTTTTATTTCCCTGTAAGAAGCATGCAAACAAACATACGCCATGCATGCAGCAAGCATGCAGCATGCAAACAAGCATACACCATGCATGCAGCAAGCATGCACCATGCAAACAAGATACACCATGCATGCAAACAAGCATACACCATGCATGCAGCATGCAAGCAAGCATACGCCATACATGCAGCAAGCATGCAGCATGCATGCAGCATGCAAACAAGCATACACCATGCATGCAGCATGCAAACCAGTGGCGTGCCTAGAGGTCAAAATTAAGGCAAACCCACAGAATTTCAACGTATAAAAAAAACTGCCATCCAACCGCCAACTGCATCTTCATAGTATGCCAAGTGAAATTGTACCAAATAATCGTCGCTCTAAATAAAAGTTATGCTAAACGACATTATGCGGAATTTTAACTTTGCCAAAGGTAATTACGCCAAATAAAATTCTGCCATCTTAAAAGTATGCCATTGTAAATTCGGACATGTAAACATTCGGCCAAGCAATAATTATGTTAAATAATTTTTATGCTTTAAAAACATTCGTTTAGAGAAGATTATGCCAAGTGTGTTATGCCAAATAAATTTAGGAGCATCAAGATTCTGCCAGATAGAGCGAAACCCCCGTGGGGCTTATGCAATATTTAACCCTTTTTATGGCCGAAACTAAATTTCTGGTTAAGTCGACCGGCATTACTTTTTGCTTTTTAATAACTACCATAGCACTGGAGTGTGATTTATCATTTTTTGTAACCATGCTTTAGATTTCGTGTGAACTTTAAGGTTAATGGTTAATTTTATCAATAAAATATCGACCTTAAAGTTGTATTAGTCGAGTGGTTACATGCGCTGTAAAAATTTCGTCTCTGCCCTATAAAGGGTTAACACTATAACTCAGATCTTATTTTAATTCCTCATTATTTTTAATGTATTACGAACATCTGCAATACCTTCAAACTAAATTAAGGGTGAAATAATACATAGACGCACGTAATCACGGATCAGAGTTTTTCTGCATCTCTTTCTTTTACTTAGAGGCTTCATTCGCTACAGGCAGAACTCCATTAGCATGTAAATGCGATTTCAATATGAATGAGTGTGGTTTGCTGATCTGCGAGTATAAAAGGCCAGGTTCTCGAACGAAAATATCGCAAAATTAATAAACTGCTATGATTGGCTGTTGATAAACCATTTCAACAATCACAGTAGTTTACGAGCGCTGGCCCTAAGGGTAATGTCAGATTAGAGTTACAACTATCACCGATCAAAACTCAAACCAAAAACCATTCTTCAAAATCTCCAGCCAGAATAAAAGGAGAAAGACGTTGATTTACTAACGCCGTTATGATCGCGCGTACTTCAGGGCTTGGAGCAGAGGCTTCTCCTCCTTCAGCGACTCCTTGAGGACCAGATCGGAACTGATTATGGGGCCGGACGGTTGGTCGCTTTCTGCGTCTATCTCCAACCGGTTTGGAGACTCCGAAGGCCTGGAAATGACGTGGGAAATTATAAATAAATAATAAGATTAAATTCGTTTATTGCAGACTGGGTGTTTTGTCCATATTTTTGTTAGTAATAAAATTATGTTGAGGATGATATTGATAGCATAATTTACGAGCTGGATGTTTTTGTTATAAGGCATAACTTGGAATGTCTGACGTGCGTTCGAGAAATGCAACATCTGTACTGGTCCAGGTAAAATTGATTGGTGAAAGTAAATATCTGAATTTCTTTGAATAGGTTGTTGGTATATTTATGTTAAACTATTTAATCTCTTAGGGCCGGTGCAGACCTGGCGAAGCGCGAACAAATATCGACCTTCAATCTGTACACATAAAGTTGAAAATAGATAAACTTCATTTAGCCCAAGAGCGCATGAAATCGGACAGACAGTTGATATTTGCTTGGAAGTAAAACCCGCTCGGCGTGGCGCTTCGCCAGGTTTGCGCGGGCCTTTAAAACCACTGGGCGTTACAAGAGTACTCATTGGAAATGTTGCGCATCGTTGTTGCTGCAACATCATTTTGTTACCAGCAACAAGTTTACCGCAACACAACCTAAAGGGTTAGGCAATAGGTAGTTTCTGACTTACAAAACATCAAGTTAAGTTCAATTCGGTAGATTTGTACAGTTCTGTCCTAATAGTGCTAGTGCCCGAGTGTGAAAAAAACAAGTGTGCAACAAGTGATCAACGTGAAGTGCTTTTCAAATACATTGCAATGGTTATGAAAGAACAAAAATTGCGGTGGGCTTCAGGCGACGAATAATAATATGTATGTGAAGAAACGTAATCTCTCATAAAGTTGCCGTTCCGATTCACTGCATTCACTCAGACTGACTTACAGCAATACCAGCGAAAAATCGTACTCCGTCATAATGAATTAATCATGAAGTCAGAAGGCCAATTCTCGTAATTTAAAACGTTCAAAATCTAGTCGCAGTGTCATCTCGGCGACAAACAAATGTCAAAATGTAGGGAAATTAGAGGTATTTTTGACAGATTGAGACTGAGATCAGACTGTAGACGTTCTTAGAATTACGAGAATTGCCCATCTGGTGTTTTTGCCGAGCTGTTCATCATCATAATCATCATTTCACCTGAAAGACGTCCACTGCTGGATATAGGCCTCCCCCAAGCACCGCTACTTCGACCGGTTCTGTGCTTCCCGTATCCAGTGGATTCTTGCGGCCTTCACAAGGAGCTGATATATTTTTGCTCGTGACAGTACGTGAATGGTCGCGTTACCTACGTCTTAATATAAAGCGATCGTCGCGTACATATATCACTATTTGTTCGCGTGACGCGCCGATAGAGGGCGCCTTCCGTTTTTCCGAACAAAAAGACGCGTACAACGTGATTCGAAACTGCGCGGGTTTCACTTTTGCATGGAACCGTTTTTGACCTGGAATTACATTTCTTCACATACCTATTCTTATTCATAGGCTGGACCATAGTGTAAAAAACCAAGTCTAGAATTACTATAGTTTATAATTAGTTGCATGCATTCGCACCATTAGTTACTACCTCACACCTTTGCTGTTAATATTGTTATTTAAAGCCATACGAACGGATCATACCGCGACTTACACAGTCTTGATACTTTTCTTACTATTTGTCGTTACGCTGTAATTTTCTTTCCCCGCTTCACAGATTTGTCGAGACCCCGACTTAAAAGATCTCCATCCCCAACCGGTAAACTAGGGGGCATTGCTTTATTATAATTTAAACACCAAACATTCTCAAATCAAGATATTCGTATAGCTGCCGAAATAACCGGTAAAGGTTGTGTTGTAGGGTTCCGTAGTTACAATATTTAGGTCCTGTTTGACAGTGTTCGGACAGGCCTTGCTTTAGGCGCGGATCTAGGTTTTCTCGCTCAAGAAGGGGCAAACGATTCTCTCTGAGGGAGGGGAATTTCTCAAGCCGTGAAAGCTTTTGGACCATTTTCCGTAAACTCAACAATGGGCCCCATTTGTGTTGTAAAACTATCAATCAATCAATCAACTCAGCCTATCGCAGTCCACTGTTGTTCATAGGCCTCTCCCAGACTGCGCCACAGCACCCTGTCCTCCGCCTTTCGCATCCAGTGTACCCCAGCCAACTATGTATATCTCTAATTTAAAGTTTAAGACTTAGTTTGGACGAAGCCCAGGGGTGGACAACTGCACCCGTTCGCCCCTTCTGTATCCAGGCCTGCACTGTCTAGCAGAATATGTATGGTATGATCAGTCAGATAAGTTGACTGGAAGTTATCCAGAGGACGAGTAACAGGCTTTAAACACCCACTTGAATTCCCATTAAATTAAGATATTTTTATATTGAAAGTAAATCATTGACTAATTTTTAACTCATGATAAACACGTATACACCATTCTTCTACGGAACCCTAAAACGGCTTACTGTAGAAAGAAAAACTAACATTTAAAGCAAATATAAGCCAATCGTGACATTCAAAGATGGTTAAGGATTTCTTAGCGCACTGACTAAATTCAAAATGTTGTTATCTTAAAGTTACAAGTGAAATAAGAAATTAATATTTAATACAAGACAATCAGTCAGACAAAATTAAAATACAGGGTGGAAGAAACATCGACGAGCAACCATGTTACCATAGATTCAATACATGATTCTGAGCCCCTCTGGGTTGACCATTGACGTGACTGACATCTATATATTTTTTTTAACTTGCTTATATCTTGTTGCATAGATGTTCCGTGATCAACGGGGTTTGGTTATATTATGTTTTCTGTTTGAATTGATGTCAGTTATCGGTTTATACAGGTTCCATGCGTGGCAGAGATTAAAAAAAAAAAAAAACAAAATGGAGAACACTGTAAGGTCCGACCGCGGCAGATTTGCCAAAGATGTAAACAACAATGGCCGCTAGAAATTGAATAAAATCGATAAACAAGAGTATTTATTTTAAGTAATGTTAGTTTTCGTCTAAATCTCCGAGCTAACTAGACGGTATGCCACGCCACATATAAAAATCTGCAATCCCCTTTTTCACATGATTCTGGAGAATCATGTGCTCTCAATTTTTGGTTTCAGTTCGCGCGTCGATGTCCCGGCCAGTCTGTATTATTTTAATTGTTACAGATAGTTCAACACATAATCTTTGCGCGCGGTGCCATGTGTGCGTGCGCTTGTAATTATAAAGCTTTAATTTGTGTGGCAGTGACGCGGCTGTCGTCGTCCGAGCAAAACGTGTCCTTATCGCTTTACCCACACATGGCGCCGCGCGCACAGATGAGTTGAACTATCTATATTTTGGAATGTTTAGAGTTGCACTATACGTTGTTTTAAACTTCTACCTTTGTTTGTCGTCTTTCTTAGTTTCCGTGCTCAATAAAATTCATCTGCTAGTATTTAAGACAACAATATTTTTTAAATAGTTCGTCGCGCAAATAGAATCGCTATCGTAAAAGGCAGCACATTGATAGAAATATAGTAAGAAAAAAATTGAAGAAAAAGAGAAAAAAATGTTGCGAAAGTTAGAAAGGATGTTTGAAAAAAGGAAAAGCAGTTCCAAGCGTATATAATTTAGAGTACCCCAATTTAGCGGCTGTGTTGATCCACGTCACCCACTCAGACCTGAGGATCAAAGAGCGAATTTATTAGCACCGAGGTATTCCGAGTGACCTCGCTCAAAATATTTGCACCTAATCTGCATTCGCGATTTGCTTGGCAAAAAAGTAAACAAATATTAGTTTATGGAAACATAACTTTAAATCCGACACAATAAAGTTCAGTTTACGCTACAACTTCAAACATTTTTTTTTTCAATAGTGCTAGTCACTCTGAAATCAACTTAATGACCATTAAAATAAAGTTGATATTTGTTTAACTGGAAATAATATTAATTTGAAACATGTTTGTATAGACCTTAATAATATTACGCAACACACATAACATCACACTTTGATACCCCGATGGGTTAGGCAGAGGTATACCTAAATAATATCTACCTAAAGCAGTGTTCATAATCTCAGATAATTACATTCCATTGCCACTTAATCAGTTATCTACTTTAGCGAAATGTATTTTAAGTTGATTTTCGAGTAACAAAAAGGTCCTAATAAGGTTTTGGTTGCAATGGAATTTGAACATTGTTAAGAATGACATTCAGTTTGTTGTTCTATAACTTGAAAATTATCTCAAATTCCTGGCTCTAATATATACCCGCAGTTCTCCAGTTATGTTTGTCCCATGTAATAGGGTGTGACCCTATTGCCCTCATCCGGGTACAAATCCCTGACTCCGGGCTGCTACTAACTGAGAATTTGCCATTTCAAAGTGTAGTTGGTTCTTATAACGGGTGTAAAAAGACACTTAACGAAGCCGAGTCACTTGTACTCCCCGTGATTGTAATTTTTTTTGTACTGGACCATACCTGGGAACCTTCTGATTACGGAGATATTGAAGGTCAAAATTTCAACTTTACTGACGTTTTTTTTTACGAAAATAAGTTTTCTAATGTTGTTAACACAACTTTAAATACCCCCACGACCCCTGACCGTTGCCTGCACCCATAAGCACAATGTGTTGCGTGTGCCATGGCGCACAACTGCAAACAGTAAATTTTCAAACCAAAAATAAGTCTTTTATTTTGTGATCTTCCTATACGAGTCGCAATAAATACTTTTTCTTTCTTTGTTTCTTTTCCCAGCATTCTGGTCTGCTCCTCTGAACCCCCCCCCCCCCTCCCTCCACCCCCCTCCATCCCCTGCTAGTTCGTCTTCTGTTTTAAACTTTGTCTTATCCACTATAGGCTTTCTCATTCCGGTTTGATCCAGTTTATCTTTTGTTTTTATTCCTGAAGGATCGTCAGCAACAAAAATAAGTACAGGGTTTATTGAAATACTTACGTTCGTAAATATGTTACTTAATTTTATGTACAGAATGCGTATTTGACGGCTATGTGATGTGTCTTTTTACACCCTGTAGAGAAGGACGAGCAAGAAACTCAACGGATATAATTATCTGAGATTCTGATTTCAGTTATAGGCCTTGTTACCTGTACTTCCGGGTGTTGTTGGGAGACAAGCAGGCCAGGTGTTTGAGCAGGGTGTGCCTGGTGGGTTCCACACACAGCTTGGTGGGAGGCAGGTCCACACAGAACGTGTTGCGGGTGTCGCCCAGGAATGTGGTCTGATAGTTCTCCATCTGCAGTTGCACGAGGAGCACGTCTTCCAAGTCGGCCTCGCTGGAAATTAAAGTAAACTTAACTTTCGCATACATAATGTCTATAATAATAAAAGTGTAAATTAAACGACTACTGGAATATCAGCACAAGAATCTGAAGGCTATTTCTGTAATTAAAAACGTTCACAATCTTGTCGCAGTCTTATCACGGCGACAATCAATGTCAAAAACTTGTCAAAAATGTAAGTAATTTAGAGGTATTTTTGAGGAGTGTATTTAATTTCATTACCACGGTTCTCAAAACGGTGAAGGAAAACCGACATGTCCTAGAACCAACAAATTCGAAGATATATGACATCCACCAACCTGCACTGGGCCCACGTGGTGAATTATGGCCTACTCCCTCTCACAGAGAGCAGGCCTGTGCCAGTGGGAACATTATAGGCTGATTATTGTATATGGAGCGACTGCCTATCAGAAGGCCAATTCTCGTAATTAAAAACGTTCAAAATCTCGTCGCAGTCTCATCGCGGCGACAAACAAATGTCGAAAACTTGTCAAAATGTAGGAAAATTAGGAGACTGTGAACGTGTTTAAAGTTGCGAGAATTGCCCCTCTGATCTCTCCGCAACCCAATTACTAGGTAACACGGTCCCCCTTGGTTAAACAGGTTGTCAGATTTTCGGGCGTCTTGCCCAGAACATCTTGCTTGTTAAAGATATCAAAAATACTCACCTAGCCGAGTACAAGAACTGCGCGAAGTGTATATTGGAGACGCAGCCCTCCTTGTCCTCGCTGTCAGTATACAGATCCGTGTCCCGATAGTACATGTACAGGAAATCGTTCAGTTGCTTGGCGATCACGGCGCAGCGGTCTTTGTCGCACATCTTCGCCGGCGGACCCTGAGAGCTCGAGAATTAATCGGTACGATAGGGGTAGGACATTGGGGCTGCACAAAGAGGATGGGTATGAAATCTGAAGCAGCGAATTCACGTTTAACCTTTTAACCGTCCGACTTTATATGAGTTGTCGTGCCCCCAGCGCCCGAACAAAAAAAAAAAAAAAACGAAAAATAAACGCCGATGAAACGAGCTGTGATGATGTAATAATAATTCAGATTAAACGAGATGTGTTATTTGGTCGTATATATACGACCCTGGCGGAATGGACACGAAAATATTTGTCGGATTAATCCGACGTAAGCGGTTAAAAGGTTAAATAAAAGTTTTCTATAGCAGTGTTCATAATCTCAGATAATTTACATTCCTTAGCCACTTGATCAGTTATCTAGTTTAGTGAAATGTATTCTAAGTTGATTTTTGAGTGACCATTTGTAACAAAAAAAGGAACTAAAAGTTATTGGTTGCAATGGAATTTGAACTTTGTTAAGTATGACATTCCATAACTTGAGAATTATCTCAAATTCCTAGCCTATTTTTGTGTGCTCTTACATAACCAATATGGTGATGTGCGAAGGTCATAATTTAAAAAGACTAAGAATTCGTAGCTTAAATCCAGGACAATGAATTGTAATGACGTTTGAAACTTTAATGAGTAGTTTTCTACAGATCCAATATGCGTGAAATATGGAAATAATCAATTCAAGAAATAAATCATATAGTATAGGTTGGCACGGATACCGAGGCACAAACTGAAACCATGGATTCAGCACATCATTCTGAAACCCTTTGCGTAGAAGTTTTCCGTCGGTTATCAAAAAAAAAAATGCTGTTTCATAGTAATGATGAAAATCAGAAATTCAATTTACTAATGAACGGAGTTCGCGTCAGAACTGTGTGGCGTCTAAGTGATTCAAAAGTATGTGATTGTAAATTATACCAAACATTTACTACTAGTACAGCTGCCATTATATTCGTGATCAGTTTTGACAGTTTTTTTCATCATCTACTTTTGCTGTTGACTGTACGTGGTCAAAATGTATGGAACAGCATTTTTTTTTTATCAACCGGTGTAAAATATCAACACAGGAGTGCAACATGAACGTGAAGCAGTTACTGAATTCACGGTAACTGGTTACCTGTTGCTGTCCCTGCCAGCCTGTATAAAGAAATTGGTATAAAATAATATAATATGGGAGTGCGGTCAATATGAAGTTTGGATGAGCTATTAAGTTCTTAACTAAACAAAGCTACTGTGGCTCGTGCTAGACCGCGTTCCCACTGCAGTGTGACGGCAATGAGTCTTCAGAGAGCTCACGAAACGAATAAAAAATAGTCTGGGTTGCTGTCGTTGGATACGGTGAACAGGACTGGAAGTATATAGATCAAATCGAATAGGGGCGTGGGCACGGTCATTTCCAAATATTTTTAACAAATCATTAAAAAAAGAAATATCAGAGCTATATAAAACAATTAAAATGAGAGCCCTGATAGTTTTTTTTTTTTAATTATTTATTTCTTTGAGCACTATGCGAAGTGATTGAAAAAAAAACAAAAATTAGTCATAACTTTTAAACCGTTAAAAATTCACCAACATTTTCAAGGTTAAAAAGTTTGAAAATGACCTTGCCGACGTCCCTATTCGATTTGATCCATACTTCCAGGGACACCCTGTACAACTCAATCCGGCTAGGATTGAGTTATTGGAACGCAGTTAAGAGACAGATAATGGAAGAGCAGACTTAAAGAAGTTGTTCAACTATAATTTGTCACTTCACAGTGAGAACCGGCTGTTAAGGTTACAATAAGCTTTCAAACATACATTCGTATCGTCAAGCCAGGCCACTTGCCGGGTAGGCAGATAGACAGCGGGAAAAGGAACACATTAGTATACAGGCATAGTTAGAATGGTCACAATACATCCAATACAATACAATATTATTATTATTACTCTCAAACACTCAACACACTTTGAAAACACCAACTAACAACCAATTTAATAATTACATTACAACAATTTCAATATAAATAAATTCAATACTCAACCAACAAGAATATAACAATACAAGGTCAAATTAAATTCGCTGGCGGAACTTCACAGATTGATGTGTATGTCTAATGACCAATTGAGGCCATTCACGGGGTCAATGGGCCCAGATAGTGTATAAATATACACGATTTTAGAGAAAAATAAAAGATAATATCGATACATCATCACGACTGTGAAGTTCCCCCACTATCTGAATTCTACCTTGTATAGAAAGCATAAATAGTTATTTATGCAACATTTGTATAATAAGGGGTATTAAAACCCGAATGTGGGTTTGTGATAGTAGTCACATGAGTGTTTTAATACCTAATTATGTACAGTTGCATACAAGACTTTATCTACACCCATGATATGAATCCTGTATAAAAGGTTCAACCGTTTTTTTTGCAATACTAATATCGAATAAAAATGGCGGCCGGTGGGATATGACGTGAATTCGAATAACGTATAAGTTCTTTTTTTAAATTACGGCGCTGTGGTAGTCAAACGCGCATGCATGACCATTTTCTTTTTTTGAGAAGGAGTTGCATAATGAAATTTAGTACATCATTATAACACTCGTTTGGATGATATTATAGTTACTATGACACTGGTTGTTTTAATGTTGGCCATAAGCTAACTGTTTCAGAAACTTTTATAGAGGATTTATTTTAATATATATACATTTCACAGGCTGAGCACATTTTATTATTGTTAGTGCGTAGGTCCGCTTGCACCATAAAATATTAAATATATTTAACGCTTAACGTATTTACCACAACATTCTGTCGCTACCAACTTCGAAACTAGAACGATGTTTCAAATTAATTTAGCATTAAATGTGTTTATGTTGCAGCTATCTGGTTAAATTAGTCGTTTAGTTAATCGCCTAGCCTTTGGAAGTAGTGCTCGCCTCGCTTGGCTATCTCGATTCGCACACGGTTGATCACAGTTCTAACCTAACCCATTTGGTCGGGGTGCTCTGGCTTAGTTACTGCGACCAATTCGGCTCGCGCGTGATTGCTTACAGTTCCAAACTAAACCATAATTGAATATCATTCAGGCCGTTAGTTGAACGGCCACCGTTTAGTTAAAAGGCTAATGGATAATTAAACCACTTGGCTGCGACATTTACACTGCGCCAAGGATCTTTTTGCGCTCGAATGACGTTAAGTGGAAGGCGCCAGGGTAACAGATAAATTCCAATTTTCTTACGTTGTTTACACTGATATTTCATGAAATATTCATTCAATAGGGTTATTTGAACTTATAGAGTTATATTAAAGACTAGCTTCTGCCCGCGACTTCGTCCGCGTGAAATTTCACCCTCCCCCCCATTCACCCTCTTAGGGGTGGAATTTCGAAAAACCCTTTCTTAGTGCACCCCTAGACCTCATAAGGAACCTACATGCCAAGTTTGGAATCTCTAGACCCAGCGGTTTGGGCTGTGCGTTGATATGTCAGTCAGTTAGTTCTCCTTTTATATATATAGATTATAATTCTGTAAATACATACTTGTTACGGTCGCGAATTATATTTTGTTCGACATACTACCTGACACTGTCCTGTCAATTACAAAACAACGGGATAAAATTTTAATTTCGTGGGCTATCTTGGCGCTTTCCTTAACAGGGGGCGCTGTTGGCAAACTGAATAAATAGCGCGATATTGTTTCGTGAAATGTATCGAAAGAACAAGATGGCGGCGCTAGTTCCGATTTTGGCCACGCGTTAAAGGAACCTTGTAATCCAGCTTTATTTAGGTGCATGCGGGCCTGGGTGTGCTGAGGCCGTGCAGCATGCGTGTAGCTCGTCACCTTTACATTGTACGGCATGCGCAGCGACGCCGACGCGCGCTTCAGGAAGCGCAGCACCAGCGCCGCGTGCGCCACGCCCAGCTCGTTGGACGGAGACGACACGCGCTTCAGGACGTGCGTCAGGAACAGACCGAAGGCGCGCCGGGCCTCGCCCATGCTGGGGCAACACGACATCAGATAAATTAAATATACTTATTCACCACATCAATACTTGGAAAGAAGGTTTAGTGGTGTAGAGTACAACAAGTACTCTAGAATGATCTAATGTACTCACGTGAGCTTCATGCCCTCCATGAGCTGCCTCTTCACCAGCTCCTTGGCGCGGCGCGTGTCGTGGTGCTGCGGCGTGGTCTCTCCCAGCCACACGGCAGGAGCCTGGCAGGTTATGCTCACTGCCTCGTAACGTTTTAGCCTAAAGACAAAAGATTTATGTAATACTAAGCCACAAAATATAAAGTTCTGCAGAAATTGTGCAAAATATTAAAAAGGGGTGACAGTACTTATGAATGTGATCAACTTTTGCTACGGAACCAACTCTCAAAGATCGAGAACAAATCTGTTTGTCCACACAATGTAAAAAAAACAGCGGCACTCCGGGAGTGCCGACAGAAGTGAAAACAAAACAAAAACAGAATACTTTACCATCACTCACTGATATATCGGATATACATACATTAAAACCGAGTACATCCCGAGGACAGCCGAACACACCCGAAGCGGTGTCAGTTACGGTAACAGTGGCGCGAATTCAATAGTTTTTCCCATCTCAAAAAAATGCCCAACGCGCCTACAGAAGTTTTCACTTCAAAAATTTAATCTTTACAAACAGCTGATTTTTTCTTTTCCTTAGGTATTTCAGTATTGGAATATATTTTACTTAACCCCGCGCGGTTCTCCAGAGAAACAACGCGACGTCACGCGACATGTCTGGCGCCATCGAAAACGATGGAGATGTTACACGTGTCGTAAGACTTTATTTTTTGGGCTTACCTCTGTGGCGTATCTGTCAGGCTGGTGGCGACGGTGGCGTGTTGGAAGTGCGGCAGTACGTGGGAATGTACCAGCAGGTTGTAGTTGTGCTGAACCACCTGGTACGGGATGTTGTTGTTCAATGATGTTGAGCACACCGGGATGCCTGTTACTGGATCTGAGGGTGTTAAATATTTACATATCATCATCATCATCATCTGCCTAGCCTTATCCCAACTATGTTGGGGACGGCTTCCAGTCTAACCGGATGCAGCTGAATACCTGTATTTTACATGGAGCGACTGCCTATCGGACCTCCACAACCCAGTTACTGGGTAATACGATACCCTTTGGTAAGACTGGTTGTCAGACTTTCGGGCTTCTGACTACCCGTAACGACTGTCAAAGATCCACGAATGACAGCCGGGACAAACGGCTTTACGTGCTTTCCGAGGCACGTTAAATATTTACATATCATGGCACCGAATTGAGTCTTAAATAAGAGTTTTAGTATTAGATTTAATTCTACATCAATAATGTAACACTGTCAACAGTAAGCCCGCTTGCATCACACATCATTTAAAACTTTTAGTATTAAATTAACTGAAAATATCGTTCTATTTCTTGCAATCGTTTGGAAGTTGGCAGATATAGAATGTTTTGAATATGTTTAGCGCTAGATGTTGTAGTTGTATACAGGGAATTAGCTATAATTGAATTAGCTAGTGAAACTGTGCAGACTTCCCTCGGCAAGTTCCCTCGGCTAATTTAATTTGAATTTACATCGTTATCAATGCAAACAATGACACGACATATTACTGAACATCTGTTGGTACCTAACTTGCGTTCGCGATTTATTTGCCAAAAATGAATTAATGGAAAAATAACTTTAATTCCAACACAATAAAGTTCAGTTTACACTACAACCACAAACATTTTTATCATTTTGTCAATAGTGCTAGTCACTCTGAAATCAACTTAATTAACATTGAAATAAAGTTGATATTTGTTTAACTTGAAATAGGGTGAGAGTGCAGTACTGCGCACTTTTACTATAAGCGAACCGAACGTCGTCGTCACAAATGAACGAGTAGTTCTAAATCACATACCTAAATATTGCGAGTACTTCTGCCACGAATTCTGCGAGGGGAAGATCCTCACGAACCCCCCTCGCCGCGCGTACTGCGCGCGCACGGCCCGCACGAGGCGCAGCTCCTCGCCCGTGAGCGCGGCCAGCGCGGGGCCCGCGGCCGCGGGGCCCGGGGCCGCCGCCGCCGCCTCGGACGACTGGCGCTTGCCGCGGATGAACATGTTCTCGGCTGAGTGGACGCGCCGACACTGTATAACCACCAAATCATATTTTTACCTGTCAGACCGTGCAAAGTAAATCTACTAAAGCTTTCTCTGACAATTGAAAGATTAGTCTTCAGTCTAAATTATAGGCAAAATACACGTGCTGCTTAATTATTCTTAGAGATCACTGACTGACAGTGAAGGGAAACATCGTGAAGAAACCCTGGACTTCGGTCTGAAATCACCAACCCGCACTGAGCCAGCGTGGTGATCAAGCTCAATCCTTCTCTGTATGAGAAGTGGCCTTAGCCCGAAACCCGGGACATTACAGGCAAACAAAAACACGTGAATGCAGACTAAAAGTCAGACAATTTAAAAGTATTCATGAATGGCGACTTCACAACTCAAAAACCATGGGCAGTTAGCTCCGCTATCATTACCTTGGCTATTATTTTACCACGAAATTGTGAATTACATATTATGAGTCGATCCGTGTATATAGCAATAGCAAGCGCAGCGTGTGTAGACCTCGACTAGGTGGGCCGAAGACCAGGTAGAAGTTATAGAAATCCTTTGGAAGCACAGGACCGATCGGTGTGACGATGTTTGGGAGCGACCTATGTCCAGCAGTAGTTGTCTTTCGGCTGTAAAACAATGACGATCGACGAGGTGATGATAAACTTACCGCGCCGATGCGCATCTTGAGCGAGTTGCTTTGCGCGGAGATCTCGGTCTTGCACATCGGCACAGCGGGTAGACCCACCAGGGTTAGTGTATCAGCTAGTAGAGCTGACTTTACTCGCGCATCTAATGGACTCTCGCACGCTAGGCTGGGTTAGGAATACCATAGATATATCAGAGATCGGCAACCATGACACAAAAACGAGACCAAAAATTACGTCTAACCGTTTGGATTATACTGGGGAGGATAAAAAAATCCTCATATACCGGCTGACTTTTTGAACGGTGAACGGAGTAGAAGCACAGACATTTCTTTTATTATTTTCACAAAAAAGAAAAGTAATAAATCGACAAGTAATATAAAAACTTAAAGGCACTTTTCTACGCGCAGAAATTATCATTGAATTCGTAGCGACACTAAATTTTATTATTGAAGTCCATCGGCCAGGCTTCAATCAAAGGATTTAATGTAAAAAAAAAAAAAAATTAAAAAAATTAAATCGACTACAAAAATAAATTAACTCAAAATTATGAAATAACTAATTTCGGAAGTCGGCCTCTTGGGATCCGTATTTTAGTTTTAGTTTTTTGCCACCGACTTCCGAAATTAAAGTTATTTCATAATTTTGAGTTAATTTCTTTTTGAAGTCATTTAATTTTTATTTCGTAATTTTTAGTTTTAAGTAAAAACTGGAATATTTTTTTGTAATAAGTAGGTAATAATTTTGTTGTAAATATTGCACTAGAATTTGACCAAGGTTTTGAGATGTTTTCCCTTTGACACTACACCCGTAGCTCGTATCAATAAGCCAGGCCGTCACACTTACAAGTATTAGTCCACATCTTGAAAATTACTAAATCGATTTTAATGAAGCTTGCACTGCTCTCAAAGTTGAAGTAAATGTAAGACAATAAAAAAAATTTATCAGCATTCGATTAATAGTTGCGGTGAAATGCGTGGACAAACAAACATACATACATCTATAAAACTTTATATATTTGTTTGGAAGCCCTAATAGATTGTCATATGTGAATATATTGCAGTTCCAATAATATTATTTATTTATTTATTTATATTTATATATACTTTATTGTACACCAGAAAAAACATTACAATAAAACGATGGTTCACATAAAACATACAATGGGCGATCCTGCATACTTATCTCTTTTGTTGACTGTACACACGGCTACACATCAAGCTATACATTTCCAGTTTTAGCTGAACTCGCATTTTATAGGTTTTTAGTACAATCAGAAGTCAGCTTATACTGGTTATGTGTAGCCGTGCGTACAAAAATGTTACCTGGGCGACAAATTAATTTCCAACAGCCACGGCTTCAGCATGTCGTCGATCAGAATGTCATAGCCGAACAACTCTGAAATAAAAACGCCCATATTAACAATTTCACATTGCCTGCTACTTTGTGTCATAGCAATAAGCTCGGTTTTCATGTAATTATTGAAAGAAATGATTTTAGTTCGTTTTTTACCACAAAGTGAGCTCATATAGTTCGCGCCGATACATGGGTAAAATACAATATCAAAAAGGGATTGAAGATTTATATATGAAGCCTGGCATACCTACGTCGCACCATTTTGTTTTTTTTTTTCAAAATAGCGGCCACGCATGTTATCTATATAAATCGATATCAAATTAAAAAAATATGGATACCTTCTGATCAACTTTGAACGTTATACTTATATCGGAAATGTGACACTATCGGCTTTGGTCTTATTATGTTTTCTGTTTGCATTGATGTCAGCTATCGATTTATATAAGGTTCAAGCGTGGCCGCCATTTTGAAAAAAAAAACAGTGGCGCTCCGGGAGTGCCGACAGAAGTGAAAACAAAACACAAACAGAATACTTTGCCATCACTTACTGAAAACTCCGTGCCTCGGAAAGCACGTTAAGCTGTTGGTCCCGGCTGTCATTCGTGGATCTTTGACAGTCGTTACCGGTAGTCAGAAGCCCGAAAGTCGGACAACCAGTCTTACCAAGGGGTATCGTATTACCCAGTAACTGGGTTGTGGAGGTCAGATCGGCAGTCGCTCCATGTAAAATACTGGTATTCAGCTGCACCCGGTTAGACTGGAAGCCGACCCCAACATAGTTGGGAAAAGGCTAGGCAGATGATGACTTACTGACATATCGGATATACATTGAAACCGAGTACATCCCGAGGACAGCCGAACACATCCGAAGCAGTGTCGTTACGGTAACAGTGGCGCGAATTCAATGGCTTTTTCCCATCTCAAAAAATGCCCAACGCGCCTAAAGAAGTTTTCTCTTCAAAAATGGCGGACAGGTAGGAATGCCACCAACCTTAAAAGCCCTTTAATAAAGTGGCAAAACATCACAGACGCGATGAATAAAACATTTTTTCTAAACTTATATTTCCCAAGTAATTACAGCTGGAATTAAATTATCTGGAAAATAACCGTAGTTACCGATATGGCCTGCAGAGTAAGCAAGCTGAAATGGCAGTGGCCTGGCCATGTCGAAGGACCCATGGCCGGTGGAGCAGTCGAGTCCTGGAATGGATCCCGTGTATCGGCAGGCGTAGTGTGGGACACTCCCTACAGATGGACCGACGACCTAAAGGTGGCTGGACCAGACTGGATGCGAAAGGCGGAGGACAGGGTGGTGTGGACGACGTCTATGTCCAGCAGTGGACTGCGATAGGCTGAGTTGATTGACAGCCGGGGTCAACAGCCACTTATAATTATGGAGCTTTGGAATTATCAAAAAAAAAAAAATGCTATTAGATGCCTCATACAGATACTCTTAATATCTGTGAAGTTTCACTAATTTAGTTTAATAAATAACAGTTGTGACGAGTACTTACCAAAGCAGTTAAAGAAGTTGGGTACGAACACCCTGGCTGCTGCAGTGATGGTCTGCGCCGAAGACAGGATGGACTTGACCACCAGGTCCTCTATAGCCGCCATCAGGGCCGTGGTGTTGCGACCTTGTTTGCGCAGGTGACGTAATAACGCTGAAAGGGTCCACTTGTGTCCTATGTTGCCAGCGTTTGGGTCGTCGCATCTGTTAGAGTTACCATACCAGTCAGGTCGATATGACACTCCAGATTTTTTGGACACTGATTCATAGGGAGCTTATTTTACATACTGGGGAAGGTAATTAAAAGAATCTATAAAAATAACAAAATTAAAACCTAACTTAACTAAAACTATACAGAAACAAAAATTAGCGTCGAAAAATTCATCCGCATCGCTGTCGATTGGTAATACACCCAAGAGGCTGGCGGCATTACCACGTTGTATGGCAATGCTTAGCCTTTGGCCAAGATTTTATTAGTTATTTTTATTAATTAATTAAGTATTAGTCAATTAGTTATCATTTGCTTATAGATCTTAAAGAATCTATGGATTGACATAACTTTTTTCTTAGCAGGACATGATCGTCATCAACTGGATAAAATAATGGACGAATTAGCGGGGTACGGTCAGGTAACAATTTGACTTTGACAACGCCTTTATTTCAAAGCAATACGGGTGGTTTTCGGTAGTTCTAGTATTACTACTGACGTGCTTTTAAACGTACTACTTAATTATAAAACTACAAATTAGCCAGAATTCACTCACTTGATATAGTCCGTATGGTACTTATTGATGCTGTAGTTACACAGGTGCATACAGGGGTTCCAGAGATTCTTATTACTCTTGTCATACTTGACGGTAGCGAACCGCACCAGTCCCTCCTCGTACAGGTATATGAGGAGAGGGTCGATGGAGGTGAGGCACACGTAGAGACGGAGGTCGCATTTGTGGCCTCCGATTAGTAGAGGCTTGTCTATGTACTTGGCTACAACGACGTTCTCGCCTTTTGGGATTTGTTCGGGCTGGAAAATTAAAGTTGGTTGAAGATGTTTGGTTTTAATAAAACATTGTGAAGATGCTTATCTTGATAGTTACTGTTCATTAGTAGTCAGTTGCATCGGGTTAGACTGGAAGCTGATTCCAACATAGTTGGGGAAAGCTAGGCAAATGGATTACATTGCTACTTACAGTATTAACAATATAAATCCCTCGCCCCCTACTCGAAGCAGCTGGCTTCACGATCCAAGGTCCTTTAGTCCGGTAATGGGTGCTACAGAGGTCCTTAAACTCTGCCGGCATCAGGAACGTGGTGGGGATGAAGTCGAACTGCTTCAGACCTCGGAAGTACTGCATCTTCTCTAAGTTCTTGAAGAGTTTGTCTTTGCGAGTCAGCTCGTATGACCTGGAAGGGGAATGGCATTTATAAGAGAAGGTGGCATCCAGATTATGTTATGTACAGTAGGCTCCAAAAGTCCATAGGCAAAGTCACAAAGCAATAGCTTGACGTTTAGTTTGATTTACGACCTTCTTTTAATGAGTAATTAGACACACACATTCGCATATTACTCGAATATAGTTCCGTGTCATGTTCGTCTTGTTCACATAGTTCGTAAAACTTTATGATTATACCCACAGAAATCTAAATAAATAAAACATAAGGTAGACAGATGCTTAACTCATTCACCGCTAGTCCCCGACTAAATAGAATGTTGTTGCTTCTTGGTTGGTGGATAATTTGATATGTGAAGTGTGTTTAATCTATTAGCGTTGTTGTAGTTCATTTTGAAATGCAAGCAAATTTAAATATCGAGATGATAGCTGATATTATCGCGCTGCGTAAATATGGACTTATTATTATATCACAAATATTTGATGAAACCGGACTGACTGAGTGAGTATTATGATTTCATTATTTTATCGAACATTTATCTAATTAAAGTATAAATGATGATCCTTGTAGTTATTTTTTTAAACGTTTTATATTTACCATAAGCCCTAAATAGAAAAAAAAAATATTTCCTAAAGTTTATTTATTTACTTTTGGAATGATGAATATAATATTAAGCATAATTATAATATATAATCATTTTGTAACATTTCTATTTTCAAAATAATTTTATTTCAAAATAGTAATATTATTTTATAATTTTGCTAGTAGCCTAACAGTATTCCTTTTTTGTTTTAGAGAAATTACCTACTGTGAGTCGGAGGGTCAAAAGATATAAGGAAGAGGGTAGCCTTGCCAGTCGAAAGCGAAGTGGAAGGCCCAGCTGGTCAGTGAATATGAAACAAGTGGTTTCCGAGATATTTTGCCGAATTATTCAACAAGTGTTTACGAAGCGTTCGCCGTGCAAACGAAAACCAGCTCAAAAACATAATATTTGATTGGAAATAATAAACAAGAACATTTATACAAAGTATTAAGTTATAAACTTGATTTTAGTAATATTAAAATAAAATTGTGTCATATCCGTATTAATAAGGATTATTTTGAGGTTTAGTTTCAATCTTCTTTTCATAATGAAAATGAATACTTAAGCTATAACCGCAATAAGTCCTAATAATATGACTGTTTATAACGAATAAACATTTTGAAATCACTTAAGTATAAAACATTTTTATTTTTAACCCCATATAACATAAGCATAAAAATATAATAATAAAAACATAAAAATTATTACATTATTATTCTCCTTTATTATCTCAATTGAATAACAAAAAAAAAAAAACGGAAAAAGATAATTGTTGAAAAGAAAAAAAATAGTCTCATTTCGAGATTGGAACCCAGACTTTCACGTTTGCTAAACCATTAGGTTACGTTACCAGCTATCTATACTTGCTATGATGAAGTGAATTTGAGCAGTAGTATGAACCCACCAAGGTTATGTGTAATTACGTAGTACCGTGTGCGTAAAAGCGACGATATGTTTTGTTTCGTTCGACGCTAGGACAGTAGAAAGATATTTATGCTGTGACGCTCACGCTAGCCAATGCGTGTTCGACTTACACACACAGATGTGGCCTGCGGCGCGAGGGGGCCGGTATTATCACAGCAATTTGAACTTTAATATGCTTATGCAAAATTGATGCCTGACTGTACAAATAGATTGTGTTCGGCGAGCAGTCAGTATTGATCGCCTGCAAATGTTATGTCATTTCATAATAGTAAAATCATCTTATACTTAATGTTCCCACTGCTGGGACACAGACCTTCTCTCGGTGAGATGAGTGCGGGTTGGTATATGTCACATGTCTTCGAATTTTTGGTTCTAGTACATGCCGGTTTCCTCACGATGTTTTCCTTCGCCGTTTTGAGAGCAGTGGTGATGAAATAATTTACACAAAAAGCGCCTGTATGTCGTGGAGGCTCGTTTCTTATCTGGTCCGCATCTTACGCTTCAAGTCGCGAGTTCAAACCCAGCAATTACCAATGTGACTTTTTCAAAGTTATGTACAGACGCCAGCACATCAACCTACCCCAAACGGTCAAATTTGCCCAATCAATTTTGAACCTTATGCTATAGCAATAAAGTTGAAAATGTATTAAAGAAATTTGACAGATTGTAGTAGGTTGATGTGCTGGCGTCTGTACCTACTTTCTAAGTTGCTTAATTATTCATAGACATCACTGACAGTGAAGGGAAACATCGTGAGGAAACCCTGGACTTCGGTCTGAAATCACCAACCCGCACTGAGCCAGCGTGGTGATCAAGCTGATTCCTTTTCTGTGTGAGAAGTGGCCTTAGCCCGTAACCCGGGACATTACAGGCAAACAAAGCGCCTGTCTGGGTTCGAACCTACGACCTACAACTCGTAACACGTCACAGCCGTTACCACTGGGCCACCATTGCTTTTCACCGAACGCACCTCCTCCTGTGTTTGAAGTCGATTAAAAAAGAATTTACCTCGGGAAATGATTGACTCTCTGGTCAATGGACATGGATTGAAGGATGACGAAGGGGATCAGGAGTGAGGACCACATGAGCGTCCAACTTGTGCACTCTTCATCTTCCACTTGGACCAACCCGTGGGCATCCAGCAGGGTGCGGAGTAGGAACGCCGGCCTACAGTGAACTACTGTCAATATTCTTGAATTAGGGTTACGTATGAGAGTTGCTTTTTTATTTTTTACCCGACTGCGCAGCAGCAAAGACAGGCTTATGTTCTTCACGCGTATATATGTATATATGTATCTTGACATATTATAGTGACCTTATTGGCGATATTCTATAGAAAGTTCAGTTGCGTAGTACTCGCAACCGGCGTGCATGTATGATCTGAGGGACAATTCTCGTAATTTTAAGAACGTTCACAGTCTGATCTCAGTCTCAATCTGTCAAAAATACCTCTAATTTTCCTACATTTTTCACAAGCCTTTGACATTTATTTGTCGCAGAGATGAGACTGCGACTAGATTTTGAACGTTTTAAATTACGAGAATTGGCCTTCTGATCATATATGAACGTGAACGAGGCAAGAGGTAGGAGGAAGGATCGTAGCAGGTGGCCTTCTGTATTTTCTGCCCCCATTGAAGAAGGCACGAGTTTATGTATGTATGTGGTATTCTTTATGCCCTCAAAGCATCGTAACGGCTGGATGGATGTTTTTACATGAGGCGTCTAATGTCGGTCTACGATACGTGTATGTACGACCTTTGACAGTCGTTACGGGTAGTCAGAAGCCCGAAAGTCTGACAACCAGTTTTACCAAGGTGGTCGTATTACCCAGTATCTGGGTTGTGGAGGTCAGATAGGCAGTTGCGACATGTAAAGTAGTGGTATTCAGCTGCATCAGGTTATTCTGTAAGCCGACCCCAACATAGTTGGCAAAAGGCTAGGCAGATGATGATGATGATGAACTCAACAAAATGTAAGGAATAGTTGATTTTTCAATATTCCACTCGGATGAACCTTTGATGGAGATTAGGCAAGAGACTATAAAATATATCCACCGTTTTTACACTGCACCAAAATTTCGGAATCAAAGACCAAATTCAAAAATACTGACAGTAATTCACGTTTACATACACTGATCCTCACCTGGGGAAGTGATTGACTCTCTGGTAAGGCGACAAGGCCCTCAGGACATCAGGCTTGGGGTGTAACCCTGACCATAGGAGGTTGAAGTCCTTGACGTCCGCCATCGCTTCCTGAAGACCATGGGCTTGCAGTAACCGATGAAGCAGCTTGGTCTCCGTGTTTACCAGCTTATAGGTGATTTTGAGGAGTCGGGCTGGCATGTGGCTGCTTTCTAGGACCTGGTGGTGAAATTAACGGTTTTTTTTTTGTCAAAATTCGTTGTGTTCACATTGTCGAAGCTAATTACTTTTGGGATAGGTAAATGATGACTGGGTTGCGCAGCTAGCCCCAACATAATATCAGGAAAATACCTTCACCCCTAGTCAACGGGTACAGTAGTAAAGCGATTTTCGGGTGACCACTCAAAATCAGCGCTGTGCTGTGGGTCCATAGCACAGCATCATGCTTAGTGGAAGCCTTCTTATCGCTGTCACGACGTGCAGCTGCCATCAAATTTTTTTTTTGCGCTCGTAATTATAGATCTATTTTGTTTTTTAATCTTTCTTTATTATCCGAGTGAACTTATCTTTTTCTATGCAGGTGACAAGTGTGACAAATAAACCTAGTTTTCTTTCTTTTTTGGCGAAAAACACAGGTAGGTATTAAGTTTATTCATTTTCGACTATTTCAATGTAGCCAAAGTGTTTTTTTATGGTAGTGGACATCGCGCCGAGCTCTTTGCTAAAACAACCGGCAAAAAGTTGCAAAAAAAAAAAATTACCAGTTTATTTAATAAACACGGTGGCTACCTGAAAAAACTGTTCTAGGTATCCTCATTTGGAAGTTTATAGGATGTCAAGGCATTATGGCAATAATATAATATAACTATAGTCACCTACCTAATTTATATGTAATAAGGTAAATTAGTTCTTAAGGTTCCACCTTTTATTGCGGTAGACCCGTAACGGCTACCGAATGTGTTAATGTTGAGCAGATTTATTTTTATAAATATAGTGTTTGAGATTGTGGCTAAATAATAACAGCCGCACGGGTCGATCGATCAGGTTAAGCTACTCTTGCTGCGGCTGGTCCGTGGATGGGTGACCATCTTTACATTCCAAGACCCCTCCGTGCCTCGGAAAGCACGTTAAGCCGTTGGTCCCGGCTATCATTCTTGGATCTTTGACAGTCGTTACGGGTCGTCAGAAGCCCGAAAATCTGACAACCAGTCTTACCAAGGGGTATCGTATTACCCAGTAACTGGGTTGTGGAGGTCAGATAGGCAGTCGCTCCATGTAAAATATTGGTATTCAGCTGCATCCCGTTAGACTGGAAGCCGACCCTAACATAGTGGGGAAAAAGGCTAGGCAGATGATGAGTGTTTGAGATAGTTTGTTGTTTCCTTATCTTTCGATACCAAACCACAGAGAACAATATTTAAATTATAACAGTGGCATTATTTTGCCTTAACTTCCGATAATCTTTCAAATGAAAGGGTTAATAAAAATACGGGCATTAGTTTTTTTTTTTTTTTTTACCTTGACGCTCTCGACTTCTTTGACCAGGAGATGCTCCGAGTCATCGCTGTCGACTGGCGACGTTGCGCGCTGACAGACGGGAACTTTACGCTTGTGCTTTCCCTTGTTCTTCTTGACTTTTTTATCGTCTTTACTATCTAGAAAATTTACTGTCAAATAAGTTTCTAGGGACCGAAACCTATGCTAATCAAATTATACAGGGTCAAATTAAATTAGATACCAACACTCCGCAGACGTGACGGGTCGATATATCTGAACAAGATAAAACAAACGAAGACTGATTTTCTCAACTTATACTTCAAGCAACAGCACTATCAGCGGCCATTGACTCCCAAAAACAATCCTAACTAATATTATAAATGCGAAAGTAACTCTGTCTGTCTGTCTTTCTGTCTGTCGGTCTGTCTGTCTGTCTTTGCTTCACGCCTAAACTACTGAACCGATTTGTGTGAAATTTGGTACAGGCATAGTTTGGAACTTGAGAAAGGACATAGGATAGTTTTTATTACAAAAATAAAATAAAAAATAAAATTTAACATACAGCGCCATCTATTGGTCAAGAGTCCGCATCAATTCAGTACTGAAAATTCATCGGAAATCGGAAAAAAGTAAATAAATAGTAAAAAGGTATGAAAAAAATAATATCAATATAATAAAACTTTTAGTACAAAGAAAATGCCCGAACGGAGTATAGATAAATAATCCGAGTTGTCACTATGCTCGATAGATGGCGTTGGGATCGAAATAGATCGCGCTATGGTTTCGTTACACGCATTTGGTTGGGTTCCACATTTCATTTTTGAAGAGATCCCGCGAGATCGGGAACTATGTGGGTAAAACCAAAAATCTGCCGGAAGTCACTATTCCACGCGAACGAAGTCGCGGGCAAAAGCTAGTTATTAAATATTTTATTCTTTCATTTTATCGTGTTTAGATATCGATATCCATCACGTCTGCAGTTTCTCTAGCTAGTTTAATTTGACCCTGTATTATAGTGTTTTTGTCAACCAACCGCAGCAACACGAAGTGATTAAATTGAATAAGTTTTCGGTCACAGGGGTTGTGAACTTGGGACTTAAATAAGAGAGTACACAATGGTATATATCTACTAATTTTAGTGGTTCCATTCAACATAGAGCATCGTCGTAGTTTGTGATAACAATAAATGTATGATGAATTAATACATCGGAACGGCTATGTGTATGTTTTCCGTCCGATATAATACAATGCATTCTACTATACTCCATAGGTTTAGGTAGTTAAATAAAGGTAAACAAAAAAAAACCACGTGACTTAGTTAACCAACTAAACGTAATACCAGTCTATTCAGTTGTCATGCTTCGTTACAGCTGTACTCTTCAATTTAGCAACGTTATTAATTAATTATATCGTTATCTTTGATCGTTATTAATGAATTATAACGTTATTAATGAATTATAACGTTATTAATGAATTATAACGTTATTAATGAAAAAACGCTAACGTTGCTAAATTGAAGAGTACAGCTACGTTACGTTTAGTCGGTTAACTAAGTCACGTGGTTTTTTTTTTGTTTACCTTTATTTAACAACCTAAACCGATGGAGTATAGTTTACTAGATAGGTGCGCACGGCTACACATCAAGCTATACAAACCAGTATATGCTGACTTCTGATTGTACGAAACGCAATGTCAGCTAAAACTGGAAATGTATAGCTTGATGTGTCGCCGTGTGTACAAGGTATGCTTAAAGTGGAAACTAGATTGAGCCGGATCCGAGGAAAATTAACCATAATTTTAACTCCTCTCCGTTCAACAAAAACTAAATGACGGTGTCGGTTAATTGTCCTTCGCTTCAAATAAATGGAGAGTTAGTCAAACATGCATGTAGCTTCATTAACAATATTTACCTTTAGAACCTTGAGGCGGCGGTTCCTCCGGCGGCTTGATGTTAGCGGTAGTGTTCTCGATGTTCAGATGTTTCTTGAGCGTGATCTTGCTCAGGTCGTTGAGCACGTCCTCGATGTCCCGCTTGTGGTTCACCGGGTCCCGCACCTCGTGGCCCTGCTCGTCGGTGCACACCGTCTCGTGCATGTTCGTCTCGCTTACGTGTCTCACCACATAAGCAGACCCATGGTACTTATTGTTACTGGTCCCAAATGTCTCCATTACATCGTGCATTATATTCTTCGGTCTCATCGCGAAGGAATGCGGCTCCGCGACCAGTCTCCGCGCCATATTCTTAGCTTTGTTCAGTAGTATTGAAGTTCCTGTGTTGTTCCCTATTGTTTTGGTTTCCGACTCCACGGAAGGCGATCTGGTTGCGAGGACGCATGATCTGAAGACCAGAACTGCTCCCTTAGTGCCAATGGGTCCTCCGGATACCCAGTCTGCTACGGAACCCTCGTTTTCTTTGGCTGGGGCATCTTCATCGTTTCTTCTCATATTGTCTTCGTGCTGTTTATCTGCTGTCGTAAGGCCTGAGGTAGACGGATTCGAGGTGTCTGACGATACATGTGGACTAGAAAAGGGATTGCATTAAAAACATAATTATGTACTAAGTTACGTGTTAATTTGTCGAATGAATTGTGAATGAGCAGTCTGGATAATGTCTTGTATAAACGATGGATACCTTTGGTTCAGGAAATGGAGACTTAAAACTACTGTGGTAAAAATCTAGACGTACAGTGGCCTCTAAAAGTTAGTTGACATTTTTCCACTTTATCTTTGACACACCACATTATGATTTAAAATTCTAGTTATCTAAATGTTTGAACTGCTATATTGTTTAGGGTTCCGTACCAAAATGGTAAACAGGAACCCTTACAGTCTGTCTGTCACAGCTGGATATCTCAAGAACTATTAATGCTGCAAGAACTACTAAATGTAAAAAATACCCCCCCCCCCCTTTATCTCCGAAGTTTGCATACAGAAACATCTGAAATTATTCCATGTGATAGAAGTTTATGTAAAGATTACAGAAAAAATAAAACGATGTCTCTAAATAGCACACTTTTTCAGAAATCATCAACAAAAGTTACATTAGTTCCACTACGGAACCCTCGGTGCGCGATTACGACTCGCTCTTGACCGATTTTTATTGACTAATTCAACTACCTATGCTATGACTTATCATAAAACATAATCAAGTAATCCCTTAGGAGTACCTTTTTATTTTAAACTATAGCTTCTGCCCGCGACTTCGTTCGCGTGAAATTTTTTGTTCCCCCGAACCACCTCGTCGCATCGCATCGCCTGCCTGCGTTATTACTTAGTTTTCGCTTAGCCATAATTTCTGTTTTTTTTTTCTTTTTGCTCAACTCCTATTGGTCGTAGCGTGATGTTTAATAGCCTATAGCCTTGCTCGATAAATGGGACTATACAACAATTTTTTTTTTTCAATTCGAACCAGTAGTTCTTGAGATTAGCGCGTTCAACCAAACAAACAAACTCTTCAGCTTTATAATCTATACAAATAAATAAAATTGGAGTGTCTGTTTGTAATATTACAATAACCGCTTTTTACTAAATACATATGGCTACACGGTACATATACCAAATAACATTTTTTACAATTTTTGTCTGTCTGTTTGTTCCGGCTAATCTCTGAAACGGCTGGACCGATTTTGACAGGACTTTCACTGACAGATAGCTGATGTAATAAGGAGTAACTTAGGCTACTTTTATTTTAGAAAAAAAAATATTGGTTAGGATAGGATTTCACGCGGACGAAGTCGCGGGCAGCAGCTAGTATTAAGTATAGTGTAGCATAGTGGCATCACAGATGAACTGGAAAAATGTCAACTAACTTTTGTAGGCCACTGTAGACATGGCATGCAACTCTTATGTTAAATTAATTAACTTTAAAACTTTTATTATGCTAGTCCAACAACGTTCCTGCGTAAATAAAATAAGACAGTTTAAGTAAGTAAATAAGTTTTCCATAAAAAGCAAAATTCCCAACTGAAAAAATGGAAACTAGAGAACAAATTTCCTTTGCAAAAAAAAACATGCAGTCATACAAAAATCATATGTACATTCTATAAGCACATAGAAGCATTGCAACAAGCCATGGCAACATGTGGTCGCTATGGTCAATCAATGAGGTGATTGTGCCGCCTTATATGGTGAAGGCCGGTTGGTAGATAGGTAGGTTTTCTATTGAATCGGTTCGGTACATAGTTGCTTTTAAATGGCTGTTTGGTCGAGTACATAATATTGACATGTATTGTGTAGGTATATGTACAAAAGTCAGCCATATGTATGTTTAAACCTGGTAATCTCAAACACTGCTAAACAGATTTAATTCAAGTATTCACCAAAAGATAGCGTCTCCTATAAAAATTAATGGTGCGGTACCTTTTTACACTAGCAACATTTGATTTTAATGTCACTGTTTGTAGCATTACATAATTTAACTTTGTCCTCTTTACTTATTTGAAGTGGAAGTCACGAATAACGCATGGGACGGTTTAAAATAAGGCTACCTTATATCGTTTGTCGCAGAATACATCCACTGCAGAGGCGTTGCCGATATTAGTATTACGAATTTATCATTAAAAATTCTATACAGCGCTCTGTATCCTTTTTCGTACCGCGAGAGGAAAGGGTAATAAAAAGTTCAACAGTGTATTGAACTGTAGACAGGAATTGGTACGAAATTTAATTTGTTAATGAGTTTAAATAAACTCAACTTAGTCAGTATACAATGGCGGATCGAGCACTTCTGGAGAAATGGCATTGAATGGGTGTAGTCTAGTTTGTAACTGATGACGGCGAACTTTGTGTAATTTATATGTATGTTTTAGTATTATTCTCGAGTGATATTTGTCTTTATTGAGAATAGTTCCTTTAAACCTAAATAGCCTACCAGGGGACCGATTTTAAAGCGGCCAAGATCATGTCATACTCTGAGATGGCGGAAAAATTGGTGGATATCGGCAGAAAATGTGTACCCTTTTCTCAAGATGTCACGTTTATAAATTCTCTAAGGACCGAGCTCGAAAAGCTTTTAGCGAGCGGTTAGAAGTAGAGAAAACTTAGTACAAATAACTTGCTAAACAAAGATCATAGTCGCTTCTACTCGCAACTTCGTCTGCGTGAAATTTGTTTGACGGGGACCCACCCCATCGCATCGCATCGTACGGGACGTCGGGGACCCACCCCATCACATCGCATCGCCTGCTCGCGCTAGTACTTCGTTTTCGCTTAGCGTTCTTACTGTTACGCGCCACAATTAATGCCTGACCTTTGTTACCACTAGCGCCATCTAGTATCGAGTAGCAGAACTAGAGCTCTCGAGGCTTCTAGAAATTTCGATGGTAGAACTTTCTAGAACTATCGACATCTGGTCAGTCGGGGCCGGTATGTACTCGAACATTCTAGATGTTTCTACAGTAGAATGTTCTCGAACTGTCTGAGGCCCTATATAAGGCCGGCATGGTCCGCGACTGGGGCAGTATTGGTTCTGCGATACAAGCGATAACATTCGAAGCGATCTTCAAGTGCGACTTAAGAGTGATCAGTAGTGCGATTGTGTTTTATAATTAGTGTGTTTGTTTTATTGGTGTTATTTAATTAAAGTGTTTATTTTTGGTTATTAAATCGGCAGTTTTTATTGTCACGAACCCCAAGCTCGTAACAATTGGTGTCAGAAGCAAGGATTAAAATCATGCCGATTTTACCCAAAGACGACACGGAGGGTATCCGTACCCGGAGTCAACGCCAACAGGAGACGGACCAGAGACGTTTTGGTGGAGCTACGCCACAGATGTCGGAGGGCCAGCTGCCGACCATGGAGGCCGGCCCGTCCGCAGCTGCTCCAGCATCATCAGCACCAGATTTGGCTGCTCTGATGATGATGCTGCAGGAGCAGGCTCGCCGACAGGAGGAGCAAGCTCGCCGACAGGAGGAACAGGCTCGCCGGCTGGAAGAACAGCTTCAGCGCGATAAGGAGGAACAGGCCCGCCGTCAAGAGGAACAGGCTCGCCGTCAGGAGGAACAGGCCCGCCGTCAGGAGGAACAGGCTCGTCGGCTGGAAGAACAGCTCCAGCGTGATAAGGAGGAACAGGCCCGCCGACAGGAGGAGCAGGCGCGTCGCCAGGAAGAGCAGATGCTCCTTATGAAGGACCTTCATGCTACCTTCGGGAAAGACATGAAGGAGGTGAAGGATAAGGTTGCTCAACATGACAACCGCCTGTCCGAAGCTGAAACCCGAATCGACCAAGTGAATAATCGGGTTGACAACGTGATGGCTGACGTGAAGAAAACCGTGATGGCTGACGTGAAGAAAACGCTGGATTACCTTCATCTTGGGGATGGAATCGCAGCTCCCGTAGCTACAACACCTTCGCTACGTGGATTTAAAGTACCACCATTCGACGGAACTTCTTCCTGGTCGGCCTACAAAATCCAGTTTGAGGCTGTCATGAAGGCGAACGGGTGGAATGAAAGTCAGGCTATGACTGCCCTCACCCTAGGCCTGCGCGACCAGGCCTTAACTGTCCTGGAAGCTCTCGGTAAGGAAGTGACTTACGAGCAGCTCCTTGAGGCATTGGAGGCTCGGTATGGCGACGCTCACCTGGAACACGTGTTTCGTGCGCAGCTAAAGGATCGCGTGCAACGCAGTAATGAAAACCTGCAACAGTGGGCCCTTGAAGTAGAGAAGCTGGTTCGGAAAGCATACCAGTCTGTACCTGCGCTTATTCATGGGAACCTGGTGCAGGTATTCATCGATGGCATCCGCGACCTTGAAGTTAGAGCTGCTGTGAGGCTCGGTCACCACGGGACGCTTAAGGACGCCTTGGCTCATGCACTCGAGGTGGAAGCTGTGCGGCAGGATCATCGTTCCCATCGCGTCAGGGAGGTTGCAGCGGCTACAGTTCGCGACCGCAATAAAGGATACAGCCCTAGGTGCTACGGCTGTGGGGAAAGGGGCCACCTTCGATCCAGTTGCCCTAAGCGGACTGCAGAAAGAGAAGACGGCCGATCTCCAGAGGGCAGTGCGGCTAATAGCACCGCCCAGCACCAGCATCAGGGAAACGAGTAATAGCCAGGACTGCGGGGCGGGTGCTGGCTGATGTTCAAAGAGCCCCAAGGATTTCGATTACACAAACTCATGACGGGAACAGCTTAATCATCAAGGGCGAGGTCAACGGAACGCCTTGTAAACTGACCATAGATACAGGAGCCTCTCGTACGGTCGTTAGTTCGCAACTTACAAGTCGGTTCCTTGGGGACTCCGCATACAACCGAGAACGCATTCATTTGGTAACAGCCACCGGTCAGCGCATACCCGTCCATGGAGAGAAGAAGATGGAGTTGAGGCTAGGCAACAGATTCTACCTGCATAATGTCATCGTGGCTGATATAATGGACGATTGCATCTTGGGCCTTGACTTTATGAGGAAGAATTGTTGTGAGATTGACGTCAAGCAAGGTGTTTTGAAATGTGGACAAGAGGAACTTTTTATGGAAGGGGCGTTACCAGGGAATGTGTACAGCCTTAAGAAGATTGTACTTCCGCCGAGATCAGAAACGATGGTGCCGGTTAGTCTTCCTCGGAATCCTGGGCAAACTCATCGTTGTGTACTCGTGGAAAGGGTAGACAATGACCTTCCATGGAAAGTGGCACGAACTTTGGTCAGAGCCGCCGACATCTCAGGGGTACGTGTGCTGAACCTTTGTGATCAGGAACAGATTATAGAAAAAGGCACACTAGTTGGTACTTGCGAGGAAGTGGATTGGTTGCGTCGATGCCAATATCTATCGACAGGTACCCTCAGCAAGGAAGCACAAACAAAAGTGTCCACACTTTTAGAAGACTGCCGCAGCGCTCTGTCCCAAAATGAAATGGTCAAGGCGAAAAAGATGTTACTCAAGTACGCCGATGTTTTCTCGTCAAACGACGGTGACATTGGGAAGACTGGCTTAGTTCAACACAAAATACACACAGGTGAAGAATTGCCTATTCGTCAGCGGCCAAGGAGATTGCCGGTAGCACGTGAAAAGGAAGTGGAAACCATGATTGAGGGAATGGTGAAGGATGGTGTTATTGAACCTTCATCTAGTCCATGGTGTTCACCTGTAGTGCTGGTAAGAAAGAAGGACGGCAGCATGCGGTTTTGTGTTGACTATCGTCGTCTGAATGACGTTACGAAGAAGGACAGCTACCCTTTGCCAAGAATAGATGACACGCTGGACATGCTTACTGGGGTAAAGTGGTTTAGCACGCTGGACCTGAAAAGTGGCTACTGGCATGTTGAAATTGATCCTAAGGACAAGGAGAAAACTGCATTCTCGACAGGAAAGGGTCTGTGGCAATTTAAAGTTATGCCGTTCGGATTGTGCAACGCTCCGGCAACGTTTGAAAGACTGATGGAACTTGTACTAACCGGGTTAATTGGCGATGCCTGTCTGGTCTGCTTGGATGACATCATCATCGTAGGCCGTACGTTTGAAGAACATCTTCAAAACCTGGAACGCGTGCTCATGAAGATACAGAGTGCCAACCTCAAGTTGAGTCCAAAGAAATGTTCACTATTCAAACGGCAAGTTAGCTTTTTGGGGTATGTAGTGTCGGAGGAAGGAATCCGCACGGATCCAGAGAAAATCGCCGCTGTCAAGGATTGGCCAGTTCCAAAAGACAAGACGCAGGTCAGAGCATTTTTGGGTTTGTGCTCTTATTATCGGCGATTTGTTAAGAACTTTGCGGATATAGCCAAACCCCTGCACAAGCTAACCGAGGAGAAGCGACATTTCTGCTGGGATGAAAGTTGCGACATCGCATTCCAGGAGTTAAAGGACCGACTGTGCAAAACACCTATTTTGGGGTATCCTGATGCAGGCAAGGAATTTATAGTTGACACAGACGCAAGTGACATAGGACTTGGTGGTGTGTTGTCTCAACGGAATGGTGATCAAGAGGTTGTGATAGCGTACTTCAGCAAGTCGTTGTCAAAGCCGGAAAGGAACTATTGTGTCACGAGACGGGAATTGCTTGCTGTGGTAAAGTCATTGCAGCATTTTAGCAAATATCTTTTGGGGCGGAAATTCCATTTACGAACTGACCATGCTGCACTGAAATGGCTATTGCAGTTCAAGAATCCAGAAGGACAAGTTGCGAGATGGATTGAGCTACTGCAGGAATACGACTTTGTGGTCGAACATCGCAGCGGGAAATCTCATGGCAACGCAGATGCATTATCAAGAAGACCTTGTCCTGAAAACTGCAAGCATTGTACTAGGCAAGAGGGTAAGGAAGTGGTACCTGTGAGGATGCTCAGAACAGACCTCAGCGATGAGTGGAAGGAAAGGCTACAACGTGCACAGCAGGAAGATTCAGACCTCAAGCCGATTCTAGAGTGGATGAAGGCCAGTGTACCTAAGCCCAGATGGAGCGACGTCTCAGCGATGAGTTCGATCACAAAAAGCTATTGGGCCCAATGGGACAGCTTGGTGATTCAGGATGGAGTCCTGTGCCGTAAATGGGAAAATGCTCGGGGGGACAGCTGTCATTTGCAAATGGTTGTCCCTAAAGCTAAAGTACCGGATGTTCTACAGCTGTACCATAATGGTTGTTCAGGAGGCCATCTGGGAGTAAAACGGACTCTACTGAAGATACGAGAACGGTTTTACTGGGTCCACTGTCGGGACGATGTCGAGGACTGGTGTCGCAAATGTACGAGTTGTGCAGCTGTAAAGGGACCTCAGACTCGTAGTAGAGGTGCATTGAAATTGTACAATGTTGGTGCACCATGGGAGAGGATAGCCCTTGACGTTGCGGGGCCGTTTCCGGTAAGTGAAAGTGGTAACAAGTATTTCATGGTTGTAATGGATTACTTCACCAAGTGGCCGGAAGTCTTCGCCATTCCAAACCAGGAAGCTTCAACAGTTGCCGATAAACTGGTTCATGAAGTCTTCTGCCGTTTTGGAGTACCCTTGGAGATTCACAGCGATCAAGGAAGGAATTTTGAGTCCCAAATATTCCAGGAAACTTGCCGAGTAATGGGTACTCATAAAACGAGGACAACTTCTTACCACCCACAATCGGATGGAATGGTGGAACGATTTAATCAGACATTGGAGAGATACCTGGCGAAAGTTGTGGAAAATCGGCAACGAGATTGGGACAAGCACATACAACCGTTTTTGTTGTCATATAGAAGTGCTGTTCACGAAAGTACATCGGTGACGCCAGCTTTCGCAAACTTTGGAAGGGAATTACGGCTGCCTGCAGACCTGATCACCGGAATACCACCTGATGCCCCACGCAGTATAACCGATTATGCGAATGACTTGCGGAACAAAATGAATGACATATATGAGCACGTCAGACAATCGGGCCAGCAAATGTCTGAAAAGATGAAAACCCGTTATGACCGCAAAATGAACAATAAAGGTTTCGACGAAGGTTCACTAGTGTGGTTGCACAATCCAGTCCGCAGCAAAGGGAAATCTCCTAAGCTTCAAGCTAAATGGGACGGACCGTACCGGATTGTGACAAAGATCAATGACGTAACCTACCGGATACAGAAAGGTGTAAGAGGTACTCCTAAGATCGTCCATGTGGATCGACTGGCGCGTTATTATGGGGCCGATAATGCTCGGGACGAGCATGTCTTAGGAGAGGGCAGTGTTACGCGCCACAATTAATGCCTGACCTTTGTTACCACTAGCGCCATCTAGTATCGAGTAGCAGAACTAGAGCTCTCGAGGCTTCTAGAAATTTCGATGGTAGAACTTTCTAGAACTATCGACATCTGGTCAGTCGGGGCCGGTATGTACTCGAACATTCTAGATGTTTCTACAGTAGAATGTTCTCGAACTGTCTGAGGCCCTATATAAGGCCGGCATGGTCCGCGACTGGGGCAGTATTGGTTCTGCGATACAAGCGATAACATTCGAAGCGATCTTCAAGTGCGACTTAAGAGTGATCAGTAGTGCGATTGTGTTTTATAATTAGTGTGTTTGTTTTATTGGTGTTATTTAATTAAAGTGTTTATTTTTGGTTATTAAATCGGCAGTTTTTATTGTCACGAACCCCAAGCTCGTAACATTACTAACTTTTCTTCTTTTTGTTCCGCTCTTTAGGGTCCTGGCATGATGTTAATAGCGTATAACCTTCCTCAAGAATTAGGCTATCAAATGCTAAAATATTTTTTCAAATCCGTCTGGTAGTTCCGGATATTACCCCTCACATACAAACTTACAAACAAACACATTTTACCTCTTTATAATATTAGTATAGACAGCTGTTTTCCAGTCAGGTTATAACTGAATTACCTATTGCACCTAGACTAGACATTTCACCCACATTTCTCCTATTCTACAACTGTCTGTAATAGAAATCTTCACCACATTAATTTGCCTGATTACTAGATTCGTATGCAACACATTTTGATTGTCCCATTTGGGCGCCAAATCGCCAGTCAGCCCATGCTCAGAGAATTTATGGCCAAAGCATTTGTCGTTTGGCGCCAGGTTACGAATAAATTCAGACTTCGGCACGCAAACTTACAAACAAACCAAAACAAGTGTAGTACCTACATAACCGTCGAACTTTATGAATGCAATCTATTTCAAATTCTGATCGAATGGAACCAGTTGTTACCGATAGTATTTTGCATATTTCAATATTAACATATACTGCATCTATTGCTGAAATTCTTGGATCACTTATATGTTTTTTGTAGGCATAATTTAAAGGGCTTTTAAGGTCCGTGGCATACGTACCTATCTGCATGAAACCTAAATCAAATATATGGCTGCCATTTTTAAAACAATAACAGCCAGTTTAATAACTGCAAAAGCCCCACTTTACAAAACAAAAAAGTCATGGGGACGGCTAAACTTAAAACTATAAATTAACCTTTTGTATTAAAATTTAAATTAATTGTAGTATCAAAAATTTAAATTTCATAAACTGTAAATTAAAATCCCACCAAAAACATTTCATGTAAAGTAGCTTGCCAAGACTTTCAACGCTTTCACTGTTAAAAGTTACCAGATCTAATGTAGAGCCAAACCCATAACTCTACAAACTTTACATCTTGGTCAAATGTATGGCTTTAGCCTAAAGATTTCATTTCAAAAACTTAATACTTAGATTTGGGGGCACCAAATCTAAGCCACAAAAAACGGCTCCATAACGCTAAATCAGCCATCATTTAACAAAACACGCATATTAAGTGTAAAATTATACGTAATCAATAAAAAATCGTGTCCATCTACCGTGACGGGTGAAGGCAGACCAATAACCCTAGGGTTGGTTTGCCAAATGAGAGTAACCTTAGCAACGCGTACCTACATCTATCGATCGCCGGTTTTATGGCCACATGGTGAGGGAGACACCCTTGCTTTTGGGGTGAGGATACGGTGCTAGGTTTAAAAATATTTATATTTTTTGGTAACGTGAATTTATTGGAGTAGGCGATCAATTTTATTGCTTTGTTTATTATTAGTTACACCTACTATTTTTATTTTTTGTGTATTATTATTAGTTGCACATACTATTGTTATTGTTTAGCTATAAGTCTTCCAAAGAGTCAATGGTGTTTATCTTTTAACTTAATTTCGACTTTCATTTTATTTGTTTACCAATCAGATAGATAGATAGAAATTAGCTAGCGAAACTCCGCAAAAGTGATGGGATCAATAATTATTAAAACAAGAAAAAACATTGTGATTTTTTTAGGGTCAATGCCCGCTGGTGGTGGCATTTGAAGTGTGAGTTGATAAAATTTGCTTTTATCGTGTTGAGATATCGATACTCATCGCGTCTGTGAAGTTTACACAAAAAGACTGAATTTTAAACTGATATTTTAAGTGACTACACTATGGGCGGTAGATGACTCCAAAAAAAACATCATCAAATTAATTTCTTTTTTGTTTTATTATTAAAATTAACTAGCGAAACTCCGCAAACGACCGACCCATAACGTCTGCGGAGTTTCGCTAGCTAATTTCATTTGACCCTGTATTAGTCTTATTATTGTGCTCTCAGTCTTCCTTCACCAAACACAATACTGTTAAAAACAAATTCTGTATTGAAACTGCCGTGTGATCCTAAAATTATACAGTAAAATATCCTACCCATCACTGCCGCGTGCCAAACCCACGTTGGACCAGCAAAACCGACGTTTAAAATTCTCTTTAACAAACAGGCACAATTCTATTCCTTTTTAAACCAAGACCAAAAACAGCTGCGAGGCATACACTCAGCCTTCCGCTCCGCTCATCAATGAGTCACCGGCTCAATATATCGTGGCGATTTCCGATGCAAGCTAAGATATTCTGCAGCGCTGTCAGAACAATGTGCATGTTTCCCGACCTACTGCTATTTTCGTATAATTTCGCATTAATTATCCGGGGCATGTTATTATAATGTTGTTTATAAATACTTATGTGATTACGTCATACAAGCCCTTAATAATAGAACTTAGCTCAAGTATTTTATTTTCTTTCGCTTCTAGTTCTAAAAATAATTTATGGTAGGTAAACGTTGCTCAAGTTGCGTAATTTTTTTTTCTCTCAAGTTATTACACTTTTTGCATATTGCAGCGGCTCAGCCGCAAAAACAATCGTTAGGTATTTTAAAGTAATCTATGTAATTCTCTTTTTTACGGGTTGTTAACTGGGCGGAAGGTTTTGTTATTAAACTTCGTAAGAGTAATCACTATAAAACGAAAGCTTCAAGTGTAAATATGTAAATGGTACCACATAAGGCCTAACAAACAAAAGTTGTACATTTGGATATAGTGCTATGTCAAGTCGCTAACACCAACTGACGAAGTTTTCCACAGTAAAACAATTTGAAATTATTTTGACGCACATGACTCAAAAGTTACGAATTTTAATTCAAAACGCAGACTTGCACGAGGCCTTGAATATCAACAAAAAATAAAATAACGCAATCTACTTAAGTCCTGCTTAGTAAGTCAGTATTCTTAACTTTTATAAGAGTTACGGGCATTTTATTGATAAAAACATGACTTAAAACCTCAAGAATTAAAAAAAAAAAGTTATTTGAGATCACAAAAACTTCTAAAGTTCTTATTAAAAAAGTATCAGAATAAAACCAACGTAAAATACTCACACAAAAACCATAATGGCTATTTACACCGACCGTGTTGAGTCAGCGTCCCAAATAAATTCGCGTTCGTAGTAAATAAACAATGATCGCGGGAACAATGCGTCCGTCACGGTTGAACGATGCACACTGACTGCACAGAGTACATTATATTAGGTACTGACTGGTGATCGGTAAATGAATTGACAAGTTTGTTAGCGCGACTATGTAGGGATAACTTTTTGATAAGGGCTTGAAGCAGACATAACTAACTCAAACTCAAAACATTTATTTCAATTAAAAATTTACAGGCAATTTTGTTTTGTCAAAGGAGTCGGTCAGTTGGAAAGATGAAGCTAGTTGCCCATTCCAAAGGGTTGTAGGTTCCTATGGCGCAGACAGAACGGACAAGAAACTCCATATGGACACGCTTCTAAGAAAACTAGAAGAGAAATAGGTATGGTCAAGGTTTTCATAGGCGGACTGTACGATAGAGTTTTTGGGTATTTTTTTAGATTTAGACGAAACGCAGCAAAAGCAGTGAAACACCTAATGACCGAAGCAGGTGGCGTGCTGTACTTTCTGCGTACCCCCCTAGGAAAAAGGCGCGAGTTTATTTTATGAGTAGCACCTACTTGTTTTACACAAAAAAGTATGTTTTCTGCCAGAAACAAGAGCAAAAGGTTATTTCATTTGAGGTGTTCGTATAATCGTGTTACCCGAATTGAACGCGAAAAAATACAAGTTGAAGCCCATTTAGAGTTCATTCACATGTAGGAATGGACCTAGTATTTTCTTTTCAGAACCGTTTTTCTGTCTGTCTTATCTTATTACTTAATTTCAGAGATAGTCTTGGCAGATAACGCTATAAAACGCTTGCACCGCCATTTTGCACGACTCATAATGCGAAGCATTAGTGCTTTACGATCGATTTTTTTTTATTTTAGAAAAAAACTGTTCATAAATTCGACGCGGACGAAGTCGCGAGTAACAGCTAGTTAATTTATATAGATACTGTAGACACACGAAACACTGAATAGGGAAAAAAATAAACATACAGCAAAAAGTGGGCTTGAGATACGAATTGAAAATGCAACAAAAACTCAAGAGTGCCAACTTCTGTTTTTAGGCTATACAATAAAACGGTAGTTCCGTGTCGAAATGGGAATCGAAGCCACGGCCCGTATCGCAAAAGCCAATCGTTCTTTGACCCCTGAGTTGTTATTTCGCCATTTCATCTCAGGGGTAGACAGTACACACACACAGGACAGGGGGTGGTGGTCAGTAGAGTAGGTAGCAGATAGGAAATGTCGACTCTATCCAACTTTTTTTTTATATGACTTGTAAAAGTGATTCCGATATCCGACTAACAGAATTAACTATTTCACAATTTCATTTCATATCAGCCACGAGCCGACCACAATTAATTTATGAAAAACATTGAATTTCATAATAAAACCTTAATTTTGTTAAATCCGCTTTCGTGCACAATTCCCATAAATGTCGTTACAGCAAATACTGACTGATCTAAAAAATTGGGGATCATTACTTCTAAATAGGTCGCGGAGTAACATTTTTGCATCTTAATTATTTCCTGAATACCGAGTTACCTCTTGTCAGTAAGGTTTACCAATATTTTTGTGTTGCTGATGACCCACTTTCCGTGACCTCTTCGTCTTAGACTCCTTCCGAGGATGGCATGAATATCGGTCTAATAAAGTCGACTTTAAGCCTACGGCTTTCGTTCAATTAACTTCTGTTCGAGGAGAGCCGAAAACATTGCAAGAGCCAATTATTTTTAAAAGAGAGATTCCTAACCGTGAAGTTTCTTGCCGGCTCTTCTCTATAGGAAACGACCAATTGGAACCGTGCACCTAGCTTCTGACGTTTCATAAGTGCCTATTTAGGTTTATGTGAAACAAAATATTTTAATTTCGTACACTTGCGCTCTCTCATTTCTGCTCCAATAGCTGGTATCGGTCGCCATTTTATTTTCTTTGGAAATTCTGAAGGTTGTCCTTGAGTTTGCTAGACTCTTACTGACTAAAACCACACGGTGTTTTTTAAAGACCTTTGGCTGGGGTGCTGCAAAATTTGCGCAGTTCGTCACGCTCCTCCGGTCAGGTATTGGCCGGCATGCCCACAATTTGTGCAGCAGGGGTCTCGTCAGCATCCTCATCGCAAAAAAAAAATCATATAAAGAGCTTGTCGAAAAAAGTTATACATTTTGAAAGATGTCCCCGAAGAATTACCACAAAAATTAAAAAAATATATATAACTCCTAAACTAACAAAAATCGCGGAAACATGGGGTATTTTCGGATACCCCTAGGTATGAGGAATCAATTTTTTTTTATTGACGTCACTATTTCGACCATTCTGTATAAATATAGATTTTGGCAATATTTTACGTCGATCATTTTAATTAATTTGTTTGTTGTGTTTCGGTTTGTAAACAAAGTTATATTGAACAGTATATCCGGCATTTTCGTGACAACACTAAGTGTATCGCCCTATTACACCATGATGGGGCAAAAATCGTCCATCAGTGCCTGGCACAGGGTTCGCGTGA
Source organism: Hydraecia micacea (assembly GCA_914767645.1). Lineage (NCBI taxonomy): Eukaryota > Metazoa > Arthropoda > Insecta > Lepidoptera > Noctuidae > Hydraecia > Hydraecia micacea. Next base: position 2,074,806 of record OU611793.1, on the reverse strand, counting down.
AAGAACGAACTACTCGAGGGGTACTCTAGGTACTTACTCAATAAGGCAGGGGTTAAGGTGACAGAAATGCAATAAAACAAAGAGAGAGGTTTTTGGACTGCGCAAGATTAAGAGTGGTTTTAATCTCTTTGTTTTTATTTTTCTATACTAATATTATAAAGAGGTAACATTTGAGCATGGGCGTAACTAAGGGGAGGCAAGGATGGGCAATGCCCACTCTAGAAACTTCTATGCCCATCCTAGAAAAATAGACAGTAGAAGAAGTAAGTACTTACTTTTAAGAACATTTTGACCAAGATGTAAGGTTTGTAGAGTTAGGCTCTCATTAATTGACTGTGGTTAGATTAGCAGGACGACAGCCCCCTAGAGAAAATCTCTAGCTACGCCAATGCATTTGAGACTTTGTAGATTGCGTAATCATCTAACGACTGATCCAATTTCGGAAATTCTTTCATTAATGGGACGCTACTACTGTAGCGTCCCGGACGCTACAGTAGTAGCAAGAATCTTCACGCGGACGAAGTCGTGGGCACAAGGTAGTTTAACATAAGTCGTCGTAACATCGCATTTGTATGTCTCGACAGGGCAGGGGTGTCTAGTGCACAATAGTTAGTCCAGTTATGAGTCTCATAACTCTCATACAATAACAAGCAAATTGAAACTCCGGGCTGTACCTACCTGCTGAGAATTTCATATTTGAAAAAAAAAAACAACATTATCATACACTCCGACTAAATCCATGCGAAACCATGCAGCACCTCAGCAGTTGTGCAAACTTGCATGCCATCACTTTGGACCTCGCCCAACAGTATTCTACTACACAGGGACCAAGAATGTATACCCGTTTTCAGAAGTTCCGGACCCCTGCACATTATTTTTAATTATATTGGCTAAGCAGGCGTTGCCCCCGGTTACGGGATGCACATCCTGTCGAACTCTTACGAAATTAACGTAAAACACGCGAAATAATTGTTGACTCTGAAAAAGTTATTGTGAACTTACTTGTTAAAGGGTATGATAGTACATTTAATAGCTTTATTATATGGTAAGTCATTGGTTTGTGTTTCTTTCAGAATCAGACCTATAACATAGGTACTCAGCGGTTATCATCGAATCGACATAATTTAAAGCCAGGAAACGACTGTTGGACTTGTATACCTTTATGCCAATAAAGCTGAAGTGGCAGTGGGCTGGTCAGGTTTGTCGAAGGACCGATAGCTGGTCAAGCAAACGAGCCCTGGAGTGGAGACCGCGTATCGGCAAGCATAGAACGCTTGGTCGATCTAGCTGCTAGATGGACCGACGACCTTATAAATGTGGCTGGGACAGACATTGCGGAAGGCGACAAGGTCTTGTGGGGCGCAGCCTGCATTTTGTCTATTCTTCCGTCGACAAAACCCGTTTCCTTGGTGGTCAGGTCATGCTACGCGAGCTGGGAGAGGCCTATGTCCAGCAGTGGACTGCGATACGCTGAGTTGATTTAGGATTGGTTGATGCCAGGGGCGACGAACTCGGGGACGTCCGTCGCCCCCCACACATCAGGACCCGAGGTGCATGCGCGCCCTTCTTTAGGCGTCGCGGGGGAGTCAAACACCTCACTCCCCCCCCCTGACCCGAGGAGGCCCGCGGTGGCGGGCCGACACCAGTCGGGGGTTGCGGAAGGATCGTACGTTCCCGCGACCTCCAGCGTAGGTGTAAGATGGAACACCGGGGTGGTTTTTAGTCAGTAAGAGTCTGACAGACCCCGCCGCCCGCCCCAGGGCGACGGACATCCATGAGGATTTTCCACCCCGGAAACACGAAAAAAAAAGGGTTGGTTCATGCCAATCAATCGAAGATAATTTTTTATGCTGTCATGTTCACGATACAAGCACTCACAGCCTACAAAGGTTTAATAACCATTACGATAACAATAAGCGTGACCTCGACAAGTAACAAATACACACCTACTTTAATCCGCAATACGGTAAGTCGTTGAAAACTTTTTACCGTAACGACATAAAAAAGTAGGTGGTTGATTCAGATGAAACGTTTTCCATTTGTCAATAATTGCGTTTTGTTCGCAGTCTATTGCTTCTTAGCCCAGGTACGCACGGGCGATTTTTTAATGCGACTGTTTTATCACGCTCTGGATCTCCAACCCTCGGTGCTGAACTGGTGGCCTACCATGATCTAATCAAAAACGATTCAAAAACAAGACATTTAAGTTTAGGTTCCTAAACTGCATCGCTTGAGCTGCTCTATGGACGTCATGGTACCAAACTAGTATGAATGAAACCAAAACTTGCGACTCAGTTTGGGACAATCGCTGTCAGCAGAATGGCACGGCCTAAACTGAATCGTAAAACTGACGTCATGGTACGAATTAGAAGAATTTCAGTTTAGGTCCTAAAATGGATCGCGTTAAGAGCTTGTGGTAGGCCTCCAGAGCGTCGAGAATCCAATAGAGTGCATCCCAGCGCGTCAAAAAAATACACCGTTTGTTTTTCAACTGTCGCGACAGTTGAAAAACAAACGGTGTATTTTTTTTCGGCGCTATGCTCATAAGCTGTGTGTTGAAAATCCAATGCGCGATAAAAAAATCGCCCGTGGGTGCGATACTTTAGTTAGACTGTTAGGTAATTTAGTTTCACCCTGTATAATCCTACTTCCTACAAATATTATAAACGCGAAAGTTTGTTAGGATGGATGGGTGTTTGTTACTCTTTCACGCAAAAACTACTGAACGGATTTTGATGAAATTTGGCACATAGATAGTTTATAACCAGGATTAACACATACTAGGATACTTTTTATTCCCATATTCCCACGGGATCGACACTTATGTTGGTGAAACCGCGGGGCGCTGCTAGCACTTGATAAATGTTTTAATTTGTTAGGATAAAATAAACTGGAAGCTGCATTAGTGAATAGGTTTAAAAAAAATTGGTGTGGAATGTTAATGTGCTTTTTACTATCTGAGTGTATGTTGCTAAATGTAGAATTTAATCCTAGAAAATGTAGATTTGATTGAAATATAAAAACAATTAGGCCTGCTTGCACCGTAAATCAGAAAATAATTTTAGCTTGAAAAAAAAATACCTAGCAAATGCATTGTTCTCTCTGCTAATAAAATTCATTGCTTGAAGCTGCATAATCAGCCTATAATGTTCCCACTGCTGGGACACAGGCCTCCTCTCTGTGAGAAGGAGTGGGCCATAATCCACCACGCGGGCCCAATGTGGGTTGGTATATGTCACATGTCTTCGAATTTTTGGTTCTAGGACATGCTTGTTTCTTCACTATGTTTTCCTTAATTGTTTCGAAAATAGTGGTGATGAAATAATTTACACAAAGTAAAGTGCCTGCTTGAGTTCGAACCCACTACCTACAACTCGTAAGTCGCGGCCTTTACCACTGGGCCACTGCTCACCTAAGTTGACAAAGGCAGAATTGTTCCACGCACAATGGTCCATTTGAAGGACTAAGTGCGGAAACCAAACCCATAACATAGGCAGAATTGTTTTTTTTTTTTAGTTTGTTATGAATCTGAGACTAGCCAGAGATTGCAACATAGAGGGAAGAGCGGAGGGGTGTGGGACCTTTATCCAGCAGTGAGACAATACCGGTTGAAATGAAGTATTAAGTGATTCAAAGTGCAAGCAGGTATAAATCTATGTAAGTAGATAAAATACATGTGATGGAGGTAAAAGTGTACATTTGAAATCCAAAAACAATACCTTATTTTTTTTTATGAAGTAACTAGGGTAGTTTAAAAAGAAATTGAATAGAGGAACGCTTTATTATTTTTAATTGTTTATGGTACTTTGATTTTGTTATTTTTAGATTTCTTATTAGAGAAATAAATATAATGGAATATGTTTAGTATAAAACTAGTTTTATATAAAAGGAACCTGGTGTGTGGACGGCGGTGGTTGGGTACTGAGTGTACTTTGGGTATATCGCCTGGTGGTAATCTAAAACTAGGCTCACCCTCATCTTCCTGGTCCATGGCTCTTTTGTAGCAGAAAACAGAATTATTTACTTACAGTTACCATATTTATTAGCTAAATTAATCTTGTCTTTTATAAATATGCATACCTAAATCTGTCTTTCGAATTTTTGCTTTTAGAATATAAGAAAATAATATTGACCATTTAATTTTATGTAGGTAAGTAGTTCAGACTCAAGAATGAAAAGTTAAATTAATAAAATATAAATGTTACTACAGCATTTTTTGTTTAATAAGTACATAATTTAACATTTAATATCACTTTGAATTCTTTTAACTGTTGAACTGTATGAAAAGTTTACTATAAAAATAAGGGAAAAGTTTGTACATACAATTAGTTAATTATACCTGCAGCCCCTGCAGGGCACCCCCCCTAAGACTGCAGAAGTATCCAATACGACAGAATGCAGAACGTATCACAAATTAATTAAGCTCTAAGCATACACACCGCAAACCGGAAAAAAACATCCACAAATCAACAACGGCGGCATTTACCCACAAATCACATTTAAGTACAGATTTTTACCATTACTTTAGCCAACGTAAAATTGCAATTTTTCAAGCATAGGTTATATTTATATACTCACGACTTAGGCCAGTATCTCTTCGCAGGTGGTATTGTTTTCTACCGGAGATTAAATTATTAACACTAATAACTTCACATTTCTACGGTTTAGTATTTTTTTGCTATTTTAAAATTTAATTATAATAAAATATCTACAAAAATTTTGATCTCTGACTTTATTTTTATGTTTCAAAATTGACGCACGCACGCGCGTTGCCAATTTTTTAAAGATGCATTCGTAATTTCGTATATAATTTTTTCGGTTGGTTGTAAAAATTATATCCGTAAAACCCGTAATCCAGACATTTGGGTTAGCTTTAATTATCATAATTATTTATTTTATAGGCCTTTGCTAAACAGCTTTGAAAATAAAACCGAACAGGGTTGCCAGACGAGTGCGAGTGAATTATCGTATCAATATTCGAAAATTATCGTACCCGATGAAACATTATCGTACAACTGCCAGAACCGAGCGAAACGCGCTATTTCGCAAAACCTAGATATAGGATAGGAATTTTAGGAAGTTGTGAAATTAGACAGAAATTAAAAAAATACTTTTTTTATAAAAGTGTGGGGTCATCGGAATCGCTATTTACATCTATCTCTGCAGCAGCGCCAGCTGTTTTTGATTAAAGGACTGCTGAAGTCATTCGAGATATCATTTTTTCAGTTGGTTTAAAACCATAACAGCATTCTTTTGATTGGTTTTTTACGCATTGCGCAGAAAGTAGACCCTTTAACAGTTTTTGTTGTAAGTTTGTTTCTTATTCTGGTTTTCGTCAAATTATTTTTGCTAAAGTCGTTCAGTGTCTGCATTTGAATGCCAAACACCACTTCGGAAGAGGGTTGGAGATTATCGTACTTTGGCGTACGATAGTACAGACGCCAGCACATCAACCTACACCTAACTGTCAGATTTTCCCAATCAACATTGAACCTTATGCTTTAGCGATAAAGTTGAAAATCTATTACAGAAATCTGACAGATTGTAGTAGGTTGATGTGCTGGCGTCTGTACATATTGTATCGTACATCGTACCGGTGTCGAAATTATCGTACAGACGCCAGCACATCAACCTACTACAATCTGTCAGATTTCTGTAATAGATTTTCAACTTTATCGCTACAGAATAAGGTTCAATGTTGATTGGGAAAATTTGACAGTTAGGGGTAGGTTGATGTGCTGGCGTCTGTACATGTACGATAATAATTATCGTAAGTCTGGCATCACTGAAACCGAATGCCCAGTATATTTTGAAACTTTGACATTATAATACCATGTCTGGTACACAGCGCAGAATCGGAACGTTTTCGTTTTACTTTGCTTTTTGTGTCGGAATTTTGGATTTCCGTAATGGCCATCAAAATATAAATATCTTGTGAGACTCCGCATGCTCTAGTGGTAATGAACGTAATGCACGCATGTTTTTAAAAACCTGCGTAAGACATAACCAGTAATTTCATTTTAGTATTTCGTTAGTCTCACTATGATCCGATGCCGCACTAAGTACAGACGCCAGCACATCAACCTACACCTAACTGTCAAATTTTCCCAATCAACATTGAACCTTATGCTTTAGCGATAAAGTTGAAAATCTATTACAGAAATATGACAGATTGTAGTAGCTTGATGTGCTGGCGTCTGTACATGTGAATGCCAGCCTAAGTGCCTTGCCTCGTTAATCATAACAATTGTTTAGCGCGGGGTCTTGGATTCGATGCCAATAGGCAGGCCCATATTACATGGGACTTATATTTGGCAAACCCTTCTTGGTTTACCGTGTAAACCTCTGCCCAATTGCTCTGAAGGGGTAGGCCCTTATAGGGTAATCGGGCTTGACGTTATATTATATTCTGGACGCTTGTATCATACACTCTTAAAAGTCATTCTGTATAACAAGTATTTTATCTTTCCATTATGAGATGTACAGACGCCAGCACATCAACCTACTACAATCTGTCAAATTTCTTTAATAGATTTTCAACTTTATCATTAAAGCATAAGGTTCAAAGTTGATTGGGAAAATTTGACAGTTTCGGGTAGGTTGATGTGCTGGCGTCTGTACAGTCAACAAAAGAGATAAGTATGCAGGATCGTCGGATATAGTTGAAGTTTACTAAGAAACCAATGGATGTTGTCGACTGAAATTTAATTTGATAAATGAGCCATTTGTTCTCTATTAATAAAATTAAAATTTATTCGAGAAAATCCATCGGTTTCATACTAAACTTCAATGATCCTGCATTCTTATCTCTTTTGTTGACTGTACCTAGTCAAGAGTAGAATCCGAGCCAACCAAATGGCTCATCAAAAAACACCCCACTTTATTTTTCTAAATTTTATTATACAATAAACTTACAATTAACACGCAACTCATACAATAGAGGTTGATTTAAGCATAGTAGCTGAGGTTAGCCTTCTTCTTGGCCTGGACTTCCAGGATAGCGTCCATGAAGTCTTCATGAGTGACGGAAGTGGCGGAGCGACGGAGGGCGATCATACCGGCCTCCACGCACACGGCCTTGCACTGCGCGCCGTTGAAGTCGTCTGTAGAGCGGGATAATTCCTCGAAGTTCACGTCGGGACAGACGTTCATTTTTCTGTGGAAGTACTTAAGATTATTCATCTGAAAGGATGATCACAATTAGGCCGCCGGCCGCATACGTCCGGTTTCCTGATTCGGAATTCAGATTCGGAGACCCTGAATGCACGCATTTCATACAAAATCTTCTCTTTAGCGCACACATTCTTATATTTTCCGTTCGGAAACCCTGACGGGTCTCCGAATCTGAATTCCTGACCGAATCAGGAAACCGGACGTATGCGGCCGGCCTTACATGGGGCTGGTATTTCAGGTATTTCTAGTGCATTGGCAATGAGGATTGAAGGGGGTTTAACTTAATCAATCATTATTCATAGTAGTTTTGTTTGATAAATGATTAGAGCCTTTGCATTTTTGCCTTAGGTGGGTTATTATTGTAAGTATTTTCGACAGCAATACCAATTTCGTGAAGTACTGGAGCCGTATTAAGACGGTATAATGCCATCATGATTCCAGAGTAAGAGAGAGATGGAGCTATACATGACCGATAGCACCATCCCTTTTTCGCACTGGAATCATGACTTTTATTAATACTTCATAATGCTTCCAGTACGCAGTCGTTATTGTGTCGAGTTTTATAAAAAGTACCACTGTTTAACAGTCTCTATCCAAAACTAGATGGGAGATTTTGACTCCTTAATGACACTGACATTTGCGAAATTAAGTCACAGAGCAAGATGGCGACGTTAGTTCCGATTATATGGCCACGAGCCAAAATAACCTTTGTTTTACATTTGAACCATACCTTGAATGGATCTGCATGATGCGCGCCCTTGCCTCCTCGTTGGGATGGGGGAACTCGATCTTCCTGTCCAGACGTCCAGAACGAAGCAGGGCAGGATCTAGAATGTCCACTCTGTTTGTAGCTGCAATGACCTGAAATTAAAGTTGTAATTTGTAGAACAATTATTACAGAGATTGATTTGTGACTAAATAGTTTAAAGTTTTGATTTCCTGGTTGCGTTTTGCCTTAATCATAAATTATCTAAAATTAATATGTATTTTGTTACATTAGGGTATAGCTAGACCTATGGTCTGTTCCAAAAGTATCAGAGGAAAATGTAAACAAATGAATCAGAAAACGTACAAAACCTGTAGATATCAATTAGTCTTGTGTAGTTCGCGAACGAACTAGGTCGTAAGAGCGGTCCCACAAACGACCTAGTTCCCAGATCTCTTGCTTCTTAGTTTATTAGTTCGTTCGATAAGAGCGACTCCTAATAGCGGGAATGAACGAGAGCGCGGCGCCCGCACGTCACTACTACCGGTCATACCATTTAGAATATTTTGTAAGTAATATTTCTGTATTACTTATTAAAAGAATATATATGACGAGTACAATGTAAAGTAAAAAAACAGCAAAATAGCTACGGCTACTGTCGCCATAATGTGAACTACACTTCGCGTGTTGTACAGCGAGACGTGGAGCGGTGTGCAAGAGCGCGAACGAACAGGGTTTCTTTACACTTAGATCAGATAGCTTTGGAACAGACAATAAGAGCGGTTTCGCACTACATCCAATCTGAATCCGAGAAATGCCGGTCCGAAGTGACCATAGTCCTATTTGTACGAGGGGTTGCACACTAGATCCGAACTCTATCCGTCCGAATTTAGAACATTCCCAATTCGGATTGAAGTCGGATGTAGTGCGAAACTGCTCCAAGGGTCGATTGATAAACAAAACCAATTTTATAAGTACCTTAATATCAGCAGTGGAACTGAATCCATCAAGCTGATTGAGGAGCTCCAACATGGTACGCTGCACTTCTCTGTCTCCAGCCTTCTCAGAGTCGAAACGTTTTGTACCAATAGCGTCGAGCTCGTCAATGAAAATGATTGCTGGGGCCTTTTCCTTGGCTAGGGCAAAGGCGTCACGGACGAGTTTCGCGCCGTCACCTGAAGTTAAGAATGTTTTCTCGTTAGATCATCTGCCTAGCCTTTTCCTGGGATTGGCTTCCAGTCTAATCGGGTGCAGCTGAATATTAGATATCAAAGATATTTAATTATTTACACACAAAACAGGTTCTCCGGCTAATTAAACAACAGCTGCGTGCAGTTACTGCAGCAGTAACTGGCCACTCTTTGTCATAAAAGTCACAAAGCCTCTCTTTATTACGTTTCTTAAATCTCTTTACCCTTTTCTAGACCCCTAAGCGTAGACATGTTTTATTTGTTATAAAAAAAAGTTTCATAGAAAAGTACAATATCTATGTGGTCAAAATGTTTGAAATGTGTGAAAGGGTTTAAGAATTATGTATTGAATCCATGGTTACAGGTTGCGCAACAATGTCTCTGGCACCCTTTGCGTCATTATGTTTACGTAAAACATCTGTCAAATAAAAACTTTTCTACAAAAAAAAAAAAATAACAACCAACTCCAAAAAAACACTACAAAGTGATAAAAGTTGGCGTTGTTGGTTCCGCATTTTCGTTTATGACACTGACTTCCGAAATTAAAGTCATTTATCACTTTGTAGTTTTTTTTTTGAAGTTGGTTGTTTTTTTTGTAAACACTTTTCATTTGTACCTACCACAAACAAATTCAATTAACACTATTGCATTGAAGACACCGACTGTAAGAAACATCAAAATTCGCATAGAAATGCCAGAGATGCAGTACATTTATGCATATAACTTCATACATAAGAAAAATAAAATAATAATAATTACCTAATGTATTATATACTAAAACCTTCCTGAAAGTATGTAGATCACATTAATGAAAGTATGATCAAAATTGCTTAGTTAGTTTTTGAGAAAATCATGGACATACCAACATGCATACATATTACATACATACGGGACGGTCATAATACAAAACCTCCTTTTTTGAAGTTGGTTACTGTTACTGTCAGCCTGCATCATCCCACTGCTGGGCAAAGGCCTCTCCCCATGACTTCCAGTTCTTTCGATCCAGGGTTAAAGTGGACCACTGGTCGTTTGTTTTGTCCAGCTCGTCCAGCCATCTTCTACGGGGTCTGCCGCGACGCCTTCTCCCTGTGTCAGGGCTCCACGTGGTGGTTATTTTGGCCCACAGCTTATTGGGCATACGGCAGACGTGGTCAGCCCAGTCCCACTTCAGCTTAGCGGCTTTTTGAGCAACGTCAGTAATCTGTGTTTTGGAACGCAGTGTGGTGTTGCGAATATGGTCTGTCAATTTGACGCCTAGAATACTGCGCTCCATTGCACGTTGGCAAACCTTGAGTTTGGACTTTTGAATATTTGTCAAAGACCAAGTCTGGGATCCATAGGTCAGAATGGGAAGGATGCACATGTCCATAATTTTTCGCTTTAGTGTCAAAGGCAGATTTCCTTTCATAAGCTCTTTCATGGACCAGTAGCTCTTCCAGGCATTTTCGGTTCGTCTTAAGACTTCCTTGTCTTGTCTGGACTGGAAAGAGACTAACTGGCCCAAGTAGATGTATTCATGGACATATTGCAATTCCTCACCATTCACTCTGATCCTATATTTAGTGGTGTTTGACATTAGCTTGGTCTTCGACATGTTCATCGCCAGTCCAGAAGTTGGTTAAAAACATAATTATTTTCTTTCTTTTGGTATGGTACCTACCTACTATAATAATAGAGAAGGGCACTTACCAATGAACATTTGCACAAGTTGTGGTCCAGCCAGCTTCAAGAAGGTAGACTTGGTCTGTGCAGCGCATGCTCTTGCCAGCAACGTCTTGCCTGTACCAGGGGGACCGTACAACAGCACACCCTTGGGCGGATGAATGCCGAGATTCACAAACTTCTCTTTGTGTGTCATTGGGAGCACCACAGCTTCAATTAGCTCCTAAAGAGGAAAATACATGTATTAGTTATAATAAAGAGTATTCTATTCTATTGTAGGTAAATGGGTGGAAGAAATCTTATACATGTACATTATTTTATGTATTTATTTTATAATCCTAAATTGTTGAATAGTGCACTGCAATATTGGGATACAAAATTCAGTGCATATGTTTACAGTATTATGCTGACATAGGCCTCATATAGGTCTTATTTTTTTTTGTTTTATGGTTGCTTTTTAATGTAATTTTATTAGTTATAAATGCTTCTTTTTTACTATTTGTATTACCCGTGTGTCCCAAATAATATATTATTCTTTTTTCGACAATGTCTTCAAACCACATGACTAAACACAAAAAGTGCAAAATATTTGCAAGGCAAACCAACCTGTATCTGTTTGTCCAAACCACCAATATCCGAGTACTGCTCAGTTGGTCTCTCGTCCACCTCCATGGCCTTGACCCTCGCGTCGTATTCAGCGGGCAAAGTCTCCAGTATCAAGTACGAATCCTTGTTCACGCCAACTAGGTCACCAGGCTTCAGTTTCTCGGCGTCAACTAAGCCAATGACTGGCAAAAAGTACGTCTGACGGGTGGAAGTCTTGATGACCGCGCATTTCCCCTTACGCTGCGAGTCTAGGTCTACCACAGCACCGTCTTCCTCTTCTTCTTGAGGGTCCACATCCAACAATTCTATGACATTCGATACGAGGTAAGGCAATGTTTTGTTCACTTTGATTTTCTCCGTGTTCTCCTTTATTTTGTCGTTCTGGGCCTGCAGTTCATGTGAGATCCTCATAACTTCACTCTTCATGATTTTAATCTCATTGTCTAGGAGTCTCGTACGGCTGATGATTTCGTCTGTCGGCATGCGGAGAACTTCCTCACTAAGCGCCTCCTCGCCATCTTCCCAAATAGATTTATCTTCTAATGTTGTAGCCATTTTCAGATTTATTCTCAATGACTTGGAAGAGACTCGGAAATAATGCCGAAGCGATGCAAAACAAAATTGTTCAAAAAAATCTCGGAGTCACCAAAATGAATTGTCATTCTGTCAATTCTGGTTTTAGGGATGCGACATGCGACACAGACAAGAGACAGCACCACGAACATAGAAACCACTAGACTTTCTTCCTCAAATCAATACTATTTTTAATTATTTTTATGGAAAAGCGTAGTTCCATAAAAGTTATGTTTGTTGCAACGGTTGTAGCGATAGCACCCACATTTTCTTCTATCAGCAACAGAACCAACAAAAAGCAAACAATAATAAATCAAAATAGTAGACCGTAGAGGTTAGTCAATGGAGCATTTTTATTTTTAATTTGTAGCTCTTCCATAGCGTTGTTTCATATAGCCTGTGGTTTCATGTGACATTGACAACTGACAAGAATAAGAATGAGTCAGTGACAATCATTTCCATTTTTGAATAGACGTATTTTTTTGAGTGTAGGTCTTGATGTAGTAAAAAATTTCGAAACTTGGTGCTACGTTAAAATATTTGGGTAGTTTTGGTTTATTGCTGTAAAATACTTCGAATTAAGTTCAAAAATGGCCTACCCAAGGTTGCTTCGCCCGTTAGGTAACTAAACAGTTGTAGTGATTGTTTTGCTATTACATAACCGTAGATGTTTCAAGCCTTTTACTCACACTTCAGGCTTCGGTTTTTAGGTTTCGGATGCTGTTGAAACTGCCCCGTTTCTGTAGCGTATCGGAGATGTTTGCTTAGAACCGAACTGACGGCTTCCATGCAGTGTTTCGCAAAAAAGTCGCATCACTGATGCGTAGAACGCGGGTCAGTGACAATAGCATCCTGAAAACTGTGGCGGTGCGTCCTTACTCCCTTTTTCTGAGACATTATCTGGAGAGAATGGTCAGGTAGTTTAATCCTTATGTTATCATTCTCTGCACATCCTGCCTCAGTCACCTGCTATTCTTCTCCTTGTTTGTGTACTACTAACCCTAGTCATAAGATATTTTACTAACAAAATGGACTATATTGTTGTTCGAAGTGAATAAATAGATAAAATAAATTATGTTTATTACTTCTCATTGTCACATCGCCCAAGTGTAAAATGTTTAATAATCACAATAAAAACTGTTCTCGGCTGGATCGGGTTAGGTTAGGTAGGATCCAGAGATCCATCCAGATTCACTACAATTTTAAACTATAAGTTAGGCCTTCAGCCAATAATAGGGCTCTAAGACTGCCTCTAATACAGTATTTACAAAAAAAAGTCAACTGCAATTTCAAGGAATAGAACAAAAAAATATCCTTCAATTTGAGTTTGTATTACCTATGTACCGTTGCAGACTAAAAAGGTTTATCACTATGATGGTTATAATTGCTTGCACATTTCAGTTTTATTAGATTGCTTAATTGAAAAATTTACAAAGCAAGAATTTTTTAAATTATTGCCATCAAAAAACCTAAACAGGTTTTTTGTAAACTACCAGTTGCAAATTACCAAACTATATGCCTCTGATCTCATCATCTGCCTAGCCTTTTCCCAACTATGTTGGGGGTCGGCTTCCAGTCTAACTGGATGCAGCTGAATAACAGCATTTTACATGGAGTGACTGCCTATCTGACCCATAACGACTGTCAAAGATCCAGATCAAAGATAGCCGGGACCAACGCGTTATATGCTTTCTGAGGCACGGAATGGCCTCTAATCTATACTAATATAATAAAGCTTTGCTTGAACATGGTAATCTCTGAAACTGCCAGAACCCTTAGGATCCTTGCAAATAGAAATAAAGTCAGAAATAATGTTACGCGAAAACATAGTAGTAGCTCTGGCAGGTTATGCAATGTCTGCAACCAGTCTTATGAAGGGGTTTCGTATTACCCAGTAACTGGGTTGTGGAGGTCATAGATAGGCAGTCGCTCCTTGTAAAATACTGGTAGTCATCTGCGTCCGGTTGCAACATAGTGGGGAAGTGGCTAGGCAGATGATGATGATGAGGTAACACAATGCGGTAGGGTCGGTCCGAGGAACTATACATTTCACATGGAAGATGTCGCGGGCCGAAGCTAGTTATGAAGATCCTTTAAAACAACAAAAAAAAAAACACATTTTAAAGAATAACCAGTTTATAATATTTTAGAATCAACAACATCAGCTTACAGCAGTCCACTGCAGGTTGTAGGCCTCCGTCCGCACGCCATTTATCTCGATTCTCGACAACTTAGGGCGGCCGTACACGGACTGCTTCAAGCAGTTGAGACCGAACTGCTTAAAGCCGCGACCGCGCGGTGAACTATAGTCATTCATTCGCTGCCGTACACACGACTGCTCGAGCAGTCGCGACCGCTTCAAGCCGTCAACTGCATGACGAATTTCCATCGTGCCGTCGACCGCTCGCGAGCGGTCGCGCGGCATACACCGACTGCTCGAGCCGTTGACTGCGCTAGAGCAGTCGACAGCTCTCCGACCTCCCCCCCCGTCCCTTGTGGCCTCGCGGCGTCTGTCTGTCTCGTCTCATTTGTCGACTGATCTTTGAACATCCTCGTCAGAATCCATGACTCGACTGGGGTAGAAAATGAACTGCTCGAGCGGTTGGTAGCGACAGCTCGAGCAGTCAACAACCGACCGCTCGAGCAGTCGACGCCGACCGCTCGAGCAGTCGACGCCGACCGCTCGAGCGGTCCGTGTACGTCGCTCAGCCGCTAACTGCTCGAGCAGTCCGTGTACGGCCGCCCTTATATTAAAAAGTAATTAAGAACCTGTTTGCTGTGATTGCATTGAGAAGCTACAGAAATTGGAATATTTTTGAATGATTCATCTAAACGCAACATAATATATTATGTTCTACGAAAATCAGTAGTTTAGAAATTGTTTTTCTTATAAAACAGAAGTATGATTTAAATTACAGTATGTGGAAGTCAGTTGAAACAAATGATGAAGCTAGCAACACAGGCAACCCTACAGCGACCCGCGGCTAGCATGGTGCCCATCAGTACACACCTTTTGAAGGAACTGAACAGTACGCCAATCATTAACTCTGTAAGTTAACCTTATTATTTTAGGGATGACGACTAAATTTTTTTTCTTCGTCTGTCAGGTAGATTATTAAAAAGTATTGGGCACGTATTTTTTCTTTTTTCACATAATCAAAACATTACAGAGATATATTAATTTGAAATGTCGCATGACGTCACGTGTTGGTACAATTTTTACCTATACGTGACGTCACAAGCCCCCACTCCCAAACTTTGACACGCTTTATCTTTGTAATTTTTTGGTTAATTGACACAAGAAAAAATATGTGTCCATTATTTTTTGATAATCTAACTGACGGACTAAATAGAATTTCGTTTACTTTACCCCGTCGTCATCCCTATTGCTCATTAGGCCACGTGCTAACCAAAGCAAAGTGTTCGTTTGGTTCGGCGATCCCGAAGTCGTTATCGCGCCGACAGATGGCGCTTACCGGCAGGGTAATTGCGTAACAAACTGTCAGTAGAAATGGGTTTCATTTTGACAGTTCAACAACATTCATTACGTTGTTTAGCAGACAAATTTTTCTAACATATGAAGCAATATCCTTAAAAATTATTCAGATCGAGATTGATAGTGTGACGCTATAAGGGTGCAGTTTTCCGGGCAAAGGCCTCCCCTTGGTTCTTCCAAGCCTCCCTGTCTGTGCGATCTCTGGCCATGTTGGTCCTGGAAATGTTACCACAACGTCGCACCATCTTATAATAATTTTTAATATTTTTTTCAAATTCAGTAACAATACTAAAGATTACAAAATGTGGGATTTTCAGGTGCGTTCGTTCCGTACGTCGGCTGTAGTGCAGGGCAAGCCTCACGACCACGCCAAGTTGTGGGTGATAGAGAAGGGAGTGGCAGTGCTACTGGTACCCATGGTACCTTTGGGCTTGCTCATCCCAAACAAGATTTTTGACGCGACGCTCGCTATCCTCATCTGCGCGCATTCTTTCTGGTGAATATAAATTTGAATATAATTTCAGCTTAAACGTTGATCTCGATTGTCATTAGTGGATCATTGACAGTCGTTACGGGTCGTCAGAAGCCGGAAAGTCTGACAACCAGTCTTACCAAGGGTTATCGTATTACCCAGTAACGGGGTTGTGGAGGTCAGATAGGCAGTCGCTCCATGTAAAGTACTGGTATTCAGCTGCATCCGGTTTGACTAGAAGCCTACCCCAACATAGTTGGGAAAAGGCTAGGCAGATGATAATTTCAGCTTAGGTTATTAAGGTGGTGCCTAAGTGAGAGCGGTTCTTGGCGTGACATAAAACTGCTTTCAACCGACTTGTCTCATGCTGCTCGTCCGGAAACTTAACCTAATCTGTTTTAAAGGTATCTGATGAAAGTGTAAGCAAACCCTGTTCAGCGGGGTAATTGCATAACACACTATCAGTAGCAATGGGTTTCATTTTGACAGTTCAACAACATTCATGCGTTATTTATGTTGTTGAGCAGACACATTTTTCGAACGTATGAAGCAATGGATTAGCAATATACTTCAAAATGATTCAGATTGAGAATGATAATGTTATAGAGGTATGAGGGACAGGGTGTAATGTTCACTCATACTCAAAAGGGAGGATCCTCCGAGCAGACGGGTGCTGACGGGCAACTGCCCGATGATTCATATCGGGCCGTTGTATTGCGCGGTAAACTGCTTGCGCGATGCAGGATTTTGCGTGACGTCAGCATGACGCGTTACAGTGTGTTACGCAATTAGGGTGCAGGTTAAATTCTTACGCAATCACTCACTAAGGGCCTAAGGCCCACTTGCATGTTTAGTCGGATTAAATTAATAAATGTACTTAGAGTTTTTCAACTCTGAATTAAGTAACTAACATTTTAACTCTTATTACGTGTTGCGCCGCAAAACTGTAACACCGGGTTAGTTGTCCAGACATTACGTGTTTTTTGAGTTGGGAACATTGCAGTTCAATCGACGAAACATAAAATGGAATTGCATTGTCTGTGCCCTGATATGTATACGACATACGACCAAAAATTAACGAACGCAAATTGTATACCCATCTGTTTTACACTACATTACGAAACGTCTCAGAACAATAACTCGAAACGTCATTACGTACGTTCTTGTATTTTATAATTTATACGTATTATTATATGAGTTGAAGTATTCTATCTTCAAATTTCTTATATTGCCATAAATTATCATTATTTTACAAACAATTAATTATACCTCTTGGACAATGGTCCAAGAGAACTCAGAATAATAGTAACATAATAACCGCCACTGCGAGCCTGCCTTTTATGGTCGTGAACAGAACAACTTTAACGTTTCTATCTACCGTCATCCAAAATATCAACGACTAAGGCACCTCGCGCACTAGGCGGCTACGACCACGACCAGTGGCCGCAACGACCAGATTAACAAAAGAAGTATGAACGTCGCGCACTTGGCCGCAACATGGTTTCTTTAGTTAATTTGGTCGTTGCAGCCACTGGTCGTGGTCGTGGCCGCCTAGTGCGCGAGGTGCCATAAAAGGTGGATATCCGTTTGGAATATTTTCCATGTTTTGCTACATTATTCCTTAATATTTTGGTTATGCAAAACATTACTATTTTATCAAGTTTTAACAGTAAAATGATAACAATACCTATAATTAGGATAATCTATTAAGTGCATGAATAAAGTGCATGCTGATATAGCACCGAATTTTCACTTTCTACAATGTCGAACAATATAAAATACAAAATAAGTTTTTACCGGTATCTCATAACGACATTTTATTTTGACATTACTAACCCAGAGTTAGGCTGCGTTTCCACCGGAGATGAGCAGCGCTAGAGAGGAATGTGTGTAAAACTAACCAATAACAACGCTAACTTAGTTCAAGCTATGAAAATGAAGCGATGTTATTGGTTAGTTTCACACACATCCCTCGCTAGGCATCCTCGCACATTTCTTGTGGAAACGCAGCCTTAAGGGACTTAACTCTCCCACATCGGTGGGTTTAATATTTAAAAGTTCAACTCTCAGTTTCCCTCTAATTCTTGGTGGCGCAAGATGAATTATTTGACAAACCCTGAGTTAGCTGATAACTCTTATGAACATGCAAGTGGGTTTAAAGACTTAAAGGGAATTAGTAACACGTTCATCTGTATGTAGAAGGTTTCAACTTTATATCCCACTACCTTTTGTAATAATTATTATTTGAATAACATTATTTAATTGTAATTGAAAAAATAACGTCGAAAATTTGAGGTTACAAAATGATAAACATTTTTATGGTGAAGGAGAATAAGATAGAATACTCTATTTATTATTATGCAAACATTAAAATTAGAATTAAGGGTTGTTCCTGACGTCAGATCGGGCCATACACCACACCGCGATCGCAGGCTTCCCCCGCCTTTCACTCGTTCGCCGACACCTTCGTCTCCTTGTAAATCAGCAATATCGCAGTAGTTTTTTTTAAGTAACAAGTCAAGACCACCAGCAGCACACCTGGAACTTGATACTCAACATAATTATGGTCCTTCGAGCCGGATGCTGAGCTATCAAGCTCTAGGTGTGTAATGTGTGTACCATGGCACTTAATTTGTGGGACTACAAAGTGGCATCCACACATGTTTACTGTTTATCAGATACTTTTGAACAGATTATACCTACTCATGAAAGTAAAGTTATCTTCTAACTCCTGCGGAGAATACAGGCATGGATGGCTTATTATAGCTTACCCACAGTCCTGTGCGTCGTTTCCCAATCCTTTTCCTATCCATTTTTTTTCCACTCCTCAGGGGTATGGAAGCTTTGGTCATAGAGTATTGTCGTGTGCTCCTATTTGGACCTTTCGTTCCTAAAGTAGCAATGGGAATCATCTACTTCCTATCCGTGACCATGCTAGGAGGCCTGTTCTACCTCGTCTTCAATGACATCGGCTTATGCAGAGCTTTCTGGAGGATTTGGAGGAACATGAAAAAACCAAAGTATACAAAGAAGGGCAAGAGGGGCAAGAAATGCCCTTAGATCAAGGTTTTTTTTTTTTCAGTTGTTGGTAGTGGCGTAGATTAATCTATAAGTACATATAATAAAGTAGTTACGAAGAATTTTTGTCTGTTCGTCTGTTTGTCTCACATGTTCCGCTTTGGCGCAAAAATTACTGAACGGATTTGGCTGAAATTAGCCACACAGATATTTTTAACCTGGATTAAAACATAGGGTACTTTTAATCCCGGTAGTACAGACGCCAGCACATCAACCTACTACAATCTGTCAGATTTCTGTAATAGATTTTCAACTTTATGGCTAAAGCATAAGGTTCAATGTTGATTGGGAAAATTTGACAGTTAGGGGTAGGTTGATGTGCTGGCGTCTGTACCTTCCTGTGGGATATTTTCCGACATCCACCTGGGCGAAGCCGCGGGCAAGTGCTAGTACGTAATAGCGCCTGTATTCCCCGAAGGGATCGGCAAAGGCGACACATCAAGCTACTCGAAACTGTCAAATTTTCCCAATCAACTTTGAACCTTATGCTTTAGCTATAAAGTTGAAAATCTATTAAGGAAATTTTACAGATTGTAGCAGCTTGATGTGCTGGCGTCTGTACATACATAGAAAGAAAATCCGTTTATTTGCGGTGAACATGACGCAGAGAATGAACACGAACGCAAAAAAATTACAAGTTGGTGGAAAATTTCACCAGCATAATATATATTCACATTCATCCGACACTAGGTAACACTAGGTACAGTCAACAGCAAAAGTAGATGATGAACATCAGAAATTCAAAACTAATGAACGGAGTTCGCGTCAGAACTGTTTGGCGTCGAAGTGATTCAAAAGTATGTGATTGTAAATTATACCAAACATTTACTACTAGTACAGCTGCCATATATTCGTGATCAGTTTTGACTCCAAAATTTCATCATCTACTTTTGCTGTTGACTGTACAACTTTGACTCTCTGCCGGATCATCTCATTCCAGATTCTATCCCTCAGAGAGACTCCAACATAGCTCGTTCCATAACTCATAAAATCATTAACTAATTGTGTGCATTTCTCTTGCAGGGGACTGGAAGCGATCGCCATCGATTACGTTCGCGCCAGTGTAGTGGGCCCCATTCTACCTAAAATTGCCCTCGGGCTTGTGTACCTTATCTCCATAGCAACCCTCGGTGGGCTGTTCTACCTCATCAGCCACGACGTCGGCATCGCCAACACAATCAGGCAGATCTGGGCTATCAAGGCTGACCGCCAAAAATAAATTCGGTTACATTGGTATTGATAATGACAACTACGCTAGCTAGTTTATAATAGTATTACTGTAAAGTAACCATGTTTATGACGCATAGAGTTTTAGGAAAAGTTTATTCCCGTTGTCTTTGATCAGGTGACAGTCTATTTCTAAAACATCATGTGTCAGTGTCAGATGTATCTGCCTGTACCGATTATAGTTTATATTACGCAGGGGTTTCTCGCATTTTTAATTCTTTTCCGCCATGAATCAAGGTCCTTTTTGCTATGACCGCTTAGCAGTCAGGAAACTCAGCTAAAAAACGCGATTTCATCATTCATTTGATGATAAAAGGTTTCTTTTGAACTTGGCAAATGAATGTTGGATACTAATTCTGAATTAGCAGCGTTCGTGATTGTTGGGTGGTCTGTGAATGTATTGGTTAAGTACTTAAAAGCACAATATTTCGAAATTTTGTTGTTTTAACGAGTTTTTTTTTTATTGTTTACTGTTGAATTTGTTCGTATACATTTGTGATCTTATGCACCTTCTGCAGGTTAATTTATTTTTTAGAATAAATTATAGTTGAAAAATGCTTAGTTTTATTTGTGACCTTTGCCTATATATACAGGGTGGAATTTTGAAATGCCATCTGAAGGGAAAGTACTCTTAATACTGTAGATAGAAAATTTTACTCAAAGAAAACATTCCTTTATTTTTGAATAGAAAGAAAACTGCATTCAAAGATTTTCGAAAATTCGCTTGCCACACCCGGGAATCGAACCGACTAAAATCTGTAAAAATTACACCCTGTACTTTTATTGCATCGATCGTACTTTCATTCCATATTTAAACTACCTCATACACGCAGGTGGTGGATCGATCAGAGCGGCGCGGGCGCGCAATGATTGGTGACAAAACCGTCCCGCACGATGAGAACCTCGTGAAAGCCGAGAAAGATAAACAAATCAAGTATCTTGACTTGGCTTGCGAAGTTGTCGACGTGTGGGATGTGGACTCAGCGATCATTGTGCCTATACTTACGAGTACCTAGTCGTGACAGCCAATGGGTTAATAGCCAACAGTCTCGACCAACACCTAAGGAGGCTCTCGTTGGGTAGCTGGATCAACGGCTTGATTCAGAAAGCGGTACTTCTGGACACGGTCCGCATTGTTAGGAGGTTCCTCTCTCTGGAGCCCTGACCGCCGCCGGTAGCTTGGACCCTGTTCCCGATACCGGTGGGCCACTATTTTTATATTTTTTAATGTGTTTATATTCTAATAATTAAAAATATAATTTATATGTAAGTATATAGGTGAAATAAAGGGAATAATAATAATTTATTTAATAAAAAGTGGTATATATAGTCTGTTACAATGTAGGATGACAACTTAGGAATAGGTAGTTTACATCTGAGATGAGTAGGTAACAATACAATTTTACGATCTGATTATTAAAACATTGTTCTCTTTCTGTCAATCGATTGAAGTTGGCAGAGGCAATGATTTTTAAATATTTAGCGCAATTTAGCACTAAACGCATTTAGCAATCTGTGGTGCGAGCGAGGTTCGTCAAAGGTGGCAGCACAGTTCAAAGTCTATCGACAAATCGACATTGCTTTGTTTGTTTACTTTTGTATGGATCACAAATTAAACGAAAAGTAGAATATTGTATGAGCAAACTCAAAGCATTTATTTCAAACTAGCTGCCCGGCGCGACTTCGTTCGCGTGGTGTCCTACTAATACCCCCTACCCTACTCCTACCAATCCTACCCCTGCCCTTCTCCTACCTTACTCCTACCCCTTCCCTACCCCTTACTCTTACCCTACTCCTAACCTACTCCTACCGTACCCCTACCCTACTCCTACCCTACCCCTTCCCTACTCCTACCGTACCCCTACCCTACTCCTACCCTAACCCTTCCCTACTCCTACTGTACCCCTACCCCTACCCTACTCCTACCGTACCCCTACCCTACTCCTACTCTACCCCTACTCCTACCCTACTCCTGCCCTACCCCGAGCCTACTCTTAGCCTACTCCTACCCTACCCCTACCCTACACGATCATCATATCTTCTCTTTCGCCGCGTTGCTCGCTGCGCTGCGTGGAGCCACACTGGCGCGTCGGCGTGTATTTTTTTTTTATATTGACATTTTTAATTTCGTAATATCTTTTGAATGGAATGTCCGATTATACTGTCATTTGCGTTTTGTTATTCCAAGTCTGATTCTTTTTTTTTTTTTTTTCTGATTTTTTTTAGTGTCTTATGTCCGTCTCCTGGCTCTAAGCTACCTCCCTACCAATTTTCACCCAAATCTGTTCTGCCGTTCTTGAGTTATAAGTGGTGTAACTAACACGACTTTCTTTTATATATATATAGATAAGGTTATTAAGTCAAAGGGTCGTTCAGTCAAAAAGATGGCCCTTTGAGGCCTTTGATTAATATTTCCCCTCCTTTGTATATACCTACTTGCGTCATTGCCTACTTGTACAGAGGCCAGCACATCAAGCTACCCCAGTCTGTCAAATTTGTTTGATGGATTTTCAACTTTACCGCAAAGGAATAAGGTTTATATTCAATTGCGAAAATGTGACAGATTGGGGTAGCTTGATGTGCTGGCCTCTGTACATAATTATTATTATTTTAAGACTCGTAGCTTTTTAAATTATGTAAATAAAAAAATCTTATACCTAAAACCACGGATGTCTATGCCTAAAACAATATAATATAGGTAAGTTGCACTAGGTGCAGTATTGATTTCAGGGTAAGCTCGCTTTTTGAACACTTCATGCCACTACAAATATATTTTAAACAAAACGTTTTACTATGACCAACTCGGAAATATGAAATAATGTCTGCTGCCTAGTTGTTTTAATCGTGTTAATATTGCATTTCTCTATGGAACAGCTGTTTTTTTTTCATATCTCCGAGTTGGTTCCGTAGTAAAAGTGAACGAAAATTATATTTTTTTAAATCTAAGGTAATAAAGTAAGAATATAGAGCAATAACTTGACTTTTTGTATGTTTGTTTGTTACGCTTCTACGATTATACGGCTGTAGGGATTTGGATGAAATTTCGCACATGGGTAGACCATAACCTGGATCAGGACATAGGATAGGTACTTTTATCTCGATATTCCCACGGGATCGAGACTTATGCGGGTGAAACCGCGGACCTTTTCATTAATTATTTTTTTTACAATTTGTGTGAACTGAGTGACCCCAAGTAAGTACTTAGGTCGCCCACTACCTGAACGCGCCCCAAAAGGTGGTAGCCGTAAGGCTGATCCGGGGCTACCGCACGATCTCGGGCGAGGCGGCAAGCCTCCTTGCCGGAATGCCGCCATGGGATCTGGAGGCGATAGTCCTCGCGCGCCTGTATGAGTGGCGCGCGGAGGCACTACGCCGGGGGGAAACTCCGCTTCCGCGGCAAATAGCGGCGGAGCGGACGGACCTCCGGCGCGATCTCATGGTGGCATGGAAGGAGCGACTTTCGCAACCCAGCGCAGGGCACGCCACGATAGTGGCGATAAGGCCCCTCTTTGAGGAGTGGCTAGAGAGGCGTCACGGCGTTCTCACCTACCGCCTGACGCAGGTCCTCACCGGACACGGATGTTTCGGGAGGTTCCTGCACATCATCAGGCGGGAGGAGACGCCCGGGTGTCACCATTGCGAGGATCGCCCAGAGGACACGGTGGAGCATACGGTGGAGGTCTGCCCCGCTTGGGCGGAGCACCGCCGTGTCCTCGTAGAGGCGATCGGCAACGGCGGCGACCTCTCGCGTCCGGCCCTGGTTCAAGCCATGGTCCGGGGCGAGAGGGAGTGGGAGGCGGTCACCTCCTTCTGCGAAGCAGTCATGCTAGCGAAGGAGGTGGCGGGACGGCTCAGGGAGAGAGCCGCACGCCTCAGCCGCCGCGGGAGACGCTACGGGCGTCGGGAGCCGCGTGACGACTCCCGGCCACCGTAGGCGCGGGCCTGCGGACGGAGAGTAATGGGTAGCTCTCCGTCCGATCAGGACCAGGCCCGTGCCGGACGGCGCGTATGTGTTCCACGCGCGCCTCAAAGAGATGTCAGCAATAAGGAAGGGGCCCGCCAGGGCCGAAGCCTGCCGGGGTAGCGGGATCGTCCGAAAGGGTTACCGCTGCCCCGGAACATAAAGGGCTAAGGAAGGAACACGGGTGGGTTTTAGTCAGTAAGAGTCTGACACTCCCTTTCGCTCCACCCAGAGCGGGAGGAGTCATTAGATGATTTCCCATCCACAAAAAAAAAAAAAAAAAAAAGTACTTAGGTAAATATGAATTTTTAAAAATTGGCAGACAAAATATGTGCTCTTTTTTGAGCAGGTGTTGTGAAAAGTTATTTATAGCACTATGTGACCTAAACCCGCACTTAAGTCACGCTTTTCTGTGACTTAAGTAGGTACCTAGTCTATTTTTATACAGAAAAGCCTAGTTTAGGTTACACGAGGTATAAAATAGTACACGTTACGCAATTTCATACCGTTCAATAATGGACTACTTAAGTCACACGTATCGTAATGTACAGACGCCAGCACATCAACCTACTACAATCTGTCAGATTTCTGTAATAGATTTTCAACTTTATCGCTAAAGTATAAGGTTCAATGTTGATTGGGAAAATTTGACAGTTAGGTGTAGGTTGATGTGCTGGCGTCTGTACTATTATAAGGCTTTGCGTGCGGGACACTAAACGAGACAAACGACCATTCTAATCACAAAAAGAGTTCTAACTAATCTTAAGTCAGTCTTTGTATTTTGAACTTTATTCCGAGTATAACTTATTATTAACTTCTTAATACAAAATTGACAACTTAAAAGACTTAAAAGAAGTACTAAAGCCAGTTTTTGTATTAAGAACTTTAAGGTACTATTTGAAAGCGAGCTGTTTTAATGAATGAAACGGGAATTTAATTATTAATTTCCCGTTTCATTCATTAAAACATTTATTTCTCCGTTTTTACTTTTTGTTAGATACGTCTTTTTAACTCTCGGGGGCAGTGCACATGCTGTCGGCAGTTGCAGTTGGCAGGTCGGTTCCAATTTTTTAAATAGACAAGTACCTTAAAGGTACTATTTCGAACTCTTGTCGGAATGAACTTCAAAATATGTAGGTACAATAACTGGCTCGAAGGTTTAGACTTAGGAGTTAGAACTCTTTTTCTAATGAGACGGAAATATCATCATCTGCCTAGCTTTTTCCCAACTATGTTGGGGTCGGCTTCCAGTGTAACCGGATGCAGCTGAATACCAGTATTTTACATGGAGCGACTGCCTATCTGACCTCCATAGCCCAGTGAGACGGAAATATGTAGGTAAGTTCTATTATCATCACGTCTTTTAATGAAAGGCGTTTAGTGTCCCGCAATGTGTTAAAATTGAAAGTTTTCGCGTGTGCCTAGCACGGTGTTATAAATCCTTCTCATTTTTTTATCAAACTCTATTATTTCTTTGCTAGTAAGCTGGGTTATTTTCCCCTTCTCTTCCAAAATATCTAGAAGATTATTGACCCTCCTTTTAGCCTGTTCATTACGGTCGTGTTCGTCGTCGAATTTTTGGGTCGTGGTTTCAGCGATCAGATCGGTGGATCCCAGAATTCGTTCGAAGGGTTCCACAATACGCTGGCTGTTTTCCATCATTTGATTGTCAGGTTCATTTTGTTCGTAACTGAAGATGTCTACCCCTTTTTTGTTTCTGAATTCCCTTAAAGACTGCAGCAGTTTTGATCTTAGGCTTATGTTTTTTGGTAGCTGGAACAAAGTTTATTGTAAGTAAAGGTAAATGGAAGATACAGATTTAAACGTCAAATGGAACACGTATACCAGCATCCTTAGGGTCAGGTCGGTCCCTCGCGTATGGCCGAGCTGGGTTGCCAGGCGCCCGCGTGCATGACCAGTTTGATGCCAAAATCCGACGTAGGCAGACGTGTTCAATATGGTTGATTGGGACTTAGTAATTATCGCCCTTTTGGCAGAGGAAGAGGAACATGAAGAATAAGTATGTAAATAATATCTAATCTAAATGTAAAATTTTCTTCGTCCATGATTTGCAACTGACGCCGGTCGCGCCGTAGGTAGGAAACACACGTCCAGACAGTAAATCTCGCTGTGGCAATAGGCGGCGCGAGGCGGCGGCTCGAGCGCGCTCGCGCATGTAGAACGCATACTCGAACGCGCATCTTGCAAGCTCGAGCATGGTCGAGCATCAAGTTTGGACGTGTATTTAATTTTGCAATGTATGGAATTGTCATAAGATTAGTCTCAGAAAATGCTCTACTCTGCTTTTGGTGTGCCGCTGACGCTTATTGTTTAACACACTTTCAATAGTAATCTGAATAATTTTGAAGTATATTGCTAATCCATTGCTTCTTATGTTAGAAAAATTTGTGTCGAACTGTCAAAATAAAAGCCATTGTTACTATATTAGCGTGTTACGCAATTACCCCGCAGGGGTAGCTTAGAGGTGTAGGTAATGCATTGACTTATACAGGGTGATTGGAAGATGGGTGCAAAGATTTAAGGCGAAGATAGTAC
Source organism: Hydraecia micacea (assembly GCA_914767645.1). NCBI lineage: Eukaryota > Metazoa > Arthropoda > Insecta > Lepidoptera > Noctuidae > Hydraecia > Hydraecia micacea. The sequence goes on along the minus strand of OU611793.1, from coordinate 2,048,106 downwards.
AGACAATTTAGAACCATTTACGCAATGGTTGTCTTAGACCAAGTCTTACCAATTTTTTTTACTTAATTTTTATGTTTTTTTATGTCTAATGACACAGAGGCCTATAACATGTTTTGCTAGATTGCTTACACATTACTTTAATAAAATAAAATAAAAATGAATTCATTTATCTTTCAATTTGGCCATAAATAAGCAGTTTACTTAAAATTTTGGGAATTTGTAAAACTGCTAAAAAAAAATTGGTAAGACTTCGTCTAAGACAACCATAGCTTAAATGCTTCTAAATTGTCTGTACAATCTTCGCCTTAAAGCTTTGCACCCATCTTCCAATCACTCTGTATATCATTCCTGTCACATTTATTTTACCTCTGATTTTGCATCACTGACAAAGTCTTTATTCTTGTTTTAATAAGGTTGCTCTTTGGATGTTGCACTGAAAAGTCTGTCAAAGTTCACTGACAGACAAAGCACATTAAGCACAGGCTAAAACGCTGGGTCTAGGAGCATGAAATTTTGCACAACAGTTCTTAATATATCGAAAGTGAGCAGTGAGGAAGGATTATTGAAAATTCGCTCCCTAGGGGATGAAAGGTTTTATTAAAAGAGAAAATTACCACATTATTCTTTTCCTCAGACAAACTTAAATCAGCTGTTGCCTTAACACTCTGTACCGAACTGGTGTTGCCAGATCTGAAATTAATTATTATATACTTAGTTAATTTCCAAAAAGTACAAGTCACATTATTATTTATCAAGTTCCTGTGTTCTCTGTAAGGTGGCGCTGCATGATCAGCCTATAATGTTCCCACTGCTGGGACACAGGCCTCCTCTCAGTGGGAGGGAGTGGGCAGTACCTAATTCATCACGCGGGCCCATTGCTGGTTGGTTGAAGTCACATGTCTTAGAATTTTTAGTTCTAGGACATGCCGATTTCCTTACGATGTTTCCCTTCACCGTTTTGTGAGCAGGTGGTGCTGACGTTCCATTATTTAAGGTCGACTTGGTTGGTCTTAGTAGTTAAATACGGCTGAGGATCATAGTGCTGTCTTGGGTTCGAATTCACGTTAAGACAAAAACAAAGCTAAGTTTTTTTCAAGGATTTGTAGCGCGGTGCTGTGTGCGGTTGTGGTTCAGGGCGGTGTTATATCCTCCTGTCTCGGAGAGCGCGTAAAGCCGTAGGACCTGCCCTAAGCTTGGTCTCTATGTGGTAGTATCGGATTGCCGTCCCATCGGACTATGAGAGCTGGGTTAGAGAGAGCGCACCTGTGTTTGTGCACAAATCTCTTGCGTAGTTGGCTAGACTCCGAGATTGGGCGCTGTAATTGAAAACGTCTTACACGGAACAATACACGATTACTGACAAATGCGTGCACAGACTGGAAAGGGGCACTCAAATCTGTGTGCTTCTTTCCTCAAAAGACCATTTCGGACACTAATGCACAGACGCCAGCACTTCAAGCTAGTGCAATGTCTTTCTTTAATAGATTTTCAACTTTATCGGTAAAGCATTAGGTTCAAGGTTGATTGGGATGTGACAGTTTCGGGTAGACGCTTGAAATATTTACAGAATAGGTACTTAGTTTATTCACTTTAAACATAAATAATTAAATTAAAATAAATTAAGGGGGCTCCCATACAACAAACGTAATTTTTTATATAATATGAAGTGTTAAATATTGTACGGTGGCACGGAATCCTTCGTGTGCGAGTCCGACTCGCACTTGGCTGGTTTTTCAAAATATGTCGTGACGTGTAAAAATGTGTTCGTATAAATATAAACCTACTTAATAGGTAATACGGGCTGGTGTCCGCAACTCCATGTGAATGCGCGTATTTTGCGTACGGATAAACCTACTTACAGAAATAAAATCATAAATAATTTACCTGCGGTAATGTCCTGGAGGCCTTTTACGACTGAGATTCTTAGGTGCATTTTGGATGGTGAATATTGGCAGCATTACAATTTTTGGTTCGCATTTTCCCTGACCGTCGCACGTTGGTGTTGGAGTCCCAACAGCCGTCACGCGCTTTACGTTTGACTGTGTCCATTTCTTTGGCGTTGTAGTTTCCGGTTTAGGCTCCGTTTTCCAATCCAACAGCTGGATTTTCGAAATTTCCTGTTGCTTGACCGTCGCTACAAAACGCAATAAAAACAGTCTAGCGCAATTTCGACTCACTCATAAAGGGCCTTGTAGGTATTCATAGGAGTCAAAATAAATGCACAGCTACACGTGTCGCTCTCGCTAGAGATGTCGGGCGATTCCGAACAACGTTGCCAGAAATCTTGTCTCACTACCTTTTTTATCGTTTTTGATGTCCGACCCGCCCGACATCTCTATCGGCATGTGTTGCAGAACATTTCGCACACCTAGATAAAGGCTGGCACAACTCGAAATAATCCAAAATCGAATTATTGCGATTATCGGAATCTGCGTCGAAAACTACATTAACTCCAAAGACACCTGTGTACTATAATGCTGATACGCATTGGATTCTTCACAATCATGCAATATTCAGGACATTCGCAATAATTTTGACATAACATGAGATAGGTAATGGTTTTTCGTCCATTCTGAAAAATGAGCTATTTTGACGTGTTGATCTGGGCGTGCGATTTGTCTCCTAGTGAATACGAGGTTTGACAGGTTTTGGACCGACTTTTCAGAATTGGATTGATGCACAAGCGCTCTTACGCACTGCATCCGATTAATCACAAATAGCAACACGCTTGGTTTCTCGAAGGGTAGGGAAGGCAGATCCGAATGTATAAAGAAAACACGATTTGATTCGTGAATCGTATTCATTAAATTTGTTTGAGTGCTTAGACACTACATCCAAGCTATCTTGATAGGTACGTACAGACGCCAGCACATCAAGCTACCCGAAACTGTCAAATTTTCCCAATCAACTTTGAACCTTATGCTTTAGTGATAAAGTTGAAAATCTATTAAAGAAATTTGACAGATTGTAGTAGGTTGATGTGCTGGCGTCTGTACAATATCTGATCAGAGTGATCAGTTTTAAACGAATGGAGACAGTGCGTAAGCACACTTATTTAAAGTGTGATTTTAAATTAAAACTTAACTATGGAATTCATTATGAATGCATTGTGCCTTACCATCATATATTTGGCGCATATCATTTATATATTTTTCATAATTATCATAATATGCTTGCGTGGAAGTGGCTGTAAATAAAAAGAACATTATAATTAAAACCGGGCTAATAGGTTTCTTTTTATTATCAGTATTTCATTTTGTTATTACTATTGGCTTTAGTACACACGGCTACAGTTTTAGCGGACCTCGCATTGTATAAGTTTTTCGTACATTCTGAAGTCACCTTACACTGGTTGTGTACCTATAGCTTGATGTGTAGCCGCTGCGCACCTACCCTCAAAAACCACGTGCCACAACCACGACACCCATGACGAAAAAAAATCAAATTTCCGCAGCCGCAATCATGGTTTTTCATTTTGACCTGACTATCGATAGCACCCTCGAAAACCATGAATACCCATGAAGATAAAGTTGAAAGTTTTCGCAGCCTTCGATTTTCATTTTGACATCACTATTTGTTTCAGCACCTTCGAAACCCATGAAAAAGACACCCATAATGATATATTTTTTTCATTTTCACAGCCGCCATCTTGGATTTTCATTTTGACCTCACTGTCCAACTAGGAAATCTACCTCTCTCTCTCTCTGCCTCATTTTATTACCTATATACATATAACAGACGGAGTCAAAGTCGCATAACGCTTTTTCGTTACGTGACGATTTCTACCATTTTACCCCTACCGCAAGCCGCGTCATTCCAAAAAGTATTTACTTATTGGTAAAATATTTCTTAAGTCTTAACTGAAATAAGTAAATTTTTTTTTTTTTAACTTACTTATATTTGTTATTGTACTTGTGGTTGTTTGTTGTTTTGTTGTAAGTTCTGTTCTAGGGCTAGGGACACAGAGGCAGTCTTTAGTTTCTCTATACTTTGGAGGACAGCCGCATCTCGTCCACCCGGTACCTTTGACCGGGGCTGTGGTGTTATAGACGGGAGTACCTGGCCTTGAATAATGTGATATGTAGCATATAAAATGTCCGGACTGGAAAAAAAGATTATTCGTTGTTTTGTTTTAGTTAGGTTAATTAAACGAGGGACATAGGTACGTAAGCAGTGTAGACTCAAGAAAATGATCAACTTTTATTCTGGGACCAACCCTGAAATATGAAAAAAAAAACCTGCTGTTCCCTACAAAGTGCAATACTTACTTGTGCTATCAAAATGTATGGAACAGATATTTTTTTTTCCATATTTACGAGTAAGTCATCATCATCTGCCTAGCCTTATTTCCCTACTATGTTGGGATCGGCTTCCAGTCTAACCGGATGCAGCTGAATACCAGTATTTTACATGGAGCGACTGCCTATCTGACTTCCACAACCCAGTTACAGGGTAATGCGATACCCCTTGGTAAGGCTGGTTGTCAGACTTTCGGGCTTCTGACGACCCGTAGCGAGTGGTAAAGATGCACAAATGACAGCCGGGACCAACAGGTTAACGTGCTTTCCGAGGCACGGAGGTGTCTATTGCTAGGTATGTGAAGATGGTCACGCATCCACGGACCAACCGCGGCAAGCGTGCGGCTGTTATTACTTAGCCACAAGCCAAGTGCGTGTATGTGCGTGTTTTCCATATTTAAGTGTTGATTCCGTATTAACCGTAGGCTCGTTTGCCATTCAAGAACAAAAAAAAATCAAGTGTCTTGCACACGGCGACACATCAAGCTATACATTTCCAGTTTTAGTTGACCTCGCATTGTATAGGTTTTTCGTACAATGAGAAGTCAGTTTATACTGGTTATTACAGCTTGATGTGTCGCCGTGCGTACAACCGATCTATTTTGTTAAAATCTCAACGTGAAAACTTAGGTGAAGTGACCTGTCAATAGTGTCAATCCCTAACATAAGGTAGAATGACAGCTCACTTCACCTAAATGGTCTAAGGCCGCATTGCGACTTGCCACCTGCATAGCTATTCACTACCACTGGATACGCTTCCGTACCGTATCGAACATCAATCAATATTATCGTGTAGGTAGGAGTCCTCTAAACGCTGTTTACAACTCCAAAACCCGAAAATTTTTACAGTTTAAATCAAATAGACGAGCTCTCTTCTTCCAACAGCTGTTTGCTGTCGGGAGCAAGGTAAATCAGTTTATCGAAATGTGTCATTTTCGATACGATTGCCTGTCTAATGGTTGGAATAGCTATACAGAACCGTGCTATGCTACGTTACAACGGATGCGTTTGATATCCACCAATCATATTCATTGCATAGTACTGGTGGAAACGGGTTCAACTAAGCTATGTTTTTAATATGGAAGGATGCGTGCTATGGATGGGAGCTATGGATGCGCGAGTGGTGTGCAGAGCAGAGTACCTAAAGTAGGCGCGCGTTTCTCACCAAAAATAGACATACTCCCCTTGCCTTCCCTACTGCCGATGCATCCCATAGGCATAACACGAGCTGCGCATCTTCCTCGTATAGCTACCTCGCGGCAGCGCATCTACATAGCACATCTTACTCCGCTACACAGTTTAGCATTAGTGGAAACGGTCGCATAGTTTCGTAGCTTAGCTTTCACATCCTCACAGCATAGCTGCATAGCACATCTCTTGTGGAAAAGCAGTCTAAGACTTCACCCAAAGACATGTTTAAATATATTTACTTTAACATGAGTTTTCACGGTATGATTTTTGGATTAATGGAGATGTAAAAGTGCGTGGGTACTCACTAATTGTATATTGTCAAAAGCTTGAATTGCAAAGGGTCTTATTTCGTGTTCATAAACTCCGATGGCGCACCCGACGTGCGTGACGTCACCAACCACCATCTTGATGTAAAATTGAGATTCTTTTCTGGTTATGTAAGAATGAACATTGAAAAAATATAATGAAATTCTTACTTTACTCAAAATAAACATTTCGTGGAGCCCTGACCTGACACAACCAGGCGTCACGTCCATTGAACACACACGTTTTTCTTGCCGTGATAAACTACGGTTTTGCAAAAACTACGATCCGTAACGACTGTTAAAGATCCAAGCCGGGGTGCTTTCCGAGGCACGGAGGGGTATCGATATGTAAAGGATGGTCACCCATCCACGAATCGACTGCGGCAAGTGTAGTTTAATCTTCGATCAATCCGTGCGGCTGTTATTATTTAGCCACGAGCCCAATGATATATAATACGTCATTGCACGAGCCCCTCTCTTTGTTTATCAAATTGACTACCAACTTGAAACATTGTAGGTACTTAAGTATATTCAAATCACAACTGTCCTTTTTGACAGTTGTAAGAAAATGGCTATAACACGGTAAATTGACGTAAGTAGTGTGTCAGTTTGATAAACAATTAATTTTTCCAACTGTACATAAGTACTGTACCTATTGTAATAGCTGAGGTTGTTCTTGTCGTTTATGTGATTGTTTCTATAAACTTAACAGGAAAACTAAACGTTAGCTTATAGGTACTAGAGCTGTTGTCCGCGACTTCGCCTGCGATCCAGGATGAGAAGTAGTCTATGTAAACCCAGGTCATGGTCTAAGTGCCAAATTTCATCCAAATCCATACAGCCGTTTTAGCTTGAAAGCGTACCTAACAAACAAACACAATTTCGCATTTATTACTATATTTGTATTTGTACTATGCAACTTACCCTTTTAAATCTGGGGAACGGAATATTTCCTCACGGGTTATATGTGGATTGGCTTCCCAACTTGAAAATATGCTGTCAATGATTGCTGTAGCACTACTGGTAGTGTTAGCAAACGTGTAAGCCATCAAAGGATTCGAGAAGTTTCCTGAAAAAGAACAATGATTTTTAAAAGAAATACTCCGTTATTTTATATTTTTTTAAATAGGAAACCATTTGCGTAAAAAACACAGTGGCACTCCGGGAGTGCCGACAGAAGTGAAAACAAAACACAAACAGAATACTTTGCCATCACTCACTGACTTATCGGATATACATTAAAACCGAGTACATCCCGACGACAGCCGAACACATCCGAAGCGGTGTCGGTTAAGGTAACAGTGGCGCGAATTCAATGATTTTTCCCATCTCAAAAAATGCCCAACGCGCCTAAAGAAGTTTTCACTCCAAAAACACTGCTACAACGATCTTTATGCGCTTGAATGAAGTTGACAGGGGGCGCTGTTGGTTGTTGTGAAATATATTGAAAAGACAAGATGGCGGACTTAGCTCCGATGTTGGCCACGCGTGAGAAGAACCTCAGTCAGTGCTATAAGTACCTAAAGAATCAAACTCCCTTGGTATAAGCGACCTCGTATGTGCTTTACGACGTTTGACAAATCACAGTAAATTGAATTAAATCATATTACTATGCAAACATGAGTAATTTAGTACATACCTACATGTTTTATTATAATAGTCCTACATGTTCTATAGAGATATGAGGAACAGGGTGTAAAGTTCACTCATACTCTATAGAAAAGGGACGATCCTCCGACCAGACGGGTGTTGCAATGCAACCGATGATTCATGTCGGGCCGTTGTATCTATGCTAGTTGCGCGGTAAACTCTGCTTGCGGGATGCAGGATTTTGCGTGACGTCAGTATGACACGTTGTTCGCATGTGGCGTTCTAGATAGGTACCGCTACAGTTCTATTTCAAATCATATTTAATTGAAACTTCATTACCGTCTTATACCTCTGATCTTGCATTCCCTACTGTCAAAAGCACAATGATCGTTATTCTCGTTGCTATAAGGTTGCTATTGGGTTGCTGTCATCGGCAAGTCTGTCAAAATCACAGTGATCTTTATTATCGTTCTCAATAAGGTTGCTATTGGGTTGCTGCTATCACAGGAAAAACTACTGTGAAAGGACTCTATAGAATTGCCAGAAACTATCTGTCACGACTCACGATAAAACACAAAGAACCTTGTCGTTTAGCGACATGCATGACTTTAAACCCGAGTGTGATAAAGCAATTACGAGGTCGACTATACCTAACCTTACAATTGAAATTAATAATTAAAAAAACCGGCGGGGTTACTTACTAGTAGCAGCGCAACTGTATCTGTGTTTTGACAAACACTGAGCTATCATAATTTGTGCAAAGGCGGCCAACTCGCTGTCCCAGAACTGTAATTTTTGCAAAATCGACTTTATTATACATATGCATTGCAAGTATTTTTGCACCGCAACGATTCCGTGTGTACCTACACTTGTAAGGTGCGGCGCCGAACCGCTACTAGAACCACCTAGAAGCCGTGGAATTACACCTCATCATCTACCTAGCCTTTTCCCAATTATGTTGGGGTCGGCTTCCAGTCTAACCGGATGCAGCTGAATACCAGTATTACAGTACATGGAGCGACTGCCTATCTGACCTCCACAACCCAGTCACTGGGTAATACGATACCCCTTGGTAAGACTGGTTGTCAGAATTTTGGGCTTCTGACTACCAGTAACGATTGTCAAAGATCCACGAATGATAGCCGGGGTCAACGGCTTGACGTGCTCTCCGAGGCACGGAGGTGTCTTGGTATGTAAAGGTGGTCACCCATCCGCGGCAAACGTAGCTTAACCTGATCGATCGACCCGTGCGGCTGTTATTACTTAGCCACAAGCCCCTCGAGGAATTACACCTGAACAGTATTTATTTTTGAACTTACAACTTTCTTCATTCCATAAGCTTGTGGCAATTCTTGCAGGTCCTGCCCTAAGGCCTCACCCTTGGCTACGTGAATCCTCATACTGTAATGTAAAGGAAGCCGCAACGAAATTAATGAGGAATGAATAGCAGAAAGGAATTTTAGGGTAGGTTTTGTAGTAGCATAACATCGCATAATCAGCCTATAATGTTCCCACTGCTGGGACACAGGCTAATCTACCACGCGGGCCCAGTGCGGGTTGGTAGATGTCACATGTCTTCGATTTTTTGTTTCTAGGACATGACGGTTTCCTTACGATGTTTTCCTTCACCGTTTTAAGAGCAGTGGTGATGAAATCTTCTTCTTAGCGTGTCGATGGCAATCTAAATGGACTCGGCCTCGGCCCAGAATTCGGCTACTTGTTAGGCGCCATCACTAGCGTCTACCAGTTCCTGTAACGTGCAGCTGATAGGACACGCAGGACACGATATTAAGTGTCCCATCGTTTGTGATTAAGTATTTACATAAATGCCTGCCGGGATTCGACCCGCTGAATACCAGAATTTTACGTGGAGCGACTGCCTATCTGACCTCCATAACCCAGTTACTGGGTAATAATACGATACCCCTTCGTAGGAATGGTTGTCAGTCTTTCGGGCTTATGACAACCCAAAACGGCTGTCAAAGATCCACGAATGACAGCCGAGACCAACGGCTTAACGTGCTTTTCGAGGCGCGGAGGATGCTTAGGTAAGTAGGTAATACTCGTACATACGTGTTAATTCGATGTAGTATTTCATCCACATTACTTTCATCCAAAGGAACTTCTGTAAATCTTGAGCAAGCGGATCCTGTTTTTCCCTGCAGAAGTAAATAATAGGTGTGAACATAATAAGTGTGGCCTTCTCGCTCTAGCGACTGACTCCTGTAAGTGATAGAAAGAGACAGATATACCGAACAGTACCTACTAGTCATGTTAAAATCAACTTCATTTACACTAACATTAAGTTGATATTCGTTTGAGTAAAAATAACATTAATTGAAAAAAAGTATTTGAATAGACTTTATATCATCATCAATTCATCATCCGAAGACCGACCTCACCCACTGCTGAGCATATACATATGCCTCTCTTTTCATGTGCCAAGCTCCGTGGAGCTTGGAGCGTGGAGGGGCGTGCCCCTCCTGTGCCAGCCTCATCCTGTGATGGCAACAAATTGTTGCCACCACCACCGGACGAGCGACACTAACACCTGTCTCGTAATTTTAAGAACGTTCACAGTCTGATCTCAATTTCAATCTGTCAAAAATACCTCTAAGTTCCTTACATTTTTGACATTTGTTTGTCGCCGAGATGAGACTGCGACTAGATTTTGAACATTTTAAATTACGAGAATTGCCCTTCCGTATTCACAAACAATAGTTTTAAGTACGATGTAAAGCAAGGTATTTCTCAATGCGTTCCATTTGACAAGCCTTTAAATTCATAAACATTAATAAGGGACGGAGAGTGCCGATCGCAACTCGAGTATTGTCTATGAATAGGTTTTTGGAACCCTGTGCGTCTGCGCGCACTGTGAGACCTCATAGTAATGTTTGTGAATACGGATATTAGTCTTCCAGTCCTTGGACGCCACTCGGTCACTGCCTTACTCCACCTGCTACTGCGTTTAGCCAGGTGTCCTGCACTCCTGCCCACCTTCATTTGAGTTCCAAAACCCGAAAACCTTCGTACTCTTCGGATCTCGACGTTTGAAACTCGGTCTATAAGCCTTATTGACTTGAATATGCCCTGGCAGCTGATAGTATGTCATGCTCACACAATTGTCTCGCTGACGGTGGCGTGTGTGTTGGATCATTTAGCTCCCTTCAAAATGGTTGAGCTGAATGGTGCTAATCTATGCGTCATGTTCGTGAACGGGCGCCGTCAGTTGGGGCTGGTCATCACTCGGCTGCCTCGGCTTATTTTTATTTTTAATTATTTTATTTTTGGATTGTTGTTTTTTTTTTTTTATTATTATTATTTACTATTTGCTGTACTCTGGACGCTTTTAACGCATATGTCTTTTTTTACATCGTTCTCACACATTATTATAAATTCAACATTAATGATGTACCTAACTAATATTTTTGTAAAAATATAATTTAAAAGAGTGTCCATGGAGTTTCTTGCCCGTTCTTCTCCATAGGTACCTACGCTTTGGAATGGGCAACTAGCTTCATTTTATTTTTGACTGACCGACTTCTTGACAATTCAAAAGTGCCTGTAAATGGTTTAATTGAAATAAATGCTTTGACTTTGACTTTATGCCAAGCAAGGAGCTCCATGGCTTTCTGTGCAGACTTAAGATAGTTTATTAATGTTTATTACTCACGTAGTATTCACACAGGATGTGTATAAAACTCCCGGTGTGCTCGCAAATAGCTCGCTGGTCCGTACAGTAGTCGGTCAGTTGGTCGTTGAGATCAGCGAAAATTTCAATACAACGTGTTGATTTCAGAATAACGATGATTGCACACAGAGCGCCCTACAAGTGATTTAAGAGAGCTGTGTATTTCATGTAAAGGCAATTTTTATGTGTTGCAGTTAGATGTATTAGGTCAAGAAAAATATAATTGGCTGTACTTCACAGAAATTATGGGTTTCGATCGAACTCGAACTATCTATATAGGTAAGTAAGTAATATAAATCTATCTCAAACGCCAGATATTTGGGATCAAAGTGGCCAGTTCGACGAAATCGACAATTTCATATGTCGTAAAACCTAATACTACATAAGTTTTAATAAAAATAACTCACTTTTAAAACCCTTCTCATGATCAAGTTGTTGAAATTGTGTCAAAATATAATCACTATATTTTTTTGTCAGAAAAGCCACACGCAGTTTCCTTTTATATTTTATTACTGAAAATACGACTGTTATAGAAAACTATTGTGTAACTGAAATCAATTTTGATTTATTATACGTTTCAATACATATGTAACCTACTTACCTACGGTTGACGTCATCACGTCAACGCCGGCTGTAGCCTGGGGCTTTGTCTCGCTCTCTGTCGCATTATGCGGAGCGATGGCCGTTTTGCGTGGATGTGACGCATATCCGCCCCCCCAACTGGTTCTTTTTTATTTATTTATTAATAACCAACTTATATTAACAGTTTGCACCACAAATACAAGTTATTAGTCAATATTAGTAATTACACATATTGTCATGCAATCATAAACTTAGGTTAAATCACATAATAAAAGATGAAATGAAATAAAGTGAAACAAAATTGGCAAAAATTAGATAAACATTTTGTGTTTTTCTTTCTGTGCGTCATGTTCACCTTTCTATTTTTACTTACAAAAAAGCGTCATTACATAACGAAAAAGTATACATGATAAATTCTTTCAGCGGTCGGTAAATAAAACTTCGGTAAATATTAAAATAATAAAATTTAATGTAACAATAAAATATTTATTATTTGTAACAAAAATAAATAATTAAACTACATACTAAGGGGCACACAAACGAACGACATTTGGTCTGTGAGCTCCCTAATTCGAAAACTACTTAGGTATTTATTTTGTGTTTAACTTTTTTTGCCTAACTACATTAAAAATGTATAATTTAATTATAGTATACAACAGCTTTCTATTTCTCTGAGCCCACGTTCGCACAGACGTAAACATATCGCGGAGGGATTTTATCGCGCATTGGATTTTCAACTCTAGGTGTTGAGCCGAGCGTTGAGAATCCAACACAGTACATCCCAGCGCGTCAAAAAAACCCAACACTGTTGGATTTTCAAACTCTCAGCGTTAAGCAGTGCGTTGAAAATCCAGTGCACGAAAAAAAATCGCCGCGGGGAAACGCACCCGTGAGAACCTGGGCTGATTGTACAGACGCCAGCACATCAAGCTACCCGAACCTCTCAAATTATCCCAATCAACCTTGAACCTAATGCTTTAGAGATAAAGTTGAAAATCTATTAAAGAAATTTGACAGATTGTAGTAGATTGATGTGCTGGCGTCTGTATATTTGCCATAAAGTTATACAGCAATCATTTGTTCGAGAAATACTTAACGTACATTACATATTTGACTACAGTGGTCAAGCCATACTGAAAATATTGCTGAATCTTGCAGTATTCACAGGTAATTACGTAAATCACTAACAGTAGCAATGTATTTAATTTTGACAGTTCAACAACATTCATTGCGTGATTTATGTTATTGAGCAGAAATTTTTTCGAACATATGAAGCAATGGATTATCAACATCCTTCAAAATGATTCAGTTTATGATTGATATTATGCAATTAGGGGTTGCAGTCACATAGCAATAAAAACAATGGCTGTACAGCATAACAATAAAAACAACTGACACTACTTTCAGCGCATATTCCGTTACAGTTTGTATAGAATTATATCTTATTGAACTCGGTAACCGGGCACTAAAGTAGAAACAAATGAGGTCAGTATTTGTGCATATTTTGTCTGCTGGCAACACTCATGTCCTCGTGACGTGTTGTCTATGGAATATGTCGAGCGCCTCCCACTGCTTCGTGTGTAGAAGGATGTGGGGCCGTCGTGAGCGCATGTACGTCACCGCCTCGGCAGGGGACCAGCCGTTTTTCTGTTATAATAAAATAGTCAATTGAGTATGTGTAATAACCATTGATGGTCGATGATGATTTGATGAGTTTTTTGGAGGAATCAGCTATACATAACTGCTCGTTATGATAGACCCGCTTTGTTCAGTGCACGTATAAAAACCTTAACCACACTTAGAACTGTCATATTTTGCGATGCAAGCAAATTTTTGCACTGTTGAGCTGATATGTCACACGCTACACATGTCACGCTACATAGGTATTCAGCAGCTACACGGATCTTTCGGCGCGCGAATAACGTTGATAGGGTGTCACTGTTGGCAAATTTTTAGGCCATTGTTTTGTGACAGGTATTGAACAATCAAGACAGCGGCGTTAGTTCCGATTTTGACCACTCGCCAATAGATCCATGCACAGACGCTAGCACATCAAGCTACCCGAAACTGTCAAATTTTCCCAATTGAATATGAATCTTATTCCTTTGTAGTAAAGTTGAAAATCTATCAAAGAAATTTGACAGATTGTAGTAGGTTGATGTGCTGGCGTCTGTACAGTCCTTTCAAGTTATTTTACCTCGTGACACCAGCTACAAACAAAAAACCTTATTTTAATTAGAATAAAGGTCATTGTGATTTTAACGGACTTATCTATTTCAGCATCCTTATTACAAGGATCATAAAGGTTGCTTTTGACATGCTGGCTTCTGTACAATGTAAATAGGTACGTACCATCATGAGGTAGCAGCCGACGAGCGTGGCGCTGCGCGTGCGGCCCGCCTTGCAGTGCACGTACACCGAGCCGCTGTTCACTTGCTCGCACTCTGTCGGCACGCCTGACAGTTTCCGGTCAGTCGGCAGGAACCTGGGGGCAACCATACACTCTTATAGGAGATCATCGTTTATACCCTAAGTCATCAATTCAGATAATTTATGTAAACAAAGGTGATAACAGATCAAAAAAATATCGTCTTGGTGGTAATTCACATAAAATGGCGGAAAACAAGGTTAGACTTGCTTTTAAGTACTGATTTTAGAAATAATATCTAATTAAAAAAATATCATACCGTGTTAATTTTAATAAGTTTTCGGTGTTAAACAAAGTTATTAAAAAAAGAAAATATTGTGGTACAAAATATTTTATGATACTGGTAACACTACAGGCGTTCCCAACATTTTCAAATTTCGTTTGACATAATTACAAAGTCGCGTCTTTTCAATACATTCGTTTTCTTTTCCCCGATAATACTACTCGCTGCGTGTTTGTTAATTGTGCTTTATTATCATCGTGTGAAGTTACGGTATTTTGTTTGCATAGCTCATATAAATAGTTAACTGTAATTAAAAGATAAAAAAAAAATGTTAAATTGTTGTGCACCACTGTCCTGTCATTTTGACAGTGACATTTCTTTGTTTACTTAAATTATCTGAATTGATGATTTAGGGTATAGGTAGAAGTGTAGAGATAAACCATTTTTAAAAATGAACGCCCCTCCACTGCTTGTTGCATACAACACCAATTTATCTCGTCTGCTCAACGTCCGTGTGTCACTACAAGGATCCAGCAGAATATCAGCGTCAGGTACATCTGCCTGACACATGCTGAGCTGGACTCCCATTTGGTGCAACCTTGAGACGCACACCGCACTGTGTATATTTCGTTATTAATTTAATTTTAAGTTTTCATCATAGTGTCACTTTTATTTCGATACCTATGTATGTTTTTTCTTTTTGTTTTTATATCGGCACCTTCTTTTATATTAGGTTCATGTGGGTAATTGGTTATCATCTAATATTGTACTTTTGTATGTTGTGCTGTCTTTTGTATGCGCCAAATAAATGGTTTATCTATCTACGAGTATCTATCATACACATTTCAAATGTTTGTATAGAAATTTTAGTGGAGGAGTGGTGCATTTTTAGAATGGTTTATCTCTACCTTAGTACAGCGATATTTCACCAGAGGGGCAGTTCTCGTAATTTTGAAAACGTTCACAGTCTGATCTCCGTTTCAATCTGTCCCTACATTTTTGACATTGTTTGTCGCTGAGATGGGATTGCGACTAGATTTTGAACGTTTTTAATTAGGTACTAGGTAGGGCGAGCCTATTACACGACTGCCCACACCCGCGGGAATACAAGTCGTATATTATGTTAGGAATAGATCTTCATCTATCCTCAAACATCATGATGTATATATATTATTTCCTCACCTATTGATAAAAGTGACTCCTTCATAAAGTTTCTCCTGGTCGGGAGCTTCAAATATGTCTGTCGTTGCTAGTTGAAGAAACTCCACACCCTGATCTCGCCATTTCTGAAACATATCAATAATACCTAATTATTATTTCTATAGAAAAGAGGGAAGCGGTTTTTTAAGCACATTGTGTTTGTGTTTGCGTTTGGTGTAGGACTATTGCGGAATATGGAAAAAAGATATTGGAATACGTGTTCGGATGGCTAAAGTGGACTGGTAACCGAGAACTATGGAAGGACTAAGGCCCCTGACCAATGTTTTATAATACACGGAAAAATTACAAATATTGCATGTAAGGAAGAGAGCAAGGAAAGAGTATGTAAGCTAAACCCAAGGTTTTAAAGTCAAGTGATTTGAGATAGGAAGTTCGTCAAAGTTCAAGGTCATTTGGTATATACAGGTTTAAATTGAAAACATGCGACAAATCGAAATGGGAGATTGTACTCATCATTATGAACAACTTTTTGTACTTTTACTATGGGATCAAACCTGAAATCGCGAAAAAAAAACAGCTGTTCCCTACATTTTGACGAGTTATGCGAACATAAATGTAGGGAACAGCTGATTTTTTCATAAACATAAATATTTAAAAATATTATCGTTACAATGCCATTACATATACCTAGTCTTCGAGTCAAACGCGCAAGGTTGAATATAAGTATGAAATTGCGCGCATTTGTTTATGAATTGAATAATTTATCTTCACGTATTACAAAAGATTTTTTTCTTCATAATATTTTAGTGCTTCCAGTTTGATATTTTTCAGAATTTTTGATTTAAGTACAGGATATTGGTATCACAAGAGGACAGAGGGGCCCATGGCTAAATAATAACAGCCGCACAGGTCGATCGATCAGGTTAAGCTACGCTTGCCACGGTTGGTCTGTGGATGGGTGATCATCTTTACATACCGAGACCCCTCCGTGCCTCGGAAAGTACGTTAAGCCGTTGGTCCCGGCTGTCATTCGTGGATCTTTGACAGTCGTTACGGGTCGTCAGAAGCCCGGAAGTCTGACAACCAGTCTTACCAAGGGGTATCGTATTACCCAGTAACTGGGTTGTGGAGGTCAGATATTCAGTCGCTCCATGTAAAATACTGGTATTCAGCTGCATCCGGTGAGACTGGAAGCCGACCCCAACATAGTTGGGAAAAGGCTAGGCTGATGATGATATTGGTATCACAAATAACTATTTCAGAAATATTAGTTATATGAGCTTAGGAGGTTGTATTGATGATTTTAAAGATTATAATTCTGTAAATACATACTTGTTACCGTCGCGAATCATATTTTGTTCAACATATTACCTGACACTGTCCTGCAAATTGCAAAAAACGTAAGAAATTTTGGATTTTGCGGGCTGGCGCCTGCCCCTTTTAGCTACTTTTCTAACTGCAAATATAAACATAACATAATCAGCCTATAATGTTTCCACTGCTGGGATACAGGCCTCCTCTCAGTGAAAGGGAGTGGGCCGTAAGCCACCACGCGGGCCCAGTGCGGGTTGGCAGATGTCACATCTCTTCGAATTTTTGGTTCTAGGACATGCCGGTTTCCTCACGATGTTTTCCTTCACCGTTTTGAGAGCAGTGGTGATGAAATAATTTACACAAAGTAAAGCGCCTGTCTGGGTTCGAACCTACGACCTACACCTCGTAAGTCGCGGCTGTTACCACTTGGCCACCACTACTCCTGCAAGTATTGCAACAGCATAAATCAAAATGTACTTATAACAAAAAAAAAAAAAACAATTTTTAACATTTTTGTTTGTCCGTCTGTTTGTTCCGGCTAATCTCCGAAACGACTGGACCGATTTTGACGGGACTTTCACTGGCAGATAGCTAAGGTGTAACGTAGTTTTTTGTTTATTTTAGAAAAATAATTAGTAATGAGACAGATGATTGCTTTCCGACATCCAGGCGAACGAAGTCGCGGGCACAGCTAGTAGCTAATATATACAAGTGAGCAATACGAAGACACAACTTTTAAATAAACAGGAAGGAATTCTAGTTTATTTCTTCATACGACATAGCTAACAATATAGACAATTAGCATTACAAAACAAATTTTAATAAGTTCCTAGACCCTTGCACAGATGAACCGCTGTTCTGTAGATATGAACACAAAGGAGGCCTGTTTGTTGAATGCTTCGAATTCTAAACTATAGATAACTGA
The DNA here is from genome assembly GCA_914767645.1 of Hydraecia micacea. Lineage (NCBI taxonomy): Eukaryota > Metazoa > Arthropoda > Insecta > Lepidoptera > Noctuidae > Hydraecia > Hydraecia micacea. The sequence continues at coordinate 2,030,398 of OU611793.1, read as the reverse complement.
TCAACTATCAGTTGTGTCTGACAAGAACACTGCGGATTCCTAGTATAATAAATAATATGATGATTGCAGTGTACTAATATTTAAACATAAAATCAGACATGCTGATATAACAGCGAGAATCGAGAAGATGACCACGGACAAGTGGCCCCGGCGAGTATCCATGGACGCCGACGGGACATAGAGTAGTAGCGACACAATAGTGATATCCATCCACTATAGTGATGTAACACATGTCATTTGAATTCCTGGCTTTAATAACACTTGCAGAGCGTTGCATCAAAATTCAATCATTATTTTCCACAGTATACTCATGTAAAGACAGGAAAAATAGTTGCTAAGCAAAAATTACTCGTCATCTGCGTAGCCCTTTCCCAACTATGTCGCGGTTGTCTTCCAGTCTAAACCAGATGCAGCAGAATACCAATATTTAACAGCTGAATACCAGTAACTGGGTTGTGGAGGTCAGATAGGCAGTCGCTCCATGTAAAATACCGGTATTCTGCTGCATCCATATGTAGTTGGGAAAAGGCTAGGCAGATGATGAGGTACTGACAAAAGCAAAAAAAGGATGATCCTTACCTCTGCATCATTGGAAAATATTTTCAACTCGTACGTCTCGTTCATTGACACCACTCCTTTCATGTTCTCGTCATCTTTCAGCTGAAAGGTAAAACATTAAGTAATTTTAATACTTAACGACCAACATAAATAATCTACACTATATTTGAATTAAGAATTTAAGATAATTTTCAACTTATGGAACAACAAACTGATTGCCATACTAAACAAAGTTCAAATTCCATTGCAACCAAAAACTTAATAGGACCTTTTTGTTACAAATGGTCACTCAAAAATCAACTTAGAATATATTTCACTAAAGTAGATAACTGATTAACTGGCGATGGAATGTAAATTATCTGATATTAAGAATACTGCTATATGTTATAAACAGGTAAACTTTGTTTGTTTGTAAGTTTGTATGTAGGGGTAATCTCCGGAACTACCAGTATTTTTGCATTTGATAGCCCATTTCTTGAGGAAGGTTTTAGTAGGCTATTTAACATCATGCTATGACCGTTAGGAGCCGAGCAAAAGGAAAAAATAAAACGAGTGTGCTTATGACCACACGACTGAAGTGAAACTTCTTCTTAGATATACGGAACGTATTTGGTTATGAGAGTAAGAGAGAAAGAAAATGTGCGCGCGCACTGCTGTCTCTTGCTTATATCCCCCACTCAACTCCCGTTCGCCTCGCCCGATCACACTTTTCGTAACGCTTACGTCACGCGTTCGCCAGCTTACTCCCCTGAGATGCGACGCAATGGGGAAATCTCACGCGGACGAAGTCGCGGGCAGAAGCTAGTCACACTAATATTATAAAGGAGAAAGTTTGCGAGTGTGTTTGTATGCTTGTTACTTCTTCACGCAAAAAATACTGAACGGATTTGGATGAAACTTGGAACACAGATAGTTTTTATAATCAGGATTAACACACCACAGGATAATTTTTGTCCCGATCTTCCCACGGGATCGAAGCTTATGCGGGTGAAACCGCGGGGCGTAGCTAGTCTATTATTTATAGAATTAACAAAACTTTTTTTTTTGTGTTTTCACACATTCTGTATTTACAGCATGATTGAGATGGCATTGGAGAAAAATCTGGAAATTGGTAGCGTTGGACAAATATTCTAGGCTAATATACCAGGCTAAGACCCACCCGCAGCCGTAAAGCCTCATCTGATGATGACGATGAGATGGTATGGGACTTGAGGGCAAAATCGAATGTTAGAGAAATGTGGTCACAACTGTATTCATATGATTTGAAGAAGCTCCTTGTTATTAATATTGATATAATTTGTGAAGCCAACATGGTTTGTTTGTAAAATCATTTTCCTGATATATGCTATGTTTAGAACAATAAACGAGGTCTATTATTATTAGTTTTAAGTACTCAAGTGTCACTAATGAAAATGATGATGAGTCAACTAATAGTATTATGATAGAAGTAATTAACCAGATGGGCAATTCTCGTAATTTTAAGTACGTTCACAGTCTGATCCGAGTCTTAATCTGTCAAAAATTCTTACATTTTTGACAAATCTTTGACTTTGATTGTCGCTGAGATGAGATCTAGATTTTTAACGTTTTTAATTACGGGAATGTGCTTTCAGATGTTAAGGTCTAAATACTAGAATTATGTAAATAAACTACTTATGGACCCCGCGTATGTCTGTCTGCACGCGCTGATCTCTGAAACATTGCATTGCATTGTTGCTTTTGAATTTGATAGCCCAATTCTTGAGGAAGGTTATAAGCTATTTAACATCACAGTATGACCCTTTGGAGTGGAGCAAAAAAAATCAGAATGAACGCTAAGCGAAAATGAAGTTATAGCGCGTTCGGGCGAGGCGTAGCAACGCGGTGGGTCAGTTGCCGAAATTTTATGCAAAGAACGTGTCATGGATGAATGATGCAACAAGACAAGAAAAAAGGAAATTGGATCTAGATGCCTGATCAATATAATTTGGGTACAGTCAAGGGCAAAAAAATGTACAGCACATAATTCTCTCATTTCCCTAATTATAAAAACGTAGTAAAGTTATGAAAAATATTCACCTCTTCATATGGTAAATCAGAAGTTTATACTGGTTGTCACTTTACTCAGTGTTTATTAACCCATAATATACCAGAATGTGGATCCACGCGAGACACAATGGCTTTTTAATTGATTCTGTAATTATGGCATTAAAACGGTTATTAAGGGGTTAGAGTATTGATTGAAAGTATGAGGTATGATTGTGCACACTTATAGCATCCCCACACTGAGTGACCCGTGACTTGTAACATCTTTTGATATTTGTATCACAATACATCTATGGGAATCTCACTATTGTACTTTGCTAAGTGTATACATATTATTTGCCCTTGATTGTACTATTTTATCTTATGACTCCAGTGCGCGTTTGGAAGATGTCACATGTTCTCAAATTTTTGGTTCTAGGACATGCCGGTTTTTCTTAAAACATAAAGTTAATAAATAATGCTATGTAATTATATTGTTAAAGTATTATCTTACTAATTGAAAACAGGTTAAACCTTGTGCATTTTTAATGCCATTGTTACCATGGTATGGGGGCATGTGATATGCAATGAGGAAAGTTTTAAGTATGAATGTCTATGATTATCAGAGTAGGGGAAGACCAAAGAAACGATGGATGGACTGTGTGGATGATGATATGATTAGAAAGAGGGTGACTACCGAGAAGACGACTAATAGAGATGTTTGGAAGAAAAAGACAAGATGCGCCAACCCCAAACATTTTGGGAGAAGGGCAGGACATTGATGATGATGGTTCCATAGACCAGCTTATAATTTCCAGCTAAGTTCTATGCTGACACAATTTAGATTAACATTACTGTCTTACAGAATTTGGCGAAGACTGACTGTCATTGGTAAGAAGAAGCAGTACAACAAAATACTTATCAGGCAAGTTACTTAAGTAAAAGCATAGCATAATTAACCTATAATGTTCCCACTGCTGGGACACAAGCTTCCTCACTGTGAGAGGCTGTAATCTACCACACGGGCCCAGTCCCGGGTTGGTACATGTCACATCTTAGAATTTTTTAGTTCTAGGACATGCCGGTTTCCTCATGATGTTTTCATTTACCTTTTTGAAAGTGTTTAAAATATATTATTACTTTTTTAAATCCCTCCCTATATTACAAAATAATTAGGTCAGTAAATATTTATCACTATTATAGTGTCTACCTATAAAACTAGTAATATAATAGAAACAAACTCCTAGTGCAGTCAGAAATATTACTGCTTATTAGGTTTTATTTATTCTTCCATATGAAGTTATGAGAACTTTGTGCACATGAATAATAAACATGAAATAACTACCAAGTACACACTATTTACTATGCTAACAACCTCAAGGCTTCTTAGATTTACCTTTGCCACAGTGCATATACCATGTTTTAATTAAAAAAAAACAGACTTATACAGAAGTTTATGGTCTTCAAATAACCTAGAAATGCGTACCTGTCTTGACATATTCTGGAAAGGCAAAGCTCCTAAGATCACAGTTTCGTCCATCCTGTCGTACCAACGACGACTGGTCACCTTCTCCATGACCACATTATACAGTAAAGTCGGATAGAAAGTCACCCTCGCGAACATTGCGGTGGCCTGGTGAGTAAACAGTTACAGTTAGGTTTAGCGTCAGAAGTCGGCCGGCGGTTAGTGTATGGCGCTGCGAAGCAGTGACTCTGGAAGACGGGTACCATGGTGAAAGCTGAATTCCGTGCCGTGGTGGGGATTGAATTTTAATTTGAACTGTTTGGATCCTCCTTCCACTTGTGAAACTGGCTGACACTTCTGCCAGAACTGACAGTGACAGCCAGTAATGTCAATCTTGGCAGTGTCAAAGTGCCATTAACCCTTAAGTGTTGCCTTGTTGAGATACATTGTTGAAAAAAATATGAATTCTTATTTTTTTTACATGGATTGTATTTTATTGTTTTTATTTTCTAACAATTCACTTATTCATTTTCTTGCATGCGCTTTAATCGGGGTACTAATAAAATAGTTCGTGTGAAAAACACGCCTTATATTAGTGCAATGTGTCTTACAGTTACAAAACGTTGCTCTAATAAATTTTGTAGGCGTAGATAACTCAAGGAAAAGAAATAAACCAAACTATTATTTGGGAATAAGACATTATGTATTGTAGTAACAGTTAAGTCAAGCTTGGTTTTACTTTTACTACAATACGTAGCATTATTGAAGTATTTTCAACCGTGGTTCGTGAAGTGTATCAAACCTGTGCGCGTTTCTAGGCAGCACTGCCTATTATTGAACATTGAAAAGAAAATATGCGGCCTGGGCCATCACCGAATATGGCTGGAATGTAAACGTCCTGGCTTTCATCTTTTGGCTTAAATCTTTTACTGTATTTGCATTTCTGCAAGATTGCGTCCGATCTTGTCAAAAATTATGGCCCAATTGTATGTGAGTAGGACATTTATAGTGATTAATCTTCATCATATTTAATTCATTATGTTACAACAATTAATTAACATACAAATGAAGTCTTTCGTCCCCAAGATGAATAATTAACTCTTTTTCTAAAACCGTAACCGAGTGTCCATTATCTAGCTACTGTCAAAATCGGTAATATTTTACATGTTCGCCTCCTAATATTTCACTATGTGGGGTTAATTTTTTTAACTTATACCATTTATTAATTTGCTGGCCACGCCGGGTTGCGTACAAAAGTTGAAAGAGATATCATCGACGTGATGTATAGCCGCCATTTGTAAGCGCGGCGGGGTGCCAGCAGCGCAACGACATTCCCAATTCAAATTAAATTAAAACGCGGTAAAAACAACGTGTTTCCGTTCGGTGCGTCCGCTATTCAAATTCGGGAGATTCGATCTGTGCTAATTTGTCTATGACTTTAAACAATGGCTGGTAGGTATAGATACTGAGTACCAAAGATAAGATGTGCACACAAAACCTGGAAAAAAATAATAACATGGAACATTCGCATTAAATTATAGACTCTAAAAGCAATGTCGGCCTTACTCGAATGAAGAGTACCTAGCTCATAGACTAGCATTCAGTGGCAGCTGCTTCAAGCAGCACATGCATGAAAAACTGGAAAGCCATTGTATTTTTGCGGTAGGTACCAATTTCCATCCACGAGACCGCCTAGCGCCTGAGTAAACTTGCAGTTAGAGTTGAGCGCTCGAAGTAAGTGCTGATACACATGAGCGACACGCGTCAACGGCAGAGACAACTGCAGCCGTCGACACTCACTACCATTGACGCGTGTCACTCGTGTCTAAATATGCACACTAAGCTAACATTGTGGTAAAATTCTGTCATGCAGTCGAATTCGACTACATTTCAGGGTTCATGTTGAAACGATTCCCCTAATTCCTTATTTCGTTCGTTACATGACCTCGTTGGGCTTCTCAGAAAACAAGTTGATAATTGTCCAGTTAATGATGGACATTTGTCTGATAAACAAAAGGGCTCACCCCGATGCCTTTCTTTGAGCGTATAATAGTTTTGTTATGCAGATTACGCCGGCCCAACATTAATAAAATGCAACGTTCTGTCGCGATAAAATACCATTAAATATTGTTTTCAATTACGCATTTTAAATACTTGATATCTTTGCCATTTGCGTTTACTGACCGTTAAGTAATTACTTACTGGCCAGTAGTTCTATGCCCAACTGTGTGGGTAGATAAAATACTGAAAACATACATCTGCATGTTTGGTGAACGCTTGTATAGACGCACACACGCACATTAATAAGTGTTACATGCTCTGTGGTAATTGCCTTCTTTCGACATGAAATAAATAATTTTCCCAAATATATTTTTAAACTATCAACAAGCGAACCGCGCAAGCGCAGCTCCACAACTCGCTTCGGAGCGCATTAAGCCGCGATACCCCGCCTCATCTGTCATCATTAATGCCACGGTATCCTAATAAGTTTGCTACAATAAATAAAATAAGAAATATCAAAGAGTTGCGCCCCGTTTAATGGTTGTAATTGTGACCAAATGAAATATGGCCGAAGACGATACGGACTCTCTGTCGTGGGTGTCTACCCGCCTTAATATCGACGTTTACACGCTATAAATATTTTAAATGATTATCTTAATGCATTTGAAGTCGTCATTTACATAAGCGCCGATGGAATGAGGTTGAGACGAGCCCGGTGCAGTTAAAACATTCACACCCCGTTCGCAAAATAGCCGCCAAAGTAAACGCGCTTTCATCACGTGCGTCTCATAAATAGCGGCGCAGTGCAGCTCGCGTCGGGGCCGAACTAAATCTGACCGTATTATGCGCGTCCTGTCGAACATCAGACGCTTATTTGTGTCCGAAAAGCGCTCGAAAGACTTAAAGCCTTCCCGGTTGATGTATGGCGGCGACACGTGAATGCCGACCTTTATATTCAAATCGGCGGTATTCAAATGCGCTCGTTGTCTATGCGACGGTTGACAATTCGCGGGCACTTTCGAAAAAGGAACGCGGGAAACGTCATATCACCGACGGGGTTCGAAACTCGAATTTTCTTTTTTGGCGCGTTGATACGCATCTGGCTTCTGGGCTGCGTTCAGGCGTCATGTTCGGCTTTTTGCTTTTATTTGAGTTCGATTGTGTCGGACGGAGATATAGTTTGAGATCTGTAGATATTTTGACGTGGGCCGCTGATAAAGTTAGTGTTTCGCGGCGGCCGGTGAGTTAACGAGCGTCTGAGTAATGAGCGATGCTATTGTGATTTGAACAATGGTTGGCGAACGCTATTGTTTATATAATTGAAAATGATATTCGATAACGACGGTTGGGTACGTACGCTTGTGTTTAGATGCGGCACCTGCGTACGATAAATTGTCAGATAAAAGTAGGTATCTCTACTTTCATTTGTGGTATTTTACGATAATATCTGCAGTATTACTTACTTTTACGTGAATTGTTTTACGGTGTATAGACACGGAGGTTATAATTAGGTACGAGGGCGGTTTATTTACAAATTTCTTGTTCCGAAAGTTGATGCAAATTCTCTTGGAGGACGCGGTCGGATGTCCGCACATCTGCATACAATGCCACGGTGCATCGCTCCAGTTCAGTGGTAATTTACTGCTGATCCCACTGCTTAGATGTCGCCTGGAGATAGCTCGTATCTAATTTAAATCGAAAATAAAAGGTGTATAAAAGTGCCGAACTGTGCCGCTGTTGCTCTCTACGAATGTGGGGTAAGAATCAAAAAGGCTGTAGTTAAAATAAAAAAAAATTATGTACCCTACATCAAAAGATTACCACTTTTTATTTCCTATAGCTGACAAGAATTATTGAAGCAGGTGATGAACTAGCAAACAAAACATGGCGATACCTATTGGTATCGCCGGCGACGCCGACGGAAAAGTTGAAAGTAGCCTGTAGTTTAATTCAAATCAAAATCGTTTATTACATAAAATGTAGTAAGTACAAAGTATGTTACATATGGTAGGCATGTGGTGAAAAGGAATGAGGAGTACATGACGAAAAAAGAGCTCATTATGAACCAACCTAGAAAGTCAGAAGAGGCAGACTAAAATATGGTTTGATTGGGTACCAAGAGAGATGATAGATATAAGTACTTATGGCCAGGAAAGAGGTGTTACTCAGTAAAAGAGGCCGAGTAAAGAAAAGATGATTAATTTAGTGACAAGAAAGATGACATGGCTGAGAAGGAAGTTAACTTTGAGATGAAGGCTCGTAGAGAGAGAATGGAAGAAAAAGACGTGGAAAAAGATGGATGAATTGTATGGTAAGAAAGGTGACACGAAGGAATAGTTAAACAAAAGAGAGTATTGAAGAAAAAGACGAGCTGCGTCGAACCCAAATTAATGAGGATATAAGGTGCAGGAGCATGATGAATAAATTCAAGTTATTCTTCTTCCTCGTGTCGCTGGCACAATTGTATTTCAGATCTTGTTGGTCCAAAACTTCGCCACTTCCACGGCGTCGTCGGTGGCAGCCCAGAGGTCACTTTGACTGCATGATTGGGACACAGAGGGCAGGATGGGAGGTAGAGGATAGTTTATGACACAGCTCCCATCTACACCCTGCTTTGTTCCGTCGAGGTAGCCCCATTTTACCAGGTTGGAGTTACATCTTTCCACTTGGGTCTGGAGACAGTAGTACGGTTAGGTAATAGTTACTATGTTTTGAAACCAATTTCTTTTAGTATAATAGACATTTAATGAAACTGCAAATCCTACTTCGATAAAAGTCACGATAATTTACTTCATCAAGCCATCTTACATTTTATTTAGAAAAATCGTAAAAAACAACGCTGGGCGTGTCATATAAATTTTAAATAAACAAAGAAGTTTTTTGTCATCAGCTGTTCGTTACCAATTAATTGGTTGGAACGCTACCGTTGACAAATTGATGTGCATTTCTGAACGGGACCGCGCCCTTTTAAAATGTAACATGGCCGACTTTTACTAATCTATTTCGTGTCAATTGAAGGGTAATATAGGGCTTAGGAACTGTAGTTTGGTTTACTAAGGGCTGATTTTTTCCATCGCCAGATAACTCTTTTATTCGAGGAATAAAATTGACGTTTTTGTATGAAATAACTGTCAAAATTATTCCTCGAATAAAGTTATCAGATGATTGAAAAATCAGCCCTAAAAGGGACAATCTATCTACTTATATAATAACGAAAAGCCGTTCGTTAGTCTTGCAAAAACTCGAAAATGTTTTGACCGATTGCGATTAAGTTGTGTGCGCGCTGGAGGTTCCTAACAAAAAATTAAATAAATGAAAAGCAAATTAATAAATATTGTGCCTAAATATAAATACTTAGTATTGAAGCCATTGGACTTGGCGATCATTTCGCTATATTCGTTACTGTCAACTGTCTAATAACCTGGAGCTTTGGTTTTCTTAGAAAGCCGTTCTGCGGCTGTCATTCCACCAGTATTTGAAGGTATCAAAAAACGCTCTTTAGGTATTTGGACAGCCGTTATTGTATGACTGTTCACAGCTTTCTTAGGAAACCAAGGTTTAAGACTCCAAGACGAGAGCCTCGCCAAACACCAAGAGGCTATTGTTAGGCACTTGGATCCAGCAAGCGTGCTCATGGACATGGACTAAATGTTAGTGTCCTTGGAGTTTCTTGCCCGTTCTTCTCCATAGAGATCTACGTTTTGGAATGTTCAACTAGCATCAACTTTACTACTAATTTTTACATTTCAAAAGTGCCTATAACAGTTTATTGAGTTTGAGTTAAGCTCGCTCCATGGTTCTGAGGAAATGAGGAATCTTTTGAACTAACACAAGATAAAAATGTATCATACACCATAAACGTGTGATGATGATAATTCCCCTGCTGGAACACAGGCCTTCCTTCTATGAGAGGGAATACATGTGTCCACCCACAATTCCAGAACCGTGGTTCATCTTTTGAACCATCACAACATAAAAATAAGAGTATTATCCATGTAGGTTCAGACGCCAGCACATCAAGCTACCCGAAACTATAAAATTTTCCCAATCAACTTTCAATCTAATACTTTAGCAATAAAGTTGAAAACCTATTAAATACATTTGACACATTGTAGTAGCTTGATGTGCTGGCGTGGGTCAATCCACAATTCCTGATCCGTGGTCCATCTTCATTACCAGGAGGACAGGAAACTTGCAGGAAACTTGCATTTAATATTCGAAGCCTTCCAGAATCTGTCCGCGATTATGACAGATGACTCCGGCGCATACCGCCGTTAATTTACATTGTGTGTAATTTAATTGCGTGCGCGCAGCTTGCGAATGCTCACCTGCAAAGTCCTGCCGCCATTACTCTTTTTAATTGGTAGCTTGTCTTATAAAATAATTTTGTAACAGACCATTAGCGTCTCATTACTAGAGTTCAAGAGGTATTAATAAAATCTATGTGTCTGATATGGAATTGTATGGATTTTATTTGCATGTGATCTGAAGAAAATGAAGCGGGTCAAAGGCTTTAGTTGGCGTAAGGACTACTATCTGGTTACATACAACGTCATTCTTTTTGGTACTCATTTCCCTGGTAATAAATAATAATATAAACGTACATGTACTTATATAACAAAATAAAAAGAAAAGGGGGAAAGAATCATAGGGCATCAAAAAATTCGTCCGCATCGCTGTCAACAGGAAAAGTCCGCAATAGGCTGGCAGCATTGCCACGTTGTACAGACGCCAGCACATGAAGCTACTACAACCTGTCAAATTTCTTTAATAGATTTTCAACTTTATCGCTAAAGCATAAGTTTCAAAGTTGATTGGGAAAATTTGACAGTTTCGGTTAGCTTGATATGCTGGCGTCAGTACGTTCTCCTGGTATTTCTTAAAAGCATGTTTCTATTTGACATCATCTTCATACCCTTGTATAATGTTCCCACTGCTGGGCTGGGACACAGGCCTCCTCTCTGTGAGAGGGAGTGGGGTGTAATACAACACGCGGGCCCAGTTCGGGTTGGTAGATGTCACATGTCTTCGAATTGTTGGTTCCGGGTTCGGTTTCCTCACGATGTTTTCCTTCATCGTTCTGAGAGCAGTGGTGATGAAATAATTTACACAAGTAAATTGCCTGTCTAGGTTCGAACCACAGAACAGATAAAAGAAGTTTTAACTGTTCTGTGGTTCGCACCTACGACCTACAACTCTTTCTCTATCTCTTGTTACCACTGGGCCACTACTTCTCTATCGACTTCATCAATATCAACCAAGAAAAGTCGAAAATCTTCAATCAAACAACAACCCGGTACTCCAAAGAATGTACCTAAATGAATGACGTCACTGTAACCACACTTAACTACCCACATTTCACTGCCCTCGCAGCCATTTAACAACTTCAGCTTGCTATCGCAGTCGTTAAAAAAACTAAAGGCACAGAAGCACATGCAAATTGACTTAATTTATCTACATTCATTGAAAAACCTTAGATGTCCAAACAAAAGTTTAGAGGATTCAATTCAAATCTCGCCATTGTTGTCTGCCAAAGTTTCATTTGTTTTTTTTTTCTTTTTAAGTTGATAAACGGTCCGCTGCCGGTAATTCGTTTAGCTGTCGTCCATTAATTATGTTTTAAATCGGCGGGTCTATCATCGATTTTGACGGCGCGTCACTGGTGATGTAGTTTGTCAAAATCATTCCGCCGAGTGATTTGATGCCACAATGTTTGGGGTGTTTGAGGTGGGTCAGATTATAGACTAGCTGAAGATTAATGTTGACGAGGTAAGCAAGGAAGCCTGGCTTGAAGTATTGCATATTGGAGATGTTTCTAATATGATTTTTTTGGCTTTTTAGACACATTTGACGTTTTTGTGTTTCGATGAGTCAGACACTCTTGTCTGCACTGTAATAATTGCGTAAGTAACACACGATCAATCACAATCTGAATGATTTTGGAGGATAATTATTGCTAATCCATTGCTCCATATGTCCGTAAAAATTGTCTGCTCAACAACGTAAATAACGCAATGATTATTGTTGTACTGTCAAAATGAAAGCCATTGCTACTATTAGTAAGTATGTTACGCAGTTAGGTACCCCGCAGTTCGTAATCATATATCCTAGCAGTAGTTTAGGAGTCAAATAATATGGCAACAATCCAAATATGACAGCGGGGTTTTTTGTTTCAATCCACCCACCACGTTTCGATTTTAGGAATGCCTCCATTTTGGTGAGCATTGAGTGGAGACAATAGGTTTACAAGGATACCTATTATCTACAATTTAGTTACATTTAAGAACACTTTACGACCACGGAACCATTCACATCACCTGCATTTTTTTCAACTTTGCTACCGGCAATCTTCCGTGTTCGCGCATAACTAATAGACAGTTGGCTGTGGTACTTTGACAGTTTGACTAATGTTAGTCTATAGTCGATGCTCAAGTTTGACAGGTGAATTAAGACGTAGAATGGCAGTGTCGACATCTGGGTTATTATGGGGAATCGCCCTGTGATGGACTGATGACGTCAAATAGATCTTTTGGAAGTAATAAGTCCTGGACTAAATTATTGGTTGCTAAAGAGTTTTTTTGGAGTATGTTCTAGGCATGATAAATGATGAAATTATATTTATTTCTGTAGATAGGTTCAAAAAGAACTTTTACACGTCAAAATGATCTTTTATTCTAAAACTAGATGTGTTCGGTGTCTGACTACTCTGAGAAGGAAGACCGAAACAAACTCAAGAGGTCAACAATTTTATGATAAACTATTATGTAGGTAGGTACCTACCTAGGTATCCTACCAATAAAGTATTCACTATCATTAACTATAGTTAAGAATGTATTGAAAAAACTGATTAATATTAGTTAGTTGTTTTGTTATCAGATATAATTATAATATCACCGGAAAAAGTACCTATTTGAAACTATAAATTACCCATATCGACTCGAGTTCTCGACGAAATAATCTAAAAGAATAACAAAAACATCAACTTCACACCTTTTTTTTCGCAGCAGAAATGAAACTAATTCCTACCCACATTTCGCCAGTCATGTCATAAGAGCCTCATGTAATAGGGGATCAGCTAGAAAAAGTACCAGGAAACCAGCATTCAAAAGATAGAGACGTGCTGCGTCACAAAGGCACCTCAAATCAGTCATGTCCACATCAAAACGACGCAGTTATTCGAAGTTATGGGAGTTATATTCCTAAGAATTGAGACGTACCATCGACAAAGAGGTATGCCGAGTGTTTTTAGATCTACAAACATTCGCTGCACTCACTATAGTTGACTATAGTGACAGTTAACCCTTCCGCAGCTGTATGTATGGTCTAAAGTCGCTTGTGGTCGTTAATTTTAGTCGCATAACCGTGTTTGTTATTGGTCGCCGATCGGTGGGTTCGATTAGACAGTAGATGGGTTATCAGGCTGAGTGTTCCGAGGTTGGAATGTCAACCGGTGTTCAGTCGGGTGTTTGTTTATGTACCTATCAAATGTTTTGGTGTATGTTATTGAGTCCATGGTTCTTTTGTCTAAGAACTCTAAGACTTAAGTCTTTTTGTTACCAATGGCACTGTTCAAATAAAATTATAAAGCTACGACAATAGTAGGTATTCTTTTGAAGCTACTGTCGCAGGTGCTGCGCTTCATTTCGGTAGAGAACTAGAGATAGACATTTACCTTCCTATTATCTCGATTAGTCATCATCTTGCTGCCCGGTCCCTGTCCCTGTTACTTGCGGTCGGCGCAACACGTTTTCTTCTTCCATTCTCCCCTGTCAACCATCACGCTATCATTCACACCCTTTTTGTCCCCATTTTCTCGATTACCAAGGTTTTCTCACTTGGAGATATCTAGGTACTCACTGCAGCGTTGAAATGGACTACTGCAGTCGTTCTATCCTGTAAAAATCTTACCGTGAATGAAAACTAATGTGAAGTGAGCTTAAAACTGTCATTTCACCTGATGCTAGGCATTGACAGTACTGACAGCTCACCTTAAACTCACTTCACCGCAGTTTTCACGATGAGATTTTTACAGAATAGACCGACTGCAGTACTCTCATAAACTATTTAAATAAATGTTAAAAATTAACCAAAAAGTCTATCCAGATGCCTCCTCAGTCTGATTTCAGAATGAAAGCAACAACACGCAATGCTATATCTGCTCCAGAGTGAGACGTTAGACCTAACTAATGAACAAATGCAACTGCATGCATAAACGCAATTTTTTACCCAGCCTATGATTACACACAATTTTTAACCCTTATCAGCATACGTGGTTGAAAACATTAAAAAGAAACACGCGTTCTAGCCAGTCTTACATTACCTAAAATGCTCGGTTACAAAAAACGAATCGTTTTGCTTACCAATGGTAGTATTTTTCATTGCCAAAGTGCACCCTAATTGCGTAACACACTATCAACCACAATCTGAATCATTTTGAAGACTATTGCCATTGCGGTTCGAAAAATTTGTCTGCTCAACAACGTAAATAACACAATGAATGTTGTTGAACTGTCAAAATGAAAGCCATTTCAACTAATAATAATTATGTTACGCAATTACCTGCTGAGCATATACATTTTAATATATTCGAGGGTAATTTTACCTGTGATAGCTATACCTACTTCCATATAGGAGGGTCTAGTATGCAAAGCTATGAGGTCTTTCCTTCATTTTTGGTAAAGATAAAGGAACTAGACTTTTTAATTTTAACCAATATTTAACTGCCCATAATAATTTATAGGAATCGGCCATTAGTCTTTACTTACCGTCCAATTTCGTCTCAAAATAGCATACGTGAGCCCGCTAACGTGCGAAGGGTCTTTGTTAAGGGCCTTATTAATCGTCAGCCGGCCAACCCTGGGCAGGGGCGGGGCCCGGGGCGCGGCAATCGCGTGCAATTTGCATCGGTCCGGCCACCGCAACTTGACCGCACGCAAACGCCTGTTAATAACGCGTTAAGAGGACTACATGACCTAAAGCGCGGTCTTTGTCGGTCTGCATAGAAAAGAAAGAGAAGCGCGATGCCACAACGCTGGTAATTTATTGCAAAATATGAAGCAATTATCGATTTACGAAAAATCTAGTCTTTGGACAAAAAAACTAAAACACTATAGTTTTAGTATGTTGCTTGTAGAATAATCTGACAAAAAATCATAATGATTGTATGTATATTAGTATGAATTTTGTTGTAAATAAAAAGTTTTTAGAGGTATCTTCATGATTTTTTTCTATCGTACCAAATAAGTTGTATTATGTTTTCAACACACTATCATCCTAGCATTTATCCTGAAGAATATCATATATTTTTTTGTTTTTTTTTACTGTAGGCGATCATTTACTTTTATTGTTTCTAAAACTTGCGTTTTTTGCGTTTAGGTCCTGTAAGCCCCTTAATAGTACGTTAACACATGCAATCGCATCGCAAGGGTTGATTAATTAGTTTCTGTAATGGACTGCCGTAGGTCCGAGTTCTAGAATCTAGGAATTTTAGTTATAATAATGCTAAATTAGCATATGACGCTGTAGTTTGTTAGCGAGCTGTGGTATTTAAATTTATGTTGTTATCTTTAATGGTTTACTTAATATGTGGATGCCAGAGGGGGGCCCTTGAGCCTAGAATTAGCATTGTTGCACGTCGCATGATATTAAGTTCACTAAGAGAAAGATTTACAAGTATCTGGGCAAATTCTTATACTAAATTAACTAACAAACTATTAAAATCAAAATAAAAGACCTCCGCATCGCTGTCGACTGGCAATGTAGGTACCTACCCAAGAATCTGGCGGCATTGCCACTTTCTATGGCAATGCTTAGCCTCTGGCCAAGGTAAAAGCCCAGACCTTGGGTCACGGCAAGTGTCACCAGCGGTTTGGAGATTTCGTTGAACAAATCATGACACTCTCGGACCCAACGGCCCGAGGGTTTCAACCCCAAACGGCTCGAAATTATACCTAATTATACCTATGAGGTTAATCTTGGCTGGTATTATACCTATGAGGTTAATCTTGGCTGGTATTATACCTATGAGGTTAATCTTGGCTGGTATTATACCTATGAGGTTAATCTTGGCTGGTATTGTAATATTACAAAACTGTGCGTACCTATGCTGCTAACATCGCCACAACATTTTCTTTCTAAGATTTATGATTTGCATAATTTTCCTCTTTGTACCGGGCACTGTGTGTCGGGATTCTGGAAGTGAATGAACTACTTTACATAATAACTAACATGGCTACCTCTTTGGTTAAACTAACAGTTAGCATTTTTGTAACGAGAATTTCTGCAAGATTCCTTCAGGATAACTATGCTGGACAGCGGGGTAATTGCGTAACATACTATCAGTAGCAATAGCTTTCATTTTGACAGTTCAACAAGATTCATTGCGTTATTTACGTTGTTGAGCAGATAATTTTTTCCATTCCTATGAAGCAATGGACTAGCAATATCCTTCAAAGTGATTCAGATTGAGATTTTAATAGTGTGTTACGCAGCCGTAGTTAGGGTGCAGAACAAGAACCAAAATAATAAGATATTTCTTGAAGGCAGCTACACGATAAGTAGCCTACCAGGATAACTGCACGTTATTTCTTAGTCTAAGCTTCCAATGACGTAATTAATTCGTAATTTCGACACATAGGTTTCAGCTGTTGGCACCGCGTCCATGTTTGTTGTCGAAGCGCGCGAAATTATCCAGATTTCGCGGGCAAATCTCCCGCGCGCCCACTTTGTTTATGGCCTGACAAAAACACATTTTACCGATGTCCACATACGCACGGGCGCTTTTTTTAACGCGAGGTTTTAGACCATGCCTTGGATTTTCAACACCCGGCGTTGAACCGAGCGTTGAGAATCCACCTGAGTGCATCCTAAGCGCGTTGAAAAAGAGCACAGGAGGCCTACCACAAGCTCTTAACGCGATCCATTTTAGGACCTAAACTGAACTGTTCTTCTAATTCGTACCATGACGTCAGTTTAACGATTCAGTTTAGGCCGTGCCATCTGCTGACAGCGATTGTCACAAAATGAGTCGCAAGTTTTGGTTTCATTCATACTTGTTTGGTACATACTATGACGTCCATAGAGCAGCTCAAGCGATGCAGTTTAGGAACCTACACTGAAATGTCTTGTTTTTGAATCCTTTTTAATTAGATCATGGTAGGCCACCAGTTGGATTTTCAATTCACGCCAATAAGCCGAGCGTTGAAAATCCAGTGCGCGGCTTAGCCCTCGTACCCACGGGCGACTTTTCTCCGCGACGATTTTTTTTATCGAGCATTGGATTTTCAACTCTTGGTGTGGAGCCGAGCATTGAGAATTCAACAGAGTGATTTAAAACTCTCGGAGCAAAAGAAATCGCCGCGGGAAAAAATCGCCCGTGGTTACGAGGGCTTACAGAAATGATAACTTTATGTAATTTTAAGCCGTATCTCGTTGAATTAGGGACTGTTAAAGTGTAACGTGATGTATTTTTCAAAGGTTATTTAGCTTGAGACGTTGTTTTGTTTAGGTACTTGTAGCGTGAAGAGCGTGAATGTTCCTGTGCGTTTGCGTGCGTGTTCGTTTGTTTCGTTATTAATTTAAGATTACAGTAGTTATTGTTATGTCTAATGTGTTTATGCATTGAGAGTGCTGAAGTGGGTAGGTATACCTAGAGATTCATCGGGCATTACGTATGATTTACTTATTCTATGTTTGAATTCTGAAACGATTCGTTCCGTTGGCTTGTTGCCGCCATTTTTTATAAAGTATCTAAGTAATGTGTCGTCCAACAGACGGCTTCTAATTTTGCAGGCTAAATAACTAGCTGCAGAAACGCTCTTTCAGCCTCTACACTGGTAGGGACTATAGAGCTCAAACAATTTGTCGCAAACTGTGCAGTGTGTTCTCCCTTAGACCCCCGCAAAACACATCCTCCGCTTCGAAAAACAGAATCATGTAGATGTTTATGCTCCTATGTAATCTCGAGAGATCTCGAGAGATTTTCGGCCGAGATTAATCTCGGTAAATACGGCCGAGATCTCGTTCACCGCATTTTTCCGATGTGATAAACGATGGTGAACGCTTCCCCAGAAATAAACTTATTTTCCTCGTGGTTGTAAGAATCCTAGAACGTTATCCTATCGGTAACATTACAAATTACACATACTTAAAAACACACATAAACAGGTCCATCTCAAAGTTAAAAAAAAATCGTCTAACCAGCCTTAACATCTCCGATCCGCGAGAGATATGAGATATATTTTTTAAATAAATAAAAAAGGGGCAAAGAAATCGTGGCATTAATCCGTTGGCATGAAAGGAGGCCGAGCGGCCCCCCGTGGGGGGTGGCAGGTGCGTGCGCGCAGCGTAGGCGACCGGGAAAAATGTGGGGACAAGTGTGATCCGCCATTGTGTTACTTACAACCTGTTTTAGAACTTTGAGATATTTTTGACAGCCATAGTCTGAATTAGTCGGTATTTACAGGTAGATTTCCTAGTCTAAAATAAAAGAACAGATGCCTAGTCAGGACCCTGTAACAAATCACAATTCAACAGTTAGGATTCATATCTTTGACCAAGGATCTCCAAAAACTGCTAAAAATAAAAAAGGTCGTATCGCCCGCAGCGCCCCTTGCGGCGAGCAGGCGGAACCAATCGTTCGGTTACGGTGCGCGGTGTCACTATTATTTCATATGTTCAGACAGGATAACACAGAATTACTGGATAATTGTTCACACGTAGATTATGTGGATTGAAGGGTAGGCAGGGAGTGTGGTCATCTTTGCAGTTCAACAATATTTTGGATGAAGTGTTCTTAGTTCTAGAAAATTATGATTTACCTAGTACACAGCAAGTTATCTTTTTGAAACCCTGCATAGAGCTCATTAGGGATTCGGTCAGGGCCTTCAGAATAAATTTATTTTAATATATTCGCGTTTCCTTTTAATAATATGCTACTTTATGAGTGCGAGCATATTTTTACGTCGAAGTAAAATAAAACTACATAACAATACCCTATAAATGTGACTCGTGCGCCGCAGGAGCTCCTAATCGATACCTGCGATAGTGCTGCACCGAGCCTATCGATATTTTCGATAGTGCCGCAACGAAATTCATATCGATTGATTAAAAATTGACAATATTATTACCAAGTTGCGGTGTTTTTTCAATTTCAACATCTTCTTCTTTTCAAGTCGATGGTTAAACAATTCCTTATATTAACTTGGGCTGAGTAAGTGGCCATTTTAATTATCAGTATCAGTGGTCATACGTTCGTCAAAAGTTCAGTGTATGGACACTTGGGGCAAGTGCAAGTGAATCAACTCACGGTCATAGCACTGCATTTGCACCGGGTATCACATAAATCTATAATCTCACTTAGTCTAAACTCTACGAAGCGGTGAAAGATGCTTGCTGACAAAAATACCTACTAAATTAATTACCATCCTTCTATAATTATTTTACCTCTGACAGCAGCAATCCGAAAGCAACGTTATTGCAACGGAAATAAAGATCACTGTAACTTTGACAAACTTGTCAGTGACAGCAACCCAACAGCAACCCTGACGTAATGAGTATAGAGATCACTTTGGTTTTGGCAGTGATGCAAAGATACCTACAGGTCAAATAACTGTGAAAGGATTGTTAGTACATTTTGGCTCTGAATTTATTAGCCTTTTCAAATATTTTTTTCAGGTTTCAGGATGCCGAAACGCTGCAGGGATGACGAGGGCTTTGCTCATACATAAAAAAAAAACTACAACGGACTTTTATGTTACCTATGTCTGAATATCTCCCCTCTAAACTAGAACACATTACCACAGCTTGGCGGCATGATAAGTATGGTAGAAGCTATGCTGGTCCTAGTAAGCACAACCTACTTGCCTGGTAGCATAGCTATTCACAACCAGTAGACAGGTTCACTGAAAGAAATAAGCAGTTAAAAAAATGAAAAAAAAAACATTGATCTGAACTGCTTTAAACAGTTCCATATGAGCCTAACGTTCAAAACAGTATTTTTTACTGATCCGAAATCAGTTATAGTTTGAGGCAAAATGTTACCGTCATAACAGTTTTAAGTAGCTAAAAGGTCACAAAATTAACTGTTTTATTAATTTGGTGATATCGTTCATACCATTGTTTACTTACATACAATAATTGTGGTCTTCCTTTTTTGTAGTTTTTTCAGTTAATAGTATGTTACTGTTTTGTCTTTTACTGTTTTACAAATATTTCTTCTTACTGTATAAAGGCAGTAAGTCTTAATGAAATCGCTTTAATGTGGTGTAAGTAGGTACTTAGTAAGAAATTATTTTTTTCAGTGTTGTCGAATCAGAAATGACCCATTTTCAATTACCTACTAATTTGCTTTGCCCCCAGCAAATAGCTCTCGAAAGTACAGACGCCAGCACATCAACCTACTACAATCTGTCAGATTTCTGTAATAGATTTTCAACTTTATCGCTAAAGCGTAAGGTTCAATGTTGATTGGGAAAATTTGACAGTTAGGTGTAGGTTGATGTGCTGGCGTCTGTACGTATGGCGAAAATAGTCGTCTATTTGATTGAAACTGACAAAATTTTCGGGTTTTGGATTTCTTAAGAGTCTTTAGGGTCAGCGCAGACAGAGAGGAATAATCCCCGCGCGGTCTCGGGCATTTTCTTTACGGATCGCGTATGTTCGAGCTTGAGAGGGCGCGTCTTCGAGGACGCGCGAGCATTTTTTGTCAGGTTCATGCATTTATGCACTTTATTGTAATAATTTTAAAGTTTATTTTCAAGTGCGTTAATAAAATCCTCTCCGCTGCGCTCCGTTCTGTCTGCGCTGAGCCTAAAGAGGACTCTTTCGACAACATTGATTGATGTTCGATTCGACACGGAGGCGTTTCGAACGGTTGTGTATAGCTATAGAGTTGTTGTTGCCTAGAGTTGTTTATGTATCCTTCACAAACAGCTCTAGGTAGGTAGAATTACACTACTGATCAAAGAGTATGTAATAAGGCTACTGATATTTCCGGAAAGGCTACGGCACTCCTTGTCTAGATATTATTATGTAAGTATAGTATAATGTCAATGGCTAAATTATCTCCTCGCGCAACAGGAAGCGCGCACGTTGCTTTCAAGTAATTTCACTTTCACTACAGCTTGTACAATCTCAACATCTAGGATAATTTAAGTTTAGTTGCATCATCTATGCATCATGCTGTGGTCAATTTTAAGGTTTTTAGTTCACCGAGAATATATTATTAAGCTATTACGAAACGGCAAATGGTAACTGTTCACCAATCATCCTACCTACAATAACTACCAGCACTGGTCTGCGTAGCGTGGCGTGTAGCCAGGGCTTCGAACCGGTACCCAGTTTCTGCTCGGGTACTTAGCGTATCGTGCCATTTCAGTACCTGGTTACCGGTTCCAGACGGGTACCGGTACTAGCGGTTCTTGGTATTCCGGTACCTGGGTATTGGTTCTAGACGGGTACCGGTACTAGCGGTTCTTGGCATTTCGGTACCTGTGGGTATCGGTTCCAGCCGGGTACCGTTACTAGCGGTTCTTGGTATTTCTGTACCTGGGTATCGTTTCGAGACGGGTACCAGGACTAAGCGGTTCTTGCTAATTCGGTACCTGGGTACCGGTTTCAGATGGGTACCGGTGCTTAGCGGTTTTTGCCATTTCAGTACCTGGGTACCGCTTCCAGATGGGTACCGGTACTTAACCGTTCTTGCCATTTCGGTACCTGGCTACCGGTTTCAGACGGGTACCGGTACTTAACCGTTCATGCCATTTCAGTACCTGGCTACCGGTGCTTAGCGGTTTTTTTCATTTCAGTACCTGGGTACCGGTTCCAGATGGGTACCGGTGCTTAGCGGTGTTTTTGCCATTTCAGTACCTAGGTATCGGTTCCAGATGGGTACCGGTGCTTAGCGGTTTTTGCCATTTCAGTACCTGGCTACCGGTTCCAGATGGGTACCGGTACTCTACCTAACAATATCATCATATCAACAAACATAGATACATTCATCGCGTCGCTGCCGCCTCGCTTGTAATGTGAAAGTAGCGCTCGGATAATCATTTCGGTCTGTTCTAGATTACTAAATAATGAGTGCAGTTAGGTGTCTTTCGTCAGTTACGAAGGCTCATGAGCATCGAGGAGAACTGACACAGTCGCTCTGGGTAAAATTTTGATTATAATAGGAGTAGGTAAGACTGGACAACTCATGTAAGAGTTCCCCTCGCAAAATTATAATTTGGTAGTTCGAAATAAAACTTAGAAATAATTGGGGAAATAAGTTTGCCATAATATGATAAACTCCCCAGTTCATTGTAATTATCTATATCTTCTATATAGGTACTAATAATAAAACTAGAGTTTGTTTGTTTGTTTGAAAGCGCTAATCTCTATAGCTACCTACCAGTTCAAAACCTATCGTCCTCACCTACCTTCCCAAAACGGTGAAGGAAAACATCGTGAGGAAACCGGCATGTCCTAGAACCAAAAATTCGAAGACATGTGACCTACCAACCCGCACTGGGCCCGCGTGCTGGATTACAGCCCACTCCCTCTCACCGAGAGGAGGCCTGTGTATCAACTATCAACTGTGCAACATAGATTTAATTTTAGATTAGATTTTGTTTTTGAAATTAATTATATAAGATTAGGTAATTATTTGATTTTAGACTAGAGACTAAAATCTAATAAATAATATAATAATAATAATTATTATATTATTTTAGACTTTTTTTAGAGCAATAATGATGAGTGAAAGAAATCAATGTCCACTTCATGCTACCTATTTGTATACTGCATACATTCTAGACAGTGGACAGTCATCATCTGCCTAGCCTTTTCCCAATTATGTTGGGGTCGGCTTCCAGTCTAACCGGATGCAGCTGAATACCAGTATTTTACATGGAGCGACTGCCTATCTGACCTCCAAAACCCAGTTACTGGGTAATACGATACGATGGTAAGACTGGTTGTCAGACTACCCGTAACGACTGTCAAAGACCCACGAATGACAGCCGGGACCAACGGCTTAACGTGCTTTCCGAAGCACGGAGGAGCCTCGGTATGTAAAGATGGTCACCCATCCAAAGACCAACCGCGGCAAGCGTAGCTTTACCTGGTCGATCGACCCGTGCGGCTGTTATTACTTAGCCACGGGCCCCTCAGACAGTGGACAGTACCTATTCCCTTAAATTGGTATGACATCTTGGCATGCAGAAAAGTCTCTTATTAGAACTTCTTGGCGGATTACGTGGCATATGAAGCAATGGATTAGCAATATCCTGTAAAATGATTCAGATTGAGATGAAAATGTGTTACTAAATTAGGGTGCTGACCTGTACATTGTTTTGGTAGGGCTCCAGTATAACATAATCAGCCTATAATGTTTCCACTGCTGGGATACAGGCCTCCTCTCTTCGAGAGGGAGTGGCCAGTAATCTACCATGCGGGCCCAGTGCTCTGGTTAGGGACATCTCTAGATGTCACATGTCTTCAAATTTTTGGTTCTAGGACATGCCGGTTTCCTTACGATGTTTTCCTTCACCGTTTTTGAGAGCGGAACAACTTTCACTATGGGACCACAACACTGAAATCACGAAAAAAAATTGGCTGTTTCATACATTTTGGTCAAGTACTAGTAGGTATTTAACTTTTGTATGAAACAGCTGATTTTTTTTCGTGATTTCAGAGTTGGTACCACAGAACAGATAAAAGTTAACTGTTCTGTGGTTTGGAATTTGGAATCGGTAAAAAAATCATCCGGTATAATTCGGGATAGGCTAGGCAGATGATAATGACTCCTAGCCGACTTTGATTTTTGCAGTGTTGGTCTTAAATATTGCAGTCAAATTCTTGCAATTCTTCTTCCCCATTTTGGAACGGAATACTTCTTGGATCAACACGATCGAATCTTATATTTCTTAATTTAGATACAACCAATACATCGAACTCCTAAAAATATCCCATGACTCAAGCGTAAACAAAAACAAAATAAACGAGTGATCGATATTATTTGCGAGCAATCAATAAAATCGAGTAAATAATCGGCCACCCACACGCAACATACATTACTGGCTTACAATGATTAAGAGTGGTTGTATGCTATACACGTGGAGTAATGTATGGTGGATGTGGCGAGCGTCACGTTGTGGAGACATGGGAGTCATCGACCGGAGCCTTGACCGTCGCTCAGTGAAAGTCGCACTGCAGTGATGCCAAACAAGATACTGGCTGAGGTATATCGATTTACTGTTGAATCGATATGTCATCAAACTTGATATTTAGAAGGGAATCATGTTATGTTTTAGTGTCCATACGGTATTGGAAAGTTAAAAAGAGTTATGTAGGTTGAAATATGCACCCTAATTGCGTAACACACTATCAATCACGATCCTGAATCATTTTGAAGGATGTTGCTAATCCATTGCTTTATATGTTCGAAAATTTTGTCTGTTCAACAACGTAAATAACGCAATGAATGTTGTTGAACTGTCAAAATTAAAGCCTACTGTTAGTGTGTTACGCAATTACTCCTCATGACCTAAATAAATAGGTAATCATACAAAAATATAGTTAAAAATCTTTTTTAATGTACAACACTTAAAATTAAAAATAATCAACAACAATTACACAATAGTCAACAAAAACGCGATCAACAGCACAGACAACAATTGTTTGCACACAACAACAATAAATATCACAACATTATTACATAAGTCAACACTGATGGAATTACATCTCCATCAGATCTACGAAATTTGTATTTACACTGGCAACCCCGCTTATAAAAATAAGCTATAGAACCTCTTTGCCCCTTATTTTAAATTTGTGTTTTATCCTTAGTGCTTGTGGCCTCCTTTGTGGTGGTAGACGTGTTTGTAGACGGGAACATGGACTGGGTAGGGTTTGGGAATGGGGACCTCGACCCTCTTCTCGACCTCAACGGGGTAAGGCTTCTCGACCTCATAGGGGACGGGCTTCTCAACGGTGTAGGGGACTGGCTTCTCCACAATTTTGGTCACAACCTGAAAAAGAGATTGGGATTAGTCTTGTTTGCTGGTGGGCATGATTTGTAGGCTATGAAGAGACCGGCTTAAACATTTTTATGAGACCCGTTAACATATTAATAGAAGAACTTGCTATTTGAATGCCAACAAATTCCAAAATATTACACACCCAAGTGTGTAATATTTTGGAATGAGAGAACGTTTCCGAATGTAACTGGCTGCAAACTGTCACAAAACACACTGTTCTTTTTTCAAACGCACGCTTGACTGCCCGCGCTTTTACTTTCTGTTATGGCCGACTGCGTTACGTAACAGTTTGATGCAGCAATGAATGGGTAACGTTATGAGATAATTGCAAAAACGCACCTAGACACAATAAACTGTGATATAACACTTACGTTGTACTACTTCATTTGTCGTGTAAAATAATTTTATAGTTTCTTAATGGCATTAAGTTTGCGGTTTAAGTTTAATTGAATTGATGTTAGGAGAATGTCGTTTTGCCTGTGTGTGAAACTAATTGGTTCTATGTTTATGGTATTGCCGATGTGAAAGGTGTCTTTTATTGTTTTAAATAGCGATAATTAGTTTTACAGAGAAAGAAAGGTTGCTTACAGCGATTATTATATATAAGTTCGTTTTTTTATTAAACCTACCGTGAAAGTCGTAGAGTTGTGTCAGTTTTGTTTGCATATTAAATTGTATCTTCCTTTTTTTTGTTTTTGTTTAAAATGAATGTGAATTAATTCCTATTTTTAGACTTGACGCGGAACGGAACTACTTTTGACAGAAATAAAAGGAAAGAAAAATTGACAGGGTATACTAATGTTGCCATGACAAAAAAGTGACTCAGATTGATTCAAAGTGTGATGTAAGTAGTTAATTCAAGAGGAAAAATTAAAAGTGCTGCTGTTGCAATGATATAACGCGCCAGCTGTGACGTTAATGACTAATTAACACCTGATTTATGAGTATAATCACATACGTGTAGCAGTCACACGTTCTGAGTCGTATTTTTTTTATTTAGCGAAGTCAATGAATGTAAAGGGCAAATCAATTGAATCAAGAATTAATCTGAGCTGCAAATTGAGCAGCAATAAACAAAATATAAGTCTTAATTAGTTTAAATGAAGAGGAATTAGGTCTGTCTCTAGAACAACGTAAAAAAGCTTTTTTTTTTTAAAGTGCCAAATATCCTTGTCCTTTGCAATAAAGGACAATAGAGTGTAGGGGCCCATTATTTTATGGCAAATTGCACTATTATTTTTGTTCCCTATTTGGTAACGAAGTAGTGTAATTTAAAATACTTTATTAATAAACTTTTTTTAATTATTAAACCTTAACCGAACATTGTTAGCGAATACGCATGAATTGAGAACCTACTCCGCGTTTTGAAATCAATTAAACGTAGCAGAAAACAAAAATTCTCTAGGCCATCCTAATCAAAAGCTATTCCCTATTAACCCATTACGATCATATTGAGCACTTAAAGAAAAAACAGCATTCTAAATAAGCACTCGAATTGCATAACACATGTGGAATTGTCATAATGGAAGGGATTTTTTTTTTAAGTAGAAATGGATAGTCATTCCGTGTGCATTACGCAATTTGTGTGCTTATTTTGGATGCTCCAAAGTTTTCTTTTAGTACTTTAAATGGTTGTAAAAGGTAAATAGGCACTCGGTTTGGTGGTGGATATGGGTGACCTACAGATTGACTTGTGGCGATATTTACTTAATTTTAGTAAGGACAAACCCTAAGCTGGCAGCCTCGTTACTCGTCAATTGCTAGGACAAATACTAGTCAAATATTTACCACGTCACGAGCCTTAAAGCTCCAGAGAGGAGCATTGGATGTTTGATAATTTTGCCTTATTTGTTTTTTTTTTAATTTTCCCGATATTTTCCGTAATACATTAAGATTAAACTATGTAATGTTTCCTACTTTTTATGTATGCTTGTTAGTTGCCCTTACAAACAGTATCTACCATTAAAATCGACCCTATAAATTCACACCTTATCTAATAACAGTAGTCAGGATCCTTACCTTGTAAACTGGCACATGGATGGGCTGCTCCACTGTTACGTGGACGGGGTAGGGTTGGGGGATGGGGACCTTCACGTACTGCGGGACCGACACGGCCACGGGATGGGGGATTGGCACTCCGATCTTCTTCACGACAGTGACGTGGTATGGCTTCGTGTGTTCTGAGTGGGAGTGACCTTCGGGCTCCCAGTCGTCTGAGGGTCGGGCAGCTGCGAAGGCCGCTAGAAGGAGGATGGCTGCTGTTCTCTGGAAGATAATTATATTTTCTTTTAGTAAGATTGCAAAGGCCTTGTCATGCAGGAAAGGTGAAGTACCTACGATTCAAATTAAGCGATTTTAGACCTTAAGGACAGATTTCTTCTAATTTTAATCAGTTTTGTCCAAGATTAATAATATAAAATGTAAAATATTAAATTAATTAGTATGTTTTTGTCGGGTTCAAACTTGCTACCTCACGGATAGGTGGGTATGCATTTAACCTCTCGACCATAAGGTATGTGTGTCATTGAACTTATGAAACATAATAATAGGTACAAAGGGAGTTTCGATACGATTCTATTTTTAAAACTAAATGTCATATTTTTAAGTTAAAGATTGTCTATGGTGTCATTGACCGTAATAGCACAGTCACCAAGGAACAGGTAGTAAAAAAGTTATGATGTAACATCACAGAACCATTATATCACACACAATCACCGATTTAAACGATGAATAATGTATTATTAATTCGCATCCAGAGCGTGAGAATGTAATAAACATATTTTTTTATCAAAAAATATTTTGACAGCTCGAAAATGCCGCCAAGTTCACACTTTTTTAGATTCAATTTTCACGCAAAGGAACCATATAATACAGCCAGGAAACCCGCCACAAATTTCCGATCCATTTTTTAATGTCGATGTTACGTCACTTTATATTAAATAATTAAGAAAACACTTACAAAAGCGATCATGTTGAATAGTTTAGATGCTGTTGTCGACTTCTAGGTATTGACTGGTGCAATCTGAGATCCCCACGACCGTTTTATACTTGGTGAAATGAACAACGCGCCTTTCCATTCAGCGATAGGATCTGCGCACCACGAAGTTATCGAATTTGAGATCAGTGTAAACGATGCTGCTTGATTTCATGTACAGTGCGGTGTTATAAGGACATTGCAGATGTGGTTTTGGAACTAAAGAAGCAATGTACGTGATACACATTCATTTTTTACGGTAGTATGTGATTCGATAGTGAAGTTCGATTGTACTACAAGGAGAAGTTAATACCAGGTTCTTGATTTTGTTTTTTTTCTTCTCTATATGTGCTCAATTCTTTTTGAAGTATTTATTCTTGGCGATAGAAAGTATGACATTTAAATTAAAAAGCCAACTAGGTTTTATGAGACTGTTTGGTTTATTTTATAGTTTTTAATTAATGTCACTGCGAAGGGTAATTACATAGAGTTTATAGTACACTGCGTTATGGTTAATTAGTGTCTATCCGAGTACGTGATACTGGCTGGTCAGATGGAATATGGGTTTTTTAAACAAATTCGTTAGCCCATTCGGTGGACAGGAGTATGTGTCGTGCTGAGCTGTTCCACAGTTCCACCTTGCAAAGTACTACGTGAAGTATTCAGAGTTGATGGCTAGCCAAGCTTCAGTAATTCAGTCGAAAGTAATTTATTCAAATTAGGCTGAGAATTGGCACTTTTTACTTTTTTTTTATTGCTGATTGGGCTCGCTCTTGACCTGGAACATGAACGAACGTTAACATTACATACGGCAGTCTCCCAAAACGTCCACCCGCCACCTCTTAATAGTGCTTTAGTTGGGAAGAAGTAGCGCACCAAACTCCCAAAAACAGCAATTGAAGAGGAATTGTAAAAAATAGTCTATGGTCCATTGGTTGAACCATAATCATAATCAGCCTATAATGTTCCCACTGCTGGGACACAGGCCTCCTCTCGGTGAGAGGGAGTGGGCTGTAATCCACCACGCGGGCCCAGTGCGGGTTGGCAGATGTCACATGTCGTTGAATTATTGGTTCTAGGACATGCCGGTTTCCTCACGATGTTTTCCTTCACCATTTTGAGAGCAGTGGTGATGAAATAATTTACACAAAGTAATGCGCCTGTCTGGGTTCGAACCTACGACCTACAACTCGTAAGTCGCGGGCGTTACCACTTGACCACCACTGCTCTCATGGTTGAACCATAGATATATTACATTTCTATGGGTTGAACAATTACTAGGTCATAACTGGTAGGTAGGTATCTAAACTATAAGTACATACCAAGTTCATTTTCACTTTTATTGTTAAGCTAGCAGTATTCGCAATTATTATGATTTTTTCATTTAATCCAACTTTTCTTCAGGACGAAAGCTAGCAACTCCACCATATACACCTATAATGTTCCCACTGCTGGTAAGCAGGCCCTCGGTGAGAGGGAGTGGGCCGTAATCCACCACGTGGGCCCATTGCATGTTGGTAGATGTCAAATGTCTTCGAATTTTTGGTTCTAGGCCATGCCGGTTTCCTCTCGATGTTTTCCTTCACCGTTTTTGAGAGGTGATGAAATAATTTACACAAGGTAAAGCGTCTGTCTAGTTTTGAACCTACGACCTACAACTCGTAAGTCGCGGCCTTTACCACTGGGCCACCACTGCAAAATAATTCGTTGATTGTGATCTTAATTTTTGGAAGGCAAGTAGGTATGAGACTTGGTGCTCATTTAAGATCGGTTATGTAAAAACATTCACGCTTTTAAAAAAGGTGAATGTAGTTCCAGCAGGTTAGTGGAGGCCCAAAAGTTTCGTTTACATAAAAGGATTTAAGAACACGAATTTGGTAGACATCGATTTATTTTTTGTTTGTTTTAAGAATTTAAGTCTTTTGACTGGCGAAACGTGGGTGGACGTAACAATTCTGGCTAGCCCTTCGATGTATACAGGCGGGATTGTTTGTTTGTGTGTATGTTAATGCTGATCTCTATTTTGAAGCTATTTGGGCCTGCACCCCGGCGGGATTGTTTGTGTGTATGTCCAGTCCCGTTGTACCGTATGCACCATTGACCTGCGCCATCAATGGTGTAGAGGAGACTAATTAGTTTGTACCCTAAAGGAGTACCACACACGGAATTACAACTGCAACGTACCATCCGCACTTGGTTGATATCCCGGCGAGTCGTACTCAGTGCTTCTCCTCCACGTTTATTATGCGCACAGCCAAAGTGTGGAACTCTCTGCCGGCATCTGTGTTCCCTCCTACATTTAACCCGTCTGCCTTCAAAGCAAGAGTGAACAGGCATCTTCTGGGCACGCTCGTTCCATCATAGACCTTATCCGTCGCTTTCCAACAAGCGTGGTCGGGGTCAAGAGCGGGCGCATTAAAAAAAACGCTCATGTAAAAGGGGACGAGCTTATTACCAGCAACCGGGTACAAATCCATACTACACTGCCACTGAGAATGTCCTTAATGGAAATCCTAAAAACATTTAGTCCGACCTGGTAACCGTACCCAGAACCTCATGCTCAACAGTAGCGTAAAATCCTTCCTTTTTATGTAAAACCTCTAACTCTTTTGCAAACCCGGGTATAACTCTAACAATGCGGTTATGTGCTGCACCGAATTCAAAAAATTAAGGAAATAAAGAGGAGATCAATGCCCCTTGGTCTACATTTTACTTAAAAAACTCAAATCGCGCCAAAAATGGGAGTAATTGCAAAAATATGCAAAACCAGCCATTAACTAATTGATCGTACGCGAATGTAGATTATTACAGAGTTGTGCATTTAACACTCAACAGAAATGGTGCAAAAGGTTCAGTATAACGAATTTTCAACGTGGAAAGAAATGCCGGCGCGCGGTGCCTTGCATTGTTACGAGTACATCGGCGGCCATATGGGGTACCTACACGCACAAAGTAGACAGGTGCCCTTGTGAAGGCCGCAGGAATCTGCTGGATGCGAGAAGCACAGAACAGGTTAAAGTTACGGTGCTTGGGGGAGGCCTATATCCAGCAGTTATAACACGTTGTGAATTTTTATAATTTTTTTCCAACTTGACCTAGTTTTGCTACTGATTTTACCAACTGCGGGGTAATTGCGTAACATACTAGCAGTAGCAATGGTTTTCATTTTGACAGTTCTACAACATTCATTGCGTTATTCACGTTGTTGAGCAGAAAATTTTTTCGAACATATCAAGCAATGGATTAGCAATATCTTTCAAAATTATTCAGATTGTGATCGATAGTCTGTTACGCAATTAGGGTGCAGGTCGTGTAGTTACGACACTGATTTGTCGAACGTCTGATAAAGCGTGTGCTATAGATAAGTGATTCATGCTGTCATTTGCACACGAAGATCTAATGGCTGCATTAGTAATCGGAGTTAAGCGTTGCGTTGTATTTAATTTTATTATTTTAGCCTCCACATTCCAAGAAGGATGTGCCTCCGTGCCTCGGAAAGCACGTTAAGCCGTTGGTCCCGGCTGTCATTCGTGGATCTTTGACAGTCGTTACAGGTAGTCAGAAGCCCGAAAGTCTGACAACCAGTCTTACCAAGGGGTATCGTATTACCCAGTAACTGGGTTGTGGAGGTCAGATAGGCAGTCGCTCCATGTAAAATACTGGTATTCAGCTGCATCCGGTTAGACTGGAAGCCGACCCCAACATAGTTGGGAAAAGGCTAGGTAGATGATGATTCCAAGAAGGATGTGAGTGATTCATGTTTTGGATGGAATGAAAATTCTGTAACTTTACTTTCTTATGACTATAATTCTGACGTAATTTGTACTCTGAGTCTCGGGCAAAAACACGTGTCCGTTTGTCCGTCGCGCCGGGTCCGAGTTGATAGAAAGTAGTTCTTGTTTAGTTTTGTTTTTATTTTTTGACTGGTAACACTTTTAGGTTATGTAGGTGAACGCTAATATTTGGTGATTGGAACGTACGATTTTTTTATTGATTTAGATGCGTTTTTTTATTTGATTTAAAATGCAATAGGTATTTTATTGATACTCTGTCCTTTCGAATATATATTTTGGATTTGTGAAAGTATTTATTAAATTAATAAGTAAGTAAATAAAATCACTAGACTCGCACACGGCATGGAAATCCCTTTCATTATTCAACAGTATCCAGTGCGTTATTTCTGTTGTCGAGCTAACAAATAGTTAAGTAATGCATTTCGTTGTATGGTCAGTGTGAAAGGGATGGTAATAAGATTCCCAGTGCCTTAGATATTTGCTCAATATTATGGGACCTACTGATCCGATCGACAACAGCTATTACAAACGCTATCCAAAGAGGCACTTAGACAAAACAATTCAGAGGGTCAATTCTCGTAATTTTAAGAACGTTCACAGTCTGATCTCAGTCTCAATCTGTCAAAAATACCTCTAATTTCCCTACATTTTTGACATTGATTGTCGCTGAGATAAGATTGCAACCAGATTTTGAACGTTTTTAATTATAGGAATTGGCCTTAAGAACCTCATAAAAAAAATAAAAGTTCTATTTTTGAATCAACGAAAAAAAAAATAGAACTGTCATACTGCCCGCGCTATATCAAACCCCACCCGACGCCACAGCGCGGCAACACGCCATCTTCCGGAGAGTTGTTTCCGCATGCATTGTTTACTTATCTGCTTTTTATTGTACTTACGTATATGTGTGGCAACTAACTAGGTACTGGCTACTTTAAGGTTTAATTTTTTAAAAGCTGTCGTGAGCCAAGTCTTATATAATAAATGCTTGTGGGTTGTATGTATCGGACAGAGTTTTATTATTTATAAACCTTTCGAAGCAATCCCCGCTCTTCATTCGAAGAAGGATCGAGCAATGAGCACCATGTTTGCTCTTGGGTTCAAGACTCGAATTCTGTGGGCTTAGCACAAATGTATGGAGTAGGTAAACGTTACGTAAATTCAAAAATAATAAACTTGTTTCGCCCGAAATATGACTTTATTCTTCTCCAGGGGTTGAGCTATTTGTGGTTGCCGCGAAAATTTAAACCAAAATGCCATAAAAAAGACGTATTTTCGATTAAAAAATTGCTAGAATTTCCGTTACCTATAAGTGCTAGGGTCTGTGTGTGTGTGTGTGCTTCTTTGATTTACAGGGCACGTTTTTAGAATAACCGAATCTTTTACCTTTTCTTGTTTTTCTTGAACATACTTCTTTGTTATGCTACGGAAATAAATTGTTGATTGTAAAAAATACACAATAAAACAGGCTTGTTAGGTTTCTTCGGGCTACATAGCAAAGATTTATAACGATTATAAGCCTCTGGGCTACCACAATCTCTTACCTAATTCATAGATGTAATGCAAAGCATTCACAGTAATAACGAAGGTAGGTACGCGGTCGTTACATAATATGACCCACATGTGCGCATGCACAAGACATGCGTTTTAGGACAAGTTCGGTTTTGTTAACTATCTATGTATTGTCTGTATCACTCATGACAGTCATCATCTGCCTAGCCTTTTCCTAATTATGTTGAGGTTGGCTTCCAGTCTAACCGGATACAGCCAAAGACGGCTATTCGACTTGGCAAGACTGGTTGTCCGACTTTCGATGCAGCTGAATACCAGTATTTTACATGGAGCGACTGCCTATCTGACCTCCACAACCCAATTACTGGGTAATACGATACCCCTTGGTAAGACTGATTGTCAGACTTTCGGGCTTCTGACTACCCGTAACGACTGTCAAAGATCCACGAATGACAGCCGGGACCAACGGCTTAACGTGCTTATAAAAGGCTGTTATTATAAAAGTTGGTCGCTGGAGTGTCGTAAAGTGCCCGTTCACTTGCACCTCATTATGACCCAAAGAATGCCACTGATGTCGTAATCAGCGTGGCCACCTACTTGACTCAAACTATATGAAAACATTACCACCGACACAAAAGATAAAAAAGTTAATTTTATTTATCTAGCTGCGCCCCGCGGCTTCACCCGCATAAGTTTCGATCCCGTGGGAATATCGGGATAAAAAGTAGCGTATATGTTAATCCAGGGTGTCAGCTACCTCCATACAAAATTTTATCAAAATTGGTCTAGCCGTTTGAGCGTAAAGAAGTAACAAACATATAAACACACACACACACACACACACAAACTTTCGCCTTTATAATATTATTGTGATAGTGTGATTAACACTTGGGCCGAACTAACTTGGAAAATACAAACTACTATTACATTGCAAACCGTATCAGCATTTGATCAAGAATTTTCAAGTGTAACTGGCGTTGTGATGATAATTAAATAGATTTGTTTAGCATAAGCATAATTCAGCCTATAATGTTCCCACTACTGGGACACAGGCCTTCTCTCTTCGAGAGGGAGTGGGTTGTAATACACCACGCGGGCCCAATGCGGGTTGGTAGATGTCACATGTCTTCGAATTTTTGGTTCTAGGAAATGCCAGTTTCCTCACGATATTTGCAGGCGCTTTACTTCGTGTAAATTATTTCATCACCACTGCTCCCAAAACGGTGAAGGAAAACATCGTGAGGAAACCGGCATGTCCTAGAACCAAAAGTTTGACATGTGACATCTACCAACCCGCGTGATGGAATACGGCCCACTCCCTCACACAGAGAGGAGACCGTCCCATGCAATATTGGGAACATTATAGGCTGCTTATGTATAGATAGTACTAGAGTAACAATAGTATTCTACGCCTTAGGAAAGCCATGTTAAAATACCGCTCTCGTATCTTTTTTGTATCTCTGTAGCTTTTGGAAAAGCTCCTTTCAAGTCTCAGACAACATATTGAGAGTTGTCATTTTGAATAATCTTTCAAAAACACAATACTTTTTTCCAAAACAATGAAACTCTTTGTCAATCAATCTGCCTAGTGTTTTCCCAACAACTATGTTGGGGTCGGCTTCCAGTCTAACCGGATGCAGCTGAAAATTAATACCTACTGGTAGTATTAATTTGGCAAAGAAACCTTTAGTGTCACCTTTTATTTTAAACGGGCAGTTTGACACAACACACCCTTGGTTCAAACCTTTCATGCTATGAGTAGGTACCGTTTCTAAAATGCTTAGTTCAAATTAAAAACTGTCTTCAATCCCAAAATCTGTTTTCAACTTTTTATCAATATTTTGGGTAACATTTTTGTCATTGGCATTCAAGTGCAGGGACCACACAAGAGAATAGTGTGCCACTGATCTAAGATGGCGTCTTGAGCTGTCAAAATGGGGTGAAACGGATTGATTTATGTAATACCTTCTGTTTAGACGCAGTAGGTGGTAACGTCACATGTGCTGTAACTGTTTATAATAGTTTGTTTACATTCTAAAGCTTTTCGAATTTGCAATTTTTTTTCTTGAGTTTGCAAAAAGAGCGGCCATTTTTTTTGCAATTTAGGTAGTAGTTACATTGAAACTAATGGTGAATCCATTCCATCCATTTTTATTTAGGTACCATGTATGGTAAAACAGTCGCTAATCACTACTTAACTTTAAGCAACGTTTTATAGATTCAAGTTCTTCTAACTAAACAGACAACTGTGCTACTGGGGAGTTTGTTGCGCCACTTCTTCTTCCCAGTTAACGCACTAGGAAGTGATGAAGGTCTGGCGTTTTGGGGGACTGTCTGATGTAATTTTGACGTTCAAAAAGTCCTGATTCTCAGCCTAGTTTAACTAACTGACTTTTGATTTGAATAGACAGTCTGGATAGAATTTTCCATAATCAACTGACACACTAGACACAACAGCAAAAAAGATAATGAGCAATCAATGATTATTGTTGATTTGCCTGGTAACTTAATAAGGATTGTCAAAATGAAATGGATTGTCATTCCCTCACTCATTGTGTACCCAATTCGGGTGCTAAGTTTGATTCCTATTTCAACCAAAGTTTTTTTGGATTAATCTAGTAAGTATGACATTATCAAGAGCATCTTGGAGGGCTCCCGGTTAGCAAAACGCCCGCATCATAATAGGTACAACACCTCTACCTATCCATTCGAGGGTAACACGCAAGATAATATGCTATGCTAATTTATAAAAATAGCTTCCACTAACAAGTTTACACATCTGCCGACGTTGGCGGGTAATATGGGACACCTCGACGTGTGAATTAATCTAATGTGCCGATGTTATCAACTGCCGTTGTCCGGACAAATGGTCATTGGACTGGCTTTAAAAGGGCGATGTGACTGCTCGTGATGTATCGTTAGTAGCTTTGGTGTCAACGGTAATGGGGTTTGGAACCTATGACAAATTCCTATTCTGAACTAAAAAGTAATAACTGTCACGGTTTTATAAATTTTCCACAAGTCAATAATTTTTCGTTTACCGCTAAACCAATTTAAAACGTCGTTCTGTTTCTGTCAATCGTTTGGTGATGACGGAGATAGAATTATGTTTTAAATACGTTTAGCGTTAAATATATTTAGGTACCTAATGATTTAAGGTGCAAGCGAGCTTAAATAAAGGTCTGTCTCCGGCTTATACAGGGTGGCATACATCGACACGCAAATTGTAACCATGAATTCAGAACATCCATACTATACAATATTATAAATTCGAAAGTAACTCTGTCTGTCTGTCTGTCTATATGTTACCTTTTCACGCCTAAACCGCTGAAACGATTTAGATGAAATTTGGTATAGAGATAGCTTAAGTCCCGGGAAAGGACATAGGATACTTTTTATCCCGATATTCCCACGGGATCGAGACTTATGCGGGTGAAACCGCGGGGCTCAGGTAGAAATATATATTTGTTTAATACTCGTAACCGATAGAAAATTTCAACGCAGGGAGGTCCAGAACCAAGTCCTGAATCCATGATACAGACGCCAGCACTTCAAGCTACCCGAAATTGTCAAATTTTCCCAATCAACCTTGAACCTAATGCTAATAGCGATAAAGCTGAAAATCTGTTAAAGAAATTTGACAGATTGCAGTAGCTTGATGTGCTGGCGTCTGTACCTATTATAGTCACCTACCTACTTGGGTTGCGCGTCGATGTCATGCCACCCTGTATTTTTATCACTTACGGGATATTTTTTTGAAATTAGATCTTCTGTAATGTAGATTTCGAGTTTTGTAACTCAGTTATAGGTAGCTATGTCCTTTCAAAACATAGGTATATATCACGACTGTATTACCCAAAGCAGTGATGGCCCAGTGGTTACTGCCGCAACTTACGAGTTACAGGTCGTAGGTTCGAACCCTGATAGGCGCTTTACTTTGTATAAATTATTTCATCACCACTGCTCTCAAAACTGAAAACGGTAAAGGAAAACATCGTCAGGAAACCAGCATTTTCTAGATCCAAACATTCGAAGACATGTGACATCTACCAACCCGCACTGGGTCTGCGTGGTAGATTACAGCCCACTCCATCTCGAAGAGAGGAGGCCTGTGTCCCAGCAGTGGGAATTTTAAGGCTGATTATGCTATTCCTCGAAGACTTAGGCACATACCATGTTTAGGGGGTGAGCTTATTGCCATTATAGCCAGAAGGCTAATTCCCGTAATTAGAAACGATCAAAATCTAGTCACAATCTGATTTCAGCGACAATTGTCGCTGATTAATCAATGTCAAAAACTTGTCAAAAATGTAGGGAAATTAGAGGTATTGTTGACAGATTGAGACTGAGATCAGACTGTGAAACTTCTTAAAATTACGAGAATTGCCCATCAGGTACAAATTTCAAATGTCCTTTCAGTGAGCCGTAGGTACATTATTTTTTTATGATGTTCGTTTATTCCACTTTGCAAATGATTGCCAGATGGATTAGCATTTGCAGAATAACCCGTCCCATTTTATCCACCGTATGCTCACGGCAAGAAAAAGGGGTGGCATAATCTTTATCAGGAATCACATTTACTGAAGCCTATTAGTAAAGCCCGTAGTCCCGTACATAATGATAAACTACCTTATTTACCTAGTTAAGTTAAGCAGTGAAAAATTACAGTAGCACGAAGCAATTATTGCTATGACATTTTTATCAGGCTTTTGCTAAATGTTGTTTTATCTGCATTATGGTATCGTTCTACGATTAACTATACTTTAGTATAGGGAGGCTCGTAGGAGAGGTTTACGAGCTCTCAGGGCACCGGGAGGAATCAATTAAACCACGGTTTCTCTCGTATGTTCAATAATTATTCTTAGAAATCGTTCTACGTGCTTTTTACATTTCATTTCTTTGTTACCTGAAGACCAATTCTCGTAGTTAAAAACGTTCAAAATCTAGTCGCAGTCTCATCTCAGCGACAAACAATTGTCAAAAACTTGTCAAAATGTAGAGAAATTAGAGATATTTTTGACAGATTGAGACTGAGATCAGACTGTGAACGTTCTTAAAATTACGAGAATTGTCCCTCTGGCTTGTCAGCCTAATCTGACGCCTACTTGCTTTTCTGCCTTCTCAATTCGTATTGGCGTTTATCTTTTAATGTTACTAATGCCATTATCTTATCATTACCAAAAAGGTTTCTTGCAGATCATAATCTCTACAGGAGGCCTACCACAAGCTCTTAACGCGATCAATTTTAGGACCTAAACTGAACTGTTCTTCTAATTCGTACCATGACGTCAGTTTAACGATTCAATTTAGGCCGTGCCATCTGCTGACAGCGATTGTCCCAAACTGAGTCGCAAGTTTTGGTTTCATTCATACTTGTTTGGTACATGCCATGACGTCTATAGAGCAGCTCAAGCGATGCAGTTTAGGAACCTAAACTGAAATGTCTTGTTTTTGAATCGTTTTTAATTAGATCATGGTAGGCCACCAGTACTGCAGTAGGTAAGCAGTTTCGTTCGGCAAACCCTGGGCATGGGTTCAGGTCATAATATTTTTATCACGACAGGAGTCCACTTAGCAATATTTTGTAACAATATTTTGATTTAGAGTGTCCGTGGAGTTTCTTGCCCGTTCTTCCATAGGAACCTACTAAACTGGAATGGGCAACTAACTAGCTTCATCTTTCTGACTGACCGACCCCTTGACAATTCAAAAGTGTATCTTTATTTGAAATAAATGCTTTGAGTTTGAGTTTTGTCATAATTAATAATAATAATAATATTCCACAACTATCACACAACGCCATCTAGTCCCAAGCTAAGCAGAGCTTGTGTTATGGGTACTAGACAACTGATAAACATACTTATATATTTCTAAATACATACATATTATAGATAAATTACAACCAGACACAGAACAAATGATCGTGCTCATCACACAAACATTTGTCCTGGGTGGGAATCGAACCCACGACCTCCGGCATAGCAGTCAGGGTCACTAACCACTAGACCATCAGGCCTGTCAAATTAATAATTGAAATAGATTCGAGCGAAAAATATTAGAAAAAAAAAACATCACTGACTCGACTGCCTCGTTGGTATGGTATTCGCCAGCATGACTCCTGGGCATACGATCACATAACATTACACCTGTTGTAATCCACTAAGAGTTAGAGGGAGCAGTGGTGGCCAAGTGGTAACGGCAGCGACTTACGAGCTGTAGGTCGTAGGTTCGAACCCAGACAGGCGCTTT
The DNA here is from genome assembly GCA_914767645.1 of Hydraecia micacea. Taxonomy (NCBI): domain Eukaryota; kingdom Metazoa; phylum Arthropoda; class Insecta; order Lepidoptera; family Noctuidae; genus Hydraecia; species Hydraecia micacea. Next base: position 1,990,822 of record OU611793.1, on the reverse strand, counting down.
ACTTTGTGTAAATTATTTCATCACCACTGCTCTCAAAACGGTGTAGGAAAACATCGTGAGGAAACCGGCATGTCCTAGAACCAAAAATTCGAAGACATGTGACATCTGCCAACCCGCACTGGGCTCGCGTGGTGGATTACGGCCCACTCGCTCTCACCGAGAGGAGGCCTGTGTCCCAGCAGTGGGAACATTATAGGCTGGTTATGTATGTTATGTAAGAGTTAGAGGTGTACCCATAGTACACCCATATGGGGCCCTAGGTTCCTAGATTCCCAGGTCTAGCAAAGTATTATTGGGGTTTTCCATTGAGAATTCCTCAGTAGGTGCCTAGCCCGGAGTCTAGATTTGTGCGCGGTCGATGGCCATACGCTCGCCCCCAATTACATGAGACTTAAACATAATTGGGTGTTCTTATGGGTAGGTAACCCCTGCCTAAACAGGCATTATAAAAATAATAATAGCCTCCCGACCGATTTCGGTCACGTGGTCATCTCAATGGAGATTAGCTATTGTAATATCTCCCGCGTACTTGACGCAGGATATATTATAGTGCACACAGGTGTGTGCGTAAACACAGGTGCACTCTCTGTTGCTTTACTCTCATAGTCCGATGGGACGGCGATCCGACACGACCGGGGAGCGATCAGGCGCAGGACCAATGGCTTTACGTGCTTTCCGATCCACGGGGGTTTTAAACCGCCAGCTTCCAAACTCCGGACTGTTACTAAGAAATTCCTAATGGAAAACCCAATAACACTCTGTCCGACCTGGGAATCGAACCCAGGACCCCATACGCTCATCAGTCGCTTTGCAACCACGACACCAACGAGGCAGTTAATGGGCATTATTATGTTATACCTACCTGTTACTTACAGCTACAGGCAATAGGCTCAAAGTTCACGTTGTTGTGGAGTTCAACCAGTTCTGCGAAACTGGTTTTAAATAAGAATTAATCATGTTGGCTGTATTGGTTACCTTTTTGAGTTTGTTGGAAGTTAAATTATTTTATTGAATCAATGATGTCAAGAATATTGTTATGGTACGGATTCGTGGTTAATGTCTTGTATCACAGACACGAGGTTGCAGATTTGAACCCGGCAAGTCGAAGTTCGAAGGTTTTGGGGAATTCTCTCAGCGTCAAGCATAAACACAGCACTTGTTTTATCTATTAAATATACAGGATTCAATTTTAATCACCGTTTTCCTCTTAAGGGGTACTCATAATTATGAACAACTTTTACTATGGGACCAAACATGAAATCGGGAAAAAAAAATCAGCTGTTCCCTACATTTTGACGAATTATGCGAACATAATGTAGGGAATAATAGTTTTTTTTTTCACGATTTCGGGTTTGGTCCATAATGATGAGTACAATGACTCCTTAAGAGGAAAACGGTGATTAAAATTTCACCCTGAATACTCGTAAAACCTAAGTATTATTAAGAACATGGAATCACCTTTTACCATTTGTACCTACCTATTAATTGGGGACCATACAGGACTTACAGCCACAAAAAAAACTCATGATAATCATCGTATAGGTACCAGCACTCTAATTGTGTAACGCACTATCAATCTCAATCTGTATCATTTTGAAGGATATTGCTAATCCATTGCTCCATAGGTATGTTCGAAAAATGTGTCTGCTCAACAACGTAATTATCGCTCGTTATTTAGTTTTTCGTTTTTATTCTGGTAACTGTTGTGATGGCAGCTTATCAAATCACTAGACATGAGTTTGGCCATTTGTCAGCAGCACTGTGTTGATTACCCTTACAGAAAACTGATGGTAGACTCCGTGTGTTACTTTGTAGCGGTATCAACAACGCCACATGCGAACAACGCGTCATACTGACGTCACGCAAATCCTGCATCTCGCAAGCAGAGTTTACCGCGCAACTAGCATAGATACAATGACCCGACATGAATCATTGGGCAGTTGCCCGCCAGACACAGCACCCGTCTGGTCGGAGGATCCTCCCTTTTCTATAGAGTATGAGTGAACTTTACACCCTGTTCCTCATACCTCTATAACATATTATCTACTTGTCAATTTGAAAGAAAAAGAAAGATAATAGGTATAGTTTATTTGTGATAAACATGACGCAGAGACAGAACACAAACACAAAAAAGAACAAGTTTGGGGAAAATATGCGCCACGTCCACGTAAAACGGCCATCGCTCAGCATAATGCTACGACCCTATGCGAGACAGCTCCAGCGCAATTTGTCATGGATACCTACCTCCAACAGTGGTCTACAACAGACTGCAGTCGAGGCCCAGCTACAGGAATATTATATTTAAGTAATAGTGACTACGAAAAAATATCGTTCAATGAAATTTTGATATGGCCTTAAAACGTCCCAAACTATTCGAACTTTTTACTTCCCTACTCCTATAGTCAACAAAAGAAATAAGCATGCAGGACCGTTGGATATAATTGAAGTTTAGTAAGAAACCGATGGATGTTCTCGAATAAAATTTAATTTTATTAATAGAAAACAAACAACTCATTTATCAAATTAAATTTCAGTCGACAACATCCATTGGTTTACTTACTAAACTTCAACTATATCCGACGATCCTGCATACTTATCTCTTTTGTTGACTGTACATACTTATTTGAATCGGATACAGAATTAGGTACTTACTTATAAGTGGCGAAGGGTGAATTTATGACAGAGGTAAGCCGGAGCAAAGAAAATTCCAAAAGAAAATTTCAATGATGAATTCACTATAGAGTGGTTATGTTCAGAACTTTCGAAGGGAAGCCGGTGGGAATCGAGTTGTATGGTACCTACCTTCGCCACTGCGGTACTTAAGTTATCTTGCATAACATAACATCCTGTAAGTAGGTAGGTACAGTGAAGAGCTGATGAGGTCTTCTTCGTCATAGCGTGTCGATAGCAATCTAAATGTACTCGGCCCAGAATTCGGCTAATTGTTTGGCGCCATCACTAGCGTCCATCAGCCTGCAACGTGCAGCTGACAGGACACGCAGGACACGATATCAAGTGTCCCATTGTTTGTGGAACATCACCACATTTACACTCCAAGGCGGAGTCGTCTATAAATCTCCACCTGAACAGGTTTTCCTTGCTTCGGCCATCCTGGGTCCGGAGTCTGTTTAAAGACTTCCAGGTTACCCAAGGTAACTCATGTCCAGGTGGGAGGTCTTCAGCGGGTGGAACGAACTCAAAGAAGTCAAACAACGTTACGATTTCTATACGTTTATATTGAGCGAACGTGTTTAGATACATCTCTTTTCTTCCCAGTCAAAAAAACCTAACCTACAAAATATTTGACACCTCGTTCTAAACTTGCTTGACTGTTCGAATGCGACCAGAGCTAATTTATTGCCAGCCTGCACTACATAAGGTTGACTTTAGCGGACAACCTTTATAGTAGGTACCTACCTACAGTCACGAGCATAAGTAGGTATGTATACACTTGAATTTATTTAAAGGCGATTTTCTCCTTTATTTTTGTTTGTAATTTTATGTTATTACGAACATAGTATTTTCGAACCCATGGTTTTTGTAAAGTGTCGTATTTCAACGCTGCATTCGTTGTTTCACGAATAAATCGCAATTGAAAGTTGCCAAGTGTTGACATATTAGTGCACGTGACTGTACCTACCTAGGTTCTGTGGTTAAACATTGTTCACTTGTTAAAAAAAAATAAAAAAAACAGTGGCACTCAGGAGTGCCGACAGAAGTGAAAACAAAACACAAACAGAATACTTTGCCATCACTCACTGACATATTGGATATACCTACATTAAAACCGAGTAGGTACATCCCGAGGACAGCCGAACACATCCGAAGCGGTGTCGGTTACGGTAGCAGTGGCGCGAATTCAATGGTTTTTTCCCATCTCAAAAAATGCCCAACGCGCCTAAAGCAGTTTTCACTTCAAAAACAATATGGTACAGTTGGAATTTAACATAAGTAGGTAGTCTACACTACTCTATCTTAGTCTAGGCACCTACTCTATTCTATGTACTCGTAACAATGCTAGATCAAACAATCAAGTTATAATTCTTATTAGTTCGATGTTCGGTGGTCGAACAAGTGAGAAAAAACCTTAGTTGTTCGATGATGGAATTCAGTAATTTAAGTCACGTCAAGATAGCCAAGTATTTCTCAAAATTGTAATATATTAACTGTACGTATTTACGTGTCCTGTCAGCTGCACGTTACAGGAACTGATGGATGCTGGTAATGGCGCCAAACAAGTAGCCGAATTCTGGGCCGAGTCCATTTAGATTGCTATCGACACGCTAAAAAGAAGACTACCCCTTAAAGAATTTTCATAGCAATTTTTTTATATGTTACTGTAAGGATGGAGTTTTGTAGTACTTATGCCATCTTTTTATACCCATTTTAATAATTTTTTTGAGATACTTAGTTTTCTTTGCTGTAAGACTTTGATTCTTTGTCTGCTCAACAACGTACCAAATTAACGCAATGAATGTTGTTGAACTGTCAAAATGAGTCATTGCTACTGTTAGTGTGTTACGCAATTACCGCCTGTATTCCCCAAAGATAACTAGGCAGGAATTAAATGAACTCCTTCGTTTCGTACTAGCGCAGGTTAATCGCAAAAGGGTCGCCCCAACTAGATACAAGGAATACAAAAGAAATATTAATCACATAACTCCTGTCTTGAAAAAAAAAAATCGGGACGGAAAATAGCAAAAGAAACTCATAATACCTACCAAGAAAACATGCTAAGTACACGAATGAAGAAAGATGCGTGCGAAGCCTAATCTCGGAATTAATCCTTAATTGACCTATTAACTAAATCAGTCATCATCCAAACACATTGAATGCGCATTTAAATTACTTATACTAATTAAACGAGCCATTGCGGGAGCGCATGCAAACGGCTTTTCTCGACGCCCACGACATTTCCCCTCGCGGCTTTCCCGGAGGAGGCGCGCGCTCCGCCAATCAACACGACCGCCATATTGTTAACGGGGCGGAGTCAACGACACAACACCGTCTATCTCGCTCTATGTTTTAGTTTTCCCGCTCGCACGCAACGCTCGCTCATTGGCGGGGCTGCAATTAAGCGCGGGAATCCGAATTCTATTTTTGAAGTAAATGTTTTTTCAGCGGCAGTTAGGTCGCCAGTTTTGATGACACCCTGTCGAGGAAGGAGTTCGTATCGATCATAGGGCCATCAAAACTTGGTTGGGTTACATAAAGTAAATCTTGGGAGATTTATGTTTGTGAATTAACACGTGAAGATGTCTGACTTGATTGATTTATTTGATGTTTTGTTACAAATTGATCGATAAATCTGTTGTATTCGAGGTGGGCGGTTGCTACCCCTGGTTTATGTTAAACATTTTCATATTATTATGTTGATAGCTTGATAGTTATCTAAGATATGCTAATGTTTTAGGGCATTGCGTACCTATATCGCTGCGTGCATTTAGGTAATGGTACCTACTGAAACAAATTGAAGGAAATGTCGGTCCTATATCATTATTTCTGATAATTCTTATGCTTCCGAATCCACTAACTAAGCAATTAGGTAGGTACAGTCAACAAAAGAGATAAGTACCTATGCAGGGTCGTCGGATATAGTTGAAGTTTAGTTAGAAACCAATGGATGTTGTCGACTGAAATTTAATTTGATAAATAAGCTGTTTGTTTTCTATTAATAAAATTACATTTTATTCGAGAACAGCCATCGGTTTCTTACTAAACTTCAACTATATCCGACGATCCTGCATAGGTACTTATCTCTTTTGTTGACTGTACCTACACTGAAATACTCCAAATTATTGTTAACACCATTTGTATGATACTACTAAGAGTATAAGTACCTACCTACAGAGTTCAATGACTAAGAAAATTCAAATTCTTTATTGCATTTGTTAGATAAGTATTTCATTTTGATATAGGTACCTAATCATAATATTCGAATATCGTTTGTTGGCTAATGGCATCTGGCACATTTACGAACCTTGAGACCAATGTAGAAAGAAGTAAGTAACTACCTAATTTGACAGATATTGTGTTTACAAAAAAAAAACAAGTCTTAACTTGTCAAAATCACATAAATGTTATTACTATAAATGATTAAGTAAGTAATATTTGATTATAATTGTAGATTATCTTAGATTTTAAATAGCTATTTTAATATAGGGTAAATTCGTTAGAGATGGCCGTACGGAAGAGTTGGCCAATCAATATAATTTGCTCATTTATCACAAGGTGGCGCTGTATTTAGCTCAGTACGCTTCGTGCGCCGCCACGGAACAACACGAGAACAAAAACTTGCGCAAAAATAAATAAAAAAAGTAAATAAATTGGCCTTCATTTCATTAAGTAGTGGTGAAATTTTATAGTAGGTTCGTATACCAACCGGAAATACTAATAATGTTATTACTTCCTTGTGTTTTTGTGAGTGTTTTGTGTTTCATGTATATTTTTCTTAATTCTAACCTAAAAATGGTAAAGCACTTGTTATTCGTAAGTTTAAAATTTGTAGTGGCCATCTCATCCGGAAAAAAAGGAGAGATGGCCATATAAAGTCAGGTAAAGATTACCATATTATTTAATGCTTTTTTACACTATTTTAACGCTTGTATTTTTTGATAAAGATGCCAAACCGATACTAAAGAAAAGCTGTAGCTGCTAGAGGGAACTGGAGCGAACATTCATTGAAAGCCGCTATAAATTGTTTAAAAAATGAAGATTGGCTTCAATGTTTAATCTGTAATATGTGGGTACATGAGAATTGTACACCTTTTGATGACATGTGCTCTAAATGTGGACAGAAGAAGAAAAAGGACCTCCAGGAAGCAGAAATCAAAGGAAAGGGGAAATGCAGAGGCAAATCCAGTACCGGCCGTCTGTCCCGTACTACTACGGCCATCACTCCCGAATGTGCCGGGTGAGACGGCCAGTTCTGTTTTTTTTTTAATTAAAATTTTATGTGTGTTCGTAATATTATAAACATATCTTTATGCTGATTTTTTAAAGACTGATTGTTGTTGATTTTCTTAAAAATAAAAGTTTAATTATAATCTCAATATTTTCAGTTTTATTTAAGCCTAAAAAAACTATGGCCATCTCTAACGAATTTACCCTAGGTAGCTAAGGATGTTTCAAACGATTGGCACAATACTGTCAGTTGATATTGATATTCGGTCTAACGTTGCGATCTAATGATATTCGGATTAACGTTGCGGTCGCTCTATCGGTTGAAAAATATTCTCCCATCTCATATTAAGGCAATGCTTGTACAGTCCCTTATCTTCCCCATAATTGACTATGGTGATGTGTGCTACTATGACCTGAATGCAGATCTCCTCAATAAACTTGACCGACTTCTTAATAGCTGCATTCGATTCGTTTTCAATCTTCGCAAATATGATCATGTATCCGCACATCGATCGCTTTTAAAGTGGTTACCTATCCGGCAGCGCAGAGCGTTGAGGGCTTTGACAACCCTGTTTTCTCTTCTTCACAAACCCACTTCTCCTTCTTATCTGACTTCTCTTTGTCAATATTTATGCTCTGCACACAGCAAGAATCTTCGGTCCGAGAATAATCGTCTTCTTCGTTGTCCTTCTCATCGCTCTGGTTTTATAAAATCTTCTTTCTTTGTCCAGGCGGTTTTCCTCTGGAATGCGCTCCCTCAGAATATCAGGACGGTAACTAATCAGTTCACGTTTAAAGTGAAAGCTCGAGAACATATACACAAGAAGTTGGCAGATTCGTCTCAGAATTAAGTTGTTGGAGGGTTTCTTGTTTGTCTCATAACTTTTTTCCTATATTTTGTTGTATGTATGTATATATGTATATATTCTTATATCGTAGTTAGAAATATTTTCTTATATATATTTTTTTTTTCTCTGTTATAGCACCTACTGTGTATTGTCTCTGTATCACCCTAAGGTAGACTGGTAGAAAATGCCTAAGGCATTAAGTCCGCCTTTGTACAGTTTTTACTTGTGCATAAAGATTTAATAAATAAAATAATAAATAAAAATAAATATTCTTTTTAACGACGCCTAAGAATTACGAATCAACTCTTATTAAATTGCTTAATTACCTTCTAATGTATTAAAACGGTTTCACTACATAAGATTTGTTTATTATTACCTGTGTTAAATGATATTAAGCCAAAATATATGAAGATCTGTGATTGGTTCAAAATGACGGTAGATAGAAACTTCAAAGTTGCTTGTTCACGTCTATAAAAGGGGGAGCTCCGAGTGGCGGGGATCATTCTTGTTCGATACATCAACCAGAACGGAGCTCCGGCCTACACCCAGATGTCATGTAAGTTAATTGATATTATTATCTTGATTATTGCTGATAACTATGGTTTCTGTAAATGTAATAATGTGGCCAATAATGCCAGTGTTGTAAAGTGTATAATGGAATATTCCTAGCTATTGTTATTATATTGCTATTATTCTGAGTTCTCTTGGACCATTGTCCAAGAGGTATAATTAATTGTTTTTAAAATAATAATTTATGTCAATATAAGAAACTTGTTGATAAAATACTTTAATACTGTTTTCACGGAGTTTTTTGTCCTTCTTCTCCATGATGACCTAGATTTGGAACCGACAACTAGTTTTCTGATTAATTACTGACAAGCCTAAATTGAAATAAATGTCTAGCTTGTCTTTCGGTGCTTTATTTCATAAAATCCTTTCCCTACATAGGTACCATATTCATAGTTACTTTTACACATATTAAATAACTAGTACCCATTCTGATATTCAAAGCTTTATATTTGGGTATACATATAGACTTTTACTATAAGTAGATTCTATACCAATTTCTAACACATTCATGGTGTACATTTAGTAGTTACAATATAAGTATGTAGGTAAGTTCCAACATGAAACCTGGTTCAGGCTCGGCAACATACCTAATAAAAAAGTTGACAAAGATTGACAGAGTTATTCCGGTCTGATCACCTGAACCCCCCCCCCCCTCCACGCCCCCCTCCTCGATCCCCTGCTAGTTCTTCTTCTGTTTTAATCTCTGTCTTATCCACTATAAACTTGCTCAATCCGGTCTGATCCGGTTTTTCTTTTGTTTTTATTCCTGAAGCACCTCAGTTTTTAGCTCGTTTACAGTTGTACCTATAGGATTTTTAGTATATCCCCATAAAAAAAAAACGACTGTGCTTATGACCACACGACTGAAGTGAAACTTATTTTTAGACATACGGAACGTATTTGGTTATGAGAGGAAGAGAGAAAGAAAATGTGCGCGCGCACTGCTGTCTCTTGCTTATATCCCCCACTCAACTCCAGTTCGCCTAGCCCGATCACACTTTTGGTAACGCTTACGTCACGCGTTCGCCAGCTTACTCCCCAAGTCAAGCGTGCGTAAAGAAGTTTCACTTCAAAAATCTTAAGGGGTGACATCTGGAGATCTCGCAGGCCATCTGATTGTGCCGTTTGTCTACATTAGGTAAGTACCTACCTACTTGAGTTCTTCTTAGCCTTTAACCCACAGTGATAGAGAGGAATTGTACCCCCGACAAGACACTGGACTACCTACTTGCTCTTCCTTGAAGTCATCATCCTCGAACACCTTTCCCAATTTATTTGGGGTCAGCATGGCAAGTCTTCTTCTTTAATATATCTCTGCCACCCGTCACCTCAGTTGTCATAATATCATCTTCACACAATACATCCATCGTTTTTGGTCTTCCCCTGCTCTTATAGCCATTCATACTCCAAAACTTCCCTCAGGAAATATTCCTCATTTGGCCATACCATGACAACCGAAATACTTATATCTTGAAATTTACAATGAAATGAAAATATTTTCTATTTATATTATTATTATATTTTTTTATTTCCATGGAAGGTGGGTAGGCCTTTAGTGTGGGACGCAACGTGTGTCGATACTCTTGCGCCATCCCATCTTCCTGGCTCGGCATGCTGTGCTGGCGCTGCTGCTGCGGCTGCTGAAAACCTCAAGCGGCGAAAATATAATAACCTTATCGGAAATTATATTTTCGAGCCGTTTGGGGTTGAAACCCTCGGGCCGTGGGGTCCGAGTGCTCATGGTCTTTTTAAAGAAATTTCAAAACGGCTGGTTGACACTTCCCGTGACCCAAGGGCTGGCTTTTACCTTGGCCAAAGGCTAAGCATTGCCATACAACGTGGCAATGCCGCCAGTCTCTTGGGAACATTACCAGTCGACAGCGATGCGGATGAATTTTTCGACGCTATATTTTAGTTTCTGTATAGTTTTAGTTAAGTTAGGATTTAATTTTGTAATTTTTAGTATTAGATATACATAGATATTATATTTGTATAGCTTTTAATTGATTAACTAAAAATATTTTCTTATCTCAGGTTCTTTTAATATGTTGCAACTTTGCAAGTTGAAGAACACGTGCAACTACCCAAACGGCGGAGAACCCTTGATCCAGTAACACTCAAAGAGTTTGCAATCTTTAGAAAAATAGCTGAATAATTTCATGTGTCTATCTATGATTTCATCCTTGTACAGGCGCACATAAAGCTACTACAATCTGTCAAATTTCTTTAATAGATTTTCAACTTTATCGCTAAAGTATAAGGTTCAAAGTTGATTGGGAAAATTTGACAGTTTCGGGTAGCTTGATGTGCTGGCGTCTGTACAATGCTCCCGTGACACATGACTGACTATGGTGCTACTACCTAAACTCAAACTCACCACCACCCATTAACCATTTATCACAACCACCAACCATTTATTTTAAGTACAGGCACTAAGAAGTACTTAGGTCAGTCAGAAATTATGAAGCTAGTTGCCCATTCCATAGCGTAGTAGGTACTAGGTACCTATGGAGAAGAACGGGCAAGAAATTCCATGGACACTATTTTAAATGATATTTTTAGAAAAATATTACGGAATTTATATTTAAGTACCTATACCTACTTATGTGAGAACGATGTAAAAAAAGACGTAGGTACACGTTAAAAGCGTCCAGAGTAGGTACAGCAAATAGTAAGTACCTATTTACTAGGTATTTTACCAGATGAACTGTTATAAAAAGAAGCCTTTAAAAAAAAAGGAAGGTCATAATTTTTTGCAAAACTACATTTAAAGTAGGTACTTACATAGTTAAAAGAGGCATTTCCCCTGTAGTGACAGTTGCAGACCAGCACATCAATTGCGTACGATAGCACGCTTTCAATGATAATAATCCAAAGGAAACTCATAATCTTTGTTTCATAATTATGTTTGAAAAATTGATTTATTCCGGTCTGATCTCCTGAGACCCCCCCTGAAACCGGCTTGTCCTAGAACCAAAAATTCGAAGACATGTGACATCTACCAACTCACACTGGGCCCGCGTGGTGGATTACAGCCCACTCACTCTCACAGAGAGAAGGCCTGGGTCCCAGCAGTGGGAACATTGTAGGCTGATTGTGTGTTGTAGGTATATGGAATGAGATAGATATTATTCTGTCTATTTTTCGTAGAGACACAAGTGATCATACTCCAAAGGCTGTTAGAAAAGTCTGCCCTGCAGTGTAGCAGGTACAGGCTAGTATCAATTTATTACGTCCCTACAATTATAGGTAGGTACCTTTATTGCTGACAAAGTAAATATAGTGTGCCCTTTTTAAATTCAATGACATTCAGATAAATTATAATGTTGCAGAACAACTACATGTCATAGACATAGAATACATACGGGTATAAACTTACGCCTTTCCGCTATGGGGTAGGCAGAAACTATAGCATTACACTACTACTATGATTCTGACTTAGATAGGTACATGCCGCTGAGGGTGACGGGGTCTGCATGGATTCATGTGGGCCAACACCTGGCCGGGGGAGCGTGACGAAATGCGCAAGCACTCCAGCACCCTGGCTAAAAGTAGCAGCAGGACACCGTGTGGTTTTAGTCAGTAAGAGTCTGACAGACCCGTCCACCAACCCCAGGGTGGTGGACATCCATTAGGATTACCACACGAAAAAAAAAAGGTACCTACATACATAGGTAAGTCTCCTTTTGCGTCGTTCACATTCACACATCGAGTACCACGCAAATGACCTTTTTGATAGCCATCACCTTGTATCCATTAATTCCGTCGCGTGTCACGACACATTCAAATCATATTGAGAAAAAATGGAATTCATCTTTATGTATTACATTTTTTTAGGGTTCCGTACCTCAAAAGGGAAAAACGGAACCCTTTAAGGATCACTTTGTTGTCCGTCTGGTCTGTCTATCTGTCAAGACCCTTTATCTCGGGAACGCGTAGAGGTATCGAGTTAAAATTAAAACCATATACTCAAGCCTACAGTCCCTTGAAGCTGTGAAAAAATCAAACTTCTCAGTTAATGTAAAAAAAAGATACGGCCGTTTATGCCGCAAAAAACGTATATTTCGACACTCAAGGGAATCAAAATTTATAGGGTACTTCCCGTTGATCTAGAATCATGAAATTTGGCAAGAAGCAATGCCATGTAGCACAAGTAAAGGAAAAAATCCGAAAACCGTAAATTTGTAGTTACATACCTACAAATTTGTACGGAACCCTCGGTGCACGAGACCGACTCGTATACTTGTTCTAGTCACATAGGTGCTCCTCGTTCCTCCATACCACATGTCTGTACCACGAAAACCGAAAACTCTTCACCTTTTCTGTTAAAGGGTCTACTTTCAAACTCCTTCTTATTAGTTAACACTTATTCCTTATCTTATTCATTAGTATTGAAATTTTTCCAATCACTTGACCAAATTACTTAAAAAAAAATCTCTATTTCTATAAGTTTTTTATTAACTTGCGTCGTTGACTCGTTGCTTGTTCGTTTGTGTTAGCAGTTACAGATTAGTCATCCATTTTAATGATATCGTAATTCATATCATAGTATTTATAGGTACGCACAAAATCTTCTTCTTCTTCATAGCAGCTGGCATTCTGCAGTTTCTGCGTAACCCCATGTGACGAAGGCTTTAGTTAATTTATTTACAGGTCTCCCAAAGTGATAATGCGCATAGAAATCTTCGTCACTGTTCGGCAACGGTCGTATTCCCCGAGCGCAAAATGAACAATGCACTTGCAAAATGCAAGAAACAATGCACTTGCAAAATGCAAGTACATTGTTTAGGGCTCTTACGATTCAATGATTCGGGTGGTTTCGGGAATACGACAATTAGCGAAGATCTGCATGCGCATTATTAATTTGGGAATACTTACATGTAGGTAAATCTTCTTCTTATCGAATTAATAGAATTAGTTGAGACCAACTGATGTATTTTTGCGAGTTTTGATTTGTAGTTGGTTAAAACATTGCAATAAACTTCCTCGATTTTCTACAGGGAACTTATTATGTATGAATGTAACAAAACTGACGAAGTCTATGCATAATAATTATATTCGTATACCTTCAGGAAATATAGCCAAATTAATGTACCTACAGGCGTGATATTATGTTATATTTGTACCGTCCACGATAGAGTAATATAGAACTCGAGATCTCCCACAGTGAATCGTGAATAATTTTAAAAGCCTTCTTCATAGGTCAACAGACCACCATGATGCATTATCATATCAGTGCTTTTAACGATGTGTTGACATCTGTGAGTATGCTTTGACACATGTTACGCTGACCAGTGGCACACTCGAACTGGCCTGAGTGCCGGCTGGCGGAAACTACGTACAGAGTGTGTTAAAAAAACAATGGTGTTCTTAAACAGGTTTGAATAATAAAAAAGAATTTAATCATGATAATGTGTATTTTTTTTTGAGGGATGTGATTTTGATTGCAAAAGAAAAAGGTGTTATAAAACAATTGTCCTCCTTCTAGAGCAGTCGGTTACTTATTGCAACTTAATTGAACTTTTTTTAATATATACCTATAGATTTCAGTATAGGAGCATTGATCGATTTACCAATTAAGCAAATAAATTAATATCATCATTTGATAGAATGAAAAATTACTATCGAATCATCATAATGTTGTGTTGAAAATGCTTAAAAAGTAGGTAAGTAAATAAAAACTTAGCAGCATTATGTGGCATTTTTACTATTTACAATGATTTATTTAGACGATTTGTTTTGATATCTGCCTATTCCACTTCATGTTTTTATTTGCGTAAAGCATAAATAAAGAACGCAACGGAAGACACTACGAAACCGATACACGATAAATTGTTTTAAAAAAATATTCAGCCAGTAATGCCTAGTATTAATAACCGGCCAGTTTACCGCATATAAATTATAACGTTAATTTAAAATATTTCTAATGCGTTAAATGGAAAATACGAACTAAAAACGCTAAAAAAATTACGTAAATCTTGCAAAAACCTTGCATTTAAACTAGAAACGTATTGCATGCCGACACGCAATGATGCCATTAAGAAAAAAAAATTATACTTACTTATTTATGGTTTTGTAAACCGCACGATTATAAGTGTTCTGGACGTCCGGGAACGCCATTCGTCTGTCAAAACGTCCCACATTAAGCCATATTGTCAACATAATTGTTTCATTCTCGTTATTAATCTCGTTTAAAATTTTATCGGACGCGCGAGAAATACCTGGGCGACGGAGCCGAACGCGGCGGTAAGTTTGCGCGCGAAACTAAACGTCACATTGACATATTAACGCGCGAAAACTTTAATGGCCGCGCACTTTCACAGATAATTTCACTCATTTCCCTATCACCCGTTAACTAAATCACAGGCTTCGTTTCTTATTTCGTGTAATAAAACGTAATTTACATAGCTGTACGTCCGTTTTCGTTTAAGGCTAATACCAGTTTCTCGCTGTCGTTTACGCGCGCTGTGACGTGTGATTGACAGGTGAAAGGGCGCGAAATTAGCCGGCCGGACGGAGACCGAATGATTCCTTAAGACGCTCCCATTGTTCGTTCATTAGATTCACGGTTCATTGATACAGATTAATAATATTTTCGTAACAAAAAAAGCACACGCTGTGCGTTAGGGTTTTAGCGTTTGCATAAACGATTTGGATTTTAGGGAAATGTTTGAATTATAATAACTCCATTAGGCGTTTAGTGAACATATGTTGTAGAGTGGGCACGATAAGATAGAGCCGTATGTCAGGTAACAGCTACCGTTTGGCATCCGCCAACAAAGCGAGGATGTGAGGATTAGTTGGCAAACAATGTGACGTTGTTATTAAAACGAAAACTCTTTAGATAAAGACATGAAACAACAGGCCTGAGGAGATTTGAGATAGCGGGCTGAGCAAGCGTCGGGTCGTCGGGAGACATTATCTCGTGCGCCGCGCCGGCGCAGCGTGCCGCGCGCGCCGACCTCGCACACTCAAACAAACATGCACATTTTGGTATCAAATTATTGTTTTGTAACTTTTTCATTTCGTCGCTGTCAAATTAAAAGTTGCTTATTCTATCATTATTTTAACAGAGTAGTTTACTCAGGAAGCCTGTATTTTAAGGATTATAATTTAATGAAGATAGTATTCATATAGATTTTGTATTGTTACCTATATGTAGGTGCTGCTAAGTAGTTGTGTAAGTAGATAATATTTGTTGTAACGATTAACCGATCATCGGGTTGTTATTTGTAATTCCCTCATTTCGCTAAGTTTGGCACGCGTTTTAATTAAAAGGTGACTAATTACTTATTTCTAATCATTATTCCAGTATCTTCTTAATAGTTGTTAAGTTTTAGAGTTGAATTTGGAACCCTAATGTTATATTAACGTCCAGCGGGGTAGGTAATTATTGTATTACACACATGAAATGACAATTGGTCGCAATGGGTTTCATTTTGACAGTTCGTCCATGTTCATTGCGTTATTTACGTTGTTGAGTAGCCGGTTTTTTCAAACAAAAGAAGCAATGGATTAGCAATATCCTTCAAAACTCTCGGATTGTGATTGAAACTGTGTTACGCGGTTAGGGTGCTGACAAAGTATATTTTTGCAAACGCACGAAGTTTCTAAAAGATTGTTACTACGTCGAGGTCCAATTGAAATAATAAATCACCAGTAGGTATTTACCGAAATCTACAAAATAAGCATTGATTATCGAAAATATTCGCTAACGAACCCAATGCAAAAGATTTGTAGCTATTTTGGCGAAACTATTTTTATTCTAGCGATTGGCATTCCTAGGTTACACTAAGTAAGTACTTACTTATGAGGGCATAAGAATTAGGTACTATTATGACAAGCCATACGAACGATGCGATTCGAACAAGTCGGGCGACAAGTGAAAATTACACTTGGCAAGCCTCTAACACTCGCATTCGAAAATAAAGTGACTTTTTCGCAATAATAAAAACCAAAAACTTCAGAATGCGACTATTTACTAACCACGGAAGTGGATTCTAAACATAGTTGGAATAGAAAGCTCAAGAGATCTTGATGAAGACATACATAACATATTATAATCAGCCTATAATGTTCCCACTGCTGGGACACAGGCCTCCTGTGAGAGGGAGTGGGCTGTAATCTACCACGCGGGCGGTTGGTAGATGTCACATGTCTTCTAATTTCTGGTTCTAGGACATGCTTCCTCACGATGTTTTCCTTCACCGTTTTGAGAGCAGGTACCTACACAATTCGGTACAATTTCTATGACATTCACGTCGTATAAAAGGCAATGTCATTGAACGAACGTTAAATCAACAATCTCATTCACTTCATCGTAATGAAGACATGTTCATTTTTAAATTATTCACCGAATGACATGTTTAGCGTAGTATCGATTATTAAAAAAAGAAATAATCTATGTTTTGCGGAATTAAATTATTTCCTTTCTTTCTTTCCGCGTTCACCTTTTTGTATTTTCACACCGTGTCTGTTAGAAGACGGGCGAACTGATAAAAAGGGTTTGTATCGGCTAATGAATGTTTTTTTTTCTGACATTAATTAACTCATTCATGCATGGCCAGTTTGTTGGTATAACAACGTGACTTTAATGAGATTGCATGACTGATTTAGTGGCAAGATGTCAAATAGTGAACCAAATGAGGTTCCACAGAAAAATGTTATTCGCAAAATAAATACAACCGTCATTTCTTACTCTTTGTATTGACAATTCTTCACTCTGTGTTCAAAACGGTGAAGGAAAACCTCGTGAGGAAACCGGCATGTCCTAGAACAAAAAATTCGAAGACATGTGACATCTAACAACCTGCACTGGGCCCGCGTGGTGGATTACGGTGCACTCCTTCTCACTGAGAATAGCCCTGTGTCCCAGCAGTGGGAACATTATAGGATGGTTATGCTGTGACAATTTTTAAGAATGTTGACATTCAAATCTCGGTCTCAATGTGCCAAAAAATCTGTAATTTGCCTACATTTTTGACAAGTATTATAATATTGTCGCTGAGATGAGATGGCGATTTGAATTTAAACGATTTTTAAGTACGACAATTGGCCTTCTCATAATCTCCAAACATCACTACGTAAGGAAATCACCCATTTTTTTCGGTGACCTGGGATAAAAAATAAAAAGTGGGCGGTCAGGAATAAATTAGGTACATTTTATTTGAATGTTCGCAGTAGTAGAAACATTTATTTGTATGGCGACAACGCTGTAATGAATTTGAGAACAGAGATATAAGACGATCTTATCTTTCTAAATCAATCAATCTGCCTAGCCTTTTCCCAACTTTGTTTGGGTCGGCTTCCAGTCTAACCGGATGCAGCTTAGTACCAATATTTTACATGGAGTGACTGCCTATCTGACCTCCACAACCCAGTTACTGGGTAATACGATCCACCTCCAAATATATATCTCCGGATCAAAATTGTTCTCGACTTTGACGCCTTAGAAAAAATAATGAGTTATAGGTATGTCGTTGTGTACTTTAAAAATATGTAATTATTATTGATGGCCGCTAAAAAAAAAACCAGAATGGGTAATGTCCTTTGGTGACGAAGTTATGGGCCGACAAGATTTGAAATAGTTGTGGCAGCGACACAAAGTAGAAAGTAGATTATGGTTTCAACATGCGCATCCGCTAGAATTTACTTTAAAAACCAATCAGAAGGCCTTTCCCGTAATTAAAAACGTTTAAAATCTAGTCACAATCTCATCTCAGCGACAAATCAATGCAAAAAACTTGTCAAAATGTATGGGAGGTATTTTTGACAGATTGAAACTGAGATCAGACTGTTAACGTTATTAAAATTACGAGAATTAGCCCTCGTATCGCTTTCAAATTGCGGTCACTTAAGTGAGGTTCGAATTCAAAGTAACCTTTACAGAATAGCCCCACTGTACCAACAATAAACAAGCAAAGTATGTTTCTTCCTCAGATATAAATACTAATTTCCTGAACACAATTAGTAATAACAATAACCCAGACTAAAAGATCCATTGTGTCAAATGAATACTTCCGTCTGCCATTTTGCGATGCGCACAAAATGGCCGCGTTTCATTTGGCGGGAAAGTACCTAATGGTGATAGTGTTTACCTAGTTTTTTTAGTTTTACCGTCAAGATGGAGACATGAGGGAAACATGGTTTATCTTTTGACTCCTGAGATTTGCAGGGATCCTATCGGCATGACTTAATTAGACAGTGAAAGTAATGGATTATGATTTTGTCTTTGACATATGTCGAGACCCTGGGGTTCCGGACCTTTGGAAGGCGTACCAGAGGCCTAAGCCAACTTGCAGAGGCCCCTTAGACAATTTTAAACGATGAGGAGGCTCCATTGAACGTTTTTCCTTGTACTTGCACTATGCAAGTGCACCCAAGGACAACCCCAAGTTGGTGCAGTACTATTGCAGAACATGAAAACAAAATATATTTGACTATTGGGTTTGGGTGGCTATAGTGGATCGGTTACCTTGAACTATGGAGGGACTATTTCCCCTGCCTGGCCAATGATACTATAATATTCACTGATAAAAATTTACGCGGGGTGACTTGCACACTTAATAATGGGCCCCCAGAAACCGTCGCTAGCACATAGTGAAGTCGCGATAAGGGGGCAACAAATCCTGAGGTGCTTATGAGGAGTGGAGAGATATTCCACGGCTATCAGGACAATCCCGGTAGTACGGTCAAGATCCCTACTAGCATCTAACTGGAATATTTCCTTCCTCCGAATACGTTTGCTCTTGCGAATCTCCACTCAAGCCAGGCAAGAAAGAGGTGGGAGCTCTGTTCCTCGTCATTCTTCTGTTATTGGGTTTTTTCATACAGGATACTCGGAAACTACGTAAAGCCGTTTGTCTTGTGTCTGATCTCTCGCCGGTCATCTTTGATTGCCGTCCAATCTGGCTATGAGAGTGAGGGAAGAGAGAGTGCACCTGTGTCTACACACACACTTGTGCACTATAATACTCGTATCTCCCGCGTAGATGGCTAGTCTCTGTTGAGATTGGCTGCCATGGCTTAAATCGGTCTGGAGGATTATTATTGTTAGCTAATGGACCGACTCGGCAGACCACGTAGGAGATGGCGGGATGAGCTGGATGGGTTCCGTCAAAACTGGAAGGAGGACACGCGGGTTCGCGAAAGATGGAAGGAGTGGAGGGAGACCTTTGCCCAGGAGTGCGACAGTGCAGGCTAGTAAAAAAAAACGGGCCGACTATGGATTTTGCCTATTCTTGACTAGCAATAGTGACTAAACTTTTGGATATACACTTGCGTGCAAAAAAATTGGCCCACCCCATGCTCTCCATTTGAGACACGATATCACAAAAATCGTAATGAATATAATTTATTATTTTATACTATGTGAAGGTAGGTAAGGTACAGTTTATTTAAACATACACTATATTTTGTTCAAAGCAATATTCTTGATAAGATCGACTCGATTCTTCAGATGTCCCCATTACTCACTTTTGCTCGGAAAAAGTGTGTGACTGTTTTTGTCATTGAAATTAACAATCTTTAAATTTTGTGTATTTCTGTTTGTTTAATCAAAATTGAACTTGATTTTTTTAACGGGCTTCAAAAAAAATGGAGCTTCTTTATTCAACCCCATATTTATAAGTTCGAGATTTTCTCAAAAACTAATGAATCTGTTTTGATAATTCTTTCACTAATATAATCTACATACTGTCAGAAAGGTTTTAATATACAATATATTAGGTTATTGTTAGTAAAACTTCATGAATTATATTGTTTCAAATCGAAGAGCATGGGGTGGGTCAGTTTTATTGCACGCAAGTGTATGTATTTGGTTGATTTTTTTTTATGCAGACTAGGAACGCCATTTTATTTATTGTCGTCTTCGGCTTGTATGAATGGTGATTTATAAACGATGATTAAAGTTAGGAGAAGTTTAAACGTCAAAATGTATGATTAAACAGTCGCAAATCATTACCTTTAAGCAACGTTTATGAATAAAGGGGTAAGTATAAGACGTCATCTGGACACCGAAACTAATTAATATTTAAAATCCATCTTCATTAGGTACCTAATTCAGTGACCATTACCAGCATATTATTTTCCAATTACCTATTGACGCCATTAAACGTCACAGAAAACTATGCCATGCGATCACATAAATCATTACCAAGGTAAGATATTATTAAGTGTGAATACAATGACAATAATTATTATAATTTGTAATCGTTTCGATTAGTTATCGAATGGTTTCGGATTCGATAAAAATGCATAATCACAATCGTATAGCCACAGAAGCTGTATCATAAAAGTACCTAAACTAGCTTCTGCCAGCGACTTCGTCTGCGTGAAATATGTTGTTCCTCCACCGCGTCGCATCGCATCCCCACGGTAAGAATAGCTTCGTTTTCACTTAGCGCTCTTTAGAATATAATACTTTATTATTTACACCATATAAAATTATAGATATAGATGTAAGTTGATTTTTTATTATTTTACTCTTTCTGACTTTACCTTTTTGCTGGCTTCTGAGGATCGTAGCATCATGTTATATTAAATTATAACCTTCTTCAAGAATTGGGCTATCAAACGCAAAAAGATTTTTTCAAATCCGACTGACAGTTCCAGAGATTAGTGCGTTCAAACAAACAAACTTCAGCTTTATTATATTAATTAGTATTCATAAGTCTTCCACTCTTCTTTCTACTTATTCCTGGTTCATATTACATTCGTAAAAAGGTGTTATATAAGACATAACTCCTACAGGTGGAATACTGGCCACCTGTATTATTTTATGGGCCATAAAAAAGCTTATAAAGGCTATCTCTGATCCGCTATGGTCGTATATTAAAAAAAACTATTTATTCATGACGACGATGTGTGTGTGTTTGGGTGCGAGTAACTCGAAAACGATTGAACAAATTCTGATGGGGCTTGACGAGTCGTTTATGCTATTAGTTACTGTAGGAATTAAGAGAGTAGAGTTTTCTTTGGTACCAATTTCAAGCGTTGATTCAAAAGGTCAGTGAAATAGTCAGGACATTGCCTGACCTAAGTAATGGAAAAACTTAATTTGAAGCAATTATTTGTAATCATGCAGCCTTTTGCATAATCATTAATTTCTAACAGTTATGCACATTCAGAATCTACGATAAAACATGAAAAACTACACAATTATGTAAAAGTAAATTCTTTGACAAAACAAAATGCTAATTCAGTCAAAAAGGTGTCTGTTACGGCCGCAATATGTCCAAAAACGAGATCGAATACTTAGATAAAAGTCAACAAAATTAATGTGAATTCGTTATTTTGACGGTAACATTTCGTCAAATTGACGCGAGGAAACAAATGAAAAAATCCACGGACCCGCCATCTTTGAATTTCAAATTTGACATTGGAATGTGCATGGTAGCATTTATTGGCTCGTTATAAACGATCAAATCGCTTGCTTTCATTGATTTTTATTCCATTGCCTTTTTTAAACGTTCGTCTTACAAGGATACAGAAGCAACAACGCATTGTATCTCCCTTATTTAATTTATGTTTAATCGCCCAAGTTCAGCGCATTATCCTTATTCTAAAAAAGAAAACTTAAATGATGCTTTATAATTTTTATTTGTACAGCAAACAAAAGGCAGTTAGTGTCTTTCGATTAGTTTTCGACGTCTGAAAGAGCAATTTAAATATTAATTTACGCGGTAATATTTTAACAAAATGGCGGCAGGTTAAAATGGCCGACGGTTTAGTTAATTAGCATGGAGTTGTTATTGCGTTATTGTTGTATTAACCGAGGTAGATTGGTTGCTTTGTTTCCGATACGTAAAATTAAGTTTACGTCTCAATCTAGAAAGTTTTCTTTCAAGTAATATTCCGTTTATGTACGCTTGTTCGCTAGAGTTATTATGGCCTTTCTAAATGAGGGAGGTTTAGACGAGAAATCAGCTTTTTTCGAAGTTTAAAATTGATGTTTGTATTGTCTATGGCAGAGAGAATACCAGCTTATCTTTGTCGATGGTCTGTATCCTGTATTACTAATTACGACGAACCGACGAAGAGTAATTAATTTAAACTGTTCATCGACTAAATATCTATATGGTATTGTTTTTAATACTGCGGACAGTTGATGTTAATTTTCGTTATTTATCTTTCCTTTTCGTGTCGAAAAGGAAACAATATTTCTTGAACAATATTGAGGTAACTTATGAGTTTTCGGTACCAGGTCCCGTAATTGGCCATTGATGATCTAGGCCTTCCCTTGACCACTATAAGTAATGAATAGTCACAGCCATAGGTATTGCTGTAATTATCATGCTTGCGTCATGCAATGGTAATCCCTATTAGTATCTCTGATGATTATTATCACGCACAGTTAGATAGGATCATAGGAGGAAGTTCCATCCAGCCATGTCACACGGGCAGGTGACAACAGTTTTGTGTCTGAGTGACAGAAAACGATAACCAATCAATCTATAGTCTGCCAAAGATGTAAACAACAATGGCCGATTTTTTTCAATTTCGAGCGGCCATTGTTGTTTATATCTTTGGCAAATTTAGCCTTACCTAGCCTTTTCCCAACTATGTTGGGGTCGGCTATTTGTTGGGTATTTTACATGAAACGACTGCCTATCTGACCTACACAGCCCAGTTACAGGGTAATACGATACCCCTTGGTAAGACTGGTTGTCAGACTTTCGGGTTTCTGACGACCCGTAACGACTGTCAAAGATCTACGAATGACAACCGGGACCAACGGCTTAGCGTGCTTTCCGACGCGACACACGGAGGGGTCTCGGTATGTAAAGGTGGTCACCCATCCACGGACCAACCGCGGCAAGCGATTACCTGATCGATGGACCCGTGCGGCTGTAATTACTTAGCCAAAAGCCAGTAAGTCCAAGTACTTAATAAAATTCGACTCGTCATACTTATTTGCTAACATAGGCATCGTGTCTTAAACTGAAATTATGAGGGTCTTTGAAAACGAACATCGTTAGACAATGAGGCAAAAACTACATAAAATGTTTAGTCTATCTCTTGATAAATTGCTAAGGAAAGCAAAGTAATAGTACCGAAGAAAGATAATTACTGCATTCATATGGAAACAAAGGCAAATAAATAGCTTGTTCAATCTGAAACTTTCTAGCTTGGCAACACTATGGCATGCACTGTGAATAGTGCTGTAGTTACTGTGTGGCGTTTATTCAAATTAGGCTGAGAATCAGCACTTTTCGATCGTCAAAATTACATAAGACCGTTCCCCAAAACACCCGCCTTTCACCACTTCCTAGCGCTCTGCTTTCGCTGGGAAGAAGTGGCGCAATAAACTCCCCAACAGTACAGCTGTCTGTTCAGTTTGACAATCTTAATATAAACAGCTAAATATTAGGAACCCTGTTGATGATGTTCTTTAGAAAGGTCAAGTGCGTATTACTCGCAACCGGCGTACGTGTGTGACCAGCGGGGTAGTTGCTAGCACACTGACAGTAGCAATGGCTTTAATTTTGACAGTTGAACAACATTCATTGCGTTATTACCCGACTACGGCGAAGCAAAAAGGAGGGTTATGATTTGGGCCGGTATGTATGTATGCATGTTCATCTGTTCCCTCATAACTTCTAAACTGCTTGTCATAATTGAACAAATGAGGTATCATTGGAAGGGCTTTGATCGTCCGCTGGTTATAGGCTATGTGAGGTCACAATAATTTGAATATGGCGCCCTCTAGCGGACATAAAATCATCACCTAAAAGAAAAAAAAATTGATCATGCCGTGTTGTGTTGCTTAATTGGCACATTTCAAAAATATAAATATTACTGAAATAAGCCCCAAAATAATTAAATAAAAAATATGTTTAATAACTAAAACCCGACTACATACTGAAAAGGATGAAACAAGAAAGTACCTTCCCGTGGTCGCATGCTATGCATGCATGTATGTGTGTATGTGTGTATGCATGTATGTTTGTTCAGCGGCATGCGACCACGGGAAGGTACTTTCTTGTTTCATCCTTTTCAGTAGTCGGGTTTTAGTTTTTACTTTAGGTAGGTACTTATTGTCGCGCCATTTTGGAAATGCGATTATCGCCCGTGTTCACCAATTTGTCTGCTCAACAACGTAATTAACGCAATGAATGTTGTTGAACTGTCAAAATGAAAGCCATTGCTACTGATAGTGTGTTACGCACTTACCCCGCAGGTTGCGCGTTGATGTCCCTGCCACCATTAATTGACTGGCGTTATTGAGCATACTTTCTCGCCTACATGTGTACTGCAATTAATAGGCTCGCCCCCTATTACATGGGACTTAAAGATAACTTGCGAGATGTGGGTGTTCTTAATAAACACCTCTGTCTTAAAGAATACTTTATTCTCAATAAAAACAGAATATGTCACTTACTTGAGAACAATAAGTACCTACTAATCATAATTTAAAGTGAGTGTGAACAGGCTTCTTCTGGATAAGCTCGCTCCATCGTCGACTTTGTCTCTGTCACCTTTGACCTAGACTAGAGTCAAGAGCAAGTCCATTTAAAATAAAAATTAAAAATAAAAAAAAAATACAAAAAGTTCGACATCACCAGTTACCTACAGATTACAGTCATCAACATGACATCCGAAACCCGACCCACCCGATAGGTACAGACGCCCGCACATCAAGCTACCCGAAACTGTAAAGTTTTCCCAATCAACTTTGAACCTTATCCTTTAGCGATACAATTGAAAATCTATTAAATTAATTTGACAGCTTGTAGTAGCTTGATGTGCTGGCGTCTGTACATTTATTTCTCCAGAAGTCTAACATGCTGGCTGAGCTGAGTTTTAGATGCATTGAATGAGTGTACATTTCTTATTCGTGAGGGTAGGTATTTTATTATAAAGTTGTAAAACTTCTTTAGGCGCGCCACTGTTACCGTAACCGACACCGCTTCGGATGTGTTCGGGTTTCCTCGGGATGTATTCGGTTTTAATGTATATCCGAGATATGTCAGTGAGTGATAGCAATGTATTCTGTTTGTGTTTTGTTTTCACTTCTGTCGGCACTCCCGGAGTGCCACTGTTTTTTCCATAGTTGGTTCTAGTTTTTGGTAACACCAGTAAGCTTGCTCGTCGTGTGCTCCTGGGAATATGTAATAGGCTTGATGTTATGTCATCTATGTGTACTGTATCGTGTGACTCATCATCTGCCTAGCCTGTTCCCAACTATTTTGGGGTCGGCTTCCAGTCTAACCTGATGCAGCTGAATACCAGTATTTTATATGGAGCGACCTCCACAATCCAATTACTGGGTAATACGATACCTTTTGGTAAGGTACCTGCGGTAAATAAGGGCCAGCGGCTATTAAGGACCATCAGAGAAATAACACACATTTAATAGTTTTATAGGTTGGATCTCTCGCATACATAAAAAGGACCAATAGTATTGCTATCTCACGCGCGCGCGTTGACTTGCGCGCCGCCATTTTGTCAGTAGCCCCGAGCAACTCACTGGGGATGGTCGATGTCGCAGTTTTACAAAAAATGCCGATGCAAGAACATTCTTTAGAAAGAAAATAGCGTATTTTATAATAAGTGAACACCTAATTACTGTAAAGTGGACATTAGAGCTGTCGAATCAAGGTAAGCTCTTTTATTTTGTTGATATTTGCTAACTTTCAAATCAAGTTTTGTAAAAAGTGACGCCATTGCTAATAAGGGCCACCTGGAAGGAAGTAAATAAGGGCCGGCCCTTATTGGCCTGTCTAAATATTTTATTTTAGTGTTTTATTTTCTTTTCATGCAGATAAATAGCTCTATCTTTCTATTGACGTTGATGTTATTGTGAGTTATATATATTTGAAACATTTTTACACGCTTTTTAACTTGTTATGTGTGTGGGTTTGCATGTGTTTTCGATTTATAACTTTGCATGCTTTCGACGAAAATACAATACGAGTATTATAGTAACAACGAGCAGATCTGATAATGGAGACAGAAGATAGACAATGGAATTCCTTAGAAGATTTATGGTTTTGGGCAAATTTTGATCAGCATACAGTATAAAACACCGAGTTTTATAATTATTTTTCAACAAATAATTTATTACAGACTGGAATAATGGAACCTCCTGTTAAGAAACGTCGTGCACTTTGGACAGTCAACCAATTGGCAGCTGCAATGGCAGCCGTGCAAAATGGACTACTGTCAGAGCGTGCAGCAGCTATTCAGCACGGGATACCGAGAAGAACCCTGAAAAACCATTTAAATTCAGGTAAAATCGAAAAAAAATTAGGTAGGAACACAATTTTAACAGAGGAGCAAGAAAATGATTTGGCGTCCAGAATTAAAAGGCTTGCCTCGGTAGGTGTTCCATTGACTCCAAAAGCCATACGTTTGCAAGCGTATGTTTTTTGTGAAAATAATAATATTAGACATTCTTTTAATGAAAGAACACATCAAGCCGGAAAAGATTGGTTGAAATTATTTTTAAAAAGACATCCCGAGATTTCGAAAAGAAAAGCTCAGATCTTGAACCCAGCAAGAGCTCAAAAGCTCAATAAACCCATAGTAACTCAGCACTTCCAGGAAATAAAAAAAATTTATGACGAACTGGATATTATAACCCATCCAGAGAGATTATATAATATGGATGAGAAGGGCTGTAGACTCACCATACACAAACAGCCAATGGTGTTAGCCCAAAAGGGAGCAAAAAGGGTGCATATGGTAGCACCAGAACATGCAGAGAACGTGACAGTGGCCGCATGTGTGAATGCCTTAGGAAATCCTACTCCACCAATGATTTTATTTAAAGGGAAAAAACTAAAACCCGAGTTTACTGACAACTTACCTGCGGGATCGCTAGTAAAAATGGCTCCAAAAGGTAGCATGACAACATCTTTGTTTATTGATTTTATACACCATTTAGGAAAGTATAAAACTGCCGAAAAATGTCTGCTTGTTTTTGATGGCGCTTCGTGTCATTTAGACTATCAGATAGTTGAAGCAGCAGACGAGGAAAATATTGTGTTGTATTGCTTGCCTTCGAATACAACACACGAACTACAACCTCTCGACAAAAGTGTGAACAAATCCTTCGAACATCACTGGGATCAAGAAACTCTATTATTTTTGTACCAAAATCCCGATAAGAAACTGACTAAAGCACGATTCAACACAGTTTTCAGTAGAGTATGGTCAAAGTGCATGACTCATGACAACATCGTCAATGGGTTTAGAGCAACCGGGCTTTATCCATATAACCCAGATGCCATACCAGAGGAAGCCTACGCGCCATCTGTATTAACCGAAATATCAGAAATTTCGTATCGGGCACAATCTTATACTTTGGATAATAATCTAGCTCAGGAAACATCTCCCATTCCCGGTCCTTCTGGCATAAATTCACGACTACCTTTAAGAAATTTCTCTGAAAATAGTTCCGATTCTGACAGAACATACGTTGAAGATTTGATCAATTCAAGTCCAGCTTCACCTTCTTTAATGAACCGAACAAATGTAGAAGATTTCATTCCTTCATATCCAGCATCACCATCTTTATTGACAGAAGTAGACCATTCATTGCAAGTTTTATACAACTCTAATACAACGACGAATCATCGTTTAGTCGATTACAGCTCATCAGATTCAGGCAGTATTATACAAGAACCACCTATTCAATTACAAGAAACAAGGCGACCAATTATTTATAGCTCAGATACCGATACTTCTGTTGAAGACCTTATGTCTCTTTTAGCGAATTATCACAATAGGCAAGATAGCCAAAACTTATACAGCCCCACTCCATCAGAAGACCAAAATGCAGTTCTTCCATTGATGCAAGAATATACGCCAGAAAAAGGAATCAACCACGGTAGTTACATGCATAATGTGGCTAGGCAACGATCTGACAGTTCGTCATCAGAGGACTCAGAGGATAATATACCATTACAGAATCTTAGAGAGCAGAATAAAAGTTTGAAATCTCCTTTCCAACAGCTAATACCAACTCCTAATTATGCGGTGGTGAAGCAAAACAAACCAAGACAGAAAGCCATTAACTACAAAGGCCAGCGGGTTACTAGAGACTTATTTATGGAAAGAGAGAACAAAAAGAAAAAACAAAAGAGACAGCAAACTCCTAAAGGAGGCAAAAAGAACAAAGAAAATAAAAAAAACAAAGGGAACCCTGATGATACGTGGTACTGCTACGCATGTCATACGGAAAGGATCCAAGATATGCGACAATGTCAAGTTTGTCAGAAATGGTACCACGAACAATGTGTTGGCCTAACGAAAGACGATATCAATTTTGTTTGCCCCGAATGCAATTAAATGATAGCTTTAGTTTGCAGGCCAAAACCGAGGTTAAAATTAAGGATCTCATTTGATTATAGTTAATTACCTATGTTAATAATTGATATATGTTGATCTCATAATTCTATTTAGATTTTTCGTACTTGTTACTATTTCATTATTTTAATAAGGGCCAGACAATTTGCCGGGCAAAAAATAAGCATTTATTTTTTAATTTTTGTTAAACCTATATTTTTGGTTAAGAGGTTTTTATCTAAAAATAGTATAAATTTGTTGATTTTACTTAAATAACATCTTTTTGTTACAAAATAATTATTCTTTGAGTTTTATAAGGACCGCTTTATGTTTTTTTTATATGATTAATGGTAAACTGTTAAATATTTTGTCTGATAATATTAATTATGTTGAGTTATATATGAAAACAATTTATTTTATGTTTAATTAGCTTAGTTTCTTTTAATTTTGTCTCGGACCTTAATAGACTACCTGAGTTTATTAAGGTCCTTAGTAAAGGATTTTCTTAAGTTTATTTTTGTTCACAAAATGTTTAAAACCTAGCCATATAGGCATTTTTTTTGAATCTCAA
This sequence comes from Hydraecia micacea, assembly GCA_914767645.1. Taxonomy (NCBI): domain Eukaryota; kingdom Metazoa; phylum Arthropoda; class Insecta; order Lepidoptera; family Noctuidae; genus Hydraecia; species Hydraecia micacea. Next base: position 1,961,638 of record OU611793.1, on the reverse strand, counting down.
ATAAATAATGTTCAATAATATTCTTGATTTTTATTTCAAACTCTCCTATTTTATTCAATATTTAAGTTTTAATTATGCCGGCCCTTATTTACCGCAGGTACCTTAGGACTGGTTGTCAGATTTTCGGGCTTCTGACCACCCGTAACGACTGTCAAAGATCCACGAATGACAGCCGGGACCAATGGCTTAACTTGCTTTCCGAGGCCTTGGTATGTAAAGATGGTCACCCATCCACGGATCAACAGCGGCAAGGGCAGCTTAACCTGATCGAAACACCGGTGCGGCCGATATTACTTAGCCACAAGCCCCCCAAGTACTATATACTGTGACTGTTATTCGCAATACCTACCAAAATTGTAATTAAAAGTACGAAGCTGATTTTTTTTTGTTATTAATAGATCTTTTGAAGGGCGGAAGTGCGGAACACCAGTTATTGGCTAGGTGTCATATTTTTTTTAGATTTAAGTTTAGAAACAAGCAGGTATCTTCTGTTTTTTTTAAATACTTTTCTGTTCTGTTCTCTGTCCTGTCTTAATTGTTCTTTTTTTGGTCGTTTAGTGTCTGCATAGGTGCATAACGAAGCACTGAAAGTTCTATTAAGGAAACAAGTGTAAAATGTTCTGTGTTACATCGATTCGGGCATAAAAACATCTTAGCCATCACGAATTATACGGTTTAAGCTCTTATCCTAAACTTAAGGGTGGCAATAATTGCCCTCAACATAATTATACATCATTTTGATCTAAATAATAATAACGTCTTGACACTTGACGAGGTACCGCCCGCTGGCCCATATGTCCGACAATTTCAAATGAAATCGAAAAAACCGATCCGCATATGACGCCTTCTAAATCCAAAATTCCCTCCAAAACCGATCTCACGCTGAGAGCGCATTGAAAAAAATATTCTCTCCGACTCGTTCTTTTTTCGAATACAGATTTTTTTTCTAACCATTGTCACGGCTGGATGCCACGTATTGCCAGTGTTTGGCCTCGATTTAAAGAATTTAAATATTAAGTATTTGGTGAATCAATCTGCGAATTTAATGCAGGCGGAAAAAGTTCATGAAAAATATAGTACCTACGGACCATTGACTTATATATTACTAGCACTAGTACGGACAGATCTTGTCATGTTATGACTAATATAAAAGCACAAATTGTAACATGCGGAAGTGGGCTTTGTGAATCATCGAAGCTTTGAAGCATTAATGCTTTGATATACTATGAAATATATCAGTCTAGATTAAAATAACCTACACTACGTCCAATAAATGCAAAGTAAAAAAAAAAGTATTTAAATTGGGATGGTAAGTAGACAGTTTTTCTATAGTTAGCCATTTTGTACTTCACGCACTTGAATGCCAGGTAAATTCTATACGTAAGTAAAAACACACAATACCATCTTTTCACCTGTGAGCCGACACTACCGACCCACTAGAGAGACTTTATTAACAAGATTTTGAATATCCTATTGTCACTAACACTTTCTATGTTCGAAATTCGAAAAATCTTCTTTTTTTTACAATACAGTTTGGACATTTCGCTTGAGTTATCGCCGGCCAGTTCTGTTAAAAGGTTTAACGTTTTTTTTTTCTTTCATAAACGTCAGTGCGCGGGTCGTTTTTGACGTGGGTGAGCGTGGTTATAATTGCTGTTCGGATTGGGATGCATAATTTTTATAATTTTCTGGATATGTCCTATTTTTAACTTTAAGAAGATTATAGTTGTAAATTATATGAGCTTAATCTTACATATCTATTCATTGTTAGCCTGACTGTATTTTGTAAAGGCTAACATTATGACTAACTGTTTTTATGTGTGTTATTTGCCCAAAATAACTGTCGTCATAGACAATCGATATACCACACAATGGCAGCAGGAAAAAAAAAACACAATTAAAAAACTGCAAACCACAGACAACAAATTATTGAAATATCATGTCGTTTAGGGCTTAAAGTGTTTAAAATTTAAATACCTATCTCCGAGACTTGTATCCCGCGTCACCAAAAACATGGCGATCCTACAGCCAGGTAGTTTCAAACTGGGATTTGGAAATATATGGATAATTATAAGACGGCTTAACGTGGAATTTTTGTCAAAGTTTATCGTCATTTTGATTGAGGTTACGACTCTCGTATCGGTGAAGATATTGTGTCGGTAGCTTTATTATACGAGGGGCCATAGCAACGGTTGTTGGCTTATGATATGGGAATCGGATATTAGGTACATGTATGAGGACTAATGAGAATTGTCCAAAATGTTTATTTTCAGAACTTCTGTCATGTTTAATGACGTAAGAGAAGCTTAGATTACAAAAGGTGTTTGAAGGACCGGTGGCATATGTTTTTTGAACTTGCTTACATCTCAAGTAGGCGAAAAGGTATGCTAAATACCGCCAGTCAATTAATTAACTCTGTCTATAGGTTGCAAGGACATTGACGCGCAATCCGTCATCACATCATGGATTCAGTACATGATTTTGAACCCCCTGCGTAGAAAGGGATTTGACGATCCGTGGCATAAGTACCTACCGGTCCGCCATTTTGATTTTTTTTCAAAATGGCGGCCACGCGTAATACAAATTGAAAAAAAAAATAGCGCGGCAATAGGCATGCGAGACTCCGCTTCAATCCCCTTTGCCTGGCTTTCACGATTGTCTTTCTCAGTAAATAATGTTAGTTATTTCCAGAAAAGGTTAAACGCCACATTTCATTGTAGAAAAGTGATAAAATTATTAGTTTTAAACAAAGAATTTCTCTGACCAGAAATGTATCGACGGAATATCGTCACCCTTAGAAACAGCTTAGAAGGTAAGTACCTACTTATAGAAGGTACTTATGCTAAAACAACTTATTATTATCGGGAAATATAGAATAAATAAATAAAATACGTTTATTTGCGGTTAACATGAGGCAGAGAACGAACAAAAACACAAAATCGACAAATCGATTTTGGAAAACCACATCGATTAAACGGAACCAATTCCTAAATCCAATACCTAAACACTTAACTCACAAAAAATCCATCATGGTCACGGACGATAATTGGTCCACCCACCCGATATAAGCTCGTAGACCAATCGCGACACGATTTGTCTTGCTAGATTATTTAAAACATGTCGTTAATGTGAATCGATCGTAAAATTTGTATAGAAACTCCTTTGATTGGTGATTATTTTTAATGGCTAATATTTTATTGCATTTGTATAGTTAATCGGGTATATTTGATGCGGTTCAACGATTTAACACAATAACTGCTTAATAAGTAATCGAATGTCCAGTAATCTTTTCTTCTACACCTGTAAAACTAATTAAAAACGTATGAAAAATGGAATTCTCCATTTTTATTTAATTTCTTCCTTTTTAAAAATCGATCGCTAGTAAGCCTTTAGTGACAGGTTTGAAATACGCGCCATAAAAATAGGAGTTCGATTTTTTAAAAAACGTTTTGTTTCTTTGTTTATGGCTTATTATCTGTTGACAATTAAAGAGCTGTGGGAATTGAATTCTATTTTTGAATGGCGACCTACCATTGGTTTTTGGATGATACGCCGGTTTTAAAGTCTAATGGTTTCCGGTAGGTAAATTATTATAACTACGATTACTCTTTGTGAGTTATACATGTGCAAATAACTAATTTTATTAGACTTTATTCAAAGCGTAGAAGTATCTCCTATACTTGCTGATTAAAGCTATTATCTCACGAACACCACGCGACAACCCTCATCTTACATTCAGCCAAATCGATATTTCTTCAGTAGGATTGTGTTTCAGCCAATCACATCAGCCTACAGCAGTCCACTGCTAGACATAGGCCTCTTCTATAGCACGCCATTCAACTCTATTTTTGGCAATTCTCATTCAGCTGCTAAAATTTCAGCCAATCGCTACAACCATTAAATGGGAACTGCCATAAACATCCTGCTTGACAAACAGAATGGTGATTCTAGTAACTTGCTGGCATAAATACAGACACCGACTGCTGTGGAGAATTTTCTGATGAAACATCTTAGGAATGGTGCACTCTCTCTTCCCTCACTTTCATAGTCCGATGGGACGGCAATTCGACACGACCGGAGAGAGATGAGGCACAGGACCAACGGCTTTACGTGCTGTCTGAGGCACGGGGGTATCAAACCGCCAACTTCCAAACTCCGCGCTGTTACTAAGAAATTCCTTATCGCAAAACTCAATAACACAACAAATTAGAATGCAAATCAGTGGTTTTTGAGAGAAACTTCGAGAAATTTTACTATTCATACTAATATTATACTACCTAAATGCGAAAGTGTCTGTCTATTACCTCTTCACACTTAAACCGGTGAACCGATTTAGATGAAATTTGGTATAGAGATGTTTGAGTTCCGGGAAAGGACATAGGATAGATTTTATCCCGATATTCCCACGGGATCGAAACTTATGCGGGTGAAACCGCGGGGCGTTGCTAATCCATACTAATATTATAAATGCGAATGTGTGTCTGTCTGTCTGTGACCTCTTCACGCTTAAACCGCTGAACCGATTTAGATGAAATTTGGTATAGAGATAGTTTGTATCCCGGGAAAGCCCGATATTCCCAAGGGATCGAAACTTATACGGGTGAAACCGCGGGGCGCAGCTAGTGTAACATATCTGCCGTCCTTTAACTAAAAAGCCGTTAACCCTCAAATGGTCAATTTTTACTTTTTAATAGAAAGTGATAGAGTTTTAAATTCTCTATCTTTCTGTCTAAGAAACATTTTTATAACATAAATAGTTCCAAAGATATGGACATCTTTTAGGCCGTTAAGTAACATAATTTTTGATGATTCCATCACTTGAAAGCGTCTAACCCACACTTCTTAGCTTAATGTACTTTAAAATACCTTAACTGCCCGATGTGATGATTATTTTCTAGCCTTCTACTTAACTACAAGCACGTTATCTGATTTTTCTTGACTATAAAGACGCTAACGGACTATAACTTCTTTATAGTTAGCATTTGAAGAACAGTTTATGTGAAAAAATTTACTTATTTGCAGTTACCAGCCCTTAACGCTGTTTTAGTTAAGCATGTAATTCTGCACATTTCCCAGAATACTTAGCTAAAAAGCAGCTAAGCCTCATTACTTAGCTAAAAAGCAGTTAGCCGACTCTCGCGCCGCTTTCACTCCGGGGTTGAGTGGGGTGCGGGTGCCCTGCTCAAGCCATCCGCCGTCCCGTCGGACTAAATCTTTCCACCCGGAGGGCACAGACACTGACTCTGTCAAAGATATGAACTACGAGATCTAACTAAGATCGAAGAAGTGACGATACAGATGAAGATATTGAAACAGAAAAACCCAAAACGACAAGAAAACAAAATCAAAAGTCATTTATTCAGACTAGGCTGAGAATCAGCACTTTTCGAACGTCAAAATTACAAAAGACAGTCCCCAAAACGCCCGCCCTTCACCACTTCCTAGTGCTTACTTACGATCCAAAAAAATAAATACAATAAAATCAAAGAGCTAGCGAGTCTCTTTAATTCCGTCATCTAAGAGGGTACAACGCCCGAGGTGTGGAGCAGAGATGCGGTGGTTCTGTTCTTCAAAAAAGGTGACAAATCCTCGCTGAAGAACTATAGACCCATCTCACTGCTGAAACACTTATACAAGCTGCTCCCGAGGATCGTCACGGACCGTCTCGCGAAGAGACATGTCGAGTTCCAGCCGCCAAATCAAGCCGGTTTTCGAAAAGGCTTCAGTACCATAGACCACATCTATGTTCGGCAAATTATACAGAATACCGCGGAGTATAACCAGTCCTTGTGTATAGCATTTGTGGACTACGAGAAACGATGCGACTCCGTCAAAATATGGGCAGTTCTGGCCTTTCTGCAACGATGTCGAATTGACTGACGCTACATCGAAGAGACGAGAGAGAGAGAGAGAAAGACAGAGAGAGCGCGCGCGCGCGCGTGCGGTGAGATGTTTGTACGACGCTGCCACAATGACTTTTCAGATCCAGGATCAGAAAACAACCTCATCCAAAAAATGGAGGCTCCATTTAGGTTGTGCAACATCTGGTCTAACTGTTTCAGCGTCTGTTCATCTTGTTCGATTTGCCGATGACATCGCCATATTGACTAAGTCTCTCCAGCCGAAATGGAGCCTCTCGGTGGGTTGGCTTCAGCTTAAATTTGGACAAGACAAAATTCATGTACAATTCGCACATCTTAACGAGTCCAACCAAAGTTTTGAAGGATTATGTCTACCTAGGGCAAGTCAACCAGCTCAGTAGACACAACTTTGAGAAAGAAGCCGACTGAAGGATCCAGTTGGGCTGGGCAGTATTTGGAAAACTTCGTCTTGTCGCCTATCCCGCAGTGTTTGAAGACTAAGGTCTTAACCAGTGCGTCCTGTCTGTCATGATATACGTTGCCGAAACGAAGACATTGACGGTCGGGCTGGTCCACAATTCAATGCCGCTTAGCGCGCTATAGAGCGAGCTATGCTGTCTCTTTGAAGTATAAAATCAGGAATGAAAATATCAGGAAAAGAACCGCAGTTACCGACATAGCTTGCAGAGTAAGCAAACTGAAGTGGCAGTGGGCTGGCCATGTTTGTCGAAGGACCAGACGAGTCCTGGAGTGGAGACCGCGTATCGGCAAGTGTCGAGTGAGCCTCCCACCAACTAGATGGATCGACGGCCTACATAAGGTGGCTAGGACAAACAGGATGTGGAAGGTAGAGGACAGGGTGCTATGGCGCAGCTTGGGAGAGACCTTTGTCTAGCAGTGGACTGCGATAGGCTGAGTATATTGATGACTGTGTTTAATTTAGATATTTTTATGTTCCTAAATACTTAAAACTACAAGCTTTTGCTTATGGATACGTCCGCGTGGAGGTTGGTAAACGATATCATTTCGAATAATTAACCCACGGGAATGAACTACTGGTATAAAAAGTATTCAATGTTTTATTCCAGGTCATGGTCTACCAGTGTGCCAAATGTATCTATCTACACTTGAAAGTGCTGCTTATGTTTTATTATTTATTTAGTGTGCAATTTTACTACATATTTTATTAGGTTTATTTGTTATAATATTTAAATAATTTAGGACTGAAGTCGCCTCATGTCTGATATAATGTAGCCTTAGTTTATTACAATAACTGGGTTAGAAGTTTTCTATTAAATCAATGGTTGAATCAATGGAATAAAGAACATGGATTAAGAATATTGTCCATGCCAAATAATGAGCTCATGACCTGTTAGATCATAATTAGTTATAAGTTGATTATTATTGCGTATTAAAATTATAAGTAATTCTTTTATCTTTTAAATGTTGAATTATACTTTTGATTTTTAAAAGAACATGATGTTAGTATTTAATTAATTACTCACATATTTCCATATGAATGCTACACTATACAGAAGTTAACCACAAGCGAAATATTTTTAGCCACCTTTTAGTTAAGTAAAGTAGTTAAGAGTTTACAAAAATTCCATATAACATTGCCAACAATTAGCTAAAAAGCATCTAAAGCCCCGTAACTGCTCATTAGGAAAGTTATTGAAATTGAAATTAAAGCGAATGTCATGACTTTAAAGCAGTTATGTCACTTAACAACTTTTTAGTTAAGTATTTCTAAACAAAATATAACAAACATTATGAAGCTTAACATTTTAAATAAATTACTTGACTAAAAAGCCGCTAAGGTATGGATAACGGCCTTTTAGTACAGTAATAAGATGCAATAACTAGGTTACATGCTTAACAAAATGAGAAAAATGAATTTTAAAATTAATTAATAATAGTTATTGGACAAAAAGGGTTATCTACGATAAACAGAAAGAAATATCAATTGATGTGTCCAACAATTATTATCCTAAGTATCATAGTTTTTAAGAAACAACGATTCCCACGTTTTTTGGCATTTACTCCGAAACAACTTTTTGGGCTTAACGGCCTTCTAGTTAAAGGACGGCAGATATTTTAACAAAGCAGGTTATGACAACCTGTCCTGGGCAAGCAGGTTTCTGAACCCCCAGACTTGGACACAGCTAACTTGTAGCTGGCAAATTCCAAGTCTAGAAATATGACTAGGTAATAAATAAAAACATACGATATTCAGCAGTAAAACTGCTCAGGTTACCTTGTTAGGTCGTTATCAACAATCTAGAAGGCTGGACAGGGCTCAATTTAGTTAAGAGAACACACTAGGTCTTGAATAACTTGTCACGAATAACTTATTTCACCTGGCGATGCCTGTTACCTTAAAAAAAACGAAATTAATTTATAATCCTAGTCCACTTCCTCTATACTTAGATACAGTGGTAGTCAGAAAGTTATAAAACTGAATCTAAGCGTCAATTTGCCGTATTATAGCCATTTTATACAATTGTCAAATAATAATAATGTTCTGATTTGAATATACGGGCATTTTAAGTTGATATCATCAATTTGATGGATAATTAATTTCCCTGATTGTAGTACATACTAAAGGCAAGGTTTGTGAAGATGAGCTGTAAAATTTTGCACATGGAAAACTATATAATGTCCGTATATTTTTCTTCTCCATATCGGTCCCGCAGTCTGTAGCTTTTAAGAATAAACTACCTAGATGAAACATACTTTACCTTAGGAATGGTGCACTCCCTCTTCCCTTACTCTGATAGTCCGATGGGACGGCATTCCAAGAAGCCCGGAGGGAGATCAGGCACAGGACCAACGGCTTAACGTGCTATCCGAGGCAGGGGGTATCACACCGCCAACTTCCAAACTCCGGGCTGTTATTAAGAAATTCCTAATGGAACAACCCAATAACACTTTGTCCGACCCGAGAATCGAACCCAGGACCCCACGCTCAGTAGTCACGCTTACGACCACGAGACAGTTAAAAAAAATCGTACTTATATCCTATAAACATAAACTTTTCGGTTATTTATCAATCCAATACATTGTGGACTTTCCCTCATCGTTATTCCCTGATAGAATGTAACTTTGGTCCAGAAGATAGTCGCAGAACTCGTCCTAAAGTTTTTATTTATAAAATGGAAAAAATGCTAATACTAATATAAATTATTAACGTAAAAATATAATATCCTAACCCAACTAAAACTAAAATATGGCGTCGAAATATTCCTTCGCATCGCTAGGATTTTCCTAATAAATTTTTCAGTGCCGTGGACCGAGGATATAATATAAGGTCCTATTAAAATAGATGGGAAAACTTTTAGAAATCATTCAGACCACCGAAATAAAGATGATGGTAAAAAAATATATAAGAGAAACGCATTAGATACTTACAAGAAAAATAATCAGCTAACGAAAATACACTAATGTGCCGGCAATTTATTATTTTAGGTCAAAATAAAATTATTTTAATCAGTGTTTTTTTATTTTGCTTGGATATCTTTGGTTAGACGCTAGACGTACTGAGCGCTGTGTTAAAATTTGTCCATCTATGTATTTTAATGGGACCCTGTATCTAGAAAGTAGGTAAACTAATACTAAAAATTTTGCGAATTTTGTCCTAGAGTCAGTTTAGTGGTGGAGTCATTATTATAAATTACATTAAATTATAGGTCTTCTGGTGTCATCATTGACGTAGCTAGGGATATTTATTTGTTTATTTATTCGTATTTGTTGGTATATTGGCGTGGCTAGCTAACCTATGGCAAATAATTTAATTTAATATCCTGTAACGTTTATTTACAAATCAAAATATTTACAATATTTAAAAGCGGTCTTAAAATAATAATATGTACAAGTATATCCTGTAACGTTAATTACTTTTCATACCTAGTGTTGTATAAAATCAATTATTTAATTATTTTCTAACTGAACAGACAGCTGTGCCGCTGGGGAGTTTGTTCCGCCATTTCTTCTCCCCAGCGAAAGCACTAGGAAGTGGCGAAGGGCGGGCGTTTTGGGGGACTGTCTTTTGTAATTCTGGCGTTCGAAAAGTGCTGATTCTCAGTCTAGTTTGAATAAATGACTTGATTTGATTTGATTTGTCTAGGGGGGCAGTACGTCCAGCTAAACTAACCACAGTCATCTAATGAGAGATCATAAACGACACGTCGTAATAAATAATCCCACCAAAAACATTTCATGTAAAGCAGGTTGCCAAGACTTAAATAACGCTTTCACAGTAAAACAGTTAAGATCTAATTTAGAGCCACTAACTCAGCCTCTACAAACCTGACATCTTGGTAAAAATGTACGGGTTTAATAAAAATCCTAATGTAAAGCGATTAAACAGTAAATCATTCTTCAATACTGTCGATTATTCTAGGGTGGTCAAAGAAGTTTCTAGACACTGCCCACCCTTGCCCCCCTGCACCATGTCTCCCACATCATACAGCCCACTCAATTACAAAATACTTCCTTAAATACTTCACAGAGTTTTTTATTATCTTTTATCTTCAGGTTATCTACCCTAAGTCTTCAATCATTTACATTGACCTCAGCGTCACCTTACTAAAAAAAAAACAATAAGAACCCATACGATAGCTTATAAAAGTTTTAATTCAAAGATAGAACACATTTTGTGCCGGCGGCGGCGCTCGCGCATCGCACGCACTATCGTCGATCAGATGGTGACCTATGATCTTTGCCCAACGGTGGGTATGAACGTGATTTAGAGTAGGTACGTACCTAACTATGAATAAATAAATATAATATACCTTTGATATGCCGGAAAAAGTAGTCCAGATAGTTCTTTAAAAACAAACCGTGCGACAAAATGGTGAACTTAAATCCTCTATGTAGAAGATGCTTCTCCTTTAGGAGATGAATTATCAAAGATTCTTCCTTAGTTACTTACTCTCATTAGTCTCACCTTCGTTACAAAAGGAACTCATGTGTAAAGTGTCATGCTTCTAGATGCAGCGGTTTACACTGCGCGTTGTCAGTGAATTTAAGATTTTCATTAAGCAAACGACTGCAAAATAACATCAAATTCTTAAAAAGGAACGCGGCAGAAACTCCAAAAAAAGATTATTAAAACCAAGTGTGAAAACTAAACGAATCTGACAGTTTAACATCTAACAGCCCGCCATTTCACTCCGGACCATAGACAAAAAATACAAAATGGCTGACTCATGGCAATCAATCACCTTTCGGACGACGATTATATTAATTTTGTTATACTATTATTTGCCTAAGCTAGACACAATGGTGCTTGAGATGGGAAAGGGCTTCAAGATGACATGTCAATTAAAGAACTATCTATTATTGTTAGTAGAGACAGAGAAATGAGGATTGTTAAATGTTTTGTGGTTAAAATGGTGTAGTCTGTGGTAAGTGATCGTTTCATTTTGTAGTTCGATTTTTTTTCCGCTTTAGTTGATGGTCGATCTGACGTTAAACTACCTCTGTGTGTCTTTTCCTTCTACTCTATTATCAGCACGAATGATGTGTGAGAAAAGCCTGTAACTCATTCCGTGGTTACCTATACCTATTTATACTAGGTTCTGCCCGCGACTCCGTCCGCGAGTTCTTTTGGTGTTGTCCCACCCACCCCGTCGCATCGCATCGTCTGCTCGCGCTATCTTCGTTTTCGCATAACGTTCTTTCCGACATTTTTATTTATTTTTGCTCTGCTCCTAAGGCTCCTAGCGAGATGTTAAATAGCCTATAGTCTTCCTCAAGAATGATCTGAAAGCTATCAAATGCAAAAATATTTTTTCAAATCCAACTGGCAGTTCCAGAGTTTAGCACGTTCAAACAATTAAGTTCTTCAGTTATATTATTAGTATTGATGTTATAAGTATTAGACAGTCATGAAAATGTTAAGTGGCACTGATAGCCTGGTTGCATCGGCCGTGTATTGCTACTTCTGGAGACTATTGAATACCTAACTCTTCTCTCTCTGCCTATTAGGAACTATTAAGAATTGGGATGCCAATCATCATCATCAACTTATAGCAGTCCTCTGCTGGACATTTTCATTTCCTCTGTCCCTACGGCACACGGCTATGCTCGATACAGCCTCAATTTCAGCCTGAACCACTCTCATTCACAATCAATTCGGCTTTCATTCGTTTTAATCAGCGCGCGATTCCATGTCGCTAACGCTATCGCATCTTTTTTATGTCTAGCTAAAGTTGTGTCATTAAAAAAAATATAATACCTAGGTACATAAACCAATTATATTATATGTTTAAGTTTAAACAGCCACGCACACAAAGATCCTATGTTTAACATAATTAGTAGAAAAAGCGAAAACGGCCGAAAGGCGAGGCATGCAAATTGAAGGGGGAGGAGCCATCCTCTCCTTACTTTATGTTACGTATCATTACGGAGCCACCAGAGGCCATGCATATTTACATTTTAAAAAGAACATAGTTTTTGTGAAATGAATTTGTGGTGTATTTTCCTTGTGTATTTGTAAAAAGAGTTAAAAGGCAGAGACAAAAGTAGTTTCGCTTTTTTTCCGTTTAACAAAATTATTTATTTTATTTTATTTATTTGGCTCACCAACAATTGAATACACTGGTACAAACTACAAAGTTATGAGATACATAATAATAGACTTATAGACTAGTGTACCAATTTCTTACAGGTAGATACTTAATCACTTCATTCATTACTTATTTGTTGATTGATACCTCCGCCTTTGTACCTTTTTGTGCGAAAAGTTTAAATAAATAAATATTGAGCGCCTACTTAAAATTAGATGAGTTCATATACTCACCAAACATAATTATATTTTCAACCAAACTCTAAATTAAAATTATAATTATAATCACATGCAATCAAAATCTAAATAAAAATCAAAACAATTACTTATTACAATTAAAAACAAAATATGTAAAATTAAAATCATAATCAAAATTAAAATCAAAATCAGCACTAAAATTAAAATCATGTACCTACCTAGATACTTTCGTCACGCATTCGATTTCGTCAAGTAGGTGAATTTTTAATTTTACATGTTTACCGCTATGCACAAAGAAACAAACCATAACTTAACATAATATCACGCTTGTATTCTCCAAAGGGTAAGGTAGAGAGGTGTACATTTCCCCAGGTATGTTTAAGTTCTATGTACCTACCTAATAGGGGGCGAGCCTATTGCCATCAACCAGACACAAATCCAGACTCCAGGCTGTTAGTGAAAAAATCCAGATGAAGAAACTCAATAACATTTTGCCCGACCTGAGACCTCATGCTTAGCAGTAGCACTGGTGACTACTACAACGAGCCAGAAACAAAACTGTTATTTTAATCCTTAAAGAACAAAGAAAGCTACAACAAACAAAAAAAAAATTTGTAAGATCAGTCTTTATTCACATCCCTTAACCTCTTAAATGACCCATTTCCCCAAAAAAAAAGTAAACCAATTACAAAACACTAATTCCTAATTTAAATCCATGATATTTAAAACTCCAAAATGGAGCCATTTGTTTGTTTCAAGAGAGCAAAAAAAAACGTTCAGTCAATCGTCGGCGACGACTTTCGCAGTCCATAAATGTTCTTATTTCAAAATATTGCCATAGACACCAAGGGTCGTAGGGCAGAATCGCAAAAAAAGATGTGCAAAAAGTTTTTAACTTCTCCGAAAAAATGTTCAAGAGGTAGGTATATGAAACTTGTCTATGGCTGTCAAAGTTTTTCAGCTACAAAAATAGTTCAAACTGCGGGGCAATTGCGTAACACATTATCAATCGGAATCCGTCTGATTTTGACAGTTCAACAACATTCATTGCGTTATTTACGTGTTGAGCAGAAACATTTTTCGAACTTATGAAGCAATGGATTAGCAATTTGCTTCAAAATTATTCAGATTCCGATTGATAGTGTGTTACGCAATTAGGGTGCTGGAGATCTAACAGACTCCATGTTTGCTAAGGATGGCCATTCTGTGGTTTTGTTAAGTACGTAGGTGTGACTGCATGCAGATGGTTTAAAACATGGTACTAAGATCCTGCAAGAGGTGCTTGTGGCTAAGTAATAACAGCCGCACGGTTCGATCGATAAGGTTAAGCTACGCTTGCCGCGGTTGGTCCATGGATGAGTGACCATCTTTACATACCAACACCCCTCCGTGCCTCGGAAAGCACGTTAAGCCGCTGGTCCCGGCTGTCATTCGTGGATCTTCGACAGTCATTACGGGTCGTCACAAGCCTGACAACCAGTCTTACCGTATCGTATCGTATCGTATTACCCAGTAAATGGGTTGTAGAGGCCAGATAGACAGTGGCTCCATGTAAAATACTGGTACCATCTGGTACAAACACTCCAAACCAAATCCTAGCTAAAAATCGCGAAAGCATGCCCATAGATCCAAATTCGTAGAAAGGACCTCTTCGCCCGATTTTTTTATGTTTTAGCTCAAATTACTGCAAGTCCTGGAAAACTATCTCCGTAAAACTTTAGGTGAAGTGAGTTATCAATCCCTAGCATCAGGTGAAATGAGAGCTCACTTCGACTAAGTTTCCACGGTGACATTTGTCCAGGATAGACCAGCTGATGTCAAAGTTCAGTAGAGTTTCGCAAAGCAAGATCTGTCCAAAATTTGCTGACTCATTAAGGAATGCCTGCGATGAGTCGCGAAACTTCTTTTGGGACTTGATCTAATGTGAACATGGTTAAGGAACTGTGTGAGTGAGTGAATAAAACCCAGGGGAATATTAAATTCTTCTTTAAGATGACCTACAAGTAAATATCTCAGCTCACAGATATAAGGATTCAAGTCTTATACATTATGAGACAATAATGTTGATACCTTGAGTCGAGGGTCAATCACATTTAAGACGGCCTTAGGTAATGAATTATAGACGCTTTTGTTCGTTGTTGTCGTTATGTACCTGAATATACATAATATATAGATAATACCCAGTGCAGTTTGCAGAAAGATAGGTACAATAAAAATAAAAAAAGTTTTGACCAGACCAGAGGGGTAATTCTCGTAATTTTAGGAACGTTCACAGTCTGATCTCATTCTCAATCTGTCAAAAATACCTCTAATATCCCTAAATTTTTTCGAGTATTTTTTTGACATTGATTGTCTGTGAGATGAGATTGAGATTTTGAACGTTTTTAATTACGAGAATTGGCCTAGTTGTTCTGAACATGGGAAGTAATTTGTTCGAACTCAATCTGGATATCCCAATGAAGTCGATTGAGATTTTTTTAAATCTTGTCTTAGCGACCTCTCAGGCCTAAGGAACATTAGTCTCTCATATTTCAAGGATTTAGCTTGTACGTTCCCTATAGTATACCTAATTCAGGTTTACAAATCCTAAAGAGTATTTAATTTTTAATTCGGCCATGGTGAAAGTTACAATGATTTTTTCGTGGACTTGTAAACATCGTGAGGAAACCGGCATGTCCTAAAACTAATCATTCGAAGATATGTGATATCCACCAACCCACGCTAGGCCCGCGTGGTGGATTACGGCCTACTCCCTCTCACCGAAAGGAGGCCTGTGTCCCAGCAGTGGGAACATTATAGGCTGATCACGCTATTCGTGGACTCCTATTTGGGATTATTTCTTTAGTTATATTGTTAAAACTCTCCCAAACTTTGGGAGCCCCAGTATTTGCGTAGTTTTCAAGTGTTTTCGTCTTGAAATAGAAGAGTTCTTACAATGTTTTGGTACAAGACTCTTCAGGGCGAACTGTGCAGAGTCAACCGCTCAGTATTCACTAACATTTAAAACTTACGGCTTCTTTGACCGAAGAACGATGTTTTCTGTGTTTGAAACGACAGTTATATTTAATTCGGAACAGCATAAAAGTGTTTACAAAAAAAAAAAAAATACTTAACAGTGTCTGTGATAAAAACCATTGTTTCGCGTAATTCAGTGTCGTGCAGATTAGAATTATATTGTCTTTAAAAAAATACCTCCATTTCTGTGTCTAAAATTATCAGAGCACCTAATATTTTTTGCTTACATTTGAAATTAATTACGTAATTGATTAATTACCTACTTAAATATAAATATTTTGAATGATAACATTTTGATTTTACCTGTTTTTACGGATCATAAAACTTGACGCTTTTATGCGTGTTTCATTTTAGACACCACAATGGATTTTGCTAACTATATATAGGGTGACTGGTAATTAGTGACCGATACTTAAACACGTGATTGTACTCATGATAACAAACAACTTTTACTATGGGACCAAACCTGAAATTGCGAAAAAAATCTGCTGTTTAGTCGTTTATTATGTTCGCCTAACTGGTCAAAATGTACTGAACAGCAGATTTATTTTTCGCGATTTCAGGTTTGGTCCCATAGTTGTTTGTTATCATGAGTACAATCACGTGTTTAGGTATCGGTCACTAATTACCAGTCACCCTATATAATAATCCGATTAGTTCTTTGTTTTATTATAGCTTAGTGCTGTACTTAAGACGTTTATGTTGTTAAAAGTAAGTACAGACGCCAGCACATCAAGCTACTACAATCTGTCAAATTTTTTAAATAGAGTTTCAAGTTTATTGCTAAAGTATAAAGGTCAAAGTTGATTGGGAAAATTGGACAGTTTCGGGTAGCTTGATGTGCTGGCATCTGTACCTACACAGATTAGTTTTATTTTAATTTTAATGTTAAATACAAAGTATTTTTTTCCATGCGGGCACGTTCACTAATTTATTATAGTAGGCTACATTGTTCAACGTTTTGTTATCAACACGAGTGTTTAAAACAGCTTTTGGTTGCTTTTTTATACCACGCTTGGATGTTCTTGCCCTTTAGGTATGTTCAGTGTTGCAGGGCAAACACATGACCCATCCTATTTTACTTCCTGGGCCATTATTTTCTGCCGCCTCCGCCAGCTTAGATTTTTTTATTTGGAGTTGTAATGTAAAGTCCTCGATTAAAAAAAACAATAAAACTTGGTTATTAAAAGCAATGATTCAGGTTATTTTGACACCCAGGATGAGATGGCCAGTCCTAAGCACAAATATAAATTATATTCCTATTAATAGTAAAAAAGTTTTTATTACAAAAATGACAAGTTGCTTCACCGCATTATCTAACGCACTGGCCGGTAGTAAAACTCAAAGTTGACTTTTACGATAGCTGTCAAAAAGATACATACGATTCTTTTTTCGAATTTAAAAACTATTTAACAATGAACTACTCCATATTCTATTTCAGAACACATTTTATAGCCAAATAACATTAAAAAAGTAACTAATTACAACAAAACTATTATTAAAAAAACTATTATTTCTCCAAAATCATAACTATTAAAGCGATGTGAACGTAAAATTACGACATTATTATAATAATTATGATTTTATGACGTAAATAATCGTGGAGTTACGAGCTTGAAAGAGTCACAATATTTTTATGACGCAATTAAACGTCTCAAGAAAAATTAACGGCACTTGATATTTATCAATCAAGTTATGTTATTGATTCATGCATCGTTAGACGCGTTTTAAGATTAGCTGACCAATTTTTGAAGTAAAAGCTTTTTAAGGCAGACTGCGCTCTTTCCGGAGAGTGAACGAAACTGAACCATCACGCTTGGGTCGGTGACGCTGAAATGGAAAAACGCTAATAGCGGTTTCGCACTACATCCGATCCGAATCCGAATTAAAGATCCGACTTCAATCCGAATTGAAAATGATCTAAATTCGAATAGAGTTCGGATCTAGTGCGCAACCCCTCATACAAATAGGACTATGGTTACGTAGGACCGGCATTTCTCGGATTCGGATCGGATGTAGTGCAGAAAGCTCTAAGAAAGGATGTTTCAAAACGGAATCACTTAGCTGTTTTTGCTGGTTGAAGCATTGCGGGCAATACCTAGTCTAAGCATACAGTTAATTAAACACTTACGGGTATTCAGGCCCTGCACGAAAACAATACAGATAGGTACATATACGGGGCTTGTTTCTAAGTAATAACAGAACGGGCTGATCGATCAGGTTAAGCTACGCTTGCCGCGGTTCGTCCATGGATGGGTGACCATCATTACCTAAATACCACGACCCCTCCTTGCCTCGGGGGCCAGGCTGTCATTCGTGGATCTTTGACAGTCGTTACGGGTCACAGCCAGTCTTACTAAAGTATTACCTACCCAGTAACTAGGTTGTGGAGGTCAGATAGGCAGTCGCTCCATGTAAAATACTGGTATTCAGCTGCATCCGGTTAGACTGGAAGCCGACGCCAACATAGTTGGGAAAAGGCTAGGCAGATTGATTGAATACGGGTTACATAGATACCTAGTTTAATAGGTATTTGAGAACTCATACTAGGTATACTTAGTATCTACTCAGTTTCACAACGTATTGTCCTATGATTTATGAGCCATAAGTGATAAATATGTTAAATATTATTTGTACTGATGTCATAGTTGACACTAGCTATCGCCCCTGACTTCGTTCTTATAACAGAATAGTTATTAAATAAATTACTACTGAATTATAGTAAAAAAAAGTAAGGAAACCTGAGCCAAATGGACAAAAATGAATGAACTCGCCAACATTGAATGGGTGTGGTGATCTCCAACATTCTTCGAGGTGGCGTGGCGTGGGGACGAGCTGCATGTCTTGTCTGTCGTGGTGTGAAATAAGAGGTAGGAAGGAATGCGGTGACTACGTTCTCATGACTTTGCACAGTAACCGGGTTTTTAGTATATCAATGCAGTAACCGCAGAAAACCTGTCACAAAATGAAATAATATCTTTTTAACCGACTTCATTTGTTATTAAATTGTCACTATTTGTGTGTTTAGGTGGTAAGCACTGCCGTTTGAAATAATAATTATTGTGTAGCTGTTATAATTTATCGATACGTCACGTCTTAATGTGGCATTCATTGATATATTGTGTGTATTGATATACCTACCTAATAGTTAAAACTTGTTTTGTAGATACATATTTGCCACGACTGCTTATGTAGTCATGTACAAAAGCAATTGTTTTTTGTTTCATTCATTTTGAACTTTTACTACGACTTTTTACGTTACTTACATTAGTATTAAAGGAAATGAAGTTCAGAATTACTAATAAATTTTTCAGCTAATAATATCGTGATTTTTTTTGTAAAATCTTTTTTTTAACAAGGTATTATGTACCCACCGAAATAAGTCTTATTTTGACGATCGTTAGAGGTTGTTAGAAGCCTGAAAGTCTGACAACCAGTCTTCCAAAGTTTCCCAAAAACTCGGTTGTACCTAAAGGTCAGGTAGGCAGTAACTCCATGTAAAATACTGGTATTCAGCTCCATCCAGTTACACTGGAAGACGACTCCAACATAGTTGGGAAAAGACTAGGCCGATGATGATGTTGTAGTAGATACCTATTGAAATAAGTTTTGAATCATAGTTTGAATTTGAAGGGCATTTATTTTTTGTTCATAGTTTAGTTTAGTTGAGACCCATAGTCTTAGTTATAAATAAGATTTTATTAATGTTTTGTTAAGTATACAACGACTCCGAATGTGGCCTATACTTACTATTAATTTCCAACCCACACCATTTACAATAAGTAAGTACAGAACCTTAAAAAAACACACGTAAATCTTTAAAAAAATATTAAGTACCTATTATATCTTAGTAAGTCAACATTTAAAGCCATAACGACCGTCGGACCAATGTTTCTGCTCATAACCCTCTAAAAATCGTTTATTACAAACTAAAACGAATCAAAGAGGTTAAGCGAGGAGTTTTTAATTAAAAACGAACTAAATCCTGGTCATTAATAATATGAGAAGCTTCGTTTTGTGTGGAATCGGATAAAAAACTATAATGGGATCAACTCACACGGCATTCCGCGTACTGTGTAGATTTTTAATATGTCGGAGAATTGTTGAGTCTTGAATTTCTTAGGAAAAATATTGCGTGACTGTGATGACTTGTTTATGGTATGCCGTTTCTCGTCTATGTGTCATCAAAGTAATATCTGTGGTCATCTCACCGGTCAATCCAGCGTTGTTCTCATAGATTATCTCTTTCGTATAAGGTATCTACTAATTTGTTTTATTCGTCATCATTATTATCGCATAGAAAAAGTTAACCAGTTTCTGACGAGGAATTGTCTCAATACTCAACAGATTTTTAAGAAGTTTTAGGAAAGGAAATGAAAATCTATACCTACTCACATGTAACAGTCATAGTCATAGTAATTAC
This sequence comes from Hydraecia micacea, assembly GCA_914767645.1. NCBI lineage: Eukaryota > Metazoa > Arthropoda > Insecta > Lepidoptera > Noctuidae > Hydraecia > Hydraecia micacea. Next base: position 1,941,570 of record OU611793.1, on the reverse strand, counting down.
AAGTAAGGTCTGTTATTCATTCTGTGGAACTAATTTTATCGTTGTAAATGGAGAACGAAAACTTATGCACAACATTCACAGTAAAATTGCCACAAAAATTTAACGAGAACTTTGAATCATGAAGTAAAATTTTTGTAGCACGTAAAACCACGGAATCGGCTCAAATCAATATAGAAAATACACGGCTTTATTCTAAAAGCAACACGCATCTTTGCGAATATTTTCTAACGAAAATATTTTCCTGCAGTTTTTCTCATCTTACTTATATAAAAAATACAGCCCATGCATCTTCCAGTCTCGAAAATAAGTATTATAAAGAACGGATATATAAATACAGCATCCAGTGTTACAATATTTTTCTCCGTCGCTCTTGTTAAACAAACTCCACCAATACGGGTTAATTTGTGATCTAATATACCGATCAGAATGTCTGCAACGTTTCCAATAAAGAAAATATAAGCCTAGCGGATATAATAAAAATAAACCATAAATACTTTCTAGTCGATGGTATTTCAAATATCATATATTTCGTGCCTGAAATGTTTTTTATATAAAACCTACTTACGTTTCCTTCATCGGTTTTTGAAGAAAACCATGTTTTATCAGCTTGATTTATGACTCTTATTGTTCTGATGTAGGCCAAAGGCTTCTGGCCTACTGCAGAGCAATTGCATCTTCTCAAAAAGAGAAGGCACGAGCACTGATCACTACGCATGCTCAGTACAGTTAACCAGCGATTTCAGATTTGGAAAAAAATGGCTCACGATGTTTTCTTTTAGGTACAGTAAGCATAGAAACGTTATTAAATATGTAGATACACACGTAGCATGTGAGACATGGCCGCCGGGAGCATGGTGCACTGTGCAAGAGGGTGCACTAACTTGCACCTCCCTGGCTTCAAAATAAAATTTAGGTAAGTGTAAAAACATTCAGAACTAAAAATATCCGAATTCAACTCATTTGAAAGAAAAGAAAGAATTAAGTCGGTAAAAATAGGTTTATTTGTCACACAAACACCTGCATACAAAAAGACAATTAATTCTAATAACAGAAAATAAAAATAAAAACAAAATATATCTCATTTGAGGCGAGCTCCTAAAATGTTCGATCTCGTATTCTGCAATTTCTCGATTCCAAACCTTTTTAGCATTAGTCAACAAAGTACCGAACTCCTATTTCCTAAAATCTAAACGACTTCAGTCGACAAAGTGACACCTTTTTTTTTTTTTTTTTTTTGGATGGGAAATCATCTAATGACTCCTCCCGTTCTGGGTGGAGCGGAAGGGAGTGTCAGACTCTTACTGACTAAAACCCACCCGTGTTCCTTCCTTAGCCCTTTATGTTCCGGGGCAGCGGTAACCCTTTCGGACGATCCCGCTACCCCGGCAGGCTTCGGCCCTGGCGGGCCCCTTCCTTTATGCTGACATCTCTTTGAGGCGCGCGTGGAACACATACGCGCCGTCCGGAAAGTGACACCTTGGGACAAACAATAACCAGTTCAAAAATAATCGAGCCTGCTTCGTTGAGCTGAAGATGCACCCCTTGAAAATAAACTTGCCGGTCAAAAGGGCCTTACTGCATTGTTACTGCATTGTTTCATCCACAAGCTATGTAATATTATCTACTGATTTTCCTAGTTTTTTTTTTTAATCTCTTACTGATACTTAACACGTTCGAGGACGCTACCACTTGAGACTGTGTACCAAAATGACACAGTAAATGTCCATACAAATTATACGACGTATGAGTACGTAGCCTCCCATGAAAATATATTGTTTTAAAGACATCATGACACAACCGTTTTATCACGTTATCGTATAAATACGTTATGTCATTAAAAGTAAGTTAACTAGACGTGAACGGGATTAATTCATAGTAAAATAGTATACTGTCTGGCTAAGGAATAATACATAAATCAAATAAACTAAATAATTACGATGTTTTGTCGCGGCAAATATTACGATACGCCACGAAGTGTTTAGCGAACGCGAGCGCACCCCGCAGTGACGCAGCCGCATTGAATGTAGGAGCGCGGTAGGCGCGCGCGACGTATTTACACGTTGTGCGTGTGTGAGCACCGTTCCCGCCCACTGTCAACGGCACTTATTTGAAATAGTTTAAAACTTACTCTACGTGACAGTAAAGCTTCGGGTATTTTAAATGTTGTGACACAAGATACATTCAATAGGATTTTAACTTGAACGTTCATCGGAAATGTACGTTCTGTCGTAAAGTAAAAAAATTATTTGGACGTCATTGTACGTTGTGCCATATCAAAATTTCGAACGATGACGTATAATCTCGTTCTGTCCTCGAACGTGTTAATCACTACTTTTAAAAGTATTGAGCATTAAATTTTATTCCTACAGGAAGAAAGCAGGTCATTGCATTGATATATAATTCCAGGCTACCTGTGGAATATTCAAAAATAGGTTGGTTTGCACAACACATGGTGCCGAACGCTTTCAGTGCTGTGGTGCGAAATAAAATAGAAACTTGAATATTAGAAAATCAATTGTTTACTACCTAAAGCAGACTTAGTGCAGACGTTTAAGTATGTAAACGTACAAATTTAGTCATTTGCGGAGTAAATCCAAATGACTAATAACATTTAGCGCTAAACGAATTTAAAACATCGTTTTGTTTCCATTAACCGTTTGAAGTTCACGGAACAGAGTGATGTTTTCCGAATGTTTGTTTAGTGCTAAATATATGGGTGAACAGTTTTGGCCCAGTGGTAACGGCCGCGGCTTACGAGTTGTAGGTCGTAGGTTCGCACCCAGACATCGCTTTTCTTTGTGTAAATTATTTCATCACCACTGCTCTCAAAACGGTGAAGGAAAACTTCGTGAGGAAACGGCATGTCCTAGAACCAAAAATTCGAAGACATGTGACATCTACCAACCCGCACTGGGCCCGTGTAGTAGATAGCCCACTCTCTCTCGAAGAGAGGAGACCAGCAGTGGGAACAATACAGGTTGATTACTACGTTTACCTATATAGTGATTTGTGGAGCATACGAACTTGAATAATGTTACTAGAGGTGTCACGTAAACCATAATAAAATAGAAAAAGTATCATGTAGAGTCGTCTAATAACCTCAGCTGGTCAAAGGGTCTGCCAAGTTAATGACCGCTACAATAACCGATAAGTCAGTGATCTAACAGCAGGCGGGGTAGACTGCAAAACGCTGGTGCACAAATCCTAATGATAAAGTTCCTTTTTCGACCCTAATGGGAAAAAAACAACGCACCTACCAAAAACAGTTACTTTCGTATTTTAATTTTCATTCTAGCACAATAATAATATACTGCCTAATTTTTTTTTTGTTTAATTAATCTAAATAAAAACACAAGAAGGACAGCTCACGAAAAGAGACCAAAAATAAAGTTGAAAGCTCCTGTGAAAAGTTCCGTTTAGTTCCGCTACTCCGTACGAGATGGCGCTAGGAGTACGTTTGTGCGGGCTTGAAATTATCGTTCGGAGTTCAGCGACGGCGACGGCAACTTCACATGACTTGTCTTTATCTTTATATTCATTTTAACACTATCATCTCATTATAATAATAAAGTAGATAATCAACCAATTTGTCATTAATTCATTAGATTCTCATTATAATTATTATTCATTACATTACCTATATATAGTCAATTATTATTTTAATCTTGATTTTTAAGTAGGTGTGTAGCTATATTTTTTACGATTGTCTACTTCTATGCCTAGTTATCTTATTTAAGTCTATCTATATCTATTAGATCTAAATAACCTTCAAAATTTATAATGAGACGGTCCATCAACAAAAAACATTAAAATAGAAATAAAACTTATTTTATAGCACTAAGTACGTATTGTTTCGAAATAGTTAATGACCTATTATTTTGATGATGTCAACATTGTGGGAAGAAGTGTCCCTCTGTCTGTTACCGTGTGATATGGTTTAAAGAACTTTTTTATATGTACCTATCACCTCATATATTAACCCACCCAATTACTGCTCTGACTTCATTCGCGTTAAATTTCTTGTTTTACCATATAATATCTTATGACATTCGGAAATACTGTAGCTTTTCATTAGTAAAAGAATTTTCGAAATCGGATCAGTAGTTTCGAAGATTATTCCCTACATCTTAGAACCTTGCAAATTTTACCACTTTGTAATATTAAGTAGTATAGGTAGGTATAGATATTCAAGCAAGTAATTGATATGATTTGATGTGAACACCAATATACGCCAAGCATGGTGATTACAGGCAGTAGGTAGTGAATGAATAGCTTAGGATTTTTTTTTTATATTGGTAGATTCTGCTGCCATATGCATTTCATCAGTTCTCATTATCAAAAACTGTTTTTCTAATCAATTATTTTACATATCAATAAACTTAGGGATCGTTATTTCTACCAATTGTTACAGGTGATTCTTACGAATCGTTTTTAATAATATCGTTCTTAGTACTAGTAGAGGAATACTAACTAATGGATTGTTAATTTACCAATCGTTTTCTTTTAGCGGGTCGTTGAATACCAATCGTTTTTTAAGGAAAATTACGGATCTTTATATAATTATTATCAATCGTTATTATACTTATTAATACTTCTGTATAACGATTGATAAATATAAAGACGCATAAAGGTTATCTAACATAACAGATCATTTTCGTTACCAAATAGAATTTTATATTTTTCAGTCTCATTGGAACATGATCGTACGTAAGTGACCACTAAGTTATAATACCTAAACTTAACGCTAATTAAATCATCATCATATTCTCCTGCTTATATCAAAATTTATTTGTGGTCGGCGTAACATGTCTTTTTCTTCCATACTTCTCTATTAGTCGTCATCTCGGTAGTCACCTCCTTTCTAACCATGTCATCATTTACACAGTCCATCCATCGTTTTTAAGGCTAATTAAATATAATCTATTATTATCTACTTATTGACACAAAATAAAATTAGGATTATGCCGATTAAATTCATCGTTTAATTTTATAACATTTAAAATATGTAGAGATAGATAAAAATTATGTTCAAACATGTTTTAAATGCTTATAAACAAGAGATTTATGTTATTCTTTTTTAATGGATTTTAATTTAATGGGTCGACGTGATTATTTTTGGCCCCACTGACCTATGATGAAGGAAAAGATCGTGCGAAAAATTTGTACTATACAGTGTATCAGATTAAACGAGGGACATACTTTAAGGGAGTGTATCTAGTAGATACTCATGAAAATGAACAACTTAATACCTATGGGGCGGACTCAAAATATGAAAAAAAAAAACAGCTGTTCTCTACATTTTGTCCAGTTATGCGAACATAAATGTATAGAGCGGTTGGTTTTATTTTCTCGATTTCAATGTTGTTCTCTTAGTAAAAGTTGTTCATTTTCATAGGTACCTACTACACTCCCTTAAAGTATGTCCCTCGTTTAATCTGACACACTGTATAGTCTGAAATATTGGAGACCTGTAACACGTTTTTTCTCAAAAACCTACACAGTTCCTTACAATGGTGGAATAAAGTCTAAGTTAATACTTACAATAAGGCAACCAATTGTGAAGAGCTAGGTTATAAAGTACATTTTGTTATCTATTTACTTGTACGTTTGAAACATGGTGAAATTAAATTACCTAAATCAAATCAAAATCTATCTGTAAATTCAATTCTACACGTCGTGTCTAAAAGAGTTGACGCCGTTAACTTCTCCGTATGAGAAGAGACTATTAAGATAGTTATTTAAAGCAGCAATAGGCTAATGGTTAAAAGACGAGCTGACGAGAGAGAACTCTAATTCACAACAGTTGTCTTCTAAAATATAAATCTTGCAGAAGCAAAAACCACGGAACAATACCAACCCAATACTTTATTTTTATTAGTGTATGTTGGGGTAAGATCGTTACTGGGGTAAGGCCGTAGGAATCAAATTCCCACCTAATGAGGCAATGTTTTTAATGCAGTAATAAACATTGTGTTCTCCAACATTATTTTTATTCTGCTACGACGAAGATCTGAGCAAAATTTAATTTTGCAGGCAAAGAATTTGATTCCTAAGGTCTTACCCCAACATAGGTACTTTATGTAATTATTATAAAGACAAAAAGAAGGTTCTTATAAGAATAAAATGTAGGTATGTGAATAAACTATATGTTTGCCTCCATATAATGGGGAGGGAGGGAGTAGTAATAACAATAATACTTATGGTGTAGGCAATGCTTGTTTTAACCTTCAAACGGGCAAAGTGTGCTGAACTGATATGACTCATTCAGAAATAAATGGACCAAATGATATGTGAACCTTGGTTAGCTGGCTTTTGCCAAAATCACACTAATATTATAAATGCGAAAGCTACTCCTGTATATGCCCTGTATATGTCTATGCTCTGTGTATGTGTGTACTTCTTCACGCCTAAACCACTGAACCGATCATTATGAAAGACAGATGCCTCGGTAGCTTGGGACCTAGAGGAGAACGTAGGCTAAAAATCGCGGGCAAAAGCTAGTGTTTCAATAAATAGGGAAAAAGTTGATGGATTTACCTAACATAGTTATCTACAACTTGCAAGTTACAACCTACACCATTAGGAATTTAGGACCTAGGTAGGTACCCAACAAACACCATTTTAATAACTCAAAACAAAAAAAAAAACAACGTACAAAATACATCAAGTGCCACTTTCAACCCTGTAATTTCAAATACACCCCATACTTCAGCCAATAAGACTGAAACTCCTATTTCTTGCCACACCCTGTGCTGGCTTAAGCAGATTGTGCTGAAGGCGGGGCGCGCTGAAACATGCAACTCGGTAATAATTAACATTGCGAATATTATCGACTACTTTACTCAGTTTATAGTCAATTTGTGTTTTAAAACGAAGCGTTAGTCTAGAGATTTATCCACCTTACAAAATTAAAATATTTACATGCTGGTATTCAGCTGCATCTGGTTAGACTGGAAGCCGACCCCAACATAGTTGGGAAACGGCTAGACAGATTATGATATTAATGTACAAGTTTATAAAAAAGGGAGGGAAAGTATCATAGGGCATCAAAAAATTCATCCGCATCGCTGTCAACAGGAAAAGTGCCAGCATTTTACGCCAAAAAAAATTCCAGCCCTCTGGTTACGTAAAGGGTCGACCAACCGCTTGGTAATGTCTTGAAAAACTGAGTGGGCGCTGTTTTAAACCGCAGTTAACACATAACACATAATCAGCCTATACCTAATGTTCCCACTGCTGGGACACAGGCCTCCTCTCTGCGAGAAGGAGGGCCGTACTCTACCACGCGGGCCCAGTGCGGGTTGGTAGATGTCACATGTCTTCGAATTTTTGGTTCTAGGACATGCCGATTTCCTCACGATGTTTTCCTTCACCGTTTTGAGAGAAGTGGTGATGAAATAATTTACACAAAGTAAAGTGCCTGCTTGGGTTCCAACCTACGTCCTACAACACGTAAATTGCGGCCATTACCACTGGGTCACCACTGCTCTCCAAAACTTACAAAGTCTGACATGTGGAATATCGTTAATTTTGTTAGCTTTTCAATTCTTTGCGTAGGCTCGCGTTTGGCCGTTATCTCACCGAATGGCTAATCATTGGTTTTCTATGAAAGCGGTGAACAGTCACACAATAAGTGCTGTCCAAAACTCACGCCTTCGTCCTGAGATCAGATTACGACTATATTTTGAACGTTTTTGATTACAGGAATAGGCCTTCTGGTCAAAATAAATAATTGCATAAATCACCATCAAGTCTACATTTATATACTTCCCGAAGAGGTCCTTTATCAAAAGGATTTTTACTCATTCATGGTTATTTATCTTTAGGCATAACATAAATATACCTAGGTACAGGATAGCTTTCCGACCGAATGTAAAAAATCTCATCTTCCTAAGTCACTATAATTTCACTACGTAAAGGGGTATCTTGAATGGGAGAGAATAGTTTTTTTTTCATTGCTGATGGGTCTGGGAAGGTATAATGTTGGTGGTCATTGTAAGAAGGGCGATGGACGTAAGAAAGTACCTACATCTTTGATACCCGAGGTTCAAGCTCCCTTTGATGGTCATACCCGTGACGATAACCATTATTGTGAGTAACAGGTACTTGCGACCGATGCAGTTACATCCATAAAGAAAACATCGGTACTCTTTTGTAAGAAAAATTCAATCGATTCTGATAAAAACCTCTTTTCGATTAAACCTAACAAGAGACCAAAAAATTGCAAAAATTCGGGAATAAAGTTCTTTGAAGGTTTTTACTAGTTTCCTATTAAAGAGTAAAATAGACACTTTAACTGGTTTTCCACCATTTTTATTAGATTTATCAACAAAAAGAGTGTTTTCAGATTCGTCTAAAATTGCGCTAAGTGTTTCTTTTTCTTCATATTTCGGTCCATTTGACGACGAAGAACCGTGTCGCACAATTATTATCTATTAATTTACCGAAAAATTTTGTTTTAAATCTCTTTAGTGTTTTTCTTCTGTTTCTTCAGAGCACCTACGTGAGGTTTATAAATTAAAAGGTAGATCACTTACTGGTGCGACCGTCTGAAAACGACCATTGATACTGTAAAAGGTTACATGCTCTGTGGATACTGTCAGCCATTTTGTAAATCAAGTTCATAAAAGATGCTGATAACCGATGCTTTTTAGACTGTCGCATTTCAGCATGAAGATACGGAAAGGAATGTTTCCATTACACATAGACCTACCAAGTATATCATCTTTATGTCCAGCTATAGTGCTCCTGCTAGCTAAATCACCTCCATAAATTATAGTAGGTAATGTTTTTAGTATCTAATTAAACTTAGGAAGAACCTCTGTGAGTGACGATTCAGTAGGTACGCTTAGCGCATCCTCGATATAATACTGTTATCGTTATACCAACTGACTGGAAAATATTTTCACCATAATACCTCATCATCATCATTCTCTTCACCTTATACCAATTTATTTGGGGTCGGCGCGCCGCGCGGTACATCTTTTGCTACCATACTATTCCAATAGTTATCTTCTCGGTAACCAACCGCTTTTTACCAAAAGACCTAGAGCATCATGGTGGTCAGATAGCTAACTAAAACTCAATATGGCAAAAGGTATAGGCATTAAGTCTGCCTTTGTACCTTTTTGTGTGCGAAAAGTTAAAAAAAATGTGTCCAATTCTCCTAGATTTTGAATCGTAAAATACTAATTCATTACTTTCTTTCTTTTTTCTTTCTTTCTTTCTTTCTTTTTTTACTGAGCTTATCAATGCCTTACATAAGTCTGGTTATTTAGATATAACACAAATAATAGTGAAATTAATCTGACAGTTTCAACAATCCCCGAATGATTTTATTGTAGTGTTTCAGTCCCTGCTAAGAATATTTCTTCTTTCTCCAAATTCCACTGAAAGGTAACTAAATAACTCATATCAATATTATGAACAGTAGCGTCATTCTGTTTGTTAATAATTGCGATCACCAATCCATCTGCCAAAACGTGTCTGGCTTGACCATTTATTAATCTGAAGTCATAGCATGACCTAATTTCTTCACCACCAACTGATATATTGTGTATAATTATTCACTTAATAAACAAAACTAAGATAATTTTCCAAAATTTGATACAGTAAAGAATTCAATATTTAATCTTTTGCAAAGTCAATAAGTTTTAAAATAATCAGATAAGCCTAAATGAGTTTCTTCTTAAGCTAAGTTCATCTACAGTTTATTTGTAGACATCTTCACAGCATCTCTATAATATCTTGAGGCGTTAACTACACATAGGTACCTTGGTCGTTGGAAGTACCGTAAGGAATGCCTATAACATCTTAGAAATAGCCAAGTCGTATACGAGATACATGTCTTGCAATTTATACTGTTATTTCTTATTTGAAACTACAATATCATCCATAAAATTAACTTGAGAATAATATTTTTAAATTTATTTTTATTTAGATGGAGTGTTTATTTTAAACTCTCCTAAAATTTATTGAATTCTATATTGCGTTATATTTTAACCGCAATATAAAATTCAAATACTAAACTAATTTCGTAGAAATATGTCCGTCAGATTCTTCAGTAATTTTTTAAATAGAATATCATCTATGTAAATTAATTAAATGCTTAACTTAATCGGTATGAGTACCTTTATGGGAGGAATGGTTCTCTTCTCTGATTTAAGAGTCCGAAAAACATAATATAACGTCTTGGAGCTTAATTGGTTTCAACTTAAAGTCATTGCAAGATTTAAATTTAAAAAAATAATGTTAGTTGTACGTGCATCTGGCAAAAACCCGACTGTAAGTCTATTCATATTAATTGGTTTTTCTGCTTTAATAGTTAGTGCATTAACTTTAAACTTTTACTTAATACTCTGGATTTTTTAACTATGAGTTTCGGTCTAAATGTAAGTTATTGTTTGTAAGTTTTGACCGATACTAACGCAGCATTACCCAAAACATGCCTATACAAATGACGAAGAGTTCCAATGAATTCCAAAAGCAAATATGTTAAGTTGAAATATTGGGAGTGATAGATTATTTTATACTTAGATGTGAGAAATTATTTTATCTAAAAACATAAGATAAGATACTAATCTATTAAATAAATAGCAATATTTCAAAGTCTGCCTGCTTGTTAATAAATCAAAAACTTTAGTAAGTGGTATAGTGGATGAAAACTGTAGTATTTAAATAAAAGTGGCAATAAGACTAATAGGAGAAGGATAAATGATTGTTGGTGCCTACTTTAATCATAGACATTAACTAATTAGGAGAAATAAAACAATCTTAATGGCAAAGTTTGTTGAAAAAATACCTAAAAGCAAGTGTGCGTCATGCACGCGTGACCCTTTATGAATTTGTTCAGATCTTCGTATAAATTAAAACCTTTTGTTTTACTCTACTATCCGCTTAGCTAATGAATAATATAAATGTTAAGTAGTCTTAAAAAAATAAAAAGGAAGCGGTTCTACCTAGGTATACTTCATTTTTTATTTTTGAGATTTGATTTGTATTTGTTCACACCGTGCAGTATAGTTTAAAGAAGTATCAAAATACAAAGATTGAATCTAAACGATGAATGGACGCGGGTGAGTGTAGCCATCACAAAGTTTTCACATTAAACACTTTTACCTACGGCCGTCCTACGCCGGAGGTGACGGCGCATGCGCGCAGACCAACCAACGACACACTTGTTATTATTAGAAAGGATTCTGTAAAATGTTCAGCTGATTGCAGAGAAAAATCTTGAATAAAATTTAACATCTTTAAGATGTTTAAAATAAATAAAGATCCAAAGTCATCCCATTGGCGCGCTCCAAACATACACAAGCGAGCATAAACCGTCGAACGCCGATACCTAACTCACAACGCGTTCCGTGCGAGAGGAACTCAGCAATTTTGATTAGGTACAGAACAGAAAATCCGAACAGAGGAAAACTCTCATGTAATTGCCGCAAAAACCGTTGAAAAAACGCGCACGACCGTCTGTGTCGACGCGCGCGCGCGGTGTGGCGGGCGGGAGAGCGGCACACACGCGCAGCGCCGGGCGGCCCGCACGGCCCGCGCCCGCCGCCGATTGGCGCGGCGCGCGGTGGGCCGTACGCCACGCCCCGGCGTCTGCCCTGCTCGCGCGGCCCGCGGCAGTGTCCGCCAGACTGCCGAGCGCGCCGGGCCTCCCGCTTCCCCGCGCCTCGCTCGGCCACGCCGCGTCCCGTGATCGAACCATACAAAACCTCTAGTTAACATCCGTCGCGAGTGCATTATGACACTAGTGAGCTAGCGGGCCGCTGTGACGGTGTCAAATAATTGATGTGTATGTGTTCACGTGCTAGTGTGTTGTGTTAGGTTGGGCCCGTGACAAAAAACGTTCGTGGTGGCCAGCGGAGCCTTGCACCCGGGCTCGGGCCGAGCTTTCATGGCTCAGCCTAGGGTATGTACACTGATGACAAGTACACAAACAACGATACACACTCACCCATCAAGTATGATAGCTACGGTAGTAGTACAGTTTATAACCTAAAGGCGATAAATCCCAAATCCATTGATAATGACATTATGATAGTTGATAATGATAGTAACAACAGTGACAAGTGTTCAAAACAAAATAAACTTAGGGAATCACTTGTTGGTCGCGTACAGAGAGACGGTGAAGTAGTTGAAGATAAACAGCTGAAGTAAATCAGAATTGAGACTTGTTTCAAAAATGGCCAGACGTTTGTAACGACACATTAGGCGTGTTCAACAGCAGGGAAGTTGTTATAACAAGTAAGACGCGTTTGGAATACATAATGACAGTTCAGAGCGCGGTCTAACATCACCGACGCATTACCGATAATGAAAACGAAATGAATGCATTATGAACGTAAAACACTTTGTGATAATGTAATCACGACGGTATCTCTCACTCAATAAAAACTTTTAACTGTGATATGAATGAGTGATTCCATTACGGTTCAGTAGGAGCATTAGTGGGCAGTGACGTCTTCGCGAGATGTGGAAGCGGTCATGAGAATAAATCGGATTGATGCATAAATGAATAAGTCTCCATATATTGGACACCTGACGGAATAGCAACTCCGGTTTATGAATCCGGACAATAAATGGGATAAAATGGCGTGCAGCGGGGAGTCTATTGTTGAATGCTCTCTTAAGGGTGATAGGGACGGGACACACGGTGAAATCTGTGGAGTTACAAGCGGCTTTAAACGCACAGTTTGACACAAAAGAGTATCTGAGAAACCGACAATAAAATTCAATTGACAAAGAAAAGAAAAAGTTTTTTTGGTGCACGCCACAAAGATGCCCCTAACGGAACTCTTGGGGACACAACTTTCTAAAGATTTAGGGTTGTATTGTTTTTGGCGTAGGTAACATAAAAGTTTTAATCCTTCTTTGTTTAGAAATTGAATTATTAAATGGTACAAATAAATAAATGGCAACCCATTAAAGTGTCAAATAAAAATGTTCTTGTAGATTTTGGAGATGCTGCTAATGAAACAGATGACTATTATGTATAATAAATTTTATGCATAGATCGGATAGCGAACAGTTATAGGTATTTACATATTTAAGTGGATATGCCAAAAGCTCAGTTATCTATTTTGTCCTTTGAAAATAAGAATCATTCTATTGACAATTTATAATATTAAAAGCCCAAATGGAACTTAAAATGACTTTACATAGAATTATTCTCAATGAACCTAAGATAAATTAGCATCACGTAAATTGCAAATTAAATATACGAATCAGGAATGAAACATAAATTAGCTAGGTATTAAAAACTACTTCAATTAATAATATCTGTCAAATGATACCCAATAGGAAGCGATTCGCAGTTCATAAATTAGAAGAACACATCTAAAACAAATTGTGTTCATTTCATTCAGTCCTCCGACGGTCGTAAAACTTCTCCAAGTACCTGTGTGAAATACATTCATGCACAGCTTGGGTAAAATGGTTTAATTCACAAAAAGGGTTACCCTTAAATTGAATTCACATAAGTGATCCCGCTGCATTGATGCACACTGGAATTATGGTCAAATAATTCATCACTTTAATTTTTAGTATAATTTCTTAATTTTCCATGTGTTTGGAGTTTTCGGACTGAGAAAAGGTGGCCTTTTGCTGTCATAAACGTACGTAATTATAAAATTCGTCATCAAGGGAATAATGTAAGCCTTTTCACAAGTTTTGGTAATACCGGAATTCCGCCAACTTTCATGCTAGAATACATTTCTAATTGTAAAGGAATAAAACTATTTGCTTTGGTCTGAATGATTTTGTTTGACGATACTAATTGTTTATAGGAATAGCTTGACTACGTACCTAAATCAAAAAGTCATCAATATAGGTAGACCTCTTAACATTCGTAAACTCTGCTTTGACTGTGATTTGTGTCGCAAACTTTGATGTGATAGGCAAAAATACCTAACCATAAACAGTCTGTATTCGACAGGAAAACTTATAAATGATATTATTTCTGTAAGTAGGTTTGTACAAACACTTTTGCACGTCAATATAAAATATTTACTAAAAGAAGCATTTGGTAGGTATAGCTAATATCTAATTCCACCGTAATAACTTCTTAACACACCGTCAGAGTTTAGGTATTTTTAGATTAAAGCACATTTAATTGGCCACATTTTACGTGCAGTAGACGCCATATATTTATATAATAATTATATCATATAATGGCATAGCGTTTAGCATTAGCCTAGTTATGATGGTATGCGATTACCATTAATTTTAAGGTCGAGATAGTTTAGTATCGGATTCATTTTAATAAAATTGATATAAAAAGACAGGCAGTAGAAGTTTCGATTAAAGAAGAAAATAATAGAAACGATGATTTTTATAGGAATAACGGACCACTTAATGTTTGTAAAAGATTTAACTTAAATTTTGCAGAATATATTACAAAGGTATACACAGATGATGTTATTGTGATTTAACAAAAGTAACTGAATGCAATTATATTTACAGTTTTTATTTTAGTAATGTTCTGTACACATTATGCCACGAAACATAAAAGTTTTAAACACTGTTAAACCACACATTAAACTCAAATGTTTTTTGATAAAAATAAGTAAGTATGTTGGTGTAATAGTTTCTTGTACATTTGAACATATATGCATATTTACTTAGACTTTAAGATTTAATAAGAAATTATGTTAAAACTGCTAAAGATATTTTTACCATGATTACCTCAACATAAAATGTGTTTTTAGTATAAAATTATAAAGTTTCGTTTAACAAGTTCAGAAACATATTAAAAGCACAATATACGAAACTGTTCTATTATATAGGTACCTCTATATATTAGCTCCATAGTATGAAAATAACGTAAAACTGTATTATAAGAGTACACTGAACGTTAGTAACAAATACGCATTCCCGTATAATATTAAACTTAAATATTAATTACATAACCTCCTACGATAAATAAAGATGAAACAAATTTACATAAATTATAATTTAAATCGCTATAGTAGCAAACAAGATAAAATATTAATATGTAAAATAATAACGCGTTTGTTAATTCGATAACTACGTTAATATCTGCACTAGGGGCTTAAAAAAACTTATTTCGCAAAAACTGTACAAGACAAACTATGAAATAGATAAATATTATAATTAACATGTTATTAAAATACATTATCCAATAACATTGTTGAGTTTAAATGATTTTGTATTTATTTAAAAATGATTCATTTCTGTTTTTCTTGTGTTCATAAAATTATGGACAACGACGGTGAAGATAGCTTGATTTTTACCATTTTTATAGCAATTATAATTCGTTATTTAATTCTTTATTGTGATGATGACCTGTTTATTGTATTTTGTAAGTCGGACAATGACACCTAAATGTCTGAAATATAGTTTGTAAGAATAGACTTTAAATTAAATGTAGTAAGATTGCAAATCCGTCGGTTTTATTTGAGAACGGTGAAGATACGGGCAGAACAAGAGCAAACATTCAGTGCTATTAATTTAGTTTCGACTAAGAATTCTGTTATCACTTCCAACAATAAAAGTCAACACTCACAAAGATTTCATACGTTTAATATTGAATTAGGTCTCGTCAACTACAAAAATCACTTATAATACAATAAAAAAAAAATTAAAATATAAATCCCTCGTTGATTTTCACAGCCGCAAATTACCTTAACATATCAACTGTATGCCAGAAATTGGTAAACAGCATACTATAAAAAAAGACGCAATTTCTCGCAATTATCGATCATTACGCAACAAAGTTAACAAAAATTAATTCAAACGTAACTGAACCAAATTATATTTGCACAAGACTTGTCCGTTCATTGTAAACGGTGGTATAATCGTAAATTTTACGATATATCCGATAAGGATACCAATTTGTCTACTAATAGTTAGTCATAATCGGCGATACTGCTGGTTTTCGGCAGTGGCCCACTAAATAACGTGATAACATGTGTACTGGATACGGTGTGTTGACTTGTTCCTGTTATAAATACGTATATCTGTGATATCTATGTGATACGCTTCAATATTAACAATATTTTGTTATTTTTTCCCAATTTTTTCCGTACTGAACCGGCTAACATAAGTTAGAAAGAAAGAAAGAAAAGAAAGAAAGAAAAAAAAATTATTTGGTCACAGTTCGTGAAACACAAAATACAAAAATAGTTAAGAATGAGTTCCCGCTACATTAACGGACACATGAACAATTTATTTGGTCTATTCACGAAAAAAACATTTTAAATAGTTATTCCTTGATATTATATGATTATTATAATACAAGAAAATACTAACAACAAATAAATCAGCTGTTTCGTACAGATCAGTTCTTGCTAGAGTATTAGAAGTAAAAGAGAATTAATTTTATGTTAAATAATTCTCTATAATACATATTTAGTATTAATCCTCAGTGAATGTAAAAGAAAACATTATGGTGAAAATGTTGAAAGACAAAAATACTCAAACGGCCATTATAAGCGTAATAAAAGTGGTTAAATAAAAAATATTTTATGTTATCTTCTGACCAATCTTGCCAACGCATGAGGGATGTAAAAACAATTTATGATCCATAAAATTTTCGGCAAAATCATTAACTTTTGCAATTAAATGTCTAAAGTATTTATATTTCCGATGCACTATAGAAGCAATGTGCTTAGATTCTAATCAAATAAATATGTGAACAATTAAACAAAAACAATTTGTAAAACATTTTTCTTTGACTAAAAAATTAATTTTTATCATTTTATGCGCAAAATGCCGTAGCTTTTGTGGTGACCTGCTGGAAAACTTGAAAAATCTACACAAATGTTGTATATAAATAATTATATTGAATAAATAAATAGAACCCACATTTTCTTAAAAGTATACTTTCAAATAAAAATAATTACTGCAGATTATACAATCATAATAAAAATAAACAATAATCAAAAAGATAATAACTATGTTAGATTATCTTCTTAGGACAGTATTTTTCTGTAACAACAGTAAAACAGAAGTGGCTGGCCCACTATAGTATTAATACTCATGAAAGTTAAGTATTAATACATAAAAAAGTTAAAAGCTTAAGGAAACCCTACGACGAATTAGAAAAAGAAATGCTACTAGGTACTACTATTCCTAAGCTAGTAAATGCTAAAGCGCATTGTATTATAAAGTCTGGCATCAATAAGATTCTAAATGAAAAAAAAAAACAATATTATTAAAGGACTAGTTGGCGGTCCGTCGCATGTCCACTTACTTGTAAGTAAACAGCTAGTCATCCTCCAAGGTCCCATTTACAACTCCAGAACCTTAAACAACTGATGCTCATTGTGCCCAGCACCTGTTCCCAGGATTACAGATAAGGGCATTGCAGTGCCCTCTTTCTGGTCAAAAATAGTAAAGTATTCGTTCAATGAAAAGCGGAAGGCCAAGTTTTCACCAATTAAAAAATATATTGAACTCCCTCCAAAAATCATATGTTTGTCGACCGCCATTTTATAGTGTATCTTTTTCTCTAAGTCGTCGGCGCCAATCTGCGGGCGTTTCGGACGTTCCTAAAACATTAAAACTTATTATTGGCACTTATTTCAACAGTAAAGATAACACCAGTATTGTATAGGCAGTTCTGTTCACATTACGCGATAAAAAAACGCTCGATTTTATGTTTTAAGTGTTGAAAAATGTCCCGCCATTGCTTGAGGTATAAGATAACGTGGCAACATTACTGTTGTCTTTTTTTCCGACTTTTTCAACGCTGGCAACATTGCGAAACCCGCGGCTAAGTTACGACGTTGTATGGGAAGTGAAATAGATAATAAAATATAATTGAGTGTTGCCACTTACGATTATTTTTATCGGCTTAAATGGTACTATTATATTTTCATTAATAATGTGCAGCGATTAAGTAGTTTTTGTGTGTCGAAAATTATTTTTTCATTACAACTTTCTTGTTACTGCTGGCAAATGTTGTTGTTCATAGACATAAAAACTAGAACTACAAAAATATGAAATACTGCCGCTGGGCGCCATTAGGCCTTTTTGTGGAACATCAATATCAAGATTCAATGTAACAAACATCTAAACAGTCAAAATGCTAAAATTGCGATGGAAATACTCGTATTTTTGTATTCTTCATCATTTATTACTGCACCTGACTCATTTAAACTTTTCAAGCAAGTATCTTTTAAGAAATCGCCAGTGTAATCTCAAGGAAAGTGCCATCAAAATGTTATAGGAACTTGATAGAACCCGCTTGCTAAGTCCAAGCAAAAAAAAAAATACAATTACTAAACTTTTACGAATTGTTTCTAATGAAAAATTAAGCCTATATCCTAGTTTTATAGGGAATGCAATGCAATACCGACGAATTTTAAAATACCGTGGTATTGAATAAGCTAATCTTAGTTGATTTAAAATGTTGGATAGTAGCCTATTTACACAAATGACCGTTTTTATGGACTTACAATACAAGCTCCTTACTTCATATCTTCTTAATAATACATATCTTTTTGATTCGGTTTGGAAAGCAACTAGGTACCGAATATAGTCTAAGATGAAACACTGAGTACAAACCGCAATTCTTCAACAAAATACAAACCATCTCAAATCTCCATTTTTAATTTAAATATAAAACGGTCAAGCGCCCCAAGTTGACCATATAAATAATCTTTGATGTATTATATAACTTGTATACGACAATATGATATATTAATATAATAAAATAAAAAACCGGAGGGACTAGTTTGGGAACATTACTTTTTAATGGCCAGAAATATAGCTATTTACTGGAGCCGGTCGGTCAGCCGTAGGGCCTAAGACCAGCCAGCAATGTGGTGGTGGGCGTAGATAATACACATATGTCGGTATTGTTTAATGGATCTAAGGAAACGATCGGAGACATTCGAGATTACACTAATGTGACGTAATGTACGTTTTTATTCCTCTCCGTGTTTTATTTCTTGTGTCTGATAAAGATTGTCCGACTTGAAACTGTTTTGAAACAGCCCCAGCTTTTAATATAATGAACAAATATTGATGGCACACACGATTTTCTCTCGACAGACGTACACACTGCCAGTTTAATGAACGGCGACGGACTCTTGATATTTTATAATAGTTAGATTTATGATTGCATCCGCAAATGTAGGTATGCAATAAATTGGTTGCATATACAAACTAGCGAACATGTATTAGCTATCATAATATGTACTCGTATGAAACATATTCAAGATATAATTTTATATGCTTTTAAAGAGCTGATCCTGTTATTTATTATGTTCTATTCGCACACTATCAGACGCGCACTCTTAACATAATCCCGACATCAAAATCAATTGGAATCAGTCTGATGCTCGACGCGCTTTATAAACGCACCCACTAATTTGTTATTTAAATTTCGCTGTTCGATTCCATTTTTGAATTGGGATTCGCGGCGGGCCGAGCGCGGCCGAGCGCTCTAGATGCTCGGCTCGCATACCGAGCACCCGAGGGCAGGTACCCGCTTCTCATTGTTTTATTCGCTGCGCGTTCCATTTTCAATTTGAATATCGCTGTTCATTTTCGAATTGGCTCTTTGTAGACGCGCGTTAATTGCGCACTTTAGATTCAACGGTAATTCGCGCGATCGCTAATTTGAGGGTTTATTGTTGGCCGAACGACTGACATCCTTTTTACGCGCACACCCCGTGAATTACTGATTGATACGCGCCCGTTCTAGTCAAAATACTATACGCCATCAACCGCCGTGTCGTAAATCAGCGCGATCCCGTCTGGCGACAGTTATTTGGACGCTCATATCGAAATATGTTTCCTACTCGCATATTCATGTCACGCTATTTCTTTTGCTGATCAAACACTACTAGTTTATCGCGCGATCGACAAATCCTACCGCGGTGACTCCCGAAACGATATAATTCCTCTAACACGCCGACGGGATCTAGATACAGATTAAATAATATTAATTGAAGTAACATGACTCGGCGGTTCCGTGCGAAGGGCTGGAACAATGCGCCGTCGAGTGCTGGCCGGCCGGCGCAGCCCAGCGCTCCATGTGTACGAATCGAACGTTCCATTTTTAAAAACTTGTTGTTCGAATTTTTTCCGAATCCTTTTTTGATATCTCGTTCAGCCTCGTCTTTTTTCGGGCAGCGATAACGAGGTTTGAAATTGGAATCACGACGGTCCGTTACTAGGCTATTTAGCGCGCGCTTCTCTTCGTTGACACTTTTTAGAAATATGGCCACCGTGAGATGAATAGTCGGCAGTTACTGGTAATTAGTGAGGCTTATCTCTTATATTAGTGTTGCTCGGCACTGTGTATTGTATCTATTGATTTATTTAGTTAACCGTGCGTCGGTTGTTTTCGTCGGCGGCGTGTTCGGTCACATCGGCCGGGGCGATGACCAAATTATTGCCAAGAACGAGTCCCGCCGGTGGCTGGTCACCGACGCGCGCCCAATTCACATGATCCCACGGCGTCTGTAAATCTTGATAAAACATTTTAGACGATATTAAAAATTCTCTTCGGCCAACTATTTGTCGGCGTTAACGACGTTGACGCGTCGGTGTTAGAGTATCGCGGGTGATTAAAAATAAGAACAGTTTTTCACTTACAAATGTTATCTGACGAAACAATTTTATTTATAAGACAGACGTAACACACTTAACATAAATCTGAACGCGGCCGTAGCACTTATACAGATTATACAAAACTAAAATACCTAAAACGAACGCGTCCGAACCGCGATCGTACAAAAGACAAGAAACTCGGCTCGGTTAAGAAATGCGTCACTCACAGAATTCGAAGTTTAAATAGTCAATCACGAGTGTCGGTGTGGCTAATCTCGCATTCACAGCCATAATAGAGGTAACGAACGGACAAACGGACAGACGCGGTAATAAGACGCGCGTGGGCGGCTTTATGTCAACCTTATTTATGATGATACACATTTTTCGGACTTTTTGCCCGACGGATATCGGGCACTCGAAATTGGAATTTTCTTGGAATAGGTAAGTGAGCATTTTAACGAGCCGTAGCAAGCCCGTTCATTTTATTATTAACATGGAGATCCTCTAAGTAGTTAAGTATGTCCTTATTTTAATACTTTGAATAAAAGCAAAAAGATACTGCGGCCGTCGCGTCGAAAGGAAATCGTTATCTTAACGACCGCGTATTTACGTGAAATCTGACTGGAAGAGAGTCTCGAACTGTCCCTTAGAGTGCAGCAGACGATAAGAGGGCACGGCTATCGTCCATGGTTCATGTGCCAGCTATTGACCCCACTGTTTACATTACAGACGTAAGATATTCATATTACGCAGAAATTACGATAACCAAGCCATATTAGTTTCAATTTGTAAACCTAATCGCGGGTCTACGGGGTTAATGGTCGCTTAAAATTAATTTTAATATAATAAAAACGTTTAATTGCGCGTCTCTGATAAGCTGTAAAAATACTTGATCAAGAAGTCAGCAGATACAGATTTATAGCGCGCGAGACGGACATTACCGCGGCTGTTTTTTAAAGAGTTCAAATTAAAAATGGAATGGGAAGTAAAACTTTCATCCGCGGCCTTAAAACAAGTGTTAACGTTCCCCCCGCGGTACTTTCTGAACGATAAATCTGCTCGCGAATCGACCGAATTCGAGCGCCCGGCATCGCTCACAGTTCTATTATTAAAAAAAGCAAGAAGAAAACATTCTAGGCGTAGAATGGCTATCGAAGCGATTCAGCTCGAGAGCGGCGCAACCTTACTCGAATTTAGAACGGGCCCTACGAGATTCGAATTCAAATATAGAACAGTGAAGTGTTGCCAGTAATTAAGGTAGGTACGCAGCGTTCGGATACGGCGCGCGATTGGTTTATTGACACGTGTTAGTGCTGTCGCGTCGGTGTCGTGCCGCCGTGTCCCCATGCGGATGGGCAAATGGAATAATGGACGTCTGGGCCCGCATCCGGCGCGGGAGTCGGATACAACTCTTGCAACGCTCTGGATACAATTTTTCAATTAAATCGACCAGACAGAAGATCCCTAATAGGTGTCGTTAAGAAGTCGTGTGCCCGATTTTCGAACTGTCCCCGTAACGAGGCCGTTTTATTAGTATTTATGGTCGTGAAACAAACGCATGGAGCATTCTTTGGTCTCTTACGCTGTGTGTATCATGAATGAAGCGGAATTTATGACTAGCGCCCGCTATAATGTTGTGTCGCTGGTAAATTGAAGAGGTCGCCGTTGCGGCGTTAATTCCTGACTCGGCTAGCACATCTCAATCCGGCCGGCTTATATTTTAATATACAAAGATTTTTCTAAGTTTTACGGTCGTATTACGTTCGAGTCGAACGGGACGCAGTAAAATTCGATACGAGCATCTCGCAGCGTCTAACGACGCTTGATTTACCACTATCAATTTAAAGAATACATAAAAACACACCTGAATGATAGCTACCTACTTCGCTTTAATGTATCATTTTTATAGTGCCAATTTATGCCTGTAACAAGTATTGCTTGGGAATTAAACAATGTTTTTTTGATATAGCAATTGTCTATTATTATTATTAGATGTATGCTATTCATATGCATTATTCACTGTTACGAATCGGTTCTGGTGGCCCCTCAGCCGTGTGAATAGGTTGCCAGATGACAGGGTATGGCGACGGCGATAGGCTCCGAGAGGCGAGTGAGAGAGGGACAGGCGACGCTAAGGGTGGCGTTCATCATGTCCCACCCCGCGTCGGGCACAAGTGACGGTTCTGTCTTCCCCAACCGGCTGCGTTCGAAAACCTCGTCTAATTTTATCTACTTTTTATATAAAAGCGCTTTCAGTTGCAGAGGTAACGCAAGACGCCCAGCTCACCGCAAAGTTTGAACATATCACTCATATCTGTTGCCGCAAAAGAGTTAATTTTTTACTTCTCGGAACCGACCTACGCTAATCTCGTAACCGCAAGTCGTAAAAAACGATAACCCCACGGGCGTTTCAAGCAAAATTTTAAATAACTGAAGCGATTAATAACGGCGAGCTTAATTAGCGCAACAGGGTTCTGAACTCATCAGCGTTTGACGGCATGACTTATGCGCTGGGCCCACGACAATGCGCGACCGTCGAAAATTTTAATCATATTTTGATATAAAGGAACAAATCGAAGAAACAGTATGGCGCGCAAAAACCGGCCGCTCCGTAAACTTATTACACTGTAAGATTCCCAGCGAGAAAAAACCACAAGAATGTCATTTAAAAAAATTAAAACGCTAAGATGCTTATTTTTTCTTTATGGCAACCCAAATGGACTAAAGGTTATCTCGATGGAAAAAAGGCGGGACAGAGCGATTCCATTTTTAAAACGTATCATTTAATTTTGGAACCGGCTCTCGAGCCGTCAAAAGGTAGTCATTACGCGTTTTGTGGCAGACGATTCTTAGCGCCCGCAGATTACACAACTACTTATGAATTATGGGCTTTATTGACAAAAATGTTGTTTATTGGCTGTGAGTGCTGGCCTGACCGTTTGGAGTGAAGCAATTCGGCCAGGCACTGGTGATTGATTGTTATGCCTCTTGTTTGAGATTGTCGAGTGGCTGACAAGTCTGAACGAGACCGATCTTATTAAGACAATATCTAAGTAACCATTAATAGTTCATACGAAGTACTGATGGAATCAGTTGGGTAGTCAGACAGTTTTTTATTAAAAGAAAAACACTGGCAGACAATCAGCCAAGCTTGAATTATGGCTCGTTGTGTTGGAATTTATGATGCGCCCTGTGCAAGAAATTCAGGGACTTCACAAGCATTTCAAACGTCAACAAAACCTTGAAGCTTCATGCGGAAATCCACCTCAGGTGTCTCTGCAGCCACAAAAACACTTTCAGAGCCACCGCGCCAAACGGACATCCCTTCGATTTTTTGCTACTGGCAATTCCAGAGTTATTTCATTTATTAATTGCCAGCGTTGTAATTGTGGCGAGGTGTGAATATGATCAGGAGAGAATTTTAATTACCCCCTATCCTTACATGATGTAATGTGACCTAAAATGTTATGGGAAAATAATTTATGGATCTTTGTGTGTTGGACTTTGGCGTTGGTGTGAGTGAGCAGATGAGAATGTCCGCCATGTGTGTGTCAACCGCCCACGAGTGACCTGACGTCATCGGGCGACCGTCACCATTTAGATTGATTGTAGCAGAGAAATAACAAGGGTTTTAGGGCCTCGCTGGAGGTCGGCAATGAGCAACAATTTTGTTAATAAAAAAAAAAACTTTTCTGTGAGGTACCAAGAATAATTTGAAGTTGATTGGAAATAATCTGTCACAAGAGATCCTATTGTCAATATTTCTAGTTTGGAACTGACTAACTATGGATATAATACTGTATACTTCAAGGTTACATTGTAACAATATAAACTATACATAGAAAAAAGTGGAAAACACAAAAAAAATCTTCCTTTCTCTACACATAAACAATAAAAATAGCTAAAACTTAATTTTTGTTTTTGTTTTTTGGAGAGTTGGAAGTTGTTGCACATCGTTCCGTCAGCAAGGACAGGAAAATGCTGAACCAATAGCTCTTTGACCATATAACGGAAAACATGAATAGACAGCCTTAAAAAAATAATACTGGCAGTCTATAATAGCACGGTAGAGAAAGGTATATAACATTAAAAAAAAATCTGTCATTGTGAATTTGATTATATGAGCAGATTTTGGTTTTTGCCATTTATTTATGCCTTTTAGGAAAACAAATGTTTGAGAGTAGGTACCAAGAAAAACTATCAATAGAATAATAGATGTAATTTCTTCTTGGTAAAATATAACAGGAAAAGCAATTAAATTAGATATTTATTATTAAATACGTAGGAAAACCTAGAACAAATCTATACTCAATTTATTCAGAATCTAATCAAACATTGATAAAGTAACCTAAAAATACATAATCACTGAAATGAATTCGAAAATTAGACATGGCGGCCTCGGTTGCCCTACGGCCTACGGCTAATTTGTTTCATGGCGACCAAACGTTATGTCGATTAAATAAACGCTAATTTCACCCCCGTATCACCCCCAAACGTAGGCGTAGTTTTGTTATCGGACTAAGATCAGTGCGTGTTGTCGAATTATAATGAATGGAACGCGCCTTTCCTATTGTAGCCATTTTGGAAAATTGGGCGGCAAAATTTTCACGGCGCCATGACAGAATTTGAAGGTGTTTTGTTGTGAATCTTAATATTTTTGGATTTTTTTGTGGAAAGTCAGCAATATTTGTGACCTATTTTGAATAACATTAAATAAACTCTTCTGAAACGAAATGGCCCTTGTTATTTCTTAAGAACAATCGTTGAACATAAAATTGCACAGTTTTATACCCAATCTGTTAGTATAATCTTAAAGTTTCACGACACGTTTATCAAATTCACAAAAGTCCAAAATGAGCTTCGACGTACACAAAATTTTAGGCGTTCACAAACATCCATTGTTTCAAACATGCTCCAATAAAAATACCTAACTTCGCCGCCATTTTCATAACGCGCCAACACAAATATAACCTCAAAACTGAAACCTAACCTCTTCTCCAACAAAATAGAGTCGGAAATCGCTTGACACGATTTTTTATGACGATTTGTTTAATAAAGGACATTTTTATAATCCTTATCACGTGGTAATAGAGTTCAAAATGCGTGTCATATGTGTGTACGATTCAGTTTATAAGTAATTATGATTTAAGGCGACTTTTACGACGCCGATTATTGTTGAGCGCTTGTAAATAGTTACTGCTGCGATTTTGTACGGTTATATACGTTTGGTTAAGCTCGGTTGCTTAATTATAACCATTTAAATTGAGTTGATTGTCAATTCAGCGAAAACGCGTCATGGTTCTGCTAAATAGTCTTGCGACGACTTTGCCTTGCTCTAGTTATGTTGTTGTCTCTTTTACACATTTGTTTGAGTTTGTCACACTTCGGTATTCAATGTGTGAACCAACCATAAATTAACTCATCTTCTCATGGTTCACTGCTCGACGATTTGGACATGTCTTCTCCTTTACTCAGACAAGTAAACGATTTGACTATGATCCCCATTCCCCATTACTTGTTAGTAAAGTTAGAAAGTGTCATATAAACCTGGAATTTCACCCAAGGCCCTTCAAATGGGAGCCTAGAACTAGTATAGAACTCTTTAGATCCATTCTCAATAAAATTTTCCGGTTATCTGGTGCTACTCCTCAATGGACCTTGAAAACTTCTCTACCTTGACCCACTTTAGCCTTTACTCATTTATACACTTCATCCACTGAAGTAAATTATTCTTTAATCGATCAAATATGGTATTTATTCAGGAGCATATAATACAACTACTGCTATTTCTCCTTGATTTTACCCAAACTCAATATGACTGGCCAAATCTTCCAATGTCCAAATCAAATCAAAGTCATTTATTCAAATTTCGTAGGACAGCTGTCTGTTCAGTTAGAAAATACTTGATTGTATTTAACATTACAAGAGACAGAACATTAAATTAATTATTTGACATATGTCAGCTAGCCACCTTTTCCTTATACTCCTTAGTCTTACCCTGCCTGGGGTAATCCCAATTTCTTTCACTGTGACTTACGCCGGCTGCTCCTCCTCAATCTTATCCATACTCACTGTGCCTTTGCTAATTCTGCTTCTTACAGTGTTACCATATCATTCACTGTGATACGGGATGTCATCTTCCTCCTACTCTTGTTCCCATTTATTTGGAGTCAGCGCATCATGTCTTCTTCATACAACATTCTTTTGTGCCAGTATCGACCGCCATAAGACATTATTTATAGACTGCCTCTTCGACTCATGAGGTCCTGGGCTTCGGTTCCCGGATCGGGCAATATGTTATTGGGTTTTTTCATCTGGAATTTCTGTGTTGCAGTCCGGTTGTTGGCAAATGGCAATGGCTCGCTCCCTATTACATGGGACTTGAACATAACTGGCGACATGTAGGTGTATACAGGATGTGTCATAAATAGTGGTCCATCGTTAAGGATTCGATATACTCGTACCAGATAATTTACTATAACGATACCTCTGGGCTCAAAGGTCGTAAAGGACATTTGGGCGAAAATGACTTATTGATACTGCTATACTCAGTTTTTAATTTCCTATCGATCTGTATATTCCGTTTTACGAAATTCGCAAAAAAAATGCCTTTACGACCCACATAATTTGAGACGTTAAACAAAGTTTACCGTGAAAATATGGATGTAAATAACACTTAGTTACCAGAGTGAACTCATTTTGGTAGTAAAGCAAAGTATAAAACAACTTTTGGGTGTAAAATACATAAAAAATATCAATTGTCTTATACCACCTTAGGTGGTTAATATAAGTCCCTCAAAAATTTGGATGTAAAGGACATCGTCTTTGCAAATTGTCCTGTACACCCCTACAATTTAAAATAAAAAAAATACAAGTGTCCTTTACTACCTAGTTTCATTTTAATTCTTTGCTTCCACTAAGGGCGTATATATAAACGTAAGTGAGGAATTGTCCCATAAATCCTAGAATATTCATAAAACAACGAATTTAATCTAAACTTACTACCTAACTTAATAAAAATTAAATACTTAATTTACACAAAACTATTAACACACAATTTTGTGAAATGTATTATAACGATTATTGAAATTACAAGATGTTCAAGTTTAGGTATCCACTTCATAATTATCGTAGAATTTGATTTCTGTACACAAACTTTCAACCCCTACCTTATTAAATTGTTTCTAATACTCGTTGTACATTACTTAAATATAAATAGCCTCCTCTATTGGCTAGGTTGTAAATAACTAGTATTCTAGAAAGTACGAAGTAGAAAACCGTTAACCCTCAAATGGTCAATCTTCACTTTTTAATAGAATGTGACAGAGTTCAAAATTCTCTATCTTTCTATCTAAGAAACATTTTAACAATAATATTCCCATCAATAAAAAAAAAAAGGTGATGTGAGCTTAAAGTTAGCTGTCAATAGTGTCAATCCCTGGCATCCAGATAGAAGTTCCAAAGATATGAAAATATTTTAGACCGTTAAGTAACATAATTTCTGATGATTCCATCACTTGAAAGCATCTAACCCACACTTTTTCGCTTAATGTACTTTAAAATACCTTAACTGTCCGATGTGATGATTATTTTCTAGCCTTCTACTTAACTACAAGTACGTTATCTGTTCTTGACTATAAAGACGCTAAAGGACTATAACTACTTTATAATTAAGCATTTAAAGAAAAGTTTAAGTGAAAAACTTAACTTATTTGCAGTTACCCGCCCTTAACGCTATTTTAGTTAAGCATTTAATTCCCATAATACTTTTCTTGAATATAATGCCTGTTTAATGAAAACGGTAAAAAAATATATAATTATAATTGCCTGTTTAATGAAAACGGTAAAAAAAAAATATAATTTTGCAACAAAGCAGCTAAGCTTCATTACTTAGCTAAAAGACAGTTAGCCGACTCTCGCGCTGTGTTCACTCCGGGGGTGAGCTGAGGGTGCTCAAGCCATCCGCCGTCCCGTCGGACTTAATCTTTCCACCTGGTGGGCCGTCTGCCACTGACAATGACTCAAAACTACAAGATCTAACTAAGATCAAAGAAGTGACGATATAGATGAAGATATTGAAACAAAAAAACCCAAACCTACAAGAAAACGATCCAAAAAAAGAAATACAATAATTCAAAGACTAGCAAGTCTCTTTAATTCTGTCATCTAAGAGAGTATAATGCCCGAGGCGTGGAGCTGCGGTGGTTCTGTTCTTCAAAAAAATCCTCGGTGAAGAACTATAGACCCATCTCACTTCTGAACCATGTATCCAAGCTGCTCTCGAGGGTCGTCACGAACTGTCTCGCCAAGAGATTTGTTGAGTTCCAGCCGTCAGATCGCGTGCGGGCATTGAGATGTTTGTACGACGCTGCCACAATGACTGTTCAGATCCAGGATTAAAAAACCACCCCATCCAACTACTCAGAGGGGTGTTTACTCATCATCTCATCAAACAGATTCTGTTTATAAAGTTAAAGACAGGAGCTCATTTAAAAAAATTCGTCCGCATCGCTGTCAAGAGGATAAGTGCCCAAAAGGCTAGCAGGGCAGCATTACCGTGTTGTATGGCAATGCTTATTCTTTGGGCTAAAAATAGGCCAGCTCTCTGGTCACGCGTAGAGTCAACCAACCGCTTGGCGATGTCTCGAAATATTCGATAAGCACTCGGACCCCAAGGCCTTAGAGTTTCAACCCCAAACGGCTCGCTTGCTCGGCGGCTTGGTGAACGTATTAAAGATATTAATTTATAATTTAAAGATTTAGAGCTTTGTGTTCAATTACAAATAAACGATCTCAATTTGATTACAAAAATGCACGTTTTATTTGTATAATTATGTTATTTCATGAATATTTGTAAAGAAAATATAGTAGTATACACATAAATACATACAAAATTACATAATCCATTTAATATTTAAGTTTAATTATTAATTTATCCTTTCAGAATACCTTAGCGGGTGGTCCTTTAAGAACCTAAAAATTATTACACTTGTCGATTATTTCCTTATTTTGTTTAGTTTTGTGCAGTAAAGTACGTTTACGCCCTTAGGTTCATCATAGGATGAAAATTTTAAGGGTGTAAAGGACGTTTGTTTTTAAATTTATGGTCGTAAAGGAAATCTATCTCGGTAAATACAGCAGTAGGGTCATTTTTTAACACTGCCCTAGAGAATACTATAAATTCTAAACACTTTCTTCTTAGGTTTCATTTAAATAGCTCAAGAAACAAAAATGTTAGAGCAAATATAATTTTTTTTTTTTCGTTTTTTGCTTCTCCTGAAAAGTCGCATTTTGTCCTTTACGACCTTTGAGCCCAGAGGTATCGATAACATATTATAATTTTAACCATTTTAGTAGTACATTTTTTTTTACAAAATCGCTCCCGAATTTGCATGATTATGCTAAAAATTAGGGTTAAAATAGAGAAGAGCTAACTTTTTCTTCAAAAGCTCTAAATTTACATAAAAAACTATAATTTTTCACGATAGCTCTAGTATTCAATAGTAATTAACAGAAATCAAAATTAAAAAATAATGGTTTTTGTTGAAACTACAACCAAATTTGTAACAAAAGGTTGAAATTTCGTAAATAAAAATCAAAAAAGAAACTATTTTCGGAACCCTTGGGTAAAAATGGTCAAAATTGTAATATGTTATAGTAAATTATCTGGTATATCGAATCCTTAACGGTGGACCACTATTTACGACACAACCTGTATAGGTACACCTTTGAACTAATCCTTTGGGGGATATAGGCCTTATGATATTAATGAAACAAAATTGACACTATAATTGACAGGTGTCACACAAATTCTTTAGAACGTACAGATTATAATAACGATTAGAATTTAATCACAGATACTAACGGCAGCCTTAGATAAAATTCATTGAATGTTATTATACACTATCTACGTACATTATCGATAAGAAATCATTACCGTTATCTTGGGTTTTTTAATAAATAATAAATAATCACGTGACGCTGCCTGTGTTTTGAAATTATGAATTGGATAATAAGATTTCAATGTAGGTGTGTAGGTATACAGTGCAATTGTAATATCATCATTGTTATCGTAGTATTGTATGTAAGTAGGTACTGTGAAGGATTGATGAGCCGTTCAAAGGTTCAAGCCTTCTACCTTCGGACATCCAGACGCACAGCATGTTACCATCCCTACCTGGTTGCTATTCCACCAATTTGCACTAAGCGTTTGCAAATTTCCTTTATAATGAGCACAGCAAAAGAGTGGAACTCTGTACCTGCGTCTGTTTTTCCGAGCGCATACAACCCAAATCTCTTCAAAGTGAAGTGAACAGGCTTCTTCTGGATAAGCTCGCTCCATCGTCGACTTTGTCTCTGTCACCTTTGACCTAGACTAGAGTCAAGAGCAAGTCCATTAAAAAAAAAAACCAAAAAAAAGTAATCCAACAACTATACGATTTCGTTTATATTGACACAAAATCAAAATATTTTATTTCACATAAACCTACACGTGGGCACTTATGAAACGTCAGAAGCTAGGTGCACGGTTCCAAATGGACTGAACTTCTTTACCATATTGCCGACTGAAGTAGCACTGTATTTTCCTAATCAAAAATATCTAATAAAATATTTGACACCCCGTTCTAACTAAACCCGTTCTAAACTTGTTTGAATGTTCGATTGGAACACGCGCTAAATTAGAGCCAGCCTGTACTACATAATGTTGATTTTGGTTAAGAACCTTTACAGTAGATACACAAACATAATATTATACAGTGTGAGAGGGCATCATTGTGCAAACTGTAAGCTTGGATTCAGCACGTGACTCTAGACCCCCTAGCGTAAAAATAAAAAAAATTGCTGTTGATCAGCTGTTTTTTTCAGTCCCGGCTATCATTTGTAGATCTTTGACAGTCGATACGGGTAGTCAGAAGCCTGAAAGTCTGACAATCAGTCTTTCCAAGGGATTTTGTATTACACAGTAACTGGGTTGTGGAGTCAGATAGAAATTTTATCAAAAAAATTCTGCTGTTGATCAGCTGTTTTTTTCTGTTCCGGCTATCATTTGTAGATCTTTGACAGTCGTTATGGGTAGTCAAAAGAAAGTCTGACAATCAGTCTTCCCAAGGGATATTGTATTAGCCAGTCACTGGGTTGTGGAGTAAGATAGGCAGTCGCTCCATGTAAAATACTGGTATTCAGCTCCATCTGGTTAGACTGGAAGCCGACACCAACATAGTTAGGAAAAGGCTAGGCAGATTGATTCTAGATTCTTCATATGAATCAGGTAAATCTTACTCAGAACTGACTTTATAAAGGTTAACGGTACACACAACAATAGGAAAATTATTTAGTCAATAATAATATTCTTGTTTCTTAGAATTAATTTATTCTATCATTGGTTTGCTTACGTATGGTCATTATTTGATGAAGGTTGTTGTAATGGTTCGAATGTCCACTATAATCATTAATATTCTCACCTTCGAGGAGGTAGGTGTTATCAAGATGACTGCTTTATTGGGTAAACAGAGGCTATGGTATGTTGAACGTATTTGTATGACATATTTCATTGAGTGAAAAATTGTGAATTTGGAGATAGTTTTGACTATAAAATAACATTATTTAGCATCACGCCTCTAATTCTCGAGGTGTGCCTATATACAGACGCCAGCAAATCAAGCTAACCGAAATCATCAAATTTTCCCAAGCGACCTTGAACCTTATGCTTTAGCGATAAAGTTGAAAATCTATTAAAGAAATTTGACAGATTGTAGTAGCTTGATGTGCTGGCGTCTGTACACCCACATTTCACCAGTTATGTTTAAGTCCCATGTAGTAGGGGGCGAGCCTATTGCTATTGCCTAAGGCGAAATACGAGATGAAAAAACCCAATAACATCTTACACGATCCGGGAATCGAACTCAGAACCTCATGCTGCAGCGTTTGCGACCACTCGACCAACGAGGCAGTCGGTAAAATCATAGTCTCTGTGATCAAAGATAATGAATATTGTATTTCAAAATGAACTGAGACAGAATGATAGAAACATAGAAACCATAGGTCCTACACTTGTAGGCTATGTAACTTGTCCAAACATTAATATCTTTCACTCTGATGTTGAAAAATCACAGTGATCCTTCTACAGACTTCTACGGTCCTGGTCATTTTCCTTTAAAAACTTGCTAAACTTAAAATAAAATCACCCCTCTCGCACAATTTTCCATTTAAACCTCTTCATGTATGGATAGACTCACGTAAAAACCATCTATAAAAAGTATACATTTAGGAACAAACGTTTACCCATAATGACAGAGGAATCAGACCCCTGGCGTTCCCTGTGCAATTTGTCTGATACCTATGTTAGGGTGACGACGACGGCGCCCACAATGTGCTATCCAGACTAGACACCAGAGGGGCAATTCTAGTAGTTTTCTTTTAAGAACGTTCACAGTCTCAATCTGTCAAAAATATCTCTAATTTCTCTACATTTTTGACATTGACTGTCGCCGAGATGAGATTGCGACTAGATTATGAACGTTTTTAATTACGGGATTTGACCTTCAGTTCAGAATATTACAGATTCATTATTAATTACTTAATGTAGGTACCCCTCTTGCTAATTAAGGCTTTTTTTTTTTTTGGATGGGAAATCATCTAATGACTCCTCCCGCTCTGGGTGGAGCGGAAGGGAGTGTCAGACTCTTACTGGCTAAAATCCACCCTTGTTCCTTCAGGCAAGGGAGTCCTTACAAGTCGGTGCTAATTAAGGCTTGTAAGGGCTCCCTTGCCTGAATACGACTAAACGCTGAAGTTGATCGTCTCCCCTGGAAAGAGGCACGTTTTAATTGACTGGGCTAAGTCTTGAATATTCAATAGCCCAGGTTTCTGATTATACCAAGGTACTCGCACTCAGATAAACCCTATTTTTACTAAATAAGACGAGAGAGATAATATGTCGTCACCATAGAAATGTAAAAAACAGTATATCTACCGACGCAGGCCTAAAAAACGCTGGCATGACGATTTGAACTCGTCCCTGAGTGGTTGGCCAGAGAAAGCAGAACAGAAAGAGAACTGGAATATTAAAGGGGAAACCTCCGTCCAGGTGTGGGACACATACATAATCAGCCTATAATGTTCCCTCTGCTGGGACACAGTCCTCCTCTGTGAGGGCCGTAATCCACCATGCGGGCCCAGTGTGGCTTGGTAGATGTCACATGTCTCAGAGTTTTCGGTTCTAGGACATGCTGGTTGCCACACGTTTTTCTTCAGTAGGATAGGTTAAATAAAAATACAAGTAGCCTAAAAAATCCATTACAATGAGCCTGTAAAATTTGCTGCAACAAAAAAAAAAAAATAAACACGCTGTATGTAAAAAAAACAAACAACAAAGATTAGTGACATAGTTATGTCCTGATAATTCCGAAGCCACTGCAATCTCTACTCAATCTAAATAAGTCTAATACATAATACATTCGCCCGTATATGTGCTAGCGAAAATCTCAAATATTCTCACACGCAGGGAAAAACACTGCGCTCCAGTTTTTCCGGCCATTGTGAATTATCGGATTAATTGGTTTTTTTTAGTATTGTTTTAATGATAATTAGATCTTTCCAAGCTGATAGCAAATGCATCTACTTATAGTTCTAGATTTTTGACTAAATCCATCCATACTAATAATTATTATAAATGCTAAAGTGTGTCTGTAACGTCTGTCTGTTACCTCTTCACGCTTAAACCGCTGAACCGATTTAGATGAAATTTGGCATTTGGTTTGAGTCCTGTGAAAGGACATAGGATAGTTTTTATTCTGATATTCCCACGGGATCGACACTTATGCGGGTGAAGCCGCCGGGCGCTGCTAGTTCCAAATAAACTAAAGACACTGAACTGTTTTTTATGAAATTTTAATGACATTGACTATTTCCTGCATGAATAGCTGCATAGGATATTTTAAATCCGACTGCTTCGGTGGTCTAGTGGTCGCAAACGTTACTGCTGTGCAAGAGGTCCTGGGTTAGATTCCCAGGTCGGGCTGTTGGGTTTTACATCAGGAATTTCTCAGTAACAGCCCGGAGTCTGGATTTGTGCCCGGTTGATAGCAATAGGCTCGCCCCCTATTACATGGGACTTAAACATAACTGGTGTAATGTGGTTTGTATACCTCTGCCTAACCCGTCGAGGACAACAGGCGTGATGATATGTTAAGTTTACATTATACTAGCAGTGCCCCGCGGTTTCACCCGATTAAGTGTCGATCCCGTGGGAATATCGGGATACAAAGAATCCTATGTGTTATTCTGATGTATAAGCTATATTACTGTAAATTTTTATCAAAACCCGTTCATTGGCTGCGTGAAAGAGTAACAAACATCCATCCATCCATCCTCACAAACTTTCGCGTTTATAATTTTGGTAGGATTTTAAATCCGGTTACATGAAAAGTTTCAAAAGTCAAAGTCAAATCATTTATTTCAAATAGGCACACTAAAGGCACTTTTGAACGTCAAAAATGATAATAAAACGAGTCGAGAGACCGATTCCTAAAGAAGAGAGTGAAACCACGCGCAATGCCTAGTTTTAAGTAAATAGTTTTGCACTGCACTATGCAGTTATTCAGAGGAATATCTAAATTAAATATATAAATGTTGACAGTTCGGTGGCCAGTCCCGTTCACTTGGTATAATGTAGTCGTTAAAGTGCGAAAATTCAAATTTTCTCAGATACACATTGATTGGCCTGTATATTGGTCAATGTTGGTAGGTTTAAATTGAAATTGTTAACGACTTGTTTTATTTATATCGCGCCCCGCGGTTTCACCTGCATAAGTTTCCCGTGGAAATATCGGGATAAAAACTATCCTATGTCCTTTCCCGGGACTCAAACTATCTCTATACCTAATGTCATCTAAATCGGTTCAGCGGTTTAACCGTGAGGAGGTAACAGACAGACAGACACACTTTCGCATTTATAATAATATATTAGTATTAGTATGGATGGATAAGTATGGATTGCAGTGAAGAATGTTCGTACTTACACAAAAAATCTTGAGAGAAAAATAGCTTGGTATATTCCTCTATAATACTGTATAAAAACTGTTTTCCTATTTCCTTCTCAATGACGCAAAAACGGCTGAACGGATCTGGATACAATTTTTCATACAGGTAGGTTATAACCTGGAATAACACATTGTATACTTTTCATCCCGGTAGTAGGTTCCCGTAGGATAATTTCCGACCTTCACACGGGCGAAGTAGCGGGGATAAGCTAGTATCTAAATAAACATTCGCCAAAAATGCTGAACT
The DNA here is from genome assembly GCA_914767645.1 of Hydraecia micacea. NCBI lineage: Eukaryota > Metazoa > Arthropoda > Insecta > Lepidoptera > Noctuidae > Hydraecia > Hydraecia micacea. Next base: position 1,905,750 of record OU611793.1, on the reverse strand, counting down.
GAGGCCCTTTTGGCATTATAATCTTTGTTTTCTGTTTTTATAGTTTTAAGGTGTATTTATTTTGCTCCAATACGAATAAACGCGTTTTTCTTTCTTTCTTTCAAAAATCTTTTTTTCTAAATTTAATATAATAAAGTGAAAAGATTAAATTTTTTGTATGTTTGTGTGTTACGCTTTTACGCTAAAACAGCTGAACGGATTTGGATGAAAATTGGCACATAGGTAGACCATGACCTGGAGAATTTTTTTCATCCTGGATCGCAGACCAAGTCGCAGGCAACAGCTAGCATTAAATAAATACTAAGCCAGCCAAGTCATCGAATTGAAACAAAAGTACAGTCAGCAACACGACCTACCGGTAAACCCACCGATCACGTGCACACCGCAAAAACAATTACAATGAACTTAACATCAGTAACGTACTAATAAAGTGACGTATTGAATGCGCAGTAAACTCCTGCGCAGGTACGGTTGGCAAAACAATGGGCTTTATCAGGAATAAAGTCACTTACTTTAACGTTGGTTATCAAGATTATAAATTATGTTTGAGTACTAATGTTGTTAGCATGTCGTCTCTTGCAGAACTAAGCCATTTCCCTTATTGTGGTATGGTTTGCAATGTCATCGATAAAAGTGAACTATTGAACCTTTGTCAATAGATAGGTACAAGTTTACAGTTGTCAAGTTGTCAGAAACTATTGCTGTAATGACCATGCTTTGAAGACAGATGAATGATTTATAGTATTTTTAGCACGATACGAGACGATGATGAGATTTGGCTGTCCTATCCTTTGAGATTACAATTTCAGCTTTTATGATTCCTATGGCAAAAAGAGGGATGGCTACCACTTATTCGTTGCCTCAAACTTTGAAATTGTACAGCTATATCATAATTTGATTATAATTAACTAATAACTACACCATTTTAAAACCTTTTCTCTACCATAAATAATTATAAGAAAATGCTTAAATGATTTTGCTAATTTCTATTTTGCTGAATGAGTTATCTATTTTGCTGTCTGTACATTAATGTATTGTTTACTTGGCATTAAGTAGCAAAAGGAAGCGGGAATCGAGACCCAGTATATCGCACAAATATGTATTTACAATACATTGCACATATAACTGTATATTATATACATTCAACCTTAACTCAGTAGTGTAAGCAGGATGCCATGACAATAGAATTGAGTTAGAAAATAAACTTCGAAATAATTGGAAGATTTTCTTTTTAAGAAAAATGTTTGGTGTTCGCCATTTTGAGTGACGCGATGGGTACGGTCGTGTTTTGTTAATTATACAGCTGATATATTCTGTTAGAATCTCACCGAGCGTACACTGAGGTGAAGTGAGCTGTGAGCTGTCAATCGCTAGCATCAAGATGGAATCATAGCTCACATCACCTGTTTTCACAATGAGATTTTTTTTAACAGTACTAAGATGAAATTAAGAATAGAAGAAACTAACCACCGTTCGCGATTTATTTGCCAAACATGTAAACAAATATGAGTATTTGGAAAAATAACTTTAATGCCCACACAATAAAGTTCAGTTTACGCTGCAGCTTCAAACATTTTTATAACTTTTTAAATATCTAGTGCTAGTCACTCTGAAATCAACTTAATGACCACTAAAATAAAGTTGATATTTGTTTAACTTGAAATATCAACAATCGGCAACATACATTTGAATAGAACTTACCAACAGATATATGTATTCATAGGATAATATGAATCATTCAGAAAAATATATCCGAACTTCTTGAATGAATAATTGATGACAATCAGCTGTTACCTTATTGGTCATAAGAAGGGCAAAAAATATTAATGTCAATCTGCCTAGCCTTTTCCCAACTATGTTTGGGTCAGCTTCCAGTCTAACTGGCTGCAACTGAATACCAGTATTTTACATGGAGCGACTGCCTATACATAACATAACATAAAATACATAATCAGCCTATAATGTTCCCACTGCTGGGACACAGGCCTCCTCTCAGTGAGAGGGAGTGGGCCGTAATCCACCATGCGGGCTCAGTGCGGGTTGGTAGATGTCACATGTCTTCGAATTTTTGGTTCTAGGACATGCCGGTTTTCTTACGATGTTTTCCTTCACCGTTTTGAGAGCAGTGGTGATGAAATAATTTACACAAAGTAAAGCGCCTGTCTGGATTCGAACCTACGACCTATATATAACTCGTAAGTCGCGGCCGTTACCACTTAACCACCACTGCTGCCTATACGACCTGCAAAACCCAGTTACTGGGTAACAAAATATTAATGTAACGATCTCCTAATGTACACATTCACACTAAGATTTCACAAAGCCTCAAGCCATCTCAATCATATGAAAATTAAAACATTTAAAGACCAGACAAAGCGGGTTGAAGTGGTAGTGTTAAAAAAATAAAAAAAAACCGAGGCAAAGGTGCGGTAATGACCGGCCAAGTCTATCGATCGCCGCAGAACGCATCGTCACCGTATTTGATGGCCGACGGTACAAAATGGACGATATCAATATACTGCATGAAGGTTTAATGGTGTCTGTAAAAACCTCCTCCTTTTTTGAGGTCGGTTATAAAAGAAAAAAAATACGAAAAATTTTAGAGGAGAATGTAAGTGAAAATGATTTTAACATCCATATTTATAATATTATAAATGCGAAAGTGTTACTGTCCTGTCTGTCTGTCTTTTACATCTTCACGCTTAAACCGCTGAACCGATTTAGATGAAATGTGGTATAGAGATAGTTTGAGTCCCGGGTACTATTTAATCTGTGGTCCCGGGAAAGGACATAGGATAGTTTTTATCCCGATATTCCCACGGGATCGAAACTTATGCGGGTGAAACCGCGGGGCGCTGCTAGTACATACATAAACTCACGGCTTCTTTCCATGGGCATAGGCAGAAACCACAGAACGCCACGTCCTAAGATCCTTACATACTCCTTTAAAAATCTATGTAATTTATAACATTCCATAACCCCCACGCCTGTATACCTCGAAGGGTCAGGCAGAGATGCACCTATAGTACACCAACATTTCGCCAGTCATGTTTAAGTCCCATGTAATAGGGGGCGAGCCTATTGTCATCAACCGGGCACAAAATACATACTGAGAAATTCCGGATGGAAAAACCCTATAACACTTCCCGACCACTGGACCTCATGCTCAGCACTAGCACTTGTGACCACTAGACTATAATAACCCCTTACTAATAAACGTATTATATCAGATGAATAGTTACACACCTATTTCTCTCTTTCAATCGTCAGTAATTTGACGTTCGAAAGAAGAAGACAAAGCGTTGTGTAACTATACAGACGGTATACAACGTTTATTAGTAAAGGAGGTTATGATCTATGCTGGTTGTTTTTGCAGTTTCTAACGTCTCAGTATCAAAAATGCGGAAATTATAAATATGTATTAATGGCGGTTGCATCTAAAATTATAATGTTACTTCATTAGCTACGCCATTACAAAGATAAGTATGTAAATGACAAGATTACATTAAAGATGTTGGAATTATCCTTATAAAATACTTCTCGCTTCTTCATCTTTAGCAAAGATTTAATGTCGGCAGATATCCGTAATGTTTTGAAGACACCTACCATAGATACATCAAAATCTTTGCCCTACTATTTTTGCGGTCGGCTTTCACCCTAATATCTACAAGTATTTTACCCGTATTTATTTCAATTCCCGTAATTAAAAAGTTCAAAATCTAGTCGCAGTCTCATCTCGGCGACAAAGAAATGTCAAAAACTTTTCAAAAATTTAGGGAAATTAGAGGTATTTTTGACAGATCAGATTGTCAACGTACTTAAAGTTACGAGAATTGCCCCTCTGACCTCCACAACCCAGTCACTGGGTAACACCATATCCCTACCATAGATCCATCAATGGCATTTACTATGGCATTTTATATGGAACAAAACGGCCATTTTGTATTTGGAGTTAATGTCAGTACATTTTTATTATAAGCACTATTTTAATTTTTGAACTGCAGGATCAGTCTTCATTATATTAAAACAACATCATTGTATGTAAGTAATTAAATAATACTACGATAAAAATTCCTCATTTATTGGTCGAAAGAATTACATAATATCTACTAAATGATGTACCTATAAGTATATATTTTGATGTCAGAGGTCATTGTACGCTTTAATTATTTATTTAAACAGTGTGATGCTGCTTAAAGATAAATACTTTATGTATTAAAAATGTTCTTACATTTAATGGAGAAATTATATAATTTTGAAAAAAACAATTCCAAACAAAGAAAGTTCGTAAGTTATTATTTCTTAAATCAATATTAAGATAGGCAAAGATACAATATTCATACAGCCAAGCAATATATTTAAAAGTATAATCTGTCATTAAAGAATAGTACACAAAAGAACCACGAGAGCGCCTGTCAATTTTTTTGAAATGCTCTAATCTGCTTAAAAGCACAGGCACGCATTCTAAAAGCACACGGTGTTTAATTGAGGGTCGCCATTGATGTTAGATAGTCATCATGATGACTTAAACATTTTTAATGAATATTCAACGTTTCAAGTCCATCCTTTTTTTGTTTTTTAACTCCTTTGTATGTGCGTTTAATTGTTGCTTTAAGAGGAATGTGGCGTATAGGAAGTATAATGCCCGGTCTTTGCTTTTAACAGATTTTTCTTTTCAAGATTAAAGGAGAATGAAGTTTATTTGACCGTGTAGTGTGTAGGTATAAAAGAGGATTTGTTGCTGAAACTGTAGACTACTACCACATACACACCCAACATTATTTATAAGAAATATTTAGTTGTAAAATAAGCTTATTCTTGTATAATAACAGATAAGTACCATACATCAATTTATTGTACCCTAACTTCTTATTCAGAGAAGGTATCAGTGACCCCTTTTTCTTACTTTTCTCCTTTTTCCAACAGCCTCTTTTTCTAATCACCTCCTTTTCAGTTGTTTGGCTAATCTGACTCCTTTTCATATCATCTCTTTCTCAACAGCATTACTACCGTTTTCTCAATACTCAATACTTTATTGCATTCCATAATGTGTACATAGTTGGTATGTTAAAACATTGAATCAATCCTCTCACTACCCTCACCTTACCAACACAAGCTCCTAACTCCTTTATCAGCAATTATTCTTCAACCTCCTCTATCCATCTTTTTCTCAATACCCCTACTGCCATCTCCTTCTTTATCAACTGCCATTCTTCCAATATCTTCTCTACCTATCTCTCCTTCAATATTGTTCTTCCAAGTTCTTTTATTTCATCAGCCTTACCTTTTCTAGCCTTCTCTACCTTGACATCCTTATTACCAAGTCTTTCAGCTTCTTCTTTTTCAACAGCCTAACTACCATTTCTAACCATATCTTCTTCAACAGTACGACGAGAGCCTCCACGGCGGAGGCTACATGGAGGGCGGCGCGATGTACCATGAACACAGACTGTCTCACCCGCACCTACCGCCGGTCCACTACCCCCCTCCCGCGGCGCCCGCGCACGCCCTGCCAGGAGAGCCACTCGTACACAAGAGGGACAAAGACGCTATTTACGGGTGAGTGGTAACGTGTGATTTTGAGGTATTTTTGTGGTTAAGTCTTCTTTCTTCTCTCTCATAAAACGACGCAAGTCTCCCAGAAGTCTTGCAACCCAGTTTTGCTCCCATAAGTCTTAACTTGTCAAAGTGTGGATGTTTTATAAGAGAGATCAAATTGTAAGCCAACGGATAATGGTTATGCAAGGAAGTTTTTTTTTTAACTGTTTTTTTTTTACATTATACGTGCACTATTCTTCTTCTCCATCAAATATAGCACAAAGCTGTGATCTTACTGACTGACATACAAAATACAACCTAACCACTGAAGATAGAAACACTAATTCTGGAAGTTGAGTTTCAATGAGTGCACTATAAGGAAGAATTTTCAAACACCACCCCTGAATTGGACAAAAAAGGGGTTGAATTTTATGATGCAAATAAAGTTGCCGACAAAAACAATAGTTATGCCAGGATTTTGTGCATATATACAAGTGTTTAAATTGCTCAACCAGCTAAAACTTTAACGAGTTAGATTGCCCTCTAGCTGTTTTACATACTATCTGCTATTAAAATCTACTCTTGCTCCAAAACTGTATAGTTCCAATAATCATAAGTATTGCCAACCCTACCAATGTTTGTTTCCACTTTAAAACAACACCAAACTTGGCCCAATCTTTGGCCAAACTTTGCCTATCAGTCTCCCCTTGAGATGTTAGATAGACTACATAAAGGTGCCACATTTGACGCTTAACCGTCCGTTTGCAGCCATCTTAATGTTATCTGATCAAAAGTTGTCAAGAATAGGTTAGGCGCCATTGGCAGCGAAGTGTGGGGTCCCAGTGTTAGAGGGTGTGATGGTACAGATGATATTCACCAAGATACGCAGCGGTTTTTGCATTATGTGACCTCACCGCACCGTCTTTTTGGCACACATTTTTGAAGGTGCTAAAGTAGAGGATTATATACTCTTCAGTAGATGTGAATGATGATAGAAATATAAATCAGTATAAATGTAGATTGTTGTTATCTGATACAGATAGCTATTTGGTACAGATAAAAGAGAGTTGTAAATGTTTGTAATGCTTGATGATGATTTTGCAGGCTTTAATGAAGAAAGTTTTTTTTTCATATTTAAAAAACTTTGTTATCATAATTTTGGAGGGGTCATTTTGTCTCTGGATTATAATTATCATGCTGATGATTTAGCATACCTACGAGTATTATGTTGACGACTGATTTTTTAAAAATTTAAGTTATTTTTATAATTAGCAGGAGCCATTTTGTCTCTGTATCAAATGATCAATATTCTATACAAGATATTAATTAGTTGAGGCGTGAAAGCGGAAAAAATAAAATCGTTTCCTCACTGAGTAAACAAAGAATAGTAATGTTATTTGTTCAATAAAATAAAGATAAGTCAAAAGTAAGTAATTATCTAGAAAACAATTGTGGAATAAACTACTCGTAGTAATTGTAAGGAGTTATAAAAATGTTAAAGAGGGGGAACCATAATGATGGACATTTTACCTGTTTACAATTTTACATTTATTTTGATGAGCGTAAGGCAATAGTCATAATTCGAATATATACTGAAATTATCATAAAGTTGCATCCATAAACCAATACAAAGAAGCAGAAACTAAAAAAAGCGGCTAAGTGTGAGTCGGACTATCACACGAAGGGTTCTGTACCCTCATCATCATCATCTGCCTAGCCTTTTCCCAACTATGTTGGGGTCGGCTTCCAGTCTAACCGGATGCAGCTGAGTACCAGTATTTTACATGGAGCGGCTGCCTATCTGACCTCCACATACGAAACCCCTTGGTAAGACTTTCGGTGGACGAAGGGTTCCGTACCACATTTAAAAAATCCCCATTTAATTTTTTACTTTTTTATTGATTTCTTATTTGTTGTTATAACGGAAATAGTCGTATACGCTCTGAAAATTTTCAGGTGTTGTGTATCAAGTCCGACGTTTCAAAATATACAGCCCTGTGACAGACGAACGGACAGCGGAGCCTTAAAAATAGGGTCTCGTTGGCACTCTATGGATACGGAACCCTAAAAATAAAAACCTTTTCACAATATTCAAATCGAACAGTAAAGTTATAACTTCACAGAGTAAAAAAAGGCAATTTTATTGTGTGTCTAACTGCAGCAGACCCTAAAGTTTCCTTTTTAATTAATTTCCTGGTAATAATGTTGTGTTCCTACGACGCAAAGGTCAGCACAGACTATCGTATGCGCATGCGCATTGATTGAAGTTTTTTGCACAACAAGCAAACGTTGTAAATTTTATTACAATTATAGTGTAATTTATATGTATTTATTAGTTATTTTACTGGAGCTTTAGGGTTCTTTGGGTTTTAATTGTTTTTTTAGGTACATATTAATTACATACATACCTAATCGCCGTCGAGGTAGACCACGACGAAGATGGTGCGAAGATGTGGTAACATTTGTAGGGCCAACATGCCCAGAGATCGCACAAGACAGGGAGTTTGGAAGAAAAAAGGGGAGGGCAGTGGGATACAATGTAGGCCAACAAAATAAAAACATACCTATATACGCTCTCCATTTTGTTTGCTTTTCGAAGAGGGAAAAATTTGAATAGGTTAGTTCCGAGTAAGCGTGTGACTTTGTCAATAGTTTTGTCGGTAAGACAGCAGGCAAATGCATGTCTATGCAATCATCATCTCCCTAGCCCTATTCAGACTATTTTTGGGGTCGGCTTCCAGTCTAACCGGATGCAGCTGAATACCAGTATTTTATGTGGAGCGACTGGCTATCTGACCTCTACAACCCAGTTACGGGGTAACACGATGCCACTTGGTAAGACTGGTTGTCAGACTTTCGGGCTTCTGATACAATAATAAACCTCAGTCTTAGTATCTAATTCATATGTATGTTGTTAACTCTAGTTAATTATTCACAAAGCCATTATTATGATTAATTTATTTTAAATAGTAAAAAAAAACATCAGTCCGTTATGTTAACAAATATCTTAACAATGAGATTGGATCGTAAACCATTGTGATTGTCTATGATTAACATTATTTAGCTATGGAACAAATTACATGAACTTTTGTAGAATGGGGATCTATTGCAAAATGGTAGACTTTATGAACATGTAATAAATGATTGAGGTCTCCATAAATTGCCAAAAATAAGTTGCAGATTCTCCAAAAAAGGGTCAGATATTTGTTATACTCTAAAATAAAATACTGTAATATTAATTTTAAGGGACATTCAATAAAGTTATTCAGTAAAATTCTGTTCAAATGTTTTTATTCTTTGGCAAACAATATAGTATTACTATAACATGTAGGTACTTTAGCTACGGAACCCCTTTACCACGCACTTGGTAACTTTTTTAAGCTCCCATTGGCTGATGCGTAGAACGGAAACGACGTATGTTCCGTCACACTAGGTTGGATAAGCTATACATCTATAATTTAAAAAATATAACTACAGTAAAATATGTATCTCTTTAGTTAGTTATTACTTCACGAAGTTAAACTGTTTCTTAGGGAATGGTTGTAGGTTTTTATTGAATTTCTTTGGGAACTTAAAATAAATGCAGTTCCTACTTACCTATGTTGTTTTATTTTTTGTTTTAATTGAAATAGTAAAAAAAAATGGAAAATCCAAAGTGCACGACTCATAATGCTCATTTGATCATATAAAAAACCATAGATATATATATATATTATATTAGTTAGTTTTTTATTAATTATAATTTAACTACTTTGAATAGAAGAGCCATTATCAATTGGTTTCCTGCTATGGGTGAAAAAAAAAAAAAAAAATTGACTCAATTAATTGATTTTTTCGCAAGATAAAATGTTTTCAGGTTTCACAATTGATAGTCAGGATGTTTTTTTTTAATATTTTGATGTTTTTTTCGTTTCTACTGCATTAAATCAATTTTTGAAACAGGTACAGAATTAATCTCCATTAAATTATCTATACAATATAAATTAAGTAGGTTCTGTGTACTAGCAGGAGTATAACAATAGAAACAGTTGCTGAAAGGAGGCAAACATTTTTTAAAGCACTCTCTAAAGCTTCGCATACAATCAAGTCAATCAAGTCGTGCATTTTATTGCAAGTCGTGCAATAAAATCATTAGAAATACAGGTGGTCCGTTTGTTTTTATTTTAGCTCCTCTACAAGTCGACTAAGATACGAAGGGATTTTCTAATATTGATGCTTTCTTTAAGATCACTATTATTTCTTAAAAAAAAATTGTTTAATAAAAATAAAAAGTCGTCACACAAAACCAGTATCTCCTGCAACTCTCCAACCATTACTACTGCTAGGTAAAGAGCAAAAAAAAGAATGCTTAATTCTTGAAAAAATCTTGGCAATCCTTCAATGATGGTCAACCCGCACCCAAATTGCGTAACACTGAACACACTATCAATCACAAGCTAAATTATTTTGAAGGATATTGCTAATCCATTGCTTCATATGTTCGAAAAATTTGTCTGCTCAACAACGTAAATAACGCAATGAATGTTGTTGAACTAACAAAATGAAAGCCATTCTTACTTCTTACAATTCCCCGCTTTATCTACTGCTACTCTCTAACCATTACAACTCTCCAAAGAGCAAAAAAACCTACCTCATTCATGAAAAAAATCTTGGCAATCTTTCAATGATGACCAACCCGCTGTCACCGGCACCCCACCCGACACAGTGGCAGAATTACTATAAAGATGATATCGACGTCACGTACACATCTGCATCTGATCTCTGATCAGGCGCGTCAGGTCGCGTCAGCCGCGTGATAGGTCATCCGCTCACAATTGGACCATATCTCTAGATTTTTATTAAGATTTAGCGTTTTTTTTTTGGAGCTGCAATGCTTTATGCTGTTTTAAAAGACTAAAGTGGTTTTAAATTAGGTTTTTGGACTTTACCCGATTACGTTAATGTCATATATCTTATAATTAGATAATTTTCTTAAAATTTGTAATGGGTTCCACGATTTAGTTCTTTATTAGCATCTTTTATGAGGACCCTATAATAATCATCTATCGTAGAACAATGCTCAAGTACTTATCAATTAGATTTGAGCATCAAATAACTTTTATCTGAAGAATAATTAAGACAGTTTGACATATTTTCTATACAAACACTGTCAAACCGCAATATTTATTCCACAGATAAAAGTTATCTGTCTATTGAAAAATCAGCCCTAAGAAGACAAAAAAATAAATGAGATGCCAGTTTTAAATCGAGATTCATGTTCTGGAATATGGACATTTCATTTTGAGATTGCCGTAAAGTTCCGAAACCTTTGCCTTTTTTTACTGGCAAAGGTTTCGGAACTTTACGGCCAGTAATAGTGAAGACTTCTCAACTTTAAAAATAAGCTGCATATAGGACATTTTTTTTTTCAGGCCAACGTAAATATTCATACAGCCACAACATTTCGAAATGAAAAAAATAATAATGCTTAACCGATGTCCCTGTTTCCAGGCACCCACTGTTCCCCCTGCTGGCGCTGATCTTCGAGAAGTGCGAGCTGGCAACGTGTACCCCCCGAGACCCGGGCGTGGCGGGGGGTGACGTATGCTCGTCAGAATCCTTCAATGAAGACATCGCAGTCTTCAGTAAACAGGTAAAATATCAATAAAGAAATATAAGGGTGCACGAACCCAGTAACTGGGTTGTGGTGGTCAGATAGGCAGTCGCTCCATATAAAATACTGGTACTCAGCTGCATCTGGTTAGACTGGAAGCCGACCCCAACATAGTTGGGAAAAGGCTAGACAGATGATGATAATGAAGCCCAAAGAAAAACTTCTAAAATCATAACAATATTTGCCATCGACACGCTAAAAAGAAGTCCAGTATTTCACCAGCTGCTAAGTAATTAGAGCCACAAGATACAAGCGATGCTTAGTTTGTGGCTCACCGAAACCGTCACATTGTATTTTTACTTTTTGATGAATAAACTTATTATTATTATTAATTTTGGATCTTTAACCTTATTTTGCGAAATGCAATGCCAATTTTGCTACCTGAAACAGTAAAATTTTCCCAATCAACGTTGAACCTTATGCTTTAGCGATAAAGTTGAAAATCGATTAAAGAAATTTGACAAATTGTAGTAGCTTGATGTGCTGGCGTCTGTACTTTACACTGTTATTGTAACTTCAGTGAAAGATACCCCTATGAAGAAAACAACCATTGGAATTATAGATAGGTGGTAGGTCCTAGAAACAAACAAAATTTGTATTAATACTACAGAAGTCTGGACTATAAGAGGGTAGAATCGAGTTTCCCTATAATATAAAAACATTCAAAGGAACGAACTAGAATTACTCGGTGAAGGGAACTTGAATAACTGGGCACGACACACCTGCTGCCTTTGCCTAACAAGTAAAAAAAAACATGGCGGGGTTACCAGATTGAAAATTTTGAAATATTATCAATAAAACAAGTTTCTTTTTAGGCTTATTCTTACTACTATAAAAAGAAATGTAATTTACCCTTCCTCCCAATATATAAAAAAACGTAAACAGTAAATTATTCCCTAAACCAGTTCAAAAATAAACGTAAAACACACTGGCAACTTTGCATATTCATTCGAATTTTTAAATGTCGTTCAAGATGGCGCCCAGTAAATCAGTAGCGGCAATTTCTTCTGCATAATGCTTTAATAACTATAAACTTGTAATTAGTAATGGTAAAATCGAGCACGAGTAAATACAAGTTAACGCGATTATCGATTGTTTACGCACTCGCGTCTCGCTATTCGGTTTGTTATCGATACAGCTAAATCGAGTTTGTGAGTAAGTACTTGAATTAATTTTCGATTGATTGTAATCGATTTGATGCGTGTATTTCTTTCAATTTTCATTTACCTCCTGATAAGAAAGGGTTAGCTATGGAAGAATGAGTTTTTTTAAGTTTTCTGAGGATTACGCAATGTTAATAAATAACGTTGAAGAATGTACCTATTTATGAACTTCCTTATAATTTTATGTAGGTACAGTCATTCGATAATGTATTAGAAATACGTAAGTAGACTTTTATCTATTGTTCAACATAGTTTAATTGTTTTAAACATTTTGAATACCTCTGCATGCAGTTGTTCTATAAAAAAGTTCGTTCAAATAATATGGCTCGTAAAACAACCAAAATATTTGTGATCCAAAGCGTCCCCTCTTCATTTCGAACTAGACACTCATGGCCATAAAACTAACAAAGCACCTTGTAATAAGAGCGAGAAAAGCTGATAAAGTAACATTCAAAGACAAGCTTGATTTACGACTCCGTCTGCAGAAACAAAAAAAAAAAGACCGTCCCTTCAACCATAATCCCTTGCCAGTTGAAAAAAAACTTTTTGTTTATTCTCAAATTCTGAACAAACTTCCTGGAAGGACACTTGTTCAAAATGGCAACATTATAAAGAAAGTGTTGCCACATTTATAAAAATGATATTTCATTACGGAACCTATAATAACGTGACAAGGCAGATTGTTTAATACGTATAAATTATTGAACTAAAAAAAGGAAAATGGAGTCATTTTGTAACAATTCGGGGCTTCGTAAAACTGGTAATCTGTACAAACCAACAATCAAATAACGTGTAATTTGTAACAAAATTATGTTACCGCGATATCTTTGTGGGTTTTTCATTTTTTTTTCAACAATAGGCACAATAGCCTGTTGACATGTTGCGGCTGATATGCAATTTAAAAAATAACTTTGATGTCTTCACATTCACGATTCCACCGGATGCGACTTTGTAACGACGTGCAATTTGAATTTCACTTTTAAAATTTGATTGTTATACACACATCAAAAGTGTCTAGGGATCAACATATATTTTTGCAATAACTTTTCTCCTGATTGATATTAATTAAAATTTTCTTTAAGGATTCATCAAATAAAGTGTTTTCGTTTGTCACAGTAACGATAAACCAAGTCACCTTTGCATTAATAAAGAAATTTGCCATTTTCCTAATAAAGGGATTTTTGACATTTGAACCACTAACACAAAAGTTCGAAAAAAAGACTGAAATAACAGTTTTCTTTAAAATTTTATTGGGTAACTTAAACAATTAATAATCCGTGTTTCTACCGCGAACACTAACAACACAAGAACATCGGTTTGGCATACTCAAAATGAGTTCATCCAAATCACGCTGTGGAATGGCAGCCCATGTTCATTGCAACAACAAAAAAAGGTCTTCTTGCGACTGGATACCCTCCATATTCGGCAGAGCTCTTCTCTGTAGCATATCCCATGCATGCTCAATCGGGTTCAAGTCTGGCGACTGAGCAGGCCAGGGCAGGACATTGATGTTAGCTGCGGCGAGAGTCTGTCTTACAACTCTTGCGGTGTGCGGTCGTGCATTATCATGCATTAACTGAAATAAGGGACCGATTTGCACTTGTAGAGGAACGATGACGTCTGATACAATCGTCTCAGCATAAATTTGAGCGTTGAGGTTGCCTCTGATCCAAATCAACTCAGTTCTTCCGCCGATCCAAATACCCGCCCATACCATGATGGTTCCACCACTATAAGGATGGACTTCCTGGCAGGATTTTAATCGCTGTTGGCGTCCAGGGGTTCTCCAGTGTCGTATACGTCTTGTATCCGGTCTCATACCAAAACGAGACTCATCAGAAAAGCACACGAAACGCCATTGTTCTTCTGCCCAATTTCTGTGTTCAAGAGCCCATTGATATCGAATCCTACGATTGTGCATTGCTATAGGTGGTACCCGTAGCGGTCTTCGGGAATGAAGGTTCACTTCATGCAAGCGGTTTCTGACTGTTTGGTCGCTAATTAAGTTCCCTGAAGAGTGATGAAGCCTCACGGCTAACATCATGGCGGTTATTGTTGGAGCTCTTCGAGTTAAGATTTGAATGTATCGGTCTTGTCTCCGTGTGGTGCAGCGATACCGTCCTCCATGGCGCTCAGCCACGGTACCAGTGCTTCGGTAACGTGTCCAAAGTCGACTGATAACACTCTGACTTGTATTCAGAGCTAAAGCCACAGTACGTTGCCGGGAACCAGCTTCTATCATTCCCACGGCTCTGAGCATTTCTTCCCTGCTTAAATGACGTCGCCGCTCCATAATAACGTTGGTTTTAATCAGTAGTAGGGAAACAGTAGCACTAATAATGTCTTCAATGCGTTGTATGTTTTTATAGGGAAAATATTGACAGCTGATTTTCATCTTTTACTCGAATTTGATTCACAGTTCCTGATTCAAATTATGAAATGCACCAAAAAGGATCCATATAAATTTATAAAATCATAAATTTATTACAAAGCCACATCTCAATCTCAAGAAATCCGCATAAAAATGCTTGATCCCTAGACACTTTTGATGTGTGTATTATTCAGCTTATATCCTTGTGAGGGGTTATTTTTGCTTATAGAATGTAGAGGAATATTTTCTGATATCATTTTTAATATCAGTAGTGCATTTTTTGTAAAAAAAAAGGTCTTGAATTCGCTACAGAAAGCGTTGGTACTAAAAATAGCTTTTCTATCAAGCCCGTATCGTATCGTAGAGCTAAGTTAATATATCGATGCTTTATCAGTCAAAGACTTTATTGTATTATAATTATTGAAATTAAATTGTATTTATAAGTGGAAACGGCGGCGACCCGTGGGACCCCGCCGAGATAAATGGTGCACCAGTCACTCAGTGTCATGGAACTGACCAGTGTTTATGTATTTATTGACATAGGTTCCTTACTGATAAGTGATAACATTTACTATTTAATGCTTGGAAGAGCAAAATATTATCGATCTTGGGAGAAACCAAAATTATTTATATGGTTTTAGAAAATTTATAAATTGCTACTATGGTCATTTAAAATATCTTGCACAGTTGCACTTTGATATGTATACATCATGTATACTCGTATTAAAATCTACTTAGATTAAGACATTTCAAGACTGTTTTTTGCCATGACATTTGACAGTTGTATTTTTCCTAAATCCTTTCTCTCTTGATTCAAACTTTCGCAACAAATTCCTTTACAAATTACGAAATCATTATCGTTTGACGCCCTGACAGTAAACATAAAAATATACTATCACATACAGATTAACACTGTAAAATGACACATTTATCAAATGTTTGGACGCGTAACACGTACGAAATCTAATCGGTCGCTTTAATTACTATAATAAAACGTTTATCGGTAGCCGTGGCACGTGAAATCGCAATAGATAGAGATAAAACACGTATCGCCCTCTCTTTCCAACGCTAAATAAGTGACGTCCATAATTCATACCACGAAATAAATCATAAACCGTAAAGTGTTTATTTTCAACGTACTTAATATGTTATAAATTTATTTAAGTGGCGTGCGGTGCGATTGTGGGCCAAATGATTGATATAGTGCCCTCCCCGTGGACGATCGGTTTAGTTGTGATACTGTCATCCCATCGTGGATACTCGCCGTCACTACCGTGCTGATGCAATGACCGAGTACGCTCTGTGCACTCGATACTCGACGACTCGAGTACGGACGAGGAGTTTAGCTCTTTTTGTTGTCATTAATCGTTCCCTGAGTGACAGTGAGTCAATTTTTATAGTTTCAATGGTTCGTTTGTTTCGTTTGTATATCGCTGGATAGAGATGTTTTCTAATGTCTGTCAAGTGTGACGTGTCTATTGGTAGTAAAGAGCCACCCAGCGGATTAATGAGGCAATCGAGACAAGGATTAAGTGTACTCCGCCATTTCTACAGCTCTCAATGACGTCATGTAGGTACTTAAAGTTGTTTCTTTCACCCTCCTACACTACAAGTTTCCTTCAAATTGAAACAAATTACTTCATAAGCTCCTTTTCTCTTGAAGCTAAATCTGGCAGCCTTATAAACCCGAAGCATTCAACAAACAACATTCCATTTACGAGACAGCTTATTAAGTCATCGTGTAATGGAACGTTAAAACAAAAATCACAAACAACGCCTCCGCTAAATAACTGGATAAATCAAGATATTTTTATAGAAACGGAAAGTATAATGAGATGTAATTAAAACTTAATTGCGGGAATTTTAATTGACAATTGTCGGGAGAGGATCTATCTATGTGGGAATCGATTCCGAAATGTTTTTTTGTTCGCGTCACTAATGATGGGGAGGGAACCTGGTATGTCGATATGTTAGTTTTTTCTTTTTTTTTCTTTAAGTTATACATTGTTACGTCATAATACAACGCTTCATTGGTTTGACAGCTAGTGTCTACGTCTGATTAGTTCATTAGTCAATGTTAGATTGGAAATATCTCGAACTGATTCTAGTTGTGATAAAGTAATGCTGTTGGCTGTCAGTTTATGTAAATTACTATCTGTAGTTCTAACTTAATTTTGTAGTTCAGGAATGTTGCTACTTTTTCAAAAATCAATCTATGAAAGCCTAAATTGATCTGATTATTTTACACCAGTTTCTGTCTGCGATTTTTAACGCGTGAAATTTCTTGTCTTGACATAACACACCTATGATACTCGGCAATCCTGTAGCTTCTTATTAGTGAAAGAATTTTTGGATTCAGATCAGAAGTTCTGTAGATTACCCTCTACATACATACTCACAAATTTTACCTGTCTAAACTAATAATACAAAGAGAAAAGATTTGAATTCTTGTATATTTGTTTGTCACGCTAAAACGGCTAGAAAGATTTAGATGAAATTTGGCACATGGGTAGACCGTGACCTGCATTAGGACATAGGGTACTTTTTATCCCGATATTCCCACCCGGTCAAGACTTATACGGGTAAAACCGCGGAGCGTTTGTAATATTCGTATAGATTGTCACCTTTTCCTACTTCTTCATCTGATGATCATTCTTAGGTTCTTACATTTCTTAATCAACTGGTTCCATTCAAATCCGAACCATTACAAGACATATTTTTTTGTCAATTAACCAGTTTTCTTTCACATTTCAATATGTTCATTGTTCTTGCGCGATGTTTGAATGGCGTGCATCGATGTCGTTACATCGATGTTGTTCTCATTACTGCGCTTTTTAGTACAGTTCACAGAAAACTCCACCGTATTGAGTTCATATTAGTTCATTCCGATTTAATTGTATATTTTTATTGGTTATTGTATGCCGTCACGGTGGCTTGGTATTGCGGGATCGGGAGGTACTGAGCTGTACGGAAGTGCTTGAGTATGAGTACCTATGTCGGTTTTCATCTTCGTGTGTGTTTCTATTGGGATTATACGCTTGTTAGTAGCTGTTATGTCTGTATTCAAAAGCGAGAATGTATAGAAAATCATGCTGATTGAATTGAAGTGCATTCTTCTGCTAGATTTCGCATGGTACCATACAAGCTAATCCTTTAAAAGAACATAATCATTTTCATGTTCTGTCATTCAATTATTCATTACGTTAAACTTTCCCCTTACGTCAGTAATGATAAAAATTAATTACAAAATCACAACATCATCAATTTGATTGAGTCTCGCTGATGTATTGGCTATTAGATGATTCTATTACAAAGCCGCTGTTTGGCAGACTGATCACCGTCAATCACTTTCAACTGCCATTTTCTAAGTATTTCTGCCATTATAGCGAGTTTACTGAATATTAATAGACTAGTAATCGATCTTATAATGTTGAATTATAAGAATATACAGTTGTTCTATAACTAGACTTTGTAATTACGAGGCAAGTAGCGCCGCAGGAAAAAATGTAGTATGTGCACAGTGCACACGCACGCGCACTAGATGATCTATCTGCAGATATGAGGTTTAGACAGATTTATGCGTCATTGAATTTTTTCATTGCAATCGACGGTTGCAGATTGCTATGATTAGTTAAAGAAATTTTAGTACGGTATAGTACTTATAGATTTACGATGCAGATATTCTATCAGATGAAAACACAACTTATTAGAAAAGCAGACACGTACGCATTCATGATATATGACTCAATGCAAGGAATGTCGAAAGTTGATGAAAGGTGTCTGACGTTTTATAATTTTACAATCCCAAATTACACGATATTGTGTATTCATTTATAAAAAGGATTAGCACGGAGTCTTGAACATACAAGATCACTTCCCGGCCAACCGACCCGTGAACCGACACTGTCAAGCTGCCACAGATACTGCTCACACGCAGCATTGTGATGCGCAGCGTCAAAAGACAGTACATTGTGTATTTGTTTACATCTGCCCGTGTTCCGTTTAACACTATAATTGACAATTGTCATGGGATTTGGACGCGCAATTTAACCTCTTTGTCGTACTGATCCAATTCAACGTTTCGCGCCGAAATAAAATAAATAATGGAAATGGCGGATCGGTCCGCTCGCGCAGCTGCGCCCGCGCAGCGCACCACGCAGTATTCATTAGCTGCGCGCGCTAGAGTGGAACCGCGATACGATACGTTTTTTGTTATCTCGCTCGCACGCAGCACTTGCATTTTTTTTTCGACAACGCATCGGCGATTTCGTTTTATCGTCCCCATCGAGTGGTTTTTGCCGTTTGGAATTCCTTACGCATCTTGTTTCGGGTTCGTTTGTTGATAAAAATTGTTGGGTTTTAGATACACTCGATCCCGGGCTCGTGGGAAACCTTCGAAGTCCCCAAGATTTCTCAGTTAATTTTCGTACCTCGTTTGTCCTCAGTTGACGAGCCGAAGAAAACAACGGCAATCGCAAATCGTCGATTACAGTCTGTTGTATTTTTTGCGTAATCACCAGCGTGAGCGTAAAGGATATCACCTATTTAATACGCATTACCCGCGACGTTGCTCGCGTAACATTGATGCGACCATTTAATTACGAAGTGGGGTCCACGACACGTACGTAAAGACAAAAAAAAACCTTATGTAACGACCGTTTCTTAAGTCACATGCTAAAATGTGAGTAGCATACTTTTAAAATGTCGATAATAAAATTTACAGCAGCCGCCGCTACAAGGTTACGGCACTCCGACTTTTCTCTTTTATTGTTGTGGCATCTCCGTGAAAGTGGTCATTAATAAAATAAATTAATGTTGTTCTTTGAAAAAATAATTATAAATGCGATTAGATGCGTTTCGCGCTGCATTCACAATTATTGAGGCTAATGAATTCTTGTCATGATAACCAGCGCTGTTACAATATTTATTAGATTCGTAACTATCGCTTGGCACAGCATAATACCTGTTACTGTATTGTTTGTTTCGGTAGTTCAAGTCGACATTGTTTATGCTATCGAAACTGTCCCATAAAACCTCCAATGCAATTTAAGTCCTAGTAACTTTTAGTAGAGTCCAAACTTCATTACCCGCTCTACATTGCAAGAATGTGCAATGTTTTTCAATTTACTAAAGCGACTTATTTCGATCTCGATACAAAACATTCCTCGACTAAATTAAAGGTCAGTCATTCATTTATTCTGATTACAAACATCGATAATCTATGCAATTTTATAAAAGGCTGGTCACCGACAGAACTGAATAAAAGTATGTTATTAAGAGAATTTTCTCTAACCTTTGCTTACTGATTGAGGCCCGGTTGCACCATGCGATAGCGTGCGCCTCTCAATTAGTGCCTGACACGCCGCGTCGACCGACTCGCGTCGAGTTTTTGTCCGTTTAAAGCGGCATTAATATGCCGATGAACTAAACATTATGCTCTTTCATCACTCACTATGACGTCAACTAGGAAACAAAAATAAAAATAAAGAAAATACGACGACGTTCAGAGGTCACTGCGGCCGGACGAGATTTCGGAAAATAGAACACGAATCACGGCCGCAGAAGGGACGCGCTCGAAATTTAAATTCGTCCAAGGGTTCCCGAATTTGAATACGCCAATCGTAACGCGCGCCGACGTGATTGGTCAGTGGCTTTTCGGCAGTCTCAAGGGTGTTTTAATTTTACCTAAACGTTTTATGTACCAAAATAATATTTAGTCAAAAATATACCTATAGAATGTAAGTAGGTACAATCAAATCAAGCGCAAGGACTCTAATAAACTACCAACAAGCCTGACAGTTTTAACCAACTTCTAACAAGGAGAAAGTTATCAAAACAAATCTCCCTAAACTTCTATAACAGTACAAAAACAAAATGTCGCCGTACCCATCCATCTTTAACTCTCCTACAAATCCCTACCAATATATATTATACCACAAAAATGATTAGCGGTCCATTTTCGGTAGAAAGCTGGTCGGTTTGCGGAAAAAAACCGGTGCCGAGTCGTCGAGCCGAGCCGTGCTAGAGGAATGAGCTTTTTGCGCCTCCGTCAGAGCATTCGCGATAAAAATGGATGCTAAATGAGTATTAATTCGCACCGGTTAATAATGACATAAATACTACTAGGTGCAATCTTTTGTGTAAAGGGTGTTCGTCGTGGAAATCTGTGGGAAATTGTGCTTGGTTGTGGAAAAGGTCATAAACGAGAGAATTGTTTGTTTTGGTTTCTATGATAACTTGCTAACTATTTAGTTACAATTCAGCTGATTAGTAATGAAAATCGTAGATTCCAAATGAAATCCTTAATAATTAAAAAATTGGGAGTACTTACTGTTACTATATTTCACTTTTTAATAATATTCACAATGCCTTGAGAATATAATTTATCAAATATGTTTTTCTAAAATTCTATGAAAAAGTCACATAATACTCGTACAAACCCAATTTTCAGCAATTACTTTAAGTGCAACAAATTTCCTGTAACAACAAACACCCTGTAAACCAAGTGGTGTGTAATTACAAAGTCTCAGGCGCATTCTTCGCGACACGTCGGCCGATTTCGTCGGCGACACTCACCGACATTCGCCGACACTGGCCGGACAGTCGCCGAACGTTTTGATTCCATTTTTAAATTTCAAGTACCGTACAAATACTGGTTTGGTAGAAAACGAGCGAATTGTTCAGTGTTCGTGTCGTTAACCCTTCATTCTGTTATGATAAACATTTTGAAGCAATCGAGTGTTCATTATTATTAATTTATACCATCGAGTTATTTTGCGTCGTACTTGTGACCTATTTCTTGGGAGCTGCGTTGTTACTGAGTTCTAGTGTTCTTCTATCGTTCTTGAGATTCTCTGATCTCTGAGAACCTGATTTTTCAGGCACTAATTTCCTGAATAAATAGTATAAGACAAAGGAGCAAAAACTACGTATATTTCATGCAAAACAGAAGCCTACAACTTCTTTCAAAAAAACACTGCCCTACCCAGACAACGTTTCTCTAAAAACCAGCCCGAAAACTTCAAAATTAGCAACACCGAACGAAGATTCGCGACACCATCGATCGTTTTAACCATAACTTTGAAAAATAAAACCGCTCATTATGTATTTGACAGTACAGGAGCCATGACACAGCCAGGATATCCTGACACCTCACCCAATTTAAATTCCTACAAAAAACTGTTCATCTTGCACTGGGCGGTGGGATAGCCAGTTTGATGTGACCCCTTGGTGTAAAGACTTTCCAAGTGCGGGTAGGTCATCGTGTATTTTGGTGTAAATAAGGGTAGTTGGAGGGTAGGTTGGGGAGAAGCGACCAGTCACAAGCAGCTGACGTGGATTAGAGGGAGTTTTTACCTACGTAGGGTAGTCTGTGCCTGTGATGTTGTTGAATTTCGTCATCAGTGAATGGGTTTTATAAATTCATATTGTGTTTGGTTTTGAATTTGTTTGTTCTGGTTGGGTTTTGATTATGGTGGGTGAATTTATTGGTGTTTTTTTTAGACAAGGACGGCGATAGTCTAGAATGGGGAAGTTTGGTAGGAAGTCTTTGCCTAAGAGTGAGAAAAAAAAGTGTTTTATTCTGAAGAATTCAGTGTTTGTTTTGAAGATCTGCATCACCTTCGTCTTCCTTTCTCTTTAAACTATGTATATCAGTAGATAGCCCGTCTTAGGCCTTAAGTTTAGACCTTATCGTTAGTGCAATGACCTCCACTGAAGGTTTATAAAGAACAGAAGATTTAAAGCTCCATCTACAATGAGTCAAATCTTGTCAGACTGGAAGGTGATTTGAATTTGACAGTTCCCTGTACATCATTGGTCTACAGTCGAATCTCGGAAAATTGAAGGTAATCCTATCTATCTACTATTTTAGAAACTTTAATCCTTTACCCTGTAATATTACTTTTTCTTTTTTCTCTGCGTATCAAAGCAAAATTCTTAATACCCAAACTAGATCAATACGTGTAGCAAAAAATATGACAGAACTAGTTCTGTAGTCGATGGTACACCATAGACAAAAGCCACCCCCACCCTCTTTTATTGAAATTAATGTTGCAGCGATGATTAGTCGCTTTTCACCCCATAATATAAACTAAAACGAGGATATAGTTTGCAAAGAAAACTTTGTAAATAGGAAAAAATGGCTTGATCATGTTATATTCAGTGTTATCGGAGTATTTGTAAAAAACATTAAGATTTACGTTATTCATGAAAAATAAACCTACATATTTAATCGTTTTAATAGAAAAAAATATTTTGATACTGATCATTACACTTCCTGCTGATGTATTCTGTAAAAATGTAACGTGAAAACTTAGGTGAAGTGAGCTTGAAGTAAGCTGTCAATAGTGTCAAATTCCTAACGTCAGGTGAAATGACAGGTCACTTCATCTAAGTTTTCACTGTGAGATTTTTTACAGAATGTACTGATTTTAATGGCAGTTTAAGCAGTATCCCTGCCAATTTGGAATGTTTATTTATCTATGTAAATGTCATAATAGATTCTAAACGCATCAGAGTCGATACCCTCACGCTCTGCCATTACAAGATAAACAGTCCTAAATACGCATATGCATGCATTCATGACGGGGGCTTAAAATGATGCTTAATCCTACCATGAATCACAATGTCTTATTACAATAATATTTATAATCTCTTATGTGAACGGGCGAACAGATCTGCCAACACCCACAAAAAAACGGCATCAAAATTATCAAAAATGCACTTTATCTCAATGCAGTTTAAATTACAATTCGTGTGTCTAAATTATAAACAGAGATTAAGGTCTGCATCTGTTTCGTGTAAAAAAATACACATTTTTACAAATCGTGCAAAAAATGTTATTAATATTTTTGTGTGCCTTTTTATCCCTGTCCTCCTCAAATCGTCTTTGTATCTTAAGTTTAGATAAAAACTGTTTTATTTTAATTCTTTAATCTTTATGCATTTCATTGATCTATAGACTCCCATGTCCGACTTTCAGGAAAACAATCAATATTTATGTTATAGCTCTTGAAACCCTTCAACAAACGACTTACTAAGAAAACTCTACTAAAAAATCAATACACAAGTACTTCAAACCAATGGACTAACACAGACTAACTTCGTCCATTCCCAATAAAATAATCATAAAAGGAAATTCCCTTCCCTATTCTTAGGGAAGCATAAAATTCCCGGTACTTCACAACATAATAAGGCATCAGTAAATAACTAACTATTTTCAATCAGCACTTTACGGTTTAACCCTCTGAATATTTCAATTTTCTAGTAGCAACGATCAAGTACTGCACTTATAACCCTGTAATTTCTTAGTCGTCAATTTGCCGCTGAATTTACCCCGCCGCAAATAATACAGTACGTTATTGAACTCGTCATTATTTTTAATCTATTCCAATGTAATTGTTGTCTGTGGTAGCGGAAAATTCTATTTTGACGTTTCGATGGCCATATTGTACGGTTTCGGCGCGAAAATAGGAGCCGTCATTTGTAATTCGTCGTGTAATGTTTTTGTTATTCGAGTTTTTTGAAGTCTTTTTAATCACTTGTTTACGGCGATGTATGGTACCTACCTACTTTAGGTTTTTAAAACACATAATGGCTACGCTTAATGGCGTGCATTTATCATAACATTGCACAACCTGACTTAATCATATGCAGTCGGAAAATATTAAGTACAAAATATTCAAAGAACATTATCTTGGTACTTTTATTTAATTGCCATTCATATAAAACGCACAGCTGGGCGTCATTCCTTGTCTGTCGTTCTGTCCTCTTCATTCATTCGAACCAGTCTCCACCACCATTAACCATCAAACTTTTACATTACCTATATTTTTCGAGTAATTTTTACGACAAGAAAAGCGCATCTAACCCTCTCACTGCGCCTGGTACGCGGAACAAAGAAAACACAAAGGGTTAATACGTCACGCGGCGCGAAACCAACATTATTTGTAGCAGATCAATCAAGATTATGTCCAGTAATGCGTCTAACCCTTCGGTCTGTGAGACCCCGGGGGCCACGTGATTGTTTCATCAATGTGTCGATGATTAGGGGTTAACGCGGTAATGCTCTTGATATTAGTTTCTTCCTTTCTAATTTGTTCAGAGTGAGCGAATAGGGGTTATTGTACGAGTTCTAAAAATTAAATGTATAGATACTATAAGTACTCCTCAGCCTAACCTTCCTGGGAAAATACAGACGTGATCTTATGTTATGTTGTAAAATTACAGTTTGTTTAGTAAAATTCCCGGTTTTACAAACATTCTAAGTTTTATTAGCAAACAAACGTTTAAAGATGTCCTCGCTATGTATATCTGTTATTAGCGTAAACCGCACTGAGTGTTCGTATAATTAACATTTAATAGTAGAAGCATTTATTTAAACATAAAACGTACCTACACGCGCAATAAATTTGTTATTAAACAGATACAATATGTTCAACACAAATGTCCTATAAAATAATAAGAGAACGTTTATAATCGTAAACATATGTTTGTCCGTCGTTAAGAATGAGGAAATGTACAGCAATAAAATAATAATGCTTAAAAAGTATTGTAGAAGATAATTCCGTGCAGTTTGCATCGATTTCCCGTCCCCTTTAAAAAGTTAAACTTGAAAAATTACATTAACAAAAGCCAAACATACAGCGAACCCGCAGATAAGATATTAAGCACTGCACCATTACACTTTAATTTTAGCCTGCTGGGATTTGGGAGGGGTTGATTAAAAAAAGAGGCAAACCAAGGGTGCGTATGCTTACGTATTCATAATGGCGTGCGTACTAAACGCGTTTATTTTAGTACAAACACGCGTACCGATCGCGTTTTAGGGTTGAACTATTATTTCATTTATATTTCGATAGCACAAAGCGTATTGTTTAAAAATATTGCCGTTTTTTCGTATTTATTTGTTTTTCAAAACGGCGTGTGGAGTGCACTTCAACGAAAACCATGTTTCTGGTCTGTTTGTTTGTCTTTGTGTTTGTTTGTGTAACGAGTGAGGTCATGAGAAATCTGAAGGGTTATAAATTCAATGTTTTTTTTTGTACTGTGGTTATTTTAAGCTCGTGAATAATGGCGTTAGTCATACGTAAATAGGAGTGAGTTTGAGTGGCCATCTCGGAAACTGCTGAGCGCGTTTTGATGGGTCAATTGGGATGAGCTTTATTGTGGAGTTTCTTGAAGATGAAAGGGGGACAGCTTAGTGCTAATTAGACAGTTTGTTGAAAAATTGATGTTTTAAAAGAACTTTTATAAAACAATCGAACTTCTTAGCAATTGTTTGACGTTTTTGAGCTTCATCATCTGCCTAGCCCTTTCAAAAATATGTTGGGGTTGGCTTCCAGTCGCAGTGGCAGTAGTCAGAGACTGCCTCCAATTTTTTTTTTTACTTTCTTACGCTGTCCTACTCCTCTAGGCAAAGACCTCCCTCCATCTATTCCCTTATCATTCGCGAGCCAGCGCGTCCTCCTTCCACAAAGACTAGTTTTGACAGAACCTATCCAGCTCGTCCCGCCATCTCCTACGTGGTCTGCCGCGATCCCGCCTCACTGTTTCAGGGCACCAGTTCTGTGCACAGAATAGCACAGTTTTCATATAGTTAGCAAAATTGCGAATTATAAAGAAAAACCTGTACAAAATCCATTTTAAAAATAACTTTAATAATATATTTTATATTAATCCCGCAGTTACTTATTTAACGTCTCTATTAGCCTAGGTCGACTAGCTCGTTAATTCCTGGCTATTGCATTTTAGACCTTATCGTAAAAATCATAAAGTCTGATATAGCTGATGAAGGTTATGACTAGGTACTTGGTAGTTTCTTGCCGACTGCGACATGTAAGAGGTGCAATTTCAATTTGCTTTAGATTTGAAATTGTTGGGTTTTTTGTTAAAGTTTTGTGCAAACGAAATTAATTAAGGAAATACCAAAGTTCCTTATACTGTTTCCTGTAGGTACTTACTTTCTAATAACTAATCAAGAATCAAGAAAAATTTGGAATCAAGATTTATTTTTTACTAGCTGCGCCCCGCGGTTTCACCCGCATAAGTGTCGATTCCGTGGGAATATCGAGATAAAAAGTATCCTATGTGTTAGCCCTGGTTATAAACTATATGTGTGCAAAATTTCATCCAAATCCGTTCAGCCGTTTGTGCGTGAAGAAGTAACAAACAAACACTCACAAACTTTCGCCTTTATAATATTAGTGTGATTTTTAGGTAGTTTTTAAATTAAACAAATAAAGTAATTCAAAGACGATCCAACTACAAACTAGTTTTTTTTATATTTTTATCATGTTTAGACATCGACATCCATCACGCCTGCGGAGTTTTGCTAGTTAATTTAATGTGACCCTGTATATCAACAAAACTAAGAAGATAAACAAAAAATAAAGCGATTAACACAAATTTACGACTAGTGTAATAGTCTGAACGAGTGAGACACCATTTAACCGACTGCCCCGAAGTGGGTAATTATCCGCCACCTTTATTACTTACCCACTAATTCCAAGCCAACCCTCTGATCGCGTTAATGGTCGAAAAACTGACCTTCCGGGTCGAAACGACCCTCTCGGGACCTGTTAAGCAACTAACTCTAGTGTATGATACCTCTGTATGAGAACATGTGATTTGCACAGTGGGCAATATCAACACGAACATAAACAAAATACTACGCAAGTGTACGCAATGGTCATTATAAACTAAATGAACAAGGAATACTACAAACAAAATACTGTCGTCGATTACACACTGTGTCAAATTAATTTTTAAGCAGACAAAAAAATAAATTGCCCAAATTGCCGCAATAAAATTTCACAATGTTTAGTGTAATATCTCAATCGGTTCAAAACAAAACACACAGAGAAAAAATTAAATATCATTTTGAACGCTCAAAAATTATACGTTACTGACAACTGTCAAAACCGGGACACGCCCTCTGACGAACGGTCCGTGAATTAATAAATCAAGCTCCCAGATCCGTAGTGACAAAACTCACATCAGAAATTACAGGTCACAAATCGTCACACACCACGACCATAAATCAACTTGAATTCTTTGTGCGAGAAAAAAAGAAACTAAGCAAATACCCCGGTTCGGCCGCGTCTACCTGCCCCGTATCTTTTGAATACTTTTCTTGTATTAAAATAAAAATTTTGAACGCACGGATTTCGGGACAAAAAACGCACGAAAAACGCTCGACTCGTCGGGTCCTTGTTTCTCTTTGAGCTTTGTCCTTTTCTAATGGGGATGACGCTCCACAGGCAACGAGAAGCGTCATTTAGAAATTTTAGAGCAACAGTTTTTATTTGTGAGCGTGTGTCGCTGTCGTGCGAAATACACAGCGAGTGACCTTTCCACACAGAACTTGTCTGTAAGGCCACTGGCACACAAACTTTTTGACAACACAAAAACAAACCGTAAAACATTTATAAATTCCAGTTAGTTATGAATAATTTCTAGATGATTTACATATATTTTATGGAAAGAAACACTACGCAAACAAAAGGTCGGACCCGCGTCTAAGTTCTTTTAATTCCAACACAGGTCCCGAACAAAAGTTAAACAACCAAACCTCATTTTATAGAGCTACGTTTATGGCCACAATATTCAGTAGGAGCCATTTTGTTAAGAATATTTATGGCATTTTTTGTGCTCGCCAAGGAGAAATGACTGATATTTGACGTTTACAAGTATACCATAAAGACTTGTTCATTACGTCCGTTTATGGGTGGTAGTAAAGCGGAGCAAATAAATATATTCGCACGTCGTTGTGTCAAAACAGGTGATTAAATGCGGAGCGGTCGCGGTCGCCAAAACAATCGCGGCGTGACGCGCGTTGGAGCGGCGGCCGTCCTCTCCGATGCGACGTACGAACAAGACGCGCGGACTATAAATAAAAATTTCGTAACAGGAACGCGTATTAATACACTATAATTTAAAAATTCGAACTACTTCAGTAGCGAGGTCGGCCGAACGACCGTTTTTTAAGTCGAAAAATTCGAAAAAAAAATCACCTGCCGACCGCCGGCCGTACAAGAATGTTATTAAATAGGAGGCGACTTAACTAAATTACAAAACTCGACCTCTGAGCATTATAGAATAACTTAACATTAACGCCAGCGGCGTACGCGCGATTCTATATCGTACGTTCAACTTTGACAAGCGTCAAAATGGCTCGAAACCGCTTGATTTATTAAAAAGCCCATCGAGATCGATCGCCGGGCATCTTAGGTAGCGTCTCGGTGCTTTATTTTATCTTATAAATAGATTTTTTATTACAAATTACAGGGTACCACGTTTGGTAGCGATTTCGGTGCCGCAGTTATTCCGTTACTTATCGCAGTAAGTGGCTGTTGTCGATCAATTTATAATGTGCTTTAATTTGTGTCAAATAGGGTTTAATATTCATTGAGACATGTGGACGTCTCGATTGGGACCTTACGAATTTAATGATGAGTTCCGTAGTTTTTCGAGAGTCCAGGTAGCGGGCAATCGGTGCTTAAAATCAGTGTTACTCGGACACTGCTCGATTCCAGTTTTCAGAGGGAAAAAATGTTAAATCGATTAACTTGAGTGTTGTTCCGAGGTGGTTACATGCACATGCTCATGAGATCTGGTCCTTTTGAGGACAAAAGACTGTACGAAGGCATTTATTCAATTAAACAAACAATACATTTCGACTGGAAGTGCACAAAGGAGGCAACAATGAGCCTCAGGTAAACGCCATGAATAGAGAAAACGACAATCGTCGTATCACAAAGATATTTGGGACGAGTCAAAAGTTATTTTGTTCACGGCCTGTTTATTTTTACGGGACAAACAGATATAAAACGCTTTTGTCCAACATTTTTTGCGAGTTAAATCGATAGAATACAGTTCGATGCATCGATTAAAATAAAAAATATGGATGCAATAACTCGATTCGAAAGGGAATTTTTGCTTCGTATCGACACCTAACAATTCGTGATGTTTTTTGTCCCGATGTCAGTTGTAATGGAGGCATTAAGCGTTCCGATATGAACGAGTAAAACTTTTGTTGCATTCATTATTATATTCACGCTATTTAGTCTCTAAAGATCAGCAGGACTATAGGCAATCTTAAATTAAGTGTTTTCCTCAGACCTCCATTATGTCCTAAAACACTTAATACACAAAGTGCTGGGTCGTTAAACAAAAAATGTCATTGTGGTTCAAGATGATGCAGTCAATCATCATCAAATATACCTTCAAACATTCGGTAGGTATATTGTAAAGGAAAAACCACAGAACATCTATGTACAACATCATAAATACATGCAAATCACTAACGCTCCCATTACCAAACATACCCACTATAGCCTCAGAAACACCCATAAAACTCATTCTATAGCCACCAAAAATTGTTGTTCCGAAGCTTGAGTATCAGCCGATCGTCTTATTAGCATTTAATTTGTGTCCAAAGGGGCTTTGGTCTTGCTTCATGGGTCGCTGCCCCCCTAAATGAGACACTTCCTTGCCCCAGGGCGGGGGAGGGGCTATATTTACGTTTGTTATATTTTTGATCGTACATTCACCATTGGTTGAATTTTGGTAACTTTAGTCTATCATTATTGTGATACGAATCGACACGATTACTTGTATAATGACATGTTTGTGTATTAAAGGCGGGTTTTGCTTGTGTGGGTACTGATGGCCCCTCGGTTCTTGGTTGAAATAATGACTGAGCCAAGATGGTGAAAGAGGGAAGTGTGGATGTTTGAAAGTAATCTGTACCGGTAGACGCAGGACAATGAAATTGGTCTGGTTTAAATCATATTTTCCTTAAAGATAGCGAGCTAGTTGAAGTTAATTTTGGAAAAATATTTATAGAAGGACAGAATATATAGCTAGATGGTACAAATTCAAAGTCAAAGCATTTATTTCAAATAGGCACATAAAAGGCACTTTTGAATGTCAAAAATTACAATAAAATAGAATTGATTCTAATCCCCTTCCAAAAGGTAGTTTACATTCCGCCAAAGAAGACTAAAGGAATGCAGGATAGATTACTGAAAGATGATAAAGCTAGTAAGGGGATGAATGAGAGTTTATAACGATATTTGTAGCGTGGGCAGGAAGGTAATGATGAGATATAACCAAAAACTCCTCAAACTATGACAGAAACTTCATAGATTTAAAGAACCACAACAGAAATATACATTCAAACCAAACAATTATAGTTAATGTACGAAGACCCAGCAATAAAATTATACAGCGTTACTGTACACCCATTAAAATACAAGGTGTGAATATTTCTAAGGTATAAAACGTATGATTCATTCTTAGATCAGTGACCCACGGATTAAGAATCAGCAAACCCACGCCTATTTGAGTATATCTATCACTTTTTTGTGACTTTAAAAGAGGTTAAATTACAATAATATTGTGATCAATGTTGTAGTGTCTGTAGGTATATCAGTATTTGCTCGACACTCCCAAAAATGAAGTTTTGAAGGGTTTTAAACAATAATTATTTATAACGAGCCTATTGTTAAAATTGCATTTTTAATGTGTTTGGTAAGGAGTGAAAAAATGTTAGACACTGTTGAAAAAAATCATTAAAAAAAAACATTTTTGTCCACAACTATTTCCTTTTAACCCACTGTGCAGCACATCCGCAGTTGAACTAGAGGCAAATAACAATTTGTTGTGTCCAATAATGACACCAGGCGGAATGATAACCATTATGTCGTGGGCGGGATCGAAGCCGCTATCCAGTGCACAGCGGTCATTACCGGGCGCTATGATTTGTTGCGTTGTGTAGCTCAAGGTGGGCTGGCATTAGATGTATTAAAAACTTTTTGTGTAGCTCTTGTTTTTTAAACTAAACTGACGGTTTTAGGCCGGTATTAATTTCCTCTTGTGTTTTTCGCTAAAGGAAAGTTGAAGGTTCTTCTTTTGACGTTCTTCGTGACAGCACTTTTTTTTTTCGCCTATCCCACTGCAGGGTAAACGCTTCCCGTTCTCTTTTCCACTCCTCTCTGTCTTGAGCTAGTGTGGACCAATCCTGTCTGTAAGCGTCAAGCTCGTCCACATGTCATCCTAAAAACGCTTATGCCATGCCATGGTGAAGTAAGTAATGGGGCTGACTTCTCAGGGTCCACCAGACCTTCCTTAGCATTGTCACCTGTGAAAGCTTAATATTTATGTACTTGTTTTAACGCAGACATTTTCTTCGTTACATCTTTTACCTACTGTTGTAAAAAATATTATGCAAATTATAATGATCAAATAAACCGTTTGATCGCCGAGAAAGATTTTCGATTAATTAAAATAGAACCTTTTGATCACACAAAAAATCATAATATTTTAACCGATTCCAAAACATATTATTAAGAATGCAACAAAAAATCTAACTCGACAATTAAAAATGGAACTCATATTATAATTATAGAAAAATATATGAAAAAGTTTATATTTAAGAAAAAAAGGCTAATAATTAAAAGCCAATCAAAATTGCATGGATACCGTATCAATCATCTGTGGTCAAGTAAAATGTATAATTTTTATATGACATTTAAGTCCCATATTAATCGATCCCATACATTTTAATAGGCATACCTTCAAGGTACGACCATCTACCAGCGCAAATTCTACCTTAACCCGATTGACATAAAGTCTATTTTGACTTGACGGAAAAGGTAAATGGTTAACTGTCATTTTTATAATTTTTGCAAAACGTCGTATCGATACGCTGTTTGGTATCGAAATTTATGATCTTATAAATACGTTTTACATTTGTTTTCTAGGGTAAGCAGGAGTAATGGTTTAGTATAATAAAGATATGGTAGGGCTAGCTTTTAATTACCTAGCAATCAAGAAAGGTTTTTTAACTAGAAGGTTATTTTAAAGTATCTGTCATATTTAACTTAAATTTTACCTTTAAATAATTTTTTCAATGATGTAAAGTAATATAATACATACCGTATGGGTTGGATCGAGGTGCCGCTAGAAAATGATGTCTAGAATCATTTGGAGGAGGCTTTTTTGCTCAGCAATGGGACAGTGTAGGATAAGTACAAAAAAAAAAAACATTACATTTTTGGCCAATGATTACACAAAATTGACCATTGGGAATCTTTTCCATTTCATGTAAACATTTCACAAAACCTACCTACTGTCATTTATTTCCAAATAACGTCAGTTTGACATACGTAAAGCTATTTAAACATAAAGTGAAAAAAAAAGAAAACGCATTGTTAACACAGATTATTAAAAAAATAAATGTTTATTTATGTTTAAATGTTGACAACAATGGCCACTTGTTTGTAAACTTTTTATATTATAATTAAAGTTAAATTTTTATGTTCTCACACGATGGCATACATTAGCCTAGCCTTTTCCCAACTATAACTGAAAACCTATGGAGTCTTTGTAGTCAATTTTGTTGCGACACTTCTTCCCAGCTAAAGCACTAGGAAGTGGCAAAGGGCGGGCGTCCTGAGGGACCTGTCATAATGTTGGCATCGGCTTCCAGTCTTAGTAGATGCAGTTGACTACCAATATTTTACATGGAGCGACTGCCTATCTGATCTCCACAACTCAGTTAGGTACAGAGTAACACGATTGACGATACCTCTTGGTAAGACAGGTTTTCAGACTTATACCCTCTTACTAATAAACGTTGTATACCCTTTTTTTTCTTTTCGTGTGGAAATCCTCATGGATGTCCACCACCCTGAGGTGGGTAGAGGGGTCTATCAGACTCCTACTAACTAAAACCACACGGTGTCCTGCTGGTACTTTTAGCCAGGGTGCTGGAATGCTTGCGCATTTTGTCACGCTCCCCCGGCCAGGTGTTGTCCCCCACATGAATCCATGCGGACCCCGTCACTCTCAGCGGCCGCAAACGGCCACTATTCCTCTAGAGAGACACAACGCTTTGTCTTCTTCTTTCGAAATCAAATTACTGACGACTGAAGTGTGTAACTATTCATCTGATATAATACGTTTAATGTAAGGGGGTTGGGCTTTTGACTACCCGTAACGACTATCAAAAACCTACATTAAAAATTATTTATTAAAATATGCAATTGCAATTTTTAAATGAATATTTTAAGTTGTAAAGTTTTTTTTTTAATTTATAATCGAGCCGTCAAAAATAAATAAATGCAACACATACAATTAAAAACGAATTAATTGACATGATAATTAACATGAATTTCACTTTATTTATACCCGATGCAAGACGATAATAATAATTATGTTATTATTGAAAGATTTAAAATAAATTTATGTTCCCAAATGATTGGCTATTAAATCCTAAACCAATTTGTCAGATATGTAACTAATTTGCATTAAAGTTAGTATGTTGTATTTTGTCTTCTGGTATTTTATTAAGTTAAATCATTTCTCCGTTTAATAGAAGCTATCGTCAATCAATGATTGCAGTCCACTGCTGGATAAACCTTAATCTAAGCCTAGCTTCTGATTCCAAAGCTCGTCTTCCACACTGTCTGTGCAATATGAAGGTAGGGTCTTCTGACCCTTCCCTTCACACACAGTTGTACCACAGAAAGTTTGGAGTGACGTGTTGCAAAGGAAAAACTAGGGAGGAGATTTTTGCCTACACCATTCATTCCTGAATTGTATAAATTTTAATATTGTCGTGGTCATTTCAATCTTATCTATTTCATTTTACCATCTTTCTGCCCAGTGTTGCAATCGTAAGTCACCAACAACATTCGATATCCGGCTCCAAGATGGAGTTTAAAGGACATCAATTTATTCAATTATATTTTATATTACTTCTAAACTTTAGGACTAACATCGTCGCGTCATTCAGAATCGGCCTTTCTCATTCTCATCATGAATTTTATGTTTCGTCATTAACTCTAGCAATATAATTTTCAATTTTAGAGTCTTTGGGTTCATTAGTGGCGTCATTAAAATCTATAATCGATTGTGTATCTATTGTGTGTATATGTCAATTGGTGCTTGGTATTAATTGGATTTGAAATAAGCATACACTATTATCCGTGTATTGTCTGCCTACACTATTTTGTCGTTAAAGTTTATTTGTTCATAAACACTAAAGGCTGCATTGTCTTAATCTTTTAATATGCACTTCGTCTTGTGTTGTCGAATTAGTGATATAGGTTTTGTGGGATGTCTATGTTTTGTCGTCTTTTCATTGTCATCTTGTTATTGGTTTGTGACCTCTTTTATTATTTCGACTGAGGGTAACCGTTAGCTATTTCATCTTTGTCTTCTTCCAAAACTGTATCATTAGTTTTATCTTTATTTCAATCAGTCAACTCAGTGTCGCAATCCACTGCTGGACATTGGCCTCTTCCAGGCTGCGCTACAATACCCTGTCCTCCGCCTTCCGCATCCAGTATGTACCAGCCACCTTCTTTAGGTCGTCAGTCCCACACTAAGCTTGCCGATAAGCGGTCTCCACTTCAGGAGTCGTCTGCTATCTTTACTTGCACAATTTTTTTTTCTGACATTCCAAAATTCTTCGAAATTAGTAAAATTTAACTTTAAGTGAAGATATTTACTTACTGACCTTAAAACAGAGGTTGAGAAAAAGGCCCTAAAATAAACAAGACAAGAATAATGACAAAACTAATTTTAATCACAGCAAATTAGTATGGTTTTGGAAATGTTATGTCATGTTAGTTTAATTGGTACATATTCATAGTTTAATTATTATTGTTGGCAACTAACATAATAATATATACTGTGTTGCTAGATGTAAAAAATCGGGCCGCTTCGGTGTGCATGATAGTATCGCATATCCGGGCAACACGGGGTTTTAAATGTCGAAAAAAAGCGTTTCTTAAGTATGGGCCACAGATTATGTGGGAGATTGGACAGATTATTTGCCTACAAGCATGGCTGATAAGTGGGCATTCAAAAAAAAGTTTGTGGGAAAAATGGGGGATTAGACAAACTAAAGAGTTTCTTATGCAAATTAATCTAGGAATAAGTAGAATTTGGGTCACGGCCTTAGAATATATGTAGGTATTTAAAGACAATGCAGCATTGTCTTTAAGAGTTAATCACGTAAGTAAGTTTCTGCGAAAAGATTATTAAGACCTTAACATAAAAAGCTGACCATTGATGTATATTTTATCACTTTATTAAAACACTTCCAACTTTATCTACATTGAAAGTTCACGTAATCTTCTACAAACTCTAAACCTATCTAGTTATTATAATTTATAGTCAATAAATTGTCGAGTCTATATTTTTAATCTGTGCGTGCGCGCGCGCAGCCAAGCGAGCGAGCATTTTATTAGCCACGTACAAGCATTACGACCCGACTGCGCCCGCCATTAATCCACTGCCCGACATCCTTACTTTACATTCATAATTATTGTGAAATATATCTAATAAATGCACCTCTCTCTTCCACAGATACGCCAAGAGAAACCTTACTACATCGCGGACCCTGAGGTCGACTCATTAGTAAGTATTGTCCACATTTATGACTCATACAAACCACAAGACAAATAAAACGTTGGATAACTTTAATACCCCATAAAATAGGGAACATTTCAGCTTAATTTACGATTTGATTAGCTAAAGAGCTGTCCAAAATTAAACACAGAGAAACGAGAAATATTTCTCGGAATAACAAAATAGGGAAATAAGTTTGAATAAAAAAAAAAAAGATATTATATTGTCACTCATAAAAAGCTGAATCGCACCGTGTGCCTCCCGCGGCTAGCGTGGACAAAAAGTGAAATAATAAAGTATGGCGGCCACCCACAGCCCGGTTCGACACGGGTACTTAACCGATTTTTAACAAATAAAATCTAAGGCATTACGAATCGCGACGGTCGAAGGCGACGTTCATGTTATTTGACTTTGTTACTGAAAATTCGTTTTATCAACTGTCCCCGTTACGCACGTACCTATCGTTGCTGATAGATTGATTTGTTTGTCCAATGCGCCGTGACTCATAAATTTAGAGAAATTAAAACTCGCTGAGAAGAAACAGTAGCCAACAGTACGTTTAAGGTTATAAACTAAGTTGTCAGTGTAGCGGTGATAAGCGTCATTCATCCACACGGAGGAGTTTTTAACCGGCTTCGAGATAAGAAGGCCAAACACGCTGCGACATCCGGGCGAAAAGCAAACTTTACTCGTCGAATAGGTGAATTATCGTGTAGTGTGTCCTCTTCTGAAGCCGACATGTGCTGCCACTGGCTGACGCATCTGTTCTGTTTGTCTAGTTGCACAGTTTGTTTTTGACGCCATGTCTTTTTAGCGTTATCGTTTTGCTTAGCTGAATGATTTTGTAATAAGAAATAAAGTGATTTGGAGGCAAAAAAGCTTGGTTTTAGGTCGATAACCCAACTATTGAGAGCATCGATTCGAGTTAGTCTGTTTCAAACTAATTTTATTTATTATTTTGAAAATGTCTGCTATGTTTACCGCAAAAAAGCAATGAGGTATAACATATACCTATGCTACACACAGGTCTCAAAAGCTGTTGAGTAGTTACTACATAATTAGTATAAGTACGAACAGCTTAAGTATCTCTTGATATATTTTTTCTACAAAAACTTGCGGTCGGCCCTCTGTGCAGACGTACAAAGCATACTTAACAAAATTATTTCAATATGCTATTATTGACTTTTTGAAATAATTGAAATGGAGTAATTTTTTATAGTGATAATTAAAATGGCCGCTTTGAGGCTTTGAGAACCACATGACACGTTCTGAGTTCATATTATAGTTTTTTGAAAGGTCCTTATAGGGAAAAAGTTAGTCTGTCTGAACTTTTGTTTGTAAGTATAGTTTTGTACCAATTTAATAATTTCTAATTCGAAATAAAATCATAAAAGTTAGAAAACTGAAACCTGAAAGTAATGAGAAAAACACAAATTTTATGAAATTCTCGGAGTTCTATTCTTAAATTAGATTCCAACCCAAAAAACGGGAAAGTGGACCAAAAAAAATCAATCATTAATTTCAGTACCAAAACAAAATTTTTTTTCTGCCAAAAAAAATTATATATACCCATAAAAAACAACACAAACACAGGCAAAACCAAGTCTCGAGCCTATATTCCTTCCACTAAAGACATTCACCCACCGCCTCAGCCTCAGGTGCTTCTCTTTATCACCAACTGTCGTTAATACAATGCCGAGTGCGCTATTGAGCGTAATTGGGACCCTGCAGTCTGTCGCTCGCGTCATGTCGCGAATTTAAAGTGTTTTGCGAAGACGTGCCCAATGTAGGCCAAGGGTAACGAAGTAATGGCTGTTTCTGAGCTTTGTGCTGTGATTTCGGTGGTAAAACAGTTAAGGATTTGTTTATAAGTTGTTTTGAAGACAAAATGAAGACGAAAAAGCTCAAAAACTATTTCGAAGCGAGACTAAACTCATTTGAAACTGAACGCCACCAAAAAACACTGGCAATGTGTAAGATTTGGTAAAAGTTCGAATTTCAAAAAACATACACATGCATTTGAAAAAAAGAACACGTGGGTCGTACGTTTGTTAGTCTAGTGATGTACACACTGTATCGAAACAAAGTACTGTCAACTAAAAACTAAAGTTGACTAAAACCAACAGAGAATCGACTGTTTTATTGACCCATTTGGTTAGAGAGCCGATTGGTTACGACCCGTGGAGGTTGTTTGCCCACGTCACATCTGTGTTTGGTCTGTCACAGCCTTTTGAGGCTTTAAGCTTCCTCAAACATAGTTGAACTGCAGTAGCGTGGGTAAATAGAACCGAATAGTTTGTGTTTTACGAGTCATTAGTAAACGATATCGTGTTAACACTTTATGGAAGGACGTAGTTTTAATCCCTTGAAATTTTATTTTTTATTGAAACGTGGCCTTACACTTTTTATTATTATTGTTTATTAATAATAAAGAAAGAAACGAGGTTAATAGTGTAATTTCTTTTAATTAATTGAGTTGTAATGTATGTTTTTGTCAATAAAAACGATCTATGGTCTTTGAAACCGTGGTGTTATGGCCGTTATTACGTACCTAACAATATATTTAACAATTTGAGCGAATAATATTTAGCAAATAAATATCGACCATGTTTGTATACTTTAGTGTTACTTACTTAAAATTGAGTTTAGTGTTGTGTAACAAATAATTAACACACTTTTATCGACACCACATCCATAATAATTCTCTAATCACATTTATTTTATTTACCTCACTTTCTTTCTACGACACATTCCTTGCCAATGAATTTTAAAACAAAATCAGATCCTTCTTAACCAAAATTCGGTTTCCAAGCAAGGGATTACATTGGGACACTCATAGTCTCCCCTTTCCAAACAAACCCGTCTCGGTGGCAGGAGTGAAACAAGTCAAACACATTTTTATCTGTTAGTGTCGCCTGTGTCAACGAAACGTCTGAACAAACAGTCAGGGGTGGCGCTTTCGACTGTTTAATTGATATTACAGCAACACGAGCGGCACAGATGTTGCTGGTACTTGTCTGTGGGTTCATAGTTTACTGCGTAGTTTTTGGTTTAAGAGGAAAAAGTATAAAGTTGTAGTCAAATTAACAGGCATCATAATGCAATTTTTATATAATAACTCTCATATTAGTCTATTAGTCTCAACTGCTGCTTATGGTTATACATTATTTATTTTATGATAAATCTAATACTAATATCACAAATAAATTGTGTAGAAATTATTAACATTACATAGAGAAACACTTTTCCTGCAATTACCAATTTTCTACACACGATGCTGGTACCGGAAACACCAATTTCATCCATAATAACATAATAATAACCTCCAAATCCAAACTTATTACGTTGCTTAAAACAGAAAACGTACAAAATTTAAATTCGAGACGGTGTAAAATCATCAATCAAAAGCGAAATAAGCCAAGATCGCTTTTAGAATTCAGCTCGCGTCCTCAAGTGGCAATCAGAAACAAATCAAGACGCTATTAAAACGGCATTAACTGCTTTTTTAGATAGATATCGATTTGAAAAAAGTCAACGATTAGATCTTTAAACACTATCAAACAATAGTCGATAGGATCTTAGTACGAAGGCATTTGAATTACGCTGCGTGAACATATTTGTGAATTGTTTGTTATGTTAATTCGAAGCAATATGAAGTCTTCGATGTTTTCAAATTATTAGTGATTATGTAGTTGTGAAATTTGATTAAAATAATGTCTGTGTTGTTGCGAATTTTTTACAAGGCTATTTTTAAACTACAAAAGTTAGAAATTAGATAATTTTAATAATTCAGTTTCGTGAACTTTATTATGCTAATGATCCAAACTTGAAAACTATCGATAACACAGTAAACAAGATGGACATGTCACATCACTACGCACAGCGGGGACTCGCTGTACATTGTCCGTCCATTGTTGCTCAGTTCGCATTGTGATATGGCCGATGGACAGACTATGTGTATCATGTTTCTGACTAAAAGGGCAGGTACATGCCGAAATATTCAACCTAAACTGTATAGCCAAGACATTTGATAAAAGCTATAGTTAGAAATAAATAAAAACATTGAAGATTGCAGCCATTTTGATAGATTACTATACAAATTATCATAAGTCAAAGTCTCAAGGAGCATTTGAATTTCGAAGGACTAAAAGTCATTCTCGAATTGGTGACATCACTAATTAGGACAAAAAAAAACTACAGAAACATGTGACATTCAGTGTTGAGAATACTGTTTTGTAATTATTAATAATATGATAATAATAATAGACACTCCCACGACAGCTCTACAAAATAGAACAAACTCCTCTAATATTAATATTATACCATGTGATTGAGATTATGTTTTTTTTTACAGATGGTGCAAGCGATACAAGTTCTACGGTTTCATCTATTAGAATTAGAAAAAGTAAGTATAATATCTACCTACTATCTTGTTGGAATACATTTGGAATCGAAACTAAGACCGGTTTTGAAAAAAATAACACCTTTCGATTATCTTTAGGCACGATTTTAAATCGAGATATCGTATCGATCTTGGGGCACGCAACGACTGCACGCACTGGCTGTTCGATGTTTAAATTAATCAAATTCACGTTTCGAATAGCTTAAAATGTGTTTGTGATTAAAGTACCTATTCACGCGAGGGATTTATGACGAAAAAACATTGAAGATATTTTAGAAATTATTATAGATACCTAACACATTGTTTGATCAGTTTACTATTTAAAGTCATATTGAAACTACATAAAAATCCTTGACATTTGATAGGTGCCTACACGTCTTCGAGAATAGGCTAAGGGCACAGTTCATAATGCCTTCTTGTTAAATAACGAATTGTTCGCAGACTAAAAATAGAACATTCGGTTTTAAAGGTAGTTCCACACTTAAATTGTAAAGTCGTTATTTAAGATATAAGGCCGTGTCCAGCCCTAATTTGGAGTGAGCAAAACTAAATGTCGCGTAGTGCGCGAGGTGTCGGCGCACGAGTGAATGGGATCGGCGTTCGCATTTCGAATGTTGTTTGTTTTTCCCTTATCTCCCATTTGGGCGCGTTCCGTTCGGACCGGTTCGGCTTCTTGCGTGTGTCGCATCGCCAATTCTCGCCATTATACTCTCCAACGTAACGGTAACGCGACGGGACGCGAGCTTTTTGCTATTCGCAATCAGATCGAACAATTTGCGCTGGGTCGCATTAATTAGGAGCATAAAATTCAAATCTCCGGTACGTTTTTACGACGAGCGGTGTCGCCCGGCGAGGAATTAATTTAGCTTGTCAATATTATGGTCACGTTTACAAGAAACTAGTTTGACTAACGTCTATATCACGACGAACGATCTCGAGAAACGAGATACCTCGAGCGGTCGCTCTCACAGCGGATTCCATAAAATATCGGGCGCCGCGCGTCTAAGCCGCGGTATGTTTGGGGATACGTTCGACCAAACCGTATGCGACGCACTAATACCGGCCGCTGTAACGAGATAACGTGTAATGCGATACCGCTGTACGGAACTCGCTGGCCGGAGGGCGAGATAAAGGCCGTTTTGGAAAAAAATAAAATAAAAAAATAATGCGTTGTTCGAAATTCAAAATAGCGAGGGCCGCGCGGAGATTGAAGAAAATCGTTCAATTCAACGAGACGGATGATCGATTTTTAAATTCGGATCTGCGAGTTTGTTATTTTTTGTGAGAAAACAACTAAAGTTGTTTTTTGAAAGTCACACATTCGATGGTGGGTCATGTAACCAAGAGAATTTAGAGTTTATTTATCTGTTTGTGTTTCTTGTTGGCGGAGGTGAAGAGTTCGCGACACCCGGGGACCAGTTATCATGACTGACCCGATTGCTACCTCGCATAGAAAGTGGGCTTTGGCACCGAAGCAATGAAAGCCGAGAACATAACTTAGCGGAAGTCAGTTAGATGCAGACAGACACGTTTACCTGTCTTTGTGATCTAAAAAGCTATTTTTTCCCTCTGTTCATATCCCATACACGTCGGGTCCTATCTCGTCTACGGTTTTTGTCAGATAAAATTAAAAAAAAAATGCCGTTAGCTCGATCCGTTTCCGCTTCACTACGCACCGTTCACAGGTGATGTGGTTTTTTTGAGCTTTTATTTTATATTAAAAATAAAAAACGTCCAACGGCCCAACTCGCGTACAATGAGTTCTCGTTAAGTGCACTGTTTTTTACTCCCTTTTTACTATAATTGCTCGGTTTTTTACCTCTTTTTTTGGTAAAAAGAACAAGTCTGTAATAAAGATCTTTTGAATGCAGTTGAGAATTTTTTGACAGAACATCTATAGTCGGTAATGAGGTATAATGATATTGCGTTAGACAAAAAGACACTTTCAAAATTCTTGGACGCCATCTCTTTAACGAACTCCCCGAAATTATATTTACATTGAAAATATCGTATAACGTTTTTGATTTATGTTTTTAATATTTTAAATATGGCCGGCGGCGACATCGCTCGATGTTGAGTCCTTTTCGGTCGATCGGCTCTGCGATTGGTCGTCGTTATGAGCGTTTTTTTAGTCGCGCTGTCTGTCTGTGCCCTAATTACGTTATGTGATGTAGCTCGGTAATGTCAGCCTTTTATTAGACTCGTTCTTTTTTCAAATTTTCGAATATCGAAAACGGCCGATTACGGAGTCCGTTCGATGTTCATTCGTCCGAATCCGGATTGTGAACGAGTAATTTTAAAATTGGAACGTTTTATTTTTATTTGTGGTCTTGGTTGTTTTATTTGGAAATTCCTTCGCTCCATAGAGAATCAGCTGTTAGTCATCTCGTAACTAGTTAGGATTAATAGGTATGCTCACCTTATAGGTCTATTATTGGTTATGGTTGGTGACCATTTAGAGAAGACTGTTGCACTGCTTTATAACATAATTGCAGCATTGTGACTCAGGGTCTCCTAGGACATCGGTTCCGTCACTTTATATCAGCCTTCATGAAAATCTGTCATTTTCACCAGTGTGTCAGAAAACGCTGTGGATTTGGATAGCCGACATTTTGTGACCGTTGTTCGCTTTACTATAAAACACAAGCTAAAGCATTTCTTTAAAAAACACTCTATCAAACGTCACTCCACTTCGCAAACAACTGACCACACCAAAACAAAATTAGAACCTTTTCTTTTTAAATTTCGCTTGCGTATCATAAAGTTTTTATCTGTAACGTGCTTAACTGATTTACGAGGGGTCAAGATGTCAGATTTGTTGGTTTACAGGACTCGAACCTGGGTCGTTTTACTGCCGACCCGTTTTTACAACCGTTATACTGTTGGATTACTATATGGTACCGTGGCGACTTGGTGTTGGATTACTGTTAAATCTTCACATGTTTAATTGGTGGATTAATTAGTTGGTTTGATTCCTGTTTGGTGTTAGTTTTGGAAATTAATTTTGGTGAACCAATGAAATTAAGGAGCAGTAGTGGCCCAGAACGAGGTCGTGGATTCGAACCCAAGCAAGCGCTTTACTTTGTGTAAATAATTTCATTACCACTGCTCTCAAAACGGTGAAGGAAAACATCGTGAGGAAACCGGCATGTCCTAGAACCAAAAATTCGAAGACATGTGACGTCTACCAATCCGCATTGGGCCCACGTGGTGGATTACGGCCCACTACCTCTATTATAGAGGAGGCCTGTGTCCCTGCCCTACAGTGCGAACATTATAGGCTGAAACATTAATTTGTCTCTGGTAGACAATGTTTAGCCGTTTTAAAGCCTTGATTGATAGTCTTTTAATAGGGACTTCTCAATTTATGCCTAACACCTATTTGTCCATCATTTCTCCAATCTACGTCAGCCTTCTTCGATGGCACCTTCTCATAAAACTCTCCACAATAAAACTAATAAACACAAATGCTTGTCATTTTCTCAACATTAGCACGTACATACACATGTTCAGTCAAATATATAGGTAATAAAATAGAGGAAAACGCAGTCAAAACTTCTCATAATCAAAAGCAACGTCCAATTACAAGAAGAAGAAAAAAACATAAACAGCAAATAAAAATAGTAACGACATTTTTTCAAGAATAAATTCGATAATGTGACATTTGGAGAGCGATGGCGGCCGCGCATTCAGCCTGTCAAACGCACAGATTAAATAAAAATAAAACCATAGATTATATTAAAATGTTCGTTTTTATATCTGATTGCGCCCACGTGTCTTTGAGCCAAGAAGTGCCTGGTTTTTAGTGTAATGGGATGTTTTTGTAATTTTTGATCGACTTGGCAAATGATAATGGGGCTCAGAAGATATTTAGAGTGTTACGTTGTTCATAAAGTGTTATTGTTGGGATTAACGGTTGTATTGATCGTGTTTTTCTTAGCAACATTTTTATAAACCATGCTGCACGAGTCAATGAATTATTAGGAGTGAAAAAAATATCTCAATGAATACAGCCGTTAGCAGTCAGCCATTATTCTCTTTCTACCATTTCAAACAAATAAGCCCATCCTCCCCAACCGGGCGAGTCGGCTAGCCCACTCGTACGGCCGTGGCCCACATGTGACTC
Source organism: Hydraecia micacea (assembly GCA_914767645.1). Taxonomy (NCBI): domain Eukaryota; kingdom Metazoa; phylum Arthropoda; class Insecta; order Lepidoptera; family Noctuidae; genus Hydraecia; species Hydraecia micacea. The sequence continues at coordinate 1,861,071 of OU611793.1, read as the reverse complement.
CAGCCCACACTTCTGGCAATGGCCGGGACATTTCAACACTTTATATGACACCTGCCTAACAACCTGAGACATTTTGAATAATAAATCATATTGGCTAAGACTGAAAAGGATAAGGCTGGAATAAAAAACTAAAAATACAGGTAAAAATGGCAAACCCACATCCTGAATAATCTAAAGGAATGCCTACTTTATGGGTTCTATCAGAATACCAGTGCTGCGGTATTTATTTTTTAAATATCACAGCATTATGCTGTGATATTTAAAAAATGCCGTTTTGGCCTCGCATTGCGATTTTTTTCTTGTTTATTTTTTGGTTGTTTTTAAATTACTTTTGTTAGTTTTTAAATGCTCCTTTTTCTGTTTGTATTTCCTGTGCGTGTCCCAAATAAAACTTTTTTGTTCTTTCCTTCTACTTTAAAGAAAAAAAAAGGAGTTTATTTTAAAAACAGAACGTTCTTGAAATTTCATATTCAAAATCCCTTCTTATTCCAAATGTCACGAGCCGTTACGTATCACCTTTCGTTCCAAATTTAAAAAGTATCGGTGAGACGCCGTATCTTAATCCCGAGTTCCAAATTTAACATTTCTGGAAAGAGTTTTAGGAACGACAACTTAAGCTTACGTTATGTCAAGACTAATCCAGGATTATTTTATAAAAAACACTGAATTACATGCTCTCATTAGTTCGACAACTCTAAAATGAGCGAACAAAGTTGAAAGACAGCAAAATAAGGCAAAACTCGCATTTTAAATAGTAAAAATATAATTTTGATTCACGATATTGATCAAAATGTAAGAAACTGTGATAAAACTGATACAGCAGATGTTATAACGTAATTTAAAGATGTCCGCCATAGTTCGGCATTGGAATGCATCTCATTAGCAGGGGTCAACGTGTCTCTAACGTTAAACACGTATATCTTTTATAATATAACTCTTGGTAACGGCATATGGTTGATATTGAACTGGGCTGAAGAATCTGGACAAAGAAAACATAATTATATGTACATCTATACTAATAAAAAAGCTGAAGAGTTTTTTTGTTTAAACGAGCTAATCTCTGGAACTAATAATAGTCGGATTTGAAAAATTATTTTTGCATTTGATAGTCCAATTCTTGAGGAAAGCTATAGGCTACTAAACATCACGCTAAGACCCTTAGGAGCCGAGCAAGAACAAAAAAACTCAAAACCCTACATACAAACAAAAATTTTACCTCTTTATAATAGCAATAGACAAAGGTCTATATCTCCGATGAAAACAAAGAATGGTTTTGTTGTTTCATCATTTGTTTCTCTATTACCTTCCCCTGTGCATCCATCATCCACTTCTTTTCCAACATTGGTTTAAATAATCCTTTCCAGATGTTTATTTTTCGTCTTTTTTCCCATTTCTAGTCAGTTGTCAAGTAATTTCGAAAAACCTGTCGATTAGGAAATTAGTATCTTGAAACATAATTAACTGTCAACGGGGAGCACCGTATCCGTTTCCGCTGTAGCGTTCTATTTTCAAATTCTTTGACGTTTCTTACCCTGTTTCGATATAAAAAATGGATATTATGAGTTATGTTGATGTTTATGCAATCAATATTTTACAAATTCTGGTAATTGGTTTTTAGTGTCTTCAATGACTATATCTATGTCTTATGGCAAATACCGTTTTATAATTACCTCGTTTTCTCTTTTTATTGTTTTTAATGGTTGTGAGGAAACCGGCATGTCCTAGAACCAAAAAATTCGAAGATATGTGACATCTACTAACCCGCACTGGACCCGCGTGGCAGATTACGGCCCAGTCCCTCTCACCGAGAAGTCTGTGTCCCAGCAGTGGGAACGTTATAGGTTGATTATGAAATGGTTACTATGATTGTTTTTCATGCAATAAAATTATTATAAATAACATCTAATTCAACTGGATGGACAGCCTTTAATAACATCATCAAAAGAGTTCCAAATTTACGATCCCCCGCATATTCATACATCAGTATAGTGATGACACATTAATTACTCCAAAATTATACAATGATGAATAATTTAATATTATTGTATCATGTGTTCGGTGACAGCCCTAGTATTTACATAGTATAGCGGTCACGCATGCATTCGAAATGGGGTTAGATGTTAGATTTGACTAGAGAGTAGATGACGATATGAAGGAACAGTATTTAATAGTAACCAGTGGCTTTTTAATGGAAACTGCAGGGTACACACATAAAATGGTAATCGATCCCAATGCCTTTCATTTTGACGGTTCAGCTAAGTTCATTGCGTTATTTATGTTGTTGAGCTGACGAATATTTCAAATATATGCAGCAATGGATTAGGAATTTCCCTAAAACCCTCGGATTGTGATTGAAAGTATGTTTTGCAGTTAGGGTGCAGGTCTAACTGAATACCAGAATATTCTTTGCTCAATCTAGAATAGCTACATCGAAGACTAGGCTGTGCTAATAGCACAGCCTAGTAATTTATTTTGTCTATGATGTAAACTCTAACATCAACAAATAGACTAAATAAATGTTCGTTTTCTAAATTCTAATATAATAAGGATTTCAAAAGCCGTCGTACACCTGCCGATATTTTACGACGGACCGTGTAAGCGCTATCTAAAAGTTTCGTTACCCATTTTATAGCTCTATGTTAATTTCTAAGTTAATTATACCCATGAAAATTTATAAGGCTGACGCACAAAATTAATATCTACCCTACAGGGTGCCTTTATAGGCAGAAATGGTAAAACGTCGTGTTTCTTTCCGTTTTTACGATTCATTTTCGAGTTTTTTTTACACGCGTGTGACAGTTGGTCGATTCCAAATGTATTCCTTTTTGTATTGTTGTGTTTTTTTAGCATTTGTATGCTGATATTGGTATAAAAGGTTAGGTTTAGGTGAGCGGAACGAGGGTTTAGTGCCGTGGTAACTAATAAATTAGACTGTAACGGTTGTAGCAATGTTTTGAGCAGTCGATACCAGAGTTGAGACTAGATTAGAGCATGTCATTTTTTTTTTTATAGATTCTTGCTTTTATAACTAAAAGTTTTTTTTTTATATTGACTATATGCAGTTCAAAGTTTAGATAGTCGACAAATTGGGAAAAAGGCAGGAGAATGATTCAGTTCAAAGTTTCAAAAGCATTCATTTAAAGAACTTTTAAGAATTTAGACACAGAAAGCTGCCTTTCACAGGCGTTATATATACAGAAGTAGAGAGACCTATATTCAGCAGTGAACCACCAAGGGCTAGACAAGGACAAGCATTTAGCAACACAAGAAAGCTTAGGTCATTCACAGGGCATATAGAGCAGAGGGCCTATATTCAGCAATGGACCAACAAGGATTTGACAACGACAAACCTTTAGCATCAACAGACCCCCAAGTTTCAACCTCCACATCATCCTCAAGAGCCTCTCCAGCAGCTTCTAACCCTCAGCCTCTCCGCAGGTACATGAGCTGTGTGACAACTTCTGTCACCGCTACATCAGCTGCCTCAAGGGCAAGATGCCTATAGACCTGGTGATCGACGAGCGGGAGTCGGCCCGCCCGCCTGACACCAACGGCGAGCCGCGCTCTGCCCCCGACAGCAGCCACGACGGAGCCTCCACCCCCGATGTCGTGAGTACCCCCTACACCAAGTCCCATCTGATTCAGAGGCGTGATCCCCAGCTTGCACCCAACTCAACCACGAGCTACCTCGTGCACCCCTGCTCTTAGTTTGGCCATTGCAAAAACGAAGTATAAAAAGGGGGTGCTCGCAAAATAGTTTTAAATTCCCGCCTCCCTCGTTGTAATGCTACGCTCGGCGACTCTGTGCTGGAGACCAGTCCTTTCCGCTTCGCGATGGTCCCCACAGCGTCGCCGGGCGCTGCACGCTCCCGGTCGCTCCGACACCCTCAGGCGCCCCCTGACGGTCGAGGAACTGCCGCTAGTTTAAGTTCCTCTAGAACAAATCTTCGTTTTTGCAATTGGCCAACCTCTTAACACTGTACGATTCAATTAAAGTAAATAAAGCAAAGATACAAATGAACGAAAATTTCCAAATTATTTTTCATATCAACGTTACAGTGAAGGGGTGAAATCGGGTGCGATTGAACACTATGAGAAATGATAAAACGCCGTTTTGTATATTTTATTGATGTCGCGGAGTTCCGCACAGCACGTGTTTCGATTTGTTTCTATTTTAGTGTTACGCTGATTGGACATACGCGCCTGTGTCCATGTTACTATTATTTTGCACTGGAATTTATGTATACGATTGAAAAAAACATACGTATAACGTTGATTGTAATATGTGTATACTAATAAATACTTTTAAGTAAATAATACATTCAAGGTATGAGTTGGAGGGCCGTTGTTCTTGTCTTGAGGCAGTTAATACAATGCCATACAATATATTAGCATCGCGTTTCGGAGCTTAGATTTTAAAACGTAATTAGATGTATTAAAAAACCTATTGGAAAACGAAGTATACGTAAAAATACAACTTTAACTTGCCTAAGTGAGATAATAAGGATTAATTAAGAGTTTTAAATTATTGTAATTGATTTAACGGTGGTAGTTGCTAGAGTGTTATTGTTTTTGGCTAGTAAATACAAACATGATACGTAAATAGTTGATATTTTACGTTTACTATGGGATAGCACGATTAACTACAACTTAGTTAGTGAAAAAAAAAGGAAAAAAAATACGTACACAGTATACGCTAGTTGTAAAGAATGTCCGTGTGATTTGCTCTACTCTTGTACATTTTTATTGTAGTTAAGCATCTGCTTTATTACAAATGTACAGATAAGAGTAATTATCATAAACGGATAATATATGTATGTGCGTTAATGAATAGAGAACTAGATGCTTATACAGAATAAATTAAATTTAATCGTGGCGTTCATTGTGTTGCTGATATTAAAAAAGTTAATGTGTACATTTATCCCCATTCTCCTCTCGATTTTAATATAAAGTAAAAATAATAAGAATTAAGTTTCGCTGTATTTTTATACAATGCGTGGAAATTTTGCAGATTTTTTTTTGTTCAATATTTCGGATCTGTGCTTTGGTTTTTGAGTCTAAGGTGACAGTTTCGTCGCCATAGACAATTGTTTAATATTTTAAGGAATATTTTGGGCGTTGAGACTGAATTGTTTTGTTTGTGTTATATAATTATTATTTTCCACAATTGTTAACATTGGAAGCCATACTTAACTTATGTAAGAGCGCGGGTTCGCCCGCACATGTTAACTTGGGGACGATTAATTCTATCTAAAACAATTATTAGTTATTTTTTTGTCTGTATATGAGTTCTTTTTAACATATAAATTTTTCTGTAGTTGTTTGTCTAAGTTAGGTTTTTAGAATATGATGCGATAGTATTCCGTGCTTCGGGAGCTATATTTTTTTCTTAAAAATCTAACTCTTAATGTATTATAATGCTAATTGGTGTACGTACATCTTGTATGTCAACGTGATTATAATTTTATAGTTTTATTTTCTGAACGGATTAAACAATAAAATGTTCTGTTTGAAATTAATGCGAGTTTATTTTCAAAGATACCATTACGATAGACATATTCGGATGAACGAGAAAAAAGAAGAAATGTTTCCTCAAATTTTTCTTTTAATTTTTTTGAAAACGAAAAATTTGAGGAAAAATTTAGGCTTCGTTTTCTTAGTTTAGGTACTCAATATATTTAAGGCTGCAAGTCTGAAAAGCAATTAACAAGCCAGTACAACTAAATAGGGCACTGTAGGTACTACATTACATAGTGCTTTCAAAGCTTACAATGGGTACTGAAAAAGGCTCTGGAAGGTAGCTTCAGCATTGGGCTAAGAATGGTAATATGATCCCCGATCACTGTGATAATGCTCCATTCGCGAGCATAAAACAGTTGTAGGTACTTACATGTTATACTAAATTATTAGAAATCAGAAATCATAAAAATGAAGTACCTACCCACACCTACAACAAGATTACCACAATAATAGATAAATTAATTTAAAAAAAACTAAGTATTAAAGTACAGATTCAGCTAACTACGAAAAGCATATAAAAGAACGCACTTTTCAACACCCACAAAGAAGAAACCAGTAAAAATAAAATAAAAACAGTAAAAATCATCACCTACCCTCAAAATCTCTAAAAAAATATTCTCAGTGAAATTTTCCCGCCAACAATACCGCAGTTTTATCATGTACCGTATTTCTTTAAGCAGTTGCGATCCCCCGGCGCGTGGGAAAAGCCGGAAAATTGTTTCTTTACGACACGCCAGCCTCTAATCTCAAGGAGGGGAAGGCAGCCATTAAAATATACCCAAAGTATTGACAATCTGATGTTTTATTATTTTCTTCTTTTGAGGCTTTTGACAAGTGGGGTGTTAAGGAAAATCTTGGCGAGAAAGATAATTTGTGTGTTATGGTAAAAGGTGTTTTAAATAAAGTAATTTCATGTTAGTATACCTAATAACAGAATTGAATGGGGCTTTATTTTAAAGGTCAAAATTAAGTATGTAGTAAGAAATAGCGCCTAATAATAGTACAAAGAAACTAAATGCGGTAGAGTTTAAAGTACTTAGCACAGAAAAATCTGAAATACACGGAGCTAATTTGGGTGTTATTTTTAAGGTGTTCTAAAATTAACTATATCTACGAATCAAGGTGAAAGAGTGCATTCGTTCAAATGAAATGCGTTCTATGGTATAACAATGAGTAGTAGGAAAAAGAAACTGAAGATATTATTTAATTAAGAGAGCCAGTTTCCAAAGCAGTTAACATAAACAGAGAGAAAACACACATACACGGAGCTGACGGCCAACCTCTGAAAGGAGAGACACATGAAAATGAAGAAGAAGAGAAAAGCAATACGTATCAACATGAATCTTAATGTTAACACCCAATGATTGCAGTTCAGTAACTAACTACTACAATTTCAGAAGATCCTTCCAATCACGTACTAGATCCTCCTACTGAGGCACAACCCTAAAGTAAAACTGTCAAGCATAACAACACAAGAAGAAAAAGTCAAAAACAATGTATCACGTATCAACAGTCTTAAAGTTAATATCCAATGATTGCAGTTCAGTAAGTAACTACAAACATTTTAGAAGATCCTTCCGACCATGTACTTGATCCTCCTACCAAAGCACATCGCTAAAGTACAGCTGTCAAGTACAACAACACTTCAAAAAGTAAAACACCTAATTCACAACCAAATCAACAAACACGTACCAACTTGAACCCATAACAATCCAAGATCACAGCAGCCAATCACAATTACAACCAACAAAATTAGTACAACTTATTATTCATGGCGGTATCCAGAAATAACAATAATTCGACACAGCGCAATATGGGGACCTCCCATGAATTATGTATGGGAGCAACAGCAGATATAATAAAATAGGGGGCTTGGGACAGTTGGGGACAAAGCAGGGATTTGGACTGGAGACGATTCGTCACGCGTCCGTCACGGATTCCTATCACTTGCTATATGGTTTTTTTTTTTGGAGAAGAATTTTTGGAGTTCCGGATTGAGTTATTATGACATAAAGACGGTGTTATAGACTTCTTCCAGTAAAGCTTTTAAGGCTAAAATAATTTGACTCTCTGCAATAAAGATAATTTTTGGACAGAGCCTAGACAAATGATTGAGCAATTGTATAGTAGGGTCCATTATATCAGTTTAAACTGCTGTTCGTACATCTTATAGTTAACTTGCCTACATTAAGTTGCGTTGATACTGCATCTGTATATAACAAGATGGTTAAACAGAGATGATGGCATCATTATATTTTTACCAACGATATGATCCATGATTCCTCATAGACATACAATATACTTGACAAAAGAGTCTTCAACTGATATATCTGAAGTCTAGACATTGTCTTTACCACCTTCATCCCGGATATCTCTGTTCATGTTTTTACATAATATGTCATTTGCTTTTTGACATTACTGCCATTAAACGGAAGAGTCTTTACCACCGATCACTGTCGTCTAGACTCGACAATAATTGTCTTTACCATCTGCATCCGGGACATCTATGTTCATGTTCTTTCATAATATGTCATTTTGTTGTTGGACATAACTGTCATAAAAAACAGAGTTTTTACTACTGACCCCTGTCGTCTTGACAATTGTCTTTGCTAATTTCATCCCGGACATCTTCTTCGTGTCGCTGACATAAATACGTTTGTTTTAGTCATGAATATACGACATAACATATGTCATTAGACAAAAGAGTATTTAGTACTGATCCCTGTCGTCTGAACAATTGTCTAAGCCACCTTCTCGGACATTAAATTTAAAGATATTCCAACAAACACCAATAAAATGGGATCTATTAATAATTAATACCAGCGTGCAGCGCCCCGTTTGTGATGCACATCGCTTGCGCAAGCGCATACTCATTAGTCTGACTGCTTTACAACATTATATATCAGCATCACTTTGCATGACATGGATCCGGCGTAAATAAAGCCAGGCTTTTAATTAATGGAGACAGTTTTGGTTGGTGGAATCATTGGGATTTATTTTGTGTGTGTGTCTTGGGTGGGCAGGGAAATTAGAGGGTTTGGAATTTCGGTGTTAGAAACTGTTAAAGATTGATCTGTTAGGGAAGCTCTTTTTGGTAATTTAGTGGCTTTTGTAATGGAATAATCAAGAGGAACAAAATAGACGTCCAGTTGACACCAAGCAAAGATGGTTTGGAAATAGAACTCTTTTTGGCAAGGCGACTATCATTATTAATATCGAGGATCCTGACATTGAGCCCAGCATTATTTTAGTGCTGAAATGATCCTGAATTCGAGCCCAATCACCCGCGAACCGGGTTAAGTAATTGACACTAAAATGCATCCCGACCAGACTGACCTATAACTCGGATTTAAAGACTAAGCTGTCGATTTTGGCGCCAAAACAGCAAAAAGACGCCGCCTGCCGGTCGTAAACCGTCGCTTTCAAATCTGGAACGCGCTTTTATTGGCCAAGAGCTGACCAATCGCGTCGCGCGAGCAAATTTTACGGCCACCCATTGGTCGTCCGGCATTTTCTTATTTACGACTATCCTAAGGATCGCTCGCAAAATTTCTATTAATAAATTAGTCGTAAACTGTTTGAAATTTATTATCATTGCGTTTCAGCGTAATTATTTCCTTTATAAGAATAACATTATTCCTTGTTAGCAAGGAGAGAAGTAGTTTTTTTATTCGAATTTTCGTTTTAAAGCCTGTCTGTTTCAATTAAATTTGGATACTGCGTTTGAACTGAGAGGTGATGAATTGTGTTTAATTTCCTTCAGAATGTTTGGGAGCCATTTTTGGGACACGAAAATTGTCGTTAATGTTCTTTACAAACTCATTCAGGACTGCTGCGTTGATGTCAACAAGCTTTTGAAATACATTGAAACAGGTTGGATTCAAAAGTATCCTAAACTGCATTCATAAATTCGGATTCCCTCTCATAACATGTTTTACCTACAGCTCAAAGAACTGGTATACCTCTTTTAACTTGGTCATACGTTTCCTTTCATTTAGGTAGATTTAATTGAGCCATTTTTGGGACTCCAAAATTGTCATTAATATCCATTACAAACTCATTTAGAAGAGATGCATTCATATCAACAAGCTTTCAAAATATACAAAACTTCAGAAGTTTCCTAAACTGCATTCATAAATTAGGATTCTTTCTCATAACTTGATTTACCATTACAATCAGCTTAAAGAACTGTTATTCCTCTTTTAACTTGGTCATCATCATAATCTATATCTATTTTTAACTGGTACTCGTATTAAGTATCCTTACCTATAAGTACCTTTGTATGTTCTTCTAACTTAAATTCTATTTCATCTTCATCTACCATCACTGCCCCTATAACATTCTCTCTTAACTCCCAAATTTTTTCGCCAATTCGTTCCATATGCTCAATTATTTCAATATAATCAAAATATAGATTACAAAGGGGATCGTTTTAGGTATTTTTTCGCAATAATAAGCATTCCTGCTGTGCTTTGATGTGCTTCGGTACATTTGATGACCACGGGGCGCCGACGTCTTCATCTGTAGATGAGTAATGTTCCGAAGGTAGATGGAACTGTTTTGTTACATGTGATTTTGGATGGAGATAGGATTGTGGATGGATTTAAGATGTTTTTGTTTATAATAGGGTTGGTATACTTGGATGACTTTAGAATTGACTTACAGGTGAACCATAGTGGAAAAGATTTTGCTAATGGGAAGTTTCAAGATGATGTTAACTATAGCAAAATGGAGTAGGTTCTTGCGAAGAATGCTTTTCACTTCTAATCAAAATCAAAAGTCGTTTATTCAATTTTCGAACGTCAAAATTACACAACACAATCCTCAAAACGCCCGCCCTTCACCACTTCCTAGTGCTTTCGCTGGAAAGAAGTGGCGCAACAAACTCTCCAGCAGTACAGCTGTCTGTTCAGTTAAAAAGTAAATTGTTTTATTACAAACTCTATGCATTAAAGTTTACAAAAAAACTCATAGAAATATAGACACCATTACTAAGTACTGTTATTTCTTTCTTTTTCCATGAATAAATTATTTTCTTTTCTGTACTTCAGCTACCTAAATTTTATTAAAAATAAATAGGTACTTACAGATGTTTCACAACAAAAGAAACCTTCCATTAAGGTCAAACATAAATATCCATAAATTCGCTCACAACCATCTTAATATGTATGTACTCGGTGAAGCACACTCGTTGCATGTAGGACTCATCAATTTGCGCCAAAAAGGTCGCGATGATGTCACTGCGCAGCTCTGCCCACGCTCCCCCTACAGGGCAGAGCTGCTGTTACAGCCTTACAATGCACATTATATTATTTTATGGCATTCCGTAAAATATTGGCCAAATACAAAAATATAAATTACTGAACGGAAATAAATATTGTGACACGTTTTGGCGTAGGTGGTTATGATAAGCAGTAATAAAGAAGTTAATAAACGGTTACCCATTTTGATATTTTCAGCCCCGTTAAACAACTTCCGATCCATTTGTATCTTACCTGAGTTTATAGAATCATCTTCATCATTCTCCTGCCCTTATCCCAATTTATTTGGGGTCGGCGCCACATGTCTTTTTCTTCCATACTTCTCTATTAGTCGTCATCTCGAAAGTCACTCCCTTTCTTACCATATCATCATTCACACAGTCCATCTATCGGTTCTTTGGTCTTCCCCTACTGTTAAAGCCATCGACATTCATACTAAGCTTATAGAATCTATTTGGAAAAAATCTAAAATTCCTTCACTCGCTGGATTTAGAAATTTGCAGAAGAGTTCTTTCCCAATGAAGAAGATCAACAAGAAAGGAACTCGTAATGGGGTTTTACTAAGGGATGAAAGTTTGTCATTTTTGTCGATGGGAAATCCCGAATCGAACTACGAGTAGTTGTACTAGACAGGGTGGTAGGGACATCGACGTGTATCCTGTTACCATGGGTTCAGTACATGATTCTGCACCCCTCTGCGTTGATCTAGAATCATATGCTGAATTTATGGTGACAGTTTACGCGTTGATGTTCCATTAAGACACCACCTCATTAAGAAAATATCTGAAATCTATCTAAAAGAAACTCTTTTGAGTGCGTCTTATGTTTAAAAAGTTTATAACGCACTAGCTGCGGCCCGCGGTTTCACTTTTATACCCCCTGGTAATATCGGGACAAAAAGTACCCTATGTCCTAATCCAGGTCATAAATTAATAGTCCATACTACCGGTGGTTAGGGCTCCAGAGATAACCTCCTTGGCCCAACCGCCTAACGAGAGCCTAGAGAGATGTTGATCGAGGCTATAATATTAATTATTATAGTTTAAATGAAACAATAAATATTATCCGCTCTTGTTAACACAAAACTCCTGTTGAACATGTCACTTACAGAAAAACCGCGAGCAACACAGCGTAAAACTCGAGTGCACCGATAACTAAACATAAGGAACGCGCCGGAAATTGTACCTAAACATCCCCTGGACGCCCCCTACCCTGGCCATCACGCCGTGACAACAGGGAGCAAGCAGGGAACCCCGCTGCGCTATTTGTTGCAAACCGCTTGGATTTCCGCCCCCAATCTTAGGGGACTTGAGGGTTCTTGGCAACGTATGTAGAGAGAAAAAGGAAAATTATATATGTGTCTGTAGAAGTATGTTAGTTTGTTATTTGAACATGAAATGTCCTGTAGACTGATTGGCTGAAAGACAAAGTATAGCTTAATAGCTTAAGCTACTGAAGATGGAAGCACAAGAGTTTGTTTTTCTTTCGAACGATGTCATTGGCACCATGACCAGTAAGACAGTATACATGTTACACATATGCCCGATCCTCATCATCCGCCTAAGCTTTTGCCAGCTACGTTGGAGTCGGCTTCCAGTCTAATTGGATGCAGCTAAATAACAGTACTTTACATGGAACAATTGCCTATCTAGCCTCTACCACCCAGTTACTGGGTAACACGATTGCCTTGGCAAGACAGGTTTTCTTCTGACTACCCGTAAAGACTGTCAAAGATCTACAAATGACAGTCGGGACCAACGGCTTAGTGTGGTTGCACAACAGTATGCAAGTTACAGATATATGCAATTGGGACTTTTAGTTAAAGATAAACAGACTTCAGGTAGCAGAAAAAAACCAAAAGCTAAATTTTATTTTACTGATCTGGAAATCGAACCCAAGACCTCTCACCTCCTATATTTTCCACTAGTACTTACCATTGAGAAACCACTTCATCAATTTCTTACAAGAGATCTAATCAGTCGATAATATTAATAGGCTACATAAAAATGTAGCCGTTAATAAGACTGACAGATTAATCTAGGGTATCTAAATTTTCTAGGAATTTGTCTGATATATAGTATTGCCTTGTTTTTGTTGTTCTGAAGAAGAATTATGAAAGTTTTTCATAAATATTTTTTCAATCTTTATTTTCCACAATTTTTTCGTATCCTCTACCAGGATTTTCTCTTGATGCATCTTGAGAGCTCGGAAACCTAGGCCCCGAAGAAGTAGCTAAACGCTTTACAAATATTTTGTCCTATACGGGAATCGAATCCGCAATATTGGAGCCAATACCTCATCCACTGCACCAACCGTCCCGATTGATGTCGATTTGCGTCAACATAAAAATCGAAATTACTTTTCGGAAGATTGACTTTTTCAACCAAAAATTACGATTTATAACTTCATAGATTAAAAAAATTACACAGATGTGTTATTGATTACGTTTTAAAGAAATGTGTGAGAATATTACGGGAATGTAGAAATCAATTTTGTTTTGGACTCAATATAACCACCGTTAGCGTTGCTTGTCTTGATTCTCATAGAAATTAATGTTTATGAATAAAACTGTGATTTGTCTGTCTGTTTGTTAATGCGACATTTAGGTATTGGGTTGAATAATTTGATGGTCTGTGTATTGAGAATGATTTGGGAGATGGCAAATGTCTTGATGCAATTTTATAAGATTATTACTTTGAGCTAGTAGAATTAGGAAATTTTTGTAGCCCAAGAAAGGAAACAAAGTTTGAGGATGTTGGTCTCTCTTTGAAGAAACTGTATAATTTCTTGGTGTCAATCATTTTGTTGTTGTTGTCTTTCATTTCAATAATTTTGCCATAAAATAACAAAGTAAAGATGATGTCTCAGAGATCCTAGTTGATGTTAATGAAAGAAATCAAAATGTAGGTTCTACATTTTTTACGTTAATTATTCAAGGTGCACGAGTGAATCCGCGAACATTAGCTAGTATCTCACAAAAAAACCAGAACCATAAAAGCCGACACAGTAACACCAGAAGTGGAAATAGCATTCGTGTAATCAAAAATTTTGAAATTTAAAAGTTCAATTATAGAACGCCGATCGGCTTCCGAACACATCCGAGCACATTTCCTAATTAGCGATTGGTCACGCGCTCGGCGGCCGCTCTTCGGGCCCGTTCGGCATCGAATCGGGCAATTTGAATTTGGAACGGTTGCATACAATGTGATATACTAAAAAACTGTTGTAAACGTGGACAACTGAATTAGTTTTCATTAAAATGTATCGTTAGGGTTAATTGTGAATGATCGTTGCGTTATTAAATGGCGGCTGGTTTAGGTTGATGACCGATTACGAAGGTAGTTGAAACCCTATTTAATTAAAAGCTGAGAAACACTTTCTCTGATCCATCGGCTTTCATTCTTGTTATTATCGTGAGCAGAAATCAATTTCTTACTAACTACTCCAAGACATAACTTTACACATACAATCCTAATATGTATACCTGATGAAGAAATGAATCCAGTCAAAAACCCTAGCTATCATATCCTTCGACAATTTAAAACAAACACTCTAAGAAAAGCTCCACAAAAAGATATTATATTATATTATATTATATTATACATCAAAGTCTCTATCAATGATAATGAGCAAAAAAAATTAACAAAGTCAATCAAGATGTTGGGAAAGGAATTCTAAATCAAACGCTGTCCTGCACTTAAATGGTCAACATCACTAAATAGAGTGATGTCGTCATATCAATTAAAATAATTATACCCCCTTAATAAGTGTCAATTCTTAACGAATGCGCGTACGTACGATTTTTATTCACACGTTTCTTAGTGCGGTATTGAATTTGTTAACACATCACACAAAAACAAACCTTAAGCACCTTACACAAGTCAGATAATCAAAGAAACACTTGAAAATTTTACGACTATTTTTATTGACGGTTAGTCTCGACACTCATATGTAGCGATTTTAAATGAAGAACATCACACGAGTGGGATGTGTCAATCAGAATTGAACCTTATAAAAAGTTAAATAAGGTCTTATTTAAATTCTGAATGCGAATACGTTCGGGGGCGCAGAGGCAGTTAATACGAGGCAAGTCGAAGATGAACGAAGTGGAAGCCATCAAATTTTAATTGTCCGTTAAAATAATAATCAATGAGGCGACTACCACTCGCAAATAGAAACTAATAATGCGAACATATCCGAATATTCTAACGGGGTTGGTTCTACTGCAACATTGTGAGGAATTTATGGAATTTCCGACTATCGTTCGTCAGAAGACAAAGATTTCGAAACAGCTGAGACTTTAGCAGGATATCTAACTGGTCTGACAGCTTTGCATGAAATGCATCACCATAATGTCGTCAATATATGTGACGGTGAACGGTCAAACAGGGGTAAATAATTAACTGTTTCACATAGAGTTATATGAATTAGTTGATCAAGTTTTGTGCGGTATTCTATTCTGTGCCCCTTAATGATTGAGTCGCAATAACACCACCGAGATTGTCGCATTAATAACCGTTTGCTGAAACCCCCGTCCTTAATCTAAGTCTAAATCTAGTGCCATCTTTTTAAACTCCTTAGACGTCATCATCTGCCTAGTCTTTTCCCAACTGTTGGGGTCGGCTTCCAGTCTAACCGGATGCATCGAATACCAGTATTTTACATGGAGCAAACGGCCTACCTGACCTCCACAAACCAGTTAATGGGTAATACGATGATACCCTTGGTAAGACTGGTTGTCAGCCTTTCTGGCTTCTGTCTACCTGTAACGACTGTAAAAGATCTAGGAGCTGGGTCATCGGCTTAACGTGCATTCCGAGGCACGGAGGAGTCTCGGTATGTAAATATGGTCACCCATCCACAGACCAACCGTGGCAAGCGTAGCTTAACCTGATCGACTCCCTAAACTCCTTAAACGTAAGTGGAAATATATTTAACCATCTCTTCAGACTACCCTCATTCCTTAACTGCCTGCAGTAGCTCCCTCGGTTTCCATTTCTAATTGAGAATTGTTCGTAACAGTAATAACATTTTATGATTGATGTGTTTAGCCACGGTTCTTATGGCATTAACTAGCGAAACGACGTAGAACGCGTGTTTTCGGCTTTTAATTGCACTTAAAAGACTATTGATGAGTAATTAAGTCGTAATAAACGGAGGGAACTTGTGGTTTAATAAAACATGGCTTAGAGATTAAAATATGTTGGTATCTAGAAAGATTAAAATTCTGGGCGGTAGACCAGAAATGATGACAACAGGCACCTTGGCGTCAGATGAGATAACACATGCCAACAGTACAGTGTCAGTTGCTTACATATGCTATATGATACGCAGTTTTGGCGAAACCAATTAAACTGTTTGGCTTAAATCAGTAAAATTTATTTCCTTTCAGCAACATCATCGGAAAGAGGTCGATAGCGCACTAAGTCACAAAAAAAGTCGTATATCAAGAAGATACTTTCATTCGAAAACTAGTTTGAGCTGTGATTGATATCCGAACTAATCAAAATACAGCTAGTGAATTAGAAATGTATATTTAGAATCAGTTTTTTCCCACATTTCGGCATGAAATTGGACGAGACGTGAGAACAAACTCAAAGACTTTGATTTTGGCAATAGATGCCACGTTTTTTTTATTGAAATTACTGTTATTCTCTGTCTAATAATCACATGAGACGGTTTACAGCGTCACGAGGCGTTTTCAGTCGTCATCTTCACGTTTTTACGCGCGTACTGACGCAATATTAGCAGTTTTGTACGTATTAGCTGTTCTAGCAGACGTTTCTGTTTATTTCAGTTCGTTATAAGCTGCCAGTTTCGTCTCAAGAATGTCCCCGCACGTGCCCATGCTATGATAATAATAAAATGTTGGCGCATTATTTATTTATAGTCCGTCTCGCGGCTGTCGCTCGTCCGTCTGTCCTGCTTGTACGCTTATGTTATTATATATAAAGTGTTGGCTGAGCGAACAGAGACTAGCGTTTCTTTGTCTCGACTTGAGTTGGATTTAAGGATTAATTTTTAGTATCTGTAGCTTTAGTCTCATTCAAATTTTCCATGTGTTTTAGTTCGTTTTTATCAGTTGCAATTTCGTCGTCTTCTTCGAATCTGCTCTCAACTACATAGTCAATTCTTCTAATGTCAAATTTCGACTCGTGTCGTATTTGACTCGTAATTATCCGCATACCACTCGAGATTCTTAAAACCGCACAAATCTCGCAGTGCGTACTGTACCATAATATCATACCGGTATTGTTTTGCTCGGCAGAGATGGTCGCTATTTGCGGACGTCTTCCCCCCTCGGCCCGCGCCCCCCGGCCGGCGGTGCCGTCCCCCTCGCTACGGTGCCGTCTGTACATGAGCTATATTTTATCCCTGGCTTGGGCCGCAACGTAAACTGTCAGAATCATTCCGATGAATCTGCAGGACGTTCAACTTTTAGTTTGAAATTTTAAGAGGTTGGAATCTGTCTGGATGTCTGTTTTTGGATTTTATATTGTGTGTAAGAAACGAAGGATGGTGCATTTGTCATAGAGTATGGTATTTGTGTAGTGAGGATATTTTGGGCACCCGGAATCAGCCCACATGCTTAGAGTGAAATTTCAAATGATTTATTTCATTGTAAGCATTTACACATTGTCCTGTATACAAATGCTGCTGCACTGCATAACTTGGTTATTACTATAATTATGTTTATTTCACAGAATAACATGTCATAAATTAATCATAATCCGCCCCTTGGCATCTTCCAAAATTTATGAAGCGCAAAGTCCATGACACATTCAGAAAAATCTCAAATGTCTTGAAAATAATATAAAGATCTTTCTTCAATACTTAACAAGACAAAGTGAACGAAGAGCAGTAATACATCAAGACCAACCATCTGTATCCCTTGAACAATAGAAGAAACAATACGATAATTTAATCAAACAAATGGCCTCAAAGACACGTGGAATGTGCCGTGAAAATGTCATTAACAACACTAATAATTAGATATATATCATCGGAATCAGTGCGACGATGCATTGATAAAACGCCTGTATATATCTCAAACGTGCTTGAAATATGGCGGCCACGTCGAGCCCGACAGCCAGTTGGCGCGTTCCAAAACTCTCGCTAATATGCGCATGATTGATTTTCGAAATAGCTGGTAAGGAGCCGTCCTGTCGCTGCAACGCTCTCAAAGCAAATGACAGACTTTTCTAATTATGAAAAAAGAACATGGCGTTTGTATAAAATCTGTTTCGGAATTAGAACGTCCAACCCAAATTTAAATTGAGTAAAATATGACGGTACAGCATTTCGTGAGCGTGTTTCAGATTCTTTATTTCACCTCGTTATCTAAGTATATGAAGTGTCTTGTTAAAGTCGTAAGTGACGTCCACTGTACAAACACTATAAATTATCACTCAAATCACATCTGATGCGCATTTCCCTGTCGCCCACAAAAAGCTCATGTATCTCTCTCGATCTTCACGGAACGACAAATGTGTAACAAATAAATTATGAAATCAACGGCCGCGGTTTTTATATCTCACGTGTTGTATGATCTATCCCTTTCTTACTAGTTGATTTATCGTATGTTTTATCCCACTCGCTCGCAGGTTGTCACCACTGCACCGCACTATATCATCGACCGTCGGCTAATGATGACGTGTCTATTTATCTGTTGGGATTTAGAACATTTCACGCAAATTGCAATTTGAAGTATGACAGTTCAACGCACTTTTTATTGTTATGTTTAATTGTTAATTATCGTCAACAGTATATCACGGAGTAACCAAATTACAAAATTAAATCGTCATAATTCTTTTAAAATGTCGTCCGGCGTCGGGAACGGACGATAAAAAGATGAAATATCAGTAAAGGAAGTAATATGTTTGGATTATTACAAAAACTTGTTCAGTTAGGACTATCAATCTCAGTGTTACACAAGATGTGAGGGAGTATCTCAAAAATGTTCGTATATTTCAGTGAAGATGCGAGCCGTCAGTTTCAAATGGGAGTGTTGCTAATTAAATATGATCACGGTGGTCCCGGCGAGCTCTTTAAATATTGTTTCCTTTCTGATGAGCTTCCTACTCCATGAAATAATTGTAATAACATTCTCTTCGAAGGTAATCTTTACATTCCAAGTGTCAACGTAATGTAGGTTCACAAGGCAACCTGTTCGATCGACACCTGTTGAATAAACTGTCTTGTTAAGAGAAAGCTCGTAACTCATTCTAAATTCTTCGTCAATTTAGCACACGATCTACACTCGAGGATACATCATTTTACTTTGAGTTTTCTTTTTTTAATCCAAACCATATTCAATTCTTTGTACAATATTGCGTTTAAATCAAAATTTTGGGCTGTACATTTCGAAAAACCACACAGATTTGGGACTGACGCCAAAATCTTTCCAAAAAACGTCCAGAAGCAGCCATCTCCCAATTAATTAGCATGGCGGCTATAATTAGCTGCGCACGAGCAGTCGGTAGGTGTAGCTGTGACGTGTGACAGATGGGGACACAGCGCTGGCGCACTCTCCGCGCTTCTTTGAACCGGAATGCTTGAGGAAACTTAGAGTTAATTAGAAACGAAATTTATATCGCGAGGATCTATCATGAGGAGTCAAGGTAGCTTGTTAGTGTACCGTTTTTTGAAGTGATGGACGAATTATCAGACACTTATTTCGATATTAATTTAAAATAACGCAACGCAATAAATATGGGGCTGATTTGTCCATGATTTTTCAGGAGAGATTTCTTGAAACAGATGGATGTACTAATGGGACAATCAATTTTGCTGTAGGAGTTGATGTTGCTTCAGCAGACAACAAATAACATAATAAACCTAAAACATTTTGTCTTCATATTATGAAAAGTGAGAAGCATCTTAGACTGAACATTCAACATTATGATGCTTTATACTCCATAAAAAGTACACCATTTAGTCGCAACCAATACAAAAGGCTATTAAATAGTATTTTGCGTACATTTCACTTATTCATCATTGTGGTCGACGACGACCAAGATAAAGCTATAAAGATAATGGCCAAACGCATTCACGCCAAACGTCCAATAAAAAACTTCACAATTAACTAACACATGTGAGTGTCATAAAATGTGATCTCTTTTAGAAAAACTATTAAAAACTAAGATTCACTTCACGATTCGATATAGCGATATCTTCATTGACAAACTTATAACATCATCAATCAAAATTTCAGCTGTCAAAATTATGTCTTATGCCCCTGAAAATAGGAGCTTCTTCGAATCCTGGTACAGTATAGTTCAAGCAAATTATAAACTTGTATTTTAATTATATGCTTGTCTCGTACGTGAAGCTGCGATTTAAACCTGTTTAGTGGCCATTGTTTGTCCGTATGTCCCCAAATAAGTCAGTAACACGATTAGTGAGGATCTTTGGACCAACTTTTTCTATGAGTATAATTAAGATTTTTTTGCAAAGTTTTGAGGCGGGACTTGTTCGATTATCTATTATTTCCTTTATGTTGTTCAGATAATTTATGCACATATAAATAATGCTCGATTAGTACGTTATTGGCAAAAAATTGTTTCGAATGTTTTTTCAATTAAATAAGCGTTTTGGGAGCAGATATTGAATTTAATTAAATGTGGGTAGTTCAAACACGAAACTAATTATGAGAATACACGAATAAAAAATGCAGCTAACGCCTCCAACCAAATACGCGTGAAAATATGCAAAAAAAATACTACTTTGACACTTTCATTAGTGAAATATTCAAGAAACGACATGAGAATGGAAGCGAATGCGGTTCAAAGTAAAATTTATCCATTATGTATTTAGTATAGGTGAGGTGCGCGCACGCAGCATGTTGCGGTTAGGGCTGGCACTCGGAGAATATATGACAGGACACGAAAAAACAAACACCTTAACAAAGTAATAAGATTACTTCTAACTAATATGAAATATTAAACGACATTTGGAAGAGAAACTCAATAATGTTACAATCAACTTGTTATTTCCTAACAAAAGAAGTTATTTCTCTAAATCCATCTTATAAGTCCATTCAACCATCTTAACGATCCAAAAATCCAGATCAATCCAGCTAAACCAATTCCGTGTCAACCCTGCCGGTGCCCGAATGCTGCGCACGATTCGATCGAAATCTCGCGCGGAACAGACGCGGCGAGCATGCGCAACCTATCTGCTTAACTAAGCTGCACGTGGTAAATAAACTTAATCCGTACGGAACCACTCGTGTGAATTTTTTAGGGTACCTGCGTGAGAAATGCTGCGGTCCATTTTGGGTTCTTTAGAATTTAGGTATTGGAATTTTCATTGGAAAGTTATTTCTGAGGAGTTTTTAATGGATACAGTGTTGGCTTATGATCAGATTCCGGTTAGAAAAAAATCGGTGGCCAATTTACAATCAAGCCGTCTAGGGTTTAGACAAAAGACTGCTGATGTTGAATAGGAAACGAACCCAGAGTAGCGTGTCTACATTTAAGACTGGACAGTATTCCACAGTCTGTATGGTAAAACTGACTCTTAGCATGGCAAGCATGAAGCAGCATCACAACTATCCATGATAAATAAAGTCTTCCAGACTGAATTTCGGCCATGGCGACCAATCTCAGCGGAGACCAACCTTCGGCGCGGGAATATTATAGTGCACAGCCTGGTGCGCTCTCTCTTCCCTCACTCTTATTAAACAACCATGATAAACACAGTAAATGGGAGAACATAGCATAGCAATCTTGGAAATCAAGGAAACACCTAGTATTCTAAATTAAAGTAGTGCAAAAACACAAACTAAGACTGATTGGTCCTTGGCTGCTCTGGACAGAGAGAGGTGAAAGGAGAGTAGGCCTTTGCCCAAGAGCGGGACATTAGTGGCTAATAACAAAACAAAAACACAGACTAACCTAGTCTTGGTTAACCCACTTACTGCAAAACTAGAAGACTCATTCACGACAAACTTAAATCATAATATAGCATATCTAGCAACATTATCTAAGCACTAAAGATATTATCGTGGATATTATAATACTATGCGGTAGAAACTGTACTTAAACTTAGAAGTAGTTAAAATTGGTTTATAATGACAGTAAAATTAATTAAATTAAAGATAAAATATTATGTTATTATCAGCGGATGGAGATTTTTAACCTTATTATTATGGTACTAGCGGCGCATCGCGGTTTCCCCGCATAAGTCTCGATTCTGTGGGAATATCAGGAAAAAATGTATCCTATGTGTTAATCCTGGTTATAAACTATTTGTGTGCCAAATTCATTCATATTCGTTGAGTAGTTTTTGCGTGAAAGAATAACAAACATCCATCCACCCTCACCAACCTCCTCTCTCCTCACAAACTTTCGCGTTTATAATATTATAGTATTATATAATTATGAGAAAATGTAGCAGACCGTTAACTACAGAAGATACAAACGCCAAACTGCGTTTGCAATGACGCAATCACAATCAAAAACCACCACCCAGAAATAGATTTCAAGAAATAATTGAAACTGACGAATACTGCCAACGAAATTAGAGCTCCTGATTAAATAGCTTCGTCATACTTTCGAACTTACCCGCCAGTAAGCTTCCAACTGTCAAATGACGTCATAATGAAACAGATAATCCATTTATTTCAACGTCAAGTAGCCGGACCACCAGAGCACGTCACGCCTACCCAATACAAATCTGATCTGATGATATCTTTGCGCGTGATTTTTTTTTAATTCGCCTACTTATGCCGCTATTCCGATGGAATGTGATAACTTGGTGTTGCCAATTCAAATATATTCCTATTGACATTGACACCGACTGCTTTATTGGTACATAGATATAAAGAGGTCTCAGTCGTTGAATGTTAAATTGTAAATTATTCCGGATTTTTGCTTGAGGCAAAGTTATATTGAGAGATGCTAATAGTTTACCTATCCCGAGTAAATATTGATAGTCAATTTAACATATATTTGTCGAACATTGGTTTTTCCTTTACATAACTAGAATATTATACTGTACATCGATGTGTTGAATAAGTATCCAGTTCATATTTAAATTAGTGGAATCATGCAGCCGTTGCAAATTTAAAGTGCACCTTTTCCCAAGCTTATTACAAAGAAATTATATCGAACGCAGCCAATAGCGTTAGCCAGTCCACGCAACCTACAGTTTTAAGGCGCCAAGCCTCAAGCGCGTAATTCAAAATGCAAATATTGTGCACTTATAATGTATTTTGTATTCAAGCGGCAACGATGCAGCAGACCGGCCACGTCTCTCGTCAGTTTTACTGGAGAATCATGTAAAAATCGGCCATTTTTATTCCGTTCGCGCACACCTGATTGGCGGTTCCCATGAGGTTAATTTTCACGGATTTCTTAAAAAGCGATATTTGTCTATGGTCGTGAGGTATTCGCGCGCGACGAGAATATCGCCCCCGAGTGGGGTTCGATATTCAAATGCATTTATTGTTTTCCTGTATATTGGCAAGCGTGCAGGTTGTGTGGCTTGCATCAAGAATTATGTTGTTACTTTGACTGAATGTTCGTAAATCCCTGAACGGTTACGGATGTGATTATGCGCCGATCTTCCTTTATAAATATTTGGATACGCAGATCTCGCAGAAACACTGTAATGTCCAAGATATTCAGAAGCAATATGAATAAAATATTCTCTGTAGAATTATACGTATCCAAAAGCCCAATTCCGTAACAGATCCACCCAAACATTTGACGAAAACATCAGCTATTTTTAATTTACCAACGATAATTGATCACAACACTGGCCCGGCGAAGCGCGAAACCAAACATCTTGCGTTAAAAAAAAATCTAACTACCTCGTTAGCGGCTGATACGTCATTTGACCACGTCACAGGGTAGGAGAATGCAGAAGGCGGAGTCTGCCATGATAACAAGACACATGAAGATCGCAACAAAAATGAAGCGCCATCTGGAACTGATCATTGGAGATTTCACATCGCTGTGAAGAGTGGATCTTCTGTAGACATATTCTGTGAGACTGCCGTGTGTATACCAGACAGTGGTTCTGTAGGAGCTTCTATAAAAAGGTGCTTCGCCTCTCTTCGCCCCCCGGCACCCCTCGCCGCCGTTCGTCTAATTTTAACCCGAAGACGATCCAGCACGTGTGCACTTAGTTCTCGGCAACTTGAATAAAGTTTCCTTTAAGAGTCTGTTTTTTTTTTGTAAGAAAAGATTTTGGTTTTAATTTGGATTAGTTTTGAGATAATTAGGGACGTAATTAATGTTGGGAGATATGCTTTATTGTTGGTGTTCCGTGTCCTGTTGCTTCTCTTAGTCTTTAAACTATTTTAGTTTGAAATTCAAGCTTTCTATCAAGAGTTCTATTTCCGAACCTCTAGATGATACTTTCGAGACTTAAAGACGGTAGAGTTTCTATATGAAATAAAGAAAAGGCGGTTTTAACGTAAACAAAACTAAACAACCCTGCCAAAACAGGCCACTTGAAACCACGACAAGTAACAGACCACCACCGCTCGAGTGCCGTTACCAAAAAAGATAAAATTTCACCAAAAAAGGTGCATCGATAAAAACAATCGATGAATTCATTCGGACACCGGACCGAAGGCAGTACAGATATAAAATTAAAAAGTATAAGCGGACGGAATCGAGTTTATTAAATTTCAAATATTTACCGGTTGATATTACAATTTTAAATTTTTTCGACTTGCCGCGACATAGTTGTTCGTCTCGTCGGGTAATCTCTAAGCCGACAGATGGGATGCTGCGGTCATTGTTTATTCGAATGATATCTTTGAAACTAAAATGCTGCTATTCGAAGATGCTGATATATTTATTTAGCACTAAGAGGGCATTAACCAGATTAACGGGCTAGGTTTTGTATTAGAAGGCAGTCAACAAAGAGATCTTTCTTTTACTGTGGTTAATGTCATTCATCTTCAAATGGTGTCATATTATGTTACCGAAACAAGTTCTGAAGGGTCAATTCTCGCACTTAAAATACGTTCAAATTCAAGCTGCAATCTCATCTCAGCGACAATCAATGTCAAAAACTTGTCAAAAATTTAGAAAAAATAGATGTATTTTTGACAGATTGAGACTGAGATCAGACTGTGAACGTTCTTAAAACTACGAGGATTACCCCCCAAATCAATGTCAAGTCCATATAGCCCAATATTTATTAAATCATTTACCGCAACTGGTATTATGATTGCTTCTGTTTTATCCACATCATTGAATGCTTCAGTAAAATATACAATATTGATAACTTTAAGAACTACTGTTCTCACTTTGCATACTTGTACCGTGAGGTCTGCCATGTCTTTCACTTTTATACACTTATTCAAATTGTATAGGTAATGTTAGGCGCTCAAGTGTCAATTGATTCTTCTAGCAAGAATATTAAATTGAATCATATCAAATATTTTCCACTTTCAGAGTATTTGAGTCTAAAGTAATCTTGGATTTTATTTTAGAGCTAAGCTACTATTTTATTACTATTTTTGTTATTTTTGGTTATATATAACAAAATTTTACACACATACCAATCCATCGGTCAACAATGGATTGGTCATGGGAGTATTAATAACATTAGAGTACGAGTGTATTTAGATGTTTTTTTGTGCTTTTTAGCGACAATTATAAGTAAAGTCAAGCTGACTTTCATTGATATCCATAAAACATGACCAAAATTTAATAAAAGCGATCCGAATTAATCCAAGAATAAGCCTGTAGATTTGACAACGACTGTACCCAACCTGTGCTACCACTTTTGGTTTTCGTGTGACGTAACTGGCTACTTTCTATTCGGGACACCGCTGGGCACGACTGTACATTGAAATGCTTCCAATTATGATCATGTTATTGTGTTTTTAAGTAAAATAATGGCATTGAGCCGAGTCTCGTTAGACTGGTAGTTGATCCCATCGTAGTTTGGATAAGCTACGATGATGATGAGATATTATTCGAATACGTTGAGCTAGATCAGTGATTTTTGCTGAGATTTCGTCTAGTTTACTTTCTCTTAGAGGTAGAGATGATACATTTTAAAGTGAGTTTTAAATCGTAGCAGGATGAAATGGTTTCTAGTTGCGCTGATGATGTCATCAAGATAAACTTTAATGCATTAGTGACGAACAAACTTTCAAGGTCTAAGTCTTTTATAATAATATAGAACAATCAATGCATTCCTTGATTATATTCAAGATTATATAATAATTTTTACCACTCTGTGCTTCACAAACAATCAATAGGTATTGACTCCGAAAAGCGATAAGAATCTGAAACATTTATTTTAAACGTATTTTCTCAGAACTAAATTATTTTTTTTTAAATACACATTCAAATCTTAACGTTAAAATTTCATCTTAGTCTTAATGGGTTTCAAATCACATTTACGAAAACAATCTTTGGATTCATCTTGAAACACTCCAGCTTGAATTTTACGAAACATCGTATATCCCATTTGCAGCAAACAAAATTGTTCTTTCGGCTTGATGTTTAAGGTTGACATTAGGTTGGATGGTGATGTTTATTAAGACATTCTGGCTGTCCAAAAGTGAGGAATCTGTATAAAGATAAGCAAAGATTTTCAAAATACGGCGAGTGAAATTCGAATGCCAGATAGTTTTTGCCGCCGGTCGAATCTTGTGTTTAATTATTTCGGGCGCTAATTAGCTCTTAGGGTACCGTGAGAGTATCGAAAATCGATGTAATTTATGATCTTTCATCTTCTTGTTTGTTTTTCAAGCTCCTTTCCTGTTTCAGCTTCTCTTTTAGCGGCTAGACCGTTTTTGATTAGACAACTAATAGAAATAAATTAATTTTCAAGTAGATGGTGCATAGCATAAGCATAATCAGCCTATGTATATTATGTTCCCACTGCTGGGACGCTTCCCTCTTCGAGAAGGAGTGGACTGTAATCTACCACGCGTGGCCGGTGCGGATTGGTAGATGTCACATGTCTTCGAATTTTTGGCTCTAGGACATCCCGGATTCCTCACGAGGTTTTCCTTCACCGTAGATGTACAAGTAGATGGTGATCCTCTCCTAAACGATATCGATGTTGATTATGACAGCATAATATCTTCTTTAAGCCGAAAGTTGCTCTTTTGGGACGCCTTTCTCTTCTATTACGTACTCAAAAGTTTTGCCAGCAAGTGATTGCTAGCCACAGTAGCCACCATGTCTCGCCGAGTAGTATCTACCTATTGACATTTCAAATCCATTAACCAACTAAAACAACTTTTAATGCAGAAATATACTTCATATATTTACAAATCAAAATATTTACAATATTTAAAAGCGGTCTTAAAATAATAATATGTACAAGTATATAAGTATATTAACCAACTGACATTTGGGATTTACTTAGATACACATAAATCTGTTAATCTTTTACGATTTCTTGAATATATATTCCTGCTTCGTTCAGGAGGCATTCAGTACCTACCGTAATATTAGACTACAGAACCCATTTCATGCAGTGTGTAGCATGCTTGTCAGTTATTTTTTAACTAAAAACACCAGCAAGGAGTTAGGTGACATTTTATGGCTTGTTCCAAGCATCAAATGGATGTAAAAAGTCCAATTTTAACATTAAGACGCGACTTGAACATTCTTTTGTTTTAGGTGTTGTGAATATTGAATGGAAGTATGTAACTTCGGGTTTTTCTTTTAGATCAGGTTTTATTACCTACCTACCTAATAGTACTCTTGACGAGCCATCAGAAGTAGTCGCTTTAAATTCTTAGATATGAATTGGAAATTACTTTATTGATTTAGATAGATCTGATTAATCTGATTAAGACCCCATTTATAAGAACCGTGACTGAGATATGTCGCATTATCT
Source organism: Hydraecia micacea (assembly GCA_914767645.1). Lineage (NCBI taxonomy): Eukaryota > Metazoa > Arthropoda > Insecta > Lepidoptera > Noctuidae > Hydraecia > Hydraecia micacea. Next base: position 1,833,460 of record OU611793.1, on the reverse strand, counting down.
AGGAGATAAGCTCAATAAAATAAATCTAAACCAAACACGACCAAAGTCAGATGCAAAAGCTAGTACGATAAACAACAGTTTTCGTAAACAACAGTTTTCGTATCAAAATGTATAACATTTTATTAAGAGTACGGTACTAGGCGGGCTGAACAGGCAAGGAGGTTTAATGAACGTATCGGTTACGGAGTCAAGTTACACTCGTTAGTGGGTGACGTCGTGGCTGCTACCCGTTCATTGTCTCCTGGTACTCTTACGATGATGTTTTGTTTTAGTGGTTTGGATAACCTGCATTTTAGGCTGTTTACGGTTTCTGGAACACGATCTGTGTAATCTTTTTACTGTCTAAGAGCTAATATTCCTCTCTGCTAATAGCCACATCGCAATTCTTGAAGTCAAACTTGATTGAGCGTTCACAAACAGCCGTCATGTCCACTAGTACAATTACATAGCAGAAATCGTTCGCCCATCCTTGATTGACGTTAGATTTAATTCTGACCGACAGCAATAGATCCCCGCATAATCTACCCACACTCCCAAACAAAAACAAACACAGTGTACACTCAAAACAGTCCCCTGCACGCGTCAACAAAGCGACGACTGAATAGAAGTTGCCTCTGACGCGGTGTTGACGAACCGTCAATTTGTCAGCCCACCAACACCCAGACAGTTTCGAGCTCTCCCAACCACCCGAAGAATGGGCACCGATGACGGCGCACGAGATATATTGGAGCCCCGACGTCCGACGATTAGGCCCCATGCCAACCCGAACACGCCCGATGATTCACGAACGGGTTGAACGAACGCACCCGAACGCGATTGTGTCAATTGTTTTTCTTAAACGGACGAACATTAATTTGAACATGCGGGTTTGAATTTCGAATGTCGCACATTCTATTTAAGGTTAACTGTTTTCGTGATAATAGTTGATTTTCTAGTGAGGTTAATTAGAAAATCTACTAATAAGTGGGTTAGTTTCTGCGTGATTGATAGAGTATAAACGAGTTGCTAGTTGGCAACAGGCCTTTGTAGTAACATTGTCGCTTCATTGGGATGTTGCGAATTTGCGATGAACACTGAAAATTGATGACAATTCTGAGCAATGATGTGTGCATTTCATGGACGTTGTCTTCAATCAACTTCGGTTGAGCCCTGATGATTCGAGTAAAAATAAAGATGTCCATCTTAATGACTGGATTAGATGTTGCTCTTTTATTCCTACTTTAACCATGACAAGCAAAGAAATAAAGCTCGTTTCAACAGCTTTTCGTGGCCTTACTTCGCTCTAATGTGATGGAAAATATCGTGCGGAAACTAGCATGTCCTAGAACCAAAAATTCGATGACATGTGACATCTACCAACCCGTACTGGGCCCGCGTGGTAGATTACAGGCCATTTCCTCTCGAAGAGAATCCTCTCTTCGAGAGGAAATGGCCTGTGTCCCAGCAGTGGAAGCATTATAGGCTGATTATGACACATCTTACACACTATACTGACAAGCAGGTATCTATGTTTGGATCTCCATCCGCAACTGACAGAAACCATCAACAAGAAGAAAAAAGAGCGAAAACGTTTGCATCTCAAATTAGATATAAATTGCGAAATATTGAATCTGGCAACACTCGGGCCGCGTTGACATCGGGTGTGTCAATTATTTGGCAGAGTCGCGGCGCATTCTGGGCCATGACGACCAAGAACACTCTTTTGTCACCATTACGATGATCAACGCATTTCTGACCCTACCACCACGAATTTAGGGCTGAATTTTCAATGTCTCTCCAGTTAGTCTTGAACGAATTCTTGATCGTTTTTTAGCTCGTTTCAAAATTGATGTGTTCTTAAATTATTAAGTATGTACATATGTAGATTAATTATCTTTGGTGGCGGAAATTAATTAATTAATTGGTACTCTTCAAAAACACTCTTTTTCCTTGTTATGTGATAGTTAAAAATACTTTCCAATAAAAATATCAAAGCACATCCTGCTAAGGCTTAAAAACAATCGATAAAAAACTCGACCGAAAAAAAATCGTTAACTATTTATATCGATTAAAATACAAAACGAATAGAATACTAATAACGAATTCATATGACCATTTATCATAAATACGTTAATGAGATCGATGTTCGCGGATCGGTCATTACAATCGGTTTTGAATCGATTCAGCGTTTGAAAGAGACAATGGCCTCTGGGTGTCCGTATGATTTACGCTCACTCGTTACGAGCGCCGTAATGAGCTGCGCTCGCGCTGCTTAGTTTACATCTCTTCGATTATAAATAGTGATGACTAGATGCGGATCTTTTTCTCGGATATTATACGAATATGAGAACGGTTATTGTAAATGGTTTTAAGTACTATTACATTCGAAAGTAATCTTCATGATTTTTATCGTAATTTTATATGTAAAATTGTCAAAAAGTATACGATTAAGTAATTGTAGTTTGTAATTTTTATTTTGTTAAAAGTGACATTAGTGGTTTATTTTGTAAATTTATGCTATACTTGTTATTTTAGGTTTATTAGCAATAAAATATTCGTAATCAAACTGGCGTTTATTTGATCGCACCCTAGGTATAATACACAACACAAACTACACATTAAATTAAGAAAATTCATACAAAAATCTCACCCCTTCACTAAAACTTATTGATAAAATATCCGACATTTACTTATTCGGATATTATCTCCACATCACTAGAGTCAGCCATTTTTGCATTAACAATAGTAATGTTATAATGACGGAGACTCTTCTATGATTGGATTTTACTTTTATTTATCCTTCTTTCTTTACATTATTTTTACATCTTGTTTCAGGTAAGTCCATTTTATGTTTTATAGTAAAGGAGTTTGCCGTTGGTAAGATAAAAGAGAGGTATTGTATTGCATGGTTTTCTTCTGTCTGGAGTAATCGCCTTTACAGCATATGGAAACTTCGACCTATAACTTTGCCGTTTAAAATTAATTAGTGGCATATGAATATAGATGACATGTTTGTTGATTATGCTAAAAACACCCATTTTTATATTTTTTTTTTTGAGAAGAATGAAGATTAAGGAAAATATTTTTTTTTTTGGGTTTTTTTTTTTTAATAATTCTTCATTGTATTTAAATAGTTTAAAAAGTAAAAAAAAAATGAATTAATACTAAAAATAACAAAATTAAATCCTAACTTAACTAAAACTATACAGAAACTAATATATTGCGTCGAAAAATTCGTCCGCATCGCTGTCGACTATATACTCGTATATTTAGGTCACATATTTGCGGATAAATATTACAAAAATAGTTTTCAAGCAAATACATACGTATAGAGCCCTTTCATTCGTTTTTACGACACGATCAGAGTCTGAGTCGTTCCTTGTTTATTTTTCAACTTTCAAACTAGGTATCGCCAGTGACCTAGTACCTACAATGTTATGATACAATCCCACATAACATTAAATAAAAAGCATTTAAAAATGTAAAATATGCTAAGACTTTAAACCGACGGCAACCATACATATTTATTACAATACAGGTATTTATATCCCAATAAAATAAAACAGTAGCCCCAATAACTGACACTGAGAGAGAAATAGCTTTTTTCAAAATACACATCAAATAAAATAGTGGAATAACTATAAATTTTGTCTAGATAGTTATAAAAACAGTTAAAGCCATGTCAAAACAATGGATTATTGTGAATTACGTTGATATGTATGTCCTTGGATGTGATGGAACTGTAAATGAGACTGACTCCCTAAATAGTGTCAAATTTACACTTCCTGTTATCATTAGTTTAATTTTAACAAACGTGTCATTTTTTGTCTTGATTTTACTATTGTGAGCTGTTGGCAGATGAGGCTAAAAACCCGAATGATAAAGTTATAGTTACAAATGAAGTAACAATATCTTAACACTCGTCTTTAACAGTATCATCTCTCCAAACTTGTGATATAGGAACTAATATTTCAAATAAAACTACAGCAGCCATTTAAAATGCCACAAAATTAATCCAGAAATTCTTAACGTCAGAGCCAAAAAGGCATTCTTATACCCACTTCCCTTTAACATTACTTATATCGATAAAATAAGAAATAGGAGAGAAGTCACGGGCATAACACACTACACCGATGGAGTCCCACAGGGATCTATTCTCGGCCCCCTTCCTCGAATCTCGAAAATATATTTTTTCCACCATCTCTAAGTGTGGTATTTATAGAACTTCACGTTCCGTGTTTGATTTAGTTTTACTTTAGTGTAAATATGTCGGATTTTTCAGTTGAAACGTGGATTTGAATAATGTTACTGTAGATTATACTAATGTGGTTAAATATGCTTTTAACAGATATTTAGTTTGATTGTGGAAGTTTTATGAAGGATTTATGTGGTTGTAAAGAGTTTTAGATGAAAGATCTTCGAGTTTTTAGGATTACAATATTTTAATGGGTACTTAAATGGCTTTGTTCTTAGTTGATATACTTAGTGATAGCTAAATCTGGGTATTAAACCATCGTAAAATGATTCAATTGATTCAGCTCTGATTTTTGCACCTAAAGATATTAGAAAGAGTGCAAAATGCTCCACCGAATGTTTAAAAATAAACAAACGTACATTAATCTGAACTCAAAATAGATTTTAAAGCACCAAACCATTAATCTAGAATAGACCAGAAGGAAATAACTTCAACAAAAGCATTTCCCGATCATATTAAGCATAAAAACGTAGTTTTTCAATTACATTAAATAATGGGCAAAGAGATAATGAATGAAATTACGTAATATGCCGTAAAAGCTTTTAATTCAACACTAAAAATCATAAATAAGATTTACAACGCAACGTCCATTTGCAATAAAAACAATCCCATTACCACCGCACATTATAATAACGAAAATTCATTAAGGTACCGACCATTAATTTCATTCCGCATCCGATGCAATGCCATTACTCTCATTCCTTACCAAAACAAACAAATCCTACAATTATTCTAACTCCACAAAGTCATCTGCGTAACCAAAACAATCTATTCTAACCTCTATTCCTTCACAAATATGGTCCACACCAACCGCAGCCACTTTACCATCTGTGAATTCCTCTGCCTTTATATCACTAAGAGTATTTTTAACAAATTCAACAAAAATGGCATCTATATCCATTACGTTAAGGTTGATAGCATCTGTATTGCTATCTGGTAGAATCTGATCCCCAAGTTCTGTCCCGAAATTCTCAAGATATTGAAAGATTAGCAGTGGGTTGCGTTTTGGATGTCCCCATAAATAATACATCGACTGGGGGACAACCGTGATGGATCGTGTCTGTCTATCCACTTTCTATTAGTCGGGAATTCTTAAAGGGTGGTGTGGGGTGGCTGTTATTATTAACGGCGACCAATGTTAGCTTAGCAAGTGATATCGTGGACTCATTAATTCCGTGGACGATTTCAGAGGGGCATTACAGTTGTCATGTAAACAGATTTGCTATAAATCTTTCGAAAGCTTTTGTCGGACGACAATTGTGCTTTCTCCTTGCAGAAGAAGGGTTGTAATAGTCTTATGTATTTGTATTTTTCTGTTATTTATGTCGACATCACATGTTACCGGTTGTGATGACCTGTTTAGATTATAAAGGGGATACAAGATAAGCGATAATATGTTCATGTTCCTATTTGTACTTATAATAATGGCGGTGCTATTATTAGCCAAGATTATGAAAGGTATGACGCAGAAGAACGAAGTGACAGCATATATGTAGTACGCGTATACTCTTATCTTAGTGAACATGGTTGGATTGGTAGAATTTTCTTGGGTTCGATACCCAGGAGAAGCTTATTCAGGTTTATCAGTTTTTTACTTCAAATGGTTATGAAACAATGATAGGATGATAGGCTACTAAAGTATAGTTGAGCAGTTAAAAGAACTCAAATATTAAACTCAAAACAAAAATTTCGCCAATCGTTTCACACGACACTTGAAACTAAATAAAATCAGTACAGTTGTAAATCAATCGGTATTCTAAATATTTGCCGATGGCAACATTCCTGTGCGCAACATGGGAACCTTTATCACTATCGTATCAACTGATAACTGAGAATTTGGGTGACCGATAACGTATTGATGAAAAAATGTATAGCAACATTTTACTTGAGCTTATCTTAAAGTAATTTGAACTAGGATTTAAATGTATTTGATGTAGCTATACCTACTCAAATAGTATTAGTAAATCTAAGATATCACTGACTTACGTTTAAGGAAGATATTGCGAGGAAACTATTATTGTGTGAAATCCAACACTCGCAATAAGCAAGGCTGGTGATCAATGCTCATTCCTTCTCCACATGGGAAGAGGCTCTTACCCTGCGCTGGGACAGACAGATCATATCATTAGTTACACAGTAAATTTAGCTGTTTCTAAATTTAGGTCACTTTTCTTAAATGATGCAGGGATTTTAATCGTAGTATGATTATCTAATAAGATTATGCTAAGTTTAGTAGTAATCACTACTCTGCCCATTTTTGTACAGTTTCTCTTGTAGTTTTTCTTTATTTGGGTTTTCATCAGTTCCATAATCGCTTTTAGTTTAGTATCGATGATGCTAAACATCACCATCACCATCATTGGCCTCCTTGTTCCAAGCACTGCTGTGTATAGGCTTCCTCCCTTTTGTGCCATACTTCCCTGTTAATGATGCTAATACCTACCAATATATCAATTAAAAATCTTAGTCTTATATAGACACCATTAAATTTTCCTTCAGAGATTCACAATACCTCAATTTCAAAAAACATCTTTCAATAAAATCTCTTCGCTTCGTTCAAAAACTTGACAAAGCCACAACACAGCGTTCACCTGTTTATTTGACTCCGAACGATGTTTTTATTATTCATCCGGTGTCCTTTCGATAAAAGTTGTAAACTTATCGACGGGACCAGCACTCTTGTTATTTTTCAATAACTTTCACAAGACATGACATCTTTTCGAATAAGTGAACTGTAGTGATTGAAGAATTTCTTGTCGTTTGGTTGTTGAATTATTTTGTATTGGTAATTGTTTTCTTGTTGACTGACATTGGCTGTAATAGTAAAGATAATATCGTAGTTATTAGCAGGTTGTGTATCTATGTATATAAATAAAACAGTCGGGTTAGTTACACAAAATCATGAAGTTAATTCATTTTCTCATAGAGTCGTTATTATTGATTCTGAGGTGGTCCGAAGTTCCTGTTGGCTAGTTAAGTAATATAAATAAGTTAACATGGATTTAGTAGGTCTTTCATGCTGCGCAAATTTAAATTATGTATTCAATTCAATGTATTTTATTTAACGTATAAACGTACATGGGCTCTTATGAAATTACTACAATGCGTAAACCACATAGTTCTTAAGAAAAATGAACAGAAGCCAAAAAATAGGTACCCTATATACAAGATGGAGGCGACAATCAATAAATTAAACTGCGTGTATCTAATGCCGTTCCCAGTCTGCATACGAAAATTTATTCAAATAGGTATATCAAATAGTTTTGCTTTTAAAGCTAGTCAAAGATCCACAAAACCCATAGTCAGCCCTTATCTGCCTTTTCATTTGTTTGAAAACCACACTTTTTTAATTTCGATGCTAGGATTTATTTGATAGTTCCAAAATACGCTTATGCATTAGTACGGCCAGTGTTTTCATTTGTTGTCGCATTTTCATCACCTCATTGTATAAGCTCAGTCTTTTAAAGAACTCCTATACACAAAACAAAAAAATCTGAGTAACTACTTAGTAAGTTAAAGAACTCACATTGCTGTCTTCATCCTTAGTAGAACAGAACTCAGCAGTACCTACTGTGTGTTAGTTCGTCCCTCGGCGCCGCCCCCGCTTATCATAATGCATCCTGAAACATTTTCCGACTCCACTCGCTGGATTCCTGAAACTTCGATATGTTGGATGTGGTATAATTTATGAGAGCTAGCGATTGTAGAAGTTGGTAAAGTTGAAATAGATGATGTAGAATGTAAAATGAATGAATGAGACTGCTATTTTTTATTTTTATAATTTTTTAGTAGCCACTAATGTCCCACTGTTGGGCAAACTGGCTACTCTCTTTCCTTCACTCTCTGTTCAGAGCTGCCAAGGAACAATTTTTATTAAAGGAATCCAGCTCGTCCAGACTGCTATTTAGGTAAAAAATATATAAATGGTAAAGCTTATCAGTGAATCTTACAGAGAGGAGGCCTGTGTCCCAGCAGTGGGAACATTATGGGCTGACTGTGTTATGTTATCAGTGATTTGAACTAGGAACTGTTACTACTTTTTTCTTACGATTCCTGATTTTCTTTTTTCGATAAACTTGTATTTTTTTAGAAAATATGTAGTTACAAAACAAAACTGATATATTTTTACATTTGTTTCATCATCATCATCATCATCATTTCAACAGGAAGATAGTCCACTTCTAGACATAGGCCTCCCCCAAGCACCACCAGTTCGACTTCTTTAACTAAATTTGTCTAGCTACTGTTAGCCTGTATTATTACACTGCTGGGCAAAGACCTCTCCCCATGACATCCAGCTCTTTAACGCTAAAATGGACCACTGGTCGTCTGTTTTCTCCAGCTCGTCCCACCATCTTCTACGTGGTCTGCCGCGACGCCTTCTGGCTGTGTTAGGGCTCCACGTAGTGGTTTATTGGCCCACAGCTCATTGTTTAGTCAATATATTATAATATTTTGTTTGTAAAGTTGTGGAAGAACTTAGCATGAACTCACGCAAATTATAAACTTGTAACTTCTCTTTCAGTCCAAAACTCTTAGCTAGCTTCGTAATTTCTCATAATACAATAGGCACTTTTTGAAATACATTTCCGATCTCTTAAAAACTTTCCTCTCCCTCTTCAATTACACCACACAAAGAAAAACTTGAATCAATATCAACTTTTTATTATTGAAAGTATTTATATTATTTCACTTTGTCCCCTTTCCCTTTAACTGAAACTTCTTCAGAGGTTTAATACACTTAGAGGGGACAACTTATTTCTTTTTTGTTTCAATCATCTTTCCCTCACGTTTCAAAGTTTTTCAGAATTTTTTTCTTCTTTTTTGTTTTTATTATCGCGAGAGTACACTATGCTTTTAGAAGACAGTTCTGAGTCTCGGGATTTCAAGATGACAATTGCAAGTAATGCGATGTGTTTGTAAGAAATTTTATGCTAAATAGGGAAGTTTTGTTTGTATATTTTGTGGTGTAAAGTTTACTGGTATTTGTTAAACAGAGTACGTAAAATATGTAGTATGGTCTGCTTTATCTTGATTATATATTATATTTTTGTGTCTACTTAGGCGGATCACACACTTCTACGCGCCACGCGACGGGACGCTGATAACGTGCGGGCGCATGATTTTTTACATACAAATTCAATAAAAACGCGCTTCCGTGCGGGGAATTTGGCTCCGTTTCACGCATCCTGCTGCGTAATGCGGTGCAGTGTGCGAATCAACTTAAAATCACTAATCAGATCTAATAATCAAATGAATATTAATTTCCACATCTAATATTTTGCAATAATTTTTTTGGGTGTCTAAAAGTTTCATTCAAGATAATAATTATGACCTCTATAGACCCAATTTAAAATTTAAAAACCAGTGGTAAAGTCACCCATCATCTACCTAGTCTTTTCCAAACTATGTTGAGGTCGGCTTTCAGTCTTACCAGATGCAACTGAACCAGTATTTTACATGCTAACTGCCCTTCTGACCTCCACAACCCAGTTACTGGGTAACCCGATACGCCTTGGTAAGACTGGTAAAGTCAGTAAGTAATAAAAATAGGTACTGCAGCTACATATCGTCACGTCACGTTCAAAGGATTACTTTACCCGGTAAAACCATATTATACTACAAATTACTTGTTTAACCATTTCAGACGTCAGTGAAATAATCTCACTCTTGTTTTCCATTAAACTAACTGACTCATTAATATTTCTGCTAATTATTACCTGCAAGGTCTCTGCAAATAGACCTTGTTTGTATTTTTACTTGTTTGTCACTTTATCAGCGAGTAAACTGAAAGCATATCGCTCTTTGACGTTCATTTCTCATGAAATATGACGACAGATAATTTCTGGGAAGATGAGATTAATCTGAATCAGTTAACCTACTAAGTTGGTTATAAAGTACTGTTAAGATAAGAAGTTATAAATGGAGCGACTGCCTATCTGACTAATTTTATTTTATGAAGAAGAAACATTACTTCTCGATGTAAGAAGAGCGCTTAGCCCAGTAATAGGCAAAATTACAGACTGGTCAATATAAAAAAGACTATTTCCCAAACAAACTGTTCTCTTATCCAAGTGTGATAATTTTTTTTCACTGTTTTCAGACTCGTACATTCTAGAGTTCTTTAATCTTATTGATATAGTTAAAAACTAGTCACTTTAAAATAATAATCCACAACAAAATAATGCAAATTCAAAAGCAAACATTATAAATATCAATGCACAAACCATAGTTATTCACAATGCGATCAGGGCAGAGGAGGGAGAGGGCAGAGGGTAAGACAAAGGGCTCAAATCTATCGCGGTATAGAGTTACATGCGAAAACATAAACAGCGGTATGATATTGAATATGAGGTCCAGGATGGTGGAGGAATGGATGTGGCAAGAAAAACAGCTTAATCACATTAATATAATGTTCCCACTGCTGGGACACAGGCCTCTCTTCGAGAGGAAATAGGCTATAATCTACCACGCGGGCCCAGTGCGGGTTGGTAGACGTCACATGTCTTCGTATTTTTGGTTCTAGGACATGCCGGTTTCTTCACGATGTTTTCCTTCACCGTTTTGAGAGTAGTGGTGCCCCAGTGGTAACGGCTTCGACTTACGAGTTGTAAGTCGTGTGTTCAAACACAAGCAGACGCTTTGGTTTAGATAAAACGCTGGTAAAATAACATGGAATTAGCAACACTATAGTAGTTTGTCTGCATCATGTAAAGGTCGAAGGAAAACATCTTTAGGAAACCGGCATGTCCTAGAACCAAAAATTCGAAGATATGTGACATCTACCAAACCGCACTGGGCCCGCGTGGTTACGACCTACTCCCTCTCACTGAGAGAAAGTCTGTGTCCCAGCAGTGGGAACATTATAAGCTGATTATGCTATGGAAAGGTTGGTCACCAACTCGTATTGGGCCAACGTTGTGAGCGCCCTCATAGACAGGAGACCTGCTGCTGCAGAGTCCCAACAGTGGAAACATTACAGACTGGATGAACTGTAAAGATTACGAGCATTTGTCTATCAATTGTTTTCTTTTATTGATAGTCAACTATAAAGAATTCCACTCCCTTAAACCTTGGAGAACTGGAAATATACTTTAGTGAACAATTATTTGAAGTTGAATGATTTTAAAGTTTTCATAACAAGTCGTGTCCGCTTCAAAGCAAGAAATTAACATACAAACAAGCAGAAACATAATCTACTCTACACGCTCCCAAAGATAACACTAGCCTGCGGCCACTACATTAGCCACCACAGCTCCTAACCACTAAACATTTATTGAAAGTGTAAATCAAACAAACATCCAGCCCCACGTCAAACTGACAGTCGACAGCAGTAATCTCGGCTCTATTGTCGAACCCGCTACCCTCCGGCAGCCAGCCAACTACTGCACAATCAGCCGACAATACTCCACCACTCAGACTCCCATGTTTTCCTTTGTAATCATCCCCTAACGCTCACCCCTAATGATTTTTCTCTGTTATTTGTTTTTGTTCTGTAATTACTGTTTGGTTTTCCTGTGAATTGCTCTGTGGTTGTAAATATGCGGTTTAAGATGGTTTGGTTTAGCTTAGTGTTTGTGGTCTTGTGCTTAGGAGAGGGAAAGTTGTCTAAAGGTATATAAAGTTTATGACGTGTACTGTTAGGTATATTGAGGTTTTTAGTCAAGTTACTACATAAGAAAAGCAATTAGTGAAGTTGTTAATTAATTTTTAATTAACCATGAACAAATGGGAAATACATTGCCAAAGATTACTATAACTGTAAATTGAAAAACATAACACGAATTCAATAATCACAAAGCCAAATTAAATTCACTACAAAACCTCCCACACGCGTAAAAACTAATCAAACTTAATGAAAAAGCTAATAACCAGACGCAAATCCCATTAAAAAGCAACCACAATCCTAAAAACATTGTAAGGAGAAATTTCAATATCAATTGTGTAGCGGTCCCAGCATAGCGCCCTGCGGAACTCAGACACGTGTAGCCAAGGCTTAGCCGCTCTAACAATTAAGCATTAAACTCCGGTTAATTTAACCGAGTGAGTATTGTCGCCAGAACCCTTTGAGCTCACAATATGAACGCTCCGTGAAAAAAGCCTATTTAAATCCTCGCAGTTTCTATTGACGGACATTATTGAATGCTTTAATTTAGACATTCGGTTGAATGAGGTCTTTAGTTCGTTTTGATTATTGAATTTCCGGATTTGGGTTAGTTTTGTGGTGGATTTGAATACTATTATAAAGTTTATAGGTTTTATAGCGTTGTGGTAGATGAAGTTTGTATATGTTTGTTGAATATGAGGATAGGACTGATGCATACTGTCTAATAAAGCTTTTGATAGAGTTTCAGCCAAGCGTGATGAATATGATAATTTCGTTCAAGTATATAGCAATGAGCAAGAACTTAGTGTGAATATCAAGTTGATATAAATAAATGAAAGTTTTCTATGAACTGATCAACACTTCAGTCTGCTGGCATATATTAATTAAATCATGAGTATAACTAGCTTAGGTACAAAGCATTTACTGCATACCTGAGACATGTCTACGAAGCACACATAAATGGATAATAATTAATCAGTAAACGTCTAGCACAAAAAATAGCGCCATCAAAAAAACCAAATAATTTAATACACTTCCTAAACAAATTAATGTTGATGAAACTATTAAAAGTGGTGATTTAAATAGAAACAATTGTAAAATCAATTAGTGAGGACCGGAAGGGGCATAGGAAGAAGCATACACCGATAGCTGACCAGCGAACGATCCCTGAATTATTTATGCCCCCCGTTCCGTTACATCGCATATCTAATGAGCTGTGCCTAGGAATATTTACTTAGAATTTAATATTAATGCCTGTATGCCGTGGACTGACTGGCGATAGCAGTCTGCGATGCGTCTGAACCCAGTGATGAATACCATCTATATATCTTTTGCTTTTTATTTATAATCTGGGTTTTGTAAAGCGTTTGTTGGGATAGTAAAGTAGGCGTAATGTGGAGAAGTTTCTTTGATTGACTATTTGTTTGAGTTTGATTTGGGGATTGGTAGGAATGTTTATATTTTTGGAATAATGGGAGGTTTTAATGGCGATGGTGATCGACGGCTATCCACTGCAGAACCATGAAGATCTCATTCCCATCCCACTCTTTCAATAACAAAACTAATGTTATGTAATGTTTCTCATGAACGACTCACAGCCATCCGACAAGAAATGGTGCAATACAATAAACTAAAGAAAGGTCAACAAATTCGTACAAATTATATATTTGCTTCTACAGAAATCTCCATAAAAACATGGCGTTACATAACGCATAAAAAAAGAAATATATACTCCAAATACAGTGCCAAAACAAGCCCCAATTTAACACAAAGTAGACCAAAGTCAACACGTTTCTTCCACGCATTTCCCACAAGTCGTTGTTAGGGGACGATCGGCGCGCGCGCTGGCTCTGGTTACATCCTAAACAATGGCGCATGACCCTCCTACAGCCATTATTACAACACAATCACTCTTGATTAGCTATTGACCCATTTTCAAATGTATATTTTCAATACAATTTTAGTTTATTTTCAAACGAACTAATTTTGTTTGGGCATGATTGCATATGGGTTAATGTGTAGGGTTAAATTAAGAGGCTTTCGACTCATTTGACAGCTTCAACGTTCATTGAAATATTTTTCTTTTAGAAAATTGAAGTATACGTGCTGATTTAGATGTAAAATAAAACCATAAAAATATCCTGTACAACCTTATCGCTGCACAAGTTGTAAAATTAGATTGAGTTAAAATATTACTAGTGTTACCAGCTACATTTTATACAATAAAACGTTTCTAAACTAAACTTTTTCATTAAATTACTCACAAAAATAGATAAACAAATACTGTTAATGATATCGTGCTGCAATAAATCTATGTACCAGGGCGACATAAGAGGGCAGGAGTAAGATCGCACTAAGATAGCGCGCCTAAAGGACACATTGATTGAACGGAGCGGACAACGCAGATAAGAGCCGGCTACACTATTTGCATATTAAATGAGTCGATATTAATTTTACCGCGACTGGTCTAGCTTTGTTAGGGAGAAAGGTAAGGATGCTTGTACTTAATACTTAGTACAGGGCCTATTAAAATGGATGTGCAAAAAGTTGTACGCAATCAAGCGAGCATGTTTTGTTTAGGCAGTTTTTTTCTTGTGTTAAAGTATCATAGTTTCTTACAAAAATGTCTGAGCTATTTCTAGTCGTAATTTTAAGTAGTATTTTTTTTTTACTGTCAAAGTTAAGGCTATCTTTCCAACACCAAAGTCCAGACAAAAATAGAAAAAGCCATTATAATTTCTCTTAATTGAAACTTTCAATTTATTTTTTCTAAACAACTGCATGCTTTTTCACGCCTAAAGAACAGACTATTAATTAAAAATGCATAGCTCTTATAATCTATCGTCGTTAACGAGGCTCCTTTTATTTTCTGGACTCCTGGTACATTCAGTGTGTATTTTGCATACTAGAAACGTTTATATAGCATTTATTAGGTTTAATTAAGAGGCCACAGTATACTCGTAATGGGGTTTTTATGTCTGAAGTCTATGGCGGTTATGTCTTTGTTGATTTAGCTTTAATACTAGCTATTTATACATAGTTTTTAGCGCAACATCTTTGTTAAAGTACATGATAAAATGTTAAAAATGATAGCCATTAAACATTTATTTAGGAAAAGCTTCTAAAATATCTTATTGATAGAAACAGAAAAAGATTTTTGCCTAATAATTTTTATTGGTTGGAAAATTAAACTGAGGAATATCAAAATTCTTGCTTTTCTTAATCTTTCTTTCCACACCAGCACCCGTATTACGTAACACTGTCAAAATCGATCTGAATTATTTTGAAGGATATTGCTGATCCATTGCTTCATATGTTCGATAAATTTGTCTGCTCAACAACGTAAATAACGCAATGAATGTTGTTGAACTGTCAAAATGAAACCCATTGCTACTGATAGAGTGTTACGCAAGTACCCCACAGTTTAAAATATGATGTACAGACGCCAGCACATCAAGCTACTACAATCTGTCAAATTTCTATATAATAGATTTTCACCTTTATGACTGAAGTATAAGATTCAAAGTTAATTGGGAAAATTGGACAGTTTCGGGTAACTTGATGTGCTGGCGTCTGTACTTACGACCTTAACAATATCATATTTAATTTGGTAACCGATCATTTTCTACAGCACGATGCAAAGTAAGACACAGCCCTATCACGTACGACCTTAAAAAGAGAATTTACATACAATCAAAATTTGCAATATTTTTTTACATAATGTAGGTACATAGACGCATATCATTCATACATTTAAAAACGTTAATTTAGTAAGTATTATTTATAAGCAATAGCCTTAGATAGGCCAGAATCATAGTATCGAATCCAATAATGGATCCTTCTATTTGGAGAAATGTTTGAATGAAGGATTATGCCCCTGGAAAATAACAAACGAATATGTAATAACTCGTTTAGTTTATCTTTACATAATAATTATTGAAGTATTTTTTGCTGTAGTCATCATCATCTGCCTAGCCTATTCCCAACTATGTTGGGGTCGGCTTCCAGTCTAATCGGATGCAGCTGAATACCAGTATTTTACATGGAGCGACTGCCTATCTCAGCTCCACAACCCAGTTACTGGGTAATACGATACCCTTGGTAAGACTGGTTGTCAGACTTTCGGGCTTCTGCCTACCCGTATCGACTGTCGAAGATCCACGAATGACAGTAAATATACTTTACTGTAAAAAAAACTTAAAAAATCCTTTACCTCTTTTACCTCGATAAAGAACAGTTTATTTCACAAGTTTCCAGAGAGAAAATACATATTTTTCAACAAAATAGCTAAATAATCCTAAAATGTCGCAGAAATGGAGCCCAAAAAATCAAGTTAATCCGAAAAATCACAGGCCATCACAATACCAGTTGTAATAAAAAAAAAAATGATAATCATATTATTTGAAGTGTCATCACGTAAGGACCATGGTGTCAGGTTCCCAAGCGGTCAGTGACTTATGGCGCGTGTTTTCTACTAAATCATTTTGTTTATATTAATAACTAGCCATGCCTACGGGTTCACTTGAAAATTTTGTTGTACACGACAAATTCATTGGTATTGTTTTTTTGTATAGGTAACATTGTCGTGGGAAATACTCAATCATTACTTATGTAGATAATTTTTTTTTATGGTTTAGATTATTTCTTAATCTTCATATTATTACGAGATTTTTTTGATCAAAGTACCCTCTCGTTTCTCTTTGCTGATAACATTACAGGTATTCAGAAACCCCTGGTAAATCCAAGTTTTTAATAACAATAGGTTGTGGGAAATAAAACCGCCCGCCCGGGCATTGGTTTCTGAGTATAGACGCCAGCACATCAAGCTAGACGAAACTGTCAAATTTTCTCCATCAACTTTGAACCTTATTCTTTAGAGATACAATTTGAAAATCTAATAAAGAGATTTGACAGATTGTAGTAGCTTGATGTGCTGGCGTCTGTACCTACCCTAACAATACAGCCCAATACGAAAATTGTCTTTATTTGCACTGCCACTGCAAAATTTTTTTCAAAAATACAAAAAATTATGTAGGTAGCTCTTTTTTTAAATTGAATTCTTAGCATACGGAAACCACTTAATCCGAAACTAACCCGGGCAAATCCATTCATCATAAAACCAAAAGCAAACAGACACACAAATCAATCTTACAACAACACATGGAAAGTTACCAAATATGCGCAGGAGCAGGCGCCACGACATTAACATGGCAATCACGCTGACCATAAAGCGGTGACATAAATAGCATAGATTAAATAGACATAAAACCTGGCCTTGGTCTCTACATTGTTTAATTATATTTAATTTAGTAAGGACCCTATTTTGGTTAGTATTAATGTTAGGAATACTAAGTATAGGTAGGGGTTAAGTATTGAGGAATACTAAGTTGGTTGTCGCGACGTGTACGGTCACCAAAGGAGATAAGTAACCAGGGTCGTCGGTATAGTTGAAGTTTAGTAAAAAACCGATGGATGTTTTCGAATAAAATTTAATTTAATTAATAGACAACGAACAGTTCATTTACCAAATTAAATTTCATTCGAAAATATCCATCGGCTTCTTACTAAACTTCAACTATATCCGACGACCCTGGTTACTTATCTCTTTTGGTGACTGTACATTGTTAAGCCAGTTGCAGACGAAGAGCTAAGCAAAGTTAGTTTAGCTTAGCTCGCAAAGTCTACCACCTAAGCACGTAATTTTTGCCAAAGTTACAGGCGTTTACGACAACATAATTATTACTATCACTTACAGACATAAGATTGGTTCGGGCCCGAACTAAGAACGAATAAAAAAAATACCTCAGCTTTACGAGCTAACTTAAGGCAAAAACGTCAGGATAATCTCGAAATTAAATTTTTCTTACATTTTTTGTAATTTACAGGTAAGGTTGTATGTTGATCTAAATATGATTCGCGTCCCTTACGTCATGAGGTACCTTTGCGCAAAACCTTAAAGTTTAAACTAACAAAGCTTAGCTCTTGGTGTGCGACCGGCTTTAGTGTCTAGATTTGAAGGGCTTAGTTTGAGGAAAACGTTCTTGGATCTTTGACAGTCGTTACGGGTCGTCAGAAACCCGAAAGTCTGACAACCAGTCTTACAAAGAGGTATCGTGTTACCCAGAAACTGGGTTGTGGAGGTCAGATAGGCAGTCGCTCCATGTAAAATACTGCTAATCAGCTGCATCCAGTTAGACTGGAAGCCGACCCCAACATAGTTGGGAAAAGGCTAGGCAGATTGATTGAGTTTGAGGAAAATGCTATGTTGTTGGGTGGCCCTCAAAGGCCTCCTGATGGTCACAGCAGTGACCTATGGGCATCTGCGATACTGACCGACTTATCAGCGATGCCTCCAGAGTCATCCTGGAAATACAGCTGTCTTGTGTGCCTGTAAATTTCAGAGGCACCTACCCTTCAAAACTGAAACATAGCAATGCTGTTTGTATATGAAACTAGCAGCACCCCGCGGTTTCACCCGCATAAGTTTCGATCCCGTGGGGATATCGGGATGAAAACTATCCTATGTCCTTTCCCGGGATTCAAACTACCTCTATACCAAATTTCATCTATATCGGTTTAGCGGTTTAAGAATGAAGAGGTAACAGGCAGACAGATAGACACACTTTCGCGTTTATAATATTAGGTATGGATTGATCCTTCTTTTGATAACAAACCTAAAACGCCAGTTATCCCCAAAGTGCAAGTCAACGGTATACCTATGCTCTATGTACACTCACTTTGGGCTATGTTTAACTCCCATGTAATAGGGGGCGAGCCTATTGCCATCAACCGGGCACGAATCAATACTTGGGTTTGCAAATGAGAAATTCCTGAAGGAAAAATTCAATAACCCTTTGCTCGACCTACGCATTGAAACCAGGCCCTGCAGTCTCGACAAATATAACGACAAAAATCGGTCGTTCAGTCTAATCGATATCAAATTTCTTTAATACATTTTCAACCTTATGCTTTCGAAATAAAGTTGAAAATCTATTAAAGGAATTTGACAACGATACGACTTAGCGACCGATTTTTGTCGCTGTCTAATGTCGAGACTGCAGGGGCAGGACCTCATGTTCAGAAGTAGCACTTGCGACAACTAAACAAACGAGGCAGTCTTTCGTTTAAAATTTAAAATAGCATTCCGGTGTCTTTGAAAACCATACTGTTCCAAGCACACACGATTTCCTGATTAACTACTCATCTTCTCCAAAATGTCAATCAAGTCAAAAATCCAAGATGGCGGCCCCGACATCTGTTAAACATATTACAAACCTTTTTGCTCCATCTTACTGTCGGTATCGCAAAAAACTTTCACTTCCAGGAATCGAAACTGGGATTGAACAGACGCCCCTTGTATTTAGAGAAATGGGTGGAATAGTTTTTATGGTAGCCTGTTGGTAAAACTACCCCTGCCCGTATTCACATCTTCAAAATAGCCGTAACTATGATTTTGAAATCATAATTAAAGCTATTTCAAATCATTATAAATGCTAACTTATTGTCTTCAGTTATCTAAATCTTTTGAACCAGAAAAATCATGATGAGCTTCTGTCAAACTACCTAGGAAGATCAGACTATCGCCCTAGAATAGATTCTAGAATCTATAACAAAGAAACTTTCAAATATGACAGAAATTACATTTCCGAATTCTCTCGACAGTTACTGTGTTCTCTGTCCGCCCCCAAATCGCAGTAAATTGGCAAACGATCGCAGTTCCCACGTCATTCGACACCCGCCACGTGACGGGCGCAAGCGCAGGGTAATGTTTGTCACTGCCAATGTTTGTATCGCTGCAAGTGACGCTGAGTCTGAGCGCGAAATTATAATGAAAGGATAAGTGTATTAGCAATTATTGGAATATGTTAAGTATGTTAAAATGGTGTGAGATTGAACTAGTTATAAGTACTTATTTGGAAATGAATGAAAAATAAAATTATTTTCATGAGATTTTTGTCTGTGAAAATAATACGAAGAAATAATTTTTCGATGACAAAGAGTGGATATAGTACGCGCCATGAAAGATGAGACTTGACTTTTATCTTAAACTTTATTATTTCGTAATAAATATTATAATATTTTTTACAATTTTTATCTAAATGTCATCGATAAATCCCTAAATAGATATAGATACACATTATGGGTAACTATTTCGTACACGACTTACACTTTTGAACGCACTGTTGATCTTCGCAGGCTATGTATGATTGTTTTAACTATCAGAGGATCACCTACTTCAACATCAACCTTTAAAAAGGCTCGTCCCTAACACATGTCCCCTGATAAAGACGGAGTATGGACAAGCCCCCCCCGAGGGGAGGTTCCCATGGTACCCGACTTTTCCATTAGCATTAATGCGTCCAAATGAAACTTTACTTATGTGTCATCTGGTACCTCCATACGTCTTAATGTAGCGTCTTTTGTTTTTCTTTTTTTGTTGGCAAAGGTTCAGGGTAGGCAGAGATGTTTTGAAGGGTGATTTGAGGGTATTTGAAGACTGTGCTAGGGTCTTTGATTAGGAGAATGTTCTAGTAGCTTAGGTAAGTATTATTTCTTCTTTTAAGATAAATAAGTGTTGTACCGTATCGTAATTGGGCTTTATTAGTATGTAACTACTGTCTTGTTAGTAAGACAAGCATATTCGATTTTTCCGGGAAAATTAAGATACCTACAGAGTCTGCTAAAGTACTGAAGGGCAATCCTCGTAATTTTAAGAACGTTCACAGTCTGATCTGTCTCAATCTGTCAAAAATACCTCTAATTACCCTACATTTTGTTATTGATTGGCGCTAAGATGAGGTTGCGACTAGATTTTTAACTTTTTTAATTACGGGAATTGGTCTTCTGATGTCATGGCATCATATCAATTGCTTTGCTAAACAAGCTATCTTTATTTACTTGAATTGTACGACATTTCCGTAGTAAACTGCCAATCGGCATTCAATATAGGTACCTGATATTAATAAAAATAACATAAAATTAAAAAAAAAATCTTAATCCAACCCAAACCACAAACAAATAATTCCAATACCACATTAATACAAATCACATTTAAATTCTCCACACAAAAACAATAAAACATATCGCATTACCCTCCTTTAACCGACTTCATTGACACACACCCCCACCTGGCTTGCGCGTGCGCTGCGCCGCTCAATTCCAAATACAAACTGGAAGTTTTGTTCAAACCCTTCCATTGTTCTTTTTACGAATTGTTTTCGATTTAATTCATCGGCCGCGTGCGTTTGACGGGTTGATTCAGGGGTCCGTTTAGGGCTGGCTCCGTCCACAAATACTTGAGTACACAGGATAGGAAATTGTGCTTGCAAAAAATATGGCGCTGGAAAAATGGGAAAATTAGTTCAGGTTGGCTTTGACTTTTTTTTTAATAAACGTTTATGATAGAAACGGAAGATTATGAACACATCTATAATAGCCAATATAACTATATCTCAATAATTTTCATACAGTATTCCAAGTAAAATACTGGTATTCAGCTGCATTTGGTTAGACTGGAAGCCGATCCCAACATAGTTGGGAAAAGGCTGGGTAGATGATGATGATGATGATTCAGCATGCACATATACTTACATAATCTTCCTATACTGTTGCCACTCCTTCCTAGGAGTACTCCTTCCTTCGATCGGCTGAAATCGGTTCGCATCCTTTCCGATCCGATGCGATGCGAGCCGTTTGGTGGAAATCATCCTTTATTCAACCATACACGTGTACCCTACCCTTCTTCCACGCAGCCTTCACTCACAACTATGGACCACGTACAGACGCCAGCACATCAAGCTACTATACCATCTGTCAGATATCTTTAATAGATTTTCAACTTTATCGTATAAGGTTCAAAGTTGATTGGGAAAATTTGACAGTTTTGGGTAGCTTGATGTGCTGGCCTCTGTACAACCCTGATCCGTTCTACCGTATTGTTTTCTTAACCAAAGTTAACCCTGTCCCGGCGACGTAAGCGTGTTCATTGATTTGTTTGTTAAAAATAATTGCTGCTTCAGCCATCGAAGTGGGCTTTCAAGTGTTATTTTTTGGTAGTGTGTTGGTGTTGACGAATATGCGTAATGGGGTGTGTAATTAGATTTTGATGTTTTTTAGGGTTGAAAGTGGATTGACTGGTGTCCAGCCGGTCTGTACTGTAATAATTTACACCGTCAAAACTTAGGTGAAGTAAGCTGTCAATAGTGTCAATACCTAACGTCAGGTGGAGTGGCAGCTCACTCTAAGATCACCTCACATTCAAGATACTTCGTATTCAAGGTGATATTTTTACAGATTAGCACCGCAGTTACTTGTGTTGGATCGTCGGATCTTCCTGAAATTAAAACAAAAAAAAAAGAACAGTCAACAAAAAATGAAATATACAGACGCCAGCACATCAAGTTACTACAATCTGTCAAATTTCTTTAATAGATTTTCAACTTTATCGCTAAAGGTATAAGGTTCAAAGTTGATTGGGAAAATTTGACAGTTTCGGATAGCTTGATGTGCTGGCGTCTGTACATACACCCACATTTCGCCAATTATGTTAAACTCCCATGTAATAGGGGGCGAGCCTATTGCCATCAACCGGGAACAAATCCAGACTCCGGGCTACTACTGAGAAATTCCAGATAAAAAACCTAGTAACCACTTTCGGCGACCTGGGAATCTAACCCAGGACGCTTGCAGCCACTAGACAATCGAGGCAGTCACCAATCATTTTAAAAATGTCACCCACATAAGTTTCGATCCCGTAGGAATATCGGATTAAAAAGTATACTATATGTTAATCCTGGTTATAAACTATCTGTGTGCCAAATTTCATTGAAATCCGTGCAGTAGTTTTTGCGTGAAAGAGTAACAAACATCCATCCATCCATTCCATCCATCCTCACAAACTTTCGCGTTCATATTATTACTAGGTAAGTAGGATTATAAAACGTTTTCCTTCCCAATAGAGATCAAATAAAGCAGGTGACACAAACACACACCAAATTGAAAAGAAGAAAAAAACAAAACAAAATCGATCACCTAATCGATTACCGTCACGATACTTAGTCGAGTTAACTCGAGTTGTTCCGAATTCGCTAACGACACAAACTGCCTGCTCACTAGGGTAAACAGAATTATAACAATAACAGCCAGTAATGATGCATTTGTCCCATATGGTGTGAAACGGTCTCGTCAGTGTTTCCTGTTAAAAAAAAAAAACTAAACTAGAGGTGTCTGCACCAATTACTGTTTGTTAGTGAGGGCATTATTTTTGGGTTTTTGTGAATATAATTATGTGGTTTTTTGGATTAATCTGTTGACTTGATTGCTTATAGTAAACGTGTTTTTATCATTAAAACTTTCCTCGTTCGGTTTGTAGAAATGCACTTCTAAATTTGTATTTTTACCCGACTAAAGCGAAGCAAAAAGGAGGGTTATGATTTTGTTGTGTTCTGATAATTGAATTGTAGGTAGTAACACTAGGAACTACCTTCATTCTACGCCACCATATTAGAACTGTCAAGAAACTATTCAAACACCTGTTCCAAATTCAAATCCACTAACCCTTTACCGAATTCTTTACAAATATAATTGAACGCCATTTGGCTTCAGATGATTAAACCCGATTCGATTTTCAAATTACGAATAGATTCGGCCATTATTCGATTAAACTAATCGAGTATTCTGATTCGTTTGACATCGAAATTAACTTGATAATCGAATGTTACTTGGTAATGATTAGGTTGTATTATTACTATTGTTGGTATTGTTAGTGTGTAATTAGTTATTGATTAGCAGATATGGTGTATTGTATTTTCTAATGAGTGATGTGTTAAGGCTCCTGCAGACAGGTGCGACACGACAGCGCGACGCGACTCTACTAGAACAATTTTTATGAAAACTTTATGGAAATTGTTCTACCAAAATCGCGTCGCACTGTTGCGTTGCGCCTGTCTGCAAGAGCCTTTAAGGCCGTACCCTGACCAAATAACCTTGAGCATTCGTTCCCTCTTTGCCGCACCCCACCTCTACAATACATCGTAAAAATTACAAGCGCCGTCTGGCGAACAACTTACGAACTATGAAACTGCGACTAGCGAAAATCACAGACCTTACAAGACATAGAGACGGCATTGAATAAAAAAAAATCTATGAATGAAAGAAACGGTGCGCCTAAATAATTTTGGTCATGAATTCAGTGAATATACTTTTATGTCCATGAATACTTACTTTCTAATTTTTGGAAAGAAGAAGCGTTATGCGACTCCACGAGACTTTCTCTCTAACAAAAAATCTGAAATCCAAGATGGCGGCTGCAAACATTTGCAAATTTTTCGTCATGGGTGTCGTTTTCATAGTTTTCGAGATTGTTGACAACAATTAGGTCAAAATCAAAATTCAAGATGGCGCCTTCGAAAATTTGCAAATTTTTCGACATGGGTGTCGTTTTCATGGTTTTCGAGGGCGCTGACAAAGATTATGGGGTCAAAATCAAAATTCAAGATGGCGCCTCCGAAAATATGCAAATTTTTCGACATGGGTGTCGTTTTCATGGTTTTCGAGGGCGCTGACAAAGATTATGGGGTCAAAATCAAAATTCAAGATGGCGCCTCCGAAAATTTGCAAATTTTTCGACATGGGTGTCGTTTTCATGGTTTTCGAGGGCGCTGACAAAGATTATGGGGTCAAAATCAAAATTCATAAATTCATTCGGAGATAGTTTTTTGAACGAAGTTCTTTAACATGGCATGCGGTAGGAATTGACTGGTAGAAATCGTCACAAAGGAAAAAGCGTTACGCGCCTCCATGCAACTTTCTCTCTCTCTCCCTCGCTGCTTGTTTCTATTATAATAGACGAGTGTGAATGTGTGCGATACTCGCACACACACACACTCGTGTGTGTGAGTATCGAGCTGCTGGTGTTGCACTATAAGTAGAGTTGGTGCGTAGGAAATCTAAAAGGGCGAAAGGTAGCAACCTTAGAATTGTTCTTTGAGCGCGCTCTAGAGGGAGTAATTTTTTTTTTTGCAGCATCCGTCCAGAAAGTTATGCAATAGGTAACTATGATTTGACACAAAGCTAAATAATTAATTAATTTACTGTCAGCTATGTTGCGTGAGTTCTTAAAAAACATAATTATATTAATTTGCGCACCCTAGGTATTTCAAATGGTAAGCTTTAGTAAAAGTGGGGCAAGAATATGTCCCTGGAAGTATGGGTCAAATTGAATAGGGGCGTGGGCAAGGTGATTTCCAAACTTTTTAACCCTGAGAATGCCCGTGAATTTTTTACAGTTCAAAAGTTATGACAAATTTCTGTTTTTTTCAATCACTTCGCATAGTGCTCAAACAAAAAAATCATTAAAAAAACTATGAGGTCTATCAATTCAATTTTTTTAGATAACCCTGATATTTTTTTTATTGATTATTTTCTTTGAGCACTGCGAAATGATTGATAAAAGAAAACAAAAATTGGTCATAACTTTTGAACCGTAAAAAAATTCACCGACATTCTCAGGGTTAAAAAGTTTAGTTACAGTGATAAAAATAGAAAAATAATAAATAAACAACAAAGTCAATATTATTAACATTTATTATTTTAAAGTCCGTACCTATATACAAATTATTATTAATTGATCTATTTTCTATTTCTAGGTTATATATCCTTAAAATCTAAATAACGCGAGCATGTAGGGATATTGACGTCAGAAGGTTCGTCACCTTCACTTCTCCTATCTATATCTGCTGTCTCAATCTCAATATCTTCGTGTAATTGAGGTTCAATATTTTCTTTACTTTTTTTCTTATTTCCTCTCATTGCCTCTTCAATGTATGAAGGATTTCTTATAGTCATACCTCGAGGGTACCGGGGGTCGATTAACTCTGGCAACAAGCAATCTATATAAAATGACGTAAGTTTTTCTTTCATCTTCTCCTTCCAGAAAGTATCATCTCTCTCGATGTATTCCGTTTTTAGCGGAGAGTCCTCATTTGACCAAACTGCAAATAAACACTTTTGTCGTTTAGTTACGTGTAGTTGCCCCTGCACTTGATAGTACCATTGGTGGTTTTTATTTATTTCCAGCCCTTTTTTTGTGGTTTTCCAAAATGTTACTTTTCTTATTTTTATGGCTTCTTCTAATCCCAATTTAAATGCCGTTATTGGGCATTTAATTTCTACGATAGTGTCATCGCTACATAAGCCATCCGGAGTGGCTCCTAAAAATGGCAACTCTTCGTCAATAAATAGACCACAAGGTTCAATTTGAATTTTTTCTTGCCTCTCTAGTTGCTTGATAGCAATTTTTTCATTATCTTTGCCATGTTTTATTGACGACACATGGTCAATGTTAGTTTTGTACAATAAATGTTTTACAAAGTTATGACAACTCGTGTCATTTCGCCGTGTTACAACTTTTCCAAAGTTGGAAGCGGTTAACAATGATCTACGCAACTCTAGCCACTCGCTGCTTTCGCTTTGTAAAATTGTTGTCCGTTCGATTAAACTTCTTTCCTCATTAGTTTTTTTTAAATTTTCCAGAAAATGTTCTTTAAGATTATTAAAAACATCGATTGGGATATCGGGTTTTGTGCAGTCTTGACCATAATTGTGGTCCTGTCTCGATTTTTTTAAGAACAAGCCTCGTTTTTTTGGTTGCTTATTTTGCTTTTTTTTCTCATTTTTATTTATTCTTTTCTTTTCTAGCTTTTTTATTTTGCCTTGAGGGCTGTTTCCGTTATTAATTGATTTATATAGCGGAGAAATATTTTTTTTTTCGTTAAAACTTACGGCAGCGGCATGACATCTGGTTTGATAGGAATTTTTTAACGAAAAATTAATTCTTTTGCCGCCAACCAACTTAGCCACCACGCTATTAAATCTTTCAACTACGTTGCTATCAACATCATATATCAAACTCCGAGCATGTCCTGCAACATTTTGGGTAATAAAACATATTTTTTGCCACAAAGGGCTTAAAATAAAATCATTTGACAGGTCAATTTTGCCGATGCTATCACAGAAGTATGATCGGCACTTAGTGTGTTCCCCGAAGCCATGGAGGTGGCTAATTAATAGATCATCAAACAGAAGTTGAACATCAGAGTTAGATTTATGTTTTTTAATTAATTTACAAATAGTAAATCTTGTTCGTAGTATAGCACTTTTTGTTATGAATTTTCGGTATTTTATGTTATATTTAGTGTCTGTGGCGAGTGCTTGTAATTTATTGCAAAAATTCCTTAAGATGTGGTTCCGGCACTCAATTTTTTCAACAGTCAGGTCAGGATACGGGCGAGCCTGTAATATTTTGGAGTAGGTGCTAGCATCACCATCGGATATAAGTTTTCCGTAAATTAAATTGTACATTTTTATGGATTCTTTAAATCCTTCCACAATTATTTCACTCTCCATGTTTGTGGATGGGCCACTATAATTTTTGAAACATTTGTGTTCTGACGGATCAACATGTTTGTTTTCTGCACGGGCACAGATGAAGCAGTATTTATTTTTAATACCTAAAAATAGAATTTCTCCTGTATGTTTGCCTATTATGGCAGCTGCACCCGAAAGAGCATTATAATTCTTTTTGTAACTCCGTTTGGACCAGCAACCATCAGCAATTACATCTATTATGGGAATGCCATCTTTGTTCACCCTACCATTAGAAATTGCGAACTGTTTTTCTTTTTCTGCAGCCTGATTCATGGATTCTAGTAAAACATCTTCCCATTTCTTACTGATGAGATCATGGTTCTCTGAATAAGTCTTTTCAGATAACAACGGGAGGTTGATTGCTGACAGAAGTTCATCCAACTGTGCATGCCCCCCACCTATTGCAATAGTACCTGCGACAGCGCACGTATTTATATTTAGGTAGTTGTCACTACAGTTGTCTCCATTTATAACAAACTTTTGATTACAAAGCCGACATTTAAATGTAAATTTTGACTGTAGACCAATTAAGGTTTCAGCTACGAGGTCAAGTTCTGTGAAGCTGCATCCAAGTGGTCCGTGGTTTGAAATGCGTTTTAATTCGGACAGGAAGTGGCTGACATCAATAATTCTTCGATTTATTACTTTTTCGTATGATTTTGCTTCCTCTTCATACGAAATTTGAAACTAAAATAAAAAAAAACGTGTTTTATTATGTACCCAAAAAACAATCAAATAATCCACGACGCTTTTTTTTCATCTGAAGTAGAATAGGTTTCCTATGTTCAAATATAAATGGACTACTGTTTGTAACTTTCATTGAAGTTCAGAACACGTGAAGGGTATCAGAAACTTACATCTTCAATGTTCTTATTGGTTTCTCCAGTGTTTTCAGCTCCCGTCAAGTCTCGTGTAAAGTCCTCTCGTAAACTGCAAAAGAAAAAATATTTTGCATAATGATGACAGATTTTTAAAGTTCAAGTGACTAGTGATAGGGATGAGATATACTTTTAAAATTCAATACGCTCCCAAGCGCCCTCGAAAACTATGAAAACGACACCCATGACGATAAATTTGAAAATTTTCGCAGACACCATCTTGGATACACTTATTGACCTCACTATCGGCTTTAGCAAACCTTACTCAAGAATTGGGCTATGCAATGCATTAGTATCTATACTAATATTATAAAAAGAGGCAATTTTTTTTTTGTTTGTAATAATCAACCGAACAAGAATCCGGTAATCTCTGAAACTATCAGTCCGATTTGATAATAAAGATATGCTGTATTATGATGACTGTGTCTTATTTGACGTGAGGAAAAATGGCACGAACTAGTCTAAAAGAAGTTGAGGCGATTAGCTAAAGTTACGAAGAAGCAATTGTTCCTATGCAAGTTGGTATTTCTGTGTTCCAGCTCTGCCCGCGCCCGACTAAAGTCCAGTCGCGGAGCAGGAAGAATTTCGTACCTATTATGACCTGTCTCTGTCACTCCCGCGTAAATCTAATGCGTCACGCTCGCACAGATGCCCTGAGGACGGCGGTCATTGCATCGGTGCGAGCGTGACGCATTAGATTGACGCGGGAGTGATACGAAATTCTTCCTGCTCCGCGACCGGACTTTAGAAAATACTTTTACAATTTTATTGCAAGTACTTATTTCCCGCCCGCACCAGGGCGCGCACTACTCCAATTAAAATTAGTATGACATGTAATAAAATTTTACTGTAGGTACTTTAGCATGCTAAAAAGAAAATTTACCCTAAACGTTATGTAACCGAGAAAAGGGTTATATCTAATACTTACTCATTATTGCTTATTTCCATCGGTTGTATATTAGAAATTTCCATTAGAGGTGCATCACTTTGGTTATCTTTTAACCTAAAAAAGATTATTTATTTTAAAATACATAAATTCTCAAATATTTACATACAAAAATCATTACACGACAAGCACTGAACTACATAAGTACTGAATCAATGTGAATGTTCATGTCTGTAGGTTCATAACTCTACGGCACACGCATGATAACGAAGATTTGTTGATAAAATATTATATGACAATGATGAGATGTTATCACTTTACTAAATACTCGCATCTTATGCCAATACTTAGTAGGTTTACTCGTATACCTAGTAGTTAGGTACATACCTGCTATCTACGTAATTTTGTTGAGAATGTGTAGATGTTGTTGGTGTTTCGTCATAACTATTTTGTCCTTTTGTTTTATCCCAGCTACAAAAAAAAAAGATTGATAAATAATTTGCACTGTTTATCATTATTATATATAAGTATATATAAATATAATTACGAGGCAGCTTACCGAGCTTCGTTCATCTTTGCTATTTTTGCACGTCCTAATCGCACAGCTTTCTTGTACTTTGGCATTTTGAGTGTTTGTACACAACAGTAGCGTCCTTTCGCAAAACTCAATAGTTCTAAATACACACACAAAGCGTCCTTTCGCAAAACTCAATAATTCTAAATACACACACAAAGCGTCCTTTCGCAGTAAATAACACAATAAATAACCATAACCAAAACAAACTAATTATTATCACTAGGTAGGTACTGATAAGGTGACGCAAGCGAGCAAGTGCGCTAGCCGACGGCGACGCGGTGACAAACGGCACGGGTTTCACCCTCGAGAGCTTGCGCCACACTGAATCCCGATACGGGGCGCATGAGTTACAGTAGTGAATACGCCCACATTTTAGAATAAAATCTGTATATAATCAAATTTTGGTCTTTTCGAAAAAACATTTGTACAAAAATGTTCATTATTAAATTGTCTATCCATTAGTGTTAGTAGCAAAATTAAATAATGTTTACTTTACGAGGAGATGCATGTTATCAATCACTATTTCTCACTTTTTGGGTCTTGTTGTAAAGAGATTTATTAAAGATATACTCATTAAAAAAAAAAAAAAAAGCACAGTTATGGAATCAAGATTACGTAGAAATTTAATGTATTTTTTATTAGTTGATATTTCTTTTAAATAACAAGTAGATAGCTCCAAAAAACTGCACAAAAACGGCTTGCGCGGCGTTTTGGTCGGGGAGGCGTCTTAAGGCACTGCACCGGACAGACAGAGTGATCATTCTGGCTGAAAAGTGATATCGTACTTATTCTTTTAAAGTCTGTAAAAATCCTTGGCCCTTATTTTTAGGTGCTAGGTTATTCATTATCAAGTTTTTCTGCCATTGATATTTTGACAGTCGTTAAGGGTAGTCAGAAGCCCGAAAGTCTGACAACCAGTCGTACCGAAGTATTCAGTAACTGGCTTGTGGAGGTCAGATAGGCATCTGCTTCATATAAAATACTGGTATTCAGCTGCATCCTCTGGAGTGGAAGCCAACCCCAATACAGTTGGGAAAAGGTTAGGCATGATTAATATGCTGTGTCTATTCTTAAAATAACTGTTTTCTCTACAAAAAAATATCATGCGAACAAAAATGAAGTCTTCGTCAAAAACAAATGATTACGGTCGCGAAAATGAAACGCCATTCAAACATATGTTCCACTTACGTCGACCAAACCATACGCACTACCTAATGATTATTGAAATCGCCAGTAGTCCGGGCTATTTTTGTATAGGAATTCTAAACGTTCATGCTAGAACGTGCTGTGTCTATATATGTGGGATTCAGTTACCGTTAGATATACATTTCAATCTAGATATGTTTGAAACTGGCATGCTAGGTATGTTTTAGACTGCTTCGTTGGTCTAGTCGTCGCAAGCGCAACTGCTAGCATGAGGTCCTGGGTTCGATTCAGATTGAGCAAAGTTGTTAGTGCCCACTCCCTCTCATCGTGAGTAGGCCTGTATCCCAGCAGTGGGAACATTATAGGCTGATTATGTATAGTGTGTCTGGTTATTTTCATCTGGAATTTCTCAGTAGAAGCCCGGAGTTTGGATTAGTGGCCAGTTGACGGCAATAGGCTCGCTCCCTATTACATGGGACTTAAACATGACTGGCGAAATGTGGGTGAACTACAGGTTCCATAATCAGCTTTTACTGTTCTTACTGCTGGGACACAGGTCTACTCTCTTTGAGAGGGAGTGGCCGAGGGCCCGTGCGGGTCGGTGGATGTGACATATCTTCTAAATTTTTTTTTGGTTCTAAGATTATGCCGGTTTCGAAAGCAGTGGTGATGAAATAATTTACACAAAGTAAAGTGTCTGCGTGGATTTGAATTCACGACCTGGAACTCGTAAAGCGCGGCCGAGTCCACTGGGCCACTTCTGCTCTCTATACTATAGGTACACCTCTGCCTATACCTTTGGGGTATACCTACAGGCGTGATGTTATGTTATTTGAAAGAAAGAAAGAAAATGAGTTTATTTCTTGCCAGTGGTACAGTAATAACGAGGTCAGCTCTACATGTAACTTAATTCCTTCACTTCGAAGCCAAAAATCATGACGGCTATTACACAGAGTCATCAAGTTAAATGCAACAATACATCAGTTCCTATAGTTTTACTAACGATCGTTAGGAACCTATCATGGCTGGAACAATTAAATGCCAGTTTTTTCGGTAATTACTGGTAAGCAGAGTGGTGGCTATCAATCACGGGGATGGTAATAGAATAGGTAATGGTTGATGTACGGACGCCAGCACATCAAGCTACCCGAAACTTTGAAATTTTCCCAATCAACTTTGAATCTTATGCTTTAGCGATAATGTTGAAAATCTATTAAAGAAATTTGGCAGATTGTAGTAGCTTGACGTGCTGGCGTCTGTACTTAGAATATGGAGTTTAAATGTTGGTCTAGGATTAGGACTAAAATACTGTTTTGGGATGCATAAAGAAGCCTCCTCGTGTAGCGCAGTTTGTTCCGCCAGTTACTCAACTGAACCGAGCATTCGGCGCATACTGGACAGTCACACCCAACACCTTATTTGACTGGCCAATTCTTCCCTTGCGGTGGTAGGGCTATCGCCCGCCTGGTTTGCGATCACCAGTGCCTTAGGCATCTTCTGGGCACGCTCGTTCCATCATAGACCTCATCCATCGCTTTCCATCAGGCGTGATCGAGGACAAGAGCGGGCCCAATAAGCAATAAAAAAAAAAGATGTAAGTAGCCAAATGGCCAAATCGCGGACTGGTTGGTGAGCGAAAGGCTCAAACACTGTCGTGCCATCGACACAACGAGCTAAAGAACATATCAAGACATTTTTAATAAGCTTGGTGTTCTCTCTGGCTCTGTATGAGAAACAGCCTATATCCTCAATCAACTCCGCGTATTGCAGTCCACTGCTGGACATAGGCCTCTTCCAGGCTGCGCCACAACACCCTGTCCTCCGCTTTCCGCATCCAGTCCGTCCCAGCCACTTTCTTCAGATCGTCCATCGATCTGGCTGGGGGGCGTCCCACACTACGCTTGCCGATACGCGGTCTCCACTCCAGGACTCGTCTGCTCCACCGGCCATCGGTCCTTCGACAAATATGGCTAGCCCACTGCCATCTATATAATGCAGTGAAACAATTATATGCTGGTATTATTCCTCTATCGTGTTTTCAACGTAAACAATATTTTAACAGACTTCTTAACTATCACAAATTCGCAGCCAAGTCCTTAATGCTCTGCCACTTCCTCATGTCATAACGTGACCATTACAGGCTGGCCATAAGGCAGGTGCCTACCGCGCAAGCGCTAGCTAATGTCCGAGTGGCGTGTGCGTCGGCGTCGGCTCATTACCCGAGCGCTTCCGAAGTGTTACGACAAAGCCCGAAGTGTTACGACAATAGCCGAACGCTTTAATTTTAACGTCTTTAGGAAGTCTGTTTGTAATTGAGGGTAGGAAATACTAAAAGGTGGTGATTTGTGAAAATATGTGAGTGAGAATTTTGTAGTTTGTGTTGTAATTTTAGGTAACTTCTTTAGGTTAATCTGTGGTAGTGTTATTAATTATTGGGGGCTATAAGATACAATATGTGGTAATTAGCATTTATCGTAGTTACCAGGTTGTGCAAACGGATTTGTGATTTCCGTGAGGTAATTGCGTAACAGACTATCAATAGATATCATATGATGGCTTTCATTTTGAGAGTTCAACAACATTCATTGCGTTATTTACGTTTTTGAGCAGACACATTTTGCGAACATAATGAAGCAATGGATTAATATCCATCAAAATTATTCAGATTGTGATAGAAAGTGCGCACGTATCTACGCAATTAGGGTGACGGTCATAGCAGAGTTATAATATCGGTGTTACTTACCAGAGGGACAATTCTCATAATTTTAAGAACGTTCACAGTCTGATTTCAGTCTCAATCTGTCAAAAATACCTGTAATTTCCCTACATTTTTGACAAGTTTTTGACATTGATTGTCGCTGAGACGAGATTGCAACTAGATTTTGAACGTTTTTAATTATGTAAATTGGCCTTTTGGTCATAATGAAGTAACAACTTTAGCAGTATTCACCTGGAACTATTTAGTGTGTAATTTCAAGTAATTTTACCACACATGAATACTCTCTAGTCTTCATTGTCTACTTCCTAAGCCCAAACAAAATAAATATGTCTATTTTTTTAGCTGGAACATTTAGTCACGGCCGAGTGGCCACAGTTGCTCGTCTCGCGCCATTGAACCCGCTGAATCGGTTCTGTCAAGGGTCCAAATTATGTTTAATACAATAATTGATATAAAGACTGCGGGTACCTTGTTACAGCTTGTCAAAATGGTTCTAAAAAGGGTAAATACTTAAACGTTACACAATAATGAACTGCAGGTATCTGCGTCGTTACGGGTAGTCAGAGGCCAGGGGTTAAGCTACGCTTGCCGCGCTTAGTTCGTGGATGGGTGACCATCTTTCCACACCGAGACTCCTCCGTGCCTCGTAAAGCATGTTAAGCCGTTGGGCCTAGCGGTCATTCGTGGATCTTTGACAGTCGTTACGTGTCGTCAGAAGCCCGAAAGTCACTCTTACTAATGGTTCGTAGTATTACCCAGTAACTGGGTTGTGGAGGCCAGCTAGGCAGTCGCTCCATGTAAAATACTGATATTCAGCTGCATCCGGATAGACTGGAAGCCAACCCCAACATATTTGGGAAAAGGCCGGACAGATGAAGATGTAACTGCAGGTACCTGAGTGAAAAGTTAATTGGACTAGGGTCATATTTTGTTAGGAGAGTACCTTGAATCCTTTCTCCTGTTATCAAAGTGCTTCTCTGTAAAATTTCATCAAAATCGGTACGTATATGTTTAGATGTGACAATACGTCACACAGATAGACAGATTGTCTTGCGGTGTGAATCAAAAATTCGAAGACATGTGACATGTGCCAACCCGCACTGGGCCCGTGTGGTGGATTACGGCCCATTCCCTCTCACCGAGAGGAGACCTGTGTCCCAGCAGTGGGAACATTATAGGCTGATTTTGCATGCGGTGAGAGAATTGAATGATATCATCTCATTGACCTTACCATAGAATTTCTTTACACATGAAGGTGATCGTGTCTTCAGCCTGAAGTCGTTATGAAGATCATTGAAAAACGGTGTTTTCTATTGTAGGTATACTTGGAAAAAATGCTGTAAAGAGAGAGAATTTGATTTCACAGCTCGATAATTGTTCGTGTGAAAGAACCTCATGTTCAGGACTTCAGGAGTGGTCACATATAAGCTTTGAATCTCAAGTTTCCTACAAACCAACCTTTGAAACCACCATCTCTTTCTTAAACATATGCTAACCATATCTTCTCTCCTTGTCTACAGAGACCGCCATCGTCATCGTTGTCGTACGGTGGCGCGGTGAACGATGATGTTCGTTCTCCGGGCTCCGGAGGTACCCCTGGACCCCTCAGCCAGCCCCCGCCGCAGACCCTCGACGCGACAGATCCAGGTAAGCTCCTTCTTTATTATGACACCCTGGTACTTTGTGGGGTAAGATGGTAGATGATGTTGGATGGGATCATGAAGCAGAGAACTTTGAATGCAGAGTTCTTTCATAATCTGTAGGCCTGGTACTTCAGTCAGATATGATCTTGGTAGTTCAGTAACATTTCTCTTAGGATAAATCGTAGGATTGGTCGTCCGATATTACCAGGAACCCAGTAGAAGACAACAATCTATTGTCATTTTACAAAGTTTTTCAAAGTAGCTTTCTTACCTTATGATCTTTATAATATCTATCCAAGATCACGTTAATATCTTGATTTTGACTATCAGGATAACTGAATCCATACCTATTCCTTGTTTTGCCGAAAACATTATTTTCGATAAACGCTCAGGTACAAGCGCAGTCGCGGTTTAGCGCTAGTATAAGTTAATGGCCAATATTTTAATTGCGATATTTAGAGGAAATTCCTTAATTATATATTGAAAGGATAAAATAATCATTGGTTTCCGGCGGTGTACGATTTTAACACCTAAAACCGGGTAATTTGGCTCATTTAGTTAAATGCTCATTACTTGAGCATAAATTACGGTTTTTTGCTGTTTTTAAATGCAACAAGTTATGTTGTAGGCATTGAGGTTGTTACACACCGATAGATAAGCGATAAGATGTGTTACGATAAAAACGGTGTGAAAATAAGGAATGAAAATTAAAAAAAAACGAGATAGTTTTATACTAAGAGGTTTATTTATAAACGTTGCTTAAAGGTAAGTAATGATGAGCGATTGTTTAACCATACATTTTTAATGTTTAAACCTCTCTTAACTTGAAGCAAAGTTTATAAATAAACCCCAATATCTCAGACAAATAAAGATGATTTTGACGAAGCTAAAGTTATTTCAAATTGAAATCCAACATCATCATCTGCCTAGCCTTTTCCCAACTATGTTGGGGTCGGCTTCCAGTCTAACCGGATGCAGCTGAATACCAGTATTTTACATGGAGCGACTGCCTATCTGACCTCCACAACCCAGTTACTGGGTAATACGATACCCCTTGGTAAGACTGGTTGTCAGATTTTCGGGCTTCTGACGACCCGTAACGACTGTCAAAGATCCACGAATGACAGCCGAGACCAACGGCTTAACGTGCTTTCCGAGGCACGGAAAAATTGAAATCCAACAGTAATATTTAAAATAATTTTAACCGTGTGATCAGTCTGTATCCCATCAGAATATGCAAATTCTAACAATCATAACACAATTTTCTTGCTTCTAAACAAAAACAATCTCTTACGACGTATCGCATCGCATCAGTGCACTTCACATACCTACCTAATGATGTTTACTATTGCAACTTAGTAACTATCCGTATCCGTTTTAGTAATCGATTCTCATCGGAATATACGATTATATTAATCGATTAACGAGGACATATCAGGTTTCATAGACCGCCTGTACCGAACTTTAAAAAGTGATATCGAATTACACGCGAATTGGTTTAGAAAGCGAATAATAAACGTCGAGGGTCTGTTTATGTGACTCCTACGCTTTGTACGTAACAATTAACATGTCCACACTTGGAATCTAGATCCGACTCGACACGTCAACACCCTTTGAGAGCCAATTGAAAACTGACAGCTCCACATCGTCACGTCACTATCGCACGTCAAACTTCTTCTGCTTGAAATTTGTAAAAAGAACTGTGTGGACACCTCGGCCGCGCGTTTGTCAACGTTCCGATATCCGTCACGAACGCGAGAATCACTCGTCACTCAGACGTGACATGCTACCTTACGTATCTCGATCGATTGTCATGTATTCATTCGTAAATGACTGATGGGTGTCCGTAGAACGGGACGTTACGACGTTACAACACTAGCGGAGACCTCACAATAGGTATTGAAATGAGACAGGATTGTGTGCACGTATCGCCGATGCATCTCGGTTTACCGCTTTCATATTCCTATGCGCTGGTAATTTGTGTGGGATTACATTCTGCTATTCTTATTTACCATTCAAAATATTCAGGCACGGTGACGTTATGATTTTTCCATGTAAAAAATCCGTGTCTCGAAAAAAGGTGCGACTACAAAAGACGCAATCACTAGCGCAGCGTTTGACAGCTGTCAAAAATGGCCGACGCGTTGGCGCGAAAAACTAACAAAGCGTCAGCGAGTGTGTTTTTTTCGCATTTCCACGTAGTTTTTGTGGAAAAATTATGCTTTCGACACACGTATGTGTAATTGTTTGTTTGTCGCACGGCGGGAGCGGCGAAATGCTGGCCAAATTGAATTTCGTGAAGCCGCGGTGTCCGTACTGATCTGTAACTAGGAACCATTTTGTTTTTAACTTTTTTTTCTGGTCTATCCATCGAGAATAACTAATTGCGTAATATATCAGTGCGTTGCGGATTGTGGATCGTTTCGTGTCAGCGGGCGACGTCTCGCGAGTGGAAAAAAATAATATGATTCAGTCTCGCCTATCTGAGGTTAAGGAGTTAACAGTTATTGTGCTTTTAACATATTGATATCATAAATCATTTGTTATTAGGTCACAGTTATAACTTGTCAGAAAAAGCTGCAATTAATATTATATCAATATTATCAGAGTGTAGGTATAATAAATACATTTATTATGTCAGATAAAACGTCTTTATTATCTGGAATGCAATTAAATCTTTATGGCTTCAACACTAAAGCGAAAATATGCCAAAAACAATTAGTACCGCAGAACCCGTTTCGACAAAACAATAACTGGACTAATTAAACCAAAAATTCCCTCGTCCTCCGCTGTGCCATAAAGGGCTAACTCACTCCCGTGAATTATTCAAAATTCAAAATTTGCCTATAATTCAATCAGTCCATGTCCCCTGTCTCCCCGGGGAGGGGGCGCAGGGGAGAGCGGGGCGATTATTTCAGAATTTAATATTAATTAACTCACGCTCTCGGCGTTCATAATTGCGTTTTTCAATTACCGAATGACAATTATGCGAAAATTTTGGATCAGACAGGCCGATGCTGCTAATTGTCAATCGTTGACACTTGTGCAGATGATTTTTTTCGCGTCCGCCATGTTTATCGACGTGGATGGAATTTATTTTGTAGGATTTCGTAAAAATGAATTTTATTTCTGATTGGTTGGAAAATGTGGCAGAGGAAAGCAGATTCAGCCTAATTTGACAAGTGACAAGTGATCATTTCAGTTGTCAGTACGTTAAGTTTTTATGCAAAGTTCAGCTTCTATGCTTGCTGCAATATCCTCGAAAGGCAACAAAACTCTGATGGATGAACACTAAAATCATAATTTTCAGGTTGCCTTCAATATTCCAATGAAAATGCCAAAAAAAATAACCTGTTCATCACGCTTGACAAATGGATGGGCGATGACAGTATATTGTTCACACTCTTGAATCTAAAGACATTATTTTCTTCTAAAAACATTTTTAAAGTATTTAGGGTAACGCACACATAACATAAACTCATGTCTTCGTCCTGAAGGTAAGCAAAAACTACAGATCGCCACCAGATACGATCCATATTGCTTTTGCTTCGTTTTCGTTTTTCTTCGTCTTTGTATTTAGGTAATTGGCAATTTAAAACTCACCTTCTTCTAGAACCATTATCAAAGTAAACCAACGGGGTAATTGCGTAACACAGTAACAGTAGCGATGGCTTTCATTTTGACAGTTCAACAACATTCATTGCGTTATTTACGTTGTTGAACAGACACATTTTTCAAACATAATTATGAAGCAATGGATTAGCAATATCCTTCAAAATGATTCAGATTTCGATTGATAGTGTGTTACGCAATTAGGGTGCTTGCAAGGCAGTTCGTATAACCAGACCCTGGCAAGAAGCCAGAAAAACCCTAGTTTTAAGAAACCAGTAGGGTTTTCACATGTGAATAAAATCCTTACACGCAATGCTAATGGCAGCGTGAGAGAGCCAGTTTTATGTTGATTAGTTATTTAAATAAAACATATTGTTTGCCAGGTGTTCCTTTAATGGGGTTCTTGATCTTTGCTTCGTATACTTTTGGATTTATTAGGGTAATTAGAATTACCTAAGTTTTTGTAAGGGTAAACCAAGTAGTTTTGAAATCTGGACTGCCCCTAAATATTTATCTAGTGTTGTGAATTTTTTTTACTATATCTATTTTGTTAATGAAATTTGTTTTTATATTAATTGAGAAAAAAATGGCGAAAGTAACGCTTAGCTTAAATATGTAGGTATATTAAAAAAAATCGAATAGATAACCTCCTTTTTGAAGTCGGTTAAAACCTAGATTGATGTTGATTTTTAGGCTGCATGTCTTCGATAAAAGGGCACACTTACACACTATGTAAGTTATTAGTTAATTACTAGATGATATTAGAGGCAGCATCTGCATTTTTCATGCAGATAATTGTACCTTTTAATGCCAAAATGTAACCTTCCAAAAATTCAACTAGGGTAAAAACCACCCTCAACTTCACGGTCCCATGCACAATAAATTAGAAAGCAATTCTTAACCAAAGGAGGCGTCAAGTGCAACTCGTACAAAATATGACGATTATTGTGTTACGGCACCCTTGAGGAGGTGGGGTAAACATGAAACACAATTACCTCCCTGCCTGTTGGGTTCCATTTTCGTCACAATTCAGCCAGTGACTTAGTATTCTACCCACGGTCAAAATGACCGCTGAGTGGACGTAGTGTGCTTAGAATTTTCTAAGACCTAGTCCCATCCGGGTGTCGGTAAGTCAGGTCGCGTTGGCTACATGTTTTTTGCGTGCTAATAACAGTGTTACGCATTGTCGTATGCTAAACAGGCTCGCGTTGTTTTTGATGGCGTTTTTTTTTTTTTCGTTTGACGTATGATTCTTGCGTTTTAATTGTATTTGCGAGTTATGACTTGAGTTATTTTTATGTAGATTGTTAAGGTGGATGTTATTTAAAGTTTCTTTAAGGAGGTTTTAAGGTAACCATCGGTTTTGTTGCGTATTTTTAATGGTTTGGTCATTTGATTATGCTAAATATGCTTGTCATAGTGCCACAAGTTGGGTTCGAATCAGTATTATTTCGAGTGATAGCCTGAATCCTTAAACGTCTTCAAAATAAAGACAAAGAAAGAAAAAAAATTTTTTTGCGGCAAACATGACGCATAAAAAAAAAAAACACAAAATAACAATTTGGGAGAAAACATGCGTTACATATACGCAAAACGGCCATCGCCCGATAAAATCAACTTTATAACTCAGTCTATCAAAAATAACATTTAAACAACTACCCTCCTCAAATATAACAAATTACAAACGCACTAAGAAATCGACAGTAACTATCACAATGTTGTACCATCAAAACTGCAAGTCAGCTCAGAGTGATCCAATAAAGTGAGCACTAGGGACTTCAGCTTATCAATATTTCAGGCACAAAATTGAAAATTACCGGAACCCCCGGCTGACTTACATAACTCAAACCTATCGAAACCAATAAAATATTAACTGGCAACGTTTTCCCGCCATTTTTCACCGGCCATTCGACTTTCGTATCACGTCCCGCCCGCACTTACACTCAATGCTAAATGTAATCATAAAATTGTTGTTAATAATTCATGTTAGACAGAGACGGAGTAACATGAGTGAGAGGGAGGTGTGTATAGGTGTGGGAGCGGGATTATTAAATTCTGTGAATGCTCACTTTGTATCTAATATCCGAATGTGTTTAATATTAGATTAGCGGAGGGTCGGTGTTTGCCCGGCTTCCCCGGGGCGTGGTACTTCGTGATAGATTCGCGTTAAGTTACGTTTTCCTCGAATTATGATTGGTTGATGGTTTCTCCTCATTTGGAAATGGAAAATTCGCCCTTTGAACGTGTAAGTAGTCGGGAATCGTTAATAATTAGGAGTATTCTGATACATTGACACGCCTGTATTGTATTGATGTAACTTAATATATTGACGTTATCGTATACACTATGAGATGTAGGATTGATTGTCAAAACACTGTCTTAGAGCACATATAAGTAGCGGGATTGTCCGAAAGGGTTACCGCTGCCCCGAAACATAAAGGGCTAAAGAAGGAACACGGGTGGGTTTTAGTCAGTAAGAGACTGACACTCCCTTCCGCTCCACCCACAGCGGGAGGGGTCATTTGCTGATTTCCCATCCACAAAAAAAAAGGAGCACATACAAAAATGAAGAGACTACCTCATTGGTCTAATATCCGCAAGCGCTATTGTTGAGCATGAGGTCCTGAATTCGATTCGAGGTCGGAATAAATGTTATCGGGTTCATCTAGAATTACTCAGTAGTAGCCCGGAGTCTGAATTTGTGCCCAGTTGATGGCAATAGGCTCGCCCCCTATTACATGGGACTTAAACATAACTGGTAGGTGTTACTATAGGTGCCTACACCGCTGCCTGACCCTTCAATGAATAAAGGCGTGATGTCATGTTACATACAATATTATGTATTGGTAATCTATTTCATCACAAACAGGTTTTATGTTTAACAATAGTTTTTGCAAACAGGCCATAATATTAACAAGGCAAGGTATTTTGAGGGATCAAAATACTCTGGCACGATATCCAAAAACAAAAAATTAAACAGTTCACTGAACATAGTAACGTTACCAAAATACTGGTAACCTGACCCTCACTGAGGCTTCCTTGTTTCCCGTGCTGCATCTGTGGTTGTGGACCTCAGGAATCGTGTATTTGACAAAATGAAACGTAATCTGGTTCAATTACCAGATACATCAGAATTTCTGTTACTGATTCCACCACCAATTTCTTCAAGTTTTATTTTGGTCCTTCGGTCTTGCTTGGTCAGAATTATGTGAAAAAATCTTGTATTTCTAATGTTGATAAATATGAGTTTTCTACTCTTATTGCTTCAGTGAAGGATTTATTTAGATGTTCCTTATTGTTTTAGCTTTAATGCTATTTTAAAGTTAATTTCGTCAGCATTCTTATATTCTTTAACAGATCTCTAAACTCTTTTTTGTCCAGTTTATTTCCTTTACTACATATATTATGTCTTTTACAAAAGTGTACCGATTTGTAGCACAATATTTAGTTGCATCAACCCATCCTTCAACAACTGTTACAAATTTATCATTCATAACATTTTCGAAATCGTCAAAAATATCAAACATGTCAGCCACGCAGTCGTCAAAGTCCCCAATATATTGTAATCCTAACATTACAAGGGATCAGTTGTAAACCAAAGGGTTGTGTACAATGCAATCACACAGAATATAATTCTATTGTACGTCTGTCTGTGTTCTGTTGGCGTAATGTTTCGGATCATAGGAGCCGAGATGGTCTTTTGAGCTTTTGGTTCTATGATTTTTTAAGTGAAAACTTCTTTAGGCGCGTTGGGCATTTTTTGAGATGGGAAAAAACTATTGAATTCCCGCCACTGTTACCATAACCGGCAGCGCTTCGGATGTGTTCGACTGTCCTCGGGATGTACTCGGTTTTAATGTATTACCGATATGTCAGTGAGTGATGGCAAAGTATTCTGTTTGTGTTTTGTTATATGACGATTCAAAAATACACATGTAATTGTTCAAGTTTTCACTTCTGTCGGCACTCCTGGAGTGCCACTTTTTTTTGGAGTATATTTGTGTTATAAATATCATGTATTATTTGTTGATTTCTTACGCCAAGTATAGTTGATATTATAAACTATGTGTTGTATCTCAAATAAATGCTTAAATTAATTCATCAGTATTTATTTAATATAGAGCAACACAAATGACATAGTCATGTAAAATAGAGAGAGAGAGAAAAAAGATACGAGCGAGTGAGTAAAATAATCTTAACTATGTGTTCTAGATGCTGACTA
Source organism: Hydraecia micacea (assembly GCA_914767645.1). NCBI lineage: Eukaryota > Metazoa > Arthropoda > Insecta > Lepidoptera > Noctuidae > Hydraecia > Hydraecia micacea. The sequence continues at coordinate 1,790,511 of OU611793.1, read as the reverse complement.
TGAATACTAGGTTTTCATTGGGCTATCTTTACATATTCTATGATATTTCATATTTTGTCCAACAACAAACCCTTTTCAATTGTGAATTATTATTTCGTCAACACGATACCTACCTCAATTATTACGTGTCAAATAAAGATTCTCATTAAACTCGCAGTCCTACTCTTATACAAACTTAATATAAACAACTTTAATTTGATTTACACCATTATTTTCATCTCCCTCTCCGCCTGCATCCGAAAATATCATTTTAATAAAATTAACACCAGCCCCACGGGACCCTAAAAAGCGAAAGCACACATTATCATCGCGACTCGCATCAAAAGGGTGAGAAGCATCCAAACTGACACAATGACAAAGTGATTCGTCACACATGACAGCTGCGCGTGCGACTGAGACGGCAAAACAACAAATAATGAAGTGTGAAAGAGATGAGATGAACAAATCGACAATTAGAGCGATATGCGTGCGCGCATTTTTGTCATGTTTAGATTATTGTTAATTTTTGACCTGATTTTTTTGGCGTGAATGGGACTGTCCTTGTTTGAATGGGACGCCTGTTTGAGTTCATTGTGTCCTGTTATATCTGTCAGTTGGGAGAAGAATGAATTTCTGCGAATTTGATGCAAGCAGGTGGTCTGATTTGCTTTTTATTCATAGTTCAATAATAATGTACAAATATTATTTATCAAGCTTGAGGATGGTAAAGTTTGCAGTAACCACGCGAGATTTGTAATCGTCGAATTGGATTTCCCTGTTGGAAAATTAGTAATAACAAATGACAGTTTTGTTTTTTATCATACTTGGGTATTTCGAGATAAATTGTCATTGATAGATAGATAAATAGATAAAATGTTTATTCAGTGCAACAAAAGACACATAACAGGCATTAAAAACACATCAAAAAAGGTAAGAAAAAAAAATAGATTGTTATTTTAAATACTAGCAGCGCCCTGCGGTTTCACCCACATAAGTTTCGATCCCGTAGGAATATCTGGATAAAAAGTAGCCTATGTGTTAATCCAAGGAGTCCGCTACCACCAAATCAAATTTTATGATAATTGGTTCAGCCGTTTGTGCTTGAAGAAGTAACAAAACATACAAATACACTCAAACTTTCGCCTTTATAATATTAAGTTTGATGTGATTCCTACTAGAGAACACTTCAATGACATCGTTTATATTGGATTAACAGATTGTGTTACATCTGTAGCACTCTCTTTTAATTCACTGATTAATGCTACTGTCCTACCTATAAGATACTGTTGTCTTAAGTATCCACTAGTTTTACAAATGGTTGGTGAATACTCTAGCTCTTTCTAAATACCTACAGCTTCTAGAAATATCATCTTCATAGATATATCTTCTGGCCATGTTTCTACAATATACATATCGTTTCCAGACGGTAACCATCATTCATCATATTTGTTTCCCATTACTGCTATGTTAGTATTGTCAAATTTATTCAAAATCAACAATGTCAGTGCATTTGTCCGGACGCATCTTGTAAACTAAGTACATCTCTCATTAATACTGCTACTGTTCATTCTATTATAATAGACATTCCTAGACCGACCAGGTTAAGTTGACCCTTCATTTGTTTGGCACCAGAAAACGCCATACATTTTAACCTTTCTCAAAATTTAAGACAGCTCCCAAATACCTGGACTAAAAATTTACATTTTTTAACATTGAAATATTTATTTAAGTAGCCTATTTGTGTTTTTCTGTCTCGAAAGGGCACGAAATGGTAGCAATGTGTCATTTGAAATTTCTTTGTGAAAGTAATCGTTTCGTTTACAATTTTTAAGTTGGTAGCTGGCTTGCATATATTTAGTGATTATTTTGCATACCGCTGTAGTAAAGACTTCTACATATTTAAATAATTGCTACATGGACACGATAATATGTATTTTTCTATTTTCAGATAGGTAAGAAGTAATAATTTCGATGTCCTACAATTTCAAATTCCGTTAAGTCAGCCATTTTTCTATTTACAAATCCACAATTCAAATTCAAAAGAAGAATGTTATGCAATTCCACCTTAATTTCGGGTGCAGTGACTTTGTCTCGCGTCCAGGTGAAGTTGGAATGCAGGCAGGAACTGTTCTGAATGTCCTAAATGCCTACACTACAATGTTTGTGAAAATTAGATTTCTGGTAACCTAAAGTGTAACGTATAAACAGTCTCGAGGCACTAGAGGAATTCCAAATGGAAATTATTTTGATTCCATTCCAAAGTTTTGGCTCGCGTGATGAGAGGACGTTTTCTTTACAAGAATAAGGCTGGGAATGAAAACTCTTTGTAAGAAAGGAATTATTTTGTTGGCGTTAAGCTTAGAGGTATTTGATGAAACGCTTTCATTAAGGCTACTCTTATTAAACAAATTAATAACATTAAAACAAAGGCAAAACTAATAATAAAGAAAGAAAACTGAAAGAAAGGAGAAATTTACACGTGGGTTCTATAAATTAAACATGTCATCATCATCATCATCATAATCTTCATCAACCTTCAACAGTCCAATGCTGGACATAGGCCTCTCCTATTGCACGCTATTCCACTCGATTTTCGGCAACTCTCATCCAGCTGCTACCAGCCACCCTGCGAAGATCATGTCAGCCAGTCCTTTATTGATAAATTAAACATCCTTACGAGTAAACTACCGTTTTCCCATTGATGATGTGGATGAAGTTATCAATAAAAAGGCACTCGTAAAGGAATCAAATACGGACATGGCTTAGAAACATCAATCAGTCGAATCACTAATGTAAATGTAGTTCTATTTCGTTTAAATAATGAGCATAATTGCAGAGGTAATGGAAAAAAAACCAAAATCGAATAAATGAAAGACTTTGTAAAAGATGGACAAAGATTTTCCTATTACAGACAATGATTCCTTCCTTTAAAGTCCAAAAGATGATAAGCAACTAATTCAATGTTCCTCTACCCAAAACTGACACAAAATACATCATTTTAGAACAACGTCTGCCTTCCAAAGAACAAGATGGTTCCATAACCAGGGTACAACAGAACTTTACCAAAATTCAGACAATTCCCTCATTAATATGTAACTAGAGGATTTTCTAACGCTCAACCGACAGCCGTGTCGAATCAACGCAAATCTGTTATATTTCACTATTTAAAACATGCGTCGTTTCAACGTATGCTACATAACTTTTACGGTTTTTGAACAGGTATAATTTACATTGGCGACTTTTGTTAGTCTTTCGACCATTTCGTTCTGGATTTCTTATTGTCTCAGTTTTGGAATTAATCGTTGTACATTGTTCATTTGTTTTCTCATTGTTTTTAGGCTTCTTTCCTTTGAATGGTCGTAGGTCGTGTGTGAAGTAGGTTGTGAATTATTTATCGTTTTTACGTATTTGTTATTTTTGGCTGGCAAAAAGGTGTGAGAGAATCTGTCGACCTTTAGTTAGGTCGTTTTAAGTTTTGGGAACAAGAACATCTTGATTGGATATATTTAGTGCTACTGTCAGAAGCGAAGTCAAATACTCGTGTATATTTTCAAATTGATTAGGTATTCAATCAAGCTGCCTAGCCTTTTCCCAATTACTTACATATTATTATGTTGGGGTCGACTTCCAATCTAACCGGATGCAGCTGAATACCAGTATTTTACATAGAGCGACTGCCTATCTGACCTCTACAACCCAGTTACTGGGTAACAAGATACTCTTAGTAAGACTGGTTGTCAGACTTAGGCTTCTGACTGTTCGTAATGACTGTCGAAGATCTACAAATGACAGTCAGGACCAACGGCTCAGTGTGCCTTCTTAGGCAAATTGATATTATACAATTGATTATGAAAACAGTATCTGCCTGAAACAATCCATTCGTTAGGTCAACAACACTGATAACATCATGAATTGTTCATTTACTAAACAAGATAGCATTTAACGGTTATTTTAGTACTTTTCTTGCACACTAAAAATAGCAACGATAGTTGATAGTACAATTTAATTTAAATGTTGCGCCCATTAACAACTTGGATGACCATGGAGTACTAGGGCTGCATAAATACTAGAAAATGGCGTCAACATTCTATCGTGTACTTTCACTTCTCGATAGAAGAGTTATGCATCTTTGTTGTGTATTTATTGCAACCGATAATCTAACGGCTGCAGCTGTTTTTATGGCAACATTTTTTATAGCTTATGTCAAAATGGTATAAAAATAACAAGGCTTCATGTTTTCTTTATTTATTCGAGTATTTTTTTTCTTTTGTAACAGAATTATTTCAGTCAACTAACTTTTAATGGTGTCATTCAAATAAATGCTTAGACTATGTCTAAATAAGTATTTTATATATTCAGTTTAATTGTGTTCTATGTTATTTAAAATATGCATTTTGCACGTCTTTCAATTCAACGTACCTATTGCTTTATCGTCATCAAATTGACAAAACAAACTGAATAAAATCAGACAACGACGCCATGACAGTTGCCATCATCAATTCCCACCATCGCTTACCATAGACAAACAAATAATTTATTCATGTGTAAGTCAGGCACACCCATCCTTACTTAACTTCTGTCAGTCACTAACAATACGAGAATTATCATACCTTTGTTAGGGGGACGCTAAAATATTTTGATTAAAAATTTATTCCACCAGTAGAATGCAGGGTAGATTTTTACACCAGCAGGGATCGAACCCCCGGCCTGACAGATGTCAATCTGTGAAGGGATGCTTGTTTTTTCCGAAGGGTGTTGGTGTTAATGTTGGGGAATGTGGACGGTAAGCGTTTGAGTGCGGGTTCGTTCTAAGCTGGTGTAATTTGTTTAGATTATTTTTGTTTGGAAGTTTTGATTTATTTTACTGATTAGCTGTAGGTACAGACGCCAGCACATCAAGCTACCACAATCTGTCAAATTTCTTTAATGGATTTTCAACTTTATTGCTAAAGTATAAGGTTCAAAGTTGATTGGGAAAATTTGTCAGTTTCGGGTAGCTTGATGTGCTGACGTCTGTACTAATCTATTTTTGAGAAAGAAATTTCCGTTAAAATTACGTTCACAGTAGAATTCTAGTCTAGGCAGCCACTATTGTTAAGAATAACTTATCAACCATGCCTAATAAAATAAAGAAAGAAACATTGCTTATTCTGCACAAATAAGACGCACATTGCAAAATATACACAAATTATATGTTAACAAATTAGCCACAAACCTCATACTTAACACTATAATATTATAAGGGCGAAAGTTTGTGTGTGTGTTTATATGTTTGCTACTTCTTCACGCTCAAACGGCTGGACCAATTTTGATAAAATTTTGTATAGAGGTAGCTGACACCCTGGATTAACATATAAGCTACTTTTTATCCAGATATTCCCACTGGATCGAAACTTATGCGAGTGATACTGCGGGGCGCAGCTACAAATAAAAAAAAAATTTAATAAGTGTGGTCTGTCACCAGGCTTTTATACGTTTTTCTAATAGGTAACTGTCCCACAGCTGGGGAATACTTTCCTCACATACTCTTCTACGTAATAAAATGGCCAGTCATAGCCGGTCACTGGTCATTGCCCACATTGACCGGGTGCGGCGAGTGGACGCGTCACAGTAATTGTATGAGACATGCACATAAATATTAATGCATGTCTGTCTGTCTGTTAATGTTACTAACTGCGGAGGGTAGGCTTTAGGATTACAGATTTTGACCTATTAAAATCTATATCGACTAAAGGGCTTTGAAGGTCCGAGTCCGTGGTATACCTATCTATACGCCATTTTGTTTTTTTTTTTTAATAAATCCTGGCCACGCATGAAACCTATATAAATCGATAACTAACATCAATGCAAACAGAAAACATAATAAGACCAAACCCCGTAAAGTATCACGTGATCACGTTTCCAAAATATTAACGTTCAAAATTGATCACGTGACATCGATATTTTTTTTAACTCCCAGAGAAGGTCCTAAAACTCTATTATTATTTTTTATTTAATGTAAACAATTACATTACAAGAACATACTAATCTAACAAAAATAATTTTAATAATATCACAACCCACAACGTCCACAGGTAGAAAAAAAATAAGACCTCTTTCTACCATAAATCTAAATTCAAAAAACATACACATCACTATTCTAGTTATCGAGCCTCTACTTTGGGGTTCCACAGGTAAAATACATACGAAGCAATACGAAGTATAAGAACCTTTACCGTGATATTTTCCTCCAAAATTATAGTGTATGATTTGGTACATGGTCCCTCTGGGAGGGCTGAGACTTGAGAGGTATTCGACGAGATTCGTCGGCCCTCCGGCCCTACCCATGGGTAGCCAAACCTCTTATTAGAAATAGGCTCTTATAGGTATTGTATCGTTCACAAAAAGTATGTAAGTGAAACTTTTCCTCCAATAAGAATACTTCACTCAAAATACGTCCTTCTAATTGGTGTAGTCTGATTTTCATATTTTCAAAGTAGAAAATAATTTTCTCATTTCCCGACCATGTTGTTTACGATACAAGAAAAAGATACTGGAATTATCCCAGCTTGTTACTTCGGGAGCGAAAGCTTCATAAATAAGAAGTAAATACCTAGTTACTACCACATATAAGTATTATCCTGGAAGAAAATATCTTGCTAAAGAAACACCGGATAAATTACAAGCAGCTGAATAACAAATATGGCGGCTTTTAAGGCGCGTACCTCGGAGATCCCACAATAGTTTTGCTGACCCACGAAAATACAAAAAAACTTGATATTTATTTAGCGGAATTCGCGGTCATTTTAAGCAAAATATATAGAGCAATAGTTGCCCCGGCCATTGTGTCCGTCCGTCCGTCCGTCCGGCCAAACATCGGCCCTTTCATTAGCCCCCGTGTAATTTATTTGAAAAAATATTTACGAAATTTTCTTGTGCGCCGTTTTGTTGCGATATATGGTTAGGGCAATTTTGGGTTTTCCCCTCACATTTTTGCATGTTATGTTGTCCTGGTTAGTTTGTTTGGTAGTTTTTGCTTAATAAATGTTTTTTTTCTTTTTTACAGGTAAGCGAGGCATTTTTGTTTGAGAAATCTTATGTCGGTAAGTTTGGCTATTAGGTACATAATTATCTAAGAAGATTACTTACAAAGTTTGAGTCTCAATGTTTTCTTTGTGGGAAAGTATTATAAACATTCCTCAGATGCATTCCAATTGAACCGAAAGGTCCTACACATGAGCAGAGAAAGTTAAAAATCCTATTTGAAACGATTATTTTAATTTATCCGTTAAATCCGATCCATTACTTACTGTTCTAGGTTTAATGTCAGTAATACTTAATTCTCATCACGTTCACTCCGTCTGCCGGTCCCCTCGGAGGCCTAGCGACATTTTATTTAATCAAGAACACTTTTTAACATTCTTTGGACGTACTCACAATATTTTCTAAACGTGGACATGAAAAAAAATTACTGACGACACTTTTTGCTTTTATTAAAACGAGGCGAAGGGCGTTACTTCAAATGTGCAAATTAAAAAACATATAATTTTTGGCTTTAAGTAGGTATATCGTTTTTCTCGTTAGAAAATCATTATATTTAACTTTACAACTTTTAAATGCTCCAATATATCAAAAAATTAAGGATGCGTACGAGAAATAGCATCTTAAACGGTGATCACTAGAAAAAATATTAATGAAACCATTATTTATAATTTCCATCGCGATTGCCATAAAAATATGTTAATTAAAATGGATTTTTCCCGAATTATCCAGCGTCCAGGGCCGCATTCTAACCAGGTTTACGGCGTCGTAAAATAATCTTTTTTTACTCGTGTGTCCTGCGTTCGCGAGCATAAATTTAAGATTTTGTCAGATTTATTAAGTAGGTCTTGTGTGAATTTGTCGTAAACGTCCGATAGTATTTTACTGCCGTTGGATTATTACATTTTTTAAGTAAAAAAAAGCAAGAACACCTTGTCGCGAGAGCGTTTTTAATTTAATTTTTTTTAACTTTTTCGGTCGTTAAACCCGGGGCTTAAAAATCTTGGGGTCAATTAGACCTATTTCAACAAAGCCCATAAGATTTTTTCATTTACAATTTTTATTGGCCCATAAAATTTTTAATTGTAATAAATATATTTTGAACACTTTAACGTCTTTACTTTTGATGACGCGCGGGACATCGTAAAATGTAGCAGGAAATAAACTAGCTGAAGCATAGTAAATGGACCGAAATTAAAGAAAATTCATATTATGTTTCTTATGTTTGATCACATAAACATTAAAGCATCTTCCCCACGAAAAAGTTTAAAACTCAAATAAACTTATCATTTGGAAAAGTAAAATATTAAAAATGCATTTGGCTGCATTTCCTTATATTTTTCTTGCTTTTTCTTCGGCACGGTCCCTTAATGACTTTGAGCATTAGTTATCTTTAAATTACGATAGGTACTCCTCTGGGGGTGGAAAAGAAAAAAAGGTAGAGATTGAAGGGTGAAAGTGCCCGGGAGGTGTTGATAACGAGGATTCAAATAGGACTCTTATCTCCCGCTTTTTGTGATGCCCAGAAAAAGTAATTAAGTCTTTTTTTGTTTTGTCAAAAAAGAAATTAGATTTGAAACGGGCTTTGGGTTGAGTTAATGTATTTGTGATGTTCTTAATTAGGAGATTGTGCATCTTCGGCGAATGTTTAGTTTTATTTTTGTGTTTAATCGTTCTACCATAATTCATTCATTGTTTATTGATGCCGCGTCCGTGAGATATTGATAACGACGCCTCAGTGATTGTGAATAGAAAATGTATATTGTTCTTTTCTTTTATGTAAATTGTATAGTAAAAAATGTTTTGTTCATTAAGGTCATGTTTATGATATCTAGTACATTAAATATGTAGTTATGTTTAATCTAGATTGCTCGCTGTAAGAGAGCTATCATTAAAACCTATAAAGATAGGTGTAATGCCATAGAATGGAGCACATGTTAAGTGCCTCACAATGCACAATTATTTATGCACATCTAGTCTATTATTATTACTGTGATATTAACTAGTAAAGTAACACCTAACGATGCTCTTGAATATTATTTTTAATTACGACGCATTCAGCGTAACATGGAACGTAATAATTAAAATAACGCAATCGACATTAGAGCATAAAAAGAAAAAATATCAAAAAGAAATGTCAATTCCGACCCTCTTTCTTCTAATTAGAACGAGACGCAAAATACAGAAATGTAAGTGTTAGAGTAGGGTAGAGATAGGAAAGAGGGGTGAAAGCGGCGAAGAAAAAAGCAGGTATTGTTTTAAAGACAGTTTTAATTTCCCGAAGGTAATTTATCACGACGCGGTGTTTTGGCGCGCGGCAGGAGTGTGTGTCCGATCGATATTTATTCGGAGTTTAGGATTCCGTTACTAAGGCAATGTAAAATTGCCTAAATGAAAATATCAAAGTAATGTTTCCGAAATACAAAAATGTATAGTATCACCGAGAAATAAATACCAACAGAAAGCATTATAAAGGTGATGCGAATAAAGAAGAAGGAGGGGGAAAATACTGGTTATCTTGTCAGTACAAGTTCTTTCAGTTTTAAAGAAAAACACCCAAATAAATAAACGATCAAGGAACCCATTTTCAGTAAAAAACGACTCGCACTGACCGTTTTTTTACCGCGCGGCGAGGGGGAGTGTTCCCGCGACGAATTCAAATATAGAACGCAACTTATGTTTTCAAAATAAGAATAATATTTTTGTATACGGAATGCCTTTGCGGGTGATCGGTTTAATTTCGGCAATTTAGAAAATATTTTAGTTTTGTTTTGGTTTTTAGGTAAAATGGCGGAAATTTAGGATAGGACTTATTTTACAGATCATTTTCCTAAAGGGGTATCGTATTACCCAGTAACTGGGTTGTGGAGGCCAGATAGGCAGTCGCTCCATCTAAAATACTGGTATTCAGCTGCATCCGGTTAGACTGGAAGCCGACCCCAACATAGTTGGGAAAAGGCTAGGCGGATGATGACTTACTGTCTTAGCCAAGGTGAGCAATATTTTTGATTTAAAAGAGTCCATGGAGTTTCGTGCCCGTTCTTCTCCATAAGAACCTACTGCGCTTTGGAATGGGCAACTAACTTCATATTTCTGACTGACCAACTCCTGGGCAACTCAAAAGTGCCTGTAAAAGTGGTTTATTTGAAATAAATGCCTTGAGTTTTGAGTTTCGGAAGGCAGATACAAAAGTGTGTTGAATTGGATTTCTAAGTAGGCCTGAAAATAGGAATAGATTTATTTGTAAAAGTGCTAATGTTGCTTGTGCCCATAGATTTAGATACTACCAACATTAAACAACATGAAGAAGTGTCGCCTACCTTCTGAATCTGACCCAGATGACAAATAACAATAAGACCCCGCGAATCAAACCTCAAACACCATAACCTGCTTACACGGCCATCTTACAGCCACGTGGGCTGTGATCAGCATACAATGACCTGTCACCAGTCAACTTGCAAATCAACCATTGTGGAACATTAGCTGGTTTCAATCGCCTCCCAAATTCGAACGTTGGTGGTCTCCTCTTGTGTTATGCCGCCCTAGTACTTTTTGAATAGTTATCATTCTGTTCAGGGTGGAATGGTGATGACAGATGGTGTTTGGTGATTGATGTTATCACTTTTGGTGATGACAGGACGGTAGCATTGATAGAAATGGTGATTATGATAGATTATATCAATTGACATACTAAGTTCATTGGTGATGTTCTTCACAAAGATCAGGTGCGTAATACTGGCAAACCAGCGTGCGTGTATGACCCTGATGTATGAACGTAAATGAATCCTATTGTGATATTCATGTCTCCGTGTGTGTGTTGTGTCTAGATAGTACTCTTAGGAGAGGGACTTACCCTACACTATTTAACCTAAATTGAAAGTGGTTCGACATAGTCCCAGAACTCCCAGATATCCGTCTTTAAAAGCATAACCAGTGCAAATTTATTCAAAAACAAATTAAGGATATATTTATTGAGGAAGGGCTATTACAGTATTGAAGTGATTTATGCGATTTTTGCTATTATTGAGTTTTATTATTATTTTTACTGTGTTAATAATTTACATTCTATTCTGTGGGTAATTAAGTGACTATTAGGTAATTTTTTTATTATTTTCATCTTTTGACATTAAGTATATTTCATTATTAAACGACTATTAATTTTATTATTGTAAAAAAATAGTAATTGTTATTTTTTATTATCACTATCTAAATATCATTAATCAAATTTTATGTTATTTTATAATTTATGACTTTCTACACAATGTATTTTGTTATGACTATCTTTAGTATAGACAACTAACTTTACTGTTCCTACTTGTCAGTCAGACTTTGAGAGCATTGTAGGGTTAATTCATTCATTATCATGCACGTTTTTATGACTGAATAATGAAATAGAGCTTTTGCTTCTCATAGTGTCTTATAAAATGTTAATAGTATAGATAATTTCGTATTTGTTTTATTTACATGAAATCTTAAGAGTTTCAGATGTTAAGGAGAATAATATATTCAACTATTACAGACTCCTTTTCAACAAAATTTAGACGTTTTTCATTAAAATCATAAAATTCAAAATATTTTGTTTTACGTAAACCTACATGGGCACTTATGAAACGTCAGAAGCTAGGTGCACTGTTTCAATTGGTCGTTTCCTATGGAGAAGAGCCGGCAAGAAACTCCACGGTTACTCTTTTAAAAATAATTGATTTTTACAATGTTATCAAATTACAGTGTTAACAGGTCTGGGAGGACATTGTAGGCCTGTCAACAGAGATCGTGCGTACAGCTAAGGAATGGAACTCTCTGCTGGAATCTGTTTCCCTGGTAGCAATTAGGTCTAGGCAATAAACTCCTCGGTAAATTAGAAAATCTACCTACGAAACGTATGTGTAAAATAAGAAGGGCCAACCAACTCCAAAAATACATTTAATTATCTTAAAGCCAAACTCCAGCGCATTGCAAAGTTTCATATAACTTCGGGTTGCTTTTAAAGTAAGCGGCTTTTCTTGCAGAGCTTAAAATTCACTTGCTATGGACGTCGGCATTACTTAGCAATGATGCGTAAAGCAGTTTCAAGGGAAAATGTGCTTCGCTTACAAGCGATAAGAGATGGGGTACTGTATTGTCGCTTGTGTGTACTCGTATTGAGCATTATTTTGGAATCTTTGGTTTTCAATTTGGATTAAGATGGAGATAAAATTGTGTTGTGTTTGTCCGTCCGGTAACTGAAGTGATACGTTAGTGATATAGATTTCATCTCCATTTTCCCAACTATGTTGGGATCGGATTCCAGTTTAACCAGATGTAATTGAATACCGGTATTTTACATGGAGCGACTGCCTATCTGACCTCCATAACCCAGTTATTGGTTGCCAGACTTTCGGGCGACTGTCAAGTAACTACAAATGACAGGCGGGACAACCTGCTTAGCGTGCTTTCCGAGGCACGGAGAGGTCTTGATACATGGTAATGGATGGTCACCCACCCATCTAGTAACCGACCGCGGCAAGCGTTGCTTAACCTTAAAGATCGACCTGTGTGGCTGTTATCATTTAGCCACGAGCCCCTCCGACTCCTACATACCCCTTCTCGGAAAAACAGGCGTGATGTTCTGTTAAGTAGTAAGTAGTTAACACTAAATCCCAGTTAGAGTACCAGGAACGCATAGAGCCATACAATACAAAACCGAGAAAGTATTGGCGTGCCATCAGTCCATTTGACAAGAATGGCTACTTTTTGTTAAAACGGAGTTTCGATCGCCCACAGAGTTTATGAGCTGGAAAACATAACAGTTAAGTACTACTTAGGTGATTAGTAAAGTAAATTGATTGAAGCGTGGATGATATTAATTTCACAATCTAGCCTAGGTCTAGGCTTCAATTTCACTTGAGCCTGTTGCAATGGTGGCACAGTGATAACGGCCCCGAGTTACAAGTTGTAGGTCGTGGATTCGAATCCAAGCAAGCGCTTTACTTTGTGTAAATAATTTCATCACGACTGCTCTCAAAACGGTGAAGGAAAAGATCGTGAGGAAACGGGCATGTCCTAAAACCAAAAATTCAAAGACATGTGACATCTACCAACCCGCACTGGGCCCGCGTGGTAGATTATAGCCCACTCCCTCTCACAGTCAGGAGGCCTGTGTCCCAGCAGTGGGAACATTATAGGCTGATTATGCTTATATTGTTGCAGTCTGCTGTTAGATCTAGGTACGAACTAGGTATCTCCTAAGATTGATAACTTGTAAGGTTTCTATGGCAACAGTTGCAATTTTTTTCCAAAGGTGCAATTCCCGTATTTTTAAGAACGTTTGCGTTGTAATGTCAGTCACAATCTGTCAAAAATAACCTCTAATTTACAATAGGTACGTACATTATTGACAATGATTGTCGCTGAGGTAAGATTTCAACTAGATTTTGAACGTTTGTATAAATGGGAACTGGCGTTCTAGAAATGCCTCTGAAATACAGCGTATGAAAATTCTGACAGATAATGTCACTCTCTAAAAAGTCGGGTAAAAAGAAGGCGTTTGATGTTGTTGTTCTGACGATTGTGTTTTGTTTTAAATGTTAGGCTGATATGACAGGTACCGTTTTCTTTTCTTACTTTCGATACAGAAAAGTAAGTTTTCCTTCCTATCTGTAATTCTGTATCAACCTCATTTAAAGTTCGACAGTCGCTAACGACAGGTAGCGGCAGCATTATCTCAGTAGCTCTTACAAATTGCGTCGGATTTTCCTCCAGATCTTCTAAATTCCTTTAACAACACCAACAATGGATGTCCACAAAAGTAACTCCGGTAGCCCGGAGACAAAAAAAATGTCTTCCCATTTCCACCTAGCGATTGTTTACCAGGGTAACATAAGCGGTACAGGTGGTACTTGAACATCATTTGCATACGTAATGGACGAAACAAAGGCTCTGCCTCGGCCGGCCGTGCGCGCTCATGCTACCCCGGTTAGCATTGTAATAAATGCTAATGAACATTAGGAATGTTAAAACAAATAACTCGAAAAAATAATAGTAACTCCTTGAGGTTATGAGCGCCGGCTGTTTGAGCCCCATTCTAGTCAGGTGAACCGAGTTTAGTTGCAGTATTTCTTCTAAACAACTGTTTTATTGAAACAACATTAACAATTTTAATAAAAACGTATTCAGTATATTTATTTATCCATACAAGAAGTATTTTACAATCTAAAATATATATATTACTTGCCGCCCGGCGCGACTTCGTTCGCGTGGTGTCCTACTAATACCCCCTACCCTACTCCTACCCTACTCCTAACCTACTCCTACCGTACCCCTACCCTACTCCTACCGTACCCCTACCCTACTCCTACCGTACCCCTACCCTACTCCTACCGTACCCCTACCCTACTCCTACCGTACCCCTACCCTACTCCTACCGTACCCCTACCCTACTCCTACCCTAACCCTTCCCTACTCCTACTGTACCCCTACCCCTACCCTACTCCTACCGTACCCCTACCCTACTCCTACCCTACCCCTTCCCTACTCCTAGCGTACCCCTACCCTACTCCTACCCTAACCCTTCCCTACTCCTACTGTACCCCTACCCCTACCCTACTCCTACCGTACCCCTACCCTACTCCTACCCTACTCCTACCCTACTCCTACCCTACTCCTAACCTACTCCTACCGTACCCCTACCCTACTCCTACCGTACCCCTACCCTACTCCTACCGTACCCCTACCCTACTCCTACCGTACCCCTACCCTACTCCTACCGTACCCCTACCCTACTCCTACCGTACCCCTACCCTGCTCCTACCCTAACCCTTCCCTACTCCTACTGTACCCCTACCCCTACACTACTCCTACCGTACCCCTACCCTACTCCTACCCTACCCCTACTCCTACTCTACCCCTACTCCTACCCTACTCCTGCCCTACCCCGAGCCTACTCCTAGCCCTGTCATTTGCGTTTTGGTATTCCAAGTCTGATTCTTTTTTTTTTTTTTTTTCTGATTTTTTTTTAGTATCTTATGTCCGTCTCCTGGCTCTAAGCTACCTCCCTACCAATTTTCACCCAAATCTGTTCTGCCGTTCTTGAATTATAAGTGGTGTAACTAACACGACTTTCTTTTATATATATAGATATACAAGTGTATAAAAAAAAAGGGGCAAAAAAAAAGACAAGAGCTCATAGGGCATCAAAAAATTCGTCCGCATCGCTGTCAATGGGATAAGTGCCCAAAAGGCTGGCAGCATTACCACGTTGGATGGCAATGCTTATTCTTTGGGCTAAAAATAGGCCAGCCCTCTGGTCACGTGTAGAGTCAACCAACCGCTTGGCGATGTCTCGAAACATTCGATGAGCACTCGGGCCCCAAGGCCCTAGAGTTTCAACCCCAAACGGCTCAAACATATAACTCCCAAAAAGGTTGTTATATTTGCGCCGTTTGAGGTTTTCTGCTCCTGCAGCAGCCGCCTGAAGATGGGATGGCGCGAGGGTGTCGACACAAGTTGCATCCCACACCAAAGGCCTACCCAACTTCCAAGGCATTATTGTCATTCCATCTGGCCTCTTATAAAAACGTTGATTCTGTTGCGCAAAAAAGAGAAACAGCTAACAGACCCATTCAGGAAACTAATAATGCGAACGTATAAAATTATTAAGCCAACTATCGGCATAAACACAACAAACATCTCATTAACATGTAAATTAGTTACAACCCACAACAATAACGTAACCTAACCAGGGTGGGAGCAACAAAAAGAGCTTTAGAGGATGAAAATGAATACCACAGAAAACGTAGCGATTTTAATTAGAACGGTCCGCGCCTCGGGCGCGACCGCAGCCCGTAAACCGAACTACCGAGAGGCGAACGTTAAAAAATTAACTTCTATTTTTGAATTTCATCTTTAATGCTGACAATTTTTAATATCCGTCCGTCTATGCTGGCCTGGTAATTAAGATCGGCTCGTCTTAACGCCTTTGAGACCCACAAAACGATTAAAATAAGCAGAAGTGTATCGTTCATGTATTTTTGGGTTAAGACATAGAGTATATACTTTAGAGAAACGCCATGCAAATAAAATATGATGGCTACATAATCAGCCTATAATGTTCCCACTGCTGGGATACAGGCCTCCTCTGTGAGAGGGAGTGGGCCGTAATCTACCACTACCACGTGGGTCCAGTGCGGGTTGGTAGATGTCACATTATGTCTTCGATTTTTTGTTCTAAGGCTGCCGGATTTCTCACGATGTTTTCCTTCACCGTTTTGGAGGGCAGTGGTGGCCCAGTCGTAACGGCCGCGACTTGCGAGTTGTAGGTTAGGTGGGTTCAGACCCAGACAGGCTTACTTTATGTAAATTATAAAGGCAATTTCCGACAACTGTTCCATAATTGAGATTTTCGTCAATATCTGTCACAGACAGTAAAAACTATCCGTTCATTACCCCATTTTAGGACCAGTATAACCGCATCAAGTGACTGTGGTAGTCATATCTACCATATTTATGGCATAATCACGTCTTCGACATGGACTTTTTTGTCAAATAAAGGGACGTTACGACCAACGTAAATTCTACCAAATTATACGTTTGCACTAAGAAATGCTCACACAAAAAAAAGCATAAAAGTAATATGTGGTTTTTCCCGGATATCCGCATACGAACGACAGTATTTGACCGTATTATGATACGGACGCGTATTTCTTTCCGTTTGTGCGATATTTTTTCGCAAAAGGAATATCCAGGGGCCGCGGCCCATCCGTAGGTATATATCATCCCCCGTGCACAGATTTAACCCCAGAAACAAAACCGAAATCTCCATAGGAATTGTTTGCGGGCAAATATCACTGGTTCAATTTTATCATACGAATGGCCGGACCTAAATAATGCCACCCCTTATTATCATATATTATATTTCGGTATAGCTACGGTACCAAGCGGCGACTCGTACCTCCCGGCGACGTGTGCCGCTCACGAAAAAAACCAACCAAAGAATTTGTCGATCGTTATTAAAAGTTCGATGCGAGTCGTCTTTTACATAATGTAGCTCATCCAATAGACTCAAAGTAAATAGACGACGGGCCGAGGGGTTGAGGCCGAAAAACCGCAAGACAATCCCGAAATTCATTACACGCACTACGAGAACATCGTCGGAATTCACAATATTGAAATCGTGGAGCCCCGCGCCCCTCGCCCCTCTACCGCCGCGTAGATATTACAAAATCCAATGTAAACGTTGCTATTATTGCAAACTAACACGAATGAGTAGGTAAATCGCTCACTTTACATAACTGCCGCCCAGTAGCTCCTCTATATCCTTCATACACAGGGTCAAATGAAATTAGCTAGCGAAACTCTGCAGACGTGATAGGTTTCGATATCTAATCACGATACAATTAGACGGAAAAAAAATTCATGGTTTTTTCTTAGGGGTCAACGACCACAGTTTAACAACTAGAAGTATAATCGATACCAATCATCTGTGAAAGTTTACACAAAAAAAACTGTTTTTAACTGATATTTCAAGTAAGTAATTACACGAGCAGCGGTCGATGACCACACAAAAAAAAAACACCAAATTCATTTATTTTTTGTTTTATCATGTTTAGTATAGATTCCCCACCCATCACGTCTGCGGAGTTTCGCTAGCAAATTTAATTTGACCTGGCAATGATGATCATTCGACATACTTCTCCCCGTGACGTCACCGATCAAGCATTACAAAAAACATTACAGTCGTAAACAATGAAAACATATCATAAAACAATTTAGCCTGTAATCCCGGCTATAATTTATAGCCCGTAATATCGGGGGGAGAATCAGTGTTAAATCATAAAAAAGAGCACTTAACCGATATATTAGGTAACACGGGCAGCCGTTTTAATAACTATTATTAAAACTCTTGACGAAATTCCCCAATAATAAAGCTGAAGAACGCGGAGCTTCCGACAGCTCCTTTACTTTATGGTTTTAACACGTCTATGATTTTATGATGTTCTGGTAATGTGTGGAGATATTTACTCCTGGTAGTTTGCTCCTAGTTAGCGAGTAACCACGACGTACGGACAACGGCCACCCGTAATAGAGGTTTGAGGACATTTCTTTAATAGTACAGCACCGCTTCGATATTCATGGAACAGTAACCATTTTGCGGTTTATTTTGATGGCGTGATATACCTCTTATGGGAGATAAAAATGTATCATTCGCGTAACATTTTAGTGCGCGCCAATCGTAAAGAGTGCATCACTTGGACTGGGCCGCACCAGGCTAACATGTGTCGTAAAGAGACCTCTTCGGCTAACAATTTCCTGATGGTCTGTAAATAGTAAGTTTATTGTCTTTTTATGAGGTACTCGGACCGTAAAAAGGAAATAAAAGAGCACCGCCGATGGTGATAATAAAAAAAATAATTTTCGACTCATCTTCATGATTATCTCTTTCGGGTTTACGAGTAAGTAACGTGCAGGAGCGAGACGGGAATGGTTTTACAGCGTGTCGTACCGATGTGACCCTTTCGACTCGATGGGGGTAAAGGTCGTAAAATGGGAGCATAAGGATAATGTTTTGGGTTTCCTATACTGCGCTTCATTCATGATTTCGTTTTAGTATGGCGTCGGTAGACATGTAAATCCGATTGCTTTCACAACGTCGATACTCGCATTGAGATACGTTTTCGCCCTATTATTTGGTGTATTACATTCGTAATAGAAAAAAAAATCTTGTTTCCCGTCCCTGTAACTTTTGCACAGACTAAAAACTTTGAATATCGTCGCGTGCGGCATCGAGTAACTAAAAACTTTTTAATCTAAATTCGCAGCGAAGGCCCGATTATAACGAAACCACAGAAATCAGTACACACAAATTCAAATTTGGAACAGCGTGATAACGGCCGGTTTAATTGCGAATAGGGATGGGACAGTGCAATCCCGCGCGGACGTATTCGCAGTCGGGCTAAGTTCCGACACTCCATTTGTTCGGCTCGAGTGAGCCTAACGCCCGGCCACGGGACGCATCCTAATTCTTAAAGGGCCCATCAGCAGACCTTTATGCGTTAATAAAGTTGCGATATAAAAAGAATGGAGGCGTCCGAGGGTGAAAGACGGAAAGGGTACGAGTTAAGTGCGCGTTTAAGGCAATGTCGGGGGCGTGCGAATTTGTCAAGCCATAGAACGGGACGATTCAATTGTACGATGATTAAATAAAGACAAGAGATCTCTTGTTGGTCTATTGTCAAGAAGTTTTCCCTTTTGTGGCTCCACTCTAATTTGTCTTGGACAATGAATTTTAATGTTTTATTAGGGAAATTATTAATCTATTATTTCGATAGCATAATTGGTAAAACTCGTTCTCTTTAATAGGCTGCACGTTTCATGTTCAGAAATACGTGCATAATTGCATCACGCCATGCTACATAAAGCACCAGTAATCATAGAAAATGGCCGATTTTCTTCACCAGAGTCATTATCTATTGCTTTGTTATGTATCTTTACTGTCTAGTTTATGAAGTAATTACAAACCAAGATTTGCATTGCACGAAATTAAAACTTGAAAATCAAATCAAAAGTCATTTATTTAATATATAATATAAATACGAGTAAGGCTGAGAATCAGCACTTTTTGAACGTCAAAATTAATTTAAAACAGTCCTCCAAAACGCTCGCCCTACACCACTTGCTTAGCTGGAACGGAGATATGGCGCTACAAACTCCCACTGAACACTTCGAATAATTTTATTTAGATTTACTAACGTTATGTTAGTAGTACTAACATAACGTTAGTAAATCTAAATTTACTCTAATCTAGATTTAATCTAGATTTACTAACGTTATGTTAGTAGTACTAACATAACGTTAGTAAATCTAAATTAGTACCTACAAATAACAGAAATTAGCAAGAAATAAAGAAAAGAAAGAATAATTGTTTATTCTGCACAAACTAAAAGTATCCAAAAGCCTCGTATTCAACCAATTTAAAAAAGTTTGTCAATTTTGTCTATAGCTTGATGTCACAGGACCAAAGACAGGAAGCAACAGAAAATAAAGAACTAAATGTAACAAACAATTTTAGGTAAATAGAGGATTTTCTTATTATTACCTATTTACTAGGTGAACAATCTAAAAGTAGAGCAGTAAAATTATTTGTAATTAGCAAAACAAAGAGAGATACAAGGCGGTATCTCTTTTTGTTTTGTTGTGTACCTATACAAATAATTTAACTGCACTACTTTAAGATAGGATACAACCGACACTCACACAAACTTCAAATAATCAAATCTGAATCATGAATTCTCTGAAATTTCAAATGACACGTCGCTTAAGCCTTGTTTCCCACACACAGCACCAATACCTTTAAATAACCCTATCAAAATCTTAAAGTCAAAACTTTACGACATTGCGAATACTCCGGCGCATACAATACACAACAAAAATACAAAGATAGCCCTTAATCGAGATAGCCCGCTAGTTGGTCCTAAACAAAGATGGGGACCCGTAAAGGAAGCGAGTGTTTTATTAGCCATTTGGGCTTTATTTAACGCTCTCTCATACAGATTTTATACATCGGCGTCTCGACGTCTGACGGGGTATGGCATCATGGGCTCTTAAGGTTCCGTATACGGCGTATCAGATGGGGGACTTTAGGGCTGGTAGATTTTCAGAGCAAATTGCGGAGGGATATATTGGACAGATTTTGCATAGGGAAATAGGTTAGTATGTAGATGGTTTTGTTGCTTTTGTCTAAGTTACAACCATGATTTGGTGTTTTACATTGGAATGCTTGAATTTTTGAAATACTTACACGTCCTAGAGGTCTCGGATCTCTCAATTTTTTCAATCAAAATTTTCAGTAATGTTTCTGGAGATGAGAAATTATTCTTTATAGTCATTAAGTCCGCTATCAATTAAAAATATTTAAAAAAATCTAAGTTGTGTATTTTTTAAATTATTGGCATTTAAATGTCACTTTTTGCCCAACCAAATATTCAAAATTAATACTTTGCCAACCTTTGACTGACTGTACTGGAAAAAAATGTACTATTCAAGTTTGGCAAGTAGGTAACATTAAAAGTTGGCGCAAAAAAATATTTTTATTTATTACTAGCTGTGCCCGCGACTTCGTCCACGTGGAATAGTGACTTTTCGGGCAGCATATTTTGAACTACATATACCGTCGTTTGAGTAGCTAAAAATTTACTTTACAGTAATGCTTCTCTGTATACGATATTTGACGTATGGCCATCGGGGATGAAAGCATACAGGCTCCTAGGATTGCTAACCCGTGACAGAGCCACATACAACTGACCGTGCGAGAAACAGCTGATACTTAGATCTACACCCACAACTTTCAGCGTCTGACCTTGGGCTTTATTAATTGTCATCACAAAACATAGGCTGACTGGAAACTGGACTCGTTTAAAACTAAATGGAAAATTTTTTGGAGTGAGAGGAATCCGAGGAATGAAAACACTTTCACCTTTTCCACACCCTGTTAAAATCTCTGCTTCTATCAGATTTTGTTGTAAATTGATCACTTTTAACCTGGTGCCATTGCAAAGTTTTGGGGGGCTTAAATTTCTAAGAAGCATTATGGGTACGCCTACTTTTAATTTTATTTTATGTGCTGGTAGTCCAGGAGCATTGAGGGATTCTAAAAATTCTACTGGGTAGCTTGTAGATTCTCCTTCTTCCATGACTCTGGCTTTATATAGCCACGGACGCGCAGGCGCGAGGCGTGTACGTACTCTGATAGAATACCTTAACAATTAATGTTCGACGTGATTCTTTAAATTGACATAACTTTTTTATTTATGAACCGATTGACATGAAATAAACACTAACTGTTAAGTGAAGCTTACTATAATATATTAGTGAAAACCGCATCTAAATCGAATAAGCCTTTTCTTATATTAGCGTGCACAAACACACAGACAAACAGATAAACCGACAAACAGACAAACAGACAAAAAAAAATGTAATTACAAATTCGGGTTCGGCATCGATATAATAACAACCCCTGCTACTTTTTTTTTATATATTTCCATTGTACAGACACCACTTTTCTACAATTTTATTATATGTATAGTACACGGTTACGGTGAGCGAATACGGCCGTTCGGATTCCTCTCACTCCAAACAATTTTCCATTTAGTTTTAAACGAGTCCAGTTTCCAGTCAGCCTATGTTTTGTGATGACAATTAATAAAGCCCAAGGTCAGACGCTGAAAGTTGTGGGTGTAGATCTAAGTATCAGCTGTTTCTCGCACGGTCAGTTGTATGTGGCTCTGTCACGGGTTAGCAATCCTAGGAGCCTGTATGCTTTCATCCCCGATGGCCATACGTCAAATATCGTATACAGAGAAGCATTACTGTAAAGTAAATTTTTAGCTACTTAAACGACGGTATATGTAGTTCAAAATATGCTGCCCGAAAAGTCACTATTCCACGTGGACGAAGTCGCGGGCACAGCTAGTCTATACATATAATAAAATTGTAGAAAAGTGGTGTCTGTACAATGGAAATATATAAAAAAAAAGTAGCAGGGGTTGTTATTATATCGATGCCGAACCCGAATTTGTAATTACATTTTTTTTTGTCTGTTTGTCTGTTTGTCGGTTTATCTGTTTGTCTGTGTGTTTGTGCACGCTAATATCAGAAACGGCTTATTCGATTTAGATGCGGTTTTCACTAATATATTATAGTAAGCTTGACTTAACAGTTAGTGTTTATTTCATGTCAATCGGTTCATAAATAAAAAAGTTATGTCAATTTAATTGTTAAGGTATTCTATCAGAGTACGTACACGCCTCGCGCCTGCGCGTCCGTGGCTATATAAAGCCAGAGTCATGGAAGAAGGAGAATCTACAAGCTACCCAGTAGAATTTTTAGAATCCCTCAATGCTCCTGGACTACCAGCACATAAAATAAAATTAAAAGTAGGCGTACCCATAATGCTTCTTAGAAATTTAAGCCCCCCAAAACTTTGCAATGGCACCAGGTTAAAAGTGATCAATTTACAACAAAATGTGTCTGTACAATGGAAATATATTAAAAAAAAGTAGCAGGGGTTGTTATTATATCGATGTCTACCTTTATAGGTTTTTTTTTTATTTTTTTCAACTGAGTCTTTCTTTAACAACCATTTCACCAATGTTTTTGGGGATCAGAACTGCTTCTTCACTATTGTTATTATTGTTTTTCTTTTCTTCTTTTACTTTTCCATAACTTCCCTTTTCTATCTGCAAATATAATAATGTCACTTTACGTATCATACTAATGTATACATAGACTACTATAACAAAAATATATCTTTCTTTGCTCTTTTTCTTTCCAGACTGCCTCGTTGGTCTAGTGGCTGCAAGCACTACTGCTAAACATGAAGTCCTGGGTTCGATTTCCAGGTCGGGCAAAGTGTTATTGGGCTTGTCCATCTGGAATTTCTCAGTAGCAGCCCGGAGTCTGGATTTGTGCCTGGGCAACAGGCTCGCTCCCTATTACATGGGACTTAAACATAACTGGCGAAATGTGGGTGTGCTATGTAGATACACCTCTGCCTTACCCTTTGCGGAATCAAGGCGTGATGTTTTTCTTTCTCAAAAAATACATTTCTACCTTCCAAGGCACCCCTAAGCACGTCATGTACTATGTTATGTTATTTCGATGGCGTGGCACCGTCTTGCCAGACAGACGGTAATTATCCAGGGGGTGAATGTAAACAGTTGGTTGTTGTTGCTTCTAGTTCAATTTTGATAAGAACTGCTACGGGGTTCGGGGTTTTGTGTACCTAAGGTTGATTGGGATATGTCCTGATATTTTAAAATATTATTTTGATTGTTTTAACTCGTCTAATGTTAATATTTGTTGGATGTTAGATTCAATGCTTGTAACCTCAGTAGTCAAATCCTTTTTTGTTTTTTTTTATTAGTTTTTTACCCAAAGTTAGATAAGTACAGACGCCTGCACATCAAGCTACTTGAAACTGTCAAATTTTCCCAATAAATTTTGAACCTTATGCTTTAGCGATAAAGTTGAAAATCTATTAAAGAAATTTGACAGATTGTAGTAGCTTGATGTGCTGGCGTCTGTACATCACTTCCAATCAACTTTGATTAAAATTTTAGACTAACTTATAGTTACAACAGAAAAGGAACATAATGCATTTCGTATAATATGTATATCGTATCTTTGCCCAGGTGTCTCTTCCTTACTTCCTTGCAAATTTCCATATTACCTCCAAAATCAATGTAAAATCCCATTTTACACTTCCAAATATCTGTTGCGAATTCAGCCGCATAAAGAGCAATAAAATGCTAAACAGTATGAATATAAATCTTTATCAACGTTACAAATATAATCACTGCTTTACACCTGCAAATATAAATGGCTACAAATAAAAAACTTTGGCCTCCACACGCTCGTGTCAATCACCCAAGAACCCCGAATACTATAAAAAGTATCCACAAAAAACTGTAAAACCGCATTTCTAAACTCTCAACGACACTTACGCATTGTAATCGCGGGTAAATCGAATAATCGAGCACTCGAGCAAACCGAGTTAAGTTATTTAGACTCGAGTCCCCCCGGCACTACTCGGTAATCGAATTGGAGACCGCCACTTGGTGACACTTGAGCAGAGTGTTACTTTGTTAGCCGATTTTTGCGGGCCCCAGTCCGCCCCCGGGGTACAACGCGATTATGCAAACGTACCCCATACGAATCTTCTTGCAGACAGCTTTATGGCACTTCAAGATTTTTATACCTTATTCTCTTACATTTTTTTTAGTACAAAACATGATAATCTTGATACTTTTCGAGCACATTTTCACCCCGAATAAAGTTTCGAATTTTGCATGTCGAGTACTCTTTTAAAACAGGAAAAACGATTTCATGTTGTTAAAAACGAGGTAACTGGTCGGTAAACTTGTGCAAAACAGAAAAACTAATTACGGAACGTTGAACATGCAAACGCACAGTACGAATTAACAAACAACTCGCAATCTACAATGTCATTAAAAAAACATCCGACTCGATTAATATTCACATCATAATTCACAATACGCAACTACGCTTGAAAAAACAAAACATAATCCCAAAGCGTCACAAACAATAGCGAATAATCGATTCCAAAATCGATACAACACTAGAGCGGCTAACTCGGTGCAACCACGTCACAATCCGACTCGATTCATTCGTATTCCGATGACGAGACACAATTCAATTTGAATATTTTGACGTGACCGTCGAATACTAATATAGACGACAGTTTAGCAAATTGTATCTTATAGCGCGTTTTATGTTTTATTTATGATACATACGATTGTAAATTTAATTTGTGTCGCGTCGCTAACGATGCCAGTCTGGATTTCGTGCATTCTCACTTTTGTAACTGACTAGTGATGCGACACCGATATTGTGTACCGATACCAGATGTGAGCGCCAACTTTTGGCTCCGAAAATTTCGGTTTTGATAAATGACAATATTTGTTAGAACGTAGACGCACCTCATTTAAGTTGGTACAGTCCATTCATACTTCTTATTATGTATGAGGATTCTATTCCAACTTTCGCTGTGTGCGTCAGTTAAAATTAATTAACAGTCAAGTTGAACGTGGGACACGAGTTTTGGCATCGTCTCCGCGCCGAAAAACTCTTAAGTATCGGAAATAGAAACGGATGAGTAATGACGTGATATACCTAATGAATGTCGTGTGAAACTGTCACTTGTTTTAATTAATGTTGTTGCTGTTTCCACGCAGCCTTTTTGACTGAGAGACGCTTATTATGTTCTGTAATAGAACAGACACGGATAGACATTTGTAGTTCATTATTTCTGCTGTCTCAGATCAACGTAAAAATGCTTTGACGTCTGAATTTTTGTAAAGATACATTTTATAAATGATATCTTCTGTTAGTTGTGAAACCAACGGATATCTTGTTAGTTGACATTAATACGTTTTCAAAAGTTATTCACGGAGCTGTTTCTAATGCTCCTGCGCATGAATAGGTCCGTGAGAAAGACTAACAGACTGTGTTTGTCACATGAATGTTTAATTTTTATAAACATTCGAGTGTTTAGTACTTTGGGACCTTTCGAGATCTTACCGGATACGGAGATAAAACACTCCACGTCAAGATTAGATTTTTCTAAATAAATATCAAACTCGAGTGTTATTTACCGAGCCAGCTTGGCAGCACAAGAGGTCCCTGTTCTCGACTCAATGGTGTTTGTTTAAAACCACTTAAAAACTCAATGGGCTCGACAAATACGTAACTGCAGTAATCTGTTGTAACAATACTCGACACTGTCAATAATGCGAGTTTACGTCGTTACGAATCGGAAATGTTTCGTGGGCGTCACGGGTTTATCTATTACATACATTATAGAATGTTTTTTTTTTCTTATAACAAAAACACCATAAGCCATGGTGACATGTGTGGCGCCTCGGCCACGTTATCTCATTGTGAAATGTGTACCAAAAAGACGGTACGGTGTGACGTACAACGAGGACACATTCGATACATAAACCGCGGCGTATCTCGGTGAATATCATCTGTGCCTTCACAAACACTGACCGTAGATTAGATAACGCCGGATGTTGCTTCTGAGATCAGAGACGTCTGCGCACGGCTATAGACAACATTTACACAGTGCTACCTGATAATAACAGTGGATCTTTCCATCGGACTATCTAATCCGAAATTTTGAAATTCGTAAACCGAATACCGAATTTCGAACTTCCCCCATCACTAATTGCGAGCGACATGTGTTCGACGTAAACTATTTTATAATGACATTGAAATAACAGAAAAAAAAGGTGCGAACGCATCGATTCGGTATTTATTATTCGAAAATAATCGGTAACGCTCCGATAATGTGCTAAATTCGAATTACCGTCGACCAGGCGCGCATAACATAATTGCTGGTCGCACGCGAAGTGTCTATCAAAATTATTTTCGTATGGGGTATTTTTTTTTCTTATGCACCCCTGGCAACGCGCGTGGGGTGTCGTGGGATCCTCTCGCACCTACGTACGGACACGCAAACCCCGTCAATACAGATAATTGTTTCATTATTCTTCTATTAACTCCACTGGTGCGGCAATTTATCTTTGCGGATTAGGTACGTGTTTTCGGGAGGGATAAAATTGTATGGTTTTTAACACACTATTTAGCAATATGGCCGGTGGAAACTAATTTTGGTGGCAACAAAATGCGGAGACGGGTCGTAAAACGCGAAAGCAGTAAAGTCTCGAGCTGGCGCGGTCTAAAAGCCTGCGGGGCGTGGTGGTGACGCCCAGCGTTTTAGCCGCGCGGACATGCGATGCTTAGCGTCTTTATTAACAGTGCACCTACTCGCTAGATATGGACTCCTGGTACTTCTGTTATTTACACCATAAGTCAGTGTTATCTTCGCGATTATCTTAAAGGGTAGACAGTCAGTAAAGTTATAATAATAAAGTGCAAATCAAATTATTCATACAACGAGCATCTCGTATGAATTGGCTGCATTTCAAGTGCTTGTAATCAAATAACTTGTTTTATTTGAAATTGAAAATGGAATGTAGATTTTGCGCGTGGAACGCCCGAGCCACTCTTGAAGTCTTGACAATGTTCCAGTAACATTTCAAATATTTTTGGGGATGGCCACCCTAGAAGGAAAGTTACGTAATACTGATTAATTAGTTATTTTGGCGAAGCAGGGGCGGCGCAGGGTGGTGTTAAAAGCAATTATATTGATGCACGCGAAACTACGACCATTGCTCGCAATATTAGGATTTGTTTTGGTGGCAGAAATAACATCCTAGTCGGTTATGTTGACTGTACTGCGTAGGTCTTCTCGATATGGAATGGATGTTTTGCAAACTGAAAGTTCAACTCAAGAGCGCAATGTGCATGATCCGGTTAAAACTGAGAGTTCCTAAAGAAACATCTATGACTCAACATCAGGACCTAAAAACTGCCGTAGCCAAGTTTTAGACTCAGAGAATTCGATTTACTACCTACCTCTTGATCGTGAAACCTGAAACAATTTGTCATTTCACACTTAAAACTTAACACAGAAATAATCAAACACATACCTCACATAACAAACAGTCGGTTAACTGAAGTGCTTCACCAGCGCGACACGAAACAGAAATACCAGAGCGTAATGAGAGCGCAGCAGATATATTAATTGGACAGCAGATCAAAGAGCAACAAATGGGATCTTCGTCAGCCATGGTTGCCTGGTAATTGTGAGGACAGGTCGCCCGTTTGATGGCTTTCTGCCGCTCCTGTGATCGAAAATAGATGCCAATCTGTTTTGGTGATAAACTGGCACATATAATTATACGGTGACTTACGTAATGGGAGTCAATAGAGAAATATGTGAACTCATTAATTACGTCATAGATGGTTCTAAATATGGTTTGAGTATGAATGTCGATGGCTATAAGAGTAGGGGAAGACCAAAGAAACGATGGATGGACTATGTGAAAGATTATATGATTAGAAAGGGGGTGAATACCGAGATGACGACTAATAGAGAAGACGTATGGAAGAAAAACCCCAAACAAATCGGCATTAGGGCAGGAGAATGATGATGCCAGTTCTAAATCTGAAGTTGTGATTGGAAACTTTCTTTGTCCACCATCAGAAGTACCTCAAGATGGACATCTTACAGTACGACCACAAGACAGCTTTTGTAAACGAGTAAGCAAACATACGCGCCTATTAAAATTAAGATATTCAGATAACAAACGGCCGCAATCCTCAGGGCAGAGTTATCTAAATTCTTTAAACATTTACGAAACCAAAACAAGTAGTCGACGTGAAGCCTGCCTTATCTTTACAAGGCTCGCCTCCCTGCTAATCTTGTGATAATGCTGGACAAACAATAGTATTCCCTAGCGGTAATTAAGCAATGGCTGGATCAACTTTATTTTATTGTACTATCATATAAGATTTAGTAAACGGGTGATCAGTTTTGTAAGCAATTAAGATAAGGTGTTTTGGCTATGAATGATCTTCAGTCTGGTTTTTTCGGGGTCCACCATCATCACCAACATCGTCATTCTCCTGTCCTTATCCCAATTTATTTGGGGTCAGCGCAATATGTAACCAGCGCTGGGGCGTTGTCTCGCATAGGGTCGTAGCATTATGCTGAGCGATGGCCGTTTTGCGTGGATATGACGCATATTTCCCCCCAACTTGTTATTTTTTGTGTTTTGTCTCTGCGTCATGCTTGTCGCAAAAAAACGTATTTTCTTTCTTTTCTTCACATGCTTTTTCTCTATTAGTCGTCATCGTGGTCCACCATCGGGACTGCTATATTTTTATTTCGTTTTGTCTCGGATGACTTCTTAGAAATTCTTTTAACAATTCAATTATTAGAGCGTCTTTATTAACATCATCAGTATCACAAATATTGCTAATAAGAAAAATCTGTTGTTTTTTGAAACCACCAGAACCCTCAGAGATTCTTTTTCAAAGCCCAACTTCTGGGAATCCGAGACGATTTTTCCAATTTACCCAGTAAAAAATATGGGATGATTTCCCAACAATACACTAGGAAAATATAAATAGAAAGGGCTAATGTATCGCTTGTAACAAAGCAGGTTGGTAACGGAACTGATTCTCGGAAAAGTGGGAACGGTGCGCTGCTCGTCCTTTGATATAGCTGTAACAACAAATACAACTCCGTTAGATGCTTCCGCCCTGGTACTTGCTTCTGTAACAATGAAATTCAGGAAAAATGTTTGATCTTAGTTTTTGTAGGAAAAAAAATTTAATGCGCACAAATAGTATTTCTTTGGTTTTGAAACATGATCGATTTTTACAGCAAAATGGTTGTTGCTGGATATCTATTTCATATTGGTAAATCTGATGAGAAATCTGCAGCAATAAGCTGCAGATTAACAGATTTAAGAGGAAGGTATTTATTCATTTGGTTGTTATAGAATTTTCCTGTCACAATTTTCCCGTCTTTTGGAATCCATTATTGCTTCTGCTCTAGTAGGGTCTTCTGTTACTTGCATTAAAAACATTTTTTTTTAACTTAAGTTGGGTTAAAAAATTATTATTTGGTTAAAGATAATGCAGAACAGTTTGCCCTTTGAAGATAATGAACTCTCTTTGAATAATGAATGTTGTACACCTGAAAACCAATCCGTTCCTGTCAAGAGTACCAGGAGAGCAAAGGCAACCAGTGTTTCACATAAAATTAAATAATAATGAACTAATCGTGGTCTCACAGCGGCCGCCACGCGAACAATACCACGTTAATTCGTGCCCTTTGTCCGGACCAATAGAAAATTTCATGTTCTACCGAGTCCGCAATGGCGGCATTCTCTTCATTACGACACTTTTAATGTAAATCACAACTACCTTTATTACCACGAGGGTAAATGTAATTGGCAAAGATTTTAAACGCATTCCCCTCTCGCCTACTTTATTTATAGAAACTCCTTTAAACATTTTTCAGATGTCGCGGATACGGCGTTTGACTGACTAGCGTTAAACAGAAAAGAACAATCATTTAATTATATTTACATAATCCCTGGCTATGTTACTAGGAATCGAGAAATTCGGCTTTGACTTTGATACCAGCGTTTAGCAGGTTACAGCGTTGCTCGGAACCGATTGTTTGTTTGTCGGGCTGTAAAACTGTTACAAATCGTAAACGTTCGTGTGTGGTCAGCCCTTACGACGAAATCTGAACAGATGGACCGAGATCAAAAGACTCTGTGGTGATAAAAACGTTGATGTGAATTAAAAGTAACAACTTAGTGTCGGGGGACTGACGGCTGCGGAGTATTTTCTTTGTCGTTACACACCATACATTCTCCCTTAATGTAACTCGTGAGGGAAGGGAAATAACATTCCCATTTTCCAGGTATTTTCCGCACTCCATATTGGTGGGATTTGTAGGAGCCCACTGCCGGCACAATCATTAGCCCCGCAATCCTCCACGACGGTATGGGGTCCGGGTACCGCTCGGGGAACTATTGGCGAATTTTCCGGGATTTTCTTCTTATTTTTATCCCCCTATTTTGGCTGTTTTCTTGAGGGAAAAACAAACAATAAACTTAAGGAAATGAAGCACACATTTATTTCGTTGAGTTTGTAAAATACCTCTATCTTACAAACTCAACGAATGTGTACTTCATTTCCTAAATACCTCTATCCTTTTACAAAGACGGAACGCGTAACTTAAAAACACTTGAACAAAAAAGCATTCCCCCAACATTAAGAACACTGTTCATTAACATCCAACGAGAAGACGTCCAATTACAGAAATAAAAGAACGTCGAATGGCTCCAACAATATCCTAACGTAATCAATGTTGATAATAACCGGGCAATTATAACTCCCAACTAATTCTCGATTACGGGGCGCGGGACTGAGGAGCGGGGCGCGGGCCGCACCGGGACCTCGCTAGGCGTTATTAACCGGGATTACCGGATCCCCGGCGCGATCCCCGGATACGGGGATTTGCTCACGGATCGCGTAACAGTGGAAATGATAAAAGATACGTGTGGATACGGGGATTTTTGTATGTTTATTGGCGTTCGAAAAATAATGGAAGCGAAAGTTTGAAAAGAAAACTAAACATATGCGTCATATGAGAGAGAATTATGAGGGTAGATAAACGGGCGAGAGAGATTGCTTCCGCTAGCGCTCAGCGTTGTCTGCATATTTTGAAAGGGTGTAATTACGTTCTATCTTTGAAACAACACTTGCAACGTCACATTGTGAAACACTGCAAGTAGTGACAACGCTATCCTACGCACTACTTACGCCCTAGTAGAATTAACAAAAGTACCAAGAGACATCTATCTCTTGAGACATGCATGACAAGACCAAAAAATAACGAACGTAGTAAGGCACGTGTACTGGGCTCGCACGAGCTGTTAGGAGTGTAGGCCGGGCGAATCCCATGCGGTATCAGCGTTACAAGCGATCGCACTTAACCGCGTCACTGGTATCATATCGCGCTGCAGCGCTATCAGTCAGCGTCGCCCGCTGCATTAGCCGCGTCGCCGCATCAATAAATTATACAGGACACCTCCGCGCGGAGCTGCCGCCCTGGTCACTCGCTGCATTAATGTCGACGAACATTTAAATGCGCGTTTGTCTGTTTGTCACCCGTCCATATATAGGGTTCAGCAGCTGAGCTTAGGGATAACTTAAGGGTTGGCAGGAATTCAAGATCTTATTCCACACACAGATGCATAGAGAAAGCGGTACATGTATGCTCACATATTATCCTATGGTTGTTAGGAGAATTGACTACAACAAATATTATGTTGGTACAACAGAAATGTGACGACACTATCTACCCAAGTGACGATAGACAGTACTTGTTGAGCAGCACAGCTCATGACAGTCCACAGCGCAATCAATCAGCGCCTACATCTAACATCAAACAGTTTCCGAGGAAAATTCCCCAACTTTCTACCCCACCCACTGCACCATCAAAACATTCTTCCCCGACGTTCGGTCTTAGAATCTAATGTCAAAGTTACAGGTCAGGCGTATAAATAGCGAGAGTGCGTCAGTGCTGCTATTATAGTACATAAGCCGCGCTTATTAAGACCAACTCCCACTCGCAGTGAAGCACGCAACCCGATTGGGGATGGCTTACATGCTGTGACCACAGATTTCTGCTTTCTTTTTTGGATGCACCGACTTTGTTCTGCTGAGTCACTTTCGCCATCTAACTTCCCCTTTTTCACTTATTCTGAGATTCATGTTGTTTCTTGTCTGTATGTATTTTGGAAACATATTGATTAATTTCACTCATTTTAACGACTTTCTTATTTGTCAAGTTGTCAATTGATGTCATGTCATGTCGAAGCGATTGACGTCAATGCAAATTTTTATTTCTCATTTTTTTTGGTTAGTTTTAAATGTTTTTTTTTTTAGTTAGGTATACAAATTCTTTAGTAAATGTTAAAATTTAAATATCACATTAAGGTTAAATGCTAGATAGAACTAACGGAGGATCAAAAAAATAAAATCAACCGTTCACAGATGGAAAAAAATGTGTGACAGAAAAAACCGGTCCATGATCTATGGTATACCATAAATCATGAACCTAATCCAGTGGCGATCCAAACTAATATTATAAATGCGAAACTAAGTTTGTTTGTTTGTTACGCTTTCACGCTAAACCGGCTGAACGGATTTGGATGAAATTTGGCACATGGGTAGAAAATGACCTAGAGAAGGACATAGGCTACGTTTCATCCTGGATCGCAGACAAAGTCGCGGGCAACAGCTAGTATATACCATAAATTCAGAAAAACCTTGTAAGGTCTACTGCTGCCATGTGACATAATAACATAATTATCATTTCGTGTTGGTCAGATAAGTTATCTGGATTGCAGAAATGCAATAGCTCAATGTGACAGATCAGTAGGTACCGTCCTATCAAAGAAAACATGGTTCTGCAATTCATTCATCGCAACTCTGTTTCAATTGATCAATATTTAAGAGATAATGATCGATTACCCTAAATCGTCTACATAAGTATAATAAATTTCCAATAATATCTTAAGAATATGACAGTAAATCACGCTAATTATATTAACATCCGTCTATTTATAAACTTATTTAATTTATTGCAAAATGGGCCAGCTCTTGACCTCGATCTTGCCTGTTGGAAAGCGATGGATGAGGTATAGACCACACCATCCATCGCTTCCACCAGGCGAGATCCATCATACGATGGAACGAGCAATCCTATTTACTCTAGCTTTGAAGAAAACTCTTCAATTCTAATGTCTCCCCTTTTCTACGAGTTTATCTCTTAAAGTTTCTTTTATACTTTCTCTATCTTCATTAGTATCTCGGCCATCATCAACATTTTCCTGCCCTTGGGGTCGCCACCACACGTTTTCTTCTTCCAAAATATAAATCAAAAAGTCAAATATCAAATTAGGCTGTAAATCAGCACTTTTCAAATATCAACATTACATAAGACAGTCCCTTCATATTTTCCTAGGGCTTTAGCTGGGAAGAAGAAGTGGCGCAACAAACTCCCCAGCAGCACAGCTGTCTGCTCAGTCAGAAGAACTTGATTCTAAGATACAACAATAAGTAATTAACGTTACGAAACACAAAACATTAAATTCCATTCGTGTCAACCGGTAAGCCTATAAAAATAATTGTTTGCAAATACATCTCTCCCATCATTTAAAATTAGACTATCATTCATTCCAGTAGATTGCTAGATAACCTTCCTAAGTCCAATCGACAACCGAAGAGAAATTCCCATAAATAAATAAAAAAATCTAGAACGTACCACTTTAGCGTCATGTAAGCCCAGTGTTATCGAGTAAGTGGAATCATACGTACATTTCCAAGTAGGGCCGGCTCAGACCACGGCGGGTTGCACCGACACGACGATCGAGAGTTACTGTGATCGACGGTTTACTCATAGTTAAGATCGTATGGCTTAGACGTGCTTGTATGAGACTGGATGAGATGATTAGAGACGTTTTAAAGATGTTTGAAGTGGATAAACATCAAAGGTATTGTGTTACTAGCTATTGCTCGCGATTCCAGGATAAAAGTATCCTATGCGCTTCTCCAGATCATGGCCTACCTATGTACCAAGATTGATACAAATCCGTTCAGCTGTTTTAGCGTGAAAGCGTCACAAACAAAGTCACTTTCGCATTTATAATAATATTGAGTTAGGATGCCAAGATTGTGGCCGAAATATTTCTGAAATTAGTGATATTTTCGTATTCACCAATAAAACCCTTTACACTACCTCATCATATTTGTTTCGCGCTCGAAGTGCAACAAAAACTTAATCTATGAATTACAATTTATATAGATTTTTGTTGGTTGTGCAGCAGCACATAAAAGATGATCTACCAACTAAGTCAAGCTTGTATTTTGGGACGATATTCTTCAGTACATCCACGACTCCACCTACAAATCAGTCAGATTTTAACGGACAGTTAGCCGAACGTATCACCGGTCACACACCGGCTTGGCCTCGGAATGTAAACAAGAATTAAGGCGGCTTCGTCGGAGCACGTTTGCTGAGAAAAACCCCTCTTTAATTAGCCAGCATCTCTCCAATGCTGGAAGAATGCTCATCCTTACAAACCTTGGGATGATAAGGGGCTGATCTCATGGGTTTTGTAAAAATTTAGATATTTTTTCTGCTGGACCTAATGCCTCTCATATTGGGAGCGAGGTTTGTAGGTCTGTCTAGTTGAAGTCTATACTTACGAGAGGACAGTGATAAAAAAAAAACGAGTGTGTTTATGACCACACGACTGAAGTGAAACTTCAGTATTGCGTATTTGGCTATGAGAGGAAGAGAGAAAGAAAATGTGCGCGCGCACTGCTGTCTCTTGCTTATATCCCCCCACTCAACTCCCGTTCGCCTCGCCCGATTACACTTTTCGTAACGTTTACGTCACGCGTTCGCCAGCTTACTCCCCAAGTCAAGCGTGCGTAAAGAAGTTTCACTTCAAAAATAGGAGCGGAATACAGAGCATTGTCCTCTTCGGGTGACCACTGTAAATTAGTGCTGTGCCTGCTGTGCTGTGGTCCCCCATAGCACAGCATCATGCTGGGTGAAAGTCTTCTTTTTCGTAGGTATTACTGTTTCGTGCTCGTGAATATACTCGTAGATCTATTTTGTTTTTAATTTTCTGTATCATTCGAGTTAATTATCTTTTTATATAAAGAAAGAAAGAAAGAAAATACGTTTATTTGCGGTGAACATGACGCAAAAATGAACATAAACACAAAAAATAAAATAAAATAAAAGAAGGTAAGGGAAACATGCGTCACATCCACGCAAAACGGCTAACGCTCAGCATTATGCTGCGACCCTATGCAAGACAGAGCCCCAGCGCTATTCTGTGACAAATAAACGTAGGTATTTTTCTTTCTTTCATCCTATCCTACTTCCTACTATAATATTATAATCGCGAAAGTTTGTGACAATGGATGGATGTTTGTTACTCTTTCAGGCAAAATCTACTGAACGGATTTTGATGAAATTTTACAGTAATATATCTCATACACCAGAATAACATATAGGATAAAGCAATAAAGATATTGAGTATTGAGTATTGATACCTTTTATCCCGATATTCCCACTGGATCGTCACGTATGCGGGTGAAACCGCGGGGCGCTGCTAGTCTTTGATATAATAGTTATTAGCTGGGTTTAGGTCTCTTAGTGCTAGATAAGCTAGTGGATAAGTTGATGATGATAATGATGATAAAGAATTCAAGATTGTTAGAGCTTTTGGCGATAATCTTGTTCAGAAAAGTACTACTATGTATTTCTCTGGTTTTACTTTGAAAGACATAAAGTTCGTTGCCTTTCGTGATTCTGGAACAAATCTATGCTCAGAATTATGCTGCGTTAGCCGATTCATGTTTAGACAAAAACCTGCTAATTTAGCAATACCCTTGGTGATTTTATCAACCTGTAAACGATTTCAATAGAACAGTTAGTATCTACCATAAATAAATCTATACCCACCTACTGCAAGTGCTATTTATCCTGTGGTCGACTTAAACCATAGATTACATAACAAAATATGGCGCGAAAGGAATAGATAAATCTGAGAATGATATTGTCAAAGTACTGAGATGATTGCTACTGTTTCGTCCATTTATTTCCATCAAATAGATTGTAGTTTTCTTGTGTATCTCTCTATCTTTAACGTGGTATCCTTATCTAAACTAATATTACATAGAGAAAACATTAGATTTTTTTTGTATGTTTGTTTGTTACACCTGCATGCTAAATCGGCG
Organism: Hydraecia micacea; assembly: GCA_914767645.1. NCBI lineage: Eukaryota > Metazoa > Arthropoda > Insecta > Lepidoptera > Noctuidae > Hydraecia > Hydraecia micacea. The sequence continues at coordinate 1,753,761 of OU611793.1, read as the reverse complement.
AAATGAATTTTGATGAAATTTGGCATATGGGTAGACAATGGGCCCGTAGAATACTTTTTATTCTGATATGACCACGGGATTGGGATTTATATGGGTAAAACCGGGGCGCAGCTAGTTTATACAGGGTGTAATTTTAATCACCGTTTTCCTCTTAAGGGGTCATTGTACTCATAATTATTAACAACTTTCATTATCATTATGAACAACTTTTACTATGGGACAAAACCTGAAATCGTAAAAAAAAATCCGCTGTTCCCTACATTTTGACGAGTTATGCGAACATAAATGTAGGGAACAGCTACTTTTTTTTTTACGATTTCAGGTTTGGTCCCATAGTAAAAGTTGATCATAATGATGAGTACAATGACCCCTTAAGAGGAAAACGGTGATTAAAATTACACCCTGTTGTACTTCCTACATCGATTTTTTTTTAGCAGTAAGCTCCAACTTTACTGACTGACTAATCATTTGGTAGTGCATTAGCTACTCTTCTGAAAAATGAGAGTGAACAGGCTTCTTCTGGATAAGCTCGCTCCATCGTCGACTTTGTCTCTGTCACCTTTGACCTAGACTAGAGTCAAGAGCAAGTCCATTTCAAATAAAAATAAAAATTGAGAAAATATCTTGTTTTCTTCTTATTCGTGTCACTGACACGATTGTATTTCAGGTCTTGTTGGTCCAAAACTTCGCCACTTCCACGGCGTCATACGTGGCAGCGCAGAGGTCACCTTGACTGCATGTTTTGGGACACAGAGGCCAGGATAGGAGGTGGAGCATGGTTTGCGACATAACTCAACAAACCCTACTGCCGTTCTGTCTCGTTTTAAAAGGCTAAAAAAAACCTAATAGCCTACATATTTTTCCTCTAACAGCTGATCTCTATTTAGAACTCCTTGAGATGAATGATCACCTGTCAAACTGTCAAAATTTTTCAAGTGTCTGTCACAGCCGATAAGGTGATAACAAGACTTCAGTGATAGCGTATCAGTGAAACTCGGGGCCAGGTCACAATATCTTGGAGATTAGTTGCTTTTAAATCGTTGGGAAATCCGTAAACATTGAGAATTTTACGGAATATTTTTGTGAAGGCTAAGTGCGAATATGCGTAGATAATTATCTTAGTAGCAGTAAATAGATTTGATAACAGTAAGCAGTTAACGGTGGAATACCCTCGTTATGCTTTCTGAGAAATAGCACTTTGGGCACCTGCAGCTAGATCAAGATGAATGTCGAAGCCTTTCTGCTTTTAAAAGCAGAAAGACAGGTTTCTCTTTGGGCAGCTGAATCAAGGATTACCTACTCCTTGATTCAGCGGCCCAAAGAGAATCTTCGGGAATGTTGGTCAAGGCTCTTGGTTATTATGGACGCTGATCAAGATGACCTTTTTCTTCACCTTACCTTAACTTAACCTTCTTTCCACTTTAACTATTTTTTTCCACGGTATTTGTTATGCTAGTATAAAGAAAAGATTTTAGACGTAAACAAGGAGGTCCTCCAATAACTTCGAACTTCATTTATATTCACACTTCAACTTAACCGTTGCAAGAAAAAGAGTGTTAAAAAAAACTTTCTCTGCTCCCCCGTACCTAAAAATAACTCGAATAATCCCACATAATGAACTGGGTGACTCGTAATGTGTTTTTAAACAATTTTTTTCTTCTTGTTTCAGATGCGATGGGTAAGTCGCTTCAGGAAGGCATCATAAATCAAAAAGCAGCCCTTGTAAAAAGACTCTAACAGAAATTCCAATCTTCATAAAAATCCAAAAATAATTACGGGTCGCGGCACTTTTTTTTTCTGAGCACAATAAGTCAATCTGACTAACACTAGGAGTCCGCGCAAGATTCGCCTCGCGTCGTAAACTTTGATTAGGTCATTAAAACCAGTTAATTTATAGGCGTTCGAACAACTTTCATTTGCCATAAACACACAAAAACCAACCATAAAACTGTGCCATAACGCTTTTTATTCTCAATTTGCGTAAACGCCGTTTATGACCTTCTGAAAACTGTTACCGCGTGTGTAATCTCAAATAACTTTTGTAATAATTAATGTACGGTGCAAAACTGTTTAGAGAAGTGGAATGCTGTTCTTTATTGGGAATCGCAACTCATGTTGGTGACGTCACGAGTTATCTGTGGACCAATCAATGAATGATCTTTACCTTTTAAAAGCTGTCTTTCAAAAAAATATACTTAGCTAATGGTGTTATCCTAACTAATTCCTAACTAATATTATAAATGCGAAAGTAACTCTGTCTGTCTGTCTGTCTGTCTTTTCTTCACGCCTAAACTACTGAACCGATTTGTGTGAAATTTGGTACAGGGTAAGTGTGAACCCCAACAAAGGACATAGGCTACTTTTTATTCGACTTCGACTTCGTCTGCGTCCGCGATAACCGACATATACGCGGACGAAGTCGCGGGCAAAAGCTAGTATGCATATAAGTGATAGGCTAGGCTGTCTTGTGAGCCGTTACCGAATTATAAGCAATCCCTAAGCAAAGACGGTATTGTGTGGCTTCTTTAAATCTATACAGGGTCAAATTGAATTAGCTAGCGAAACTCCGCAGACGTGAGTATCGATGTCTAAACATTATAAAACAAACAAAAAATTGTTTTGATGATCATTTATTTTGAGGTCAACGACCGTATGTAGTGTATTTGCTTGAAATATTAATTAAAAAATCTGTTTTTAATTCACAGACGTTATGGATATCGATATCTAAACAAAAAAAAACTGATTTTCTCAAGAAAAGTTCATGTACTTAAACACTACCAGCGGTCGTTGACCCTAAAATAAATTTTCAATTTATTTTTTTGTTTTATCATGTTCACATATCGATTGCCATCACGTCTGCGAAGTATCGCTAGCTAATTTCATTTGACCCTGTAGATGCATCTAGTCCATATCTAGTGTAAAACATGCAAAGAGTTGTATTTGATTAACAGAATAGAGCGTTCATAAAGTCCGCGGCATTGTGCAATCAGGCTACAATATGAACATTTAAAAATGGAATGAAAAAAAAGAACCTCGTATCGCACGTCATTTCCGAAAAATCCAATTCCAATTTTAAAATATTTAAAAAATATAAAATGACGTATTCATTTCAATCCCGTTCGAATTTTAAGCACACAACGTTCGGATACGCGCTCCGTATTTCTGTGAAATCCCATAATTCCGTCAGTCCGGAAACGTGGTATTCATTTAGTGCAAAATTCTGTTGATGCATAAAATAAATTAAATGCAAACAATATCAATCGGACACGGGAACACACTCAGGCGTTGGTACAGCTATTTATCATAAAATACGAACGCTGCGCTGAAATTGGATATCGCTATCTCTTTTTCACCTTCTGGGAGTGACACAGAGGTCCGTGCGGAGGTTTTTTCTTTGTTTCAAAGCCGTGCTATCGGGTTGTCTGTCTGTGCGTTGATTTGCTCGCGTCGGTATCGACTCACAATATTAATTAATGGTAGAATAAGCCTTGTTTCTTTCGACTTGATTGGGATCTGCATAGTTGTGTTCGGTCCGTGGTTCCGTATGTAAAGATTGGTAGATTGTGTTAGGAATATTAACTTCAACATAACTTTCTCTTGAATAATAGAATGTTTAAACAACATGGGGCAGTTTTAAGAAAGAAATTATGCGACCAAAACTACTCGGCGTAAAACTAAATTAAAAATAAAGCACCATAAACAAAAAATAATAAAAAAAAAACAAAATATATTTTTTTATGACAACACTACCAAAGAGATATTAAAACCAGTACACTTCTCAACCGTTTCTTCATTCTAAAACCACCGCGGGCCCCTAAATTTGATTAATGGTTCCGCAGCAATATAACACGGCTCGCAATAGCATTGATTCCTATCTATTGTTAATACTACTTGTTAATTACAAATGCGATAGATAACCGCGATTGTAACCGACATTGTTTTACCCGGCCGGCGGCGAAACGGGGTAAGTGGGAAATTCATGTTTTTTTTGTTAGGTTGTTTTTTTTCGCGTCGTGTTTTTTAAGTGTTATAGTAGCCATGTTGTTTTTTTTTTGTAGTAATAATTTCGTTTAGAATACGGTTTGTAGTTATAATTATTTATCTACATTATTTATAACCACAAGGGGTATGTTTTACACTAAGTCGTAGGTTCGATCCCAGACAGGCGCAAGGCAATCAGCCTATAATGTTTTCACTGCTGGGACACAGGCCTCGTATCTGTGAGAGGGAGAGTAGGCCGTAATCCACCACGCGGTCCCAGTGCGGGTTGGTAGATGTCTTCGAATTTTTGGTTCTAGGACATGCCGGTTTCCTCACGATGTTTTCCTTCACAGTTTTGAGCGCAGAGGTGTTGCAATACTTTACACAAAGTAAAGCGCCTGTTTGGATCCTAAGCCCGATTCATATATTATAATAATATATAGTATTTTTTCTAAAACTCAAAATTTCCCAAACCAATCTCAAAAAATCTTACAGAAACTTGATCTACGATCGCAAGCCTCACAGACGCCATGAAGCATGAGAGAATAACACACATTATACCATACTAATTATCTTTATGTGTTGTTGCTAACAGTACTTAATCTAGGGAAACGAATGCAAGTGAAAAAGTGTGATGCCGTAAATTAGAAGTATCGTGTCAGTGTTCATTTTTGTAATTAAGAGCTTGATTGTGGTATGAGTCTTGATGGATATCGTTGGTTCTGATTTAGATTTCATATAATTCATTCTTGGCTTCTACGGTATTTACTTAAGACATCGTTAGAAGATTTTAAGTAGTTCTTTTAGGATGTTTCAATGTTAAATTCTGTCATCATCTAAATATGGCCTTTCCCAAGTCTGCGCCTTTTGCTTATCTTTGGGTTAGCTTCTTTCCAGTATACACCTGAGGATCAATTCTCGTAATTTTAATAACGTTCACAGTCTGACCTCAGTCTCAATCTGACAAAAATACCTCTAATTTCCCTATATTTTTTATAAGTTTTTGACATTGATTGTCGCTGAGATGGGATTGCGACTACATTTTAAACGTTTTAATTACAGTAATTGGGCTTGTGGTATCATCTTTAAAAGTTATCTGGCGTGTATTAGGTTTATCAATACATACAGACATACTGTGGTTGACGATGGTGTAGATCAAGTTTTACAGAGAATAGATTATTTGTATCAGTTACGAAGCCTTGTCCAATGGTATGTTGGCAAGCATAACAAGTACCTATAGTCATTTAATATCTGTAGTTTACATTGACCACAAAGGGAACACAATAGATACATGAAAACTATCGCTTGTTTCCGCGTCTCCTAGAACAGATCCGATCTATACTCACATAAATCACAACTAATATAAATTGCTCTAAAACCGTCTATATACATTGCACCGTATATTTCCATTCCTTTCATCTCTAGCCTCCTTTGAACCCATTCTAACTGAGACATTATGCTTCATAACCTCCAATCAAGAAGTTGACTCACTGCAGTCATTCATTACGGAATTATGACCGATGATAATTGTCCGTTTAGCAAAGAATGATCTGAGTAATTTGTTACAAATCACAATTAAAGATCCTTGTGATAGCAGCTGTCAGATTGACGGCTGATTAGCGCGTGTTTGTTCAGTTTTTGATGGCATCGTGTGCACTAAAAAAGGTGCTCATTATGCGTACTAAATGAGCCTGTTGAACGTATCGTTTCTCAATCTAATGCTAGAAGTAAGTAGGTAGCAGTATATCGCAACTTTTTGCTATCGCCAATGCTCAACTGAATGTAAGATCCAATATCCCTACCACAACTTCCACAAACCCATTCATTCATTGAGAATTTACAACCATATTTTATGTGAACATAAACTTATAATGCCAACATCACCATATTAAGAGTCTATCAAACAGAAGGCTCTATTAGATCTGAATTGCAAAACAGCAATCTCAAATGTTCCCACCGTAAAATCGTAAACATAACCTATAAACCGAAATCCCGCCAAAATCCGTTTGACAAGTGCACAAACGGTCCAATGGCGCGTACACATTCAAATTTCGAACGCAACATTCAAGATGGCGACCTTCGCGAGTCATATATCAATCGTGATTTACGCACCGCAGCCACGGCCGGTCGACGACCGCCCGAATTTCGTTCAGAAATGCACTCAACGAGTAATTTATTTGTTACCATCTATTATTTTGTAGACTCGCAAGGTCCTAAACACAGCTGACATTAATATATCATTTTACGCGACGTCGACCCGGTTCTCTGTCTCGCTTCAACATGTCAACATGACGTAAGAGGGAAAGGGATGGGTGTAGGGGCAGAGTAGCTTGCGTTTTCACTTTTTATAGTAGCAATATATTTGATCAGCTGATCGCAGTGACGTTTACTGCCCGTGTGTCAGTGTAGTGTTTTTCATAATTTATATTGTAGTAGGTATTTTTTACTCTCGCTTGCTGTAGGTCGGGGTTTTATTTATATATTGAATATTCATCTAAATATTGTGTATCGACTTCTGTTGAGCTGGCCTATAAATTTAATAGGCGGTCGGTTTTTGGTGAATTTTCACGTTTATTTATTGTTTATTTTGTTATTAAATCATTTGGTGTGTATATTTTAAAATTTATCGGATATGCCGTTCTGTTTGGCAGTGATAATGGATTTTTGGTAAAGTTTGCCAGTTTATGGTTTTAGGTCTATGTTAAGTTGTTATTTATTTGTTTTAATTATCGAAAATTTTGTTTATTTTGGGTATTTTAATCCTTTTTGGCGATGTTAAATTAAATCCTCTGGTTTTCATAATGATGCAGGGCCTGAAATTACGCAAAGATGCTATTAGCTGAAAAGTAGACTTATAATGGTGTTTGACATATAAAATTATTTTAGTTTGCAGTATAAATAAATTTAAAATACAATAAAGTTACATCTTTCAGTGCCTAAAAGGAACAAGGCTTCTATCGCCTGCATGTGTGTCTAAATATCCCTTTTCTTTTTCAACCACTGCTAGACAACATATGCCCCGTAGTCTTTCTTAATGTTACCTTTTCTCGCAATCCTCCCATATATGTTTCTAAGTAATCACGCCAAGATTCCCAAAGCCAGCCTCGATGAGGAGCCCCCGTGTTTCATACCCTTTACCTATACATAATCAGTCTGTAATGTTCCCACTGTGAAGTGTTGAGTCCATGTAGATCTTCTCTTAGTGAGAAGGAGTGCACCACACACCACGCAGGCCTACTGCCTTTTGGTGGACATCTTCGAATATTGTGTTCCAGTACACAACTATTTCCTCACAGTGTTTTTCATCACCGTTTTGAGAGCGAACCTCTGCCTAACCTTTGGGGTATTAAAGCGTGATGTTATGTTGTGTGTTCTAAGAGCAGTGGTGAAGAAAAAAATTGAACAAATTATAGTGCGTGCATAGGCCGGAACCCACGACCTACAGCTCCTAAGTCGTGGCTGTTACCACAGAGAATCCATTGCTCTATCTATTCCATAGACACAAGATATTTCGAACTCGTCCAAAATAACCCACATAAGGCTACACATGTCATGTTATATAAAGGTGTGCGCACACTGAGTGCGTGCGTGAAGCACACGTGGTCCCCGTAAATATTTTTGGACGCAATCGATTTCCGAAATCCATTCGGTACCCCCGCGCCGCGCCGTCGCTGCCAATGGCTTTAGTGTGGACATGCCTGAATTATGTGGTGTTTCTTGTTAAAGGCTGTTTTGTAAAGGAAAAAAAGCTAGAATAATTTATTTGAATATAATGAAGAGTTAGTAAAGAATGTAACTATATGGATGACCTATTTTCTGACAGTTATGTAGTTTTTTCTTTTGCCACTTAGAGAGGAAATAGATTTCTATTAGGTTTCTCCACTAGAATATGAGGTGTTGATCCTGTTAGCTTTTTACTGGTTAATCCAGGTTCATCCGCCTTTTCATAAACTTTGTCATGTAAGAGGATGTCCATGTTAGGAGTTTATGTATCAAGCAGGTCGCCTGACTCCTCGCATGTTTTGCAGCTATCTCATCCAAATCCTTATCTTTTCTTACAAAAGTATTATTCCCTTCCATCTGTCAAGCAGGAAATCCTTCAAAAAAACATCGGTCTCCTCACAAAATCTCCAACCCAAAACAGAACCAAGTCGTATCCATCCAAATCGTTCAACATTACCGCGTATCGCGCCGCCTGGTATCATTAATCTACGTGACAGTTCAAAATTTAGTTACAGAGGGTTCCCGCGCCCCCCCGTTCACTTCCCCCTTCACCCCCGCAGCCCTCCACGCAAGTTTTTGAGGGATGCCTAACTGTCTACATGCTTAACTATCGTTGGGAAGCAGAACCTCTTGAGGGTATGTGGAGAAGTGTGGTTCAGCAATTGAGGGCAGTATTGTTTTTGTTTTGGTCGTGGTTGGAGGGTAGTCGTGGATTAGCAGGTTGGTGTTGACGAGTGTTGTGTAGCGTAGAAAAGTGTGGAATAAAAGGTTCCAAAATGCAAAAGGATAGGAGAAAAAAAATTATTACGATGACGATGATGAATTAGAGTGAGATCTCTTATCGTAACTTTAATAAGAGGTCTGGCAATATCTGGCTAAAGTGTTTGACACAGAGATAAACAATTGAAAAACGAAATTTTGACAGTTGTAGAAGACGGCAATTTGAAATGAACTTAAACATCGAGGTATGTACACGTCTCTAAGTCAGTTGGCTGCTGGTATTATTGCAGTATATTGCGACCAAGCCATGACTTATAACCCAGCAAAGTCTATAAAGCAGAGCGCTCTACGCAACATTCACCAGCGAATCCAATGTCCCTTTGTCACACTACGCATTATACAAATAACTAATGCGTTACCAGCCTAATTTAAAACGCCAATAACAATAAACTAACAGGTTTCCAATAAATGTAAGTCATCGCAATAAGAAAATAACTTATTCATGAATATTTACTTACATCCTCTGCCGTGATCTGAAGCTATAACCAAACCAGCAGACCCTATAACAATAACTTAACTATCAGTAAGATCATTAAACTCTCAATCGAAATTACTAGGCTCGCATGAACACACAGAGTTTCACTTGAAACTAATTAGCGTAGTCTACACAGCGCTTTTCACAGGCTTGCCTGTTACTGGCAGGCGCCGCGGGGCGTCTTCGCTTCCGTGTACGATACATTGTGGAACTCTGCGCTTGTCCTGCTACCCTGGTAAATTGGGATCGATATTGAGGCGCGGCCATGTACTCTTGTGGATAGCGTGATGGTATTTTGAAGGTTGTGGTGTAGGGGAACAGTTTTTTCTGTCTGTTTGTTCAGAAATATTATGTTAAAACCTGTTCCTGCCATTGCCAACTCGTGTTGCAGCCGTGCTTATGCGAAAAATCAGTGGAAGACATCTTGGATAGTCAGTATTGATCAGTTTAACAGGTGACAATTTTCTCCAGACTGTTCTGACAAATAATGCCCATTGCAGGACAGCCATCTCTCTCTTATATCCCAAACAGACACGTCTAATCTTCCCGCTCTGTTCAAAGACCATTACATCTATTCACCACCTCTCATTGCTACACCCAAAAGCCTCGTTAGCCATCAAGATACTCATACATACAACGCACAACTAAAAGCTTCAAAACAGCTAATCAGCACAAAGTAACGAAGCATACAGCACGAAGGCTCGTGTGTAATTTTTCTCAAACTCGTCATGAATAATCAAATTTTTCTATACATACCGTTTATACCGTCATGACCCAAAACCGGAACGTCGTAAAATACAAATGTAAATATACCAAATCAAACCTTAATATGTCCCTCGTAAAGTTGGCATTTAAGTGTCCGTGGCGCTAGGGTTGTGAAATTTATGAAAATGACGAGCGGCCTGTTCGACTCTCGTGACTGGCAGAATTCTGTGCCGGAGTGTATTTTTACTTTTTTTTTATTACATTCTGGTGGTATTACTCGATTTTTAATATTGTGTTATGGGCAATACTTGAATGGGTTGAACAAAAAATACTTGTAATGTTAGCATTGTCTCCTAACTTGGGTTTTGTCGTGTAATTGTTGGTTACGTTTACCTAAGGTTCTAGGTCAAGTTCTTTCTACTAAGTTCATTGGCACTATTGACATGTTTGCTTGATTGTGCATTATACAATACGTTACTTAGATAATGAGATATGACTTTTGACATTGTCTAAATAAAAACTTGGAAAAATCTTCTTCTCGATCGAATCCCGTAATAGAAAGAGAAATTCTAATTCAAGCTTCTTCTGGATTTGCCTGAACTTCTCCAGTTATGGACCATGATCGGCTTTGTCCATAAATATATGTAGTCCTGTCAAACAATCGTTATACCACAATTTAAAGACTATAAAAACGGAAATAAAACCATATTTAACAAAAATATTCGCGTATAACTTACGCATACTTCGCGTGTCCATAAACTTAATTTTATTACGACATTACATAACTCTTAATTCGACAAAACTTTCTGTGACAAATAAATCGATAATTTTCTTCACCACATTATGGAACTCGATAAAAAAGGGCCACCCCTATATTGTACAGTCAGCTAAAATTTTTGCCAGCTCATCGCATCGCGTTACATGTGTTCGGAGCTGGCTGTACCGCCCAGTGGACTACGTGGCACTATCAAAGTGCCATTAGTGGTACCCTCCTTAGTTTTTTTTTTGTTATTTATTTGGATCAGGGTGCCTTGTTACATTCATGAGGTCATTCACGCCCAGGTTCAAAAGCGGATGGGTGGGTGATGCACCTGTTTTTGTTTTATTTTTTCTTTTTAATGTTCTAGCTATTTTGTTGGTATATTGCAGTGACCAAGGGTCTCTTAGGACCCCAGTTTTTGTCTGTTTTTTTTTTTCAACCTGTATTGTCCCTCTGCTTGGCAAAGGTCCAAGCCTCGGCAGGTGCTGGGTGGTACTTCTTGGGTTGATGGACAAAAAAAAAACAGTGGCACTCCGGGAGTGCCGACAGAAGTGAAAGCAAAACACAAACAGAATACTTTGCCATCACTCACTGACATATCGGATATACATTAAAACCGAGTACATCCCGAGGACAGCCGAACACATCCGAAGCAGTGTCGGTTACGGTAACAGTGGCGTGAATTCAATGGTTTTTTCCCATCTCAAAAAATGCCCAACGCGCCTAAAGAAGTAAATGTTCTTTCGTTTCCCTTTACACCTCCCATGCAACTTGAGTTATTTGTAACTTAGTTTTTTTGTAACCCAAAGAAATCTGCCAGTCTGCAAGGTTAGTACTTAGCTAATATCCCTGGGTTCACTTGACTTCGTTAATTGCTTATGTAAGTATAATTACTCGACAAAGACTCGTTTAATTCACCCAAACACGCATAAAAAGTACACACTAGTTGCACCATGCAAGCACTACTTCATATGGCCCGATGACCTATCAAATGACGTCACAAGACGCCATGATGGATGTGTCAAGGTCAAGTTTGACAGCTGTCAGCGGCAGTCTGAAAAACGCTGTCACAAGTAATGGATAGGCTTCCTGGACGCCTTTCGGGGTCGACGCACTTCGCTCGATATTATTTACGAACTGGTGTTTTGAAATATAAGTGGGCTATATTTTTGTGGAATTTAAACTGTTTTATTGTGAGTACACAACAACTTTACGTAACTTCATGCCTGTATTTACTAAAAAGGGGTGGGTAGAAATGTATTGACTATTACCACCATTTCGGCACTTATATTTTTTAGTCTCTTGGAATATGAAGCGAGGCTTATAGCCTATTGCTGTAAGCAATATCTTGGAACAGGTACTTCAGAGGGGCAATTCTCGTAATTTTAAAAAGTTCACAGTCTTATCTCAGTCACAATCTGTCAAAAATACCTCTAATTTTCCTAAATTTTTGACATTTACTGTCGCTGAGATGAGATTGCAACTAGATTTTGAACGTTTTTAATTACAGGAATTGGTATTCTGATCTATAGTAGTAAGAAGGCAATAATAGATCCTATTATATTCTACTAATATTATAAACGCGAAAGTTTGTGAGACTGGATGGATGGATGTTTGTTATTACTCTTTCACGCAAAAACTACTGAACGGATTTGGATGAGATTTGGCACACATATAGTTTATAACCAGGATTAACACATTGGACTTACTTTTTATCCCGATATTCCCACGGGATCGACTCTTAAGCGGGCGAAACCACGTGGAGCTGCTAGTAGATATTATTATATATTATCCCATCAGTTTTTGAGTCTTATTAGACTCAAAAACTGATGGGATGAATCACAGAAGCACAGTAGAAATTGACTGTCAAAGATGATGATGAACGTGAAATTGTTTAGTTTAGACTCTTATCCACTTACTAATAAACGTTGTATAGCGTCTGTATAGTTACACGAGGCTTTGTCTTCTTCTTTCGAAAGTCAAATTACTGACGACTGAAAGAGTAAAATCGGTGTGTAACTGTTCATCTGATATAATACGTTTATTAGTAAGGGGGTAATTCTTTAATAGTGGTATTGATGGAGAAGCTTTCTCTCATTCTTTGTTAATTAAACACACAATGCTTTTGTTTTAAGTGAATCAACAAAGGTTGAAATAAATGCGAGATTAAGAGGTTAAGACACTTAGACAGCAAAGAAACTGAAAAAAAAAAAACATCAAGACTATGCCTTATTTACAGCTTCAACCATAAACCACCCTTTCAAAACACTACTGACACCAAAATTACATGAAAAAGTGCCTCAAAGCAAACAAACAGATAGAGTAGGTACTCTATCGATCTGTCGGTCTGTCTGTACCTACAGATGAGTTATAAGGCAGATCTACGGACCATCCCCCCGCAAGGCAACGACCCTTAACCCACACAAGTGATTTACAACCCTCTCATTCAAGCAATAGAGCACATTTTGAAATGATCACTCTAAGCTTTCTTACGACGTTGCAAAGTCTACGTATTGACGTATCAAGTTTAGTAAGACAGTAAAGACAGTTGTTCTCAAGCGATAATGAGCTTTATTGTCTTGGAGATAAGTGTTGGGCGGTTGGGCGGCCCGCCCAAACCTGGGCGGGTGCAATTAGAAATGCTTTTGAGCTAAAAATTATATTTTTTCTTCTTATTTTTGGATTATTAACTGTTGTGTTTGCGAATGTGAGTTATCTCGTTTTTGTTTTTTTTTCCTAGAAAGGGTTGTAGTTCATACAGCTGTACACCTCGGTAACACTGAGTAACTGCCACTTTCTTCATCAATAGTAACAGTCAAAGTAACGTCATAAAAGTCTAAGTAACGGTTAAATTTGTTTCTTCACTATTTTACCTGTTACTTGAATGAAGAAACACATTTGCCGTAGTATCAGTAAAGGTCAAGTAAAAGTCAACAGTAAAAGTCAGTTTGACTGATTACTTTAGTTGATGATGAAGAAGCTGGCCGTTAGTCATGAGAGGCCTCTGCCCAGCAATAGGGTGATGCAGGCTAACAGTAATAGTAATCTAATGACTACAACTATTTTACAAATCTTTTGTAACTTTCTAGTTGGAACATTATCTCGACTATGTCATGCCTATTACTGACCCACTGCTGGGCAAAAGCCTCTTCTCATACAGAGAAGACACGAGCATTGATCACCACGCTTGCTCAAGACGGGTTGGCGATTTTAGACTTTTCTAGCAGCGCCCCGCGGTGTCACCCGCATAAGTTTCAAAAGACACGTGGCGCCATCTATTATCATAATAACGTTATTATTGTTTTCCTCGGGAACAGCACATTTTTTCGGGATGAATTACCATTCATCCCGAAAAAAAGTGCCAAGTGTACAGAAACGTTCATAGGGTACCCCCTATGTCCGTTTCTGTACACCTGACAACGTATATGAAAAATTTCAGGATGATCGGTTCAGTGGTTTAGGCGTGAACAGGTAACCAACAAACTTACTTTCTCATCTATTTAAGTTAGGATAAGTCCAGGTTTCCTCACGATGTTTTCCTTCATCGATGTTAGATAAACTCATAAGGTATGTCAACTGCGTTCTTTTCTCCTTATTTTATCTCCACAATTACGCTAATTCCAACAACGTCATATTGCCTTCATCCCACAAAGCCTACATATACATCAAAACGTGTCGACCAATTTCCAAGTTCAGATGTAACATACAAACGAACACTTCCTTACATGCGGGGGGCGATCAGTCGAGCTCAAAGGCAGTTACTCCGATTGTATCGGGCATCCATTAAGGAAATTGGTTTATGCGAGGTCGTGGTGCCCTTTGTTAGGTCCTAGTGGATCGGGTAAGCTATAGATGAAGCTCGTTGGGGATTAAGAAGCTGTTGGAAAGAGCTAGGTTTTGAAGAACTTTGTATTGTTTTTGGTCTTTCATTACATTGCGATTGGTGGACATTTTTTGGCTTATAACGACAAATTAAGGTTAATTTCGCTTTAAATAAATTGTATAAGTTGTAACAGAAAAGACTATTACCTAAGTTAAAAATAATATTCTTCAAAATAAAATCTCAAATCAAAGTTTATTTTAATTCGCAGTTCGGAAAACTTTTAAATAACAATAAAGTAAAAAATAAAAGCTTGTAAAAAGCATCAAAGAAACCCCTGACAGCTGGTGCTACACCAGGCGAGCATAAAACACGCAGAGGCAGCGAACAGAAAAAGCGAGTGATTTATCGTGAGAAGGGACATCTTCTGCGCCTTTGTGTCCCTGGTACAGGTACCGGCAAGTGCTAGAAGACCGGTTGGGGTAGGCAGATGTGTAGGTCCAGTCTTTTTTTTGTTATATTTTTTCATCGTTCGTATAAACCTAAGAGGATAAGCAGATATCAAAGACTTTCTTGAGGTATAATGAACAAAAAACGTACTATTACGTAACTACTTAAAATTAATCTTTTTAGCCGTTAAAATGTTCTACTTTACAAAGAAAGGATTGATAATAAATTACTTTCAAATCACGAGCAAAACCGCAGGAAATAAACGTTCCGTCGAGCCATATTTAAATCAACCCAATTTGAACAATCTAGCATCAACAAAATAACATAGTATCTCAACATTTTAACAATGAAAATAAAAAGAACAATTATAAAAACCCCTTAATTCGACCGAAAACGGCAAGAAGCGAGGTGTGTAGTTAAAACATTAATGAATAGTTGTTATTGGGCGATATTAATTGTAGCCCATATAAATTATGCCCCTTTGTGAAGATTTTAACGTTTGATTTGTACAATCACTGTTATTAAATTGCGCGAGTGCTACGGTTCTCAAGCTTTGTGGCGCTTTTACAGAAAATTTTGGAATTTGCCTTTCATAATATTACAATTTAACATGGAATTATATTTTTGATGTTATTGTATCACTTAATCAAAAGTAATCAACATTAATTTAAATAAAAAAGACAAAAAAAAACTTTTTTGTGCGTGGTGTCACTACAATTCTCAAAAAAACATCTAATTGGCCAACCTTCTTGATACCAAAGCCCCCTGTTACGCCCAAGTGAGCTATCGTACATCTGAACGCCCCCCCATTAAGTTGAGAACCACAGCACCCAAGAATGATAGAAATCAAAACATTTTCGAAGCACCAATTGTTTTAATTCGATGAAAAAAGAAAGAAATATGAATGGTAATTACCGTGTTTTAACATGAAGCAGCCCATTGTTATTTACTCTTAGGTATTTTTTATTTTAATTGGTTTTTAATAATAAGTTACGAATGCAGGTTTATGTACGGGGTAATGTTTGGTACGTAAATAATAATTGATATTGTTAAAAATGTAAGAGTGGTGTAGCCAATCTAAAAATCTCACCATGAAAGCTTATGTGAAGTGAGCTGTCAATAGTGTCAATGCCTAGGATCAGGTAGAATGACAGTTTTGACAGTTCACTTCACCTAAGACGGCTGTGCAATTTCAAAACCTAGCAACTGACATTTTTTTTTAAATCGGTGTTTTTGCATATTATTTGACTTGCTAGATTATCTAGCAAGCCAAATATGCTCACAGTGATATTTTAACAGAATAGACCGGTTGTTCTGTAAAAATCTTACCGTGAAAACTCAGGTTTCACATTACTCACATTTCACCTGATGACACTTTTGACAACTCAGTGTTGTAAAAAGTGTCATCAGCGGGGTAATTACCGCGCACTATCAGTAGAGTAATCGCTTTCATTTTGACAGTTCAACAACATTCATTGCGTTATTTACTTTCTTGAGCAGACACATTTTTCGGACATATGAAGCAATGGATTAGCAATATCCTTCAAAATTATTCAGATTGAGATTGATAGTGCGTTACGCAATTAGGATGTAGGTGAAATATAGACCGGCAATATTAGTTTTTGGCAATCGCAAGATATGGTACCTACACAGCAGTATTTTGAGCTTCAACAAAGTTCCTACAAGTACTCTCTCTTTTAAGGACAACAGTTAAATATCCAGACAGGCACTTTACTTTGTGTAAATTATTTCACCACCACTGCTTTCAAAACGGTGAATGAAAACATCGTGACGAAACCGGCATGTCCTAGAACCAAAAATTCGAAGACATGTGACATCTGCCAACCCGCACTGGGCCCGCGTAGTGGATTACGGCCCACTCTCTCTCACTGAGAGGAGGCCTGTGTCGCAGCAGTGGGAACATTATAGGCTGATTATGAATGTTAAATATCTGACTGCATTTTGAATGTTCGTCATATTTCTGCCTATACAATCATGGTCATGCCAATTCCTATTTTTGTTCCTCACACCTCATTTACCTTTTCTTTTTTATTCTGCTTCTAACTGAAGGTTACTTAGTTCTGTAATGATCTTTTAAATTATTTGCGACAAGACACTACTTGTAAAAATAATGTCACAGCGATAAAGAATAGGTACAGTCACCAGAAGAGATAAGTAACCAGGGTAGTCGGATATGGTTGAAGTTTAGTAAGAAACTGATGAATATTTTCGAATGAAATTTAATTTGATAAATGAACTTTTTGTTTTCTATTAATTAAAATAAATTTTATACGAAAACATCCATCGGTTTCTTACTAAACTTCAACTATACCGACGACCCTAGTTACTTGTCTCCTTTGGCGACCGTACACCTTAAAAAAAAAAAACAAAAGTGCAAGTAATTACAAATTGAAATTAAAATTGAAGTGCGGCCACCAGTAATAAACTCTGACTTATCATAAAAGTTATTACTGTCACTTTTATTCATACTAACTACATACACATTGTACACGTTTAAAACAATTTTACACTATAAAAACGACGCGCAAAGTCGTCGTTGAACACAATTTTAATTCCTCTGTCGTTAAATTTACGCTTTCCTTAGCTGAATATCCGGTCTGTACAGAACTGGTGTTGTATTTTTTTTATTATAGGCATACTCGTCACACACGAGCACCATCGCAACGGGCATATTTAGACAATTTCCTTAACAAATCCCCCGGTCGCGCCCTCCACACACCTATACCCTCTGCCCTAGCTGATATTCTGCAGGTTATTACAATTTTTCGCGTTATGAATATCGTCGCGAATCCCCCGCTAATGCCCCCTCGCCCGGGGACTCACACCTCAGCAATTTTACTTTAATTCTTATTTAGAGTGCCCGCCTTATTTCGGTTACAAGATTTTTAGTATTTGTTTATGGCGTTAACTTGTACCGTGAGCTGCGATGGGGTAATTTTCGTTTTTTTTTCAACGATGTAATTCTACTTTATGTTTTTGAGTTTAAGTTTGCGTGGGGTTGGGAAAACGCAAATTGGCTGTTAAGGTACCAGGGTAGCAGGAGATGGAGCAGTTTAGAATCAGAGGTCAAGGCTTTTTATTTTTCGAAAACTGTAGCGTTGTCGGTGTGTGTGTGACGTCACCGGGCCGCTATCAATCATGCATGCACCATTGCGCCGGGCGCGCTTTTGTTCGAATTACGAATTTCGAAAAAGGAACATAAAGCGGGAGAAAATTATGGTGGTTGCGTTCTTTTTAAATATCGGTCGCCCCCCGCTGTGCCGCGCTGCACCAACGCGCGACATTACTTATTATTTTTCAATTAAACAGTAAAATGAGCAACGTATGGCGATACCATTTCTTTAGTAAGAGCATTGCACGTTCGTTGATTACACGGCGGAGGCGCGACCCGCTGCATTACAAAACACAATAATATACAGTGTAAAAGTAGCGAAATTGCTAATGGTGTATGATATTGCCTCCCCTTATTTTTGGGGTAAGAAAAGACTAGGGGCGGTAACACCTTCGTTCTCCCAGGAGGTGTTTTTTTGAGTCGAGTATTTTTTTCTTTTTTGCTTTCTGTATGTTTTTTGCGTAATGACGTTGGGGTCCTGAGGGAGTTGGAGGAATCCATTAGATAGGCGGGAAGAGCTTAATGTAGGTTTTTTTCTTCTCCTCGAATCGAAATCGGTTGAATAAACGATGTCACATGTGTCGCAAAAGACATTAGCACGAATTGTAATAGCGTTACACCGAGGGACGTCAGGATATCTTGTTATTACAATAAAGAAAAACTTAAAAATGGCACGTTAAATTACAATAACATATAGAAATATTTACATACAGGGTCCCATTAAAATAGATGGACAAATTTTAACACAGCGCTCATTACGTCTAACCAAAGATATCCAAGAAAAAAAAACACTGATTAAAGTGATTTTATTTTGACCTGAAATAATAACTAGCTGCGCCCCGCCGTTTTACCCGCATAAGTCTCGATCCCATGAGAATATCAGGATAAAAAGTATTCTATGTCCTACTCCAGGTTATGGTTTACCCATGTGGAAAATTACATCCAAATCCGTTCAGCGTAACAAACTAACATTTAAAAAATTAAATTGTTTCTCTTTGTAATAATGAAGTGTCAAATATTTCTCATTGACAGAAAGAAAATGCATTTACTGAAGTATAAAACAGTAATATAGAACTAACTAGCATTGTTATGGATGATTATTTTGATGATTATAAGGCAGAGAAGAAAAGTAATAATTACGTTGGTGTCGACTTCCAGTCTAACTGGATTCAGATGAATATCAGTAGACTGCCTATCTGACTTTCTCTAAACATATTACAAGACGAGACCAACAAGACACATTTTTTTTCAATCTTCCCGTTTCTCTTCAATTACCTTAAGTATTCCGATGTCAGGCTCCTTTCTCCTACTAAATATTTCACTAAACAAAGCCTGTATGTTTCCCGAAAACAAAAGGCGGTGTAAGCAGACCCATTTGCCCCTTTTTCTCTATTTTCAAACACCCCTTCTTCTCAAAAGCATTCTTTTTCATTAATCTGTCCATTCACGGTAGATTGGTTTCCTCCGTATCCTTCGCATTGGGAAAACAAAGCTAATTTACATTGGTACTCGACGATCCTAAATTTTTTAAGTACTTACTTTTAATTCAATTAGAGACTTTTTCGAATATTTGATAAGGTACTGTTTAAGTTATCTTCTGGTCTTCTGAATAAGAGTGGTTTGATGTTTGTTGTGGTTTCTTTTAGACGTTTAGGTTTATTAAACAATTAAATACTTGTAAGAATATCGTTAAAGCTTCATCATATACAATGAAAACGTTAAAAGCATCTTCAAATTCGTCTAAGTACTATATTATCTTTAATATTAATATTATGATCAAACAAACTAAACGCTCAAATTCTTCCGACGGCATTTTGATTCATTGAATGTTCTTGTAAAGGTAGTTTTAAAACTATTACAAAATTGAAAAATAATTTATAAAAGGTTACAAATATTGATTTTAACCACTCGACTGTGTAAATGCCAGGAGAAATGATAAAAGACCCGAATATTAACCAAGTCAAAACACTTGCTAAGATTCTTCATAACAGAATTACAAATACTTACATAGATGATATTGCTATAGCCACTGGCTTCATTGAATCTTTCAGTTTCAAGCCCTAAAGATCAAATCTGAACTCATGAAGCTGCTACAGTCAAACCAGCATCAAAACTTTTTGGACAACTTTTTGAACGATTTTCTTTTTCTTTTTTCAGGCAAATGGTGCCCTTCGCGTCGAGAATGGTCATCCCCTCCTGACGTGGCGCGGCGGGTCTACTCCTCAGTATTCCTGGGCAGTCCCGGTGAGTACCCAGGTATGGACAGAACCGGGGACTGATAGCATCTGTGGTGATCTGTTGATGGTGGTCTCAAGTTGAGGAACAAGATTTTTGAGGAGTTCGAAGCTGTAAAAAAAAACTCTTAATGAAAATAGTGGTGATGGTGACACACATTTTTGAATTTATATCTCAGGATATTGAAACATGTTATACCAAATATAGTATTTAACAGTATTTAAATTACTGTCATAAAACTCAATGTTTCTCGCTATATCCGCTAGAATCAATGATTGTAACATTTTTAAAATATAATACAATGCCGCTCAAATCAACATGATATCAACATTATTCATTTCGCACAGATCTGAATCCTTCCACCGGTATTTTATTATTTCCCTAGTTATAAATAAAAACCTAAGTGCACAATAAATAACCAAGAAAATAGACGAACAAAATTCCTTATAAAAACACATTATGAATAATTAGCGTAATCACAATTATCATAAACCAGGCAAACAAGATAAGGAAGAACTAAAATCGAAACAGGACAAACTCAAATACCAGGCACACAGCACACGTGAATACAACACGATGATATAGCACAAGTACTAGGGGATCATAGCATGCGCGGTGGTGCCGTCAATCACCAGTGTCCGGAACAGTCGGCGCAAGGTCACGGGTACTCCTGACTGATGGCCGCCTGAACTTTTGCTACGTGCATGCTTTGAGAATGCCTCGGAGATTTGGCTCCACGGTTTTTTTTTACTGCTGTTGATTCTTTATTCAAGATCTTGATTCAGATTTTATCTTTAAGATAAAAAAAATATAACTCTATAAAAAAAAACATATTTGAATTGCAAAATTGTATGATGGAGAATGAATTTGTACAAAAACATATCAGATAATAATAATCTAGTTTTTAGAACTAACGTTTTCCTTTTGCCAGATAAAGATAAAAACCATACATGGCACTTGAAATAATTCTGGTCTTAACATTAACGGCGGTTTTATTAACTAAACAACTTATAGACATAAAAAAAATAGGTGACTAGTTAGTCTAACTTTGATACCTACATACATGGCACAGATTTTTTTTATTAATAAAAAAACACATGCATTATATTTAATATGGACATTCAAAATAATCGAATCGATACAAAACAGATAAAAAATGTTCCTAAAATTCTTGACCACATTTATATCACAAACTATTTATCCAAACACCGTTTCTATAATTTGAAAAACGAACAAACATCCCGATGACAGTTCAAATCGATTCCCCGTAATGAGCCGACGAAAAATCGAATGACATTTACATCTGTCAATATCACACTAATGTAGACTCTAAGGCTTCAAGAATAGTGTTTTTTAAGTAACGAAACTCGTGTCCGATTGTATCGAGTACTGGATGAATATCGAATGTTTGCGGCGCGCACGCACTAGCGACAGGCCATCGATCATGTGTTATCGTGCGTACGATCTCGGTGTCATCTCACCGATGCAAGGTCGCCGGAGAAAATATCGCAAAGGATTTAAAAAGAAAAAGAAATGACAATTATTTTTTACTTTACCGCCGGCAATGAATTGCTGGTGCACCGCTGTGCGCCTAATTGAGATTATAATTTTGACAGTTCAGTTACAAATGTCTAGATTTATAAGTTGTATAAGTTTTTGTGCCGCCTTTAGCACACTACCTAAGTTGAATTTAGCAGAAAACTGCGATCCATCAATATTTATGATATTGTCAATTTTTACATAAATACGTTTTATTGCTTATTTACAGTTATATACATTTATTTTTGTATTTAAATTATTTTAGAAGAGACGAGCGGACATAGTTGTTTTGCAACCGTAACTGGAATTCCAAATTCAACTTGATACATCAACGCCATCTATCGAATAGTAGCTAATACCGGGACCTTTCTCCTGTCATGTTCTAAATTAAACTTTATTATGTGGGTGTAAAGTTACAATTACCGTAACAATATAATGCACATGCATCGTTATAACCGTCGCGTACTCCGATAACCATCTCGCTTGCTCGTACGGAATGACGTCCGTCTATCTCTCTCTTGTTTTACACGTCACCGTCATTGCCCGTTTCCATTACACTATATCAATTACCGTACTTCGCGCGTTCGCCCGTCATTCAGTTTAAAACACAAAAGAATTTTCGTCGAAGGGAAATGTTCTGAAAATGAACACGGAATAAACGGCGCACGAAGAATCGCAGTCAATTTATTCGTGAGTTACACTTTACGATTTTTATCTAACGAACGCTGTCGAAGACGGATTAACAGTGGCAACGATTCGAACAAAAAGTGCGCCAGAAAGAGAAATATCAAGTGTATCGATTCCGTCTTTAGCAAGAAAGGATTCGGCACGCGAGCGAGACGGCGCAACCGCGTCTTTACGACGTGCGAAAGAGATAAAACAATTCCTTATGTCGCTATTCTTAAGTCGTTCGCGCGTTCTGAATGGCACTTTACCGGGAGACATTAAGGTCGCAATTTCATTGTTATGATTGGGTATCGACGATTGTGGAGCGTCGTAAAAGAACGTTATAACTTCATTTGGCGGTGTTGGCGATTAGAGCTCTGCGTAGTAAAAAATAAGGTTGTTAGTTGTTTGTTTGGTGGGCGGTGGTTGGCGGGAGCGCGCGCGGCGTCGGTTGCCATGGCGACGGGGCGCGTTGGAATGCCTCGCCAGGGTTCCCCGCTTCAACGGTGTTTTTACCTAAATTAGTAACAAAAACAATGCGCTGATAATGACGCATGGATGTGCCGTGCTGTGAACTGTTGTTTGTTTTATTTCAAGTAATGGGCCCCTCGGCTAGCCGTTGTCAACTAGTCGGATCATTTTGTATTATGTTCCACAATCAGCTGTCGCTGTAGCATGCTCTTATGTAGTAGGTGGATAGTATAGGTATTGAAATTGGAGATGCTGATTTATAGTAAACGAACTGTAGGTAATTTGTCAAAGCTCGAAATTAATGCCTTTAAAATCCCAAAAGTTATCGAGCACCTAATATGTTTTTTGTTAGTTCATTAACAAATTCTTATCGGATCCTTTCTGGTCCTTTATAATTTCTTATTAGAGGACTTAATTTTTTGTACGTCCAGTATTGATTTGTCTGTGGCGGTCTTCGAACTCATTTGTCAAGTCAGAGCGCACTTAATTACAAGCAGGGCCGCGCTCCTAAACATGAGCCAACTAATTTTTAATATTCTCATTTAGGATTCACGTTGGATATATTATGAAAATGAAAAAAGGAGGCGAGCGAGATGGGTGCCGCGCGATAGGCGCGCGCGAGCGGGCGAGCACTAAATTGCTCAATTTGTGCCTCGGCTCATAAGGTGCCTTCGGTGTTCCTTTTTCAAAAATCCAATGAGATCGATCGCTCGCCATGTCCGCAAATTAGAGCGGGAATCGTTGTTCGTTAGCGAGCTCCCCGGAGCGAAGCGACGCAAGCGCCTCAAGACGGAGACTCGGAAACCGTCTGTGCTGCCTCCACGCTCGCATCATATCCTCGTGCGTCGTTTAATCTCAATCTACGTTTCGAGGAGCTCAAAGCTCGCCGCCGGAGTGCGCAGAAATGCATTTTAGTATTACTAGTGGTCTCGGGGCGCTCATTTCGCTTGAACCTTTTAAAGCTCGACGCTAAAGTTCGTCCCGCCGTTGTCGACGGTGCGATCGCTCGCCGAGGTCATGCTCGCGCGAAAATTGCACTCGTGGCTTCATTACGTCCAGTACAATGACCAAGCGGTTATGTACTTTATTATGTTCGCAAATGGCGCTATTAAGTCAAGTATATCTATTCTGCGAGCAACATGGCGATCGTAAGAGATACGAGAGATGAGATAGCGCGCGAATTTCACTCGAAACCCGTTTTTCTCGAGTTAAATTACTCTCGGTTCTTGAGCAATTTAAATAACAGCCCGTGATTCGTTGTGGCGTCTAAACGAGCGTTAAAACGTTACATTGTAATGAGTATCGATCGGGACCCGATAGGTACGGACGGCATCGATTCTATTCAACTACCGCGTTATTTACTGTTATTGTGTGTTTTAATACATACCACTTGTTTTTCTTTATGATAACAAGGGTTCGGTTTCCGTTCATGAGCCCTGCCACTATAAATTTAGGCTTTACCAGCCACATTTTATTGGCACTCCTAAATTTGATGATTTTTATTAAACTATTCATGATTGTCTATCGAGTCATAAAAACGATGTCGCCAGCACACAACATGTTAACTCAATAAACGCTACGTTTACGGAAGTAAAGCGAGCGGGAACATCGTAGCATCGTAAAAGCATCGTAAAATGGGCAATATTAATAATGACTACCTATCCATTTAGTTGATATCTTGTTGTGTAGCATTGAAAAATTGCCTTTAGTTTGTAAAGTGACGATTGCGGTGTCTCGTCGCGGCGACAATTAATTGCTTCGTACGAATTTGTAAGTTTATCTTAATTCTTTTGAGAGTTCTCGTGTGTCGCGGTGGTCCGTTGCGTGAGAATGCAATTTGTAAGTTTGAGTGGGCGACCTGCGACGCGGCCCGCGCCCCGCGACGCGATTATATGCTAATACACCTATAAACTTTCCTTTATGTAAACGACTCATGAAATTTCCCTCACTCGCCATGTTTACGTCTTGTCTGAAGCAGCCGTTTAGGTACTGACGCTCATCGTGTTTAATGAACTATAGAAAGTTCAGGTTCGACAAACTCAAGTGAGGAGTGAGGAAGTGCCAATGATTGCCGATAGGTAGCCTTGATCTTAAAAGCGCGATTCAGTAAAACCGAGCACACCCACGTCTTCATTAAAAGCGATGGCTTATCGTTAAAATCGATCTCGTTACGAACAATGAAACTCGTCGAAACAAAAACTGGCCGAGCGGTAAACGAATACGAGAAACGTAATCGGGCCGAACGTCGCGCCAAATAAAATAAAACCTCAATCAAAAATCTAAAGGCATTCGGTATCATAACCGGAGCGGTGCGTCGACCCGGCCGCCATATGAAAACACGGGCCGTGTGGGTTACACGCCCGCGACGAAAAAAAAACAAAAGTATAATAATGTAACGCACTAAGTATCCGTCTTAAAAATACGCCTCGATCTCTGTTGCGCGCGTCGCGGCATTAACGCGTCGGTGGAGCCGGCGGCGCGCGGCGCGGCAAACCGGACCGACGGATGGCCCGGCACAGGGTCGAGAGTCGCGGGCGCCCGCCGCGCACTCCGCGCCGCGGAGGGCCGCAGGGTGGAGGGCGCGCGCGCGGGCGGCGGCGGTGATGGATGGCCCAATCAGGCGGCGTGGCGGTGCCGGCCGCGCTAATCGAGCAGTGTGCCCCGAGAGCCGGACGCACACAGGCGCGCGGCTCGCACACACGCGCCCCGGCCTGCGGGCGCACCGAGATGAGGCCCCGCCGATACCACCACCGATTACACGTAAAAGCGCATCGAGAACCTTTTCGGAGATAATACATAATACGGAATAATACCCTCGCTCTGAGCGGAGCCATGCTGCCACACACACCGCCGGTGTACGTTACCGGCCACGTAGGTCCGGTGGAAAATCGATGAAAAACAGCCGAGACGACAAAACCGGGGGCGGTGTGCAAACAAAACGGGCCTTCATTCGATGAATAACGCCGTATTTATGTCTATATCCGGGCGGGCGGATCGATAGCCACCAACTGTTGTAAACAACCGTACGAGAGCCGGAAAAAAACGGCGAGTGCACGCCACCCCCGGCCGTGGGGCTATTAGCGGCCACGTGACTAATTTCGGGAGCTGTCACGAGCAGAGCTGCGAGCACGTGGACCGCCTCGCCCTCGCAGCCTCCCGGCGCTGCGCGTCACACGCTACTGCTACTGCTACACGCTACAGCTACACGCTACATCCACACACAACACACCATTCCGTTCGGTTTTCACTACGATCACCTGCTCCACAAAAAACTCGGCGATAGATCACGAAGAACAATTAATTATGTCCCATCGCCCGAAAGAGAGGATCTTTATAAATCAACGGACATCGCATTTTATCCTTAAGAGACCTTTCTCCGACTAATCCCGACAGAATTGAAACGAATCTAATGAAACGGGGATACGTCCAGAAAAAAACAACGCCACATCGAGATGCCCTACAATCATTTTAACTTTTTTCCGACGTTCGCTCTCGGGGCTTATGTATTTTTTTTTTTTAATTCTGTCTCTGGACTCATGTTTTTTTCTACTTTTTTGTTGCCTTTTCATAAATATTTTAAAATCGGATTCAGTCGGGGACAAGCGAGGCGAATGGATTAGGATTTAGATATTTTCGGGCCGCGTAATTTATGCCCCTTCTTTGTTGAGATATGAATAATGAGATATATTGTATAAATCTCGTGTGCGCTATCGGCGACTTGTGCTGTTGTAGCTTGTAGCTCGATCCCCAGCCCCGACTGCACCTAATAGTTTCCGCTTTATATCTACTATCTTGATTTAATTATGTTTGTTTTCCTTCAGCCTCGGACGATTGATGCTCACTCATTAGGTCGCATTGTTATCCGAATACAATAGAGTTTATTTTAGTAAAGTTTTTATCGTCAGGTTTAATTCCGTACGCATCGGCCAGATGTTCGAATAGTTCAAATAATTCTCAGGGCATTTCTTGATTTTTATTGTAATCCAATTTTAAAGCGATCCCATTTAAATTCCTATACAAATGATCCGGACCATAAAGTACCAGCAGCTATTCCAAATATGCGGCCCGTTTAAAAAGCCCTTAACGAAATTATTAAAGTAGGTAACAAAAAAGGGTCAAGTCGATGATTTACCGACGTCAATTCTGACAGGTCGTAGTTTTGTTTGACCAAAATTATAGTAATTTGATAAAAATACCCATCTACTTAAAATAAACGTTCCGTCAAAAAAGTTTATGATGGAAAACAGGCGTTTTATAATAGATACACTATGCGAGGAATGCTGTTCATATTCTCGGATGATTGAGAGGATTTTTTTAGATCTCCAGTAGCCATTTTATCTCGTCTAGCGAGTTAACTGATCTATAATTCTGCCGAGTCCGTACAAAGATAATGTGATTGTTTTTATTGCAGTTTTGTCAGAGTGACGGACGCTGCTACGGTGTATTTTGCTTATTATGTGATTGTATATGGTCGATAAAGGCCAGCGGACTGCCCGATGGCCGCGACACGCGCCCGACAGACTCTCCCGATAACTTTTTGTCCGTTAACAATATTTTTGCATCAAAATAAAGTCAACTTTTTATTCATAAGCGGCCGAACGTTCAAAAATAATATAATGAGTTGGATATAAAAATCGCGAATTTATACGAGGTCCCCAACCCTCACCGGGGCGCGGGCGACTTTAATATGATTTCTTATAGCGAGAACTCCTTATTAAATAAACTTTGAAAACGAAAATTATGTCCACCGTACGCGGACCGCCCGATCACAATAAAAACTCGGATTTGACAAGATTAAAATTGTAATTCAAGTTATTTCTGACGTGCGTCTTATTGCTTTTTCGCTACGGTCATGTTTATTATATTATTTTTTAGTAAAAGTCGAAACGCGTAACTCCAATCGAGACGTAATCCGTATAAAGACTCGGATAAATAAAAATAATATGAATATAATTTAAGTTTCATGCCAAACGGGTAATCAAGAATACGACGCTTGTGAAAGCAGATACCTACTTAATAAAAATAAAGATTTTATAATTACTTACTATCTTCTCTGAGTAATTCGAGTATACGGATTAAAAAAATAAATAATAAAATATTGACACTGGCATAAAGCGCGCTGTGCCGTCCACTGTGACACTTCGAATTAAAAAGAAAAAAGTGTCATGGCCGCCTTCGCGCTTTCCCGCCTCGCTGTCAATATCCATTCTGTCCACGGAGCTCGCAACTCGGATAAAAATACTAAAGGGTTTTAAGTAAATAATTGTATAATGTGTGAATAATGTAATCTTCTCATGGGAAATCGATGTTTATCCGATTCATGTCGCTGTCATTTTTAAATATTACGTATATTTATAAATCAAATGTATGCTGTAGAAGAAAATTCCATGAATATTAAAATGTTTATGATAGGTTTCGGGTTGGTGTCTTAGGATGGATTATTTTCCCACAATTCGGCGGGGAGTGCCGGCGGCTGGCAACACTGTGCCGCCATTACTAGAGATTACGCTTAATGTAATGTGTTGGTGATTTGAAATAATCACGCAGATTACCTGAACGTGGCCGCTGTGTAACTATTTAATCAATACCTAACGTGGGCTGTGTATTTATGGATTTACCACGTCGCTATCTGTATTTATATGTGTGTACTTTATTAGGATCTATTTGTGGCAGGATTCTTGTTAAAAAATGCCGGGAGGCTTCGTTTTACAGATATCATCAACATAGAGTTGAACTGGTTTCGTGGGATACGAGTATCATTTGATTAAACAAACATATATCTAAAATTCTATTTAATCAAACAGTCAAGCAATGACTAATTGATCTTTTATCTTAGAAAATTTACTTTTTCTCATTGTAAATAATAAGTATGACAATATGGTAGTACCTTTAAAACACCTAACCAACTCTCAACCATTTGTCACGTTTGTACCCAACAAATTCGCTAAGCATCAATCTTGCGAAACCGCAACGGACCCACAACTAGTTAGGCTTAAAAAAAGTGTTGAAAAGTGACAAACGCACAATAAAACGAGAGGTAACGAGAACTAGCCGTAATGTCGCGGTCGGGACGTAACCACAACGCATTTTGTCACTAAGAGACTAGGTGGTTGTATTGGCATTTCAATTGTTAACTTGACTTAAAGGATTCATTTCGACCTACCCAGAAATTTTATTGGTAGGAGATAAATCTGCCAAAATAAGGTAAATTAGAATAGTGACCTTGGCTGAAACCTAACAAATATGTAAGCAAATACAAGTCTCAAAACGTTGAAGGAAAACATCGTGAGGACACCAGCATGTCCTAGAACCAAAAATTCGAAGACATGTGACATCTACCAACCCGCACCGCTTGGCCCGGCCCGGCCCGGTTATGGCCCGGTCGCTCTCACTGAGAGGAGGCCTGTATCCCAGAAGTGGGAACATTATAGGCTGATGTAACAGGTAACAGGTTCCGCGTCGATGTCGCTGCCACCCTGTATCTATGGATCACATAGATCATATGAAACATTTCGTACAACTAGCAACATGTATCCAGGACACTATTTTTGATGCTTTAGAGACGTTATCTGATGACTAGGCGACTACAGGCGGAGCGTCTACCTTTATGTTGACAACGGACGTTGCTGTGTATGTGTTCAACAGGTCCTTCACATTTAAGAGAAAGAGAGGTCAACATCAGCCATAGTGACTTTAGATAATGTGGTCTTCTATGCTTTTCATTATCTTTAACATTATTATCAGCTTATAACGCCAGCTTCAAAAGTTGCCAATTTTAATGTTGTTTTAATGAACGATTTATAGCACTAACCACGATAGTGTGTTAGGTGCTGCCTCGGTCATCATCTTTATTTGGCAGTCGGATTGTTCCAATGGTCATACTATGCTTATAAGTTGTGACCAGACAGGACAGAGAATAATGATCGCAGTAGCTTCATGTTTAGTAAACAGTCGGGCGCTGTTGCGCAACCTTTTGACGTTTGTCGTCAGTACGACATGCGACACTCATTGGAGAAAAGAATTTGGCTTGGCCAATTCTTGTTGGAAATCACACACCTATGGTGCATAAATACGAGAAATAATTCGAAACCTGTCAAGTTCCAAATAAATGGCTAATAACCACATTAATATCAAAAACATAAATACATACATACAAAGTTGTACGAACATACACATACAAACAAATAATTACCTAACATATTACTCCTATTCAAAATTACATAGCCTTAGGTGATGTGCATTTCCAACCGCAGTTAGCCAATAGTAGGGATAATTATTTTACCATCGATTTATCGACGCGAACCGCTACTCGGCGATAGATGGCGCTGTCGCTAAACTATTACCCCGCGAGGAAATTATTGCTTATTACTTGGCAACATTAAGTAATTTCAGAGACGGCTAGCTATCTCTTTACGAATATGATTACCTAGTACATTTAGAGGATTATTATAGTAAATAGAACGTTAGAAATCACCACAATTTCGTATTTAATTCCAAATTATCTTATTGCGATGTATTTTATTACTTCTCTGCGTCTACAAAGTTATCATACGTTTTTCTTTACCTACTTAGGTAATTAGTAATTATTACCAGCCACATGAATACAAATGCATGTTATTAATTAAAAATGAAGTCACCAAGTGCAATGATGACTGGCAATTAAATTAAAACCTCTTTGCTGACCTCACTATCTATCGTACCTATTTGTGCGTTTCGTCGCGTATGGTCAAATTCGCAATCCGTCAAAATCGCAATCCGTCAAAATAGCAAAGCGTCAAAATAGCAAACCGGTGTAACATAATGTTGTACTTGTATGTTGTTGTCGTTGTGTATGATACCATAGTTCCTATTTCCTACAAAATATAATACCAATTTTCTTCAGCTGATAGAAATGACAGGTTTCCCCACTTTTCCCTTCTATATTCACCAGTCTTTTACGAATATGGAAGTAACTGACTCAAATGCAAAGAAATATTCCTTGGCCTCATCTCGACCACGGAAACAATCAGGCGACGGTTCACCCAGAGAGCATAACAATATAGCGGTTATAATGCATGCCATATTCCGGGTTCGTAATTGAACATCGTATGCAAACGCGGCGCGCGCCCGCCATCTCTTCAATATGTATGCGCACCTAGTATTTTCGTGCGAGGCAGGTAGACTTGCCCTGTTTATGTTATTGTTTACATATTGTTACCGTTTATGCCGCCTTAGTATGCTTTGAGGAAACTAGCTAAATATGTTTTGCTGTAAATTAACAGGTAAATGTTTTTCGTAAGAAAAACATTTTCAAATAAGTTGAATATTGTTTGGTTTTCAGCATTAGAAAAAGCAGTGGAAAACAAAATTTATGGGCCCAACTTTGAATTAAACGTGTTTTATGAAGACACTTCGCAATCAAGCTCAAAATAAAACTTATTTATGTGCAGTGTTTTCATCACCATCCAATTTCGTACGCATGATGCAACAATTTCTAGAAATCCGTCTACATAAACAGGAATAATTCCCACGAGAACTGCTACACCGAAATTACTGGTGTCAACATGAGACCTAACATGGTAACAGATAGCCGCTTTCAGTTACAAAATTAACTTTCTAACCTAAAAACACCTAAGTTTCCGCGAAGATCGTTTCTAGCAAACGTTAAATAAATAACATTTTAAGTACGTCAAGATTATCTTCTAGATACGAGTGTGAACATTGTCAGTTTGAGACGATTTCAAAGAAGTGTGTAGATCATTAGAGGGGTCACATAAATCACAGTGGTTCCGCATAAATTTACATTTTAAAGACGCGTCGCGACATTTGCGCGGGGATCGTTTAGCACTCAATAAAATTAGAACAAAAGGCAGGCGCGGCCGATCAAGTGAGCGCAGCGCCATATAAACGACGAGCCACATCGGAACCGATGGAATTAAATAAATTAAAGTCAAGTGGGAAGAGTTGGTGCATCTGTACGACTATTTGTCGATACTAAACGGTTAAGACCCGTATGACGTATTTATTTACCGTTATTGACGGTTTCAGTCGGTTTTAGTTAAGACATTCATGATCGTGCTCGTCTTTTACGATTATGAATCATTAATTATTAACTTGCTTGGGCTTGCTAAGTAATAATAGCCGCACGGGTCGATCGTTCAGGTTAAGCTACGTTTGCCGCGGTTGGTCCGTGGATGGGTGGTGATCTTTACATATCAAGACCCCTTCGTGCCTTGGAAAGCACATTAAGCCGTTGGTCCCGACTGTCATTTGTGGATCATTGGCCGTCGTTACGGGTCGTCAAAAGCCTGAATGTCTGACAACCAGTCGTACCATGGGGTATCGTATTACCCAGTAACTGGGTTGTGGCAGTCGCTCCAGGTAAAATACTGATATTCAGCTGCATTCGGTTAGACTGGAAGCTGACGATAACACAGTTGGAAAAAAGCTAGGCAGATTATGATGAATCAATAACATTATTAACATCAATAATTCAGTTTCTGCTTAATTTGATTCGTCTTCAAATAAATAGTTATTTACGATCAACCTAGAACTAATTGATGGCGCAGAAAATTAAATTTACATCATTTCCAATATCATAACGCCTCAGAAAATCTTTTAATTGTTATTCGGCATAACTGATTGGACAATAACAATTAGCATCTAAGTGTTCATTAACGGGTTTCAAACATTTTCATTCAATCACCTGACTTTGATTAGCACTTTAAATTCTAGGTAGTTTAGTTTTAGTAACGAGAATGTCAGTTAGACATTTACGACTGCTAAAAAAACTGATTTAGTCTTTGAAACGAGAATGTCACTCAATTTAATTAACGCACATTTTTTGAATATGGTATGTCTAAATTGAATTCTTTTTAGAATACATTTTGAATGAGGAATGCTTGTTCGACAAAGATGGACGCAGCGGATGCCGTATGACATTTGCTTTTTATTTAATTAAAAATAGTGTTGAATATATTTTTAACACTTCCGCCAAGTTCTTGATATCTACATATTAATTTATTTCTACCACGTCAACATTCTGGACACTTATCGGAGACATAAAAAATATCAACGCTTTTTACAATAACTCCATTCTTATAACACTGTTTTCCACCGATGAATTGTTGCGGTACCTAGAATAAGTTGTGGGTGATATAAAAGCTGACTCAGTTCTTGATTAGAATCTACGTAACGACCTAAAAGATACTCAAAATGCCAAATATAGATAGGATGGAATGTATACCAAATTACTTGAGAGAAGTATTATAGAGGCATAGTTAGAAGCTATTAACATTGTAACAGCGGTATTTTTTGGAAGAACAACGGTACAAATACTCATACGGTAGCTATATACTAAACAAAGGCTGAAAATATTGCAAATAAGACCTAGATGTTTGCACGTGTTATTCTTGATAGAGAAAAAATAAAAAAAGCCGCAAGTTTTACAATTAGAAGATCTTTATCAATATTACAGATTTCCTGGCGTAGTTTTAACTTAAACATTTGCGCAAACGAGTATTATGCTTAGTAATTTAATTAATGTTACTACAGAGTTAATATAATGATTATATCTGAATGGTTTCTAGTGTTTGTACGTAGGAATTCTGTAACAATTATTTCCTGGGTTCTTTGATTGCTTTACAAGATTCATGTAGCCATGTTAATTGAAAGAATGATTAAGCACAATGGACCCATATCAAGTTAATGAAATGTCAACCTAAGGAATAAAATACCTTAAGTTTTATTCTTATTAGAAAGACTATATCGGAACTATAATTGATATGTCAAGACCGGGATGGCATAAAACAAAAGGAGATGGTCCTTAAAAAAGTGCACAGCAAAGCTTCATAGTTAAGGCCACAATCATATAAAAAATGGCCCCATAAAATGCATTACAAACGCTTATTGGTCGGGCCGCGTATAACGCACGGTGCTAAATAATAGGAGCGGCTTAATTAACTCGCCCAGTAAACATGTTCCCTTGAGCCGAGACCAATTACTATTTGGCCAACGTCAACGTCTTATTACACGACAAATATATACGCTTATTTATGTCCATAAGACGTGCGACCAAAAACGCACATCAATTGCGACTTAATCCGTGGATTATTTGCGAAAACTGCATGCGACGAGTTTATTTTGGACGCGAATGGCGCGGCCGTTTATGACGCGCGGGCGACTGACAGTAATATTTGTGTTGCGTCTGATTTATTCTGTGCGTACCGCGCCGTCGCGCGGGTAGCCGACACGTCGTAAAGCGCACTGTTTACGGTGCCGGTGCGTCCCTCAATTAGACGGTGCAATGCGAGTAGATTACAATTTGATGCGTGATGCGTGGTGACAGTTGCACCCGTCACTACTTGTGTCACCGGCCAAACATTTGCGATATCATTTTGTATCTTTATACCTGTTGTTAGAGGGTTTGAAATGTTCCGGTAACATCTATATTTACAGCGTCTTTCGTTTTATAATGATCTTCAATCGTAACAATTTCAGTGGTTAAATCAGTTTCTTAGATTATTTCAAATGATTTTCCTCTACAATATAAAGTTGTCTACTTTAAATTAATCTTCCAGATGAGTATTTTAGGCAAAGTGCTTCCATACCTGTTTCTTCTCTTCACTATAAAGGCCGAAAAGGAAGACTTGTTTCTGCTATCAATAAAATTATAAACACTGGAATCTTCCGATATCCTTTTGGCAATACTTTACGTGTTATTATAGCTGTCTATTTTCTACGTCACTACGTGTCTGCAGGTGAACCATCACCGGCTGGACTTAATATCCCACTTTGTTAGAATTTGTACGTACGTATACATACACATAAAATCAAGACTAATCTTAAACACAATCACGAGTGCCTTATTAGTAAGATGGATGAGATCTTTTCGACCTCATAAGTATTCAGATGGCCGCCATTGCTTATTATTTTCCTCGCGTCTAAATTCAAATAACAATTAGCTTAGTCTTTAGCATTCTGTACTGGCTAGACGGAACTGAGGCAGAAATCTAGGCTGACTTTAGTTCTAGATCGTGTCAAGTCTAAATGGGGCTAAGTAACAGTATTTTGGAGACAGCCTAAGCCATGCAGTTTGTTTAAAGAATTTTAATGATTGCTTTTTTTGGTGATTGCATCCATTTGAAATTCGGTGGCAGATGCATCGTGGGGCATTCGTGGGAATCTTTTTACCCTAGATTTTCTTTGGGTTTGGCCATTACAATTTAACTTTCTTAGATTGGAATATATGCTCGTTGAAATGTGTTTCATTTTTATGAAATTAGTCATTATTGTTTCCGTTAACAACTTCTTGTAAATCTGCAAAGTTATTACAATTTCTTTAATTACATCCTTAGCAAGAAATATCTCGTCGTTAAAAATATTAATGACACAAACCAAAACGTTATTTTTGACGTTTTTAAAGATCACCTTTGATTGGAGGCATTTTATTTTTGCGGCGTATGCGATGGTATCGTTTCTTGCGCCGGCGCACCGAGTATCGAGTGATCAGGACCGGACGATGACACCGCAAGCTTTTTGATAAACACTCCTTTTTTGTTCTTTTACATATTAATTTACGTGTTGTGATACTAAGGGCATGAAGGTCAGTCAAGCTTCGGTGACTTTGTTTTAAAAGAGACAACGTTTTTGGGGTTTATTTCTTTCAAATGTTAGTTTCCTAGAAAACTTAAGTACTCTGTTAAGCAAAATTAATGAGCTCATTTCTTTCTCATTGATAAAATCTTTTTAATTACAGGGCATGCCATTCTTAACACAACATTTTAATCTCCATTTAAATCCTCTACATACCGAGTATCAACCCAAGAAACACAGATCTTTCTTCGGTAACCATTGTTAACCAAAAAAACCTCTTATTAATCACCAACACGGCGGTGTAACGTTACCAGGGGATCATGAACGCCCGGTGTTCATAAATACGGTGTATGAACGGCCTCACACAGCGTTCCTTGGATAAATGCTGCGAGTATATGCTATCCTAGTACCCGGACCGGTCGTGTAGGCGACTTTTGCCTTTTGTTGCGTTTAAAATAACAAGTTTTATGTTGTATATTCAGTTTATGTTACGTGTCTATTAATATTTACAATAGATAAGGAAACTAAAGATATCCAGCAGAGAATATTGAGCTAGAAAGTGGATTGTCTTAAGTGAAATATCTGAGGGAGTCGCTAGTTTGATTTGTGTGTTATGTCAGTAAAGCACTTTCTGTCTGTCTGTTTGTATGTAGCAAAGCGAACATTATTCAGTGGGATTGGAAACTCTATGCTCGAAATTGATCTTATTTCGAGTCATAGAAACAGGGTCGACTAGTCTAATTGCTAATATTTCTACTTCATCACTTCAAAAAAATACTACAATTCAAGTCTTGATTTTCTGAATTTTTCGTGTCGTGGTCCAATATGTGACGCTTATTTTTTTTCAAAGTTTTTTTTATCCCGAGAATTCCAAGCCATGTCTAATCCAAAAAATACACGCCTAAAAGCATAAAATTACCTCATAAAAGTACAAAAGCAGTTAATGATACATCTTCTATCAAAATTCGCTTAGACCTCTTTCTACCCCAAAACACATAAAACGAATAGGTGCTCAATAAAAACACAATAAAAAGGGAATTCAACTTAACTCCACGAGCCCTGGAATCGCCAATCAACGGATACCTACTGAGAGCATTTAACCCCCCGCTGCCACGTCAGTTTTTATTGGCAGTCCGGCCGTACGCTACAGATTTATGTCGTCTTGATTTGATTGGAAATAGCTTTAGTTAATGTTCTGTGTAAATAAAGACGTTTTAAATGTAATAAAATTATGTGTTTAATGTTAGTCGTTATCGATATTTGTGGGATTAGCATAATCGAGTTGTGTTCATGGTTTGTTATTTTTTTTCATCGGACTTTCCTATTAGCAGATGGCTTTTACTGGTTCAATGATAATTTTATGCTTGTGCATTTCATTATTGCTTTACAAGATTATTTCTCTCCATATAAAAAATATTTGTATGTTTTAGAGATTAATTTTTAATTCTTAAATTTTATAAGAGGCTTGTCAGCCTCAGCATAATTTAGACTAAATCTACAAATTATTATTACTATTAAAAGCCTGTGATGTCCCACTCCAGGGCAAAGGCCTCATACTCTGTTTCCACTTCTCTCTGTTTAAAGCATCTGAGCACCAATTCTTGTTGAAGAACAAATACTACTTAAATTATTCATGTTTAAAAACAAATAAGCAAATACAAATGAGCCACCCTGGAAAATAAACCAAGAAACAAGAAACCTGAAGTTTTATTAGGAAAATATACAGTCCACCTCGTCAGTTGGTCCTATAGGTTTACTATATCAGGTGAAGGCTTCGCTAAATCTTTAACACCAAAATTATTTTCATTTACTTTTATCGGACTCAGCAGTGTCTCTCTTTCCTTCCTTAATTGTTTTAGTACACTCCATAAGTGTAGATGGTGAACATCTTCAATCGTTCCGCATGTTTCACAATTGGGAAAATTGACTTTATTCAACAATTAACCAAACTTGCGGGATGGGTGACCAGAGGGGCAATTCTCGTAATTTTAAGAACGTTCACAGTCTGATCTCAGTCTCAATCTGTCAAAAATACCTGTAATTTCTCTACAGTTTTGACAAGTTTTTGACATTGATTGTCGCTGAGATGAGATTGCGATTAGATTTTGACCGTTTTTAATTACGGGAATTGGGCTCCAGAGCGTAATCTATGAAGCAGAACAATATTATATGATAGCAAACCATAGAAATTTTTGGTGTGTAAAATAGCAGCTTATTTATTAGGAGATAAAAAGCTGTAAAAAAAGATCAGTAGGTAGAAATAGTAGGTGGTTTCAACACAAAGCTTTACACCCAACATGTGTCACACATGAAGTCACAAACAAAAATAACATATCCAAATACAGATCATCTCTAAACTCGTCTACAAGTATGTAGAGAACACGACATTCCATAAATATTCCCTTTTAAACAACTTTCTGATGACTCGATATACATTTCTGGGATTCTCACTCCTCAGTTCTGTGATAGCGAGGCTCGGAATCTTGGCGGTGCTGCGTGCCGTTGCTGATGCAAACTGAAGATATGTGCTCACGTTTATTAGCATGACTTTTTGTTAAAAAATATCAAATGCGGGATGAGTCTGCAATTAGCCTTCCCTTGAAGTATTCGTAAGTTTTTAGATAAACATCTTTTTGGAAATAACGTGTATTTTTTCTTGTTTTGTAATTTGCAAATGTCTGTTTGTCTGTCACGTCGGGTGGCTCTTAAATGTTTTGCGTATTAATGTGAATACGCGAAATAAGGAATGGCATTCCGTGTCGCAGTTTGGAATCTGATGATTTAGATTAAATAGGTATATGTTTTATTTGGCATGACTGTAAGTCAGTTACTCTCTTCCTTCATCAACAAGAGCCATCTCTTAAATTTGTTCATTCATGATGAATTTATTACAAATAAGATGCTACTCTGCCTTATACTTACTTGCCTTACTTATACAACCCAAATCTCTTCAAAGTGAGAGTGAACAGGCTTCTTCTGGATAAGCTCGCTCCATCGTCGACTTTGTCTCTGTCACCTTTGACCTAGACTAGAGTCAAGAGCAAGTCAATTCCAAATAAAAAAAAAAAAAAAAAAAAAAACCTGCCTTGTTGGTCTAGACGACGCATGCGCTTGAGGTCCTAGGTTCGGTTTTCCCAACTGGAATTTCTCAGTAGCAGATCGGAGTCTAGATTTGTGCCCGATTTATAGTAATAGGCTTGCCACCCTCCGGGGAATACGGACGTGATCTACATCTATGTAAGATGAAAAAATACCAATAGGTGTCTCATAAAACCTTACCAAGGGGTATCGTATTACCCAGTAACTGGGTTGTGGAGGTCTGATAGGCAGTCGCTCCATGTAAAATACTGGGACTCAGCTGCATCCGGTTAGACTGAAAGCCGACCCCAACATCGTTGGGAAAAGGCAGATGATGATGATGTCTCATAAAATCTTCTCTCTTCATTAATAATGACATCACACATCATTACATTCAAATCAAATCATTCACAACCTTCCCAAGAAGCACATCTGTTTCATAAAACATAAACTCAATTTATTACCATATTAATAAAGTCGCAAATCGAAATCGTATTATGCCACGTTAAACGCGACCACCCCCTTATGCGTTTAACCCTGTTTAGGCATATACTGATCTGACTTAAAAACCCAATGCATATTTTGTCGTCAAACGTTGCGACTTGTCCCGCACTTGATTAAAACTCATGCGACTGGAAAATTGAAGTTTATAGCTCTGTTATGGCGATTGTGACTTTAATTGATAGCTTTTCTGTAGTTTCTAGATTGGTTCCCTAGAAGCTTGTTATTGTTCTATGTCCGACGTAAATCTATGGAGTATAAGAATTGTTTTTCTGATCGTTTCCAACTTTTCAAGAGTTCAAACGAATAAATTTGATAGAACGATATAAAGATAATCTTCTGCAAAAATACATGACCAAATCAAGAGAACCGTCGGAAGTAACATAAACATGTCTCGAAAATCTCAAAAGCACAATCTTTTAAGTAGAATTTTAAGACGTTACAGAACGGTCCGAGTCGAGGATAAGCAATAAAATACGACACCTATCTCGCTCGTATCGGCTTTAATGAAAACCGCCCGACTATCTGCGCTCAAAATCCGGCCCTCTCTTAGTTAATATATGCGATTTTTATCAGCACCCACCCGCACCAGAACGACTCTACACAGGGTTAAAAATATGCAAAAATCGCCGCCCCGGGGTGAATATTAAGCAATGTAATTTTGTATAATATTCCGCAATTAAAATTCAAATTGAAATCAATGCGCGAATGAACGGCCGTTACGCGTTTTGGGGCGCCCGCGACTTTAGGGCCTCCGCACCCGACCGACACGTTACTGTTTACTATATTAATCCTTTAATACGCGCGGTTATAACTTGGGGTAACACCACGAAGATTATTATTAACTTAAACTCATCAACTGCCCACATCAATTTGTTTATTATAAGTATTAACTTTTATAAAGTTATCAGAATGTTTAATTAAGCTAATCTATGTTTGATGCGATAGTAAACCTCATTCAGTTAAACGTCATAATATAATAACCGTAATATTAATATATAAACCGAGTCGTTAACTTGAACAACTTGTAACCCACAAAACGCCGCTGAGTTTTACAACTACGCAAGCGGTAATATCATAAAGTGTAAATCCTAGACGCGAATCGTTGTAAATTCAAACATTTAGTGTGTACAAAATATTCGTGAATCGTCTCCCGAGTTACGGCACACTTAATGGTCCATAAAGGCACCCCATAACTTGGCTATCAGGAGGATAATTCCAAGTGTTATTCCCTCTTAATTGGCCGTTCCGGGCGGAATCGTCAATTTGAGATATTAAACTAATTTTCAATGCTGCGTAATCGCGGAGACGTGATCCGTGCCACTGTAGTAAGGGTTAACTTTGAATCGTAAAAACATTTTTTCCGCCCGATATCGTATATGAGCGCTTTTATGCGAAATATCTTGACGTTTTAAAGCCTTTTACGTTTATTGGTATTCTTGTAAATGCGATGTTTATATACGGGGTTCCATTAAAATAATACGTAATAGCGTATCGTAACACACTTTTTTTTAATAATCCGTTAAATATATTTTGATAATCGTTTGCACTTCAGCGCTTTACTCAACTTTCAGAGAGAAAGTATCAATTTTATTATTGGAGTTTTCGACACTTTTTTAGTATGCTTAAATAAAATACGCAATAATAACTGCTCATGCAAAGGAATCGAGACTGTCATCATATCGTTAAAATTTTTAACGCTTCATAAAATGTGGCGTCTGCTCGATTTCTTTTCTTGTCCTAAAATCATTATTTTACACTTCATAACATCAGGTTTTTTTCAAAAATTTAAAAATCCACTAGCATTTTACAAGTAGATTATACAAACCCCTTTACTTTATTATGTTACGAAGAATAATAATTAATAAATAATGATTATTTATCCAAAGCAATATAGATCTATAGACACAGGTTGAGCAAATGAGCACAGTGGTAGATATAATTGTTTGTACAAAAGTAAAAGGCTACAAAATCTATACAAACAAAAATATAATATATACGAGTATAGAATTCTATCCTTCTAAGCTAAAAACACTCATTTTCGTAACAAAAATGTCGTCATCACATTTCCCAAAAGCCATCAGACCAATACATCGCGCAGGCGCTGTAGAATAACGAACCTGATTAAACAGCACAATAAGACAGCGTAGTCATCAAGTGCTGAGTTGACGCGCTGCGTTTCGCTTCGCGTTTCGTTTCGCAGTAATTAAGCGTGCGTTGCGTTTTCAAACGCCGCGCGCATTTGAGGGTTGAGCTTAAAGCTGTTTTAGGGATGTCGTCAATTTGTTTTTCGAGGTGTGGAATTTTGAGTTAGTGGTTTTTATGGAGTTAATAATATTTATTTTAGGGATTACTGAGAGATATTCTATACATTATCCTGTAATGCACGCTCAATTACATTATCGTGTACACATGCTCTGAATACATAATTAAATTAAAAATACATAATAATAAACAATTTGTTACTCGTACTTTCTATTATATAAAAAAATTACATGAGTAGGTACAATACAATAAAAGCAAGCAAACTTTATTTCATATAATAAGTATTATTATTTCATACTGACGTCATTAGATCAAGAAGACATTCTTCTTTAGCTTCTTACGTTTTCTTTCACCGTTCTTGTTACCTAGTTGTCAGAAATTTTGCTAGATTTGAACCAACTATTTGGCGACTAACCGCCTCTCATTTCCTCTCTCTCATCACTGCCAATCTATACATCATCAGCATCATCAGCCTACAGCAGTCCACTGCAGGACATAGGCCTCGCTAGTTACAGGCCATTAGGTCGATTTTCGGCAACTCTCATTCAGCTGCTACCAGCCAGCCTGCGAAGACCGTCGCTCCACCTAGCCTGACGGCGTCCTACCTTACGTTAAATCTATGCATGACAAAACTTAAGTAATTTCAACAATTTCCCTCCTTTAGCTACACGTCAACAACTACGCTTCAAACTGTCACGCATTAACATTACCATAAGAACAAATCCACCAATCAACGCATTAGGAACGTCACGCAAAATCTCCCAATCAATCTTATTAAAATAAATTCCAATTTCAAATATTGCATTTCCACATCCATCCGATCCTGATGCAATGACGTCCAACATACATATACACTCCATTCACGGGATAATCAACCTTGTGGAGGACTAAATAGGGTGTGGCAAAACTGCATGGATAAGGGAGTACCAATTTTAATTAGCCCCCGGGTATCCCCGTTGCCCCCCTCCCCCTTATGGCTCAGATAAGGGTGTTTGCAAATAGGAGGGACTGCAAAGAAGCCAATCCATCAAATCGCTGAACGTATTACGACACCGCGGTTGTCGCCCTCTAGTGTTGGGAGTGTCGATTATTTGCTGTCGATG
This sequence comes from Hydraecia micacea, assembly GCA_914767645.1. Classification (NCBI taxonomy): domain Eukaryota; kingdom Metazoa; phylum Arthropoda; class Insecta; order Lepidoptera; family Noctuidae; genus Hydraecia; species Hydraecia micacea. Next base: position 1,711,503 of record OU611793.1, on the reverse strand, counting down.
TTTTTGAGTTGTTGGAATGTTTTCTGTTTATTTTTGGGGCGAAATTGATTAGTGGATTTTTATGAGGTAACTTAATCTTTTAAACACAGGTTTCTGAAATTCTAATTGCCTAATTAATTACCAACTAACGCTCCAAACTTTAAGTTTGTAGGTCATTTAAGTTTTCTACTTTTTCTAAACACCAAAATGCTCTTCACAAAGCGACGGTCATCTGCTTTCTGCGAGTTCAAAAACCATACAAAAATGTTGTTGCCGATATCGATATTTCCCACGCGTCCCATCACTAGCTAGCGCGTGCTTCCATTTGATTGGCGCAACTCGATAGTCCCTGCACTCATTTGCGCCCTGCACTAATGTCGGTAACTCGATAAATCTCCGAGGAGTGTCACCGACAGAACTCGAGGTCGCTTTGTGCTTGTCTAATGATGTACTCACATCAGAATCTTAATAGTCCAGTATTTGGAGTTTTTTTTTTTATGGAACTAACTTCTTTTTTATTGGGCGCTTAAAAGAAACTCCCAATAGATGGCGGTGATGGTCATTGTCTCAGAAAAAAATATGTTTATTTATTTACATATACATACTCTATTGTACAGACGCCAGCACATCAAGCTATCCGAAACTGTAAAATTTTCCCAATCAACTTTGAACCTTTAGGGATAAAGTTGAAAATCTTTTAAAGAAATTTGACAGATTGTAACAGCTTGATGTGCTGGTGTCTGTACACCAGAAAATATATAACAAAAAATACAATTATCACTATAAAACATACAATGGGCGGCATTATCGCTTTCTGCGATCTCTTCCAGACAACCTTGGAATGGACAGACATATTTCCAGATTTTCAAGATATACTGTTGAGCTCTGAGGTCTGGTTAATCTAAACTAATATTATAAAGAGAATAAATTTGATTTTTTGTAAGTTTATTTGTTACGCTTTCACACCAAAACAGCTGAACGGATTTGAATGAAATTTGGCGCATGGGTAGACTATGTCCTGGATTGCAGACGAAGTCGTGGGCAACAGCTAGTAAAGTACATTTTGGTATAGGAATATATTTAGTTAAAGAAATGAACCTAATTTATTTATAATTACAAATACGAACAACTTGAAATCTTCATCAACCATTATAAGTAAAACCATCCTTAAGCACTAAACCAGGATAACCTTTTAGCCAGTATAATAATCTCCAAATAAACATTTCTCCTCAAACGAGGTTTTATACCGAACGCGCCACAGAAAAAAAAATGAAAAAAAAAAACAACAAAATACAAATAAATTGTCAACCCACGCCACTTTTAGGTCGGTTAAGTTGGAAAAACCCGTTATTTAAGACTCGTAGGCGAAAGACATGTCGCTATTTATCCTAAGATTATTATCACGATGTTTTCTGCGTTAATAATCTTAGTTGTGTAGATCCCAGCTAAGAATTGTGTGTCTTAGGGTGCATCAAAACGGCCACCTCGAGCGGCGAAATGCGGATTTCTTCTTCGTTCGTCCCGAAGTTTTGTCCCACATTCCAAAAAATTCTTAGTTTGTCCCATATCACTATTAAAGTGGTGTTTCGTCCCAAATTACAAGTTCTTTAAAGGGACAGTCAACATAAAAAAGTTTACTTATTTGTAAAACAATAATCTATATGACCTCTCAAGCTCCGCTAATGAGACACAATTGATTTTCTATTGTTTCGTATCAAATAGGATACGCGCGGAGCTTGACGATGTACAGACGCCAGCACATCAAGTTACTACAATTTGTTTTTTCAACTTTATCGTTGAAATATAAGGTTCAAAGTTGATTGGGAAAATTTGACAGATTGGGGTAGCTTGATGTGCTGGCGTCTGTACGTTTGAATCACCTTGGGCACTGGGCAGTTAGCTCAGTTACCACCTTGCTAAATAGAAGAGGGTAGGCAGAAACTACAGAACAGCACCTGCTACAACTCTCACATACTCCTGTTGCTTCCTTTAAGTTAATTACTGTTGCGTAATTAACTTCGGTAATTTAAAAAAGAACTCTCAACAACATCATCGTAAAGATAGCGGTGAAACGCGAACCATCACAAAAAAACTGCAATATCTATACCTACTAGAAACCATTTCTCTCTTCTCTTTTTCATAACACAAAGGGCGCAAACCGCAGTGGCGCGTGCCCCAGCCGTAGGGTCGCGGATTCGGTGTCGGGTTGCGCCAATCGGCTTACAAACGCCATGGGAGCAAACACCCACACCATGAGGATTAGGTCTAATGAGCAGGTTCACTTGTTACGCCCGATATGTTGGCGAGTTGCGGTGTATCAAATGTTTTTACCTACCAATCGTGTGGAGCTATGGACGATGTATTCATTTAATTTAGCCAGTTCATTTTACAAAGAAGAAAATATATTTTGGTGCCGATTCTGTTGTTCACAAACTAAACTAAATTTAAGTTCAGTGCATCTTTTCTTTCTATTTCATTAAGAAAAGGACAGAAGATTAATTTTAGTTTAGTCCTGTCAAATTAATCAGCGCCTGACGTAAATTGACGTAATATTAGCAGGCAAAGTTGTATGGAGTAGTGTCGGGCGCTGATTAATTTGACAGGACTAAACTAAAATGTATCATCTCTCATTTTCTTAATGAAATAGAAAGAAAAAGATACATTGAACTTAAATTTAGTTTAGTTTGTGAACAAGGGATTTGGCACCATTGTCATCTTGAAAACATCTACCGACAAGGCGACAACCTGACGTCCGTGGAAAATCTTAAAAACATGAAAATAGTGTATCTTAAGTAAAAATTCGTTTGGCAATACTTTTTAACTTTTCTTTATTTTGCAAGAAGATGAGTCATGTTTTTAAATTAAGTACTATTAAATAGTATCCTAAGTGAAAATTAATTTGGTAATAGGTAAATTTTTGGAACTTCTCTTAATTTTGGAAGAAAAAGACAGTTATTTAAGTGTAAAAATAGATATCAATTCTAATCTTATAAAATCGCTGCTTCTTTTCGGAATATAACTCTTGTTGAAGTAAATAAGTATCTAATGACAATAAAACATGGCTTCTTCAAAAAAAAAAATGAAAACCGTATCAAACTGTTTATCGATATAACCGTAAAAGAGATCCTAAAGAAGTTATATGAAGTACTAAAATTACCTTTGAACGCGGATAAGAGTCCATCATCACATAAAAATTAGAGTGACCACTTCAGCTATGGAAGTAAAAACTCCATAAAAATCTATCCATAACCAATATGAAGTGTGGAACTATAAAACGGATAATAAGGAATCTTATAACACATCGTTTATTTTACGATTTCGTTCAAAATTAGTTAAAATATACGACTTTATTATTTGATGTTTCTATTCGAAATACTAGGGAAACATAAAATTATGGGGCAATCCGTTTTTATTGATCGAATCCGTCTCGATGGCTTGATTAGGATGGAACTTATGGATTTTAACGTTGGTACAATGTAAGAGTGGGGAAGAATAAAATTATTTTGCGCGATTTACATAGATATGAGACGAAAGCATATTTGCTTATTACATAAATATTTATTCATAACATAGATAATAAGGAAATATTGATTCTTAGAGGAAAAATCGCTAAGTTATTTATTGTCATCTATAAGTACCTAAAACTTGTTTTTCTACCCAGTCACACAGTCTATTTTTATACTAAATATAACTTAATACTATTATCTCAAAAAAGGTAAGACAGTGATGGGAAACAGCTAACATTCAAAAGCAATTTTTAATTCGATAAAATTAACTCGATAAAAGCTGCACTCTTGACTTTTCGCACGCATATCTGTTTATGTTTGCGCTCGTCCATTTGGGGCTGTATTAGGAATATTTGGGGTAGGTGTGTATGTGTGCGTCGCTAAGATGAACTAGGGGATTACAACACTGCATCATGCAACTGCACTCTGATTTGGCACGCTCAGACTTATACAGGATGAGTAATTAAAATCGTGTTTTTGTTTTAAGCATTGTACAGAAAGTCACCTTTTAATTCCACCCGACATATTAATTTCGAAAGCATATACACATGAATCAGGAAAATACAAAAAAAAAAACTCTCACGCTAAAAAGTTTTCCCAATAAAAAACCACGTACAACAAAACTTTTAAAACGTAATTTTAACAAAATAAATCTCGGTACACGTATAAAACAATTACACAGACAATAATCCCGTTGTTTTTGTCAAACTGGAAGCGTTTTATTGTGTCTTCTACACCCTATATCGCGCTGGGGTGGCCACGCAACATCGAGGGGCGACGGGTAATGGCCTAAGAGTAATTTTATTACTTTGCCCCTATTACCATCACAATGTGCATGCCACCGGTCGAATGAGATACGCACACTCGATACAGTTGCCCGTCGCGTTGCGTTTCGACGACATTCATTTTTATCGATAAACGCAACAACGATACGCGCACAACACTATTTTAAACCAATGACCTAGAGATGTAGGTCTATAAAATTGTTTAAAAAAAGGTTACATTGAAGAAAAGGTTGAAAGTGGGGAATATAAATTGGCACAAACAGTGAATTCACGTTTTTATTATTAACGGTGTACAAGGCAACAAGAAGTAAGGAAAAGACGCTCACACCCCGCTACCTACTGATTCGATTTGTTCCTGCTACGATGAATATTTGATACGGCTCAGTGCACGCTAATTTGTTTATCCTGTTGCCTGGTTCTGCTCTCCTGGTACCTGTAGTACAGAATCCAAAATTATCTGCATGTATTATGCAAAGGAAAAAAGCATCAGACGGCCGGTTCTCTTTCGGTTGGAAAAGCAAACGTTAACCCGTATTAAATGTGTAATGGATTTATACAAAAACTTGCTGTTAGGTCATCCGGGCCAATATTTAATGGCATAGGTTGGAAAGGTTTAGAAAAGGCAATGAAGCAGTGAAAAAATCAAACTTCTAAGTCAACGCAATCAAAAGATACGGGCGTTTATGTTCCGTTTACGCTGCATATTTTGACACTCGCAAGGGAATGACCTAGAATCATGAAATTTGACAAGAAGCAATGTCATGTGGATAAAATCCGATAACCGTGTAGTTACATACCTACAACTTTGTACGGAACCCTCGGTGCGCGAGTCCGACTCGCATTTGACCCATTTTTTTCATAAAGATATCCTTCTCTGGATAGATAAGGAGCTACTGAAACAAATCATCTTCAAAGTTAATAAAGAATATGACTAATATGAAGACATCTTATTTAAGTATTCACATCTAGAACATCCGCTATCATCATCAATGATCATGACGTAAACTGCATATAAGAAACACAGTAAGAATTAATTAACCGTAGGTACCAGGCAGATAGGAATCGGCGGTATGTTAGGTGATTAAATAAATACAACTTGGCGTTTCTAATTAATATGCCAGGCGCAGTTTGATAAGACGCTCTCGTGTACAAACGGGACATCTCCTGCGTTCGCTAACTGCCTGGTACCCGATTAACACGTTGTTATAATTATGTGAAATTTGTCTTGTTTGTACGTGTTTAACGCATTCGCATGAGAAATGTTCTAGACAATATATAAAAAATGCCAATTAAAAATTGTATGATGAGGTTTTTATTTTTCCAAAACTTCTTATTCATCTTGGTCATTTGTTGTGCACTGTTTCATAGAAATAAGAATCTACATACATTAAAAAATATAGGTACTTACATACCTTGACGACATTTTCAGTGACAGTTAAACAAATACAAAAGTCAGCAGCAAGTTAGTTTTAAGAATCGATGAATGTATTAATTCAACTAAAGGAAATGGCAAAGGACCATTAATTCAGCTTGACCTTTTAACCTAGCACAGTACTGCGCAGGTAGATAACGCATTAACCAGCATCGCTACTGGTGCCAGATGCATTAGCCAATTTGACCGCCGCAGCCTGGTTGCGTAATCCAATCGAAAATGCCATCAAATTGGCTGTCGCAGTTAGTGCAGAAGGTATCTGGCTTAATTTCGCAAGCTATAATAATTTCTGGTATTAGTTCAAACAAGAATTGTAAAGGACTAGATAAAATGTCAAATTGTTTTACAAAAAATAATCACAGCAGTCTGTAGATAGTTGCATTTTTTTTTGCCCGATTCCTATATCAAATAACGAGCTGTTTAACAAGACGTAAATTATGGTCCGTAGAAAAGATACTGAAATCATCTTTGCATATAAACGCTTCTGAGGAATGAGATTCCATTCTCTCCTACTTTTACTGTGCCCGACAGGGTCCACAATGATCATATTCTGTAAAACTTACCACCTAAGTTTACATGTGGAAGCAATCAATATATTGAGTATTGTTGAGAGTCTTATATTTAAACTAAAAAATGAAGAAACGATAAAGCTTAGCATAAAATGGGAATCGTATCAGTGAAACACAGCTTTATGGATCACCTAGTTTTTTAAATCGATAGATTAACCACTTCAAGTATTTAATCTTGTCCCTTATCCCCAGGTGACGCCAGCAATGCGAGTATCGGCTCCGGGGAAGGTACGGGCGAAGAGGATGACGACACCAACGGCAAAAAGAACCAGAAGAAGCGGGGCATCTTCCCGAAGGTGGCTACCAACATCCTCAGGGCGTGGCTGTTTCAACACTTAACGGTCAGTACTTAGATAACTTATACTGTAGGGCCATGACTTTTGGTTAAAATTGATACGACGGAGCAGAAGAGTTTTAAGGTACGAGTAACCGACCGCAGACAGCAGCAGCAGACGACGTGTCGCTGCGACAGTACTGGTTTTTATGTATTTCTATGGGATACCTTCCGCAGCTAGCGACACGTCGCACGACTGCAGATCAGTGGTGCCACCGAAGCTGGAGCAGTTGGGTTCGAAATCATGACTGTAGCAACATGACGCTGCTGTCTGCGGTCGGCTATGACATGTCGCAACGTCACGTCGTCTGCTGCTGCTGTCTGCGGTCGGCTAAGAACTCGTACCTTAATGTTACTATTCGTCTGTATCATCCCACTGTTGGGCAAAGGTCCCATGACTTCTAGTTCTTGCGATCTAGGGCTAATGTCGGCCTATTACACTACACATTTTTAACACCACTATTTTTTTAAAGGTTTCTTTCATCTTTGAATGTTAGTGGGATTAGTTAGGCCCATGTGTAGCATTTTGGCATTTCAGTTGATAGCTGATACAAGAAGATACACAGAGACATCAAAGTTTTCTTATTTGATCTCACCTTCCTTCTTCATCGCTAGCCACGCAGATTTACTGACACATAATGACGTATGAAGTGAAAATAAAATAAGGTTCCTGTTCTATCAACTCATATTGAACACTAAAGATCTATGCAACCAAAAGGCAACCCAACTCTGAAATAAGTTAACAACAGTTCCCAGCTAACTGTAACTAACGAAATCTTTGTACCTCAATGAAAATTTTATTGGTGGCGGGAATTTTTAATTGAAAAGCGTCGGCGGCGGTCCACCGCGGTGGCTGCGTCACGCTCAATGCAGCCATTGTGATCCGTTTTTAAAAGTTACCCAACAATGCCTCTATGTATGTGTTTTATGGCATTTCCCCGCGTAAATCGCAATTTCCCGCGCCCGGAATTATGTTTTTTTTTTTCGTTTTTCCTTTTTTTGTGCATGGTACTTCAGTTTGGCTCTAGGAAATAGGGTTTTGTTATTTTTTTGGATAGTTGGAGATTGATATTCTTGGACGATGCAACTGCATCTGATGGTAGACATGAGATTGATCCACTTGTATCATTTTTATTAACCGAAGAATTCACAGCCTCGGAAAATCTCTTTGTGCTGCCACATTGAAAGACGTGTACAAAACTAAATCAAGTCAAACTTTTTGTTCTTTCTTTGACATTTCAAATTACTTACGTCACGGATCGATCTGCATGTAACCCCCGGCTTAAAATTGATTGATGAAATTTGAACAAAAAGTAAACATTAGCATAAGACTACCAGGATATCAGGGAGGCGAGACAATCGTAAGTGCACGACTCAGTGTTGCGTAGTAATTTCTAGAATGGATACCGGCGCGGGTAGGAGGGGGGCAAGGGAGGAGAGAGGGTGCAATTTCATTACCGGTCCGGATCCGCGGCCATAAATCACCAGGGCCGAAGAAGGCGCTCGGTGCGCTCAGCGCTGTTCAGGTGACGCTCGCAAAGTCGCCTGAGCCCCGGTATTTCTGTTTCATTCGAAGCGGGCCGACTCAAATCCCACTTTCTTTATGACTACGAATTCCGCGAATTTTCCGTACGCTCCCGCTGAGTTACAAGAGCGAGTTTTAATTACAATCTTCGGTGAGCCTTCACAATTAGCCTGCTCCCTAAAATATCTACGTCTCGCTATTTCCTAAAAAGAAAATCCTTTTTGAATATTGAATATTTCGTGCTATTTCGATCACCAGCTCCAACTTTAAAAAGTATACGTCGACAATCGAATTAGGGAGCTTTTAGCGCGTTACGTTTGGCGCGTTTTTGCGCATCGCTTGTCCGCGCCCATTACCGCTCTCCAAATTACTTATAATTGCTTCGCTTAGCGCTAAGTGCTTTCATTATGGGCTCCCTGTAAAACAGTTCCGGTGTAGGTCGGGACGCGTCAACACTAACGCGACTCGCGCGATAACATTTTAAACCTCGCGAATTTCTATTCGCGTGTCACGGGTGCGATGAAACGCCGTCGCACATAGACAATACTTGAAATCGGCGTAAAAAGAGCATTCGACCCATATATCGGGCGTGAAACTGCATAGCTGTCAGTTTGACGTTTGTAATATTCATTCGATTACGCGCTGCGGGAAATGGAACGCCGCGTGGTGACAGCGCGCCACCTGCGCAGCGCGCGCCGCTGATTGGTCGGCCGCCGGCGGGAAACAAATGAATGGTTGTCCCACGTTCGAATCCTTGACCACAAAGGTCGAGTGTTCGAATATGGAACGATTGATATGCGATTACACAGTTACACTGGCTGGATGGAATCGAATGAAGCGTTTGAATTAATTCGGTAGCGAGCGCTCCACGACCAAAAAGGGAAGTGAAATGATCTGGTGGCTAACGCGGAGTCGTGAGTATTGTATGTGAATTTAAATTCAGTGCGGTGCATGCGATATTGGTAACAATCCGAATGTCCGTGACTGGGAGCGTTTTGAATTTTAAAATTGCCCGCGGTACGTGTAATAACGGTCGCGTTTGAATTTCATAGATTTTGTCCGGATAGCGTTTAGTTTGTAGCGGGAGATTGCTAGCTTACGTAAAAAATAATGGCTGTTCCGGCGATAAGCTTTTATTTCCTCATAGGACATGAAAACTGTAGAATCCCACATAAATAAAGCTAATCCATTGAGGTTAAATCAAAATCAGTAATGTTAACGCAAACTTTCGGCTTACATCATCCGCTAATCGTCAAATCCTCGCAGACGCTGCAAATCTCACATAATGCCTCACCTGGAACGCTTCCCCACAAAATTCCCGAAAGAAAATAATATTGAATAACGCCAGTCTTAGTACAAATCCTACGCAGCTGCCTTAAGCCCTTTCGGGGGGCTAAAAATAATTATAAGTCTGTAATAATCCCGGTACAGGGCGCCCGTCGCGCGACAAGACTCCATATTGTTTTTGGGTGCGCTCAGTTGCTTGTACTTATGATCTCCTGGTAATTTATTACGTTTCGTATCGGGTAATGACATTGTTATTTTGATTGTAAGAAATATATTTTATGTTTTGTTAATGTTTACAACTTCTGACTGTGACAAAGCTTTAGTTATGTAATAAATAACACTCGTCAGTAAAATAATAACTCAAAGATCAGGGAACACTTAAATTATTTTAATACAACCACAAACAACAGTTATATGAACAATTTACATGAACAGTTTCTCTGCACGACGCGTAGTCGAGCCGGAGTCGCGAGATGCAATTGCGAACTATTCAAACACGACACTTGATTGTTAACCCAGAAACTTTGAAATACCCAGACATGGAGATAATTTAAATTAAATTAAACAAGGAACTGAATAAACTAAAATCTAGTAGGCAGTGTACTGTAATCTTCTTACTCAATCTTGCTCCGACAGACTTACATATTATTGCCATTTCTTATCTCGAAAGAACTGGTTGGGAGTCAAGTCCACTGAACACTTGTCATCCATGATATGATTAGATTCTGTTTTTGCATAGACCGATTCTTGATTGTAAAAGACTTTCGAAAAGAAATGATAGATATGCATCCTATACGAAACCAACCAAATAAGCAAAAGCTGCGAACATTGTACAAATGAAAGCTGAATCAATTTTGCCAGAAATAACAATGCCTAAATCACAAATCAAGCCACATAAAAAGCATAAAAGCAATACCAAAGGCGACGCTTATGATAGAAAATTTCAATAACCACATAACAGCAATTTTATTATAATAATGTACTAAGGCCGCATAAAACGCAGAGTATATCCATGCGTCTAGCGGTGTAGTATTACCGAGGGCTCGGGTTGCCTTTGCGAATGCACCGCTGCGGAATGAACCTAGATAAATTCATAAGATAAATGCTTGCATGATACGACCTACCTAGACGTAGTTTTCTTGGCTGATTTTGAAGGATCGAGTGGTTTCTTGATGTTATTTTATCTGTTAAAGGATGGGAATGACACGTTAATTATTTCCTCTCTCTATTTCTGGAATGATTTATGTTACTTTTACAAAGATACAAGTGCACAGGTTCACTATCCACAAAGTAGACACAATAGTTAAAAAATCAACATGAATAAGTGATTCATGGGACAGGGAGGGAATGGGTTAATGAAAAGAAACTGAATAGATTTGCCAAATAACTATTTAGTTATAAAAAGACTGAGATGGCGGGATGAGCTGGACTTCTTTAACAAGAACTGCACCCTAATGGTGTAACACACTATCAACCTCAATCTGAATAATTTTGAAGGATATTGCTAATACATTGCTTCATATGATCGAACAATTTGTCCGCTCAACAACGTAAATAACGCAATGGATGTTGTTGAACTGTCAAAATGAAGGCCACTGCTACTGATAGTGTGTTACGCAATACCCCACGAGTCCTTAACAGCTTTAAACAGAAAGAAGTGGAAAGAGTTTAGGGAGGCCTTTGCCCTGCAGAGGGACATCACAGGCTTTGAAAATAATAATATATATATAGACTACTTTCTTCTAGCAACATGTCACTGCCTCGACTTCATCTAGGTTCTCTTCTGGGAATTTTCGGCTAATAAATAGATAAAACCCATCTAGACACACTAAAATAGGACTTAGACCTTTCTATGTTTGATATTACATATGAATATTGTCCTATAACTGTTACCAATGGTCCCGATATCTCACCACCAGTGTTGTCTGCGGAAATATTACAGAATTTTCCTCTTTTTTTCGTCCACCCCTACTTATTTAGGACTAAGGGTGCGTCATAAGTTTTACTTTTGGACGGCAAGGGCAAATTGCAAGCGAATCCAGCCAATGAGAATTTATTAATATTAAAGCGACAGAAGCGGGTGGACAGCAAATTAAGTTATAAAAATGTTTATTTCTTTGGACTGGGGTCGTATATGTTGTGTTGGTGGGGTAAGTTAAGGGATAGTGAGGTTGGGATTTGGATGGGTGAGCAATTTTCTGGTGGATATTAAAATTTCGGTTGGTACTAGATGCGGTTTTAATTGATAATAGTAGTTTTTTACTGTCAAGTGCTTGACATAATTATATCTATAGAACAAAATATTAAGATATTATGGAGTAGCCTCCATAATATTTTAATGTTTTATATTTACAATCATAAAATAATTAATATAAGAGCTGACAGTTTAGCATTATCCAAATATATTATGCTCTAGAAAACATAACAGAAACCCACCAGAAATGGAAATACTAGACTAGCTGCGGCTCACCCTTTGGTCCCCCAGCAAGTAACGAATATTTTTTTAATCTACCCACGATTGTCACGTCTGTCCACCTAAATCCATCCCGTCCCCCAACGGACAGAAATCATTTCCGGCCATCCTCGGAGCAGATTTCCGAAAACTACCCACTTTTTAAGTCCGCGACGTTAAATGCGGACGTTGCAGGAACTACCGGAAATAGAGTGAGCGACAAGGACAGAAACATACGTGTATAACACACGATGAAAAGGGATAGATACACGTTCGGAATGCGTCTTCGAATTCCGTTTTGTAGAAATTTGAATTTCGTGAAATGGAATTCGCGCGATTGATGGGGTTAATAAAAAATGGTCAAGCGTGTTCGGTTATAGGAAAGTGTAAAGTACCAACATTCAAACTAACGTTAGGAGCACCTTGCAGTAAGGTTACCTCTTTTAGCAGTTAAAGTAGTCATTTCAAAGCACTCCGGTAATTGCCAATTATGATTCCGTACACCTTCACCGTACATAAAACTTTAAGGGCCAGCTGAAGTTTAACCATTAGAAATAGATCAAAGGTGATACTAACTTATTTACTGCAGTAATCAATGAGCACAATAACAATAAAACAAACTCAGTTTCCCAGGCAAGCGATTTACTTTGTGTAAATAATTTCATCACTACTGCTCTCAAAACGGTGAAGGAAAACATCGTGATGAAACCGGCATGTCCTAGAACCAAAAATTCGAAGACATATGACATCTACCAACCCGCACTAAGCCCGTGCGGTGGATTACAGCCCACTCCCTCTCGAAGAGAGGAGGCCTGTATCCCAGCAGTGGGAACATTACTATTGTTATATTATATTGTAGTTCCCATATTTTTTCGTTCCAAACTGTCCCAAATATTCCTCGACTCCTACTAACAAAATAGCACATATTATCATTAATTCTTATCCTTCCTCATTCATAAACCTGTTTGTCCTCCCTCAAAAGGCAACAGCTTCAATATATCCGAAGCCCCGTGAACGTCAAGTATCCTAAGCAAACTCAGTGTAGTACTATAACTCGGATAATCTATTCGGGGAACCGAACCCGTTACCCTCGCAAACAATAACCCTATCGCCACTTACAATATCGTGTTACTAAAAGTATTAATTAACTTACTTATAGTATTACTTACTGATATTCTTGTTGTAGTCGAAGATATAGTTGTAATATTTTGCAAAGTACCTGAATAGTTCTATGATATTATATTGAACCAAAGAGATGAACACCGCATATAGATATTAATTTTAATTATGTGCGGATTCAGAGCAGTCTAATCTTTGACATGGTTCATCTAAGTGTATCATGACAGTATGTCGATAAAAATTTCGTTAGTTAAAAAAGCCAAGAGTAGTCCCTTGTCTTTTTACAGAGGGTAGATACATAGGCACTAGGCACATTTGATCTGGAACTGCAGAGGATATAGTATTCAGACAACTGCCCGCTTCCCCATTAGCAAGAATCATAGGGCATCAAAAAATTTGTCCGCATCGCTGTCAACAGGAAAAGTTCCCAAGAGCTGGCAGCATTGCCACGTCATAATTATGGTAATGCAGATTCTTTCGCTCGAAGAGTCGACCAAAAATGTTAGAATGTTGGTTTTATGTTTGCCATTATCAATACTTAATTATCCAAGAAGACCCATTAAATAATTACAATCCTGTTCCAAAAACTCGAGTAATCACCAACAGTTGATGGAGACTTATCAACAGATCAAAACAACAAGAGTCGTAACGGAGGTATAGTTGACCAAAATTGGCCGTTTCATATCTGGCCGGTGTATCGGGGTATCCTACCCCCTACCCCAGGGAGGGGTCGTTAAGATAACGTGTATCTCCACTGGACACGGTCTTAGGTTACTTAATACGGGGCGCTCGTGTACTTTTTGATAGCGTATTTTGAATAATATTTTGGCACAAAGAAAAACGTATGTCTTTGCATTTTTTGTCTTGAGCCTTTGAAGAATCACTTTTGGATGAAGTCTTATTTCTTATAAACTTATTTATTGATTTAACCATTTAAGTAGACACACATATAAACAGACAAGAAGAAAAAAACAGAAAAATCGCAACAACCTACACCCCAAACCACCTGCATCTTGCGTTACATAGGTGATATATAACTTAAAAAAGATTTAAATGCTTTGAAGACAGACATAAAAATTCCATTTGTTGTGTTAAAAAACAAAACATACGTTTTCATTTTTAATATTTTCACCAATTTCATTCTCTAACCTGAATAATTTAAGGAACATCGACTCAACCCGGGCGTACCGCCAATTCCCACTGCCCAGTAACATCACTATGCACAAAGAGGGTACCTCACGTATCCTCTATTAGGGAGTGACTTACGGACATGAGAAGATACGGAGGACACAGAGGACATGGGTAGACACGGCAGGGACCACAGAATTACTAATAACTAGTCTACGTGGCTTTACTTGGACGATATGATAGTGTCATGGTTGTTATAATCTGACAAAAGCGTTTGACAAAGACTGTACAAACGATGGTGACATAAATTATTGTTTGTATGTCTTTTCTAGTCAAGATTGGTACAGTTTTTGTTCTAAAAATAATATTTGGACGACCGGATTATTCAAAAAAGTAGAAATTATTTAATTTTCCCTGTGTTCTAACTTTGTTTACATTCTTCAGGGTCTGAACTATGTCCTTACGAGTTTATAAAGACGTGTGGTAAAATATCTTTGACCCTTTTCTAAGAAAGATTAAATCATAAAGTAAGAAAAATAATCTTTCCAGCATATCAATAACAGAGACAGCTCCAGAAACTAGCATGCACGAGGATATTAAGCTACCAGGACACCATAAGTTACGGACACAATATCAAGCGAAAAATCCTCCCGAAGCTCGCGCTTTGATTAATGTATTCGTATGTCACAGTTATATTGCGCGAAAAACCCCTTATATTCTTTGAGTCCCTATATCAGGGTGTTATACGAAATCTAGGGTATATTAAAAAGGGTGGAAGGTATTCCTATTTATGTGACAGAGTCGCACCTGCGTTGTCCCGAAGCTTCCATGTAGATGACTGCGGGGTTACCGAAGATATATTGTTTTCGCCTTATTTTGAGCTTTATAATGTTTCTTGTATTTTGCTTTCTTGAAATGAAGACTGTTGTGCCTTTGAGTATTTTCTTTAGATTGTATTTATTTATCAGATTTAAGAAACGCTTGCATAATTTAAATGATTTCATCAACGGGTCTTGCACAGCAGTACAGAATTTCATTTAAATCAATCAGTATGTCTAGACATAACAGAAAAACTTGATTAACTGCTTGAAATATAAGGAATTCGTTGTCAATTGCTAATGCCGAAGAAAAAAATAATTAATTACCATCGCTCCATTGCGTCTAAACGCACGCAATTTCAAAATATTACCATTTCCTTTTATGTAAAAAGTGCAGTTGTCTGTGAAGGCTGACGTTGATGACTTTATCTACTTCTTCAATACTCATGAGCTACTGGTACGAATCACGTGAAGGGTTACGTTAATTAGGGAGCCGTGTGAAGAAGAAATATTCATAACCAATTAAAATTGTTAAAACTGTTCAATCAAAAAAATCTTTTATCATAATCTAGCTAGATATTCCCTTACTTACTGCTTGTTAAACATAAGTTTTTAAGCATTTAAACTTTTTACACGGAACTACTAACAACCTTATAAGACCTTAACGTACATCTATTAGCATTATAGGTAGTTAGGTAGTTACCCATAAAATTAACAAAGAATCGACTATTTCAAAAGCATTAACTTCTTCAACTTCCAGCTTTTTCTTTATCCCTATTACCCCAATTCAAAGATAATTTTAATTTTACCCACGATAGTCAGAAGCCATATCAAAGTAGTCAGCGGCTGATGTACCAGGGCACCTGCATTGACAGAAGGTATAATACCATTGAGTGAAATTGTTTTTGCAACTTTAATTGCAAAGTTCATTGATAAAAGATAGATTGGTTTGGTAAAAGAGTAACTGCATAGATTGCTGAAGTCTGATAAGAATATTGATAATTGCATTTAGTGGATTTCTTTATCTTTTTAAAGATATATGCAATTAAGAATGCATAGGTACTAGTTATTGATAACGTCAGGCAGTTCGAAAGTCGTAATCCATTTCTTTTCCGTAGCTAACGATAAGGATAATCAGTCTGTAAACAAAAAAAAGAAAATACATCTTTTGATGTAACTAATAACGGTCAGAAAGATATAGGAATACACCATTACAAACCCTGCTCAGCCTTATTGAAAATACATAGCCAATTACATTGAAAGCAACAAAACAATTCTAAAATTGTAGAGAAATTTTCAAACACATGTTTCCCATAATTTGTCGAGGTTACAATCGAAAAGTGACCCGTTTTAAAAATGCATCGGATAGCTCCCGCTGCCGCCGTCCTACGGGAGCCCCGTAATAGACGCACGGTCAAAGTGTTTTCACTTATGAATTGTTAATGAACCATCAACCCCTGGAACCCTTCAAGTTATGGTGCTCCGGCCTCATGGGGTCGTTTCATAGTGTCGACTTTTATGGGAATTACCCTTTAGTTTTTTACGAACTTACCGTTTTGCAACACCATGTAAATTGCGGTTCAACAAAAAATGGCCACGAAAATAACCCTCTAAACGCGACCACATCTTTTGTACCTACAAATTTATTTTTTTAACTTCCTAGTTTGTTCTGTGAAAACGTATGATTAACCAACACACGAGTCCAAGTTGAGCAGTAAATTTGAGTCAAACTGAATGGGTTACACGCGGGAAATTTTTCCCCAAGCCGAAGAAAACTTACCATTTCCAGGGGAAAAGTCGGTAAAACTTGGTGCAAGTAATCTAAAGTTAGGTACCAGGGCGGCAGAGGCTATTTAGATGCACATCTTAACTCGCCCATATATCTAGATTGTGAACGAACTTCGGTCCCAAGCGCGCGCGAACTCGAAAAGTGTTTCCTTGCTCCGCTTTTTTCTTCGAAAGCAAAATTGCAAGTGTGGAGTGGAGGATGTAATCCAATGAGAATAGAATCTAAATGATTGCTGGAAGTTGGCAATTTTCGATAGTATCGATTTAATTAAACAAAGAGCTGGTCGGATTAACCGGCCTAGCGGCTTAATCCTGATAGCTGTAGAGTGTTGCTGGCGGGATCACGCGACGAATGGGCCTGTGGATGTTAGTTGCAATTTATATTTTGTTAGACTTTAGATAGTTTTAAGTTTTAACTACTCGGTTTCATGAAAGCCTAGTACCTACATATTACCTACTCATATTTTACTAGAGACCCTCTGATCGGACGGTTTTTACGAGTTGACGAAACATCGAGATATCATGTTAGTTTCATAACACTTAAGTCTTCCGTAATAAATTATCTAAATTATGGTGAAAAACAAATCAAAATCCGTTGCGTAGTTTAAAAGAAAAACATGGTCACACCGGCACGAAAAGCGACTTTCATATAATAATAATATGTACAGAAAAAAACAAAAAGAAAATCGAATGTATGATTTTCACAAAAGACGATATAATATTTCCTTAAACATGCTAACTGTATTTTTCTTCATAATATCTAGTGCTCCTTCACAAAGAAGTAACAAGTAAGTAATTAACCCCACGTACTAATCACCTGAATTTTTTCCAAAAATAATCATTTCTCTCGCACACAATCAACCCTCCAGCCGCCGGCGCCTCCAGCATTTATTTAATTTTAATAAACAACGCTTTGCATACGCGCACCGTGTGTCGTGTGTGTGTCGCTGATAATGCGGACATTTGCATCGGACGCGCCTGTGACTTATCTGCAGGTGGCCTAGGGGTGGGCCCATTCGTTATTATTTAACTAAACACTGAATTTTAATTTGCTAGACCAAATTGACTGCTAATAAATATTCTAAACTAGCTGTGCCATGTCGGAAAACAAATTGGATGTCATGGGTTTTATTTTTTGCGCGGAACCCTTATTTTTGTTCTAAAATAAATGTAGCCTAAGTTACTCCTTATAATATCAGCTACGGTATCTGCCAGTAAAAGTCCCATCGAAAGCACTCCAGCCGTTACGGAGATTAGCCGGAACAAACAGATTTTTTTTTTTTATTGTTTCTTATAAGTACTGACTACTGTTTCATCATCATCATCTGCCTAGCCCTTTTCCAACTATATTGGAGTCGGCTTATAAGTACCGTATATACTTTCATATTGCATTTAGTAAAAAGTAGTTATTTGGACATTAGAAACAGACACTTCAATTTTATTTATTTGTATAGATAATGTCATGTTGACAAAAAAGGTTGATCGCAGCTGTTATTTTGGTCTAGCAAATTAAAAATCAGAGTTTAGTTGTTTTTTTTTTGTGATAATTATTATGTATACTTGGTCCAAAAGGCCCTGGTGATGCAAAAAGGTCAGAAAACATTAGATTTATTCCATTTATTTGCGTAGTAAGCACTTAAATGATAACTGTCACTTTTAAAAAAATATACAAAGTTGTTTACTTTTCAAACAAAATAAACTTTCATGGCTTTCTCAACAATAAATTATACATAAATATTATTAAATTGAAGATGGTCATAATCTCAGTATCTTAAAAAAATATAATAAAAACTATCGAAACCTACCTACATAAAACAAAATCGTAATAAATTGTTAAGGCAAAACGACCTTAAATTAGCTATCTAGCTGTTCCATGTGTAACGTAATTTTTCATTAAAAAAACGTACATTTTTAACCCCTGTTTTAAGAACATTTAAACACGAGTTTGTGGACTAGCAGTTTCAGACAATATTTTTTACATGTTTTTCCTACATTTTCCGGCTCGGCTCAACCCTAGTTCGTTTGTGGACATCGGCCCACCTGGTATCGTATGACACTCATGTTTTAGCCACATTATTTATTAACAAGCATAATGAGCGCTCATATTTTTAGTAAAATTTCATGCTGATTAAAACAGGCTTGTCAGAATAATGTAAGTTTCGTATTTAATTTTGCTGAAACAACATTTTGTCACAGCAGAAACAAAATAAGCAGGCAGAGTTAACAAAAAAAAACCGTTTCTGAATATTAACATTAATTTAAATATCTAATTTCCCCTACACAACATCCCATTACAAGTTTCAAAGATAAAAAACTCGTAATAAATCATTGAAGCCCCGTAGAAACACCATCAAACTTCAACGTTGGGTTTTTATCTCGCTATCTCCCGGCCGGGTCAGGCAGCAACTCGTGCCTGCATAATTCCAAACACCAGGGGGGCAGATAGGCTGGGAGCTTAGCTAATCAGAGGCCGTCGGGCGATTAACTCGAAGCTGGCCGCGAGATAATGCCTCTCGCGCGATTAGGCACGCTGACCGCTTCGGACTTCTGGGAGCCTGGTCCACCCTTGAGATTTTCCGATAATACCATTGGATTTCCTTTGGTCCATTTAATAATCGAGTATTGTTGCTAATTGTGTGTAGGGAAATTAGTTTTAGTTTAGGGTTACAGCTACTAACTGTTATGATTTCCGAGTGAGTTGATTTTGTATCGGTACCTATTTTAGTGATAATATTAGTCAAACAAAGTACCTATCGGTACCTAATGAGAATGAGCTTTTCAAAAACGATATTTTTATCTGCATTATTTCGCTTGTAACAAACATCTAGGTACTGTCCCATAACACTTTGGCTTCCTAAGAAAGCGGTTCCGTCATATTATATCGGCCATCGTTTTCCCCAGTATTTGACATTATACTGTCAAAATACGCTTTGTATTTGACAGCCGTTACTGTGTGACTGTACACCGCTTTCTATGGAAACCAAGCAACTGTCAATTGTTTTAATACACAATCCCAATCTAGCCTACAAACCCCACGTGTGGTGTGTGTGGTCCTGGGTTCGATTCTCGGGTCGGACAAAGTGTTATTGGGTTTTTCCAATAGGAATTTCTCAGTCCTCGGGGCTAGGGAGTTGGCGGTGTGATACCCCCCGTGCCTCGAAAAGTACGGTCCTGTGCTTGAAGACCAATTCCCGTAATTAAAAACGTTCAAAATCTAGTCGCAGTCTCATCTCGGCGACAAACAAATATCAAAAACTTGTCAAAATGTAGGGAAAACAGAGGTAGGTACTTTTGACAGATTGAGACTGAGATCAGGCTGTGAACGTTCTTAAAATTACGAGAGTTGCCCCTCAGGTCTCTCTCCAGTCGCGATGGATTGCCGTCCCATCGGACTATGAGAATGAGGGAAGAGAGAGTGCACCTGTGTCTGCACACATACTTGTGCACTATAATATCTCCCGCGTAGATGGCTAGTCTCTGTTGAGATTGGCCGACACGGCCGAAATACGGTCTGGAAAGTCTTCCAGACCGAAAATTACACCCTGTATCACCCTGATCAACTTTTACTATGGGACCAAACCTGAAATCGTAAAAAAAATCAACTGTTCCCTACATTTATGTTCGCATCACTCGTCAAAATGTAGGGAACAGCTGATTTTTTTTTCGCGCTTCATATTAGGTCCCATAGTAAAACTTGTTCATAACGCTGATTACAATGACCTCTTAAAAGGAAAACGGTAATTAAAATTTCAACTTGTATAATATACCTAACCTACAAGCAACTTTTCCTTTTAACCCTCAAAAGGCGACTAACACTAGTTCCTATAAAATTGTCAATCAGCAAGTGCATAAGGAATAAAACTTAACCCTGCGTATATCAAGTTTATGACGATTGTAAAGGTCGAAAGGACCCGGGCGATTCAATTACGTAGGTACCTAGAGGTTGATATATGAATGTGTTGCACTGACGCGGTAATGAGCGAAGGGGTACGGCAGACCGCCGCGATTGAGGGTTATGTGCTGTTATTTGTCGATTTTAAAAAGTTGTCCGGGGTTTTCTGTGTCTAGACTAGTTTTGGTAGATGACTTATGGTTTTGGACAAGGTTTTCCATTAATTGGATGACAAAATAGAATGGTTCATAAAGTTCTTAGAATTATTCCTCTAAGGCCTGCACTCTTGTGTAGCACGCTATCAATCTCTGAATAATTTTTAAGGATATTGCTAATCCATTGCTTCATATAGGTACAACGTTAACGCAATGAATGTTGTTGAACTGTCAAAATGAAAGCCATTGCTACTGATAGTGCGATACGCAATTATCCTGCTGATTTTTCAATAATCGAAGTAATTTTTTACCTGAAAATACATATTCTGCTTTGACAGCTTTTGTACCTATACAAATTATTTTAAACTGTCAGATATTTATTCTTCAGATATAATAAGTGACTATTGATAAATCGGTTCTTAGTTTTATAATCTTTAAAGTGGATAAAAATGTAGTGTGTAGGTACTTACTTAACATAACTTTAATTAAAAAATTTATATTTTTTGTTTCAGGTAAGTTCTAATATTTACATCCTTCTGGCGCTTGGTAAGTCTGTACCTTCACAATTTGTATTCAGTTCTACAAGCCTAGCCAAAAAGAAAAATGAAAAAAGTTGGAATAAGTACCTACTCCCAGAAAAAAAAAAGATTAAAAATAAAACATGCAGGCATAAAAAAGGTACAACTCTGAATTAAGAAAATTATCTATTTCTAGTTTATAAAGTAGATGTCTAAGCGACACTCCAGTATAAACGTAAAATTCAATGAAAAATTAAAACGCAACATTTTCACAAAATCATCCAGCCGAGAAAGCAGCACAACTCAGAATTTCAATCTTTTTAAAAAACGAACGCTCGCTTCATAACTCGCGGAATAAGTAAAGTTTAAGCGCCATTAGCGAAATTGGACGGTTGTGACGTCACAACGGATTTACTCCGGCCAACGCGATCCGAAACGAAGGATATATTGTCGAGAATACAGCGAAAATATTAGACGAGAATGGCCAATTTTCATAATGTGAGGTTTTAAAAAAAGATTTCTATTTAATTTGGTCGTTCATTTTCTTTAAAAACACTGCGGCAAGACTTTTTTTTTCGGCAACGTAGATACTTTTAACCGGCTTCAAAAAAGGAGGAGGTTATATGTATGTGTTCGTCTGTATGTATTTTTTAAATGTATGTTTCTAAATATTTTCATCAATTGTGGACCAATTTTTTAAATTCTGTGTTTATTTGAAAGTTACATAATACTCCTGAGTTGGTGCCATATGAATTTGGTCAAGTTCTGATGCGTGGTTTTTGAGCTAGCTTCAATAATACGTATTTAATCCACTTTTTGTCTGTTAATGATGCTATAAATCAATTAGTAGTATTTGTGTGGGGTAGGGGACCTACTAAAAGGTAAAAAAAAAAAACTTTTTTAGTTAAGTAAAAAAAAAACAACCCACTTCCAAAAAATTATAAAATAAGAAGACGGTTGTTTTAACTGTAAAAATGTTTTACAGTCATAAGTATCTCTATTTCGATTCCTTTATTTTACCGATCGTTATAATAACGAACAGTAAAATATAGCAAGCCGGCACAAAATGGCGTCTTAACGGGTACTTGAAGCAATCATCGGTAATTCGGTGCGAGGCGCACTTCGTCATACAGCAGAGTTATGGCGGGTAATGATGATAGCACTATTAATACTTGATGAATGATCACTAAGGAGTAGTTACTGTCATTATCATCATCGTGGCTACTTGTATCCCTGAGGAGTTTGATTGGGTATGATAATTTGTGTAAGAACAAAATCACGATGATCTTTTATTTTAGTGTTATCTAAATAATGTTAATCATTTTCTTAGCTTAAATAGCTTCTGTTTGTTTGCTTCTTTTTCTGAACTACCTTGTTTCTCTGACCCACCCATCGCATCGCATCGCCTGCTCGCGCTATTACTTCGTTTTCGCTAAACGTTCTTTCTGACTTTTTTTCCGTTTTGCCGCCTTTCTCAAAGAATTGGGCTGTCAAATGCAAACAGAAATTTGCAAATCCGACTGGTAGTTATCATAGTTTTTTTGTTTGTCTCTTCAGCTTTATATATTAGTAATAGATAAGTACGACTTGATTCGTCCATCCTTTCACGGATATAAACGTTTTTTTTTCGTTAATTCTAAACTCATCCCCCTCGCCCCCTATTGCATGGGACTTTAACATAAATGGCGAAATGTGGATGTACTATTATAGGTGTAGGTACCTTTGCTCAAACCTTTCGGGGAATACAAAAAAATTAATGACATTTAAGGACCAAATACCTAAAACTCTTGAAACTGTACCTAAAACTACTTTAACAGTACCTAAACTTAAAGCCCTCTATATAAATGCACACGACAATAACCCATGGCTGCATTAACCCCATACATTAGGATGGCATTATCCTCCCACACACTTCCGCCATATTTCAGACCTAGTCTTAAAATTCAGGCGCTGCAGTTTTCAGTCTAGACTTTGGCTGAAAAGTGTTAAATTACACCTCGCTAGGAAGTTCACTTAGTCATATTAAAAATGCAGATTTTTAACTTAGACTCTTTTGTCATGGGTGTGTAGGTAGGTTATTTTATATGGTTTTTAGCGAAGTTAGCTCTTTTTACAATCGATTACGAAATCATTACATATTTATATTAAATATTATTTATATTATAATGATTGTTGACACTTTCGATGACACGAAATAATTAACTAAAAAAATGATCATCATCATCGAGAGAGAGTTTCTGGAAGGTCTTGGGGGAGGGAGGCTTTTGCCGAGCAGTGGGACAGTATAGGCTAAACAAAAAGAAAAAAAATATTTTTGACAGTAGCCGTAAATAACAGGCTTGCGAAAAGATTAGTTATACTTGTTATTGGTATTGTCGTAAAAAAGCTTTGATGCTAATCAGACATTATTTGAGTAATAGAATTTGTGTGTAAAAAGTCGAATCGTATCTCGACTGTTTAGATTAAACTATCTATCTATATACTTATATAAAGTTCTAAGTCCTGACTGAGATAACAACGTACAGCCTAAACCGCTGGTCCTAGAGACATGAAATTTAGAGGGTATTCTTTGTGAAGGGTAGGTATCTACTAAGAAAGGGTTTTTCGAAATTCCATCCTTAAGGGGGTGAATTGGGGGAGGGTAAAATTTCACGCGGACGAAGTCGCGGGCAGAAGCTAGTTACATCATAAGAACGGTCGCGTTATAATCTCAGTCTCAATCTGTCAAAAATACCTCTCTCTCAAGATGTTGACATTCATTGTCGCTGAGATGACATTGCGACTAGATTTTGAACGTACGCGAAATGACCTACAATTTTCAAAAAACTAAAACTACCCACCAAAAACTGCAATCACAGTAATAGGTAGTTTACAATAAAAGGCCAACCCATCCGCTGCCGGACTAATGTTCAACAAAACAGCACCTGGGTACAATAGACCCGTCTCAGCATACTGGGCAATTATTTAAAGTGTTAAGTTTAAGAAGTGAACCGGTGGTGCATTATGAAAATAGCTTCAGGTACCACCCCAGCCCCCGGTGGGGGGCTACACCCCACTTTCAGTTTAAGTAATTGTTTCACAGAGTCTAGCGGACTCTTTCCTTCTTTTAGTTTGATCGTGGAAAACGTCTTTTCCTGTTGGTGCTGGCATGTATTTTATTTTATCGTTCTAGTGTAATAATTGGGTCTCTTGATTGGATTAACGAAATACATATCTAGGAGGGGCAATTCTCGTTATAATTTTAAGAACGTTGACAGTGTGATCTCATGTCTCAATCTGTCAAAAATACCTGTAATTTCCCTACATTTTTGACAAGTTTTTGACATTAATTGTCGCTACACAAGTTTTTGCCTAGATTTTGAACGTTATTAATTACGGGAACTGACCTTCAGAAATCAAATGAGTTTTCATAAATGTGCAAAGTTAGGGCAGTCCAAGTATGCAAGTACAACCTGCTATTACCACTCCACCTCCCAAGTGTAGTTTTTTTTGTTTTTACGTAATATTGTCATTTTATTTAATTAAGTATTTACATAATATAAGCTATAGGTACAAATCTAATATCTATGTATATCTAATACTAAAAATAAAAAAATTAAATCCTAACTTAACTAAAACTATACAGAAACTAAAATAAGTATAGCGTCGAAAAATTCATCCGCATCGCTGTCGACTGGTAATTTTCCCAAGAGACTGGCGGCATTGCCACGTTGTATGGCATTGCTTAGCCTTTGGCCTATAGTGAAGTTATATATAACATATAGCAATATGACATAACAACCTGTTTTAGTGGGTATTTAGAATATGGGTGTTTACAAGTTGAATTATATAAGATTAATAAGAAAAATTTCGCCGCCAATTGTGATTTTCATTTTGACTGCACTATTGGCTTCAGCACGCTCGAATACCATTAAAACTATCTCTCTTTGTCTCTTTCTATTATATATAGAGAAGTCGCATGGAACATAACGCGTTTTCTTAACATGACGATTTCTCCCATTTTACTCCTGCCGTAAGCTCCGTTCAAAAACTTCGTTCCAACAAAAGACACGGGTGTTACTCCAATGCAATACGATTGAATCAATGTTTCAGTCGGCCATCTTACTTGTAGCATTTTTTTTTTATACAAGAATCATTGAGCCGGCTGTCATTCGTGGATCTTTGACAGTCGTTACGGGTCGTCAGAAGCCCGAAAGTCTAACCAGTCTTACCAAAGGGCCAAAGGATATCGTGTTACCCAGTAACTGGATTGTGGAGATCAGATAGGCAGTCACTCCATGTAACATACTGGTATTCAGCTGCATCCGGTTAGATTGGAAGCCGACGCCAACATAGTTGGGAAAAAGGCTAGGCAGATGATGATGATCTCTCGTCACTGCGGCAAGTAAATACAAGAATGATTGAGCCATTCTTTGCAATATTAAATCAATAGAGACAAAACCGATATCTATCAAGTCAGTACAAATAATACTCAACAAAATTCAAGTGCGGGTTTAGACTCGTTGAATGCAAGTGAGTTGTCACTCGACCGTCCCGCTGGCATGCGCCGAGGCTTACATTGAACTGTACAGAGTGCTGCCAAATTGAAGACAATACGTGTGGCGGTCAAGATTCAAGTTGCTTGTAATATTTAAGAATACACTCGACATTGAAGAACCGCCATAAAAGACATTTTATTTGCCTTAGTTAAAACAGAAAAGGATTAGTAGCTACGTCTTTTTACAATAGGTGCTGCATAGTTCTGTCGCTCTAGTATAGTGTAGGTGTTTAGTATTTGCTGATCAGCCTCAAGCTTTTAAATAGTTGAGAAAGATAAATTGTTCCTCCTATTGGCTTTCTCAACTTTTTTTTATTGCTGAATGGGCCTTCTCTTGACCTCGTTCCCGCCTGATGGAAAGCGACGAATGAGGTCTATGATGGAACGAGCGTGCCCAGAAGATGTCTGTTCACTCTTGCTTTGATGGCAGTCGGGTTAAATGTGGATGGGAACACAGATGCAGGCAGAGAGTTCCACACTTTGGCTGTGCGCATAATGAAGGAGGAGAAGCGCTGAGTATGACTGGTCAGGATATCAACCAAGTGGATCCGTGAAAGAAAGTTCCATTAACAGAAACTATAAAGTAGTTGTACTGTACAATCTTCTATTTTAAGAGGATATTTTCGCTGTTTTTGTGCCCCATTTCAACAGGGTTATGTGAGATTTATCCTCTTTAGTAGCCATGGAGATCTTCTCCAAATTATGCGAAGGAATTTCTAGATTTTCAATTGAAAGCACCCTGCAATAACGGCAAAATTGTGAACGGTAATTAGGCAGCCTTCCACACTAATTCTCACTCCAAAGCAGTACCCATTGAACGTTTAACAATTGCACGCTAAACACGCTGTGCTAGCATCCGAATGCATTTGCAAGTGGCCTCGTCGCTCAGCGCGATAGCATCGCGATTGAGTCGTCACGATACCTCGCCCTCACTCGCCAGTTTTCGTCGCTTCCTCGCCCCGCCGACTCGCGCGGTGTGAACCCGCCTTTACGGAATTAAGTGGTTTTTAGGTTTCGCGATTGATGATAACATGCGTTTGTTTACGCGAGTTTAAACTTTATTTTTATCGCGTTACGGCTGTTATTTTGAAGTTTCGTTTGGTCTGTTAGGTATTCCGTTATGTGCTAGGTGGATCGAAATAATGGTTTCCGGGTTATAAGTGATTTTAATGATTGTTAGTGAGGCTGACTACCGAAATGATGTAGAAATAATATGTGGGTGGATTGAAATAAAGTATTGATTCTGTTTGATGACTCAAATGACTTTTAATATTTGTTAATAACTATTAGAATGCCAACTAATGATCGCCCAAAATTACCACATTTTAGGTGATCATTAGTACAGATACTACTGCCTATCTGAACTCAACAACCCAGTTACTGGGTAATACGATACCCCTTGGTAGGAGGACTGGTTGTCAGACTTTTGGGTTTCTGACGACCCGAACGTTTTTCAAATATCTACGATTGACAGCCGGGACCAACGGCTTAACGTGCTTTCCGAGACACGGAGGAACCTTGATTATGTAAAAAGGGTCACCCATCCACGGACCAACCACGGCAAGCGTAGCTTAACCTGATCGATAGACCCGTGTGGCTGTCATTACTTAGCTGCAAGCCCCTCAATATCATTGCCTGGTACCTAAAATACCCTAAAACCCTAAATTCAAAACTAACCAACGAACTTTCCCTTCTTAAATGAATAATTATTATCTTATATTCAAGAAGTCAAGAGATAGGTAATATTGTATGTTCGTTTCTTAGAACATGTTCTACGTCCATATAAACGTCGTAACCAGAACCTGCTCCCTGGCCTCTGACGCTAGTTCTAACACTAAAGTACCACATCATTTACTGGTTATCAACAAAATATGTTTATTAGGTACTTATTTACATATTAGTACATGGAATTTTGTAATTATGTTGACAGTATTTTAAGGTTTGACTGTGTTTAAGATTGTTGCGAAAATGATGGGATGATTCTGGTAGTGGTTTTGATAAACATTTGCTGTTGCATTTGGGAGTGAAAGTATACCTTCTACCTTCTATATAATATAAATCAGAGAGCAGTGTTGGCCCAGTGGTATCAGCCCCGATTTATGAGTTGTAGGTCGTGAGTTCGAACCCAACCAGGCACATAAGTTTGTGTATTTAATTTCATCAACAACGCTCTCAAAACGGTAAAGGAAATCACAGTAAAGAAACCGGCCATGTTGTTGAACCAAAAAATCGAAGACGTGTGACATCCGCCAACCCGCACTGGGCTCGCGTGGTGGATAACAGCCCACTCCCTCTCACTGAGAGGAGGCCTGTGTCCCAGCAGTGGGAACGTTATAGGCTGATTATTATTATGATATATAAATTAAGCTAAAAAACCTAAAAATAGACAGATTCTTATAATGATACCTACTAGCGACCCGCCCATCATGCTTCAAACGCGTGCAATGGCGACATGTCAAAACATCAAGATTTCTGTTCCATATCTAATTTAAATGTCAATGTATTATACATATAAACCTTCCGGAATAAATGATCTTTCTATATGATGGTGAAAACAGCACCAAAATGTATTGTAGGTTAGAAGATCTAAGTGGTCAAACAGCGAGTTGCGGCTTTATTTTATACTATGACTTGGGAAATCTTCTTCCAGTCTTACCAAGGGGTATCTTATTACCCAGTGACTGAGTTGTGGAGGACAGCTAGGCAGTCGTTTCATGTAAAATACTGGTATTCAGCTGCGTCCGGTTAGACTGGAAGCTGACCCCAATATAGTTGGAAAAAGACAAGAGAGATGATGATGACAACTATGTAAAGATATACATGTTTTTTTTTATTATGAGTGATTCAATGAATTTGGAAAAAAATTACTTGGGGAATCCACATTCTATTTACTGAAAAAAAAAACTAAGTACATGTTGCCCATACTGGTATTTAAATCCGGGACCTCAAGCTCGGCTACCTCACAAACAACCACTTTACTAACGAGATAGATAACAAGATTATTCTTCAAAAAACTGCGAAACTATCACTACTCCATAGAATACGTTGGTAAAAAGGTGTGAACCTGCTAATTGACACGTGTCAGATTGACAGTTTAATGATATCTGAATCACAGTTCCCATAATGTGGAAAAAGTATTGAGAAACTAATGAATGCATAATGTATATAGAATTCTAGTGTATACATGCATGAGACAATTCCTTGTCTCCTCTCGAATCGGCAACTACATTAAACTCAATTATAGGTATGAGAATAGCTAACTCTATTATTACTTATTAGAAAGAAAAAGAAAATACATTAAATATTTATTTTCACTAAACGTGATGCATAAATAAAACCACCATCCGCCTAGACTTTTCCCAACTATGTTGAGGTCGGCTTCCAGTCTAATCGGATGCAGCTGAATACCAGTATTTTACATGGAGCGACTGCCTATCTGACCTCCACAACCCAGTCACTGGGTAATACGATACTCCTTGGTAAGACTGGTTATCAGACTTTCGAGCTTCTGACTACCCATAACGACTGTCAAAGATTCACGAATGACAACCGGGACAAACGCGCGGCTTAACGTGCGTCTCGGTATCTAAAGATGGTCATCACCCATCCACAGACCAACCGCGGCAAGCGTAGCTTAACCTGATCGATCGACCTGTGCGGCTATGTTATTATTTAGCCACGGGGTCTCATGCATAAATAAAACCATAAGCATAATAGATGTGATCGGTGCAGAATTAAAAGAACCTTTATTATCATCAGCCTTTTCTGCCCCACTGCAGGGTAACCCCCCCTCCCCCACTATCCCCTCCTTCCACTTGTCTCTATTGCCACATGTTGCCAATCTTTAAGAAAAGAGTCGAGTCCGTCCCGCCATCATCTCAGGGTCTGCGGCCGTAAAACGTCATGTAGTGTCTTAATAGAAGTGGTAGTCAGTCAGCAAGCTATCTGACCTGGGTGCACCGCACGTAGGTACAGTAGACAGCACGTCATTGGTACCACTTTTCATGCGGGGCCATCTTATACTGCTTTTGTCACTGATTACTGCCTGCATTTAAATATGGCAACTCGTGAAGGCTGTTAACGCTGCTGGGATGCATTTAAATGAGGTATACGTTTTTAATACGAGTACAAAAACAGAGCTAGGTATTATTATTTTCTATGACGCAGCCAACGGTGAATCATCACACTTAATCCTACTAATATTATAAACGCGATAGTTTGTTAGGATGGATGGATGGACGTTTGTTACTCTTTCACGCAGCCTACTTAACGGATTTTGATGAAACTTTGCAGTAATATAGCTTATACATCAGAATAACACATAGGCTACTTTTTATCCCGATATTCCCACTGGACCGGCACTTATGCGGGTGAAACCGCGGGGCGTTGCTAGTCAATCATAAACAGAATAATTAAATAGTATTTATTATAACGGATACCGCAACAAAAACCCCATCTCTTCATTAAGAACATTACCATTCTTAATTATTAATTTCTGTCTGATTAATTAAACATTAATCATTCTCACCTTCAAGTCGCACCAATCCTAACAATACTAAACTCTAGTCTACACAGTTCCCAAGCACCTACGTTACGTCAAGTTAACCCTGTGACTGCGGCAGTACGCCCCGTAAGACACGGACCAATCAAACTCAAGACAGATGGTACGCCCGGCCAATCGGAACGCAGGTTGTTTTCTAGGAAAATGCAAGGCTGCCTTACGTAACTGGCTGTTTGTGCTGATGACTTTGACTCGTGTGTTGTGATGAAAGTTGTGACGTAACACTGTTATGTACCTCTCCGTTTGAGTATGCATCGGATTACAATGGATTACTGTATTCCAAGGTTTTTTAGCCTCGGTTCTTTGCGTTGTAACTTTGGTTGGGGAGAAAAGGTCACACTTTGTTGCTTCACCTATGTGCAATGTGACAGGTTTCGTGTTATTCTGCGTCCAGGAATTTATCTTAGCATCAAATGCCGCAGTGACTAAAGAAATATGAACGCAACCTTCTGTCATGTTGACGAACGCGACGTTCTCTCTGTCGAATACATTTTGTATGTAGTCAGTCTCTTGTCTGCTTTGGAGTAGGTACTCGCTCTGCAACGATAGCTCCGCTTTATTATCTTAATCTTTCTCTTACTTAATCTAGTCAATCCATAACTCACACACATAAGTTTTCATCAGTAATATATGACCAAAAACGATATGACGAGCTTACCAATCATGGCTTTAAAAAATATTCATAACTTTTAAGATTTCCCATGTCAAACTATGAATCTTTGCCATAACTAGGTTTGACATTATGGCGAATGGCGAATTATAGCTTAGTCACAGGAATCTGAGAAAAGACATCTTTAAACTGACAGGCAGAAAATTTATATAATTCCAATAAATAGTCGTTTGTCTTTAAAAATAAAAGAACTACATCCAAACGATTCCCTCTCATCAAAAATAGCTAACAATTCCACACTTCCACTGTTACGTATATCAAAATAGACGTTAAAACTAAAGCTGGGTGCACACGGCGCGTATGAAGACGTCGGCGTAACACAATGGACGCGGACAATACGCGCGCGATAACTACGCCACTCCGTCACGCCGCTGACAGGGTTATCGGACGGCGTACAATGAGACCGGGGCGCGTATCACGAGCGGTGGAGGGTTGACAGTTCGTATTGAAGTTGGGTTGGTGCTGTGTCTGGTTTGTGACCGTTTATGTTGGAAAATATTGTAGGAATCAGGTGTAGTCGGAGGGAAAGACTAGATGTGCTTTGTTTTGAGAAAAGAGTTAAAAGTGTGTGGGTTTTAGGCCAGACTGAGTTTGCGTACCTATAGGAGTTTGGGAGTAGATAACGCTACTATAAATAAATGCGCGTGAAAGATGGAAAGGCGTATTTTGAATGACATGGCAAATTAAAGGCAGCATTACGAAAACCAAAATCTTCTGTTGTTTTTTCGACTATTTCTAGGGACATCCTTGTACTGTGTTATCCTTGGAAAACAGGGACACTGTCAATTTAAGAGCCTAGAATATTTTTATTAAATAAAAAAACTTTATTTTTTCTCATGACTTGCGCCGCACAAATGGCTATTCGGTGTATTGTTAATGTGCTCGTGAATTCTGTCTCGTGTGCACGCCTCTTTATGTTTTGTGTTCTGATTGGGTTTATCGTGTGTCGCCCGCCTAATATTGATCGCACCCTTGTTCGTGTATCAGTTTTTGTGAGCTGTCTTAGACTGTCTTTATCAAAGGTGGGTAAGATATGGAAAAATGGAATGAAAATGGCTAGATTACAGATATTGGTGTAATGGTGGTGATTGGAGAGTTATAAATGATTTTATTTCTGTAAGTAGGTTTGTACAAACACTTTTATCCGTCAAACATATTTTAAAAACTAGATGAGGTCGGCGTTTCCTGTCTGACTACTCTGAGAAGAAAAGCCGAAACAAACTCAGGTCACAGTCTCTTTTAAAGTTGATACATAATCTTGGTCTTTTAAAGTTGATACATAACTTTGCGCATCAAAATGTATCAATCACGAAAAATTGACAATTGCGATTGATCGTTTTGGCAACCAAAACCCTTAAGAAAGGTCCATACTTTATTGACAAGTTTTAAAATCAAACGTTATTTACGTAATAAAGCATTGGAATTCCTTTACACAAAAGATATCGACAAAAAGTTCTTTCACTCTCAAATTAATACAAAAAGTATTCCTAACTAATTCAATGGAACCTGTAAATAACGCCTTCCATCCAATCGAGCCAGAAAAAATATGCCATAAACAAAAACTAAAACGAAATAAAAAAAAATCATTTTTCGAACGAACGAAAACAGTTTAAAGTGGTGCGCGGTTTTATTTGCCGCGAGATATCGCCCCGCGCGTAAACATCAAATTTTATTGACATTCGCGCGGCGTGTGACAATTTTTTTGCACTGGATTGTACGTCGTGGATATTTTTGGATAACCTCTTTATATTGGTGGCAGTATTGTTTTTTGTGCATAATATATTTACGTATCACTCCCGTTTATTTACATTTGAGGTGTGGCAGAATAATTCGGGTTGGCACTGCATTTTGGCTACG
Source organism: Hydraecia micacea (assembly GCA_914767645.1). Lineage (NCBI taxonomy): Eukaryota > Metazoa > Arthropoda > Insecta > Lepidoptera > Noctuidae > Hydraecia > Hydraecia micacea. Next base: position 1,678,591 of record OU611793.1, on the reverse strand, counting down.
TTACATGAAATGATATTCATAATAATTATGTACCTACATTGTATCTCAATTATGCTGTTATAATAATAGAAACTTTCGATGTTTTTGTAAACTCGCCTCATAGGTCGCCAAACCTAGTGTATAGACTGGCAAAGACCGCGGAAAGGAGACTGTCGAAGATAGTGCCCCTAGATTTCTAAACGATTCCTTTTCTGTGACTTACGAAATCTTTTTGAAATTATCGTGAAATGTGAACACAGGATGTCAGCGTCCACCTTGCAAGCACAAGACATCTTTTGAGCCCGTAACACAATTCTTTATGTCACAACTCCTTGATCAAAAGTGACGGTCACAATTCGACCGTTACTTTGTCGTCAGCCTCCTTTCACTCAGAGGTACCAGGGGCCCAACAATCGACAAGAAGCAAGCTTTGATTGTTTCAACGTAACTACACAAAGGATGGATGTAACAAAGCGTTTGCCTCAGGCGTTCGTATGTTAAGAACGCGCCTAATCAAACGGTCCAAGTTCTGTTTTCACTTTGTTCTTAGTTTCTTTGATGTTTCCACGTTGATATGATGCCCTGGTAGGAGGGACCGTTTCTTTGCGTCAAACTAAACGTAAATTGTGTGTTTCAAACAACTATTTTAGGTTTTGCAAACGTTTTTGTGGTTTTCTTGGAAATTTCGAGATTAACTTTGATTTGTTAACGTCGTTGTTTTGCTGTAGGTATTCTATTAAACTTTGCTTTAATTTATTTTAACGGAGAAGAAAACTGATGCCTAAGCCGTCTTACAAACCTTAAGTCTATTCTAAAAAGGCTTGCGAACTGGCAAGGGACTGGAAATAAACATGAAAGGGATGAAAGTTTCATGTAGAATTAAAATGATGGTTATAAAAAGCACTCAAAAAACAGAGAGCGAGGGTAAGACGTAAGTTCGAATCCAGACAGGCGCTTTACTTTGTGTAAATTAATTCATCACCTCTGCTCTCAAAATGTTGAAGAAAAACATCATGAGGAAACCAACATCCAAAATTCAACCAAAATTTCGAAGACATGACATCTACTAACTCGCACTAGGTCCGCGTGGTGGATTACAGCCCACTACCTCTCACCGAGAAAAGGCCTGTGTCCCAGCAGTGGGAACATTATAGGCTGATTATCAATCAAAAAACAGCATCAAAATCAAATGACGAACATAGCTCCATTGTTGTTTGAATCTAGTGTATCCTGGCAATCTTCTGCTAATTAGGTATTCTTAGTTTTTCGTATGAATCTACAGTTCTTCTCCACTCCGCTTTCCAACGCCATTCAAACATTTAAAGTCTCCACATTTAGTTACACCACATTGTTTATTTAAAAATCCCGCCGATCCGATGCAACAATGACTGCCCACCGTCCACTATCCTTATTTTTTCCTATTTCCCGGCGTCACTGAATTTCCCCCCGGAATAGTGCGAATTTAGCCAGCTTACTCCTCTGAAAGGGTTGACTGACAGGCTATTTTGAGCCTTAAATACACCTTTTTTGGGGAGGACATCGACAGTCGATTGACAGCCTTGTCCTGCAGCCTTGTTTTAAGTTTCTCTCGGCAATTTTTTGGTCCAGACTTGGATTAGCACATGTTCAAAGTGTCTGTGAATTAGAACGTCTTTTTCGTAGTGATATTGTTCGTTTTCTTTTATGTCAGCATGTCGTTCTTGCGTCAATTCAGTGGCTGTCGTTCAGTTTTTGAAAGATTCACTGAAGTTGCTAACGCTGTGTTTAAAATCATGACGTTGATGTGAGAAATTGGTGTCAATGGACTCTCTGGTTCCGAAGTGACTTGGCTGTTGTCTTTTCTCAGAATTTGGAGCAATTGTAAGTCATTCAAGCGCAGTTTCTACAGATGACTTATCCTAATGACATTCAGTTTTTCTACTAAGGGTATTGTGCAATTTCTTTTCTTTGCTTCGTGGCGTTTAGAGATCTCAAATTGGGCACACTGGAAAACCTCATGACACTGCAAACTGCTGCACGATTGACATTGCTGAAGTTCAGCTTTTCATTAGCATAACAACACAAAAGCATCTCTGTGACCTCAAAACGTTATGAGGTAAAGTACCAATAAATCGAAGACGACAAAGCAAAGATAACTGATTGAAACAGTATAACCAAAATCCATTATGTCGTTCACACAAAGACGAACCCAAACAAAGACTAAGAACCCCAACACCACATAAAAGCTGTATCACATGACATATTTAACGTTTACTACAAAGATACCGGAGCTCTCACACTAAAAGCCACGACCATTAGAACAAAATGGTCTATCAAAATTATAATATCAATTACCGATGCATTAACAATTCATATCAGAAGTCAGACGTAGCAGAAACAGGAATCTCGTGCACGTAATGTTATTATTGTGCGAGAGGGATGGTGAATGGCGGGTGGTAGGTGAGCGAGGGGGACGGGAGACAAGGCAGCCAACGTCGGAGAGCTGTCAAAATGTCAAATTTCAGAACGTACCCGGGCGCAACTTCAAACGTGCCCCTACCGTTGGCATGCAGTGCGAGCGCTTGCTCTAATATAGTTATAGCTCCCTGGTACCGGTGCCGTGTTAATATTCATGCATCTCATCCCGACTCTTCCTAGGAACAGGGAGCCATTTTCGTGAAAGCCCCGCTCCCTGTTTCCACTATGAATATGAATGAATGATTTTCTGTTCGCTTCTTGGATTAAACTTTTTGGACGTCGTCTAAGTTTGATTATTCATTTCGGTTATAACATCGGCTAAGATGGTTATTGTTTCATTTTTGGTAATAGCTACTATTGCGTTTCTCGCTTGTTACGCGACATGAGTATTCAATCAGTTCAGACAAAAATGTGCCCAAATGACAAATGAGTTTTAAAAATGCAGCCTCATACAGACTTGTCAAATCGTATGGACTGTCGACGCGATTTTTTTTCTTTTGTTTCATATCTCGAATTGCTAACAACGTTCTTCCATTCGTAAAACAAAGTAACCAACTGAAAACGAAATTGAAATTTCCAATTCCCCGTCCATTTCCTGGTAAAACAGGCAGTTTTCTATTCCATCTCTCAAAACCCAGCATCCGTCGGCCGATGCCGGGCTGTCTCGCTCATGACGCGACGATATTGGGGAGCCACCGAAAATGAGAAGCAAAAGAAAACATACACTTTTTGACGTTTCAATATGCACTCATCTGCGACGAGGAACGAAACTGGTTAATTAACATTACACCGCAAGGATACAGCAGGAAAACGTACGAATATACCAACGTTAGTTTCAGAAAAGATGGGGTCGACAACGACATCCTTAATTAAATTTTAGAAAACGACAGTGACATTTAAAAGCCCTCTTCGCCTTGATAAAAAAGTTGGCGAATTCCCGAACGTAATATAACAAGCTCGCACTTGACTCGCGGTATTTATAAACGTCAATCACATCTGTCAAATGTGACAGTAGTCAAATCCCTGCGCGGTAATAACGTCGTAGGACGTTCGGTACACTCTGAATTTGAAAAACACACGTTCGGGTGTTCCAGCGCGTGCTCGATTCGCCGATTAGTGTTATTTTTGAGAATGGAATCGGAGATCGTGTCGCCTTCGGGTGTGCCCGCCTACAAGATGGCTGCGCTAATCACCCGACGCGTTCGCGGGAAACACAACTGAATGATATACAATTTTATTGATGCGATATGTTATTACCGAGCCAAACCTGTAATTACTAGCGAGCTTTATGCGTGGGAAGGGATTAGAAAAAATATGTTCCGAGTCATTTTTGACTCGTGCTCTGTAATTGTTCGGCCATTCATGTGAGCGACTTTGTAAGAGATTGTTTTCTAATTTGTGCTTTTGTTTTGTTCACATAATAACGTGGGTTGTTTGTTAGTAGATAGAGCTATGATTATTTTAATTGAATCGCGATGCTAATCTTGTACATGGCTCAAAGTTATTAGCTGTTGACTCATATTCGGAACTTCTTTAACAAAAGGGATTTTGGAACCATTCCTGTTACTGTACAAAATGAACCCTTTAACAGCCCTTCTGTTAATTAAATAATTACGATAGAACACAAGTTCGTTCGTCTCCAGTCATTACTTATGCGAGAGCCGGTTTCGATCCGGGCGATCGGGTCGATCCGGCTGATTTATCGGGTGTCAGGCAAGGCTCACCGCACACTGGACACGTAGGGACTCCGGACGGCTCCGGCGCACAGTGGGCCCATACTGAAAATTAGTGGACTTAGGCAACAAAGTTCCAATATCGATGCGATTTTTTTTTATATGACGTGTTATGATATTCCTGACAACTTTTATTCTTATAACATTTCTTCTAAAGTTGATAGTTTGTCTTGAAAAAAATTAATTAGATTATTTTGTATGGAGCGAATCACGTTTAATTTTTTTTCTTCAATTGTACTAATATGTTGGGTGTGTGGCGTGAGTATATGATAGCTAGGGTCATTCTCTATCCACGAAAAAAAAAACAGCGCCGGCCATCTGCGGCAGCGCGAGTAATCATTCGGTAAAAAAAAATGTTTTGTAAGATTTTTTTTTGCCATTTAAAATAAATTCAAAGTAAATTTTTTGTGTCATTAGGCTAATTCACCTTTTCTTTATTAAATATATAGTTTTAACAGCGCATAGGTACTTATAACTAATTATTCTGGTAGAAATTTAGTAATTATTGCTATGTTATCGGTAGCACCTGCATTGTGATTGATGACTCATTTGTTATTGCGCTCGTCTAAGCGTATAACTAATGAGTCGTCGAAAAATGCTTGTCTCTGATTGGCTGTGTTATTTTTTTAACTGCACGTTATCTATTGTTGAATAAATATCGTAATAAGTTTCAGGTTATACTAATTTTGTTAATGATAGGTGAAATAATTTAAATTTGTACGGGCAAGTCGTTGATAATTATCTACATAATCAAGCGTATGAAACTGTGAAGTAATTGTAGCCCTGAAAAGGGCTGTTTGTCATATACCTAGCCCTGATGGGCTTTTGTGAGGATAATCTAGAGCCGGATCACATTATTTCTTGTTCCAGAAGTGCTAGTGGGTCCGGCAAATTTTCGGACTCTGCTATGAGGCATTCTTCTTCCTCCATAATCTCACTGTCACAGGGAGGCTCAGTAGTCTGTAACAACTGAATTGCTTCAGGCAACAACTCATTATGACCCTGTTTCAATATTTTAGGCCTTATGTAGGATATGTGGGGATCAGAGCTTATTAGAAGTCCATGGAGGATGTCTTCGTTTGTTGCTATTCTCCCCGTTTTCCGAGTGTGCCACTCCCTGACGTTTCTGAAGTCCTTATTACGGGCTTCCGAAGCTTCTTCAGATAAGATACCTAAAACGAATAAGTACATACATTTTAATTTCAAAACGCAATTGAGTCAAATAATACATCAAACTATATTTATTTTTTACTTACCGATTGGCAAAACACCAAAGTGGTTACAGATGTCTGCACCGTGCATTAGAAGTTTATGTACACTAACTGGCATGTAGTACCACGAATAGTGTTGCACGTACACATCAGCTGTTTCTCTGCAGTATCTTCTAAATTTTTCACAGTCAATGTTTTTGCCTGATGATATGGCTTGTAGAATAACGGAAAATCTGAAAATCAGATTTTCGTCAATTCCCGTTATTCTGGATGATCTTTTGTAATCTTGGAAAAAGCGCCTCGCAGTATTCCCGTCATTTGTAGTTCCAAAACCCTAAAATGGGAAAACAATACTGTAATATACAATACATAGAGATATAATACACAAACAACATAAAAAGAGCCAAAATTAAATACATACCTGTTTGACTATATCAATCAGCATTCCAGTTTGCTCACGAAACTCTTGTTGCGTGGTATTTTTTTTAGCTTGTTTCAAAGCCTTATGTTCGCCTCGAGCAGTCCATCGTTGAAAATCCAGATTATAAGATATATGGAGAAGACATTCCATACACCGAATCTTCATATGCAGTGAAGAAATTCCTTGTTTGTAAATTTCTTCACGAAGTGGTTTGGAAGTCAAAGCGTCTAAATTATTCATCTCGCTCGGTTTTGCCAAGCAAATAGGACACGTTGCATATGATGGTACTTCAGCAATAATATTGGCCACTTTTCCATCAATCATGGTCATATGCAATTCATGTGATACAATAATATTTCCACACTGTGTAGATATTCGTTCATCAATTTGTTTTTTCATCTCAGACTCTTCAGACATTATAAAATCAGCTGTCTCCGAAGTGAAAGTGAACTTCACCGGTCGACAGTACAGAGTTGAGCAAGGTGTGGGGTTCTCCCAAACTATATTTTCATTCCCAGAAGATGGGCTAGTAGACACTAGCCGAAGAGGGACGATGCTTATCATGACTACTGATGAATCATCGAACTCTGTAGACGTTTTCTGTTTATAATTGCTCTGCGACGAAGAACCATCAAGTCCCCATTTCCAGGTCAACTTGAGTTCTTTATTTTGAGACCTATCAACAGAATTACTAATACCTAGTAAAATCCTTTCCACAGTGTGGTCCAATAGCGCTTGCAATTTAATTTGAGCTCCTTTTTCGGTAATCTCCATACTCTCTTGTGGTGGGTAACATCTTTTCTTGGCATTTACAAGCTTTGGATAAGATGGAAAGGCAGCACAGTTTTCTTCTTTCAGAAATTGTCGAAGAGCTAAGTACTTCCATTTCGAGAGCGCAAGTGATGTATAAAGAGCTAAACAGTTATCTTCAGAGACAGTACTTAAGCTCTGCTTTTTGAATAGTCGCTCGTCTACTTCGGATAGGGCATCTGGATTACTGGAAAGGTATTCGATCACTTTTGCCAGATTCGTTTTGCCGTTGTCTTTCAATTTTGTTATGTACCAGGTCTGCAACTCTTCTTCGGAATTTTCTTCTACTATGGAAGTAGAACGTCTTTTTTTTTGCTTCTTACTTAACTCTTCGAATGGTTTTCTGTGCTCCTTTTCTGTAGATGTTCCCGCTTCCGCAGTACATACTGCAAGAGTAGGAACATGGGAATCTATATCCACAGGTTCAGATAAGACTGCGTCCGAAAAGCCCATCTCACTTCTCAGGTCAACACTGTCACAAACAGGCCAGTTGATGTTTTTTTCCAACCACTTGCGATTACTTACACGATTCATAAAAGTTTTTTGGTTTCTACTTGACTCTATCCACTTTTTATTTAGATTTACACAAAAAAGTCGACAGAACTCCTTGATTCGGTTCTTGTCTTCTTCAGAAACTTCGGTAGTCAAGACAGAAATGATACTTTCATATAGAAACATATGATTTTTCAGATCACCGCCACTTCTTAATTTCACAAAAAAATCTAGGTTGGTACAAAATCCAGCCATAGTTCTAATGTAAATATAAAAATAAAAGTATTTCACTGTGTTCACAAATAAGCGACAAGAGCGAAACTAGATGGACTTAATGAATGTCTTTATATTTATAGACAGTGTTAATTACTCAAGTAGTGGACACTGTTATCAGTGAGTGAAAATTATTCAGCCAATCAGAGACGAGCATTTTTCGATGACTCATTAGTTATGCGCTTAGCCGAGCGCAATAACAAATGAGTCATCAATCACAATGCAGGTGCTACCGATAACATAGCAATAATTACTAAATTTCTACCAGAATAATTAGTTATAAGTACCTATGCGCTGTTAAAACTATATATTTAATAAAGAGAAGGTGAATTAGCCTAATGACACAAAAAATTTACTTTGAATTTATTTTAAATGGCAAAAAAAAATCTTACATAACATTTTTTTTTTACCGAATGATTACTCGCGCTGCCGCAGATGGCCGGCGCTGTTTTTTTTTTCATGGATAGAGAATGACCCTAGCTATCATATACTCACGCCACACACCCAACATATTAGTACAATTGAAGAAAAAAAATTAAACGTGATTCGCTCCATACAAAATAATCTAATTAATTTTTTTCAAGACAAACTATCAACTTTAGAAGAAATGTTATAAGAATAAAAGTTGTCAGGAATATCATAACACGTCATATAAAAAAAAATCGCATCGATATTGGAACTTTGTTGCCTAAGTCCACTAATTTTCAGTATGGGCCCACTGTGCGGCGTCTTAGAATAGGAGATTACTGTGTTTGATTTGTCGCACTCGTGTTGATACGAGTCATTTTGGTCGTTACGGGTGTTAGATAGGGGTTTAGGGTTAAAGTAGGTGGTACGATGTCTCGTAGCGTTGCTTTAATAACTTGAGGATTATTATAAGAAGGGTCAACTGCATTGCAACTATAGCTTGTTTGTTTTCAATCAATATCAAAATATTGTATTTCACATAAAGCTACATAGACACTTATGAAACGTCAGAAGCTAGGTGCACTGTTCCAATTGGTCGTTTCCTATGGAGAAGAACCAGCAAGAAACTCCACGGCTACTCTTTTAAAAATAATTTGCTTGTTCTCATAGGCAACTTTTTCTGTGTTTCATTTCGCATAGGTATTTATAAGCGATTTGGTGTTCACATACTTATAATATTATTAACTTTGAATTTGATTAAATTTGAACTTAAATATGTAACTTCTAATTTAGAAAAGTCCTCAATGTTTGTCTGCACCAAGGGTCTTTGAATATTTTGATGCTTCAATGATGTTAACTGCTCTTTCACTATCAAGAAGTTCTCCTACCCTCAAGTATTTCAAGCTGTCATAATTGATGACTATCACCCTAACCATCACGATCCCGACACAAAGTGAGCAAAACACTATCATTATCCATTGCCAGCCCACCAATTACAGAGATTTTACAAAAAACAGGACCTCTGGGACCCTTGATTCCCATTACTTCTTCTGTCCAATTTGGCGACACGAGTGGAGGTCGTGTGCAAGGGCGGGCGCTCCGCCCCCCGCCTCGGGCTCCGCTGACGACACAGCATTGGCGTGGCTCGGCGATTTGTCGGCGCGGCTCCAGGCTTGTTCCTTGACGCCTGAATGTGTGACATGGCCGGAATTGTTCAGTAGTTTGACCCACGTTTGACCCGCCATGTTTTGGCATTTGAGGGGCTTGCCTTTGCAATGATTTCCTTACACTGAGTTTTCTCTAGTAGAATTCAGTCAGCTTGCTTTATGCTAATTTTTTTTCCAAAAGCAGTTCAATGTCTGGTTTGGGCTCCAAGCAAGTTTCTAGTTTGATAAACTTACATAAATTCACTTTTAAAATCGAGTCTTAGAACTTTACTCTCATTCTGCTGGCTGCAATATTGCAAGAAAACTTAAAAGTATTCGAGTAAACATCCGCCATAACTGCAAGTTACCAAGGCATCAACAACGCCAGGAGTTGTGCGCACAACAGCTATGTACTAGGCAAACATAGGGCGTTGGCGGCGTGCAAATATTTGCGGCGCCGCGGGGCGCGGCTCCCCGCCTCTTCGAGATAGCGCTGTGTTCTACTTGCTATATCTTATGTAATCCTGGTAGGCATGATGTTGTGCACGTCTTGCTCTCCTGGTATTTTTTTGTAAATTTTTAACTTAGTACATGGGGATAAGCCAAAGATTAAAGAAGAAAATGTTATAATCAGTAATCGCGACTGAGTTTAAGTGTATTATGCCTGTATTTTGTTGAAATGAAGAGTTGATATCACAAGAACAAAGTATTCTGACTCTGTTTCTAAGAGGCCAAGGAACTTCATCCCTCAAAAGCTCTTCAGCATTTTTGAGTCTGGCAACACTTGCTCAGAAATCTGAAAACTCAATAGACCAACGTTTCTTTGGCCAGCAGTCCAAAACATATTGAAAGCAACCCCTAAATAATGACGTAACTCATAACTCAGTCAACACAAATGACATTCAAACAGTTCGACAATCGCGCGTGAACTATGCGCTTACGCACACTACGCATCACACGTCATGCTCGTAAAATAAAGCTGCATCCACATCTATAACTCACGCAGAGCGGGCGACATGCAGGCGGGCGAGACCGCGCGATGATTTACGCCGCATCGATATCTGTTAGATATGAAATTTGTCAAGCGGCGTTCGCGATATCGCCTGTTTATGCGTGCCGGTGCGCGGCGGATATGCTGCGTGCAGTGTGGTACCGGCTTTATGGACCCTGATGTACTGGACAGATTTAGAAACGTACGTGTGATTAAGTTTATCTAAAAGTAACTTATAATGATAGCGGTGGATAGGGTTTGATTGTAGCGAGCAATTCAGGGCGTCTTATCTGGTCCCGCCTGTGTTTGTGATGTAGCCTCGGGCTAGGCTATAAAGCGTCAACGCTGGATACATACAGGAGCCTAGGTAGCTCCTGTTTGACAACTTCTGATGTTTTGTGTCTTCTCCGTAATTCAATCTAGAAACTCTTGGGTGTAAAGTTGAATCTGGAGAAAAAAATGCTGAAGTTAAAAATAATTATTCGAAATTTTATTTTACACCTTCCGTTTCATATGAAAGTTAATTCAAGCATTGTTTTTCAATAATCTACTGGACGCATCAAACACAAATTACAGCGAGTATCTATAAAAACATCATGTAATCGATACTAAACCATATACACATAGATTGGCTCACACCGCACCTCTATAATGCATGTTTTATCTCACATAACGCGCTATCGACTGTGTAAATGCAACGACCGGTATATTTTCGATTCGATTCATTCTAATCAGAATCGAATGGACTCGATTATTATTTATTCGCTCGCGGCACTAATCAATGCGCGACACGCGCTTAATTTATGCAACCGATTCGTTACGGTTCGGCTCGTTTTAGTTGCGTTTTTATTTAGACGATTTTAATTTGAGTGTAGTTTTAGTTGATTTTAATGTTGTGGCTATTTTAGGACAAAAAAACTGTAGCTGTCAAAAGTTATTTGACAGCTACAGTTCTTTTTTATTTAGAGTCCTGCCTTGGCCCACGTCACCGTTTTCTGCTTTGGGAAAGTTTGGTTAAATTCGTAGCGTAGATAATTAAACAAAATTTGAGAGTAGTAAATTAATGTCAATCTCCCGTTTTGTCGGTCCACAATCTAAGCCTTGTATCGCCTGTGACGGAGGCACAATAGCCTGCTTCGAGCGCCACTTTTTACCAACCCTACTGTTATTTATTGCTTCGAGTCGCATGCAAAACAGACTGAATTGACGCACAGTAGGGTTGCTACAGTACAATTTTCTACGAATGTTTTAACTAATTGTTTCGACCTATTTAACGAAATTTTATAGTCACTAACATCATCGTTATCCTGTTCTTAATTTATTTATTTGGGGTCTGCGCAACATGTCTTCAATCTTTCTTCCATACTTATCTGTTAGTCGTCATCTCGGTACCTAGTTACTCCTTTACCAGCCATATTATCTTTCACACAGTCCATCCATTGTTTCTTTGGTCTTCCCCTACTCTTATAGCCCACATTCATACTCAAAACTTTCCTCACGACATTTTATAGTAACTAACACTATTTAAAAATCATAGAAGTGTTTGTAATTTTGGGGAAGACCAAAGAAACGATGGATTTAATCTGTGAATGATGACATGGTTAGAAAGGGGGTGACTACCGAGATGACAACTAATAGAGAAGTATGGATGAAAACAACATGTTAAAAACCCTAAATAAATTGGGATAAGGGCAGGAGACTGATGAGAAGTGTTTGTAATTTTAGCATTTTTAAATAACTGAATAAATCCACTCAGCATCTACAAAAGACATGATACGAGCTAAGGTACATCTTGGAATATAATTATCGAGACATCCTCATTTAATGAGATAGCCGCACAATTTATTCTTATTTGGTTGTGATTTCTATCTGTAGATCCATTGATATTTAGCTGCGTCTTGTGAGATTAGGCAAGACCTTAACAAGGCTAAGAAACTAGTTATTTTTGATCCCGATCTAACTATAGGCCATTTTTGTGCTATTCCACACAAGTTGGTACACATCCTGCAATGGCAATGCCTTTCATTTTGACAATTCAATAACATTCATTGTGTTATTTACGCTGTCGAGCAGACGAAGATTTCAAACATATGAAGTAATGGATCATGAATTTCCTTCAAATCTTTTGTGTTGTGATGGTAGTGTGTTTCGCTAATGGGGTGCTAGCCTGGTACCACATTAACGAAACTTATGAAATTGATACTGCCATGGTCGTAGTAAAGTTTTGGGCTCACTGAATGTACTTACATAGATTGTCATTGACACGCTAAGTAGATACCCTATAGACAACACTTCTTCTCGGCATCCTGATACGCAATAATTCATTTGTTTCGCTTTTAACCCTAAAATGTCACGGGGTGTTTTTGCCATCCCTAGGATCTGAGAGCATCCTCCGCGCACCTCATGAATATTACTTCTTTTTACATTTACCTCACATTTATTGGCAACCGTTTGAGCTTACCGCCTGCCCAGGCGCACATGCGCTATTATTTCCTACAGTCACCAGTCATGAACCTATCACACACAACTTTGAACCTTACTCCATCAAGACAAGGTTCTAAATTGAGTGAGCTAGAATAACAGTCTGGTCTACATACTTCTTTTTCTTAATTTTTAATGATACGGCTCTTTTGATGTCCCGATTGATATGCAAAACTCTTTATTGTTTTACTTTTGTAGTAAGAGTGTGCCCAAACATAGTGTGGGGAACAGAACTGTCTTATTGTATAGAATTAATGACTGATTTTAAATGGATATGTATTTATGGGGGATTGTTTGCTTCACCTGATGTCGGCTAAAGACAGACCTCTGCCATTTAGTACTCTAGTGTTCAAATCAGAACTGCCTTGATAAGTTTTCTTCAAATCATTGTTGAATTACTACGAGTACGTTGTTAATCCAAATCAAGCAGGACAGCTTGAGACTATTCTAGCCCTCTGCCTCGTCAAACTAAATTAGTCACAAAACAATGGAACAGTGAGACAATACCTCTCTGGCCACAATCTACACATGTCACCTTGTCCCAATTCCATCATTGTTCGACAGGTACCAGGATAGCAGGGCACGCTAGGAGTTAGAGCGCACCACTGCACTGTCATCATAACTTTTTTTCAAATGATTGTTGAGTTACTACGTTGTTACCTAATCCAAATCGGGCAGGGCAACTTGAGACTATTCTATCCCTCTGCCTTGTCAAACTAAATTAGTCACAAAACAAACGAACAGTGAGAGAATAACACTGGCCCACAATCTAACACATGTCACCTATTGTCCCAATTCCATCATTGTGCGACAGGTACCAGGCTAGCATAGCACGCTAGGAGTTAGAACGCACCTATCTCATTTCCTAGCCCAGTTGCGGTTTCCGAACGGCCGTCAGCGCGGACTCTTCCGGCTCCACAGATTAGTATCGATGCCATTTACCGTCTCACTAGCGCTATTGTTGGTATTGCGATTCACGGGAATAATGGCGTCGGCGTTTTAGCGAAAATCCGATTTTCAATTTTCGGTTTTCGGGAAACTGTGTTTAATCTAGTGTGGGGCTGGTGGCGGTTTTAATGGCAGAGGAAGGGTTGGTTATCTTTTTATATCTAACAGGGTAGTTAGTTTAGTACCTAATGATTTTTTAAACAGTCAAAAATTCGAATAACAAGTTATACAGTACTTTATATTCATCGAAATGTGAAAAGCTCACTGTAATTATAACTGCCAGTTCACACATAACTGACCAAATATAGAAAAAAAAAAAACAGCAAGCGCATTAGAATGAACATTTAAAAATGTTCCCGAAAAACTACGTATTTTCGTTTCAACGTTGGTCGGCGGCTGTCCATTATAGATCTGCATAATTTAGGTGCTATCCTGTCGCGGTAACTCGGATAGGCCACTTGAATACTTTATGCCACTGAATCGCTCGCTACGGAAAAATGGTGTACGCCATTTGGAAAATTGACAGGTGTCTTTCAATTAGTGCTGCTCGTTCCCATTTTAGCGCACCAAAAGAGAATCAGTCGATTATTTTAGTCGATACTTTTTTAGGATTTAGTACGTTTCATTTTGCCGGGACATGTGTTAGAATCAATCAGTTTTGTTACGTTTTTTACGCGACCGTTGCAATGAAGCATGAATTATTTTGTGTGACAGATTTTATTTTTCGGTTATAGGTTCTAAAAATGAAGTGTTTTATTAGATTTTATGTTTCTTTTACATCTCTATAATATCACACTTTTGCAACTTAACTGACGCAACTAAACGCGAAAGCCATCAATCTTTCCACGCAAAAAAAGAAGAAAAAAGTGAACTACAGAAAATATTTCACATTTAAAACGACAATGTATCGCCGGTCCTCGTGTTCGCACATAAACAAAACATAAAATAAATAAACAAGGAGACACGTCGAGTAGAAAACAGAAGGACTGGGAGGGTTCTGATAGTGCTATCCATCACACGGTCACATCTCTTCGATAGGGTTAGGGCCACCTCCGTACCTTTATGCGTCCCTGGTGGGACATAAAGGCCCCGAACTAGGGGTCCATAGTTTTTTGACGTCTATTTGTGGTCGGTTCCTGCCCTCTAACGACTTTTGCTTGTAAACTATGCTTAAAATAGCTTTGTGTGTAGTGTTGTATTAAAATGTCAGGGATTTTGTTTTGCGGAGCATCAGATGGGCTTTAAAATGTAATTGAAATGGGGTTATGACAGATGCGACTGCAGATATTAAATTCTAATGGTAACTGATAAATGTATAGGTATGTTATTTTTTTCTTTTTCTGCTTGAAAAAACACAACGAAAGGGTTGTCAAACTCATTTCACTAGCTACTTTACATAACCTAAATGTACCTCAAAAAAAAAAAACTTATTCGCGCTCTTTTTGACGCGCGGAAGCGGAGCGTGCATAATTTAAAGCTCAATCCCTGGATGTCACGTCGTTCTGCCGAAAAATTTAATCCATCACATGTTTCACATTCACTGTTTGCCGCGAAACCGTCTCCGTTCGGTAACTAAGGAACGTGTGGAATGGGATCGACTAGATTGTGATGTTTCTGAGGTAAAAAGAGGCTTTGAGTTATTTAACTTAGTCAAAACAGCACCCTAATTGCGTAACACACTATTACTTTCAATTTGAATCATTTTGAAGCTTATTGCTAATCCATTGCTCCAAATGTTCGAAAAATGTGTTTGCTCAGTAACGTAAATAACGCAATGAATATTGCTGTACTGTCAAAATGAAACCCATTGCTACTGATAGTTTGTTACGCAATTGCCCTGCTGGTCTCTATTTCGACGCTACAGGAATAAAATGTTGCGTAAAATATTAAACAAACAGATACGTACAGTCCTTTCATAATTAATCTTACCTCTGACAGCAGCGACTTAATTGACCCGACGGCAAAGATCACTGTGATTTTGATAGACTTGTCAATGGTAGCAACCCAACTGCAACAACAATAAAGACCACACTGGTTTTGACAGTGTTGAAAAATTAGAGGGAAAATAACTTAAGACGACCCACTGACCACTTTATCTCTTTTATTCGTAATTAAACCCTTTTTTATTCTTTTTTTTCTAATGCACATTTGTTCTTCCAGCTCACTTTAGACATTGGCAGAATAGTCGACATCGGTTTTGCTTGTCATTTATTAAAAATAGAATAGAACTTTATCTACCGAACCGATTAATCGACTAAAGGCAACTGTCAAAAAGTAACAACACTAAAAGACAATACTCTATCAATAAACAATAATACTAAAAGATGCGAAACTTTTTACGTCTCCATCAGCTCGCCGAAATGCCTCGGCATCCCCTCAAGATAACCCGAGGTTCCTCCGAGACGGCGCTATGATTTTTATTTTTACGACATTCCCGAAAATCACCGGGGCCCGTGAATATATTATTATTGTTATGGCAACACTGGAGTCTGGGAAAATTGTAAAATACGCCATACACTTTTCCCTCGCACAAGAATTATGCTTGTAGACGCATATCATTAGGGAATTTCGGTTTTCTGAAGGTTTTCGGAACCCGCGTTCGAGTGAATATTTTAGTAAGGTGTTTTTCACGTTTTTTGATGTAACCTTTTTTGTGTTTATTTCCGATCGGTTTATGAAAATGTTAGGGGAGTGGTAGATAGGCCAAACATTGTTTCCATCGCAAGTAGAACCTGGATAAGGCTGACACAGGAACGTGGGGATTGGCACATGAAAAGAGAGGCAGCTGGTAGCTACGCTTCACAGCCTACCTCATCAGCAGAATGTTGCTTGCCTGTCAGTCTTCTACATGCTGTACTTCGGAGGGTGTACGCAGGAGCTCCACGACCTGATTCCACCATCGCCCTTTTACCACCGGACATCCAGACGTCCTGCAGTGTACCATCCACACTTGCTTGATATCCCGACGAGTCGTACTCAGCGCTTCTCCTCCTTCATTATGCGCACAGCCAAAGTGTGGAGTTCTCTGTCTGCATCTGTGTTCCCTCCCATATTTAACCCGTCTGCCTTCAAAGCAAGAGTGAACAGGCATCTTCTCGTTCCATTATAGACCTCATCCATCGCTTTCTATCAGGCGTGATCGAGGTCAAGAGCAGGCCCATTTAGATTTTTTTTTTAAAGACCTTTGCTCAGCATTGGGTGGACTCGGGCTGTGGATGATGATGAGATAGGCAAGAAGACTAAAATTACCATCCTTTTGTATTTTAACAATATTTTTCGCACTTTACAGACAGCAGATCAAGCTACTACATTCTGTCAAATGTATTTAATATATTTTCAACTTTATCGCTACAGTTATATAAGGTTCAAGATTGATTGGGAAAATTTGACAGTTTCGGGTAGCTTGATGTGCTGGCGTCTGTACCTACACAAAGGGTTTTTTTTTCTACACTAAAACATCTTCACACATTATTGATACTTTATTTTGCAGAGAAATATGTTGTGTACCTTTTAGTCAGTGCTTAATAATATATGTGCTAAGTAATATTCATTCTTTACTTTACTTAATTTAAATCAATCTGTATAATTTTAAAGATCACAATAACAAATATGAGAACTTAATTTAATCTTGTATTGAACTAACTTGCCTACATAGAAATACGTTTATTTTTTTGTCTTGATCCTGAAAATCCGGCAACCGAAAATCAAGACATTATTCAACTTTAATTCGGCAAAAGTCGTTTTTTCGTCGTGTTTCGCGCTCAGAGAGTCCCTCAACGCGTATTTACATATTCTCATTCGCTCACCCCATAGATTTAGGTGCCAACAAATGGATTGTTTCTCCTCCACATAGCGAAACAAAATTTATAGTAGCAAGAGCGGGTTTTTCGAAGCTAGCCCTTTTTTTCCCGAGGCAGCGGCAGGGTTGGCGAAGCGGCCGTATTAGGAAATATATTAAATATCATGCTTATGAAATAACTTTGCCTTCTACATAAGTTAATGGTTTTAAAAAATAAGGAATGATTTCGATGTCATTATTACAGTTTCTTTAAAAAAAAACATTGAACCTTGGCATCTCTTTACAACGTCCCACTTGTCAAAAATATGAAAAGTTCCAATTTCTTTTATAATAAAAACCACCAAAATCTTGCTAATAATGCCACTTTCTAACTCAAAAACAGTGACCCTAAAGCCGTTTCCTTCGATTCTCGATTTATCCACAACTTATGGCGAGTATAATCGCAATTTTAATGCTCGCTCGTGATTTACGGCGGCCGACAGCGGATGAGAAGCGAACGGGATTGCTTTCGCGAAATTTGATATCTCTATACTGTTTATGAGGCCCTAGTGCATACGTTTGAAAACAATATATTGAGATGATTGCAGTTTTTCTTATTTGCCTGTAAGATTGGTTACTTGGTTGACTTGTTCTATTCGTTTTTGGCGATTTTTGTCATAAGACTTTTCAGTATGTTTATATTTTTAATCTTAAGATTCTACCTACTGCGGGGTAACAGTAGCAATTGCTTTCATTTTGCCAGTTCAACAATATTTATTGCGTTATTTACGTTGTTGAGTAGACACATTTTTCGAACATAATTATGAACTAACTAGCTGCGCCCCGCGGTTTCACCCGCATAAGTTTCGATTCCGTGGGAATATCGGTATAAAAAGTAGCCTATATGTTAGTCCAGGGTGTCGGCTACCTCCATACAAAATTTTATCAAAATTGGTCCAGCGGTTTGAGCGTGAAGAAGTAAAACACACACACACACTCACAACCTTTCGCCTTTATAATGATGAATTAGCAATATCCTTCAGAATGATTCAGATAGTGACTGAAAGTGTTACACAATTAGGATGCTGGTTCTATATACTATGATCCGGCTCTACCTGCTATGTAAGTCCAAAGAGATGCAGAAAATAAAATTGTTGAAGTAAAACAGAAACCGCTACCTACTTTTAAAATGTTTTAGTAAAACTACGAACTTTCTTTTCGTTTAGGTACTGCAATAATACCCCGTCTAAATAATTCATAAGAACTACACAAAAAAAAAGGGTTCTTAATCATTCGATTGAAAATCAATTACTTTCTTTCTTATCCTCAAAGCACAAAAAGTCGTCTCTGATATATAACATTGAATCTTTGACAATCCCGTTATCCGAGACCTCTGCTTATCATATTTCGGTTTTTATATCCACCTTAATGGTTCCCATAAATTTTTGATATCCGCTTTTTGTAATGGAATCGAAAAAGCCGTTCGATTGTAGCTTTTTTTTGGATTTTACCAAAGGTCAAAAGAAATGGTCCTTGCAACAAAAAAAAAAGTTAAAAAATCGTCAAGAAATACTTGATTTTAAAACCATTTAGGGCGAATTTCATCAAACCTAGAATAAATCTTACACTGAGAATACATTTTGAATTTTTGTCAGTTATTCCATACTAGAACTGTCAGACGTCAATTTTAATCCACGGATAAAAGATACAGAAGCAAAAACTTTACAATATCTACATTTAGAAATAAACGGGCTATGTACTGCCGCAATTTAAACGAAGTTTCTCACAGCGATTACAATCATGACTTTCGTCAACCAATCAGCGAGAATTCAATTCTACCGCACCTTTAACTGCGGAAACAACATTAATTTCATCTTGTAATACATCGGAATTATTCGAAATATCGATTAATCGGCCGCCATGCTCGAATAAACACAGTGTCGAACAAACAAACACACGAACACAAACCTAACATCCTGGGCATACGTGCATTAGGAATGCATTAGTGCAATTCGACAATAGCCAAACACCCGTTATTGTAATAATAAACTTAGGTGCGCAGGAGTTTGTGGACCTACCGCGCATTTTAGGCCGGGCCACACTGGGTACGTTTCCAACGAAGAGTGGCTGTAGCAATACCTAGTTTTCGTAGATTTACATGCATTATATTAATCGGTTTTATACCGTAATTACAGAAACAATTGAAAAGCCATTGTGTCTCGCGTGGATCCACGTTCCAGGCATACGAAGGTGCTATGGTTATGGTGACAATATTGATGCATATTGTGGGTTATCTAAATAAAATAAATATCGCTAGAAATGATGAATGAAACTGCAGCATAGGAGCTATCTGTGCATTTAGAATGTTTCAGGCATTTTTGCGAAAACGTAAATCCGCACCTTAAAAAAATATCTAGCAATATTTTTTATGAAAGATGTTTGCATAATATCTTTCGGTTTTACTGAGCGACTTGCTTTAGGGATAGAGATGAAGAAGATCTTCATCAAAGTGAAGCGAGGTGTCAAAACTGGCGAAACCATTTCAAAGATAACTCTGGAGATATTTTAAGCAATGCACTCGTTGTGTTACCATCTTAACCTGCGCCCGCGCTCGAGACCGTTCGTTTACTTTAACTGATTCATTCTTACAACACTTGGAAAAATTTAAACGTAAATATTATTTTAATAGACCAATCAGATAGCGATGCAAATATTAATGAAGCTCTGATAAAAATTAGAAGACCAAGAAAAAGTTTGAATGTTTTTTTAACCATAATTTATCTTACTTGGCGTATCCAAAAGAATCGACCAGGGACTCAGACCGACAATATCTTAATAATTTACCTACACACATTCCTCAGTTACCAAGGCGGGATAAAACGTAGGAGGTCTCGCGGGGCGCGAAGCTCTCTAGTTGCACGCCAAAAACCAATAACATTAGGACGGCACGTGTTGCGTGTTTCTGTCGCCCTGGTAGCTTTTTGTATGAACACTGGTAAACCAGGATGAATAAGTAATGTAATTTACTCTCTATAGCGGTAAAGAACAATTTCAGCCTGAAAAAGACGAAAATGAGCGAAAGATATTGTAACAAATCGCAAAATAAAATAATGTCTCTGAAATGTTTTTCAAATTATATCCAATAAAAAATAACTAACCTTCCAAAAGCTCTTTAGTAAAACTAAGAAACGGATAATTAGATTGACGACAATACATCAAAACTAATCCACGAACACAGCTTTTCACAAGCGAATAGAAAAACAATTCTTTCCCCGAAAATAATCCTTAAAATGCTCTCAAAATCTAATTGTACACAATCGGGGAACTGAGGCCGATTTAATTAAAGTCAATTTAGATTTGTTCGTCCGTAATTGGCTGTTCACAAATTCTATTTGTATCCGATTCGTTTCGTTGAAGTGTGTTTTTCTTTGTTGCAGCACCCGTACCCTTCAGAAGACCAAAAGAAACAATTAGCACAAGATACAGGGTTAACGATACTACAAGTTAATAATTGGTAAGTTTCACATTTAATATTTTTCAGAAATTTATGACATCAGTGGAAAAAAAAAATTGTCGTGATTTTGCAAGTGGGTTGAAGAACACTCCCCATTATCATTTTGGTGTAAATATTATGCCTAATATAATACAGACGACAATGCTAAATGGCAATGTTTTATAAGGGTCCACTTTTATTTAGACTAGACTAATTAGGAAGACGATAGAAAGGAGAAAATCTAAACAGACAGGTTTTAAAGAACTTTAAGGTACTTCGGATAGACCGTTTTGATCGCTCGTTTCAGAGGTATTCTTAAATAGAATTTATCTATTCGATAAGTTTATATTGTTGGATTACGGCCCACTCCCTCTTAAAAGAGAGGAAGCCTGTGTCCCAGCTATTTCAACATTATATGCTGGTTATGTAAGTCTATATTAGTTTGATACCTTGACACCTTGCGTTCCTGTACACTCAGAAATTCGAGGTAACTTTGACGAATCAATAGCTATTGAGAGTTTATCTAAGGTCCTCAGAAATTGGATCGTAGTCAAATCAGTCAACGTAGCCCGTCGCAGTCCACTGCTGGACATATATAGGCCTCTCTCAGGCTGTGCCACGACACCCTCTCCTCCACTGTGTTTTAAAGTCGTCGGTCCATCTAGCTGAGGGGCGTCCCACACTTAGCTTGCCGAACTCCAGTACTCGTCAGCTCCATCAGATAAATCTTTCAAACTACTAATGGTTTCTTCGCACATCCCAGTTCAGTTCTTGTCTCATAAAATGAACAATCGAGACCATTTCGGTTTGAGATTGGAAACATGGGCAACAGGGCTATTTGTCCAGCGTTTTATTATTGCTCCAAGGAAACTTGTAGCGTTGGCAGCCGCACTCCCACATAAACTACACATGATGCAGTTGTTTTGTTTTGTCTGATCATACGTTCAGATGAATTAGGTAAAGAGGGAAGGATTTGTTATTTTTTCGAAACTGTTCCAAAGTTCTATATCTTATTCTATATCTTCTATATTCTATATCTGTTCCAAAGTATCTAAGTTCCCTTCCACATTAAACCCGTCTGCCTTCAAAGCAAGAGTGAACAGGCATCTTCTGGGCACGCTCGTTCCATCATAGTCCTCATCCATCGCTTTC
The DNA here is from genome assembly GCA_914767645.1 of Hydraecia micacea. Lineage (NCBI taxonomy): Eukaryota > Metazoa > Arthropoda > Insecta > Lepidoptera > Noctuidae > Hydraecia > Hydraecia micacea. Next base: position 1,656,819 of record OU611793.1, on the reverse strand, counting down.
CATCAGGCGAGGTTAAGAGCAGGCCCATTCAGCAAAAAAAAAAAATAAGTAGGGCATCTTCGGAAAAACGTGAGTCCATCAGTAGTCGGCCACTAGATTCATTTATTGAAAGAGAAAAGCTATACATTCTCTATAGATCTCAAAGAGTATAGATGTCTTAACATGTCTGTCGTAAAAATATTTATGTAGATGTTTTCTTACAATTTCATTAAAAAAACTACATATCTCCACCTGTCTTATAATATCTAAGCCCTGCCAATCTTTATGACCAATCCCATATTCAACAACTATAATGTCCGCTATCTTCGCGATCAAAAATGCAAACAAAACCATGTGAATTGACTAGTATAAGTATTTATGCTTCCCAGCGCACATTATTAATTCCATTTTATGCTAGGACCAGATCTTGGGTCGTAAAATGCTATATTTTAGATCGTATGCGCTTAAAATAATCAAGAAACTTCACCACTGTATCTTGAACCTCGCAGAAATCGAATTTGAAGGAAAATCGATGATTTTTTCAAAGAAAACGCGAGGGTGGTGAGGTCTTTGTAACTGGTCGCTGAATGCGTTTGCTGTAAGATTTCAATGAGAGCTAATATTTTATGAGATTTTCTTTGTTTTTACAAAAACACTGTTAGTAATATTTGGAAACAAATTATAATCTATAAAATACACTATTTGATTCGGATAAATAATCTCAAATATGGCTAAACAATCAGTCGATCCTAATGTTGCAAAGTCCATTATTATTCCGAAATTTTCAGAAATATTAAACGAGTTTTTTTAAACTGGGAACTTAATTTCCCAAGGATGCTAAATAAAGCAAGTAAAAATCGAAATACGAAATATATTTACTACGTTGGACTAACTTCGTCGGGGTCGGCTTCCAGTCTAACCGAATGCAGCTGAATACCAGTATTTTACATGGAGTGACTGCCTATCTGACCTCCACAACCCAGATACTATGTAACACGATACGCCTTGGTAAGACTGGTTGACAAGACTTTTTGGGCTTCTGACTACCCGTAACAACTGTCAAAGATCTACGAATGACACCCGGGACCAACGGCTTAATGTGCTTTCCAAAGCACGGAGAAGTCTTGTAAAGATGGATCGTGTATGTAAAGATGGTCACCCATCCATAGACCAACCCCGGCATAGCTAAAGAAGGTTAAAACTGGTTGTAAGACTTTGGGCTTCTGACTACGCGTAACGACTGTCAAAGGTCCAAGAATGACAGCCGGGACCAACGGCTTAACGTGCTTCTATTATTAACAGCTCCCATACTATTATTTAATTTACTTTCTACCAGCTCTTGTAGACGATGACTGTCGAGTTTCCAGTGATTGAGGCACAGCTTATTGTTAATGGATGATTTCTATTTAATACGCCTTGATAGACTTGGTGAAAGCATTGGTCACACTGTTAGTGGTTATGAAAGCGGGGCGGACGGGTATTGGGACAGAATTTTCTATATGAATGATGGATATGTAGCGGTATCTACAACGCCACATGGGAACAACGCAGCATACTGGCGTCATAATCCTGCATCTCGCAAGCAGAGTTTACCGCGCAACTAGCATAGATACAAAGGCCCGACATGAATCATCAGGCAGTTGCCCGCCAGACACAAAACCCGTCTGGTCGGAGGATCCTCCCTTTTCTATAGAGTATGAGTGAACTTTACACCCTGTTCCTCATACCTCTATAGATACATTCCAATTTATTTGTGAGCTTTAATTGAGGCCACTGCCATTTGATTTTACTGATGTAGTCGTTACGGGCTCAATCAATCTGCCTAGCGTTTTCCCACTACGTTGGGATCAGCATATCCAGTCCAGTCAGTCCAGTCTAACAGGATGCAGCTGAATACCAGTATTATACATGGAACGACTGCCTATCTCAACTCCACAACCCAGTTACTGTCCTTCCAGGTCTGGCATCTGTCTTGGCAGATACATGATAATGTTTTTGTACAGAAAGATGCGCACGCATTTGTCATCCCTCATAATACCTAATTATGATTTATCTGTTTTGTCACCTGATTATTACCTTTTTGAGCAGACTGCCTCGTTGGTCTAGTGGTTGCAAGCTCTACTGCTAAGCATGAGGTCCTGGATTCGATTCCCAGGTGAGACAAAGCGTTTTCGGGTTTTTGTATCTGGAATTTCTCAGTAGCAGCCCAGAGTCTGGATTTGTGCCTGGTTGAAGGCACAAATCCAGGCTCGCCGCCTATTACATGGGACTTAAACATAACTGGCGAAATGTGGGTGTTCTATAAGCACACATCTGCCCAGCCCTTCCATGAAACAAGGCGTAATGTTTTGAGCATAATGTTTCCGAGTTCTGCCAATCTCAAGCCATGCATGATACACCTCAAATGCAGCTTGTATCATACTAAATGATGGCGTGTTCTTAGCCCAAAAAGATGGAATATTCAAGAAATTTTCTAAATCGCCAATCGCCATCACTACGACCGCAACTCGCCGCTAAAATTCCAACAATAACCCTTTAATATTGATTAGTATTCAAATGCTATAGCGTAAATCTATTGTAATGAGGCGTACGAAGCATAGAGGCGCGTTGTGTTGTGCAGCGCATTCTTGTCTCGCATAGCACTGGCGAAGAAATGCGTGGATGTGGCAAGGAATTATTAATATTTTATTAATTTTTTTAGGAATTTCAGTTTTCGTAATATTTTTCGGAATTACTTTATTTAAGTAGATAATATTTGTACATGTTTTCTCTTTCGTGTTATGAGACAAATGTAATTAAGAATAAATGCTGACTCTTTTTCTTACGTTACGAAAGCATTTTTTTTGTAGTGATGAGTAATTAAAATTACTAATATCGAAAGACAGACGTCGTATTTTTTGGCATACACCTCCACACCTCCATAATAATTATTGTACCTCATCCAAAAAGCTGTAATTAACTCCTAACCTCCTAGTACATGAAGACGGACGCTGACTGACGAGGTCATAGGTCGACGTTGAAGCGCCTTTGTCTATCATTGTGCCTATCCCGTTATACGTCCCTGGTACCGCTATACAATTAAACCATGTAATTACGGGGTTTATTACACTGTCAAATAACGAGTGTTACCTGCTATTGAGTTATGACATCCTGGTACGTGATGTGATTTTGGGTTGACGTGGTCGTAAAAGTGGTTATTGCTGCACCACGCCTGAGAAATTCAGGGTTTATGTCGTCCCTCGTGGATAATCAAAATGGTTCCGTTTCTGTACACATTAGGTCATCATGGGCGTTATCATCATCATCATTACTGCCGAGTACAGGTCTCCTCCCTTTGGTGCCATGCTTCTCTGGTCTGTGCGAGTCTCATCATGGGTCTACTTTATCTTAATCTTCGATTACCATCATAAAAATCTAGTCAAATTAATATCAAACCACAGCCTAAGTCATAGGTGTAAAATAAACTTGTAAAACGTTTATAAAGTTAAAACCCCAATTACACTAATCGTTAGAAAAAAGTCTAACACTGCCACAGAGTAAACGAGAGAGTCATTTTTGGCAGTAAACCCATTAGGAAGGGTTCTCGTAAGCGAGCTGTGTGAACAGGTGTGTAGCCGGCTTTATTGCTCGTGTAGGGGGGACATGCAGTAAGCGATGGTAAAGATTTATTTGTTAGTGATTTGGCTAAAAGGGTTATGAATTTGGCTAGAAGGGCCAAGAGTCATTTATGATTCAGATATAAACTTAAGTGTAACGTTGAGAAAAGCCTTCTTTTTAAAACCACCGCACCCTCAATGTCACTCTTTTTACAGTCGAATATTAATTTTTCGATAATATCTCCTACCCCAGAAAGTGATATTAAGCACCTAGTTATTCTTCGTTATTAGCGTTCCATAATATTTTCACATTTCACACAGGTTCATTCTGTTGTGGATTGTCTATGTTTATAATGACATTAAAACAGTTGTCATCCAGACTTATGTTTCATTACACTACATGGTGACAGCGGTGGGATGATAGGGATGATGATTATGTGCCAAGCACCAAAATAAATGTGTCGTCATCTTACTCACCACCTCATACTCGTAGTAAGACATAATAACTATTTGTATACCTATGAGTTTTTATAATGTACCTATAACTAAGTTTGATTGATTGATTTATTTTAAGTTTGTTTATTATTTTTAGTTTATCTTATAAGTGGATTAATGGATTTTAAGTTTGTTCTTTATTATTGTTTTATCTTATTTAAGGGGAAGGTGTTGTGGATTGTCTATGTTTATAATGACATTAAAACAGTTGTCATCCAGACTTATGTTTCATTACACTACACATTCCCAATGATAAATGATAAATGATTTTATTTCTGTAAGTAGGTTTGTACAAACACTTTTACATGTCAATATGACATGCAAAACGTAGCTTCAAAACGATGACACATCACAATTTCCTCTCTGTCCTACATTTCCATCTCTCGTGGTCGCCCCACAGACCTCTCGAGAGCGATACTGTGTAAATATTACATTGGCTCGTTCACTTCTACGACTTATGTCACCCTAGTACCAAATGGAACTATTTGCTTGATTTTATCTATTAGGTATTAAGTTGGTGCAACTGAAGATTTTGGAGCTGATCTCATTCATAATAATAAGATCGGCTTTTATGGGATAAATTGATTAAAAAAATTAAACAAAACCCATTTGTGTTAAAAACAACAACAATAAACCTAAACGTTTTAAAAGCGCAAATCCGATAATGAAATGGAAAACAGAAAGGGAATCCCATCCGTCTCCCGAGAGTTACGTAAAGGAAATTTAAAATTCAAATAGTCGCACGCCTTATCAATTACAAGTACCAGGATCGCAACAATAACGGACGGTGACAATTCCTCGTTCAGCCGTTCTTAGGCAAATTTGCATCTTCATACAATCGCAATTAGGGGCGCGCGCATTAATTCGGGAACTCCCAGCGGCTCGGCGGTGCCCGCCGTTTCAATTTGATGGAGCTCGAATACAACCTTGTAATGCTAAGCTAATGTAATTATGGGACATTTGCATCAATGTTATGTGCGCCTGGTGTGCGAGCCGTTACTTTCAATATACTATTGGAATAAATTTCGTCGGTGTTTATCGTAATTAGCTCATTAGGTGATAAAAGCTGGTTTTCTTATCCTTAAAGCTTGGCGTCATGGCTGTTTCTTGGGTAATTTTCTTAGATAGTGAGAAGCTAGCACCATATTAATTACTACTGTAATTTAGACTCCGTGTAATGTCGTCATTTGTTTTTATGTATGGCAGAACACGTGAGGGTTTGTCCATAACCCAGAAGGAGATTTCTAAACAACCTTCAAAGGTAGTATAATTGAATCGTAGTAATAACTATTCCAAATGCCGCCAACAAGTTAGGCTCCGTAGTTTAAAAATTAGAACGTGCAAAAGCACTCAAGTTCTTGAACTCACTACATTATTCTTGTATCTTCCTCTTTGTAAGTCAGACGTTATTGCTCCGAGTTTTGCTTATCCTCCGAGGCACAACTACGTGATGATACCGCATACATTTATAAAGGAACTCCTCCAGTTTGGTTCGTCTTCCAGCTCAGTTCATGTATTATTCGTCAGCCACGCCACCGTTAGACTAGCATACTGAATTTGTTATCACATCTTAATATTTGTTCCGTGTTGTGTAACCTCCTGCCTCGTGCTGTGTCCCTGGTGGATGCAGAATTACAGATGTATTTTTATTTTTCTATGCTGTCACCTAAATTGGTATGAATTTACAATGTCTTGTTTCTCTCTGTGGTTGTTCGGTTAATATTTATAATATGGCACCGTATGGCAAAGTGGTTTGGGATTAAGACTCTTTCTACAAAAATTCTTCATCTAACTTAGTGGGGTCATTAATAACACTAAAAGTAGCAAAGGCTTTCATTTTGACAGTTCTACAACATTCATTGCGTTATTTACGTAGTTGAACAGATTTTTTTTTCGAACATAATAATATATTATTAGCAATGTCCTTCGAAATTATTCAGATCTCCCCATCGATCTCCCTCAATTTTTCTAATTCAAAGTCACTTATACACTTACGTACTTCTTTGACACTAACTCCAACTATCTTCATTTAATGCAGAACTCTCTGAAACTAAAACACCCAAAGATGTTTCGTACTATCTTTTCCTAAACATGTCACCCTCTGCTGACCCACAAGTAACCCTTCCCATATAGGCTACAGGCATCCTATAGCCGTGGCCGTCAATACATCCATGGTACGCGACGTGCCAACAAAAGGCTAGTCGCCACTTGAAATTGGATACTGTGTCGGGACAATGGACTAGCTCCCTTACTATTAGGGCTGTCAGAGACGCGAAACGATGCGGATTAAGGTGTTTATTTTAGACAGTTCTACCAGTTTCAAGAATATCCGCAGTTTATATTGGGCTGTGGAGATCGCTCCAAGATTTTCACTTACTATTAGGGCTGCCAGAGAGCAAGAATAATGTGTTTTAATTAAAGCAATTATACAAGTTTTAAGAATATCTGTGGTTTTTCTTGGGCTGAGGAAATCGCTCAAAAATTCTCATTAGTTTAAAATAAACTAGCGACCCTGCCCCTACTTCTTACGGTTTTTACTACTGGATAAAATATCGAGATTTCTTTTATATAAGGCTAAGCGCGCACTGCGATGCGATTTTTTTTTATCGCATGTTCATGCGTAATAAAATCGCAAACACAAATAATTTTTCAAGCGAATTCTGAAGTGATTTTTTCCGCAGTGCGCGGTCTCTAGAATATTGGTATTGTTCACAGATTGACGATTATTATTTGCAACGATTAAAATTCGTAGTGCGCGCTTAGCCTAAGTAATTTTAGTATTCCAAATTCTCTAAATTATGGTGGAAACTGCATCAAAATCCGTTGCATAGTGCAGAAGACCAACTCCGTCACACAGACAGACACGCAAAGTGACTTTAATTTATAAAATGTGTACTTGTACGTTTTGACAAAACTTTCGAATCTTTTCAAAGGCACTTAAGAATTTAGGTAGGTACAGACGCCAGCACATCAAGATACCCGAAACTGTCAAATTTTCCCAATTAATTTTGAACCTTATGCTTTAGAAATAAAGTTGAAAATCTATTAAAAGAATTTGACAGATTGTAGTAGCTTAATCTGCTGGCGTGTGTACTACCAAAACAATAATAAAACATGAACTACACCCTAATTACTTAAAACGCGTTCAATCTCAATTTGAATCATTTTGAAGGATATTGCTAATCCATTGCCTCATATGTTCGAAAAATTTGTCTGCTCAACAACGTAAATAACGCAATAAATGTTGGTGAACTGTCAAAATGAAAGCCTTCTTCAATAATAATACACGAATAGCGTGGCATCCCTAGGCCTTTAGACCAGGAGACAGTGCACCGACGTTGCGACACTATAGATTAGCCGGCTCGAGCCGGATTACATTTGATTAGTAGTCAATAGATGGAGCTTATGTCGATTGGCCCGATAATTATTACTAAGCACGGCATGTAGGTACCTCCGGCGTCTGGCGTGAGTCTAATTAAGGTCTAGCACTGCTTTATATGCGAAAGTGAATTTATATGTATGTGTTTTTGGAATTAGAAGAGGGTTGGTTGTCATACTAATGAGGGCAGCTATGGTAATGTTGGTTTTAGCCATGGAATACCTACTTCCAGTACGACAGCATTAATAAATGTTTAAAATTTTCTGGGATTTTGACAGAACATCTGCTTTGTAATGAGTAGTAGTAAACTGCATTATGGCTATGCATTCCTGGTACTAGTTTCCAGACTTTTTATACCGTAAAGTGCAGATGGGAACTGTAGTTACCACGCGGCCAAGTCTTGTAGTGATTCCAATTTATGCTTGCATTCAAAATTAGAATTCACCAATACGAAGGAAACCGGCATGTCCTAGAACCAACAATTCAAAGACATGTGACATCTACTAACCCGCTCTGGGCCCCTGGTGGATACAGCCCACTCCCTCTCGAAGAGCGGAGACCTGTGTCCCAGCAGTGGGAACATTATAGACTGATTATGTAATCCTAATGGCAACTCGGGACGATCACTACTTCACCTAACTTAAGAAAACCCCCTAATGCCCTGAACAAATAAAGCAACAGAGAACATTGTTGAACATAACACTCCAGACAACATGTTGAACAGCCATCACGCATTGAGGGATCTCGCATGCCTTGTAGAAAATAACAATTTGCAACCGTATGGGGTGCTTTTGACAAGCGGGGCGGCGAGCGATCTGCTTTTGAACGATGTACGAAAAACTGCGAGAGATTTTACACACGACGTTCATGAAATTCTTGAGTTGAAAATCTCGATTTAAAACCATGTAGATTTGACCGTCAAACTGACAGTTTGACGGCCTAATTCTCATTAATATTTTAAGTCGTCCTTAATTCTCATGCTGTCTCTGTCATATGAAGGTGACAGAAATAAGGACAGAAATAGTTTTTAAGAACGTTATAACGTGTCTTTGGGCTAAAATGCAAGCCGCTACGTGAAACAAGGCATTCAAGGCCCGCCCATTGTGTAACACTATGTAAAATTTCTACATTCATATCTGTAATTTGTATGGTGTACCTACATAATAAAGAATATTCTATTTAATTCTATTCAAGAAGGGTTCTTTTGTAGTTGTCAATTCTTAGTTAATTATACCTTTAGGGCCCAGGCTTTTTCAGCTAGTCGTGCAATTAATTTGTCACCTTGTCCTACACTTCAACTGACCTGTTAACGATTATGGTAGCCTGGTAGTGCTATAGTAGAGATTTTCTTATTTTACCCGCTAACAAAGCGACCCAACCTCATAGCAAGGTGCTTCATAGCTCATATCGTAACAATGAAGTGTGTTAACTACTCATTGCGAGGGTCGTGGGTTGGGCGCCGTGCAGGTTATATGACAATTTTATTGCTATACGGCTTTGTCTTGCTTGCAAGTCATTTTAGAGGCAGCTACTGGTATGTTGCTTCTGTCTATTTAGTTTTTGTGCAAAATAACCGTTATTTATTTAACTATGCGTAGTTGAGGATGGCTTTTATGTATGAGTTCTTCATACACCTCAGTGCATTCGTTAATAATAACATAATCAGCCTATAATTTTCCCACTGCTGGGACACAGGCCTTTCTTCGAAAGGGAGTGGGCTGTAATCTACCACGCGCGCCCAGTGCGGGTTGATATACCCGACCATGATGAATGGCCAACGAGTTTTAAAAAAAAGTTCGTATATATCTCTCGAATTATAAGTAGGTACCTCGTTGGTCTAATGGTTGCTACTGCTGAGCTTGAGGTCCTGGATTCGATTGCCAGGTCGGACAACGTGTTGTTGGGTGTTCCGTCAAGAATTTCTCAGTAGCAGCCCGGAATCTGGATTGGTGCCCGGTTGATAGCAATAGGCTCGCTCCCTATTACATGGGACTTAAACATAACTGACGAAATGTGGGTGTACATAGGTACACCTCTGCCTAACCCTTCAAGGATTACAGGCATGATGTTATGTTATGTATGTTATGAGTTTTTAGAAAAAAGTTGTTTCATATTAACAGATAATGAGTGTTCAATTGCACTTCTCCGTGTACTAGGAGAGCAGTATATAAAGGAGCATTATGAAAATAAAAACAAAAGATTTTTCGCTTATTTACAACAGTAAATGATGTCAATGTCCTCTAGTGATGTCAAATTAGGCTTAGTGGCGAAACCTTCATAACTTCACAAGTATGTCTGTATTTACGGCAAACACAACAGGTCCCAAAAACACTAAGTGGACGGGCCCTCGACCCTCTAGTGATGTGCTGATCGCTCCGGGATAAAATAGAATATTCTTTATTATATACACCATATAAATAGATAGTCCGGGATTGAACATACCTAAGTTATTTTTAAACGCATTTTTCGGGTTTTTGCTTGATAGTATATCGAGGAGGCCTTTGCTCAAAAGTTGGACAACATAGACTACCTAAAATAAAGAGTAAAAAAATAATATCTTAAGGAAGTTGAGTCCTTTTATACCGTTTATTAAAAAGGAGATTCAGCTGGAGTTTTTCACGATCAAGCTCAAGTAGACTATGTAGGTAAGTACCTACGCATTTCTTGAACACATCAAGAAAAACAAAAAAATCTACAGACATCATCTATTATCCCAATTACGGCCATTACCTTCTCCGAATCGTCGTTTACACTTCAATCAACTATCCCAAAACTATTCCTTTCATCCCGTGCGTATCGCGGGTGATCCCGGCGGGTCGCAACACTAGCATTCCCCGTCAGTGCGGCACGCAATAACCCCGGCGTTATCCCGGCAATTACGAGTTACTCTCACCTGTGACGCGAAATGAAAATACCAGTGCCACGTTACCTCTACCAAGCTTCTGGCAGCCTGGTACTTTTGGAAACGTCTTCGGTGAATTTGGTGGAAAGATAGGGAAATTTAAAGCAAATAAATACATAATAAAAATTAGGCCCATTCAAAGGTGCCAATTTACTTATTATTTGGGTACCATCGTCAAAGTACCTAATGTTAATTTTCAGTAATACTGCGTGTCGCAGTACCTACGTAATAATAAATAATTAAACCAACAACCTATAATTATAATGTTCTAATCACAATGAAAATTAATTTGACATTTTCCGTCTCAAATATCAATTAAAACCGATCCCGTTTTCCGATAACCCACAAAAACACGAACAAATAAAGTTGAAATAGCGTTACATGCCATAAAAGGCAAAGACAACCCATTCCTCCCGTAATCCTCTAAAGACAACCCGTAAAGATATTTAACAAAGATGCCTTATCAACCATCCTTACAAATTCACCGTCGTTTCATCCCCTTTATGAGGTCTTTCCCGACTCAAAACTGTAAAACAAATCCGCGGTGCTAGGAGGCGACCTTGATAACGTTCCCCAGGGCTTTTACTCGTCTTATGGCCCTTCGAAGTGGTACAAACTCTCAAATTGTCCATCAGGAATCACTGACGGACCGCGCCAACGGTTTACGACCCCTGAAAGGCCGCATAAAACAGCTTGTGAACGACACTTAGGTTTAATACCCCTGGATTTTTCTTTAGCGCCACAGTTTTGTGATGTTTTTATTTTCAAAAAATGAGGAGGATTTCCTTGGAATGATTTTTAAATGAGGAACTTTGGCGCCGGGTACTTTTACTGCTTGTGATCTTGTGATATCCTGGTGACTGGAGAGGCGGTTTTATATTTAAGTACTTTCTGGGGTTAGCTGAAAAATAAATATTATGTATTAATGTTACATTTTCTTTATTTCTATTCTCTTTCTATGTTAAATCGTGATGAAAGTAGATAAATAGCAACATGGCTACCAACCAAAAACCAGAATAAAACGCTATAAACATGCAAAAAAGGAGCATTTCTTTCCAGCATTGCCCTCTAAAATCTCATTCCAATTCAAAATCGTTTGAACACCGATACAACGCCATTGCGAACCAATCTCTTACAATCAGACGTCTGCTTCCCCCACAGATCTACATAGCGTGAAGACGCACTATGTTTTTCTTGGGCCGTTTAGTGCACTTATGGGTACCGACAGATCGAGATGTTTCCCTTTGGTAAGAACATACGGGCGTGAACTGTGAACGGTGCCGATGCCGTCGCGTTTCTAAACAATGTCTATGTCATAAAAAAATCAGGGGTGCAAAAACCTCCTTCTGCTTTATACATACATAGATAAACTCACGCCATTCATGGGGATAGGCACAAACTACAGAACGACACCTGCTAAGTACGATCCTTACATACTCCTTTTGCTTCGTTTACGTTCATACATCTCATACACGCACGCCGGTTGCCAGTGAGTACTGCGCACCTGACCTTTGTGAAGAAAATCACCAATAAGGTCATTATATGTCCTTCTAGAGCGTCCCGCGTACCTACAATCATCATCTGCCTAGATCTTTTCCCTGGCTGTATTTCTATTTCTGCCTAGATTTTTTTAGGTTTACCAAAAGAAATAAGTAACCAGTGTCGTCGGATATAGTTGAAGTTTAGTAAGAAACCAATGGAAGTGTTTGAATGAAATATAATTTGAGAAAAGAACTGTTTGTTTTCTATTCATTAAATAAAATTTTACCCGAAAACATCCATCGGTTTCTTACTAAACTTCAACTACGAGTATATCCGACGACCGTGGTTACTTATCTCCTTTGGTTACCGTACAATACGATGGAAAAAAACTTTTATAGGAACCCAAAAGAAGAGCTTCGACCAGTTGTCATGTTCTCTTCTCATTTATTTGCATCACTTACAGTTACGCATAGAAAAACAAATTATAACCAGTCTTGGAATGAAAATTATTCACTAACAAATATTTCTAATAATCTGTAAGTCGGATTATGCAAATGTAATTTAATCGTTAACTTAAGCGAAGTCACGGTGTCAAGTAGACCTTGTGCTCGTAACATGATTCACGGATTAACGTATTAATAAAGTATGTATTTGTCAAGAATAAAACTATAATAAATCTGTGGCGTGTCTTGTTACAATCACTTGCAAGTTTGTCCAAATCAAATCAAAATATTTTATTTCACATAAACCTACATGGGCACTTATGAAACGTCAGAAGCTAGGTGCACGGTTCCAATTGGTCGTTTCCTATGGAGAAGAACCGGCAAGAAACTTAACGGTCCAATCTTGTTGTAAATGACAGATAACAAAATAACGTCTTATCCATCAAATAGAATCATGCATATTTTTTAAACTTATTTTAACCATATTCCCCTCTTTACCTCTACTCTCTGCTTTGTTGGTCTAGTGATTGCAAGCACTACCGCTGAGCATGAGGTCCTGGGTGCGATTCTCAGTTCTGGCAATGTGTTATTGGGTTCTTCCATAAATTATACCTAAATATATAAAATAAGCGAAGTTGCAAGCAGGCGTGTCTGTGTCCACGCATCATGATCAAAATGCTCATGTAATAGGTTCTTCCATCAAGAATTTCTCAGTAGCAGCCCGGAGACTGGGTTTGTGCCCGGTTGATGGCAATAGGCTCGTTCCCTATTACATAGGATTTTAACATAACTAGCGAAATGTGGGTGTACTATAATACACCTCCGTCAAACCCATTAGGGATTACATGCGTGATGTTATGGTACTTTTCAAAATACACCATTCACATAATACTTAAACTATTTCTTCAAATACCTACGTGATTTCGTCGACGCTCACAATAAAATTCTAATCCGTATGTTTCCACCCCGCGCTGCGCAGTCGTTCCGTGATAAAACAGCCATTTCCCAGCCGTAATCGCAGCCTGAATTTTTACTGTCGATGCGTATCGTGGCTGAACCGCGCGGGAACCGCGGCAGTGTGTCCCAGTCCTAAGGAGGGGTCCTAGTTGATTCTTATGTCTTTTACGATTGTCATTTTAGGGTTATGCCCGTGTTCTGTGAATGAAAGAACGGGAATTGTTTATCTGGTGGTATACCGCGCGTAAAGGGGTTGTATGTTTTATTTTTGGGCATTGTTATGCGTGTCAGCCTGTGTTAGCTCTTCTGTATTATGTTCCCCTAGTCTCTGAGGAGTCTGAGGGTACAGCAAGCGTATTGGTTTTGATGGATACTAAATTGTCTGACCACTGTTGACCTTTGAATGACCACATGACATCTAAAGCCCCAACTCAATCGTCTGAAAACGTAAAAAAAACAATTTTTGACCAAAATACTGTTTAGAAAAATTGTATCCCACATCTATAACTACTACATGTTTTTGGTTTATTTATTTGAACACGCTAATGTCTGGAACTGCCGCCCGGTCGGATTTGAAAAATTATTTTTGCATTTGATTGCCCAATTTCTTGATGAAGTATAGGCTATTTAAGATCACGCTAGGACCCTTTGGAGGAAAAAGAAGTCAGAAAGAACGCTAGGCGAAAACGATACAATGCGATGCGATGGGATGCGATGGGATGGGTCGGGGGACCAAGAAATGTCATGCTGTTGAAGTCGAAGAAGCTTTTCTAAACTATACATTCATGCTTCATACGAGTACATCAACATTAGTAGTTAGCGAAGCAAAAGAAAGAAAGAAAATACGATTATTTAGCACTGAATAAAAGACACACAATAAACGGAGTATCTAAGGACCTTTTTAAGGCGACTACATGACCTAAAACGCGGTCACTGTCGGACTGCATAGAAAAGAAAGAGAAGCGCGATGACACAACGCTGGTGATTTTATTGCAAAATATGAAGCAACTATCTATTTACAAAAAATCTATTGTTTGGACTTAAAAATTAAAACACTAGTGCTTTAGTATGTTGCTTGTAGAATAATCTGAATCTGATTGTAAGTATGTATATTAGTATGGTTTTTATTGTAAAAAGAAAGTTTTTAAAGGTATCTTCATGATATTTTTCTATCGTATCAAATTAGTTGTATTATTTTTTCAACATACTATTTACCTAACATATATCCTGAAGAATATCATATATTTTTCTGATTTTGTTTACTGTAGTCGATCATATACTTTTATTGCTTCTAAAACTTGCGTTTTTTGCGTTTAGGTCCTGTAATCCCCTTAAGTAAAGTTTCTGCGTACCGCAAATAACCGCCTTAGGCCTTAAGTTATTTGTATTTAAGTTCCTCCAACAATTCATTCAAAATCACTCCAATAACTAACCACAAAGAACAACTCAAAAACTGCTTATAATTAATCCGAAAAACAGCTTCGAATTACAAGGAAAACAATTACCTAGCCATAACGGTTCACCCTAGTGAAGTAGGGTTGTGCTCCATAGACGCGGCGCACTCGTCAAAATAATTCATTTTAATTTTCTTTATGGCGAAGTAAACCTTTATTTTATGACGTCAGTGGAGATAAGACCCGCAGTGATCTGAGGGTTACGGTTCGCCCCCGTACTGAGCGAGGGTTCACGATGGAGCGTCGCGTTTGTACCTGAGGTTATGTAAGGGGTTTTTTTTTTTGAAGAGGTTACCATTCGTCTTACGGCTGATTTTTCCAACGTCAGATAGTTTTATCCGAGGAATAATTTTGAATATGTGACAGTTCTTCCATACAAAATCTGTCAGACGTCAATTTTATTCCACGAATAAAAATTATCTGTCGATTGAAACATTTGCCCCTAGGCATATACATAAGAAAGAGGTTGTTTTTTTTTTATATTTCTTTGGTCTTAATGGTATGTTATTTGCGGATTTCTTTAGTTTTTTGTTTTGTTTGGGCTCTATTTGCAAAAGAGGAAGGGAGACTTGCCCAGCAGTAGGACACAACAGGCTATATAATAAATTAGCAGCGCCCCGCGGTTTCACCCGCATAATTCTCGATCTTTTGGGACTATCGGGATAAAAATTACCCTATGTCCTAATCCAGGTCATGTGCCAAATTTCGTCCAAATCCGTTCAGACGTTTTAGCGTGAAAGCGTAAGAAAGAAACATACAAAAATGTTGTATTTTCTCTTTAAAATTATTATTTTAGTGTGAAAGACAGAGAGAGGTTATATCTTTCTTCTCTGTCATATAACGAAATATGCCTAAACGTGATTATTGGATCGCCACCTAAGAAGTTTCACATTAAATAATAAGTCTATCATCAGATCAGCTCCAAGATACCAAATTATATTTTTGTCATCCAAACTTCATATACATACAAATTTTCATTTCGATACTATAATTAGAACTAGGTTAAAATTGACTTCTAAGATTTTACTATATTGTTTGTTAGTTACAACTGAAGCTAATAAAAGCGTATACAAAATTCAAAATACTTCAAAAGTTTCGTCTAACTAAAAACTCACGTTCTATACCCCGCAGCATCTGGGTACAGGGTCTATGTCTATACAGATCTTAAGGTACGTAACGAGATGGGGCGAGCATTTTTTTCGTCTTGTAAATATTAATTATAATTTAAAAAAATGCTTTTGTGTAAATAAATAATGGCGGAGCACTTCTTTGTGCCTAATGTTAATTAAATTTTCTCTTCCTTTGTTTTAATGCGAGTGCCTTTTGCTGTGAGTTGGCGCGAATTAATAAGTATTTTTTGAGGGTAGGTATTGATGTTTTTTTGTAGAGCAAAAAATACGGTATAACAATGATTGTAATTCGATTATTTTTAATTTTTTTGGAGATTAATTTCAAATTCAAATTGATTTATTTGTGACACATAAATTAAATGAAATGTTTATTTCTGTAAGTTGATCTTTTTACCCGACTGCGGCGAAGCCCGAATGGAGGGTTATGTGTTTGACCTGTATTTTAAGACTTTTTTACACGTTCATATTTTGTTGGTCAATATTTTAAAACTAGATGACCTTTCCTAGCTGACTGATCTCTGGAAGAAATGCCGAAACAAACTCGGAGGTCATGGCCTCTTTTAAAGTCCAAACATTATATTATTAAGATTGTATGAGTCTAACAATGCGTAGGTACGCATAATAAATTAAAAAAAAATTGAATAATGTAAAATTTAAATAATGTAGTGGTACAGTCAACAAAAGAGATAAGTATGCAGGATCGTCGGATACAGTTGAAGTTTAGTAAGATTCGATGGATGTTGTCGAATAAAATATAATTTTGTTAATAGAAAACAAACAGCTCATTTATAACGCGCTAATCTCTAGAGCTGTCAGTCGGATTTGATTCTTTTTTCAAAAAACATGATGTTGAGGATAGCAGAATTAAGGCTATTAAAGTTTTGGTTGCTTGGTTATAATTGACATTTGAAGTTAGCTTAGAAAAAATACTTTGGCAGCTTATCCAACAGTGAAAACAAAAATTTCACCTACTTTAACAAAACGGAGATTCTACCTATAGGTAATATTTACACCAACAGCGCGGTTCGCGCAAACCATACCTACATCATACATACATTTGTTTTTATAAGTAAAATATTTTTCTGGTGTAAGTTCAATAAAGTATATAATATAAATAGAAAACCTAGTATGAATTATTAACTTAACCGTAATACTCATAAACAGAAGCATTTAAAAAATTTGCTATAAACAAAACACCGCAATATCTTGCTGTAAAAACGATAAAACCAACCACATTATCACCTCAAAACGTAATAAACATTTTAATTGCAATTTCTGTTTAAACAACGCCTTTTATTGGTTGTTTTAAGATAAATTGTTTACAAATTACTGTAAAAATAACATTTGTACGCAGAAAAAATGTACTACTGCGTCATTTTATACTACGTATACATAAATCCAGTTAATAGTAAAAACAGCGTGTGTGAAAACTATAAAAAAAACGTTGAAACATCAAAGAATTGCAGTGACACGACCTCCATAAAATATAGACTTGTGTTTATGGTTGGCGCCGCCTGCAGTATGCTGTAAACAGTCGTAAGACTGATGTCTCCATGAGTTTGCTGATGCTTGTTTTTTTTTTAGTCTGTGGTTATTTTAATTGTAATCGTATTCTGTTTAGCTTAAAAGCTAATTTAAAAAAATAATTAAAGTTGTATTTATAAAATGTTTTTGCAACGTTTGTATTGTTGGCCCACTGCAGGGTAAACGCCTCTTCTCATAGAAGGCACGAGATATCACCACGCTTGCTCAAGAAAGGTTGGCGATTTCTGATTTAGGTATACGGGTTTTGATACACTGCAGTATATTTGACTCTAAAACACAAAATAAAACAACAACAATGTCAAAAAAGCCAACAAACCCTGACCCAGTGTGCTGCGACCCCTTTCGGGGCGTCTTTCCGCGCGGACGCGTCATCATTTTTCACAGCTCCTCCATTTATTTTATCTGCGCACCACACGCTCTGCCCAACGGGGCCCGATAGCGCTGTTTCGTATTTCGAACATCACTTGCTGAGACGAAGAGATTTATGAACGCACCCATTCAGCTAGAATCCCCGAATGTTTGAATTTCGAACGTATTTTTTTCTTCGCTTGAAGTATTTACCGTTTTCTGCTAACGTTCGTATTTTCGAGCGTTCCAATTCCAAATTCAAAACGCCCAATGAGTTTTCGGTTACTTTTTTTGCATTTGGAACGATTAGTTCGAAATACGAGGGAGAAACGCGAGAATCGTCAAACAAACGATGAGCTATGTCATAAAGTTTGAATTTTAGGCGAAAATGTGCAGATTTTTTTAAACCTTATCTTTCATTGCACTTACTAAAGCTATAAGCCAGCATTTCTGCAAATAGTATGTGTACATTTAGCAAATTTTCTCTAAATCATGGCCATGCAGTAAAAAAGACAAAATCAATTCTTTTTTAACGCATTAATTGCACAAATAATTAATATACATAATACACATTATTATCATACACGTAATCGGGCCCATTACGTTTAGTTTGTGTTAAAGTGAAGCGCTGGCTCGTTTTAATTAAATGTCAGCATTCCAGCAAAAGGGCAGCCTTTATTAGACTGTTTAATTAATTCTACACAAATGGACACTTTAATCACTATTTTAAACGGGAATGTATATCATTTTTGAGAATAAAGCCTCGGCTTTTGGAATTTAAAAACGTTTTGTTCTTTGTCTATGGAATTGATATTGGATTCTTTGTTTGAATTTGTTGGACACGGTATTCAAACAAAGAATCCTGCGAGAAACGTGGCTGAACTGTCAAAATGAAAGGCATTGCGATTGATTGCCATTATGTTACGCAATTACCCCGATAGAAGTAAAACTTCCAATATAGTTTTAACGTTTCAAATTATAACTTGATAAGTTGTTTTTGTGTAAATAATTTCATCACTGCTGCTCTCAAAAGGCGAAGGAAAACATCGTGAGGAAACCGGCATATCCTAGAACCATAAAATTCAAAGACATTGTGACATCTTCCAACCCGCACTGGGCCCGCGTGGTAGATTACAGCCCACTCTCTCTAAGAGAGGAGCCTGTGTTCCAGCGGTGGGAAACACTATAAGCTGATTATGAAAGTAAGTTGTTTTTATTCAAAAAAATACAGCTATAAACCATTGACGAATAGAAAAGAATGAACGAAATTGTCTACAATGTCATTTAAAACGTCTTCGCACCCAAAATAAAAGTAATCTAAGTCTTATTTAAAATCGTTTTTATGGCTACAGTAATAAAGCATCCCCGAAGTCGATCCCGTAGGGCGCCGCCGTCAGCGAAAAGGTCACAAATTCAGCTCCTTCTTATACTTCCCTATCTTATTTTCCATTTGACAAACATCATTACATCTTCCTGTGTAGCCCTCTCGCCAATTTTCGGTAGCTTTCGGGCGCGCTCGGGCGCACTCGTCGCGTTTCCGGAGTCGTTCGTCGTAGCTTCCAATTTTGAATGTTGTTTGAATTTTGAATGTTGTATTGTAATAAACGTTTTATTCGGCGAGATGAGGATTTAAATATTTTCACTTTAGAATTAAAAAAGTTTTTGACATCCTTATCTAACACATTTTAAAATAAAAGAGTTACATCCGGGAGGCTATTTAAATCTTTGACGAATTTACTACTTTTCCAAAGCATTCTAGTGCTTACAATCCAAAAGACATTAACTCCAACAATTCAAAATCCAAGATATCTTCAAAATTCAAACACAAATAAATCTCGCACAAATGGAAACTGCTAATGACAAAAATACCATCAGTGCTAGCTACCAAAGAGTCTCTATCGGCGTACCCTCCCCGCGAGACAATTAATCATCCCCCCTTGCCCCGCAGCAGCCCCCCGCAGCATCCCTCGTCGCAGCATTGTCACAGGATGCCGGAGAAGTACTGTTTTCAACCCGATACGATCAAGATTGTGGTGGCTTTAGAAATCGTAAAGTACTAGGTTATCATGGGTTGGAGGAGATGTTTAAATCAGGAGAAAATTACACTGAAAATCTTGTTTTGCTAGGGCTATTAAGTTGGTGAAACTAAGGTGACAAAATCATGTTCTATCTTCAGTTTCTGCTGACAAAACGGTTTCGCCTTGAAAAGTCTGGAACAAAAAATTCTGACTGATCTACGCGAAACAAATTACACACCTCGTACATAGCGACTCGAGAAAGGCACTTTGAAAAAACTGAAGAAAGTGATTCAAGTAGGTACATCTATAATAAAATAAATCAAATCAAGTTGATGTATCCTCAGTATAAGTACTTCAAGTCCACATTCATTTTATATGCTGGAATTTCGGATGAATACAAACTTAGCAATTAAAGTATCAACTTGGTCTTACAACAAAAACTATGACAGTAGATACGCCAAAAAGACTTAAATACAGTACAACGATTACGGAAAAGCTTCAGAAATAACTGCCATCAAAGTCCCAAATAAAACAAATTTTATTATCAATTTACCAACGATCTGCCAAATCCTTAATCATCAAAAGCAAGATATCTAACATTTGTATTCAAATTCACACTTACACCACAAACAAACCAACCTTATTACAAGGTACTAGAGCTGTTTCTCCTTCAGAACTGAACTGTATAAATTCAACAAGTGAACATAGGTCTCTTTACGACATCGTAAAAGTCTTCACTGACATCTCACTAATACATCATAAAAGGAATTGAGGACTGTCACATCCCTTGACGAGATGTTATGGTGTCCCTTTAGATGTTGGTTTATGGTGTTCTCTTTATACGGTTAATAACCGTAAACATTATGTTGCGTACTCTTTCTTTATGGTACTTGTTGGATTTGTGGCAGCTGTGAACTCTGGAGAAGAAGGGTCGGGTCTTCTTGCCTTTATCTTAAATTGTTTAAGTACCTACCTCTAGAAGTAATTGAGGTCAGTTGTATTGTAACTAATTTATTTGCGGTTAGTTAGATTATGTTGATTTTAGAACCGGTAATGTACAAAAATGGCGGCGATAATGTAAAACATCCCCCTAACAAGCATAGGACCCTTGAAAAAACCCCATGAAAATACAATACAACAATCAAAGAAATCATCATAACGTACTAGGAGTATAGGGCCGCGAGGATGTTCACCAGTAGTTTGAACTCCCATGTGGCACATTAGGAGCAAGACGAGCACGGTCATTAGGCGGCGATATTAGCTATTAAGACACCAGGCGACCATAAGTTACAAGAGGTACCGTTGCGCACCGTTGCCAGTAGAACCATTTGTCTTTTAACGGGAACGGGTAATTACTAAGTGCATACCCGTGTATTAAGGCAGTGTTATCAATAAATATGGCGATGACGTCATATTTGGATTAAATACCTCCCGTCTGATCATCCTCTACAAAATCCTACTTTCCTACTAATGTTATAAATGTGAAAGTTTGGATGTTTGTTAATCAATCATGCAAAAACGGCTAAACGGATTTGGATAAAATATGGCACACACAGATAGTTTATAGCCTGGATTTAACACATAGGATATTTTTTATCGACCTCCACACGGGCGAAGCCGCGAGCAAAAACTAGTAATTTGTATTTGCTTTGAGGCTCTAAAGTTTTTCTGAAGAATAATGATCATGTCACAATAACCTATCGATGAAAACACCTAAATTCAAAGCTGCTAAAATGAACGTGACAAAAAAGTCAAACGTTTTCAATCGACTGCTTCTATAACAAATCATTTTCTAACTTAGACCGGAAACATCACTCAGACGGCCATTTAAACCGAAAAACCAACTACTTAACAAATTGAAAACACAAAAACTATTGTATTTAGATACAAACGGTAAAAAAAAAACTCGCAAATAAACGTCTAACGCATCACATAGATGTTGTAAATCATTCTAAAATTATGACCAAAAGCGGCGCCCGCGCACGCACGCGTCACAAACACAGACGTATTCTTTTAAAACTTGACACTTTTATATCCCTAAATTTAATGACCTATACTATTACAAAAGAATCATTGTTTTCACAAACCAACTGATTTATAACGACTTTAAAAAAACTTTTTTTTCACTATTTCTTAGTTTCAAAGTTGACGTTTGCGTTTGACAGATATCAAGTTGTGAAAATATTTATTAACTACCGAAGTTCGTGATATATTGTTCTTTATTCCGTTTGATATGTGATAGTTTATTTTTTTATTATAGTTTTTCTCGATATTTAAAGTCGAATTATTTCATTTTGTTTATAAATCTTCCAGTGGAATGCTTTTGATAGAGTTTAATGGGACTATTATTTTTTAATGTTTTTAATGTGTGATGGGCTATTAACGCCATTAAACTAAACCTTACTTATTAAATTGTTAGGTTGTTTTATAAATATTTGATAATAGGCAAGGACACAAAATAAAAGAATCTACATAATTAAATTATATTAATGTGACCATGGAGATGACATCATCAACACAAACAAAAACTTCATTCCATTTTCAAATTACAAAAACTAATTCCAAATTCAAGCAGCTACGAAGTTCTAATTCACATTCGATCTAGATACTAGTAGTGGTGTACAGATCGTAATCTTGCCCTTTCACGGTATCGGTACTGGTACCGGTACCGGATACCAGTTTGGAACAATGTGTTGTCGCAATTTGCAAGCGGACCGGGGCTCGCCATGTAAGGAGTCGGGTGACAGGGACTGTATGTGGTATCCAGTGTCCCTATGAACTATTTGCTTTAGCCTGTTGGAAGCTAAAGGGAATTAGATTTTTATTCGACTTAGGAAGGATTTCAAGCAGAAAAAATATGAAGAAAAATCTTTTTTTGCCACTCTATGTCGTGTCGTATACATAGGTATACGTTAAATATGGTTATAGTAGTTTACTGTATGAAAACAAAAAATGATGCTGTACCTATAAGAAAACAAAATGAAATGCCTTTCAATAAAAAATTACTTCCAGTTGATCATACCTATAGCTCTGTTTCAAGATTTTAAACATTAAAACCCTGACTAAATTTAAGACTCAATATTTAATACCACCAGGCCACCAGCTAACCAACGAGGTTTGGTAAAACCGATTTCTCCAAAACCAAACTTTCTTCAGTATTTTCGTCATGTTGATCAATTCCTCTGAGCAGGTTAGTTTAATTCGCGCGTCCCGCCCTTAGATCGGTGTTAACCTGACCATTACCACGTCACAACTACGGAACGCCACGAATAACCACGAATGAGCCCGAATCGCACCGATTACAGGAATTATCCAGATTACAGGAATTACACAAAAACGCCGATTACGCGATTATCGCCGCTAGAGGTGCGTTATTACGCGAAGATCGCATTCGATTCGATTTTTATTAGTAACATTGTGCTCACTTTTTTGAGGGCAGCTCTAGCGTTGTCTACTTTCCTATTACTTTAATCTAATAATTCATTAAGAATTTGTTTTATTGGTGTGAAATGAAACTCATTTGTACCTAATTAAAATTCTTCATGTGGAAAGAAACAGGGGTTTATAAAAAAAACACCGTTTTTTTATCATTGCCTTTTTTACTTTTTCAACTTGCAAATAAACAAAATAACAGCTATGGCAACCTATTCAGGGTGACATTATCGACGCGCAAATTATACCCATGAATGCAGCACTTGATTCTAGACCTTTTCGTCGGTTATCAATAAAAATATATGCTCTTTCATAGAAAACTGTAATACTGTAATGCGGTCAAAATGTATGGAACAGCAATTTGTTTTTTAAATAACTGCCGAAAAAATTCAACACAGGGGTTTCGGTTCAACACTAATAATTCAACTTGTCACCATCACTTACCTAGTTTCTAAGTTACATCGTCACTTGCCATGTTTTATCTTGGAAAATCATTTAAGCCTTGCTGCAAGCAAAGTACACGGTGACTAAGAAGAGTACCTACTGGCCATATTATACGTAGATACGTAATTATACAAGCCACATAATAAAGATAAAGAAGAGACCACTAGAGCACTACTAGAGCAGTAATTATATTATATATCTACATACTAGCTGTGCCCGTGGTTTCACCCGCATAAGTTTCGATCCCGTGGGAATATCGGGATAAAAAGTATCCTATAATCCAGGGTGTCAGCACTGTCAGCTACCTCCATAACAAATTTCACCCAAATCCGTTCAGCCGTTTGTGCGTGAAGAAGAAACAAACACAATCACAAACTTTCGCCTTTATAAAATTATAGTGTGATAATAATATTATACCTAAATGTGAAAGTTTGTATGTTTGGTAAAAGCACACAGCTATTTTATTACGAGTAACACAAAGATACTTTTAATCCCGGTAATACGTTACTGGAGGATATTTTCCGACATCATCGCGAGCGCAGCCGCGGGCAAAAGCTAGTACATCTATTATAAGTGTTACTATAAAGTGCGTACGAGACTTGAATCAAGATGGCACGTCTAGCGTGATCGGTTTGTATCTGATTCTAATATCAATTAATCGTCTGTTTATTGAAGTCGTTCTCATTAGAATTCTAGTTTGTAATTACTGTGTGTCAAAGTCCTACTTAGATGTCTATTAAGACTCGGTTCGGACAAACCAATCAACTTCAAAGTTGTGCTGAAAAATTGTTAAGTACAGTTCGGTCTCCCAAGAGTTCCCTGTGTATTATTTTTAATCTCTTATACCCACTTTGTCCTCTCTTTTTTATTATTTATACCGAACCTAACCACGTTGTTACCACTGTAACAAGCCGGCCAGCCTCGAGATGATTGTCAAGATACCGCACACCGAATATCGCCGATTGATATCCCGAGATGAGATCCCTCGGGACCTCATAGATAGAAAAAATAACCGACCCACCCTTAGGTATACATATTTAATGGCGCGGGGCGTGGTCACAATATCTCGAGTACTAGGCGAACAGAAATTGAGAAGCGTTATCGTATCGAAATCCGCCGTATCTGGGCCGGTGGTCTCCGAGGAAATCATTGGGAAGGCATCCGGAAAATTTACCGCACATTCCGGCTCATGTGGCGTAACACACCTGCTTCTTGCTTATGCGAACCTAGTACGTGATATATTTTGTTGATATTGCTTTTTGCGGGGGGAAAAGACTTGTACCTTTTTAATAGAGATTACTGTTGTTTACCTAACTTAGATACCTTTTATTTTGCTTCGTACTGAAATTGAACTAGCCTCAGAAATTACAATAATTGTCGCCAATTACAATAATTAATTAGGTAATAACTAGTTAGCACTTAAATGTCATCATAAATATCCATTGACTAATTAATTACTTATTTTAATCGCTGAAACCACAAAAAGGCTAAAACAGAAAAGTTAGCTTCAAGGAATCGTCCACTTCTTGTAACTTTTCCATGGTTGCGGGGAATTTTTGATTTTCTCATTATTCTGTCTCAAAAGCCATTAGTGTTGCCATCGATTGATATTGAAATTATTCATGAAGCAAGGGTAGCCACGTCTGCCGTACGTAATAGCATTCTCTTTAATTATTCAAAATGTCGACACTATAATAGGACGAGCATTTATATAAATATTCAGGAGCCTATGCTTCGTGCGCGAGCTATTGTTACAGTACAAATTACTTTTATATAAATATCATTTTATTATAACGTAAATCTGTTTAGTGCGAGCGGAGAAAATGTTATTCGAAATGATAAATGTGAGGAAGAGTTATCTTCTCATTCCAATTTTCGGCAAAGACTTTTTATTTCCATTCGATTTGGACCAGTATTACTATTTCTCTCAATCCGTTGGTCTCGTTGTCGCAAGCGCGACTGCCGAGCGTGGGGTCGTTGGTTTGATTCCCAGATCGGACTGTGTTGGGTTTTTCCATTAGAAATTTTTCAGTAACAGCCCGGAGACACGAAGTTGGCGGTGTGATCCTCGTGGCTCGGAAAGCAATTTAAGCCGTCGTTGGTCCTCCGTCTGATCTCTCTCCGGTCATGTCAGATTGCCGTCCCATCAGACTATGAGAGGGAAGGAAGAGAGAGTGCACCTGAGTCTATGCACACTTTTGTGCACTATAATATCTCTCGCGTAAATGGCTAGTCTCCGTTGAGATTGTCTGCCATGGCCGAAATTCGGATTATGGGGCAACAGCTGGCCTCTGCACCCTAATTGCGTAACACACTATTAATGTCAATTTGAATAATTTTGAAGCATATTTCTAATCCATTGCTCCATAATTATGTTCGAAAAATGTGTTTGCTCGACAACGCAAATAACGCAATGAATATTGTTGAACTGTCAAAATGAAACCCATTGCTACTGATAGTGTGTTACGCAATTACCCTGCTGGTCCGCGGCCCACATTACATAGTTCGGTCTGAAAGACTAATAATGTTATTTTTCTCAAAACATTGTCATTTTCCTAAAAATATCACAGTGATACTATATGTCTTCTACGTTCTATAGAAATCTTTCTCCCTCCACAAAAAATAAACCATTCTTATTATTGGACAAGCCACGCTAACAACACAAATGAATCGAAGAAAACTGAATGAATCGCGAGCCACTTGTCCTAACAGAATAATTATAAATAATTGATACTTTTACGTCAATAGGTAATAATGTCTATTGTGTGAAATACAAAGAAACCCACTATTGTGAACCAGCCGTGTTAAATCGTGCGCAATTATGCTTTTTTAAAAGAACGATACAATTAAGATTTATGATTATTTTCTTCTGTGGGTGACAGACAAAGGTGACTAAGGGGCTAGACAGAAATGTCCTATGTGTCTGCTTATTATTAAAAATACAGAAATCAACTCAGCCTATCGCAGTCCACTGCTGGACATAGGCCTCTCCCATGCTGCACAACACTCTGTCCACCGCCCTCCGCATCCAGTCTGTCCCAGCCACCTTTTTGCGGTCGTCTGTCCATCATGCTGGGGGACGACCCACACGATAAATTATGACCTATTAAAATCACCAAGCCACATGTCAAGACTGGTGATTATTGCAACATTGAGCATAATAATATCATCATCATCACCATTTAGCGTTTATCCCAATTTATTTGGGGTGGGTTGCAACATCTCTTTTTCTTCCATGCTCCTCTATTATAGCATTTATGCATATCATTGAGCTTTACTCTCGAAACGGTGAAGGAAAACATCGTGAGGAAACCGGCATGTCTTAGAACCAAAAATTCGAAGACATGACGTGACATCTACCAACCCGCACTGGGCCTGCGTAGTGGATTACTGCCCACTCCCTCTCACCGAAACCTGTATCCCAGCAATGGGAACGTTACATTATGATGATGATTCAGCATTAACCATAATGATTATAATTATTGGGGCATATATATATATATCCGGATTAAAATGCCCCATAGTTTTGAAATTAGTTTCACCTCTATTAGAAGGTTAACAAACCTTCCTCAAAACATTTAAAATAATCACAGAGTCAAGGTTTAGAAGTCATACATATAATATAAAATAATTTTGGGGCAGCTCGGGCGCAGGTCTGTTAATGTCACTGCGTTTCCAAGTTCCTAACGCCGCAAATTGGGCCATGCCACGTTTGTGCCGACCACAACGTCTATTATCGGAATTACCGACCTATTTGATGCCAAATGTCAAGTTGTAGCAGTTTTTAAACGCACCAAGTTGCGGTCGCCGTGATTCTCTGACAATGTGTTGTAATTGGCGCGTTCCGGTGACTCATTTTGTTTTTATATCTGGCAACTTCGGTGCGGTTTCGTGCACTCTCCTTGCGGTTTTTAGTCGTAATTTTAACAGTCAACAGGATGGTGGGTGGTTGGTCTAGATAATTGAGCTTTGGAGATATTTTTTTGGTGGAAGATTGATCTTTTTCCGGTCTTACATTTTTTTTTAAGTTTTTAATCGTTACGCTAACTGGTTTATTTATGTCTGCAGCTGATACAACCGTACAAAACCAATATTAATTAACGCTATTCCTTATAAAAACGAGTAATACACCCACTAATTACGATTAAAAATTACTTTAGCACGTACTAACCCACCCACGTGAACCTGCTAATGCAAACCTTAGTCGCATATCAAGAAACTTCTGAATGTCATATAATTGCGCTTGCGTTTCGAATTATTCACAAATTGCACCCGCCGTTTGGCACGCGATGTGGTCAACTCCTCGCGTTTCTGCCACCCTAGTACTAGCTTACTCCTGGTACTTCGAGACCCTGGTACAATTACTTGGTGAAAACAACTTGGTTAGGGTAAAAGTGGTAGTATTTTACTGGTTTCTTTCTTAAAATGGTAGAAAATATTTTTGGTAGGGGTCATTTGTTTTCCATTGTCCCAGTTAAGATAATAGGTACGCATACCAATTATTGGATCTAAGTTTGATATGAGCCATCTCATTGGCTATTAGACAATTTGCTTCTGTTAAGTATTTAACTATGAATTATCTCCTCGTGCCTGCTTTCCGTATCTGTCAAGACTTGCATAAAATATTTCAAACTACATAAATTATTTCAGTGATTTTATGATGATAGGGTTTGCACCTCCTACACATTACAGAGGTTGAGAACCTTTTCTCTATAACTAGCGGTTCCGTTTTGTTATTCCTCATAAGAATCACCTGTTATTTTATCAGCTTCGAAGTTATTCTGTATAAAATAGAAAAGAAAGGTCATTAAGAAAGTATTAGTTAGTTCTTGGTGGTCCCTTTGTCCACATATACTCGCGTGTGTTACACTACTATCATTACAGATAATATTATTACAATATTTTAAGGTAAAAAGTACGTAATGCAACATAGGAATTGCACTCTTAATGAAATTAAAGACCATAAGAACGCGATATCTCCTCGCATTGTGACTCTAAAGGTCAGATAGGAGCAGAAATTACTAAGTAGGTACTCTAATGTGCACACGAAACGCGGATAAATGCCACACACGCATTTTATTATTCATTAGCACTCAGTTTATAGGGAAGGCTAATGAGTCTGGCGTAATCGTTATAAATCGATACGAGACATCTATTAACCGAACCTGGTTACCCGATGTTCGCCGAAAGGTGTTCGGAACATTCGCAATGACAGCCATCTCGGTACCGGTACCCCTTTTAGTGCAGGTGTAAAATATAATATTTATGGGGTAAAGAAAGGGTTCCAATGCTTGTTAGTGATAATGAGGTGCGCGCGCACCAATAAATTGGTTCGCCCGCTCGCCGCCCGGGGGCGCGGCTCATTTGCATATTTATGTATTTCTGTCCAGACGAGATTAAAACATTTTTTTTGTTCCGTCAACGTGGTTAGTTCGTCTACTGGATAAGAGATGGCGCTAGCGGTCGCGGTCGGAGCCTTGCGTTGCGAAGGTGCGGAGTCACGCTGACGCGGCGCTCGCTCGCCTCGTTAGCCTGACGCGGCGCCTGTCACATTTTTGACAGTTTTTGACTGAGACATCGATAGTGCGGTTCGTTACAAGCGGGGCGGAGCGCGAGCCATCTCTTATCGCTTACACTGTTGGTTTATGTTCTTTTAGCTTCATTGTTATGCGGCGATTCATTTCTTTTTGTGATAATTTGATAATGTCCGCTTTTGAGAGCTTTAGTAGTAAGTATTCAATCTTCTTGTTCGATCGACGTGACATGAATTGGTTCATTTGATGTTAAGTGGACTTAAGAAGTTGTGTTAGATCAATAACTTCGGGCGCAAATATCCATTAACAATTATTATTTTCGATATAGCAGACGTTGTTTTAGAACTGTTACGAAACTGTCAAACATACCTAAATGAAATTCCTCTCAGACTACATAAGATAAAACAATCATCTTTAAAAGATACTTTTTATATCCTTAGGGATCTCTAAAGCGAAAACACAACACAATATATTACCATACATAAAATATACAAAACAAACAAACTCCAAGTAGATACCAGGATATAATGACATCAAGAAAGTCGCAATTTCGAATTCATAAGGAAGCGAGCAGGTGTCGCGATACATCCCATATTCATGGGCCGATATATCATAGCCACGCCGCGTTAAAAAAAACGACCAGAGACAAGGAAAGCGCGCCAAATGCCCCCCAGTTTTCCCGCCTTGACGTGCAATTATAAAGATAATAACGTTTTCACCTCCGCGCGCCGTTTTTATTTGTTCGCATTTTGATTTATAACAGTTTGTCGGGCTCCCGACACATGATATCGGAGTTTCGCGGGACGTGGAAGCTTGAAACGTGTAACGATTATTTTTTCCTGTGTTTCAGACAATGAATGTATGAATGGTAATGAAGCTGGCATTTGTTTTTACCTGCCGCCATTTAGAGCCGAAATGTTCGGACAAATTAAATCTTTTTACTTCAATCCGGAATGAAGGACTCCAAAACGATTTGGAGAGGCATCATTAAAAAAACTCGGCTCGTTCCCACGATCGAGCAAACAAACGAATCTAATCTGCGGTACGGGCGACGCGTAAACTATTTTGATTAGAATGGCATTCCCGCCAAAAATAATCCCAAAAAACGGCCGCCATGACATTTCTCAACTTGTCAACGGGCGCGCGCTTTTTGCTCGCCAAGCGCGCGCCTTGAAATCTTAATTCAGGACTTTTTGGAAACATGCAACAATCGATTTATAGTCCTAACACTATTGACGATTATTTGTTAGATCGTAAACAGCTTCATTATGTCCGGCGCGCAATCGAACAATAAGCTTTACAGTTTCTTAGAATTGTTTCTTTTTTCTGTTCGGAGTTGAGCGAGCGGAGAGGTTCCGCGTCGACTGAGTTAATCATTAATCACGCGTACCCGCGGCGTAGGTAGGTAACGTAACACCGCCGCGCGAGATAACATTATCGTAAATATAGTTTTACAAAACGGCGGTACCTACCGCCAAAACAAAAAAGAAGCCATGGCGTTTCCCACAAGGCGACACTCGAGCCTTAGGAATTCGCGGTCGCAATCTGTGCGCATTATCAGAATTTACACCAGGTAATAACGTATAACCTAATCCGAGGGTCAGTGCGCGCCTTTTTTCGAAAAACGAACGCTGTGTGACAGTTGAAGCGGGAAAACAAAGCATCGATCAAACCCGCTCACTCTCACATAAATCAGTCGGACGGGAAAGGGACAGGTGAACGGACGGCGCGGCGGCCAGTCGATTTTATAAATGGGCGGAGCGCGGAGCGAGACATCCACATCGCACAAACAAAAGAGTGAAAAGGAAATAATAGCTCGGTGCAAGGTGCAAGCGGAGAGAGTAGGATGGATTGGTAGACTTTTTTTAAAATGGGAAATACTAAGGCGGTCGGAAAATCTGAAGAAAAAGGCGCTATAGCGAGCGCGTTCGCTTCATCGTCAACTAATTAGGTGGAGTAGTTGTATATTATTTATGTACCGTCGCAATTAGGGTGCTGGTTTTATGTTAATGCTCTCGTAACTATTAAATCTAATTTATAAACGTTATTTTGATATAATAAATACGATCACGACATCTTAACAAATTATAGTAGATAACAGTTTGAGTGTTGGGAGAAATGAGACGATATTTTTATTGTGAGTTAAAATAATTAACCAATCTACTTACGTGAAAATATTAAGAATACACAAACGACAAGCTTAAGTTAAGTTCTTAGCTATTATTTAAAAATACTGAAAAAGGAACAACACTGGCAAGACTGGCAACATCAAACGCCATGTTGAAAAAAAAAACACACACGACCTACTTATTTACCAATACGACCATATTACCTACAGATTTCAACATAAAAACTTTTTAACAAAAAAAAAAACCGACTTCCAAAAAAAAACACTACAAAGTGAAAAATAACTTTAATTTCGGAAGTCGGTGTCTTTGGATCTGTATTTTAGTTTTTTGCCACCGACTTCCGAAATTAAAGTTATTTTTCACTTTGTAGTGTTTTTTTTTGGAAGTCGGTTTTTTTTTTTGTTAAAAAGTTTTTATTTCTCGCTTTTTAGTGGGTCTGCTTGTAATTTATCTAAGTTACAATAGCCTAGTGTCAACTTGCTCATCGCCTTTTACAAAATATTGTTTTTCCCGATGCAGGGACGTTAATTGTTCAGGAGTTCTCCTGCGAATGGTGAAATGGAGCTGATGGTGGACACCATCACCTCCATTTCACCATTCGCATTGTGATGAACTTAAATTGTTTAGAAACCATATTAAAGTAATCGAAATCGCAACCCGTGAAATACGTATAATTGAGTACTTAGTTCCGGTGGCCATCTGTGGTCTTCATCATCAGTTCCACTTCACCAAATGGTGCTTTCCGAGAGCAAATGCACGAGTTACTATAAAAAATACCCAAATCGCTATAGGTGTGCCTATAATATTTGAAGAGTTCCTTCGATTTCTCCAAGATCCCATCATCAGATCCTGACCTGATGACAATGGGACCAATCTGAAAGTATATACTTTCAAATAAAAGAAGAATTTTCCAAATCGGTTTAGAAATGACGGCGTACTGAGGTAACAAATATTAAAAAAAAAAAAAAAAAATACAACCGAATTGAGAACCTCCTCCTTTTTTTGAAGTCGGTTAAAAATTACACTTAACATCACTGTGAAGCCCAAGAGCACAATATAATAGGTACACGTATAATTTAGAAATTACACAAATAAGCAACAACAATGGCTGGTCACATATAATACGGATTGTATTCACTCGAAACGGAACAAATTGGTTAATTAAACGGTTCTGAGCAATTTACGTATCACTTGATCATTTTTGAGTGACGTCCTGTAGCCTGGGTACACACGCAACCTAAACTTGACTCAAGATATCAGAGGGGCAATTCTCGTAATTTTAAGAACGTTCACATTCTGAACTCAGTTTCAATCTGTCAAAAATACCTCTAATTTCCCTACATTTTTGACAAGTCTTTGACATTTGTTCGTCGCCGAGATGAGACTGCGACTAGATTTTGAACGTTTTAAATTACGAGAAATGTCCCTCTGATAATTATATCAGAGGGACATTATTATTATTTTAATAAGAACAGTGATCAAAATGTCTTGATATTAATCAAGATATTTTGATCACTGTTCTTATTTTGAAACTTTGTCCTTTTTTGACGGGTTCTCCCACAGTTTATAGGGCTGGGACACATGTGCGGGATTAAAAGTTTAGAACCCTATTATGAATGTTTAATACATATTTCCGTTGATTTAGTGGTGTGATGTTTGAATAGGGTGATATTTTATTAGGTTTTACTTATATGGTTTCTTTTTAATGAAGACTTTACCAATGAGGTGTTTACGTAATCTTTTCAATATCTGCACTCTAATTGCGTAACACACTATCAATCACAATCTGAAACATTTTGAAGGATATTGCTAATCCATTGCTTTATATGTTAAAAAAAATTGTCTGCTCAACAACGTAAATAGCGCAATGAATGTTGTTGAGCTGTCAAAATGAAAGCCATTCCTACTGTTAGTGTGTTACGCTATTACCCCACTGAAGTAACTAGGAAAAAAATTGCAACGGCTATGCCAAAGGCATTTTTGCAAAGTAGGAAGGCGGGGCTTACTTACATACCATATTCGCTACAGCTACAGTGTCTTACAAGTAGGTACCCACTTAAGTTCAATTAGGTAAGTCGCGTATTTCCCTACAATTTTCAAATCAACAACTTAATTCGATAGCTCTACAATAATAATTTGTGAATCATATCAAATTACACCGCACATGTATACGATGTATTATAATAACAGCCAATTTGAAAAAAGAACGCTTCCGCTATAATCGCGGGAAATATCACATGCGAATCGGTATCGCCATTCTTATATCGCCTAATCACAACGTAATTGTCGTATCAAGTTAAAATTGCTATCAAATTACTGTTTTGCTCGCATGTCACCACTTATTACTAAACATTTTTGTTCAATTATCGCGTACTGTCTATTGTTAAACTTTAAATCACGCTTTTACTCTATAATTTTCAAATCGCTAGGCTAATTTTGAGGTTAGTCACCTCGCGATTCGTAGAATTATGTGAGGTTCGTGAAAGACCGTCAGTTCTCGGAACGATTCGGGTGTTTGATTTAAAAATGGAAGGATGGAATCTTGATATTTTTAAATCAAAGTGTGAGATGATTTTGGTCGTTAATGATGGGGAAGGGTAAAACCAGAGACAATTGATTGTTTCCTTTTTTTTATTGCGTTTTTTGACAACTTAGATCTGATTGTTTTCGTTTACGGACTGATGGTTGAAATTCTGGGCATTTATAGCTTTTCTTTATTATAATATTATATTTTAAAAGAAATTCATTGATTCATTCTTATAACTTTGTATTCTCTTGTTACAGGTAAGTTGGAGATTTTTCACAATATCTAGAAAAAATTAACTCCAGCCATACAGGTAACGTTTTCTCTATAACACAATGAAGCTAAGGAATTAACGCGATTTCGAAGTAATTAATCATTTTGTGGTCATAGTGAATTAGGGCCCTGCTAACCTTTTAAAAACAAACTTTTTAGACACCAAGAAATTTGGAAAAAAAAAAACAGAATCTTACTTTCCTCCATCCACGTAGGTAGGTAGGTATAACTCAACTGACGGAACCAAGTCTGCAGCCCTCATCAAGGGAGTAAGTACAGACCATCTATCATGTTTCAACCTCTGACCCTGAAGAGTAGATGCATCATGGATATACGTCAGTCAAACGCTGGTGGTAATACCGCTTCAAATACTAGGCATAGCTTTCAAATGACGGAGCTGTGAAAGACATTGAAAATACAGAAGTTAGTGCCATCTTTGATCATACGGTTCTTGTTCAAGTTATATTCTTTCTCATCAGGTTTTCCTGTCTTAAAAGGTGATAAAGTCAGTATTTGTAAACCAACTCTCATCATGACACTTGCGAGTAGACCTGACAGCGGCTGTCAAAATTTTAACGTTATCATTAATTTCATAGACAATGTGACTTTATAAAATTCTTTTTTCTAGTCGAACAAGCGGTTCAAGGGTTGTGGGATAGATTCTGTTAATCCTGGTTTTACAGGAGTGGTTTATTTTGTGGTTTTGGCTTCTGGTCCAGCTTTTAAATTATATTAAAGTGTATTATTTAGGGCATACTGTTAGAATTTGTCATAATTTTCTGATATAAAATAAGCAAGGAGAGCGCTTCACCCAACAATTCGTGTGTACACCATGTAATTAATAATGCGTACTTTGTAAGTCGCTCATGTACTACAAACATTTATGTATTTTCTTTCCTTCTTTCTTTCCGTAGAAAGAAAGAAAAAAGGAAAGGAAATACGAATTATTAAAGTAATCGAGGTGTAAAGAAATACTCGCGATCGTCACTCCATTCTCGGATTCTAAGATCACGAAATAATAGTAGGTACCAATGCCTTTTTATTTTTCCCATTGTGGTCTGATTAACCGTTGCGAGGCATCGGGGCTCGATACAAGTACATTGCAGCGATAACATCTCGATATATGAGAAGGCATTTGTCTCAGAGTGTGCCTCGACTAAAGTAAATTGGTACCACGATACCACCGTTTTGAGAAAATTATGCCCGTGTTCTGCCTTTTACCTTTTACCTCTAAGTTCAGTGTTCGAAGTTAACAGTTTTAAATTACGAACGGAATCAACGGCCATTTAATTTTTAATGTCATCTGGATTTTTGATTATCGAACGCGTAATGTCGTCTAGATTTTTGGCTTATTAGTCGATTCGCACGAATTTACTCGCCCGAAAAGTGCGAATCGTCACTTTTAAATAATATTATTTTTCTATAGGCTACTCGCAACTCGCACAAAGTTAATTTATTTGTGGGCGAGACGACGTGTAGGTAGTCTTTTCTTAACATCATTGCATAAAAATCGTAAATAAACTAACTTCGTGAGAGCCGCTTACAGAAAAACAATATTTTTTTAAAGTTCGTATTTCTATGAATTAAAGAGTTTGACAGATATAATTTCGAAGTTAATCTTCTAAAGTATTATCAGTTTTCCTCAATTCACTGAAGTATTGAACAAACCGCTAATATAATACCTTTTGCAATCAATTTTATTTATAATTTATCTTAATTATATGCATAAGAAAGATGCGTATTTCAAGTTTTGCATTAAAGAACTTCAAACAGGGTCTCGGAGTGAATGCCTACAGACCCCACGCTGACTCGGCCTCACAGAGGTTTTACAAAAAAGATTAAAACAAAATAAATTATATTAATTGTTTTTACTGGCGTTTAATGACAGGACGTTAAACTTTTGGAATATTTGAGATGTTGCAGTTGATTGCGGGAATTAGACATTTTGAATAGTGACTAAGATTGAGTTGCATCTTTAGAATAGGAAGTGCTTTCGATGTTAGTTGAAAATAAGTCCATATCACTTGGAAGTTATTTGTAATACATATAAATTCAGTTATCCAGAATTAACATTACCGTATCCCACTATACGAAGCCTCATTTGAAATTATTATCATAAATTCACTGTTAAACCTATTTTAATGTAACATAAAACATTTTTATAAGAAAGCACCGCTTCAATGACATTATAAATTGATAATCGTTAAGGGAATACATTCGTAAAATGACATTTGATTCCTTTTGATTCGAATTTACGCGGCCGGCACTCAGGGGTCAAGTTTTACTCTTTTTTTTTTCGACTCCACGATGTTTTTTATCCCGCCCGGTTCTTTAAAGCTTAAATTTCTGATGTGAATCTCTGAGACGATGCATACCAAACATATTTGATGTTATTTTATTTTTTCACTTTTTTACCGTCGACCAACGATATAACTTTGATTGTGGTACATACATATACGGGTGCCGGTTTAAGGAACTTTTTAAGTGAATTACTACAAGACAGCTCAAGTGAGAATTACACCCTGCGCGCGTCTTTACATTAACCGAAATGGTCAAGGAATCTCTCGGATAAGTCAGAGTTACGTGCGCAATGTATCTGTTGTGACTTGTGACAAAAGAGATGTATATTTGACAAGTGCAGTGGTGTAGGGTATAGGTGTAGTGTGGAGCAGCGGTCAGCACATCGCGCACGCGTCACGTCCCGCGTCCAGGCGGCCGGGCGCGCACAATGCTAGCCCGCCCCTGCCTGCGTTATTGTCCAACAATGCGTGAAATGCTCTGACAAACGATGACAGCCGCCCGGGCAGCCTGGTACCGCCGACCTCCTGCGATTTATGATATCCTATTACGAGATTTAATGACACTAAACGTCAGCCCACTCTGTTTACGTCGTCCGTCACCCGGACTCGTCCGGATACGCTTCCGATGTTTGAAATAAACTAAATGTAAAGAGAACAGAACGGAGCCGCGCCGTGAACGGAATACGCTTACAGCGAGAAACGAGGCGACTGAAAAATTACCATATCCCGTTGTGTAAACAGTTGCCGACAATCTTCCCGTTGTCAGCCGACAGTGAGCGTCCGAACTCGGAGCGCCAAATATTTGCTGGAGTCTCATAAATTCAGCGGCGCCCCGCGCGTCCTACCAGGATAACATACATAATGCGCCGCTCCACGGATCGGTAAACATATTGTAATGGAAAACGCCGTCATTGTTTACACTTTATGATGTCCTCGTGTTGTAAACTGATGCGGTGCAGATTCGCCCGCCCGCCGCGCAAACAAAGAATAATTTCCTCGGAATATGAGATAAGAGAGGGTGTAATGATATCGAGGAAAACTTTATCCCGTCGTACATCGCGCCTCAAGTGAAAACTAATATTAAATCGGCGGGTGTGTAACGGGCGGCGCAGCTGCTCACCATATCCCAAGACTAGTTTCACCCGCTTCTAAATTATCATCGTCTTATTAAAATGTAAGCCCACCCGGGCGACGATGTACGAGGTCCGTACGCCGCGTAACTCGGCCTAATCCCGAGACCTGCTGCTAAAATATTCGAAATCCGTCAAAACCGTAAATCGCACCCGCCTTTTGTATGTGGGTTGGGGTCCGTATTTACGACGCGGCGGAGAGCTGCAGATAGCCCGAATTAAACTTGAATTTAAAACCATTTTATATTAGCTAAGCTAGCTTAGATCGCGCTGGTGCCGCGCGCGTGAGATAAGAGAATTGGCCTGTCAGACGCCGGATGATATATTTGACCAACATTTCCATACCGCCCCCACCCTCGCTCCCTTTCCCCTATTTTCATTTTGTACGTGTCTGCTCCGCCGCGTATCTATAATGTATCCTTTCTGTTTAGGAGTTACATTGAATAAAAAAACT
Source organism: Hydraecia micacea (assembly GCA_914767645.1). NCBI lineage: Eukaryota > Metazoa > Arthropoda > Insecta > Lepidoptera > Noctuidae > Hydraecia > Hydraecia micacea. The sequence continues at coordinate 1,618,871 of OU611793.1, read as the reverse complement.
GCGAAGGTGAGAAGGGACGTTTATAATTTAATAGACTACATTCTGAGCTGTCAAACGGTGACGCGGGATGTTTAGTTTCGCCGACGTACGCTTTGATCGTTATATTTTTATTGCGAGCTATGAGCTGGGCCGGCTGTTATTCATGCTGGTGTTTTGGTGCTCTCATTTGAATAATTAAAAATTTGGCAAGAGATCTGTGCATATGAAAATGTCTGCAGCGTCGGAGGCGTGGGCAATCAACCGTTTTTACTGCACTGCGCTTGAATACCGCCCGTAATAATTGTTATTCAGCTCATCGCATAATGAGGATATTATTTTACACTTCAATAATAACTGGCTTCCTTCGAGTTTTATTGCAGATTACTTCGACGATCACACAAATAGATTATTCTCAAGAGTTTATTGCTGATCGTCGGCCAAATCTGGAAACTTCATTAAGCGACTTTTTCTCGGTTTCGTGAAAAGTTTTGGCTCCGATAAAACTTGGTGGATGTATTCTTCGCAAATTGATCGTGGAACACAATTCTCAGCTTATCAGATAAATATAGAACACATGTCGAAATAATATTCCTCAACTCGTTTTTCTTGCAGCTTATCGCGATTATCATGGAAGCTGATTTGAATAAATTTTGTATTTTCTTATCAAAACGGCCGTAATCATCACGTTGAAGTATTAAGAGACCGAGCAGCTAATGTAAAGTACCAACCATAGGGAAATAAGCTTTTCACTTTTTATGAACTTGGCAAAACAGTACAGAAACTGAAAAACATGCAATAATTATTATGTCATTGGAAAAGTCTGAGGCTCGCTTATGCTTCAGTTTGTGCTATAAAAGTGTCAACTAAGAGAAAAAATAACCGCAAAATTGTTTTCACCAACTATTTAAGAACGTATGTTAAAACAAATTAACGAACATATTAAAATGACAATGGAATCACAATTACATGTTTAAAATCTTTTTAAATCCATCAATGCCCCTTAAATTTATTCTCATTGAAGTTTTCCCCGGGAAAATCCTTTTTCCATTGGCGGAACGCCTTATCCGGACTGCGATAAATCAGCCCGCTCTATTGTCGTTCGTTCGATGGCTGGCTAATGTACACGAGGTATTATTACGCCATCTTGTTATGTACCCAGTTGATATTATACCTACATTATTTTGGAAGCCATGAAAAAGTGACATTTTAATTTTTGAATGTTCCGGTCAAAGTATGGATTTGGACAGTTTTGAAATGTCTGGTTTGATGGATGTTCGGGTTTGGGATTAATAAAGTAGGCTTTTAATTTTATTGTATTGGTTGTAAATAGATTGTAAGTTACTTTACAAGTTGTAACACAAAAGCTCAGTATATCTTAGGAGTTGTGTTATAAACAACGAAAAATAATAAAAACGAGTACGATATTAATCTAGATAAAGTATTTAATTTGTAAAAACGCTCGTAAAGAACGGTGCACAGAACAAGCAAATAAAATAAAATGCATTGCGTATCATGTCACGCTAAACGTTCGCGACGAAAGTTTAATCCTAAACCAAGTTACCGTAAATTAAAGTGAAGCGAAAAAACTGCAAAATATATCACTAACAACAGAGTGCAAATTTAAAATTACACATTCCACCGTCAAATAGTATATTATCTGGTAGCATTAAAGCTAAGTTCATATAACTACGGCTGGCTCTCACGACGCCAAAGCTTTTAACAAAGCGCCTGGCGACGCGCCAGTAAAATTGACATGTCGCAACCCGCCGCTAGATGCCGCCCTCCAAGCACCAAGAAAAAAACACCAAATATCACATCGGAACAAGCTAACCTACGTCTAATAAATCTACTACATGTATATTACTAGATTGGCACATGAGACAAACGATTACCGCCTTTGAGACTCGCCAATAAGTTTCCGAAACGCAATGCGTCAAATACATCTGTCACCCTCTAACGCAGAGGAATCAGTCAAGTGAGAGCGAGTGAAATATCGTATTGGCATCGCGGGGATGTCCACGGCAGTTTTCGGTTTTAGCAAACAAAGGAATTAGAGCAGTACCCGCAACTCCACGCGAATTTATGGACGGTCGCAGTGACCAAATTTTCCTTTTTTTTCCCCAACTCGTGTATTTTGCCCGGAAAGACGGGAAAACGTTCTAATGTTATTCCGTAGTTATGGCCACGAGGAAGGTTTGAGTCACATTATGTAATAAAGTCTTAGAAGTATGCACGGTTGTGCCGTGCGTGACGTCACATGCGGATGTTTACCGGCTACCCTCGCCAAAATAACACATGAATGCTAATTCATTAAATTACGTTAGGAATTGTGGTTCCGATGTCAGCGTTATTTCACGGTATTTTATTATAACGTGGCATTACTGTCAATAAGCTTGACAAACACACATTCCGACTGATTGTAAATGTTTATCGGATATAAATACAGCTGCAGCACGCAACAATTATCGTGGCATTGCAAAAAGCAACTAAAAGTTTCTACCTTTTAAGAAATACTTTGCGATAGTGTTAAATAAATATCTATCATTTGTAATTGGCGCTTGAATTAGTGCTTGTTTGAATAAAAATATAAAATACGCTGGCATATAATTTATTCTATCATACGTCGTAAATTATATTAAACGTTTTTTAAAAGGGCAAAAATAACACATTCGCTGTAACAAAATGGCGGATAACCAACGTCACATTTCAAATACATGTCCCTAATCGTTCGAATTGAGAATATAAATATCTAAGTATCCACTCTCAATTGAAGGTAGGCAAACAGAACAATTTATTTTAATGTATTTTCTCAAGATCTGATCGGGCCGAGTCTATTAAAACTTCGTACAAACTTGACACACCTTTAAATTCAAACGGTAAGCCATCTGATAAAGTCGAAAAAAGAACGAAAAAAGTTAGAGACAGAGTGACTTTATCTATGCCCCGTTAATACTCCAATTAAATTACAAAAAAATAAAAGTGACGTTTCGTTTCTCCCAGTGACGTTATCTTTGTTGAACATTTTTTTTTTGTTTTGTTAGTTAAGTTTATTGAATATCTTCTTTCTTGTTTATAAAACGTTGAAAAATTGTGTTGTAACGGCATTTTGCTTATTATCATTGGTTTGCGCCATCAATTCCGCGTGTATCCGCGCTGACTGGTCATTGATCTTGATGCCCACGCTGGTTCGACATTTTGTGGGAACTTACGACTATTTGGACACTTCATTTACAATCTTATTATCTCCTTAGTCAATCAATACACTTAAAACCTCAGAATGGTTATCTGTTTTCATAAGCAGACGAAGCAAATCATCAAACGTTCTGTCAGGGGTCATCCAGGCCAACAGTATGTAACAGACTTAGACTTATGTGCATAATTTAATTTTCTTTTGAATTTCAGTATCGTTTCAAATAGCACTGGGTATTCAATCATAAAAGTATCCTATTTTCATATCTAGTTATTTTCACATTTGCATGACACAACCGAAAAAAAATCGTCGAACCATCATTACAGCCCATACATACAATGACATGTAATTAACATTTTTCCTAATCGCGCCTACGTCATCCATCATGGCGGCGTTTTGACTTGACAGATGGACATGTCGCGATACAAATCCGGCCAGATAGGTTTGTAAACACATATTATTGTGTTTTGACGGCCCGTCACTGTCCCGTGAGGCATTGTCTTAAAAAAATACCTACTGCTAGAAAACTGACAGATCGGAAAGATTTGACCAATTTAAATTTGGACTTTGAGTATTTGATTAGACAGTGCAGTTATTTTGAGATGGTTTGTCAAAAAATTCTGCAACTTACATCTGATGAACCCGATCGCTACATCTATCTAGCTATTTCTCTCTCGATTGGCCTAAAAGTTCATGGCCGTATTCGACGAACTTTCAAAAAAAAATTTGTTTAGATTTCACACGACATAGCCATAATTTGAATTCTAGATCTCTTAATAAAATATGCTTTATTAACACATCTATACAATTTTCTAGAAATCAAAGAAAACGAACGCACCTTTTTAGTAAACCCATTCTCTAAATTGAAAAAAAAAAACGTCTCATCCCACAGACTACACACTTTATACCACAGACAATAGTTAAATTCGGCCACCGATTGGTTCCGCGTGCCCAATTGAAATAGATATTATTATCATTATACCAGGCCGTTACGGGCCACAATTACCGTAATAAGCTGTAATGATAGTTATTACATACACTAAAAACGGTATTACAGTGTAAAGCGTAGCCTTGCCTGTAATTTCGTATCAAATGCGTGTCGTTGCGTGACTGGTGGTTCTCTGTAATTTTATGTCATCATGAGCTGTCGTCCAATCAGCGAAAGAAGCCACCTGCAATTATCTATGTGTAGGCTATGTATGTTTTGATGTGAATAGACTTTTGTACCTATATAAAGGAGACTAAATCAAAATTTTGGTTGAAGACATTCTTTAAGAGTTGCAAATATGAAATGTTCTTTTACGAAACGGCGTTGATAGAAGGGATTTTGTGGGTTCTCTTAGAAGGAAAGTTTAAATTACAATTGTTTACAAATAGATGCGGTTAGAAGCATCTCACAATTTTCAAGTCTAGTGTTAGTTTTGCACAGAATTAACTCCCAAAAACGTTCAAAAAGAAAAAAAGCTAGTCTTTGGTTCCTGGCCCTGATATCAAGCAATGGACAAAATTGTCAATCTTTTATGGCTTGAGTACGAGGGAAATTTGGCTACGTTGTATGTGTATATTTTATCTTTATTTTGTAATGTGAGTTTTGTTTGTGCAGAATAAATAATTTTTCTTTCATTCTTTTCTTATCAAGAACAAACATTTAATTTTAAATCTAGGCACCATTTTTTTAACCACTACATCAAGCCTCTCATTCATTTCACTTACCACCACTAGATACCAACATACACAACACATGATTATACGAAGCAGAAGCGACCAACACTTACATTTGTCCCCAAAAATCCCATTTGTTTCCCGAGTTAAAATTTTAAATGAGCTTAAGTCTGTAGGCAATTATGGGCACTTTGAATTTGCGAAAAATAAACAGGGGTTGGTAATACCCCTTGTGTACCCCTGCTTCCCTTATCAAGTAATGACGGGAGTTTAGGAATCGAGAGCTTCACCTGAGGCCTGGGAATGGGTCTGTTTGTATTTGGGCACTATTGCTGGTATAGTGGCTGGTAGCGCCTCTTTTGTGAGCTGTTGTCCTGGTAATCTCTGGTAGCGATGGTGAATTTGGCTCAGCTATCGTTTTTGGTTGAAGTTTAAGGTTTTTCGAAATGTAAGATCATAGATAGATCAACTGTAGCGTTAGTTTCAGGAAATTTTTACTAGTTTTTTTTTTTGCTTTCCTACTGGTTAAGCTGTGTTTATTTAGAGATATTATCAGGTCCTAATTTGTAGGTTTAACAAATCTTTCAACCAAAAAGCGATACCATAAACCTTGGAAAGGGAAATCCCCGATGTCAACCTCTTTTTTCCGCTTAAACTTTTTCACCATAAAACCTATCAGCCAATTTTCCTAGATCACAATCAAAACACGTATATCGAACGGGAAATTCCATTAAAACAAAAGAACGTATTACACAACAAGACAACAAAGATTCGTTGGTATTAAGAGACGAAAACAATAGCGGAGCAGCGAAAAACGGGCGAACAAAGGAGCGTGGAGCGCTCCCAACCCGAAATTTACGTTTAAAAACAACGTAAAATACCTAAAGCGGGATCCGTATCTATCCTATTTAGATATTAATCTAAACGAAAAAGCAAAAGCAATTCAAAATAGGCAACAAGCTAACAGAAGGGACGGGGCGGGCACAGTAATTGGCCATTTATCAAACTGCGAAGGGGTTATGGAATGCTCCTGCCCGGCTCTGCCGCCCTGGTACGCGGCCGGGAGCGGCGCGGTACAAACTGCTTAAATGACAAACAAACATACAGATTTTATGTATTAAACATGAGTATTTAATTTTGTTTGGTTTGCCATGACTATGTTCTGAAAAAGTGTTATAAGAAAAGTTTTGGGAAATTGGTCTGAAGAATGCTTCGTGTTTGTCGAGCTGCGTCTTTGACGTAGTGCAAATCTGACGAGATGAGTTTCTGTCGACATGCGTATTTGACCACTTACGTTTCTGACGACATGCAAGTAATCCGAATCTTTGCATAATATGTTTCTTTACTTGCTGGTAACCGTTACAGATCTTGAGAGAGGCAACAAATCTAATTTTGCCAAAATAGCCTACCCATTTCTTGTTTTCGATTTTGGCCTTAAGTCTGGTCCTTATCATAAACTCTTACACGACTTCAGAAACTCGAGAACCACCTGAAACCTCTCAACACAAACGTATATCAAAACAAACATTAATTTAAAAAGTTCTTCCAAAGCTGACACGAATTGCGTCCGCAAAACGAACTCACCAAGGTCCTCTACCATAACTCGGAACAGGGAACAGAATTAATCTGAAACACCCGATACTAAGGTAATTTTCGCAAAGTAATCCAAACCTAAACACACAGGTGGAAGGTACTCGGCCCTGCTTGATTAAGCCCCGTTTTAAATTCAACATTTTCGGGTCCATAATGAAAGTTTCTTATCAGTAAGGCGCGTTTGTGAGTTATGGTCGTTTGTTTACAATCCCTCGGGTTTCTGTGCTCCTGATAGCTCGGCTTAATTATGTTATGTATTTATAATTATGATTAGGTGGATAATTTGGAAGCAATTTTATGTAATATATATTTTAAATTACTATTTGTGTTAGTTTAGATTTAGCTTCCCTATATCTAACTGAACTCAGTTCAAATGCGTAAGCTCATTGTTTGTGTGCAAAGATTTTCTCTGCCTCCTGCTGAATACGCCAGCCAAACCCATCAAACAAAAGTAATTTTTATAAACAAACCTCTATATTTTTTATCCTCATTTACTAAAGCAAAAAGAGCCAACAAACCCACAACAAACTCTTCAAATTAAACAAAATGTAAAATCCAATTGGCATCAGGTGCTAAACACAAGCAGTACTAGAGGTTCATCACTCTGGCGCGGACTCCCGGCTGTCAAACGAGTGGCCCTCGCGAAACCACCCGTGTGTAATGACTATTGTCTATGGTGTCTCGTCGGAAAACTTTACTTGTAATGTCTATGGCCGGCGGAGCTTTCAAAATGGAATTAATTACGCCATTTTGTGATGGCAGGAAGTTATGAATATTTTGAAGCTGTTCTTATTTAAATAATTATGTTTTAAATGCGCATAGACATTTCAAATTAAAATGGGTTTGTGTAGAATAATGTGGTGCTTCGTTAAGACATTGAAACATACTTAAAGGCAGTAAAAAATGTGATACGCGAACTCACAAATTAGTATTTGTTCAAAAATGTTGTTACAAGCTGTTACATATAATTTAGAGACTGATAAAATTATAGTTATTAAACGTATTAATTAGACGTTAAAACGAAAACGCTCCAATTAAAATGGACTTTTATTACAACGTGTGTCGCTCGAGCACTGTGTACGACAAGTAATAAACGAAAAATTACTGCATCTAAAATGATAATTAACATCGTTGGGACGCATCAAAATGCACACTTGAAGCGTTTTCATGTTTTAATAAAGTACACGCAGCATAACCGGTATAACGAGAAAAGCAATAAAAAACATAAGCAACCATTACATCTTAGTTAATGGACACCCTCAGTTTTCTAAGAAAATGATAAGCGAGATAAAAACTAACTAAAATGGCGACGTTGACGTTCCCAAATGGTACCCGCACATCGCTACGCAAACAGCTCATAATTACACACGAAAACATTATCTCTAGTAGGATCAAGTTAGATCGCTTACACGCGTTTCTTTCAAAACAATTATGTTAATAAGTAACGAGCGTCCACCGCGCAATAATTCACAATTAAAACCCCGTGCCAGTGAAACGGAGCGTAATGGGCGCGTTCGGATTGTCAGAGAACGGGACGTCATAATCTGGGCGCGTTCATATTCGTGCACAAATCCCCGGCGCCGGCGCTTGGACGCGCTCAACTTCGCTTATAAATTCAGGCGCGTCTGTTTTGAACGCAGTCATACGTAGGTATTAGACGGGACTCAAATTAATACAACGGCCCGGTACACCTGCGCCTCGCTTGTTTCTTTCCTACAAAATTAACTCTGAGCTCGCAACAATGGAGCCGGGGGCCTCGCTCGACCAACTTTTGCGCTGTTATTTTTTTTCTCGACCGACTGCGGTGGCTATATTTCAAACTGTCATACTTAATCTTTTTATCAAAGTTAGTTAAATGCCATAAGAAGTGCACCCGTCTGCCGTGAGCTCCTCATCTGCCCTCTAATTGCGTTTGGAGTTTGTTTGCAAACTTTTATTATGAAATTAAACTAGTTTGATGCTGCTTTTGGTTATGTTGCTATAGCTGAGTATAATAAAGATGATTAAATACTTTGAGATTTGGACGGTTTTATATTTTGTTTCGCGAAGTAGTTTGAAGAAGAGCGACAGAAGTTGGTTAGTAAATAATGAGATTAAAAGGTTAACAAACTCATTTTTAACAGGTGACAAAAACGCCGCCATTTCAATAAAGATTTTTTTTTTATTTTGTCAGTGTCAGTGGGCTTACTTTTAAGTTTTCCATCACACCAAAAATTCCATTTTAGTTTCGTGTGGAATTATCTAGGGAAGTGAACTGACAGACAAACATTTGGCAATATATTTTATTTAACGTCAACCCGGTTACATCAAGTAACTATAACTAACGCCGCTCCGAAACAACTAAAACATTAGACAAAATACCAACAAAATCTTTACTAATTAAAACCCAACAGTTGTTTATTCAGCGTTTCGCAGTTCGCAATACCAGGCGAGCAGGGCCTAGGAGGCGAATAATTTATATTTAATTTAAACAAGACGACATTGGTATTCGGTATACGAGTGCGTAATTAAAATTCCCGCGGCGGTGGCGCGCCCCGACCCCCCTCCCTCCACCCCTCGCGACAGTTTTCGCGCCAATTTCAACGCGCCCGGAAATTAATTGTGACAGGAAGACGCGGCGGTCACATCCGGCCGCGTTCCGTTATACGCATTGAATTATCGGCCAGTGTGTCCCGCACAATAAAAATATTCAGAGCTGTCATAATAGTCCACAGGTCGTTCGGAACGCGAAGCTGATTTAATTTCGTTTCATTAAACGTTATGTAAATTTTTCGTAGCTACAAATTAGAATGCACGGATATTATTTATTTTGCCAACATCGACTCAATCATTTTTTTTTCTAAACATCTTTCTGTAATTAACACTTATAAATCACAGCGCAATCATTCGTCGTGAGCAGTCCCAGGAATAACCGTGGGCGTGTCCAAAAACTAGATATTCGAAAACATCGAATTCCGAGTTAACATGATTTATCGATAACGATTACTTAAAATACCATGACATGTCACAAAACCGGTCGCTCGTCGATGTAATCGTGACCTGACTGATTATTTCCATCGTTATAAAACCTTATAAACTCGGTGACAATTAATAAGTGTCAAGTTTAACATTTAATTAAATATAAATCGATAAAATCATCATAATCCATAGTAATGGCGGCGCATTTACATAAGACGCGCGAAAGTTTTGAAATTTTTCAAAAAATTGGAATGTGTTCGAATTAATCCGTGATGTGTTATTTACGTCATCGACAAATGTTTGGATTATTCTAATAAAATTCTACCTACTTATGTTCCAAAAAGTTTCTAAAGGGTCTGGTTCCACTACAGGTAGTTAATATAAACTTTTACGGCATACTGGGGGAAACTACACTAAACAATGATAGATGGGATTTCTCTCTCAAAGTTAACAACGAAATAAAATAGGTTTCATTACCCTCGAACTGTTGACATAAAAGGACATTATTTCACACGTGAGAATCATACAAAATGAAGACAACATCCTTTTATGGCGTTATAGCAATAAAATTATGGAACAGTAATTGCAACTTCGCAGTAGAAATAACCCTTAACTATCTTTAAACAATCTAATATACTTTTAACAGGCAAAGGCCTTACATTGTCAATGCCGATTATTCGAAAAAAGAAATCGATTTTTATAATCGGCTACGAATTTCACGCGGGTAACAATTGTTTGGTATCCGCTGGCATCTGGGCGAGAGTCGTTCGTTACCTACGTTAAGGGCCTCTAATGGCCTGCACTGAACTGGAGGCCCTTAAAATTTTAAACGTCCTTTTATTTATAGAGGCTCGACCGATATCGAGCCGTCGGATCTATTCGTTATGATTCGATTTTTCACTTTCTTATTCGGTTTAGTGTTCGGGGAAATATTGACACCTTTTATTGGTAAATGTCGCCAGAATTGAATGCTGATGGAAATCCTCTCAAAGATCTTAAACCTGCCCAATCGTGTTATCAAATTCAGCAAAGCTTGCAACATTTCTTGAAATAAAGCTGCGTCTCAGACTGCCTTAGCTGAAACCCCATTCCCACAGCATCCCACAACCAACCAAAAGAATCATTAGAAAAAAAATCCAGCTGACTTCCCTCCCGCCCACGGCCACGAACTGAACCCGTCATAAATCGGTAAGTCGTTTAAAACGGTTAATTGCAGTCTGATTTATTAGTGTCGCCGTGTCTTATCGGCGGATCTGACGACACAGTCGTTAGAGCACGGTTGTATGGCTGGTATTTCATCAATTTGTATTGCTTGTAATTGCATTGGATCTGCTAGTACAGTGGGCTGCACGTCACTGACAAAAAACCAGCAGGATAATTATGTAACACACATAAAAAATTATACAAACACAAATAATCAGCTTATAATGTTCCCACTGCTGGGACACAGGCCTGCTCTCAGTGAAAGGGAGCGGGCCGTGATCCACCACGCAGGTCCAGTGCGGGTTGGTAGATGTCACATGTCAAAGACAATTGATCGCAACTTCTTTAATTATGACAGTTCAAACACGTTCTTTGCATTATTTACATTATTGATCAGATGAATTTATTGAACAATGGTTTAGAAATATCCTTCGGATTGTGATTTAAACTGTGTTTTGCAAATAGGGTGCAGTATCAGCTGGCCCCCTTACCTATTGTATTAGAACTCCGTACTACGCTAGACCAGCTGAATGGTAAAGCTTTACCACCAATGAGTAGCCTATCGTACCCACTAGTTATAGATAGACTAAATTAGGACCAGGTAGCTACAGTTTAGGGGAATTGCTATTAACAATGCACACTGCCAAGAGTAGAGAACATTTGGCAGGGTTGCACCAATTGTGTAGGGTTTTGGCAGTCATTGAGTGTTCTTAATTCGTCAGTGATTATATGCGTTATTAATTATGAATTATTGCCTGTTCATCAACAGAACTCGGCATAATTTCATGCTTGTTGACGCTTGTGTAATTTAGTCCCACCAGGTGGACATACCTGGTAGAAGTTGCGGGAAACCATTGGACGCAGCCCAAATTAGCTGTGGAGATTTATAGACGAGGCCTTCGCCCAGAAGTGGACGTCTTCCGACTGATGTTATGATAAAACTACAAAAAAAAAACAGTAGCACTCCGGGAGTGCCGACAGAAGTGAAAACAAAACACAAACAGAATACTTTGCCATCACCCACTGACATATCGGATATACGTTAAAACCGAGTACATCCCGAGGACAGCCGAACACATCTGAAGCGGTGCCGGTTACGGTAACAGTGGCGCGAATTCAATGGTTTTTTCCCCATCTCAAAAAATGCCCAACGCGCCTAAAGAAGTTTTCACTTCAAAAAAAGTTCTTCTAACTTAACAGACAGCTGTGCTGCTGGTCAGTTTGTTGCGCCACTTCTTCTTCCCAGCTAAAGCACTAGGAAGTGATAAGGGTGTTTTCGAGGACTGTCTTATGTAATTTTGACGTTCAAAAAGTGCTGATTCGCAGCCTTTGCGATTTGTATGAATGACGTTTGCTAGAGCATAAAACACGCGTTAAATACTAATATCAACATGACTTATAGATTCCATAGTGTGCCACCGGTACAATGCATTCAACACATAAATTGCACACAGCGGTACTGTATCCACACAGGTGCTACTCGTATATCCACTGCCGCAGAATAACTACGCCCGGACACGTCCTACTTAGTTATTAGTCGAGGAACAATACTGATCCGCTTTATTACTGTTTTATGTCTATACCTAGACTAAAACTTTTATTTACTACTATCTACTATCGTAAATGTGAAAGTTGCTTTGTTTGTTACTCAATCACTCAAAAAGGGCTGAACGAATTTAGATGCAATTTGGCACATAGATAGTTTATAACGTGAGTTACATACATAGATACTTCTGGATCCAATTCTGACGTCCACGCAGAAGAAGTCGCGGGTAGAATCTAATTTGATGTATTTTGTGAATGGGACTGCCTGGAGTAAATTCCACTTATCTTTGGACCAACCTGTCCTAAATGTGTGCACTAAGAAACAATATATCAACATCCATTCATATCTCCACAAAGTTGACCCATTAAGACCGCCTACCCAATAAATAAAATCGTAAACTCAAATGTCCCGAGACTTATGGTAGCAGCACTCCGTCCATTAATATAATGTATCAAACAAAACGTCCAGTTTAAAAACATCGGAAACGATACGCTCTGAGAGGCTTCTCGATCAAACTGTTTATCTAGAACATTCCCACTCGGACGTTATAAATTACGTTCTATATGCACAGGGTTGCCAATTGACAATGACAGTACCAGAGACGAAATAACTCTTTTTCGAACGACTCATTTGAATTCAAATTATTTTTAATTGGCAACCTTTTAGATACGGGAGATTGATGAATTGGGAGGCTTTCAAAGGTGCAGTTGCAAAAAGTGTTGCCAAAACTTAAATACTGCCGAAATGTTACGATTTTAATAAACGCAATACGATGCTAAATCATTTTGTGACATGTTTGATTTACGCAAAACACCAAAATGTTAGTTTTCGAAATAATTTATTCGACAGCAGACATTAACACTGCGAATTTTAATTGCAAATAAAAGTAGCATTCCAAAATTCAAACTGGCCGACCATTTGCGTTTAATCGCTAACTTGATTAAAGACTGATGCACGCTAGAAACTGGAGGGACAATCAAAAGCCTTATCTGTCTGTAAAAAAGGCAAAAAGCCCTCGGACCGACCATTGTTAGCGTACGATTGCGACAACGCGATTAAGCAACGTGCACAGCTAATTCGACTGAGGCTAACACGCGAACACACCATCATAGTATGCAATAAACCGAATGTAAACGAAATAGAGATGTTTTGAATTAGTTTCCATGTTCTTGTCTCTGGCTGAGTGGGCTATTCGTTAGATGATCATTTAAATGGTGGTAAATATTTGCGGAGATATTCAAGCTGTTGAAAATAAGACTTGAATTTATTGTTTCTTTGTCCTTTCCAATTAGGAGATAGCCAAGGTAAACATGATCGGAAAACGACCTCAGATTTAAAAGGTTATTGCGTACACCCCTACGAGCAATCCCTGTCTACACTTTTCAAGACATAATTTACGAAATTTCCGATATTTCTGAACCTTCTTGAAAACCGTGACCTGAACCACATGTCCGTGGAAATGAAGACATTTTTACGTGACGTCACCGCGCGTCAGGTGGCCGCTTAGAATTCTGATCCGTCCATCATTAATTTGACAAATGGGCGCGCGAGGTGATGGCGGACGGTGGCGGCGCGCGCCCCATTGCGTTCCTTCAATTTATTTGAATTTAGCATTCTGTTTTTGCGATTATTCGCCTAACTTCCAATTAGGTTTTTAATATGACGTGTTGAAAGAACTTTCCATTGTTTGTCTATGCTTCTTTTACGTTGTTAAAACAAACCCTTTAATGGCTTTCTGCAAATAGAACGCATCGCTTGTCAAAATGCAAAATAGCGCGCTTTCATAATTCGATTTTAATATTTTTAATCCACATTATTCACGTTCAGTTATGGAAACAGAACATGACGCGTCTGTAAACAGATTTATAAAACTTTTTGTTATATTTATTGTGATTTCCGTATTGTAAAATTGTATTTTATTTATCTAAACGAGCCATGAAATGTATGATGGGCGATTTGCTTATTTTGATTCAGTTTTCCGACTTTCATGTGGGAACGAAAATATCACATGTTTATTGATCTTTTTTTAATAAATGTATTTTTCAATTGTGTTGGTGCAATGCCGGTTATTGCGCTAGTAAGTATTCGATTTATCATGTCTCTGTCGAAATAAGTTGTTCAATCAATGGACATTTATATAAAAAAATAAGTAAAATAATCATAGGGCATCAAAGAATTCCTCCGCATCGCTGTCAACAGGAACTATGCCCAAAAGGCTGGCAGCATTGCCACGTTGTATGGCAATGCTAATTAATTCTTTGGCCTAGAAACAGGCCAGTCCTCTGGTCACGTGAAGAGTCGACTAACCGCTTGGCGATATCTCGAAAAACCAAGTGGGCACTCGGACCCCATGGCCCTAGTGTTTCAACCCCACACGGCTCGAACATATAACTCCCAATTAGGTTGCAATATTATTATAGTTTATATGTTATCTTAAATTATAGATATAAATAGAATTCTAGTCAAATATAATAAAATAAATCAATGGACTATCAATCATTGTAAATTGTCTTCCGCTGTTCTGAGGATTTTCTCGTTTACACCTATGTAGCTTAGAGCCTTTCACATCGTGACTTCAACATTTGACGTTTTCTAAACCTCCAGTATACCAAATAATGGCGACAGCTTCTCTTTACTGTTACAAACGGAAAATTACCTGAAAATATTGCAACAAGACATTAGGTAAGGCTTGAAGATAAATGAGAATGATCCGTAATTAGAGCAAGTACCAGGCGAGCGTACAAGACGGGAGTATTTGGTGCGACCCGCATCGGCCACACGCAATCCATCACTGCACCAAATTAGTTCGCGCGCCGGCCGCAGCAGCCGCACCGGCGCTACTGCCGCACTCATTAGCGGTCGCCTGGAACCCTGCGCTCCTGTGTTTAATTGTTATCATCATTAAAATATTGACGTTATTTTAGTGTCATCGTCACGTGGCTTTATGGTAAAAACGCTATATTTTATTAGTACATAAAGAACAAATACCACCAAATTGGCAAATATCCTGTCAACCAATCCAATCAACCTTAACTAACTACTATTTAGTAATATAACCCAGAATCAGTTTTAGGACTTTTAAAACCCCATATAGCCAAGTTTGGCACAGTGAATCCTCAAGTTAGAGGCAAAAGCTCCACCGGAAAATATCGTCTCCAACGCTAATTTGGCTCCAGAAAGCCAATATTTTATTCCAGCCGACTCAACCTTACCTGTACCAACAAAATTCAAATTCTCCGCCAGATGTTGTCCATAAATAAACTGCGTTCGCACCTCAACCCTTCGAGTTGTGTAGTACAAAATAAATTCGGCGCACACGTCACCAATCAAAGCAATATGGCGCCGGGTCGACTATTATCGCAATTGCATGTTATCCGCGACCCTGTCTTGGGATGCGGGCACGAAATTCGGGGGTTGGCTAGTAATTTTTGGCGTTATTGATGATTTTGTTGACAATTATTTTAGGAACACCTCTTTTGTAGTCGCAATGTTTGGCTGAACATTAAATTAAAAAAGAACTTGAGGTCCTTAAAAAAAACAAGGAAATCAACTATTTGGGTTCGCCCTGAAAATGTAGAAAAAAGATGGGTGGTATACATACCTCACTTTCTGATTTTATAATATTAGTGTTGATTACTAGGGATAAACTTAAAATATCACCCCTATACTTAATTTGAAACCATGACCATCAAAACAATCTTCTCATCTATCGTTCTTGGTCTATATCTCTAGCCTAACAAGAAACTAGTAATGATCTCCACATGAACAATCTTCTTTCTTCTCCTGCGATTCTGGTAGACTTTTAGAACCATGGCCAATAATTTCGGCCGTCTCCGCTCACCGCTAACCTCGGGGCCGCACGCAGCAAGCGTTTTGACACCATCTGCGACACTTTGAGATATTTACTGCCGATTTATGCCGCCTTGGTGTCTAATTAGTCGGCTGTTAATTGTACCTGCAGCCTATTAAATTTGGAAACGCGTAAATTAAAAGATGTTTATATTTAGATGTCCCACTGTCCTGCAGAAATGATAATAATTATTATGGATTTTATAAAAAAATTAAATCAATATGGAATGTCTTTTCACCCATCACCTACATCATCCATTAATTTATCTATCTATGGTCACTTTTCGCATTTCCTGAACCTGGAAAACAAGGCACACAACATACAGAAGTACAGCCTGTACAGCATGTTCGCATTATTCATGCTTTGTTGCACAAAATCATAAAATCAGAACGTCTGTGAAAACTCAAAACAAAATAAATCGATGGCGCGACACAGTCGGGTCCCCCTCGCAATCGCAGAATAAAAACAAATCCGTGTGCCCCGACAATTAACGCAGTACCATGTGTTACTCATTCCGTGTGATGAGGACCCAGAAACTCGGGGGGTCGGGAGGTCGAACTGGCGATATATTGCGCCCGGTAATTACACCCAGCGGCTACCAGGCTGCCATAGGATTAAGGAGCTATACGCCTTAAAATGAAGCATTTTCCGCTAACGTAATTTATTAGAGGCGATTTTTGCTTCTCCACTTTATGTAGCTCTGGTAAATTAATACTAGTGCGATTTATTGTTTTAACTTTTGTTGTTGTTGACTTTTATTTTTGTATGGATAATGCTTTTGAAATGGGTAGCGTGGAAAGTTAAAATTAGAGGCTTTTTCGCTTGTCAAAACGGCAACTTTTTAACAGTCAAAGGGTTCTAAAAACATCCTGTTTCAAAAGTTGTTCTAAAGCGTGGAGCTTCCTCAATTAAAAGGATGTAGGTTTTAGTATTCACTAGCAGACAAAATAAACGTCCCTGACCCCAACTTATACGAAAAAGAACCGTATTTTCTACGCAACCATGACAATAACGCTAATTCACGCCTAATAACCAAACATTTTTCGAGCACAAGAGTCCATTACGAAAACAACATAGGCAATATCCTTAACAATCTCTATACGCCGTCTCCTGATCCCCTGGTTATAATATTTACTGGTCACACCTATAATTGCCTGATTTAAGGCCGTTTGTATGCGCTGGTGACGGCGGTGGATTTCATGAAAAATATTTATTGTCCGCCCGGACTCCGTGGATTAGACGTATTTGTACGTGACGAAGTTACTTGGACCTTTTGTTTTTCACGACCGATATTTTCCGCGTTGTTTTTGTTGATATGTTTCAGATGTTTCAGTCGGCTAAGATTTCACATTTTGACAGATTTGAATCATAATATTGCACTATCTTCTTTTACGTCTAAAAACAAACTAAAACAAAGATCTTACCTATGTACGAGCAATCAATCACCAGGGTAGCATAGCTCCGGATATCTCAGACATCAAAACTCGATCCGTCCGTCGGACGGTATCCGCACTGGATTTGTCGGATCCCGTCAGCATTTGTTGCGGAATCCAAGTATTATTCACCCTTTTGAGTCCCTGTATCGTCTGCAAATGTTTAGCTAAGCTTACAGGGATCCTTTTCGTAGTGCAAATATCAAAACAAAGTTCTTGGATTACAGTTAATATTGCTCTAACAATTCCGTGAGAATATATCATTAAAATAATATTTTTATCGTTTTATAATTCTGCCAAGTCGTTTTAATTATTCTCCTACTTCCAAATAATGAAAAAGCAATTTGGCACGTAAATAAATAATTACCCGGGGCTCATACGTACCGCGCAAGTTTGTATTTTGAACCAATTACTTGGGCAATATGTTATACGTCTGCTGAATAAGTAATCTCATCGCGAGTGGGATGGTGGGAGTGTGGGACCCGATGCGCGCACTGCATTCCCAAATTAACTGTCACTATGAATTTTGTACGAACGTTCGGATATTCTTCCGATTGCTTTGTGATTCGATTAGTTTTTGTGATAATTGTTGTGTAATTATCGTTTCGACACGCACCCGTAATGGTTTAATACGCAGCGGCGCTAATGAGCCGATTGAAAATAAAATTATTTTGTTGGCAGCACTGCTTGCTGGTCAATACTTTAATTAAAATACGTGTCAATTTGTAGAAACGTACAATTGGCAAATGAAATAGACAATATGAAGTGATTTCTGTCAATTCTAAGTATTTTAATAAACATTAAAATTATCATAAATTAACCCTAAAGCGAAACATACGTAATTGATGCGGAGCATACCGTGCGAGGGTTGAGGCCGCACTATCCCTTGCAAGGGTCCCTGTAATTACTTGCGCGAAGCATGGCTGTGCGTCCGATGCGTCTAATGTGTTGTTAATATCAAGATTAGTTCATTAACTCTTCATCCGCCGGCCCGGGGTCCATAACACCCGGGGCCCCCGGTCCGCCGGGAGAGGGACCCGGCGCAAAAACGGCAAATTTTACGACTCTTAAGAGGGTATCTGTTAAATCGCGCTTTGTATTAATTTTGACGGCGACGGTAACTGTTATTTTGATGTTTTAGCTGCAATTAACTGTGAGGTTTTAAGATTACATGGCTTTAACTTTTGTTTTTCTTGTGTAAAATTATAATTTTGTGAATTAGACAGTTTTATTTTATTAACATTTAAATTGAATGCGTATCAATTGTAGATCTTTTGATTACTTAATGCTGTAGAAGCAAAATTGCTCTTAAAAATAAAATGGTCATGCCTAAAAGCCATATTGTTCAGGAGCCATTTATCCCAAAAATGACATTAAATTCTGAATGCAATAAAAAAAACAGCATTCAAAATACATTGTTTTCCACATCATAAAAGTAATAAATCACACAATTCATGAAATTCGAAACATAGTTCAACAATAGACCAACACACATCTGACATTACCGAATTTGCATTTCTATGTGTGTTTATTTTATTTGTGACAACGGTCGGTCCGATACCAGGGGCGCATAAATCATAAGCGATCTGGATTTGTTCGGAAGGGTTGGCGATACAATTGTTTGATGCACATTATTGCACATGCGCCTGATATATCTGTTTGGTATGCAAATGGCGCTAATTGTAATAAGATTTGGTACATTACCGCGTCATCTGACACTCGGAGGGGGAGTTGTTTTTATTTTATTAGGTGCTGTATGGTGGAGTGTTGGTGTTACAATATTGTCTGAGCTGATTTAGTAGTGTACTTTGAAATAATTAAATTTTTGCTTCGAGAGAGGATTTTGTTTTTGCAAATATGGGCCGTAACAGATGATGCATGTGTATGATATCAACCATAGAATCGTTTGACTTTCAAAGCGTAGCTTAGCTTAGCTCTGGTGGAAGACGGTTCTAGTGAAGCTTTTTTTCCATACGGTCAAAGGGAATCTTCTTTCATAGCACATCTTACGCGTTCCACTACACCACTTAGCTCTGATGGAGACATATAGTTTCGCAGCTTAGCTTCATCGTTTAGCTACCTCCCACATGGCCACATGTCTGGTTCCCAATAAGGCAGCCTAAGAGTCTACCCTAACTTCAGCAGGAGATTGCCACACTACCTATTAAATTATTCCTTACTAACAGTTTTTGGTACTCTTCACAAAAAACAACAGCAAAACAAATAAATAAAATGAAAAAATACACGCCACATAATATTATAATTAGTAGACAACACATCCACCCAATAGAATCACGTTACGTAACGATAATAGGGGCGGGCCACTCGATCTCATGATGTCCTGGTAGCAACTTATTATTGCAATTGCTAGATTTCCCCGGCTTTTCCCTAAATAGGGAAAGTTAAAAAGGTGATTTGATCCGAGAAGCACGTCCGGGGCCAGGGGGGTAGAAAATAGGGATGGAAGTCCGCCAGCGTGCCTACAGAGTATAAAATTTAATTTCGACTTCCAAGTTTTTGGATTTTAATTACCTGAAAGCGAATTAAATAATGAGTATGCGGGGTTGAGTGGAATTCCTTCAGTTAACGCTGAGAATTCTACATTTTCCGAGAAGGCGACGTCGAGGGGTTGCTGTAATTTATAATTTATCCTTCCTTGATTTAGAATTACAATATCACGTAAGATTACATTTAGCAGGACTCCGCAAAGTTACATATTTGCTGAAGAACAAATTCAGTTATTCTGGCACATTTTTTTTTGTACTTGTGCTGATTTCTTGAGGGTTATGAGAATCTTGCAATTACTTAATGAACATTTTGCTGCTTATCCAGCACTACAGGCACTCCCATTTAATAAATGTAGATTAGATTTATTAAATATGAATGAATAATTAAAATAAATAATAATAATTAATTATTTTTAATTATAATGTCGTGAGGAGAGTTTTGAGTATGAATGTCGATGGCTATAAGCGTAGGGGAAGACCAAAAAAACGATGGATGGAATGTGTGAATGATGATATGATTAGAAAGGGGGTGACTACCGAGATGACGTCTAATAGAGAAGTATGGAAGAAAAAGATATGTTGCGCCGACCCCAAATAAATTGGGATAAGGGCAGGAGAATGATGATGAGATTTATTAAATATGCACAAACAAGTAGCTTTTCGTAGGCCAAACGCAAAACAAACATTAGTCTGCCACAATTTACTCTGTCATGGCGTCGCAAAAATCGGTAGTGCGGGATCTTAAGCCCAGGGGGTGCTTCGACCCACCCCGAATTAAGCGTTAATTAGGGAAAAACGGTATTTATTACCCCCAGGTAATAGCTCACTCTACCACCTGCTGTTTATGTAAGTAACTAAACACGGGAAAAACTTTATTTCCTGGGCCGTTTCGTTTATTCCTTTAATCGTCTGCGAAAATTGGTTTTATGTTTTCTTTTTGAGATTTACTGATTCTCGTATTTTGAGAAACATGTGAATGGTCGGCCATAGAGATATTTGAGGGTACATAACATGTCAATCAAAATATTAAATTTATTGACAAAAGCGCTTAGAGGGTCCTCCAAGGTTCGGATTTGAGGCCAAAAATCTTGAAATTTTGACTGTTATTTACTATGCATGGTATGTACTCGTAAATTATGATCCAACAATATTCATACCCACGATAAGCTAGTTTCGGAACATTTAAATTACAAACACGAACTGAAATTTCCACAAAACTTTTATCGGACACCCCCTTGTCCGGGGTAAATCCCAAAATCGTAATCCCGAGGTACTAGGGCGACATAGCTTATCGCCGGTGGCCGGAGCCGACGCCAAATGAAGGCATTAGTTTTCATAAAGCCGGCCGAGATAGCCCCCGGTCACTCCCTTCTGAGGGATGTTCTCCTAGTGCCTAGCTTGATATATTGTCCGATGATATTTGAAACCTTTTTGATAAGCGAATCTAAAGTTATTTCAGTAGTGGGTACGGTTTCCAGATAACAGCCATACATACATAAGTACGTCTTATCGTTTTCGAATATTTTTATACCAGGTAAAAATCCCGGAGTTCTACTCGTAGGAACCGCCAGTATCTTTTCAAAAAGCTATATGAAGACTCCGAGTCAAGAAATTCATTTTTAGAAAGATATAATATCCTGAACATATGCTCAGTTAACTTTGTAACCAAGATCCTAGTCATCTATGCGATGGTCAACCCCAAAACACAGGCTCGGCAGAATTCGACATAATTCATTAAGACTTGGTTGTTTTTCTCGCCTGTTTGTGCAAAGAACTTTTGCGGAAACGGAAAACTAAGATTATGCTGATAGGTTTGTAGATAATATAATTGAATAGCGTTATATATTATGTGTCCGTATCGATGTGTGGATGTTAATCCTGACTGGGGCAGTAGAATGTTTGTTGAGAGTATGTGGAGTGACTGAAACTTCGCTGATCCATACTTAATATTAATAAATGCGAAACTGTGTATGTCTGTCTGTTACCTCTTCACGCTTAAACCGCTGAACCGATTTAGACGAAATTTGGTATAGAGATAGTTTGAGTCCCGGGAAAGGACATAGGATAGTTTTTATCCCGATATTCCCACGGGATTGAAACTTATACGATATGGGCGACTAGAATCAATTCTTTTTATTATAATTTTTGACGTTCAAAAGTGCCTTTAGTGTGCCTAATTGAAATAAATTATTTGACTTTGACTTTGACTTTACGGGTGAAACCGCGGGGCGCTGCTAGTGTAACTATAAGTTACAGAGCAAGGGCTTAGTTGCTTGGTTTCAGGAAAATGCATTATGCTGGCATCCTAGCATAGTGTTGTGCTAATAAGATACGACAATTACTTAATATAGTGTCATGTATGTAATCCCTGAATGGTTAGCCAGAGGTGTAGGTACCTAGTACCGTCACGTTTCGCCAGATATGATTAAGTCCCATTTAATAATAATAATTTATCTTTATTTCAGACAATACGTCCATACATTTTTACAAAGAAATCGTTAGTAGGGTTGTTAGTAGTACACACAACAAAAAAAAAAGGTGTAATAATTTGTTAGTAAACAAAACAAGTTACACATTATGTCTATTTCCTATTACTGTGCAGGTGTACACTTGCCCAGTACACAATAAAAGGACTATCTGTAATAGGGGGCGACCCTATTGCATTCACAGACTCCTGGCTGCTACTGGGAAAGTCTTGATGGAAAAGTTTAGTAACACTTTGCCCGACCCACTAGAGCAACTTGCGATTTTTTCAAATCAAGAATCACAGTAGACCTTAACATGACTTCAGAATTGCCTGACGTGTCTGGAACTACACTGGTATCCATACCCAAAGTGGAACACAGCAACGTTGCCTGGTAGAGGAAACAATGGTGGTTGTAAAGAGGCCAGCACATCAGGCTACCCGAATCTGTTAAATTTCTTTGATAGATTTTCAACTTAACTACAAAGGAATAAGGTTCATATTCAATTGGGAAAATTTGACAGATTGGGGTAGCTTGATGTGCTGGCCGCTGTACTTGCCATAGATATTCCTAGGACGAGCGCCTACACAAAGACCTCTACTCATCAATACATAGGATAGTCGTTTTTCGTGGCTGTTTGTGTGGCCGCTTAGATCTTCTAAACTACAGTGTGTGTTTTTTATTGCTGAATGGGCCTGCTCTTGACCTCGATCACGCTTGACGGAAAGCGATGGTTGAGGTCTATGATAGAACGAGCGTTCCCAGAAGATGCCGCCTGTTCACTCTTGATTTAGATGCGGGTTTCGGAATTATTTAGACCATTAAAAGCTCGCGTACCGTTCGTGTCGCGCCTGTTTGCGGGAGCCTTTATTGTGAAAGTTTTATGTCGTTAATACATTAATATTTAACTTAGATATAGTATTAAAATCTCCATATTTTGTCGTGTCATTACACCCGTGTGAAGCAGAGGCCGGTGGCTAGTTATGACATAATTAAACTTGTTTCTTTATTAATATTTTGTCTGTTTGTTTCAGGTTTATCAACGCGAGACGTAGGATAGTGCAGCCAATGATAGACCAGTCAAATAGAGCAGGTAACATTTTTCTTATACAACAGCTGTTGTTTGAGATGTACTTTATTTTTAAGCAGATTTTCTTTGCAATAATGAGGTAAACTGACAACTTTCCGTGTAAGGCCAGGGACACTAATAAAATTGACGCACTTCGTCAATTTGCCGCGTTATAGCCATTTTATACAACTGTCAAAGAATGACAATTGTGATTTGAATAAACTGCCAATTTAAGGAGGCCGTTTTATAAAAAAATAATTCCCCAGAATCCAAGATCCAAGATCGAGGTGGCTCTAGGAAAGGATGCCTGGAAGGATTTGGGGAAGGCCTTTGCTCAGTATAGTGAGACAGTGCAGGCTTACAACCTATACATCTGAACCTGACATGATGAGGAATCACCATGTCATGTTAAAACTAAAAATTTTAGGACATAATCATAATTGACTTTAAGAACTATCACTTTAGTCCAAGCTAAGTGATAGTCTAAGCTTTAGACTATTGGATCAAACTATAGATGCAACAAATTGTCTAGAGACGTCAAATCATTTTCTTATCCCCCTCATTCCAAAACAGTCCCAACGGTAAAAAATAAAACTTCAAACGTCAATACCATTAGATATCCAAAATTCAAGACGCCATTACAGGGACATTAACGCGTCCTGACCACATCACGTATCGCTTCGGACATTTCAAATTCTCCGCGCACGCCCGAAACGACTTTGAAGTCTAAAATCGAGTTTGCTGACCACAAAGTACGGAGTGGTTCATACAGTATGCAGGCCGTCGCATGCGGCCAGTAACGCCGCCGTCCCATGAGGATGTTCTAGCTTTTAGCGCTGACCGCCTGTGGAATTATGACTGCCTGGTACGCCCCAGCTGCGTTTAGAAAGTAGATTAGATAGAATTACTTTACTCTGAGTTAAATAGAGTGTATTGTATTTGAATACCGATAGTTTTGGATCTTTGGAAGAACGTGCTGGGAACATTTTGTTTATTGAAGATCTTTCCGTATATGGACTTCAAATTAGGTGTTGAAACTACCTATTTCCTCATCAAACTATACCACACACAGACACCACAGTGTGAGAGATCTTTGTGCAATAAATTACTTTTCAATTTCAAAGTGCAACAGGCAAAAACTACAAGAACGATTTAAAACGCTAGCGAATCACAAAACCAGCCAAAATATCCACCGATAAAACCTTTTTTTTTACCCATCCCGTCGACAATATGGAATAGAATTACAAACGACCAATTCTATTTTTACTTTGTAATTGTAGCGCAGTCCATAAAACGTTCCCGGGTCCCCCGTACGTAGCCAACAAAAATTCCGTCGGGGGAAAAAAAGGACGTCGCAGAAAAAGGGCTTACTCCTGCGAACGCAAGAAGGGTAAAAAAGAATAATGTCCGAATTCGTTGACCCGTCCCGAGCTATCCATCACTCGCCCCTCCGACGACTATCGGCGATGTATGCTACTCTGGTACCTTTATCTAGATGTGTGGATGTTGCCCCCCTTTCTATTTCAAGATTAGAAACGGGCATTTTCTTCATTTCTTGTTAATTTCGTTTATGAGAAAGAAGACAATATACATCAGAGGTTTCGATCGAAAGATTCGGACTTTTCTTGATTAAAAGCCATCTTATCAAAGTTTGCTTTCTTGGCATTATTTATATTATCTTGGCATTGTTGTGATAAAATAAGAGTTTTGGATTTGATTCATCTTGCTAAGTTTTCTTGTAGCAGAAATAGATGATGCATCAACGATAATCTTCTTACACCCCTGCATAGCATCTTGCTGTTCAAAAACGTTACGCCGATTTATTTGCCTATTTGGAAAAGTGCATTCGTTTTCTCAATACAAAATGCTATCGCATTAAAGTTACCAGGCTGTCAGCACTCAAATATCGCGACACCAAACACCGGGAGTACATAAACCGGGCACAGTTCTAAATCTCGCGAGCCAAACGGGCGGATGTGGCCGCCCGGCCAAGTTTGCCGACGACGGAAAATGGAAAAACCGGAGGGGTGGAAGGATAGATGGAAAATTGTTTTGGCAATGGACTAAAGAAAATGGCCACCGCATTTCCTGCGGTCAAGCCAAAAGGCGCTTTTCCAATCACTATATTATTTGTCGTGCGACCGCCCTGCGTTTATGTATTCCTAGTGCGTGCGATGTGCCTCCCGTGTTTCGTTTGCCAACCTTCCCTATTTGCAGCGATTCGCTTGGCTGATTTTCAGCTATAGTTTGCTGTTAAAAAATAATGTTTTCAGTGCATTTGTAATCTGAATCATTCCTATCTCTGTTTCAATTCGTGGATCGTTAACATTTTTTATGTCGCCACTCGCCAGTGTTGCCAGAGCCAATACTAATCAGTAATCATACTATTGGCTACCCAATGAAACTTCTCCCTTCCATTAGCAGCACGTTAACACAGTCTATCTCAGTAGTTCAGCATGTACACACGCCATGTCGCAGCGTTAATGAATTTATTATAAGCGCATAAATTGCCCTCTGATGCGACCCATTACGGGGCCTGACTGTAAATTACAATTCGTTGGAGCACCGAACGATCGTTTATTGAGCATTCGGCGAGGATTAAAATCCGTTCTCTCGTCACCGATGCATTTATTAAAAGCGAAATTAATATTCATATTTTTGGAAACTAGCGGCTGGGCTTTGTTAACTCTGTTCATGGAAATGATTAACCGTTGAAGCGGTAATTAGACCTTGTCAATTTCCGGAAAAATTGTTCGGAGAATCTGAAAATGTCCGTTAGTACTGTTTAATTAAAATGATGAATTTGGTTAATTAATAATATGAAACCAATAAACGTTTAACAATACAGTTTTATTTTAAGAACTCCTGATTTTTCTAGTGCTAGCAACACAAATAGCCAGCATTTAGTATGACGTCCTCAAGATGACTTCCTCCTAAATCATAGTATCCTGGTAGTTGTGCTCCTGTTCGGGCGCCCGTTATTGCTTCCTGCGGCCCTAGTAGGAGACACGCGCCACTGATCCGACTCAATCACCCACTTTTGCGTTGTTTGCGAAAAAAGCAATAAAATCGTTCCGAAATAAAAAAACAACGGAAAAATGTCGTAATGTTATTCGGTTAAAAAACGTTGACCTTTTGATAGCATCCGTTACAAGAAAACTCATTAATCTATAATATTTTTTTTTAATTCCGAACCAATCCATAGTCAAAAATAATTCATGGATAATAAATTATTTTCAAAATCGATTTGTAAAAATAGATTTTGTAAATTGATCATCCATGATTGAAAGTAGAAGTAAGTACGCAAACTGCAAGAAAATAAAGCTTAAATTTTTCACCCTGCTGTTAAAAAACTTCAATTGCCCATTGTGAGAAACGCAATTGCAAAAGTCAAGAAATCCGCTCAATTTTACCACAAAACTGTTATGGCTTCCGCTCGCGATATATCCATGGGATTATCAATCGTGATGTAATGGTGTTCGTCCATTATAGACGTCGATTTCCGACATCCTCATGGGGTCTTTATGGTGATACGCACCATTGCGCCTTGAGAGCGCGGGACACATACAGAACCACTACTGTATATAACATGTCTATAGTTTTTGGATTACCTACTAACTTGAGATTTTAAACAGAACATTTTATGGAAAACTTTTTGGTGAAATGTATTGATGTGAAAATATATATTGCAAAGAAAATCCGCTTATTAAATGTTTCGCTATGTGAAAACTTTTTATAACATTATTTTAAATACCTATTTACAACTCTCTATGTATTATTTACAACTTAGTCAAAATATAACAACTATAGAAATCTATATATATAAAAGGAGAACTGACTGACTGACATATCAACGCACAGCCCAAACCGCTGGGTCTAGAGATTCCAAATTTGGCACGTACGTTCCTTATGAGGTCAAGGGGTGCACTAAGAAAGGATTTTTCCAAATTCATCTCCTAAGGGGGTGAATGGGGGGGGTGAAATTTCACGCGGATGAAGTCGCGGGAAGAAGCTAGTATTTTATAATAATACAGCATGATCTTAAAAAAAAATAACAATGAGTGACAGATACCTACAGCATGATTTTAAAAACCTGAAAAGTTAGTGTAAAAAAATACAGCATGATTTAAAAAAAAAATTAAAAGACTTGTACAGCATGCTGTTTAAAACTTCTCCAAAAATTGTGTAACAACAATACCCAGCTAAAGCTGGTGATACAGCCAGCCTAATTAACCGGGCAGTATTTTATCCTTCAGTATTCCCTCACGCGGGCCCCAGCGGTGCGTACAGCCCGGAGGCGACCATGGGCTATATGATGGATGGCCAGCAGATGATGCACAGGCCACCCACGGACCCCGCCTTCCACCAGGGATACGCGCATTACCCGGCTGAATACTACGGCCATCATCTCTAATGCAACCTGCACACTTGTACATGTAAGTATAGGTACAACATTTTCTTTTTGGGAGTGAAGACTTTCTCGAGCCCTGAGAGCTGGTTCTAGTAAGAGCAGGAAAAGAGATCTTTGTCCTATACCTGCTAAAATAAAAACGTTATGGGTTAATTATTGATGGCTGGTAGCAGCTGGATGACAGTTGCCGAAAATCGAGTTGAATGGCGTGTAATAGGAGAGGCCTATGTCCAGCAGTGGACTGCTATAGGCTGATGATGATGGGTTAATTAATATTACTATACCTAGAAAGAGAATATTTATATTGTAATCTGAATTATAAGCAGACATTGATCGTTTCCCACAAATGCCGTAGTTTGACAATAGCACTAGCAGAATGGGCAGCAGTTTTGCATTCAACTACTTGAAGATAAGATTATGAGTCTACCCACTACAATTTATCTACTGAGTATTAAAGTTCATTCTTATCCCAATTTATGAAATCTCCAGAACCGTGTCAAATATTCTTCATAGCATCTTTTATGCATTTTAAATTTGTAATCGACCCATTTATAATACCGACTCCACGAAAATATTTCAAAGAAAGTCATTGATATACGACAGAATTATAATTATGCTGTTACGGCTAAAGCATAAAATGCATAATTAATGTTTAATATATTCAGTTGTAAATAACATAACGAAACGTCAATATATTTGTATTTTTATTTACAGATATGAATAACGTTGACATCGCGCGGGCTGGCTGTCCGCGAGCCACTGTGCCGCACTCGCCCAGGCCGAACAACGCCTTATGTGATACTGGCACGTGATAATTACAGGAGAACGATGCTACATGTACATAAAAAACTAAAATAAAAAAACGCGACATTTTTGTAATATTTGAAACAGTATACGATCTCCTAAAATTAAGTTTTGAAGTCAACTTTAATGGTTAAACTAAAAATGTAAATGTTATACGCGAAGTGACATGGACGCTGAAACATAACTGGTGCAATCACCATTATAAATAACGGTTTTATCATTCGGAACAATAGGAGCAAAGTTGATGAATGTAACAATAATGTGGTTTGATAGTTATCGTATAAATATTTATAGCTAATTGTGTATTGTTATTACGTAAATATAAATAAATAATTGAATAGTTGTGTAAGTTGTAACTATCACAGTACTTGGGTCGCTGTCGACAGAAAGGTAGATATGGGACTTTTTTTGTAAAGGAGTTGTATTAATAGGTTTTAGGTTTTTCGAAGCAACTTTCTTTGTTATTTGAGGAGCGGTGTGGGCTGCGGGCGGAGAAGCTCGGCGGAGGAGCTCGGCGGCGGGGCAGGTCATCCGTCGCTGACCGCCCCAGCCGGTCGCCAGTAGCACTCGCCCAGTGTGCACCGCTCCTCACTAGTTTCAAATGTATAACTGTAAATTGCGTTTACGTGTTGCGTCTGTTACCTACCAACTAATTTATTAAATATAATTATCAAGCTCAAATTGTACATCTATAACGAATGTCAATTTCTTGAAAATTAATTGTCCGCGTTTAATTTACAGAAAACATTTTGAATACATATCTTTGAAGTATATATTTATTGTAATGATATTGTATATCGAATATCGTTTCTCACCTTGCCTTGGTGTTCGATAATGTAGCACAATTTGTAACCGATGTATACGAATCACAAAATGATATTTTACAATGTTAAAAAAATGAGATTTTTAGGTCTATTTTTTGTCTTGTGGATGATACCTGATATTGATTGCCTTCTATGTTACCAGGAGACCATACACTTGAAGATGTGCAGATTAAACAATAAGTTGAAAAAGTAAAAAGGCCGTGTTCGGCGAGAAGGAACCAGTCAGTTATTTATTTTTTAATCTGTAGATCTTACACACATATAATATTTATAATTGTGTGATTTTCATGACTGATGAGAATCTGTGAGCTTCTCCTAGATTACGAATAACTCCGTGGTGTGAAAATGAACTTTTTGCGTAAATGTAAACGAATAATTCTAAAATTTACTTATTGGTGTCACCACGGAATGACTCTACTGTGAGTGTTGATTATAAAATTAATGATGTTTTTCATAGAATTAATTAAAATTCAACGGTGATGCTAACATTTACAATCACTGTTAAATAAAATAGATGATAAACATCAAAATGTAAAATTAGCAATTTACTGTAAAACGTCAAAAATATAAATATCAAAAATGTATACGAATGTCTAAATGATCGCTCACAGTACAGTAGTAATTTACAATGTTTCCAAAAATATTCACGTGAACCACTTTATAGTAATGCGTTGCATTACGGCCTTATGTCATGTATACGAACGGGAGATATAAAATGTCATCATTGGTCCTAGCTACGATAAACTTTGATAGCAGACTAAGTTATCCGAGAACAAGCTTTATTCTAGGCTAATTAAGACCACCATATTGTCATTTAAATTGCAATACGACTGTTTGTGACGTTATTTAAAAATATATATAAATATATCTAAGAATTATTAGTGTATGTTTCATTTCTCATATTCTTTCAAATACCTGTTAGCGAAATAATATGAAGATTTTATTCATTCGTTTTAGTAATACGAATTTTAAAATGGAATAGTAAGGGTTTCCGAAAAAGTCTTTTCGGACAGTCGTATCGCAACTTAGCGTCTCATTTTAGAAAAAAGTTTGTTAACTTTTGTAAATAATAATCATCAAATATTATACATACGTCATTTTTACTTTGTATAAATACAGTTTTTTCCCCAATGAAGTCTCAGTATTAAATAATTTGGAAAGAAAATATTTGTTTTCTCTTGCAACACCGGACTTTGTTGATACACAATTATTATTGTTATTTGCATTGCGTGTAATATATTTTTATTAAGAGGAAAATCTTAAATAGTAGTTGTTAGGTATTAATGTATTAATTGAAGAATTTTATTTTGATTTTTCTCTTTATTATATATGTATATGTACATTATATATAATGATTTGAAAGTCATCAAGTTATTGTAAATATAGCTACTAAAAAATGGTGAACATGAGCGTCTGTCAGCGGTACATTTTCAATTCGATGAAAAAAGTTAATTATATATTTGTATTGTATAATTTCGGTGAAGTACATATTATAAATAAAAACTATACGATTAATAGTGAACTGGTTTATATAAATGATATAGTGACAGCTGACGCTGACGGGCCGTTGTGGAGGAAATCTGACGAAACTGTGTCGGCATTATGAATGCTACGAATTGTGTAAAAAATATTAAAACCTAAAAAAAATGTCTTGTTTCATTTTAACATAACCTCTTTCTAAAGCTGTGTCCCCACTTGTAACATGTTCGCCAACAAAACTTCCAACAAGTGAAATGCTAGTAACAAAGTGTGAGCTATCCATTCCAAACTCTCATAGAAAATCACAACGTTTTGCAGAACATACCTATTTACTACACTACACGTTGCAACTTTAAAAAAAAATTGTTTTTAAGAACCTTTAACCACAATGTTTGAGCCGATCTTCTTGAGGTTTCGTCAAATAATTTCTGTGAATGTTTATTTCGCGTCGGTGTGTTGAGAACATTCGCTGGTGTGATTAGAAAGACTAATGTTTCATTGGAACTTGAAATCCTATTTTTGAGTTTTTCGCAAATATCTCAAAAACTAGACAATCTAGGTCAATATTTTTTTTTTTATAGTGACGTGGACGTGAACGTCAACGATAATATCGTCACGTGAGAAATCATAAAGGTACACAATATAATTTGCCTCTAATAACGCTGCCTGTGACATGACCGAATAAAAGTATGGTCTGGGTCTCACACCGTTGCCGCGTCGCCGCTTTGCGGTGGTTCGGAGGTTCGCTGAGTTAAATACTAAAATCCCCGTTCACAGTATACGTAACATGTTTGTCAGTTTGTTCGGAGATTTTTGGCGAGTGTGTTACAAATGTGGACGCAGCTTTAGAACATTCAATGCACCAGCAAAAGTATGGGTAAGCGAAATTTTCAGTGGATACTGATACGTATAGGAAACCGACATACTTACCTATATGTATCTTAGAAAACTTATACAATAGCTCTCAAGCTCGCTAACAACAGTCATAGATACCCTTGATTGTTATTTAAATCATAGTTGACCTTATTCTTCAAAGAAGTTAAAGTTATCTCTATTCAAATCCATACCCTATCCTACTAAATACACACATAACGTCAATCCACCACTTTACCCACGAACTCATGGACAAAACTTTCAAACTACCCTACAAAACATAAAAAAAAACAAAGTTTCGTTTACCTCGCATGAATACGTTAAAATGTCTATAAATATCTTTGGAAACAGTCGTCGACAGAGCAAGGTGTTT
Organism: Hydraecia micacea; assembly: GCA_914767645.1. Classification (NCBI taxonomy): domain Eukaryota; kingdom Metazoa; phylum Arthropoda; class Insecta; order Lepidoptera; family Noctuidae; genus Hydraecia; species Hydraecia micacea. The sequence continues at coordinate 1,586,652 of OU611793.1, read as the reverse complement.
GCCAACGGCTATAGTTTGCAACTTCCACAATTTATTCGAAAGGAGAGTAACTTTATTGCCTGAACGGGTAACGTTTGCCTGAGTGATCGAAAATGTATGCGGAGAAAGGACGTATGATAAAAACATAGTTTGTATGGATGAAATTATCTTAATTGATATTATAATTGTTGACGTTCAAAAGTACCTTTTACATAGTATTATTTAAATTAGTGAAATGTCTTGAGGGATTGACTTTTCATAGTTTTAAAATTAAATTACATTTTTAAATATCATTTTTAAAACTATGAAAAGTCAGAAAACATCAAGATTTTGCATGAAATCATTAAGTAAATATCGACTGAATGATGATGATATAAAATTACTTAATGATTAAAATGTTGGCCGAACAACGAATGTTTACATTCATTATGGCTTACCTACTAATATTTTTCTGTAATTTTCATCCATGACAAAAATAAATCAATTAATCAACTTGGAAAAAATACCCTCATTTTCCACAACATTAAGTTTTTCGCTAAGGACTATCGCAAATATCAAGGTTTCTGGTAGTTGAAATTCAGCTGGAGGGGGTTTCACGTAAAGAATCGTAAGTACATTCAAACGTTGAGTTATAAAAGAGAGGTATAAAATGATTAATGCATAAAGTGACATAATGATTTCATGACACCAAATCATGAGGACGAAAGGTAATAAAATTTTAGACCAGCCAAATAGCCATTGACTTGAAGTAGAAGAACCAGAAAAGAAATTGAAGAATAAAGTAGCGGTTAGGTATTAAAAACTTTTTCGAAAAAATAAACACCCTAATATAAAAACTAACATTTCCCTCATAATAAAAATGCGAATCAAATTAAACTAACTAGCAAAAAAAGTACTAAGACAACAGAATCTCGAGCGTTTGCTACGTAGCGGCAATGCTACGCGGCGTAGAGTTTCGTAGCGTCGTAGCGGGCGTGGCGGCTCGAAAATGGCGGACGACAGTGAGTAATGGCACACTGGGACGAGTCCAGTGACGCGTACCGCAGGGTTGCCCCGTGACAGGAAACTAGTTTTATTTTTTAAATAACTGTTACATTTTTGCATAAAATGGCAGTAGGCAGAAATAACAACGAGCCTCATAAAAAAAAAAAACACCAATTTGATTACCTATAACAAGCCGTGCGCTCGATGGGATTTTTCTTTAGAAGATGAATTTTCCAAAATCCTTCATTGGCTCATTCTCACGTCTTTCAGCTGAAATGATGATGATGATGATGCAGATTCTTTTATTCAGTAGATTCTGAACCGTTAGTAATTGTTTGTTTGGCTATAAAATTCACTTTTACATAACAACACACCTGAACTCCACAGGGGAAAGAAAGTGAGAAAGTGTTAAAACTAGTTAAGTAGCCTATGTTTAAGTCCCAACCTCTCAGGGACAAGCTGGTACACAAGTGTACCACAAGTGGTACAAATTTGTACCAGCTCGTCCAATGAATCATGGTCGTGTAATGTTAAATCAAAAATAAAAACATGGTGACACTAGTGAAAAATCTATTTATTTTTCTTTCAGTTTTTGACACCCGAGTAAGTTAAAATTGTCTGAGGAAGAAGTTAAAAAAGGAACTAGATATGGCATGACACTTATAAAACTTTTGACTGCATTTTCTACTATAAGGAGGCCTTTGCTCTGCAGTGGGACAATACAGACTAGTTATATATAAATATACATAAAAATCATACCTCTTCTGCAAAAACACCCGAAAATCATAAATTTTCAACCAAAAACCTCAATGAAAAGCATAAATTCCGTGCATTACAACCCATTGAGCATACAATTACCGCATAGATCCGTTTGGCAACCCTACCTTTTTTTCCTCGAACGGAGCACAGTAAGCAACGCACCGATTGTATCGTTCGCGGATGCTCCGAGCGGCCCATTTGTCAACCTTAGCCCCCTTCCCCCACCGCGCGCACCCGAGCCCCCGGCGACAAAAGAAAAGCTCCAGATGAACACTGAAACTATATCAATTTATGTTTGCCTGGTACGAGATGTGCAGGAATGCGCCCTTTGTAAGTATTTTTTGGGATCCGGAAAAGTCTGACTGAGTCTGGCAATCCCTCAAGGTTCTGAAAATCTGGTTATCTGGTCGGGGTCAAAAATTCAGCTGTAGCTGTAGTAAAAGCGGAGTGCTGAGGAAAAGAAATCAGTAAGGTTTATAGTAAGGAATAGTGACTACTTTTCCTTGAACTTGCTGTTCGATTCTCCCTTGTCCGGATTCTGTGACTTTTTAGTTTTAATGAATACAACTGTTGGGGAGTACTCGAAACTACATTTTGAACTGATGAATGATCTTGAATCTTGTTTGTTGAACAGAGGTGTAAAGTAGAGGTGATTATAGCATCAAACAACATATTTGGATGAGGCAAAAAAAAACAAATGAGGTTCTCAATGAATCTAAACAAATATTATAAAAAGAAAGAAAAATATATTGTTTGCATGTTACGCTTTCACGCTAAAACGGCTGAACGGATTTAGATCAAATTTTACACATGGGTAGACCATGCCCTGGAATAGGACATAGGATACTTTTTATCCCGATATTCTCACGGTATTAAGACTTATTGCGGGTGAAACCGCGAGGCGCAGCTAATAATGAATAATTTTCCAAGTTGAAAAACAAAACATCGAAACTGGAGCAAAATAAAATACTCCTTGAATAAAGTAGAATAAATACATGGACAGTTCTTATACAAACAATTGTTTTCTGTTAAATGATTATAAGTTCCATTTTCCCCTCCCATTCCACCTGCCGTTGCCCTTAAATTCATAGGACAGTAACGTAGTGAATTTACAAGCAATTATAAACTTAGTTTCATTACGTCCAAGCGTAGGTACCAGGACGTCATGACTGGTGCGGAGGCATCGAGCAATTTCCACTCAGGGCTAATTTAAGACGGGACCACGACCGACATGTTTATTGGTTAATTAAAGTTTTACTCAGAAACAAACAGTACCAGGGACGCAGAGGACGCTTGGAGGGATAGCAAAAACGGGGATTAGAGGACCTATGTAAAGCGTTAACTGTAACGTATTAAAAATCTAAGTTTTATGAATAACGTGATCTCAAAAATATCGGAAATAGTTTTAAAATTGTTAGTGAAATAGTCAGATTTATCTTAATAGGCCATGACATTAAATTTTTCTTATGTTTTTTCAATTTGCAGGTCAGTGTCAAGTTGTATGTTTAACAAAATGAGATTCGAGAGCGTAACAAGTATGTATTTACAGAATTATAATCATTAAAATCATCAATACTTACCAACAATCGTAAACATCACTAATCGACTCGTAACATAATCATTGTTACTTAGAGGGTTGTATTGATGATTTTAACGATTATAATTCTGTAACGTCATATTTGTTATAATACGCGCCACGAAAGATGAGACTTGACTTTTATCTTAAACTTTATTATTTCGTATTAAATATTATAATATTGTTAAGAATTTTAATCTAAATGTCATCGATAAATCCCTGAATAGATATACACATCGCACTGCTAACACAAGACTGTATCAACTCAAAAATTAATTTCTCACACAATACTGTATTAGCTCCAAATTTGGAAATAAATTGATAACCTGCAATCTCTGAAATTACTCATAAATTAAAGAAACCCCTTAATTTTATCACTAATTTTAAAACAGTGTTCACTTTTTACAATCGTTAACAGGAAATGAGTAATCAGTTTTCAATCATTTCTGGAAAAAGATTCATTTTAAGTTGATACAGTCTTGTGTTAGCAGTGCGACATTATAGGTAACTATTTCGTACACGACTTACCTGCGCAAGCTCCCTACTACTGAGCTTGTCAAGTCTCATCTTTCGTGTGTTTGTGAATAGCTATGCTGTATTTTTTTACATGAGGCGACTGCCAATCTAACCTGTACAACCTAGCAGGCGGATCCAACTGCTTAACGTATTTTCCGAGGCACCGAGGGGTTTCGGTATGTAATAGATGGTCATCCATCCACGGACCGTCCTTGGCAAGCGTTGCTTAACCTCGAAAATCGACCCGCAGCTGCTATTTAGGTCACTCCGACTGAAAGCTGACAAAAAAAATCTACTTGGATACATTTTATATTTAACCTAAATGATTCTGCAAACGGTACAATATCAAAAACACCTGAACAGGCCACGGTTGGCAAAACAATAATCCAAGTTTACAATTTATCCGAGCGATCCCGATTACTTGCGCCTACCGACTGGCACAAGTAGCTCTACTCGACTTAGAGTAGAAATGAGAAAAGGTATCAAGTATTCCTTATTCAACACTTTACACTTATATACCCTTTTAGCACGTCTCATTATCACCTTTCTGTCCTTGCCCATTTTACTTCAGCACCCTAATTGCGTCCACACTATCAATCTCAATCTGAAGCATTTTGAAGGATATTGCTAATCCATTGCTTTGTATGTTCGAAAAATTTGTCTGCTCAACAACGTGAATTACACAGTGTATGTTGTTGAACTGTCCAAATGAAAGCCATTGCTACTGATAGCGTGTTACGCGATTACCCCGCAGGTCGGCGCAACTCTATTTTTTCTTCCACTCCTCCGTCAGCAGTCAGTCCATAATTTACTTTTTTAAATTTAATATAAGCACACAATTGCACAGAGGCAGATATCATTATATGTCTCTGTGAAATTGTGTGCAATTGTGTGTCTGTGATTAATGCTCATTCATTAAAAATTTAATAGGAGAGGCCTATGTCCAGCAGTGGACTGCTATAGGCTGATGATGATGATGATGACATTAAAAATTTACCACCTAAGTACACATTGTGGAATGATTGAGTTTTGAGTCTATCATGCACTCCATTTTGCTTCATATCCTTCACACAATCCATCCATCTTTTCTTTGGTCTTCCTCGACCGACCTCTTCATCATCAACATTATTTTCACCACTCTTTGGTAACATGCTTTTCTAACCGCCGATAGCAACGGTCGCTGGGCTATGAGCGAGTGTGCAATAGCGATGAGTAGAATGACTTCGCAGTCACTTGGTGGTAATCGTACCTATGTACCAAGTGAGAGTTTCTCAGAGTGTTCTGCCTGCCAAGCGAGCGTCCCTGAGCAAGTATTGTCTTTGATAGCTGTTGTCGCTGTGACAAACGAGCACTCGCCGGTGGTGTCAACAGTCAACTAATAATATATGCATCTCTTTTACTGACACAGGACCTACATCATTTATACGTTTCTTGAACGAAAAAATAGTCGATAGCTATAGTCGCTTCCTCGTCGGCGGTGAGCGAGGTGCCATAGCAGGCCGACCTTAAATAAAAGTAAAGAACCAACAAGCGAGACCAACTGGACTTAAATTGTAACCTAACTTGCGCATTACTATCGTGTAGTACTTGGTAGAACCGTAGAACCCCAGGGGTCGCGTGAATCACGGAATATCTGGTGTTTATGCACTAGAGATTTGTGCTTGAAAACGCATCGAAGAGGGCAAATTCCTACTATGGCAACGATTATTTTTTTCATTAATTCTTAAATCCGCAGCCTAAACTCAGTCTCCACAATCTGCCAAAAATGTAATCAGATTTTTGAAATGTTCGCTGATATGAGATTGCGACTAGGTTATGAACCTTTTTAATAACGGGGATTGGCCTAGAGAAACGATTGTCATAATGCTATTACAGTCACCGAATCCGCTCCGTTTGGCGCTCTACAGTTAATTCATACTTCAACGAAATTCGCCCACTCGCCCGCCCCGTAATTAACGAAAAGGACAACTAAACAGTAATGAGTTCTACTAGGATCACATAAATAAATAGATTCTGTTAATGTAAACATCGTCAGGTAATTGGTACTTAGGTAAATTAGAAAATTGGGTACTTCATGTTGATCTGAGGTAGATAAGCCGTCGAATGTGTAAATTAGGCCTAAAATGTGGTGCTGCGCCTTGGGACGAACGCGTTTTTGCTCGCTAGCCGACTGCCCGCAAATTTTTCCACATTAAAACATAGATGATAATTACCTAAATATAATGTATAATGCAGAGTAAGCAAACTGAAGTGGCAGTGGGCAGACCATGTTTGTCGATGGACCGATGACCGGTGGAGCAGACGAGTCCTGGAGTAGAGACCGCGTATCGGCAAGCGTAGTGTGGGACGCCTCCCAGCTAGGTGGACGGACTACCTAAAGAAGGTGGCTGGGACGGACTGGATGCGGAAGGCGGAGGACAGGGTGTTGTGGCGTAGCCTGCGAGAGGTCTATGTCCAGCAGTAGACTGCGATAGACTGAGTTTATTGATTAAATAATTACCTAACATTTAAGAAATCTAAAGAGTAACTGGTTGTCGTAGGATGAACATGTGATGCAGAGGAATGACTGGAATAGTCTTAAAAGGGGAAAGAGCCAGGGTAGTCCGCGAAATTCAATACTCAATTCTTTATTGCATTCCATATGACGTGTATTACATAGATGGTATTAAAAGATCAATATGGACCCTGTCAGGCACTGCAAAATTTAGTAGCAAATGAATATTATTTTCAATTTATTTTTATTTTGCATTTTTTTTCAATTTTGTTTTGCGTTTTTTGCAAGTCAGTGTCATGTTAAATGTTGATTAAAATACGATTCACGAGCGTAACAAGTTTGTATTTGCAGAGTTATAATTATTAAAATCATCAATACAAGTTCAAATAATCCTATTGATTGATATTTCATGAAATAGTCATTTAATAAATTATCAGCCTGTAATGTTCCCACTGCTGGGACACAGGCCTCCTCTCAGTGAGAGGGAGTTTACCTGTAATCCACCACGCGGGCCCAGTTCGGGTTGTTAGATGTCACATGTCTTCGAAATATTTAGTTCTAGGATGCCTGGCCGGTTTCCTCTTGATGTGTTTCTTCACCGTTTAAACCGTTAAAACGTAAGAAAATTTGAATTTCGCGGGCCACCTAGCGTATCCCTCTTTAGTATAAATACTCTGAATGTGGATGGCTATGAGAAAAACGGCAGACCAAGAAACTGTTAATGGATTTTGTGAAAGATGATAATAATATGGCCAGAAAGACAGAGAATTCTGAGATGACGGCATGACCTCTTAATAACTTTCATTTAAAACGTGCCCTACGTCTTATTAAATGCGCTTGAGAAGGCAATGTTCATCAGCAACCTTCTAGCTCTGCTACTTCTTTTCCTGTCGATGGTACTCTTCTTCGATATTTTATTCTTGAGCCCAATAGGTGGTCCCGTTGATTGCGGCATCGGTGACATTCATTAGGCCATCCAAGGTGCAGGTGAACAGCCACTTGGGGCACTCCAGTAAGTGGGCATGGTCTGATTAGAGGCACCGCACTCGCACTGGGTATTGTATGGGTCAGTAATCCCCCACTTCGACAGATTGTGTCTGCAGCGCCCTACCTGGCGCAATCGATTGAGGGCTTTCCATAAAGCCCACTGCAGATCACGACCGAGAGGCAAATTTCCCTGGGTTTTAATGAAGTCGGGAGGTGGTGGATGCTTTTCTTCCCACTTTCCAGCTGAAGCAAGCCATTGGTGCTTGACGGCAAAATTTTGTAAGTTTTAGATCTTACAACCAGACTTACCAAGGGGTATCGTATTACCCAGTTAATGGGTATTAGGGCTAGGCATATGGCTGATGATGAGATCTTACAGTTTGACGCTACAAGAATATTTGCAGAAAACACGGCTTAACAGCTGCCTAATGGACACTGAAACACGTTATTGAAAGCGCTTCAAGCGCCTTACAGCTATAAACATAACCTAATCACATTAGCTCTAACTTAAACACAGCTATATAGCCATAAATCGTATTTTAAAACCTCCCGCTGGCTCTGCGCTCCTAGTACTCGTCGACTCCAACTATTTCACGTTTAATGGACCAAATAACTGGCGTGATGGCCAGCAGTGGACTACGTCCGGCGTTCTGAACATTTTTCGCGGGGATATTTCCGTTTTTAGCTTAAATTATTGTTATTGTTTTGTAGGACTATGCTTTATTAAGACTATGTCGTCCTGGTAGTTATTTAATATAGTTGGGCTTGTTAAATGTTCTGTGGCAGTTGTTGTCTGACTAGATATTGGCAAAAAAAAAAGAAATGGGAAATTTCATTTTTTTTTAAATAACACAACGAGCACAGAGAAGGTAAAAAAGTCTTATGAAACTACAGAACTCCACCTGCTATGATCCTTACATTTACTCCTCTTGCTTACGTTCATACATGAGGGACAATTCTAATAATTTTAAGAACGATCACAGTCTGATCTCAGTCTCAAACTGTCAAAATACCTCTAATTTCCCTATATTTTTGACAAGTTTTTACATTGATTGTCGCTGAGATGAGATTGCGACTTGAACGTTTTTAATTATGTGAATTGACCTTCTGGTCATACATGCACGCCGGTTGCGACTACTACGCAGCCGATCTTTTCCAAGAACACAACCAATAAGAACCATTCGAGATTTTTTTCATTCATAAAAGAATATTTCAGAACATTTTCAGGAAATTTATGATTAGTAATCGAATTCAGATTAAGGCAATAATTTTTGTCTATGACAAAATCACTCTCTTTTAGAGTTTTAGGTGTCATAAAAGGTGGCGCTTCAGTAATGTACTATTACATTACTGAAGCGGCCAGCAAAAGAGGCATTGATGGACGAAAGTGTAAATGTGGGCCGAGGTGAAGCCGAGGCACACATACGTCAGTCCGTCAATGCCTAGTTGTGGCCAAGGCTTGTATAGTACTTTTCTCAAATAATGCGCGGAAATTAAAACTAAGTAGTACCTAGGCAGAACTTTTTTGTCAAATACAATTACTTTTCAAAATCAATGACGAACAACGAACAACAATAATTTTTCCCACGTTAAAGTGCTCATTTGTTTTTTTTTTCAATTTTAACAGGTTTCTATTTGCAAGCCAGTTCGAAATTAAAATAAAACCTTTTATAAGTTACCTCCTTGGTTGTCATATTTCAGTATAAAAGATCGTTCCATTTTTAAATTACACGACAGATATGAGTTTACTATTTAATTTATTTGGCCGCTAAACACGACAGATATGGATTTTCATACAACTTTTGCTGGCCGCTGCTCGCATGTATTTGGCCAGTACAGCAATTTGCATTTATGTCGAAGAAGGTTGTCAAAATAATGTTTGAGAAAAGGTATTTTTTTAACGTTTTTCTTCCCCAGAGGCATATATCATCTACTTGATAAAGATCTTAATATAAAATCTTTAAGAAAAAACTTTTTTTTTTGTAACGTATACAATCAGGAGCGAATAAGCGGAAGCTTCAGTTGGAGCATTCGTTGTTTTTTTTTTGGCAGAACAATGATGAGCCAAGGCGGTTGTGTTTTTTGACATCCCTGTTTTATATTTATAAATAATATAGTTTTATGGAGTTGAATGTTGAATTTTATTTGCCTTACTATTCCCTTATTCATTCATTCACTGACAGACAGCAAACAACGAGAGTGAGCACAAACGAAGTATTTTTGAAAATCCCTTGCCTATAGGGGATGAAAGTTTTTAAGGATGTTCGTCATTTTTGCCGATGGGAAATCCCATATGGGATATATACTTGTTAAGATATAACATGTCATACTTATTATACCAATTATTTTTTAATTCTTATCAATTTTACAAATGTTATCAATGTCAAAGAATGAGAATTTCAAAAATTAACATTTTCACCGATTAATTTTTCAATATTAGTACTTATTACTACGGGCGAATTTCACCAAACTTTTATACCTAGAATAAATCTTACACTGAGAATAATTTTTGAACTTTTCACAGTTTTTCTATACTAGAACTGTCAGACGTCAATTTTATTCCACACATAAAAGATATCTGACTTTGGTAAAATCAGCCCTCAAGTACCTAAGTCAGCCTATTTTTCTGATTCATTGTTTCGTGCATGTGGTGTTTACCTGTAAGTAACTGATGCACTGTAATATTACTTTTTTTTAATGTGTTTGTATCAGTGTAGGTAATCAATTGTTGGTAAACCTAATAAAATAAATTAAAATGTAATTAAGTAATAAAATTTTAATATTGATATGTTGGCCAAATATTGGTAAGTATGTACTAAATATTTGTTTAGAGGCTAGAGTTTTATTGACCATCATAAAAACGCTTAGGTAATAGACTTGAAAAAACGCTAGATAAAAAATAAACGAATACATTCCATTTTCAATGATTTCCTCACCCAAAAACATCCCCAAATTGTCGTACAAACAAATACAGCAAAATTAAGCAACAATTTAAAAACGTGCACGCATCTATTACGGTCTGACCGCTTCTAAATCGCGCTGTACATTGCGCGCTAGGTTAGGTAGGCCGCATCGAATTCATCACTCGCGCGGCAATGAAAAACGTTTGGTCGCGCGACGCGGTGCCGCGACAACTAACGGCCGTGTCGCTTTGACGCTCGTGCGACAAGTCGTGACGGCGTACGGTTGCCACAAAATAGAGTATGGTATGCTAGTTTTCATTAAGAAAATTTTGGGTTTGTTTGTAAATGCGTTATGTATTTATTGTGTTACGGTATCTGAAGCAAATGCCGTCCAATCTGGCAGTCAGAGCAGTGGTGACCTAGGCCTAGTAGTACCGACCCCGACTTACGAGTTGTATGTCGTAGGTTCGAACCCTGACAGGCGCTTTACTTTGTGTATTTAATTTAATCGCCACTGCACTCAAAACGGTAAAGAAAAACATTGTGAGGAAACCGGCATGTCCTAGAACCAAAAATTCGAAGACATGTGACATGCACCAAGCCGCACTGGGCCCGCGTGGTAGATTATGGCCCACTCCCTCTCACAGAGACGAGGCCTGTGTCCCATCAGTGGGAACAATATAGGCTGATTATTTTTATGCTATGCTTATGCTGGTAATAAACCGCATGATGCGAAAGGTTTCTGATTTCTACTAAAATTAGCAGCTTCTTTATAAAGACAGATATCTTTCACTTTTACTTCCATTTTCTCATAGAAAAGTGAACATACCTATGCTGCTGCAAGGATCTTATTGCAATCGAATGACGTTGACAAGGGGGTGCTGTTGGTATCATTTGTTCAATTGTTTTGTGAAATGTCACTTGCAATGTATACAGAAAATAAGATGGCGGCGTTAGTTCCGATTTTGGCCACGCGCGAAATAACCTTGTAGCGCTGTAGCTTATAGATGACACATCACACAAGACAAAAACAATCCTTATTTATTCCTAAACCTTCATCCATTAAATCTGCTAACGCTACCCCAATAGAACGTACACCAACAATGATCGCTTTCCACACAACGTAGGTACTGAAAAATTTGTCCAACAGTCGATGTCAGAAGCGAACATATATCTTGTGCAGTACCACAATCCATGCCGACTGTACCAGGCTATCATATAATAGAAGCGAGTTGTCCACTGCAAAGCAAAAGCCTCTTCACGCAGAGAGGAACGAGCATGATCATCGCGCTTATAATACCTAAAGCATATTTGGCGATTTTAGACTGATTGATATAATCATAGTTATTGAAAAGCCAAATTCTTAATGCAGCTGAGATGAGAACACACCTCAACCCTATGTGCGATGCGATGTGATGAGAAAAGATAAGATAAGGAATGAGTAGGTACTTCAAGAGTAAGCTGAACGGTCCGCTCGCATAGATCTACGTCTTGTTACTATTGTCTCTACATCATTATGTGATCCTGGTAGTAGTTATCCATTTTACTAGGCGGTCGACATCTCTTTCAATCTTTATTCGTCATTAATTTTTTCGGGTAGTTGATGACATATGGATGACATTGTTGCTACCACGGGTAGAACGTGTATCTTGCGACTGGCGCAAGAGCCACGGCACAAAAAAAGAGAGCCATATTATTATGATCAGCATTGGGTTATAGTGAAACTGTGAATGACGAATAATAGTGATTGAAAGAAATGTCGACCGCCTAGTAAAATCGATAACTACTACCAGGATCACATAACGATGTAGAGACAATCGTAACAAGACGTAGATGCGAGTGGAGTGGACCTTTCAGCTTAGTATATTGCATCAATTGTACTAGGAGCACAGGAATGTGGAGAAATACCGTTTAGAGCTCTCGAGTGATATGTGTGGGAGGTTGAATAGCAAGACATAGTTCTACCAGGCGCACAGACGGACGAAGAGATTAATGAAACTGCATGTCTATCTATAGAGACAAAAGTGCAATTTATAATATGAGAAATAATTGAATCACAAATTAATATGGACATAATTGATATTAAAATGTAAATAACTCGCCGTTGTTATAAAAGGCAATCATCATGATAAAACCACAACAAATTTAATTCAATTACTACTTAGGTACATAACCCCATAAAAAACTTAGAAATAACTCAAGAATCTTCCATAGTTGACAAGGCAAAATTCAAAGTAATCCATACATAGTACTATACATCGAAGATATTTCTTCATTCTCAATACGACTCACAAATGGGGCGGTTCGCTTTCATCCGGATTATTCAATTAAGTCGCATTCATTATAGTGCACATCAGCAATGTTAAAAAGGTACATAAAAGGATTGCAATTTCTTTATTACCTCATTCCAATTCCGGTGACGACGTTGTCAATATAAGAAACATAAGATAGATGCCACTTCACGACCATCCACTAACGAATTCTGCACTTATATCGTATCAACCATACAAATTACTATCCATTTTGAACTTTATTAAACCTAAATAGAACTCAAAATCATTTACGACAAAACGCAGTAAACGCCAGCAACATTGTCCAAATTTAAAAATTACAAATGACAATAAAATATGGCACTTAAAATCACAGCAATAAAATCCAAAATGTTTCGAATCAGAATTAGAAATACAGCATTTCCGAACTGGCGTGTATCCGATTGTTTACATCGATCATCTGTCCCTTTCGCCCTCTCCGTTAATCGTATGTGTCGTTTCGGTCGTTCGGATACGTGACTGAACATTTAGATGTTCGCTTGTGCCCAGATAATGGCTGGTAGGTTTGACAATAACATTAGTTCGGATACGAACCGCTTTGATTGGATTATTGAAAGATATCGACATGCCTGTGATTTATGACCGCCTGGTCAAATGTATAGTTGTCCGCAGACTATGGTGGTATATATAAATTAGCACCTAGCACTTCTGTAACATAAATAAAATAACCATTTGTTTCCTGGAGACATATGAGGCAAAAATATAACTCATCATCTGACTAGTCTTTGTTGGCCTCTTGGGTTCGGCTTCCAGTCTAACCGGATGTAACTGAATACCAGTATTTTCCATGGAGCGACTGCCTATCTGACCTCCACAACCCATTTACTGGATAACACGTTGCTTCTTGGCAAGACTAGTTCTCAGACTTTCAAGCTTATCTGTAACAACTGTCAAAGATCAAGGAATGATGGCCAAGACCATCTGCTTAACGTGCTCTCCAACGCACGGAAGGATCTCGGTAATAAAAAAGGGGTAAAAATATAACTAATCATTTATAAACTTATAGAGGTATGAGGAACAGGGTGTAAAGTTCACTCATCCTCCGTAGAAAAGGGAGGATTCTCCGACTAGACGGGTTTCGCGTCTAGTGGGCAAATGCCCGATAATTCTTTTTTTTTTATATTGGGAATGGCATTTCGCAGTTCAACCTTGGAGGTTGTCGTCTGCTTAACCGGACCTGTCCCGATGATTCATGTCGGGCTGTTATATATAATTATGCTAGTCGCGCGGCAAACTCTGCTTGCGCGATGTAGGATTTTTGCGTGACGTCAGTATGATGCGTAGTTCGCATGTGACAATGTAGATGCCGCCACAGGCTTAAGCACAGCTCAATGTTTCAACTTCGTTCCGGCAATTGCAGCAAAAGTTCTGTCACGGACCGCCATTCAAAGCTGTCAGTTTCCTTTCCATACGTCATTATTGACGTAGTGCGAGTAAACGGTGACACGTTTGGTTTGTATGAAAAGTGTTGACAATGGTGCTGATTCTGTTGTTCACCACCTGAACTAAATTTAAGTTCAGTGCATCTTTTTCTATCTATTTCGTTATGAAAAGGACAGAAGATAAATTTTAGTTTAGTCCTGTCAAATTAATCTGGTCCACTCGAATCTGTGTGGTACTTTCCTCAAAAGACCATATTTTCAGAAATCAATCTACATGGTCTTCACATGATCTGACCAAGATTATGTCTGGACTTTAAAAGAGACTGTGGCCTCTGATTTTGTTTCGGCCTTCTCAGAGTAGTCAGATAGGAAACGCAGACTTATCAAGCTTTTTTTTTATAAAATGACGGGACTTTCACTGGCAGATAGCTGATGTTATTACACTAATATTATAATCGCAAAAGTTTGTGTGTGTGTGTGTGTGTGTTTATATGTTTGTTACTTCTTCATGCTCAAACGGCTGGACCAATTTTGATAAAATTTTGTATGGAGGTAGCTGACACCCTGGATTAACATATAGGCTACTTTTTATCCCGATATTCAAACGGGATCGACATTAACGCGGGTGAAACCGCGGGGCGCAGCTAGTAAGGATATAAGGAGTAACTTAGGCTACTTTTATTTTAGAAAACGAATAAGTAAAGAGATATTATTGTTTTTCGATACCCACGCGAACGAAGTTGCGGGCACAGCTAGTTAACAATAAATGGGACAGTCTTCAATAGTGAGTTTGATTTCAAGACATGATCCCCGATGTTGAAGACATCGTTACTGAACTGACTACCTAAGTACTTAGATAACAACCAAAGTTTTGACAGATTGTTACGGAAAAGGATGACACTTGAACAAAGAAAGCTAGCCGTCATAGCTGCCTTGTGTATCACCTCTGGTCTCTGGACCTGTAAATATAAAAAAAAACCGACTTCCAAAAAAAACACTAAGTACTTTTTTTATTAATTTCGGAAGTCGGTGTCATTGGTTCCGTATTTTCGTTTTGTTCCGCAGACTTCTGAAATTAAAGTTATTTTTCACTTTGTATGGTTTTTTATTGCAAATCTGTTGTTTTTTTTTTTTGTTTTTATTATTTCACTTTAAACTTGTACCTACCCCACTCAAACTCGTATAACACTACTTACTATGTATCAGTGACAGGAAGTTAATATGACATCATCAATATAAACTAAGTGGCAAAAATACTTATTATTGAAGCTAACTCAAGAACTACCCAAGCAACGTTAATAAAGATTATACAGGATCAACCCTGATGCATAGGTACCCATCCATTAAAAGAAGACTTTTCGGAATCGAATATCACGTAACATGTCATACAAAAAAAAATACAGTCGAATTGACAACCTCCCCCTTTATTAACTCAGTTAAAAATGACTAGCGGCTTTCCGTGGGCTTCACATGGAAACTAGGTATCTACTACATGTACCCGGGTAAAAAGCATCCTAATTGTTAACAAACATTCTAGCACTGACACTGTCACTAGACTGCCTCATTGGTCTAGTGGTCTTGGGGTTCGATTCCCAGGTCGGAAAATGTTATTATATTATAGAGGCATGAGGAACAGGGTGTAAAGTTCACTAATACTCTATAGAAGAGGTAGGATCCTCCGACCAGACGGGTGTTGTGTCTGGTGGGCTACTGCCCGACGATTGATGTCGGAACGTTGTATATAATTATGCTAGTTGCGCTGTAAATTCTGCTTGCGCGATGCAGGATTTGGCGTGACGTCAGTGTAATGCGTAGTTTGCATAAGGCGATTTAGATGCTGCTACAATATAAAAATAAGCTGATGATGTAGGTCCCCTGCATTAGATAATACCTGCAGACCTAATTCCAAACTGCTTCGTTGAACTTGTGAACGCAAACGCTACTCCTGAGCATGAAGTCTTGAGTTTGTTGAGGTCGGGTAGTGTTATTAAGTTTTTCTATCTGGAATTTCTCAGTAGCACCTCGGAGTCTGGATTTGTGCCCGGTTGATGGCAATAGCCTTGGCCCGGACTTAAACATAACTGACTAAAATATGTGGGTGTACTATAGGTATACACCTCTGTCCAACCCTCCGCGGAAACAAGGCATGAAGTTATGTTACATCCTAGGATGATTCACGCTCATAATATTGTGAGAAAGTTTCCATGTGAGGTCAGCCGGGTAATTGCGAAACACACTAACAATAGGAATGACTTTCATTTTGACAGTTCAACAACATTCATTGCGTTATTTACGTTTACGGAAAGAACCACACAGATTGAGTGGACCAGCATTCACAATCATACGCCAAGCTTCCATCGTATCGAAAATGATACATTTTGACAACCTGATTTGCCTTGTCTCCGACAGCAAACAGCTGTCGGAAAATAAGCGGTCGTCTATTTTAAATTTTCGGGTTTTGGACTTGAGAATAGCGTTTAGAGGTCTCCTACGATAACATTTATTGGTGTTCGATACGGTACGGAAGCGTATCGAGTGGTTATGAGTAGCTATGCTGTCCAGTCAGTCTTTATAATCATCAGCAACATCCCAAGTCCGTATGCAAGTGCAAACGCTCAGTTATGAGTTAGTAGTGAACAGGACGCGTTACTGACTGCCAGCCCGCGCTGGAGTCGACTTTAAGTACGTTTCCTTCATTTCGGAATTCCCTCTCACAATGATTGTAGCAATTTTCCGGGGCATCCGTCGTGAGAGGCCGCGGGGGCGAAGCGCTAGGAGATAGGGCGTGATATGGCTACTTCATCTAAAAAAATGTGTTATATTTTATAGATAGATACCTACATAATTTATTTATTGCGCACAAAAGAAATAGCACAACACGAAAAAGCATAATCAAATGATAACAAATAGAAGTTGCTAATATACAAAAAAAAAACATAATTATTTGAAAGATTAAATAGAGGCGTCTTTATTTATTTCATATGTGACAAAACTTACGAGTTTTCTCCTTACCCCTGTTCTAGCATCGTTCTATTTAAAGTAGACCTCATAGTAAATATTAATTCAGGCAATCAACTATTGAGAACTGTCAGTAAGAATTAGAGTAGGTGGTCCAATCCGAAAGTTTAGACTCGAAATTCATAGCTATTTTTGAGTTTTTAGTTTGAGTTAGTGAATTTCATGTATCGGTGTAGGTACTTTAAATAATAGAAACTTAAAAAAACATAGAGATGATCACAATACTTAGTGTTTTTATTGTAATTATGACGTGTTCTTTGTGTACTATTATAGGACTTGGTACCTCAATAACTAAATAGATGACGATTCCTTCAGTCTGTCTGTCTCTCCGGCTACAAAGGGGGCGGCGGGCGGGCGAGGGTGGCGCCGCGGGGCGGGGGCTTCAGTGACGTCGCTTGAGCGTGTGAAAATTACATTCCAGGAGTGCCTCGCATATCTATCACTTGCAAATTTAACTTTAGTTTCACAACGCGGTAGTGTGCGGATTCCGTTGTATGTATTCATGCTATATACTAAGTGTAGTATGTCTCGAGGGATGCAAGAATGGAGCAAGTTTCGTGGTTTTGGGAGTGCATTATAATTTCAGACAATATAGAGGAATTTTAATCTTAAAAAATCCGAAAAGAAAGCATAAATACCTATAATGTGCCCACTGCTGGGACACAGGCCTCCTCTCTGTGAGAGGGAGCCGTAATCCACCACGCAGGCTCAACGCTGGTTGGTGGATGTCACATGTCTTCGGATTTTTGGTACTAGGATATGGATTTCCTCACGATGTTTTCCTTGAAAAGACAAATAGATGGACCATAAAACCACAAAATGGAAGGGACTAGAAGAAAAAAGGAAAGTTGGTAGACCCAACAAACGATGGATAGAAATAGGAAAAGACGGAATTAAATGGAAAATACTGGAGGAAGCATTCATCCATGACGGGATCCATCTCAAACCCAAATTTTGAAACATAAAACTAATTATACTAACAACCAGAAGACCAGTTCCCGTAATTAAAAACGTTAAATATCTGGTTGCAATCCCATCTCAGCGACAATCAATGTCAAAAATGTAGGGAAATTAGAGGTATATTTGACAGATTGGGACAGAGAACAGACTGTGAACGTTCTTAAAATTACGGGATTGCTCTCCTGATTTAAGCAAATTATTCGACCACATACTAACATTTATATTATTAAATAAATAAAGCCTTATATATTTATTTACTTTAAAAAAACATAGAAGAAGTATCATGTACAGAATAGGCGGGACTAGGGCATAAGAAAATGCAAGTAGTTCTAATGACCAGTGAGCTTAACATTCCCGTCTACAAGCTTAGGCATCTAAATAATAATCCGATTGGTCAAAACAATGCAATTTACACAAACCGACGCGATGGCTGGTCATTGGATCTGATATTACGAAAGCAATGCCTATCTGTGACATTATTGGAACTATGAGCACATTCAACTGCACTTTTGTCAAAATCAGCGTCGAGCATGCAATCAGAAACGCATTACGGTCTATGCTAGCCTGGTACATGCGATGGTGCAACGTAGCGTACATACTTAAAATTCTATTAATAATACCTACATAAACATCTCGACTGTATTCCCAAAAGGGGTACGCAGAGGTGTAATAACACATACACAATACGCCAGATAAGTTATAAGTCCCTTGTAATAGAGGGCGAACTGATTGCCATATGAACCAGTGCAGGAATCCAGACTCAATTGGGAATTCCCCCCTAATAAAATAAGAATATATTTTCAGGTTTGTCTGGTTCAAACTCAAACTCAAAGCATTTATTTCAATTAAACCATTTACAGGCACTTTTGAATTGTGAAATAGTCGGTCAGTTAGTCAGAAAGTTGAAGCTAGTAGCCCATTCCAAAATGTAGATCTCTATGGAGAAGAACGGGCTAGAAACTCCAAGGACACTCTTTTAAATCAAGATTATATTACAAAATCCTGGGTACATTAAGAACAATGTAAAAAAAAATCAAATAAAGAAACAATTCAAACTATAAGATTAAAATGTATCTGCTGGCCAAATAAATGTATCATTGGAAACAACTGACTACACGGAACAACGGACATACCAACTTGATAAGCGAAGAGAGAGTTTGCCCAAAATAGCCTGTAAAAATGCAGAATAAACTAGCATAGCATATGAGCTTGTAAACATTGGATGCAAACGTAAATAAGCTCTGTACATTCGATGTAACGTTGCATTAATGATATTTAAAGTATAGTTTGCCGACCTCTCTTTTTGCATAAGTACTTAAGTCTTCCAAAAAACAAGAATGTCTAAATATTCTTCTAAAAAATAACACCAATAACTTACAATTAATATTAGAATACCTTTCAAAAAACCACGACCATGTGGAAACTTTATCCTCCGAACTCTACGGCTTCGTGTTGCTCAATACAAGTTTAAAAAGTTTGAATATTTAAATTATACGGAAACCGTGCCTCCAGGGAATGTCCTGGCAACTGAACAAAATCTCGGTTAATAATATAACGTGCTGGTAGACTTTAAAATCTGGGTTTAAGACTTCTTTTCGTGGGCGTGACGTATTTCGAGCGAAGTCGAAAAAATTCGGTGTACCTAGCTGTTGTTTATTCAGGGTAACACTTCTTACTCCTAAAGGCATTTTCCCATAGTTAAAAACGTTCAAATTCTAGTCATAATCTCATCTCAGTGACAAATAATGCCAATAACATGACAGAAATGTAGGGAAATTAGAGGTATTTTTGATAGATTGAGACTGAGATCAGACTGTGAACGTTCTTAAAATTAAGTACGAGAATTTCCTCTTTTTCATCTGTTCAACGTTAAATTAACTATTTGAATAGTGTATTAACTAAACTCTTATTTTTAACTTGCTAGACTAAAATGACATTTGGTGTTCCTGCAAATATTCCGTTTACCAGGTATTTTATTATTTTACTATTAACATTCTGACGAGTTAAGCAAATTTACAACTGAATTGTTAAATAGGTTTGCATAACTCAACAAAATGTGAATAGTAAATTAATAGAATAGTAAAAGACTGGACAGGTCCACTCAATCTGTGTGGTTCTTTCCTCAAAAGACCATTTCAGACATCAATCTACATGGTCTTCACATGATCTGACCAAGATTATGTCTGGACTTTAAAATGGACTGTGACCTCAGAGTTTGTTTCAGCCTTTCTTTTTTGGAGTAGTCAGATAGGTAACGCCGACCTCATCGAGTTTTTAGAATATGATTGACGTGTAAAAGTGTTTGTACAAACCTACTTACAGAAATAAAACCATTATTGTATCTATCCTACTAATAATAAAGCGGATTGTTTGAACGCGCTCTCTGGACCTACCGGTCGGATTTGAAAAATTATTTTTGACTCGTAACCTTAGAAAAACTATCATCAGCATCATCGACATCCTACACATGGCGACAGGTTCATCAACGTACGAATTGTAACCATGAATACAGCACATAATTCTAGACCTCAAGAACGTACCCACATAGAATTTTTTTCATCGGTTCTTATACCTACGCGGTCAAAATTTATGGAACACCAAATTTTTTGCGAAAAATTTAAACCCCTGCGTTTAAATTTTTCAGTATCATCTACTGAATCCATGGGTACAGGTTGTGCGACGAAGTCCCGGTCAGCCTGTCTTTTACCCCTTGTCCCAATTTCCTTGTGGTCTGTTCAGCATGTTATCTTCTTCCATACACTATCAGCCGCTGTCTCAATATTCACCCCCTTCCTAGCTATATCATCTCATTCACACAATCAATCCATGGTTTTCTTGGTCTTCCTCTAGTATTCATACTCAAAACTTTTCCCAAGGCATGACGCTTATTCCTCAGCATACCAAACGCCATACCATAACAATATAAAAGACCAGACATTATAAGTACTATTACCAAAACCCACTAATAAGTAATTTGGCATCGTACAGGACTTTATTTTACACTTTCGTTTTATATAATTTTGTTTTTTTTTTTAAGTGTTTTATTTAGCTTGTGATCTTCCTGTACGATTCACAATAAATACCTTTTCTTTAATTTTTTTCTAATTTATTACCGGTCTTCCCAAGGAGTACCGTGTTACCGAGTAACAGGGTTGCGGAGGTCAGATAGGCAGTCGCTCCACGTAAAATACTGTGGTATTCAGCTACATCCCGTTAGACTGGAAGCCGACTCCAACAAAAGCAGTTGAGAAAAGGCTAGGCAAATAATGTTGATGAGGACTGGAGCTGCGGGGTACGAGAAAAGGCAGGGAGATGATGAAGCAATTTATTTCCGTCCATTTCAATCTCCCTAATACTCCTTTCAAAAGAGCCAATCCTAAGAACAGTACTAAAAACTAACCAATACTTCTTAAAACAATGTATTTTTACGTCCCAGACACGTACAAACAGGTGTTACGTCCAACAGATGCATTTTATGTAACTCAGTAGTTGGGTTTACTGCCTCGTAAAACCAGGAGTACAATAACTAGCTATAGGAAAGGCTCTAAGACCGTTTGTGTACAATAAGCTTGGTTGGCGAGGCTTGCCGGAAATTAAGTCATTTCGCTTTGATTCATTTCATCAAACTATGTCTTGGTTGATGTTTTACACGCTTTTGTGAGTCAATGAAACTGGAGAAAATGTATGACATGGCCTATCAATGGTGGGCCAGTGGTATTAGCGCCGACTCACGAGTTGTAGGTCGTGAGTTCGATCCCAGCCAGGCATTTTACTTTGTGTATTTAATTTCATCACCTCTACTCTCAAAACGGTGAAGGAAAACGTGAAGAAACCGGCATGTCCTAGAACCAAAAATTCGATGACATGTGACATCTACCAACCCGCACTGGGCCCGCGTGGTGGGTTATGACCCACTCCTTCACACAGAGAAGAGGCCTGTGTCCCAGCAGTGGGAACGTTACAGGCTGATTATGTTATGGAGCCCAGCCCCGCTATCACGTTGTTGACTGGCAAATATGTTTACCATGACATGCGCTATTTTATTGTGAGGGGCCCGTGGCTAAATAATAAAAACCGCAAGGGTCGATCGATCAGGTTAAGCTACGCTTGCCGCGGTTGGTCTGTGAATGGGTGACCATCTTTACATACCAAGACCCTTGCGTGCCTCGGAAAGCACGTCCCTTGGTCCCGGCTGTCATTCATGGATCTTTGACAGTCGTTACGGGTAGTCAGAAGCCCGAAAATCTGACAACCAGTCTTACAAAGGGGTATCGTATTACCCAGTAACTGGGTTGTGAAGGTCAGATAGGCAGTCGCTCCATGTAAAATACTGGTATTCAGCTGCAACCGGTTAGACTGGAAGCCGACGCCAACATAGTTGGGAAAAGGCTAGGCAGATGATGATGCGCTATTTTATTGTGGGTTCAAATCCAGGCAAGAACCAATGTGATTTTAAGAACGAAGTTTCCTTCACACACGTGTTACTTAATACTTTGCACACTTAGCGAATGAGAGCTAGACCGAAAAAATCCAACATTTTGACCGTCACGACACTTTTGTTAGATACGTGTAACAAAAGCGTAAAGGGGTGTTCCACGACAACTTTCAACTGTTTTTTTCATTTCATATTATTATGTAGCATAGAAATTTATGTATTATAAATAAAAAAATCTGCTATTTCACACATTTTGGTCAAGTAGGTAACGTTTGTATTAAACAGCAGATTTTGTTTATATAGTGAAAGTTGTTCATATTCATGGGTAGAACACCCTGTAAAAATTTGGATGTTTGGGCTGTATAATTACTGTAAGCAAAATATTGTAAATCATTTTAAAAGAGTAACGGTGGAGTTTCTTGCCCATTCTTCTCCATAACTAAGTACCTTTTGTAAGGGGCAACAGGAATGAATCCTATTTTCTTGTTAATTGTTGACGTTCAAAAGTGCTGTTTATGTCCCTATTTGAAAAAAACGATTTAACTCAGACTTTGACTTCGACTTATACTTCTGTCTAACCCCCTTGGGGTATGCAGGCGTGATCAGAGTGACATTATTAAACATTCCTTCGTTGATATCAGCTTCAAATCTTATCAAAAACTAGCGTGCGTTTTACTGGAATATCAGGAAGTGAAGGCTATTCAAGTAATTTGGACTCTGTAGGTAACCCAAGTGATTACTGGCAGGTCTGTACGTAACGCTTGTCAATAGGTGGTAAGGTAGTACTAGGGTAACAAGGATCAACAGGATATTAATATGATCTCGAAGCATGACGTGCCTCTGCGTCGAAGTGTGAAGTACTGTTACCCATCTAATTTACGGTAGCAAAGCAATGCTGCTTAACTCTGCAGTTCGATGGATGTACAGTGACCATGATGTTCCACTTATTTTTTTACCAATAGGTATAACTATTTTTCATTATCTCCAAGTTTAACTACGCATTGAAATAAAATTAGCCATGCATAAAAAAAACATAGAGACAAATAAATAGATCATATCTCTGCACTTACGAAACGTAAATTATATTCTTTAATTATATATTTTAAATGACGTTTCGTTTAAACAATAAATAAACTAAAGCTAGATGAAATATAAAAAATGTACCAAGTTCTCAACTTTCATTTTGAGAAACCGCAAAAAACGCTACAACTAGCGACATCTAGTATGCGATAGCGGCACTTCGCGTGAACTAAACTTACAGCGAGTATAAAGATAAAGCGAAAATGACGCACTAAAATAATGGAAAACGTTTATAACGTCTCAAAAAAAATGTTGGAATATTTGTTGTGGTTAATTACAGTTTATTCATTCATTTTGCGCTATCATTCAAACACAAACGAATCACCTAAAGACCCCAGGCTCGACAGTGAAGTCTAAATAAAAAGAACGTACAAACAAGTTAGTTAGTCATGTACCTACCTAGTGTAAATAGTTAGTTGTATAATAATTGTATAGGACATAATAAGTGTATATATTTACAAACATACCTAAATGCAGTCCTTCATCTTGTTCGCGACGCTGGCAGGACGGTATTTTTCCCAAAACTTCGCCACTTCCACGGCGTCATCCGTGGCAGCGCAGAGGTCACTTTGACTGCATGTTTTGGGACACAGAGGACAGGATAAGAGATGGAGCACGGTTTGTGACATAGCTCCACAATCACATTCACATTATGCATTCCCCTGTTAATAAATTCTAATTCCATATAAAAGTACAAAAAACCAGTCTATCAATTATTTTTGAAAACTCATACTTAGGAAAATCCGTTTTGTTAACTACTAGCGCTTAGGTTTAGGCACTCGTGAAGATACAGCTTGTCTTTGTATCTGTACGATTTGGTGATCACAGGCTGGAAGATGCTGCTGCCCGCTTTTTCTTCTTCGTGTCGCTGGCACGACTGTATTTTAAATCTTGTTGACCCAAAACTTCGCCACTCCCATGGCGTCATCCGTGGCAGCGCAGAGGTCACCTTGACTGCATGTTTTGGGGCACAGAGAGCAGGATAGGAGGTGGAGCATGGTTTGTGAGATATTCACACCCTACTGCCGTTCCGTCGAGGTAGCCCCACTTTACCAGGTTGGAGTTACATCTATTAGAATGGCAAGATTAAACTGTTCCCTATTGAGTGTTCCCTATTAGTCCAGAGCAAACTTACCCTGTTTGAATATGAAAGCATTGTATAAAGTACCTGAGAATTAAGTATAGCGTCACATTTTCAGTAACCTTGAATGAAGTATATTGGCACCAGCCGATCCTGCCATTTATGACATTTCCTCGCAACTCCAAAAAATCCAAGACCTCATCTTTAACAAAAAAAAAAATCACCTCTCACGTGAACAACAAAGTCAACACACTATCATCTCAAAAAAAAAAACAACAAGTATGCATGTATTTTTTAATGGCGGCACGATCAAAGCGCCGCCTCTTGCGCGTGCGCAGCGCACATTGTACGCTAATGCGCGCATTGACGACGGACTCCGGCGAAGCCCGAAGTCCGGCCGGGTCCGTCGAATGGACGTGGATGGACCCGATTGGTGAGCCAACGTTGTAAATTTCATTGTTTGACCCTTTTTCTTACTAAAGACTATTTAATAATAAATATCAATGGGTTTTATACGTTTGTTCGGGCTAAGTAGATGAGGTATACTTAAATATCAAATACAGTAGGTAGTATTCAAATCAACTGCATTCAGAAATAAAAGAGTGAACGGGCATCTTCTGGGCACGCTCGTTGCATCATAGACCTCATCCATCGCTCTCCATCAGCCGTGATCGAGGTCAAGAGCAGGCCCATTCAGTTTTTTTTATCATTTATTTCCAAAAATAACGAGGTTTGATATGGAAATAAAATAAGGATGATTGATGTTATTATAGATAGATAGATTATAATAGATGGAAATAAAATAAGGATGACCTTGCTCGAAAGCCCAGCTTTGCTCCAAAACTCTTCAACACAGAAAAACATGGCTGGACTAATGTCAATTATTGCCAACTCTCATCTCATTGATAGCAATGAGATGAGAGTCATGAGAGAGAGAGATAGAGTCATAGAGTCCTGTTTTCCACCGATTTCATTGTTAACCTTACCATCTAATGAAACACTAAGCAAAGCGCGTATCCAGATGCTGGGACCTGCCCCTAGGGTGCTGGGACCTGCCCTAGGGTGCTCACATAAAGAAGCGGGTTTTCGGTCCCGACTCCCGGTACAGGTCTCTGCAGGTTGATCTTCGAAAGGAAACGGTTAAGTGTTTTACGTGTTTCTTTATGTGTGAGCGCATAAGTTGATGTGGAACTATTTCACCTACACCAATCGGTACCGACCCGCACAGACTCGCCTGCACCGGAAACCTGTCTCTTTATGTACCTAAGCACCCCTAGGCAACATGGGGTACCTAAGGAAAGTCTTTCTTCAGGACTGATGAGAAATTGCGATAAATTTTCTTTCTGGTTGCTCTTAGCAATTTACATGGAAAGGCTGATTGATATAGCAGAGGCTTCTAAAATATGGGATGTGGCTTTAATTTCCTCAGTAAAAAAAAAAAAAAATCAGAATCTGGGTGTTTGTGCATGTGTGATTTGTGTTTGAAAAGGCGCCGTTGATATTTGTGCAAAACAAGCGTGAGGCAATGTTTATGTTGCTGACTTGTGGAGGTCAAATAGGCAGTAGATCCATGTAAAATACTAGTTTTCAGCGCATCCGGTTACACTGGAAGCCGACCCCGACATAGTTGGGAAAAGGCTAGGCAGACGACGACGATGAAACGCGGAACAATGTTTAAACAAAATACTAAGTAACAGATTTCTAACCCAGCTTGCAGCTGTATCTAATTCCAAATATATAAAAATAAGTATTACCAGACTACAAAACAAAAGCCCCACTAATAATTACTTTAATTTAAATAGCTCGTTCTGCTCGCAGCGGTCATCTAAACGTATTACAAGATGGCCGCGGGGTATTTTATAATTATCGGCCGCCATTTCTGAGTGTCAACAAAAAATGTGATTATTAATATTTATGTAAATTTTTAAACGAAACGACTTTACTGGAGAAGTATTAAATATCTTATTAGAAGGGTGTTAAATATAATAATAATAAGCTGATGATGTAGATAAGCGTGTAGGTTCCATCCCATGCATTAGATAATACCTGCAGAACTAATTCCAAACCGCCTCGCTCTAGTGATCGCAAGCGCTACTGTTGAGCATGATCTGCTGGATTTAATTCCCAGGTCGAGCCATGTTATTGGGTTTTCTATTAGGAATTTCTCAGTAGCAGCCCGTAGTCTAGATCTGTGCCGGTTGACGGCAATAGGCTCGCCCCCTATTAGCTACATCATGGGACTTGAAATAAAACTGGCGAAATATGGGTGTATTACAGGTACAGATAGCACATCAAGTTACTACAATCTGTCAAATTTCTTTAATAGATTTTCAACTTTATCGCTAAAGCATAAGGCTCAAAGTTGATTGGGAAAATTTGACAGTTTCGGGTAGCTTGATGTGCTGGCGTCTGTAAACTGCTACCTAACCATTTGGGGAATACATGCACAAGAATAATCAGCCTATAATGTTCCCACTGCTGGGACACAGGCCTCCTCTCTGTAAGAGGGAGCCGTAATCCACCACGCGGGTTCAGTGCTGGTTGGTGGATGTCACATGTCTTCGAATTTTTGGTTATAGGACATGTCGGTTTCCTCATAATGTTTTCCTTCACCGTTTTGAGAGCAGTGGTGGATTACATGCGTGTTATGTTAATTCCAAACTACAGACTAATGAGAAGACAGACCCAAATGTCCTTTCTTTGGTATTGTTCGTCGAATCGTTGAGATCCTTAAGTTCTGAGTTCTGCTGCACGATTTCTGACAAATGCGTGCACTGAGTGGACAGGTCTACTCAATCTGTGTGGTTCTTTCCTCAAAAGACCATTTCAGACATCAATCAACATGGTCTTCAGTTCTTCACATGATCTGACCAAGATTATGTCTGGACGTTAAAATAGACTGTGACCTCTGAGTTTCTTTCGGCCTTTCTTCTCAGAGTAGTCAAATAGGACACGTCAACCTCATCTAGTTTTAAAAAATATGATTGACGTTTAAAAGTGTTTGTACAAACTTAATCACAGATATGATAATTTATCATTTAACTAGCTTATGCCCGCGACTTCGTCCGCGTGAAATTTCACCCTCCCCCTTTTCACCCCCTTAAAGGTTAAATTTCCAAAAACCCCTTCTTAGTGCTCCCCTACATTATAATAGGAAGCCGTGTGCAAAATTTCACATTCCTAGCCCCAGTAGTTTCGGCTGTACGTTGATATGTCAGTCAGTCAGTTCTCCTTTTATATATATAGATTAAGTACCTTGCAAGTTCAACTTCGCACTTGGGGACTAGATACCAAATAAACAAGGAAAGAATCCACATTTTCAGTAAGAAACTCATAGGCAGTACATGAGAACTGGAGGGTTCGTGGCTACATAAATATAATGCAAAATAAAACAGCTGCACGGGTCGACTGAAGGTTAAGCTACACTTGCCGAGGTCAGTCCGTGGATGGGTGACCGTCCATTCAATATAGGGACCCCTTCGTGCCTCGGAAAGCACGTTAAGCCGTTGGTGCCGGCTGGATTTTGTAGATCTTCGACAGTCGTTACGGGTAGTCAGAAGCCCGAAACAAAACTGGTTGTCGGATTTTCGGAACTTTACCAAGTGGTACTTACCGTATCACCCAGAAACTGGTCAAATAAGCAGCCGCTCTATGTAAAATACTGGTATTCAGCTGCATCCGGTTAAACCGGAAGCCGACCCCAACATAAGTAGGTAGTTGAGACAATGCTAGGCAGATAATGTTGATGAGAACTGGAGCTGCGGGGTAATTGCGTAACACACTGTCAGTGGCAATGGCTTTCATTTTGACAGTTCAACAACATTCGTTGCGTTATGTACAGACGCCAGCACATCAACCTACTACAATCTGTCAGATTTCTGTAATAGATTTTCAACTTTATCGCTAAAGCATAAGGTTCAATGTTGATTGGGAAAATTTGACAGTTAGGTGTAGGTTGATGTGCTGGCGTCTGTACATTGTTGAGCAGACACATTTTTGCGACACATGAATCAATGGATTAACAATATGCTTCAAAATGATTCAGATTGCGATGGGTGAAAAACACATCTATGCGTGAAAAACAGAGTCGGATATCCTAAAGCATGGCCTACAATCGTAACTTCGACTTTAAACCAGTTTATTTACTTATTAAGAAACATACTTTGACTGAATTTCGAACATCGATAACTCATACAAAAAGTGTTCAAAGGCAATATGGGTTCATCCATTAAGCCGTCAAAACAAGAGAAAAAATGCAATTTTAATTACTAAAAACAAACCGGGGTCGTTGAACTAAATAACAAAAGCGGCCAAATCTCATCGAACCGGCCGTAGCCTATGTAACTCATTATAAGAATTCGTCTTAATTTTATATTATTTTTTTGAAGGCGTCCATTAAAACATCCATTCAGAACCAGGCATCAAGACTTTGCGCCCGAGCCTGAGTGCATTTAGAAAAAAAAGCGAGTTTACCACCAGTGTTGCAAAGTTAAAAATAATTTTCTTTAATTAGGGAATTATGTATTTTAAAATATTTGAGACAAAAATCAAATATCAACACAAATAATCTACTTATTATGGAATATTAGGACTTACGATATAAAAAAAGATCCCAATAATTACTTTAATGAACAATTCAACAGAAAAAACGACATTCTTTTCTCATTACCGTCCCCCAATTTTCGATCAAATTTTCCAAATAATTTTCACGCGTTGTAACCCAAATCACTGCTATAGTTATGCATCTGTCCTTTTCTAACGCCTTCGTTTAAGTATTTTATCTCTTTCTAGCTGTAATAAAACTAAATTGGTTTTAAATGCATAGGATTGGTGATAGGGAAGGTAACGCAAGGAGCAATTTACTGGGTCGAAACCTCGTTATTACTGTCCGCATTAATACAGAAATTGCTCTATGCATATTTATAAGATTTTGTGTAGGCCTATGTTAATGTATTTTTTAATACTTTGTCGACATGTTGTATAATAGTTACATTTTGATATGCGATTCTGGTAGATAAGGGTGCAACTGACATTCCAAAAAATCTACGTTAAGGAAGGAATCACTTTCAAACATAATTGCAATCAGCACGTAATTGCGAGACAAACTATCTATCAATCTCAATCTGAATAATTTTGAAGGATATTGCTAGTCCGTTACTTCTTAAGTTCCAAAGTCTGCTGAACAACGTAAATAACGCAATGAATGTTTTTGAACTGTCAAAATGAAAGCCATTCCTACTGATAGTGTTATGCAATTACCCCGCAGGAAACACCATAACTACGTACTTGCTTCACTCAAGGAGAGAGTGCGATAAGAAAATGGCTCTCAAATCTCAATAGAAAAAACTGGAAGCTGGTGCACTGAGAAGAGCCGTAGCAAAAGAAAGAAAATCCAGCCTTTATCGACCCATTGCCACGTGAACCCTTCTTTTTATCGTCTCTGATCACCGATTGCTGCCCGGCTGGTCTTTCCTGCATTGTAGGGACGAGCAGGAAGTGGTAACCTGCTGTCATATAATATGGCAAAAGTGTTGGGGTAACTGGCCCTGAGGACGTTTACCCGGAGATGTGCAAATAAGTACGTCTAACACACACACTAAGCACAGCACAACAGCAGAAGGGGCACCGGTGCCTTAACCTAGAGAAGGCGAGCAGCCCATCTGTATGTGCTAAGGACGTTCACCGTCGACCAGTAAAATTCATCATCAAAAATGCAAAGGTACAATAAACGGCAGCCCATCACCTGCAACACACATACAATCGACAACAAACGAGTGTACGAACCTCACTCAATCAGAAATGCACCGATCAAAATGCAAATGGCGCTCATTTTATTCGTTTTGCGGCCGCAGGTACGGTCCACCATAAACTGCCAACAAATTATACATTGCTTTTATTTTTAATTGCTACGGACGAGCCACCGTCTTCGCCAGCGGCCTCCCTGACCCTTCTATTTTTGAATTATGGCGCGCCGACACGTGATTGGTCGGTGTAGAAGCGTTCGTTCAGTACTTGGTATTTATTAGCGATGCGTTCATATGGGGGTGGAGATAAAATCTAAAATGAAATACCTAATTGCATTCAAAGTTGGCTGCTCCGTATTTATTATGGCGTCATTCAGTGGCCGTCATTATTGCGGATCGTGACCGATTTTACTGATATGCTTGAGGTGTATTTAAAGGGTTTTGTTTTTAAGTTTCTTTTGTGATGTTTACCACGGGGTTTTAGTTATTTCTATTGAGTTCATCCTAGATGAGTGTAAAAGTTGAACTGGGTTTCTGGATCTACTACCAACGTAGACGCTCCTATTTATCATCTGATAATTTCAACTGAAAGACGTCCACTGCTGGACATAGGCCTCCCACAAGCATCGCCACGTCGACTGGTTCTGAGCTTCGCGCGTCCAGCGGATTCCTGCGGCCACAAGGTCCGGTGTTTCCGGGGGTTCCTAGCACCCCTTGCTACACCATAGCCTTGACCGCTACCGGACCCAAAGGTAGGCGGGCCGCCGCCGGAATCTAGGGGCCTTTTTTCTTGGTGCTTGTCATTTGAGGGGGGGTGTTGCCATAATCGCCAAGCTAGGCAGGCGGGTTGGCGGTAAAATACATAGAGAACGCTACTGCCCATTCTTCAGTAAGTCCCTTAGTCACCTTTACGACATCCACGGGAAGAAATAAGAGTGGTGCTATACATTACGCCCGGCACAAACGGACGACTTATCACCAGCACACTTTCGATATGTAGAAAATTCTTGATTTAGTACTTTTTTTTGACATGGGAATTTAATAATTTTGTTTAAATTGATTTAATTAGTATTATTTCAATAAATACATATAAATCAGTCAGGGCAGAATTAGAATTAAGTAAATATTATTATTGTCACAAAATTTGCATGCCGAATTTAGTAGGCGGAATATGAAGAACTATTGTTTATGTGTTATAAAATCTGTAAAATACCATATTTTAGGCAAATAAATGAATCTATCTACTTATTTATCACATGCTGATGCAAGAGGCAAATGTTAGCAGAGCCTCGTTGGTCGCAGCAGAAGCTTACCTACCTAATCTGCATTCGCGATTTATTTGCCAAAAATGTAAACAAATACGAGTTTATGGAAAAATAACTGTAAATCCTACACCATAAAGTTCAATTTACGCTACAACTTCAAACATTTATATAACTTTTTCAATAGTGCTAGTCACTCTGAAATCACTTAATGACCATTAAAATAAAGTTGACATTTGTTTAACTTGAAATCATATTAATTTGAAACGTGATCGAATCAGAAATGAGGAGATCCGCAGGAGGACCAAGGTAACTAACATAGCCCGAAGAATTGCCAAACTTAAGTAGTAGTGGGCAGAGCACATTGCTCGCAGAACATAATAATATGGCCGATGGGACCGAAAGGTTCTGGAGTGGCGACCGCGCACCGGAAGACGTAGCGTTGGAAGGCCTCCCACAAGGTGGACCGACGACCTTGTGAAGGCCGCAGGAACCCGTTGGATGCAAGAAGCACAGAACCGGTCGAAGTGGAGGTGCTAGGGGGAGGCCTATGTCCAGCAGTGGACGTCCTTCGGCTGAAATGATGATGATGATGATAAGTTTGAATAGATTTAATAACAAAACATTACCTACATAAACTCACGCCTTCGTACCATAGGTGTTAGCAGACGACAGAACGCCATCTGCTACAATCCTTACATAGATACTGCTTTTACTTCTATTCCATACCTACCTATAGTGTGTTCCAAAAGGATCTGATGAAAATGTAAACAGAGGTTAGAAAACGTACAGGCCTGTGGATGCGAATGTAGGTAGGTAATACGGGCTGGTGTCCGCAACTCCACGTCTATGCGCGTATTTTGCGAATGTATAAGTAGTGTCACTGACTAATTGAGTGCTCTGATATGAGTACCTATTTGAATACTTAAAAATACTTACTAATTTTAAATCACGTAGTCAAAAATGTTTTTCATTTGATATAACATAATATTATTTATGCCTGTATATCCGAAGGTGTGCAGAGGTGTACCTACCCATACAGGATGTTTTTTTTGGGATCAACTCTGAAATCACGAAAAAAAAACAGCTGTTACGAATACATTTTGGTATAGTAGGTATTGAACTTTTGTTTGTACAGCTGATTTTTGACCGAGTGTTATGAGTACCAGTTGTGGTGTTTCATTTGACAGGTTCATTTTATAACCTCAATTTTCGTTGATCATCATCTGCCTAGCCTTTTCCCAACTATGTTGGGGTCGGCTTCCAGTCTAACCGGATGCAGCTGAATACCAGTATTTTACATGGAGCGACTGCCTATCTGACCTCCACAACCCAGTTACTGGGTAATACAATACCCCTTGGTAAGACTGGTTGTCAGATTTTCGGGCTTCAATTTTCGTTGATAATTTTTCGATATTGTTTACACATTCCTTAGATGCTTTTGGAAGAGACCATACAGTATGCTGTATGACATCCCGACATCGGCGCGCAAACTGTAACCATAAATTCAGCACATGATTCTAGACCCCTTAGCGAAGAATATTTTTGTCGGTTCAAAAAATCTGCTGTTTTGTAGAAAATTGCAATACATAAGCGGTCAAAATATTTACACATACACATAATCATATAGGTACCTACTGTTCCCACTGCTGGGACACAGGCCTCCTCTCTGTGAGAGGGAATGGGCCGTAATCCACCACGCGGGCCCAGTGCGGGTTGGTAGATGTCACGCATGTCTTCGAATTTTGGTTCTAGGACATGCCGGTTTCCTCAGGATTTTTACCTTCACCGTTTTTGAGAGCAATGGTGATGAAATAAATTACACAAAGTAAAGCGCCTGCCACGACTTACAACTCGTAAGTCGGGTCCGTTACCACTGGACCACCACAGCACTCAACATATTTAGAACAGCATTTTTTTTTTAATAACCGGCGTGAAGTTTCAACGCACCCCCGGTTCACTGGTTCAGAATCATGTGCTGAATCTGTCACCCAGTAACTGTATAGGTATATTATTATATATGGTGCTGCTACATAAACTAACGCCTTATTCCCACGAGGGCAGGCAGAAACCACAGAACGTCACCTGCTACGAACCTTACATACTCCTTTTGCTTTTCTTGGTGTTCCTATTGATATTATAATCGTAACTTAACTATTTATTTGCGCGACATAATATAAAATGTGGGGACGACAATCTTATATATAAAATTCTCGTGTCACAATGTTAGTTACCATACTCCTCCGAAACGGCTGGACCGATTTGTATGAAATTTTGTGTGCATATCGGGTAGGTCTGAGAATCGGCTACTACTTATCTATTTTTACGCCTCCTTTTCCGAAAATGGCGAAATGTAATTTTTTTTCACTTTACGAATGAGACCACCAGCAGCAGGGACTCCTAACCGTTTTGGGCACTCGATAACTTTACCCTTATAAGAAAAGTACACAATAACACAACCGACCAGCTTACTAGATACCTACACAACCGACCTACCTATCTGCAAACCAAAAATACAGCCCGATCTAGAAACACAACCAAAGACCTCGTATTTGTCGGTCACGCTTACAACGTTACAACCACATAGTTAGGTCTATAATTTAGACCAATGACGCAATTTCACAAAAAGTTAACAACTATTCAGAATAATAACATATTATTTAACTTTTATTTCCTTCCGGTCTGAGAAGCAGGTTAGCGGCACTAGCATTGAACAATCTAATTCTAATTCGTTCTGAAACGAAAACCAAATTATTATCAAATGATAAAATTGAAAATTTCAACTGAATAACTGCTTAGAACTAGACAAATACATTAACGAATTAAATAATAAACAACTACCTTTAAAAAATGTTAAAAGCTATTTTATAATGGTCAAAAATGTTTTTGTTGTTCTTGATAATTCGCACCTTGGCGTTCAGAAATCCCTGTAGTTTCTGAACGATCCAAGGTAATGACACTATAATGTCAAAATAAAGAATGACATAACCACTGTACACTGCGCGAGGTGGAGTGTTTTTAAATTATATTTTACACTAAATTGTGTATGACAGTAATTTAAATTAATATAACAATAAATTCAGTGATCATGTCGTACGCCCTTATCCGTCATTTACGCCGCACGGCGCTATTATCGCAACAAATTCGCCTTGAATCCACCATGACGAGTTTGACTCCGGAAGACATCGTATTTCGGCCTCCTCTTGCTCAATGGGGCAAAGTTATAAGAGAAGCAGAGAAAATAGTTGGATACCCGACCTCTTTCATGAACTTGCGATGGTTACTGAGCGACGAATTCGCCAATTTGGCCATGCATTTGCGGACTGTTGTAAGTTCCAATTATCTATTGTTACGCCTAAAACATTGAATATAAATATGTTTTATTATGTTTATAAAGCTCTAATGAGTGTACAAATATAATATAATGTTATTAACAGCTTAAATAATAAAGCTTTATGTCATAAAATTAAATATTATGTAACAATGTTAGTGTTTTGTGTTTGACCATGTGATGTGCAAGGTTATTTCCTGTAGAACCACTTATCAGATACATTAACGAATTAGACATGTTCTTGAGGTCTCAATGATAATTCAGTTCCTATTTCGAGACTTGTAATGACCTCGATTTGACTTTAAAAGTTTAAAATCAAGATTTGATCAAGTCATTTTTGTATTTTATATTACTTGTGGGTGTGCTATTATTACAGTATCTATAAGATATTAGATAAGGCAAATGACAGATAAATCGAAAGTGATAAGTACTGTAGTAAAAAAGCAATTTAAAACAAATTAGAAAATGGTTTATAATTTCAACTTTTATTTTTATTCTTGGGTAATTGAATAAAGTAATATGATTTTACCAAAAAATAATTTTTATCACCAGGTTGGAATGAACCACCCCATTGTAAAGACAGCAAAAATGCTTCTGCACAACGAGCACAACAACCTGCAACCGTGGGGGCTTGTGATCTTACTACTGTCTAAAGCAGCCAACCCACCGACATCATTGCTAACCAGCACAGTAACACAAAACCAACGAATACTTGCCGAACTCACAGAAATGATCAGAACAGGACACTACGTACACAGAGGCTTACTCAACATACCACCAAGTGACCGAAACAAAAACCATGACACGGCTATATTTGCTAACAAAATAGCTATCCTTATTGGAGACTATCTACTTGTGACAGCAAACGGAATGCTAGCCCGACTGAAAAATCAAGACTTATCGTACTTAATATCAACAGCACTAAGAGATGTAAGTGAGGGCGAGTTTTATGGGCATCGAGATGCACAAAACATGCCAATACCTGGCAAACCAGTTGAAAATAAATCAGATATTTTCAAAATTTGTAGTGATACATTACCGTTAGAAGTGAAAGATGTGTCAGGTTCTCCCGTAAGAGAGTGGACTTTACGTTCAATGTACAACGGTGGCACATTGTTTGGCCGAGGCTGTCAAGGAGCACTGTTACTAGGCTCCCATGACAAAGAGAAGCAAGAGAACGCGTACAGATTCGGCTGCCATCTATGTTTAGCATGGCAAGCAGCAGCCGAAGTACAAAAAATGACATCGGACAAAGAATCATACTCGTTAGTCAGTGCCCCTGTTTTATTTGCTTTAAATGAAAATCCGCGTTTATATGAATTAATTGGAAATGTACAGAATATTACTGAGGTAGATTTAGAATTATTAAAATCAGAAATTCTGAAAACTGATGCGATTGAACAGTCCCGGTTCTTGTATACAGAGCATGCAAATAAAGCTAAAAGTTACGTTGAAGAGTTTGGTGATTGTGAGTCTATAGCAACTATAAAGCAGATGATTTATACATTGTAGTGGCAGTGCGGTGATATTATAGTCGACCTTGTAAATACTTTACCACTTTTCACATCAGTCGTGAGATTGTCAGTAACACCAAGGTGTTGCTAGCCTACCTTGAGGAGCTGGGAGTGTATCGATTTTCCCACCCGTACGCAAAAAAAGCGCTTTGACGTGGAGTTGCGAACAAACCAGCCCATAATTATTATCTTTTACCCTACCAGTCGTCACAAGAATTCCTAGCAAATTGATATTTTACTAAGGATGAAACTATCTAACTGTCACTTTCGGTGCTAAGTAAAATCCACTGCGCAAAAAAAACGCCGCAGGGAAAATCGCGCCGTGCGCAACTGGGCTAAGAGAAGTAAAGCCATTACGAGGTTGACTATACATCTTATTTATAGCTTTTTTAAGACTAGAAAATATTGGATGAGGAATTCCTATATTCCGTGTCGAAACGATTCAAATAAGTATTTAGAGTTAAAATGATCAACTAATTTTAATTTCCAACTAATTTTAATTACTACTTACAGGCCTCACTGTAAGGAGTTGTATTTTCGCTTTGTTAAGTTATTTATTTAAAATTAAGTAAATCAACATATCATTTTTATTCGTTTTTATATTATGTGCTTGAATTGTTATTAACTTCTTTGTCTACAAAAGTTTTTTAACTTATTTTATTTGGATTATTACTTAAATATTTTGTCAAGTAGATCTCATTTATAATGGGTTTTGTAAAAAAAATCTTGTTAATATTTGCTAAGGGAGCCCACGAACAACTTGGTTGCCCTGCAACTTTTTTGTGTCTGTCGCTGTCACCTCGCCGAGATTTGGACGATGCGCACGCACACGGGAGCGACAGCAACGCTACGTTTTTATTAAAATTTCTGTTGAGCGGCAACAGGCTAGCTGGCAACTTTTTTGTCGCCGTGCACGCACTTGTATAGCACTCAATGGACGGGCGACAGTTGCGTTCAAACCCGCGGACAAAACGCCTCCCAGCTGCCGCGTCGTGTCGCTACATGTGCACACTTTCATACAAACCCGTAGACTTGATGCGAAAGACAAATTAGTTACGGAGACAAAAGTTGCTCGTGCGCGCTCTCCCTTAGTCTACTATTGTTTTGTACAGGCGTGATTTTATGTTTTGTAAAACTGTTTTCCTTAAATAAATTGTAAACAATATAAACCCAAAAAGATATGTATAAATTAAAGCCATCTACCGTGCATTCGCGATTTATTTGCCAAAAATGTATACAAATATGAATTAATGGGAAAATAACTTTAATTCCTACACAATAAAGTTCAGTTTACGCTACAACTTCAAACATTTTTATAAATTTTTCAATAGCCACACTGAAATCAACTTAATGACATTGAAATAAAGTTGATATTTGTTTAACTTGAAATAGGGTGGGGGTGTGCAGCACTGCACACTTTTACTATATACATATAATTGCCCTGAATTTATGTAGGTATAATACACACGACGACATACCACGCTATACATTTCTAGTTTTAGCTGACCTCGCATTGTATTAGCTTTTCGTACAGACGCCAGCACATCAACCTACTACAATCTGTCAGATTTCTGTAATAGATTTTCAACTTTATCGCTAAAGCATAAGGTTCAATGTTGATTGGGAAAATTTGACAGTTAGGTGTAGGTTGATGTGCTGGCGTCTGTACAATGAGAAGTCAGCTTATGCTGGATATGTCGCCGTGCATACTTAAATATAATATGCAGAATTTTTTTATATGGCCGTCAAAAAACGTGTTGAACGTCAGAGTGAAAAAACACTAGTAGCTGACAGCTGGGTGCAAAAAAAAAAAGAATCAATTTTTTTTTTCATTGCCTTCGTCTTAAAGGTAATCTATCTATAGGTAATTAGGTACTAAATATATGGCCCAAACTTTTTCATTGTACAGACGCCAGCACATCAAGCTACCCGAAACTTTAAAATTTTCCCAATCAACTTTGAACCTTAAGCTTTAGCGATAAAGTTGAAAATCTATTAAAGAAATTTGACAGATTGTAATAGCTTGATGTGCTGGCGCCTGTACCTGATAACACTTCTGACAATACATATTCGTACTAAGTTGCTGAACTATACTAAATTTGATTTACCCCAAATGCCGCTTAGAAATAAGTAGAATCAGTGTCCAAGCATTATTAATGTTAAGTTTTCTAGTGAGAATGCCGCGTTGGTCTAGTGGTCGCAAGGGCTACTGCTGAGCAGGAGGTCCTTGGGTCCGATTCCTGGGACGGGCAAAGTGTTATCGGGTTTTTCTCCATTTCTCAGTAGCAGCCTGGAGTCTGGATTTGTGTCCGGTTGATAGCAATAGGCTCGCTCCCTATTACATGGGACTTAAACATAACTGGCGAAATGTGGGTGTTCTGGTAACACCTCTGCCTATCCCATTGGGAATGCAGGCGTGAAGATATGTTAAGTTTTCTAGTTAATTGTTGCTTCATGCTTGTTTTAAACAGTGTTAGTTGTAAGACAAATTAAATAATGAATGTTACCTATAGCTGTTACGTTTTGTGAGAAGTAAATGTATTTTAACTTTTGTACATTTTTGTTTTACTTAGTTAGTAGTAGTAGTTAGTAATTGCCCCGTTGGTCTCGTGGATGCAAGCGTGAATGTTGAGCGTGTAACAGGGAGAAGTTTGGAAGTTGGCGGTTTAATACTCCCGTGCCGAAGCCTGCCGGGTCAGCGGGATTGTCTGAAAGGGTTACCGCTGCCCCGGAACATAAAGGGCTAAGGAAGGAACACGGGTGGGTTTTAGTCAGTAAAAGTCTGACACTCCCGCTCCACCCAGAGCGGGAGGAGTCATTTGATGATATGCCACCCTCAAAAAATAAAAAGCCGTTGGTCCTGCGCCTGATTTTTCCCCGGTCGTGTCGGATTGCCGTCCCATCGGACTATGAGAGTAAAGGAACAGAGTGCACCTGTGTTTACGCACACACTTGTGTGCACTATAATATCTCCTGCGTCTGGCTAATCTCCGTTGAGATTGGCCACCGTGACCGAAATCGGTCGGGAGGCTATTATTACCTATTAGTAGTCAGTATGTTTTTGTTCATGGCTGATTTTGAGCGGCATAAATTATGCTGGGGTTACTCTTTGCCTTTTACGTAATGTGCGCTTTCATAATTTCCATGACGATATTATCGAGGATGTCCACGTCCACATCCATAAGATGTACCTAGGTATGGAAATACGTGCACGCACAGAAAAGTTAAGAGAGGTCGACTTCTTTTATCTGTTCTGGACGTGCACGTAAGATATCGTGGACGGAAATTTAAAGGCGTCTTCATATCCATACTAATATTATAAATTCGAAAGTGTGTCTGTCTTCTCTTTGGTCTGCTACCTCTTCACGCTTAAATCGCTGAACCGATTTAGATGAAATTTGCTAGATATAGGCAGAGATAGTTTGAGTCCCGGGAAAGGACATAGGATAGTTTTTATCCCGATATTCTCACGGGAAACTTATGCGGGTGAAACCGCGGGGCGCTGCTAATGTTTTTATAAGTACTTACCTACATTTTCCTTCCCTGTGTTATCGTGACGACGCGACAGCAACACGATCACGCTTACATACACATGCAAACATAAACTAGTCATTCATTACATAACAATATTCATTTCCTGTGATAATCAAGTAGTCCAGTGAACACTACACAAGTATTTAAGGGTTGTTTCCGTTTAGACAGATTTTCGTTAATTAATAAGTTTAAAATTTCTGTCGGTTTAAAAGCAAGTCAATTAAGATGTGGGTACTTACCATCTTTATAATATACGCGCCGCACTATGTAGGTACCATTTTGTTGAAACTCAGATGCGTCTTCTCGACATCCGTGTGTCACTAACGGGATGCAGCAGAATACCAGCGTCAGGTATTGTACCTGGCATATTCTGAGCTGGACTCCCATTTGGTGCAAGTGCAACCATGGGACACACACCGCCCAGTAGTGATCGACCGTTATAACTGTCATATGAGGTGTCTATGGGTCAATTTAACTTTTTAATCTTTTTTTTTTCTACCCTTTTTTGATGTTTTTTTAATGCCTGTATTGTGTATTTTGTTGCACTCTATCTTTAAAATTTCGTTCACGTTAACGCACGTATTTCCAATTTTCGATACATAAATTACTTCCGTGTTATCTTCATAGTAGCTGCGTAGACGTCCTCGATAATAATAGTCACGTTAGAAATTATAAAATCGCTCAATAGGTAACCACGCCAAAAAATCGCAACTATTTTTAAATCATTCATACATAAATGACGTGGGCCGCAACTGCATCACTTTTCCGCCAATAATTTTATAAGTATTCGGCGCCATAACAGTACGGAGGTCATTCTGCAATATTTGCGCGAAAATATTAATTTAATTCTGCAATATCGCGCCGCGATCGGGAAGCTCACATTTGACATTTGAATGACGTGCGCTAATGTTGTTATTAAAATAATATTTTCTATATTATCGGACTCGATTTTGCCGCGAGATAATTTTGCGAACATGACTGTCTGATTTATATTTAAGCCCAAGTAGAAAATAATGCACATATTACTAGCTTTTGCCCGCGACTTCGTCCGCGAGAATTTCTTGTTCCCCTACCCACCCCGTCGCATCGCATCGCCTGCCCACGCTAATACTGTGTTCTTTCTGACATTTTTTTTGTTTTTGCACGGTTCTAAGTGTCTTAGCATGATGTTAAAAAGCCTATTAGCCTTCCTCAAGAACTGGGCTATCAAATAAAAAAAGACTGGTAGTTCCAGAGATTAACGCGTTCAAACAAACAAACTCTTCAGCTTTATTATTAGTTAAAATACCTATGGGTAACCCACCTGTATCCCTTTATTTCAAGAACGTAGAAACAAAAAGCAAAAAATAAAATAATGGCATCCGTTTATAAATACCTTTATTTATTTCTCGATATACTGAAGAGCTTCCCCGTGAATGGTGACGGCCATCTTCTGCAGCGCGGTCCTCGCGTCCTCCACGGGGAACCTGTTACTGTACTCCAGGACCGCCGTCAGCTCATCATCCAAGACCTTCATGAAATAATCCATAGACCTCGTACTTCGTACAGCATAGTACAGTTGCTTGTACTCAATGGGCGTTTTCTCTACTTTCGACTCCCAAATGTGACCATAAATCTGAGGATACTCCCATAACGCTATAGTTGTTGGCGCGCCAACCAAGGAGAATGAATATGGATGCGTGAAAAAGTCTTTGACGTCTAAATAGAGTTGCCATAATAGTGCCAAGTGGCCACCGAGGATGTAGGCGTTTTTTTCCATCTCTGGGCCGCGGTTTGCGAGCTTCATGGCGCCTTGGCAGCCCTTGCCAAGTATGCTGCCAGACATGAGCATGGTCCGTAATTTCCACTCAGCTATGCCTCGTC
Organism: Hydraecia micacea; assembly: GCA_914767645.1. Taxonomy (NCBI): domain Eukaryota; kingdom Metazoa; phylum Arthropoda; class Insecta; order Lepidoptera; family Noctuidae; genus Hydraecia; species Hydraecia micacea. The sequence continues at coordinate 1,544,920 of OU611793.1, read as the reverse complement.
CGAGGAAGTCGTCTGAGCCGAGTTTCTTTAGGTTATCTTCATTTTCCCAGTCGTAGTTAATTGGTTGGCTGTCGTCACCTGAAATTATATGTTGTTTAAGTTCTTATGGTACATATTATGCTTTGCTCTCGTTCATCAGCTTTCAGATCACTAATGTTCATAGTGAACTGACCGATTCATAAGCTACTTTAGACAAATCAAATGCAAATTTTGTGAGACTCCTCGCCTACGCTTATCAGTTTATATGAAATTGTGTTATCTTGCTTTCGATATCTAGACAAATAATAAAGCTGAAGAGTTGGATTGTTTGTTTAATTGAACGCGCTACTTTGAACCTACCAGTTTGAAAAATTCTTTTAGCCTTTGATAGCCCAATTCTTGAGGAAGGCTATAGGCTATTTAACAACACGCTAGGATTCTTAGCAGCCGAGCCATAAGAAAAACAGTCAAAAAGAACGATAAGCGAAAACGAAGGAATAACGCGGGCAGGCAATGTGAAGCCCATCGCATCACATTGGTGGGTCGGGAGAATATGAAATTTTACGCGGGCAGAAGCTAGTATTATAAATTATAATATATATTTACATTTCCAGATTTAGCGGACCTCTCATTGTACTGATATGCGAGGTTAGCTTAAACTACAAATGTATAGCTTGACGTGCCGTCGTGTGAACTCGTGTGTTCAAAAAAAGCGTTGTTGCCAAACATAATTAATTCTTCCTTAGCATAGATTAAGAACTCTATACTTCGTTCCAAAACACAAATAGCGGACGCTGGCCGCACAGCTGCTGGACTAAAGTGGAGGCTGGCCATATCTGTCGCATGTCGGAGCAGGAATATGCAAAAGCCACCACTCAGTGGATCCCCAATGGCAGGAAACGACTGCGCGGCAAGCCCAGAAAGAGATGGCGGGATGAGCTGGACTCCTTCTTAAAGGATTGGCCCACAATCGCAGTAGACCGGGAAAAGTGGAAAGAGTGAAGGAAGACCTTTGCCCTGCTGTGGGACAACACACGCTTATAATAATAATTAGCATAGTCACAACCCGAGAGTATCTAATCGTACAGAACCTTGCAACCTGAATCATTGGGAAGACCCTTTGTCCTTCCGTCTTTACCTTTGGGTTTCGTCGGCAATGGGTTGTGGCTGTTATCATGCAGTCCATAGGCGTCTCCCTCCACCAGGTCCCGGAGGCCGGTGGAGATCAGCTCCGTCACCTCGTTGTTGCGAAGACCACCGAGATGTTGCAGACACGTCGCCAGGAGAAAGTCGCCTGTCATATAAAACATGCTGTAAACCTAGCTAGGATATGTGCATGTGGTATACCAATACATTACTCTGGAAATGGACGTTATGGCTAAGGTACATCGAGTTTTAAAAGTTCGATTTATCAGGTTAATCTACGCTTGCCGCGGTTGGCCCGTGGATGGGTGACCATCTTTGCATACCGAGACTCCGCCGTGCCTCGGAAAGCACGTTAAGCTGTTGGTCCAGGCTATCATTCGTGGATCTTTGACAGTCGTTACGGGTCGTCAGAAGCCCGTAAGTCTAACAACCAGTGTTACCAAGGAGTATCGTATTACCCAGTAACTGGGTTGTGGAGAAAATAATGGTATCCAGCTGCACCTGGTAAGACTAGAAGCCGACCCCAATATAGTTGGGGAAAAAGGCTAGGCCATCTGCCTATGCGATGACATCGAGTTTTAAAAAAACGCGAGGCAAGGCGAAGTTTGACTGACTGAAAACTCGATATAATATATTAAAAGCCACGTCTATAAGTCCTAAAAGACTGCATAGACGTGGCTGGTCTTGATGGGTGTCATCATTTATGTTCGCAGTTTCTTGCCCGTTCTCCTCCATAGGTACTTACTACGCTTTGGAATGGGCAACCAGCTTCATTTTTCTGACCGACTCCGAATTGGTTTAATTAAAATAAAATGCTTTGTGTTTGAGGTTGATGTTGGCAAGTCACGGATTAAGAACCTTACTCGGAAAACCATTATAATACAACTAACTCATATAATACAACCCGCCCCTGTTTTACAGTCGTTTTTACGACTTGACAAACCGTTGAGATTTCACGAAAATCTTCCGGAATTTGTAAATACTCTAAAGCATGGTGAAAATCGTAGCTTAGAAGAACAACGCGGGCAACAGTGTCCACATGATGGGTGAAGAAGGACGGCGCCGCCGAAGCTGGCCCAGGAAGACGTGGAGAGACGACCGCAAGGGTTGGAAAACGATGTCTGGAAGAATTCGGTCATCTTTGCTCAGCAGTGGGACAGTGAACACTAAATAAAAAAAAAACAAATAGATTTTAAATAGATATCTTACCGGTTAACAAAACAATCTTATTCCCATACAGCAGGTCCTTGAACTTGTCTCCATGGCCCTTCTTATCCTGAAGGTTCACCATCGCTTTATGTATCATGTGCCCTGTCCTCTTCATCTCCACTATCTCTGCCAGCCCTCTTTGTGAGTGCAACACTCCAGAATCACAGTGATCCCTACTAAACTCGAAGGAGTCGAAGCCAGCGGCTTTGGAAGCCAGCAGGATGATCAGGCCGACGGATTGAAGGTTGCTCTTCGATCCTACAAGGAGGTTCTTGGCTGATTTGAGGACTGGGTGGTTGCTGCCAACCTAAGAAGCAAAGGTTTGTGTCAGGCTGAGGGATATGCTTTGCAGAAAATTGAGATGAAGTGGATATGACATTATAGTATTTTGCTGTAATCCAACAAACGATCTGTATGCGAACGAATGGACGACGATTTTATCGGCATTTCAGAATTACTGTGAGAGGGATTTATGAAAGTGTTGTTAAGTTTTACCTGAACTTGATAATTTTATGTTTTCTCGTTTAGTCAAGGCAATAATTTTGTGAAACAACGCTATTTTGGTTTGACGATAGTTAACGCCATTTTTGACGGATACGCGTGCGTCAAGTAGACGTGAAACAACCCGCACTAAGTCCATCGAATCCTATTTTGCCCTCAGTGGCACATTTACTGTGTGTGTGTGTGTGTGTGTGTGTGTGTGGCTTTCAAATCAAATCAAATATAATTTATTTTACAATTGGTTGCCTTAGAAACTATAACTATGTTTATAATGGACCATACTTACCATTGTAAGAGACGTACTATGGAAAAGGTTTTTGAAAAAAAAAACTGTGTTACAGGTCACCAGGCTTTGCGCATCGTATAGTACACGCCACGAAAGATGAGACTCGACTGTTATCATTTCGTAAGTAGTCAAGAATTTTTATCTAAAAATGTCATCGATAAATCCCTAAACAGATATACACATTATAGGTAACTATTTCGTACACGACTTACCTGCGCAAACTCCCTACTACCGAGCTCGTCAAGTCTCATCTTTCGTGGCGCGTATTATACGTAGTTATACAGACACGATAGTTAGTTGGGACTGACCAGCTTCCTCAGATGTATGGCAGAGCTGGCGATCTCATCGTTGAACAGCCAGCGAAGGTTGAGGAAGGATGTCGGATAACCGACGATCTGTTCCGCCTCTGAGATGACGTCACGCCAGTCTATCTCCTCCTGGCGGCCCAGGCCAAGGCCGCTGGAGTACATGCGACGTGGGCTAAAATACAACAAGATAGAATAAGTGAAACTATTATGGCGGGACGAGCTTGATGCCTACAGACAGGGAGATCTGGAAAGGAGAAATGGCATTTTCCCTGCAGTATGTTGTCCACAAATAAAGAATGATGGGCGTTTTGACCGGTATGTCCAATAAAAACCACATATAAGTACATCAAATGAAAGTTTATATCATAATTATGCATCAATTTCCAGTATGAGCTGGGCTGTGAAATACCGGGTTAAAGAGATATTAGACCTGCAAGTACCATGTAAACGTATTAGTTTATGACGCTAATGTTCACTACAGTTCTCAATAATATTAGTTATTGACTCATAACATTGAGGGGGCTTATGGCTAAGTAATAACAGCCGCACGGGTCGATCGATCAGGCCGCGGTTGGTCCCCGGTTGGGTGACTATTTTTACATAAGTACCACTACCAAGTCCCCTCCGTGCCTCGGAAATCACGTTAAGCCGTTAGTCCCGGCTGTCATTCATAGATCTCATTAGAACTATTGGTCATCAGGCCCGGTTCCATACAAAAATTCCCATCATTATTTTAAAAAATTGTATAAGTAATCTTTGCCTGACCTGCTGGCTAACAAACTAAACTCTAGCAATGATATGCTTGTTGAGTTTGCCATGGAAAGCTCCTTTGAACAGTAAAGATAGCTAGAAACGAGTTGTCGAGCAATGAGCAACGAGTGTATTGTTCGGATAGTTTTGTTGCTGGGCTATGAACGAGTTCGGCTAGTAGAATGACTGCCCAGTCACCTCGCTGAGCGAATCTCTCTCAGTGAATGTTCTGCCTGCCAAACGAGCGTCGCTAAGCGAGAATTTTCTTTGATAGCTCTTGTCGCTACGACAAACTAGTGACGACAGAGTTCTCGCCTACAGTATGAACAGTCAGCAATCAACATTCATATATGCATCCCATTATTTTACCCCCCAGGGAACTACATCTATTGTACGTTTCTTTAGAGAGAAAATAGTCGCTTCCACGTCGACGGTGAGTTAAGAAACTAAATGAGTAATGGCCTGTTAAAACTCATTTAGGAATGCATCATTTCTTATCGTGATAGATAAGCTGAAAGATTAACACGATACAACAAACCTTTCAAAACCCCTAGACGGAATCTTTGTACTCATATCCCGAAAATATTGAGACTGGCCCTGCTGTCCGTTACGTTCAAATCTTGGAATTCCCTTTGATTTAATTTTCTTTTGCAACAATATCTGCGACAGGCCACAGATACTCCTTTCGGTGACACTAAACGATGTTTGTGGAACATTTATTAACAATTTTGGTGAGAACATTATTAAATGAAATAATTCACAGGACTAACGGACTAACTACAGAATGACAGAATAGGTTATGATTTGGCAAAATCTAATGTCAACTGTCCCCAAAGAAAATTCGAGTGTCATTTTCTAAAAAGGTTTTAATGTGAAGGTAGGTATTGGCAGGGTAGGAGACACTGACCTCTATTATCCATACTAATATTATAAATTCGAAAGTAAGTCTGTCTGTCTGTCTGTCAGTCTGTATGTTACCTTTTCACGCCTAAACCACTGAACCGATTTAGATGAAATTTGGTATAGAGGAAAGGATATATAGGATAGTTTTTATCCCGATATTCCCACGGGATCGACACTTATGCGGGTGAAACCAGGTCAGTGGTAGGAGAGCACCGAAGACCTACGTACGGTTAGCGAAAAGGTCGATCAACAAGCTTAATGTCGATGCCTTAGTTCACAATTGCACTAACTACGAAATTTACATTTTTGAGGAGAGAGTTAAAGTTTTTAAAAGTTTAGACGAGAACAGTCGAAAATCCAAGTAAAATAACAAAAAAATATGCATCTATTCATAAGACTAGTCCTTTTACTCCATCACATCTCAATATTGTAATATTAGTTTAAACGTAACCTTTTAAAAAAAAGTAAAGGTTGAAAATTTTGTAGGTAGTGCAATTGTGAACTAAGGCATCGATGTGTATAATACACTAGCTTCTGAACGCGACTTCGTCCGCGTAAAATTTATTGTCCCCCCGATGCACTCTGTCGCATCGCGTCGCTTGCCCGCGCTTGTTTGTTTTAGCTTAGTGTTCTTTGAAACATTTTCTTTTTGCTCGGGTCCTAAAGGTGCTAGCGTACTGTTACATTTAGAAAATCGCAAAATTTGTTAAATTTAATTCTAAACTCTTTGACAATCACTCAGTCAAGTCACTCAGTACTTATTTATTGAAAATCCCTGTACTTACCTAGGATAGAACTCTTCAGGCGCAGCTGCGTGTATATGGCGCCACTTATACATATAGGGTGACTGGTAATTAGTGACCGATACCTAAACACGTGATTGTTCTCATGATAACATACAACTTTTACAATGGGACCAAACCTGAAATCGCGAAAAAAAATCACCTGTTCCCTACATTTATGTTTGTATAACTCGTCAAAATTTAGGGAACAGCTGATTTTTTCCGTCACCCTGTATAGGTAACTCATTACCTATCTGGATAACAGAACTACCTTACAAAAATTTCTGTGTGATTTGGAAAAAATGGTTGATATCGCATAGTTTCGTATTAAATACCTAGTAGGTTGTGGAGATCAGATAGGCAGTCGCTCCATGTAAAATACTGGTACTCAGCTGAGGGGCATGTGGCTAAGTAATAACAGCCGCACGGCTCGATCGATCAGGTTAGGCTACGCTTGCCGCGGTTGGTCCGCGGATGGGTGGCCATCTTTACATACCAATACCCCCCGTGCCTCGGAAAGCACGTTAAGCTGTTGGTCCCGGCTGTCATTCGTGGATCTTTGATTGTCGTTACGGGTCGTCTGAAGCCCGAAAGTCTGATAACGAGTTTTACCAAGGGGTTTCGTATTACCCAGTAACTGCGTTGTGGCGGTCAGATAGGCAGTCGGTTCATGTAAAATACTGGTACCCAGCTGCATCCGGTTAGACTGGAAGCCGACCCCAACATAGTTGGGAAAAGGTTACGCAGATGATGGTTGATATCGCATAGTTTTTATTCTGTCGGCGAATTTATCAAAAACCTTTTACAATAAAATTAGATACTAAGAATCAAAAGATACTTAGAATTTGCAGCCAAGAAATTTGAAATTGAATACGACAAAACGTCACGGTATCACGAATAGTCAGGGAGTGTGAGACTGCAATATTAATTACATGAAACAACCATATTGTACAGCACACATTAGGTGTACATCAAGTGCAAGCATCGTCCGAGTCCCACAAGACACAGTTATTGCCGATGCCCCGCTGCGAACCTGATTAAAGTTACCTTCGCGATGCCAACTCCGGGACTATAAGGACTTTTTGAAGGGATTATACGACGTTTCGCTAAAATATGTCGTTATTTAAATTGTAGATAAATGTTGCTGTTGAGTTGCTTGTATTTTTTTATAAAGCTTTTATTTAATTTTCTTACAGGTTTTGAGAAATAATTTCGTACAAAAAAACCGAACTAAAAAAACTTAGTAGTCCTCTAGAATAAACATTTTATTGTTTGAAACCAACTACAAAAAACCAAAAAATAAATCGACAAAATATTTTTCCCTCGCATTTTAAAATGTCAAGTCAACGATTAGCGCGAATCATTTCAGCGTGTATCCGAACGCAGGATCGTTTCCCGCGCACGCATCGCCCATTATCAGGGTCGCATGTCACTTCCGCTGACATTTCGAAAAACGAACGCACTTTTAAATTGACTCTCTAAAGTTAACGGCCAGTGATTTCCTTGCGCTTGTTAGAATAAATCAAAATAATGGAGAAATGTAAAATTTTAGTTTAGTTTGTTTATTTAATTAAGTCAGTGACATCTACCAGTACCAACCCGTACTGGGCCTGTGTGGTGGGACAGTCACCGCACCACGAATGGCGAGAAACGGCTGAAGGTGAAGCGGTACCAGCACGGAGGCTTGGTGTGGTGATGAGCCAGAGCCAGTCAATCTGCCTAGCTTTTACCCAACTCTGTTGGGTTCGGCTTCTAGACTTTTTTTTTTTGGTGCCCGGTGGAAATCCTCATGGACTTTCTCCATCGGTGACAGAGGGGCATGCCGGACCCTTACCGGCTAAAACCACCGCGGGGTTCCACATTTTCCTATGGCCGGGGGTGCGGGATTCGCACAGGCCTCGACCCGGTGTTCCTCAGCGGGTCCCACCTCCCCGTGCGGCCATTCCCATAGTGGAATCGCTAGGATGCTCTGCCCACGTCGCACGGACGTAAAGATATTGCGGCGGGATTTTATCGCGCACTCGATTTTCAACTCTCGGTGTTGAACCGAGCTTTGAAAATCCAACATCGCACAAGCGCATCCCAGCGCGTCGAAAAACGCTGCTGGATTTTCAACTGTCGGCGCTGAGCAGTGTGTTGAAAATCCAGTGCACGGAAAAAAATCGACGCGAAGAAAAACGCCGTGTGTACTTGGACTAACTGGCGAAGCGAGGGGGTTCAAAAGGTACAGACGTCAGCACATCAAGTTACTACAATCTGTCAAATTTCATTAATAGATTTTCAACTTTATCGGTCCAAATTTTATGTATTTTCTCCGCTCTTCATCTTTATGGAAGCAGCCACACCTTTTGGACAAAATCGACCACATTATTCGCAGTACTCTTACATCCATTTTAAATGTGGCTTTGGACGACCGCGCGTGGCTGCAAGCCACACTACCCATTCGTTTTGGCGGGCTCGGCGTCCGCAAAATTTCTAGTGTAAGCCTCCCGGCGTTCATATCCTCGGTCCACAGCACAGAAAAGTTAACCACACGAATCTTGATTCCTGCTCAGGTTTACTCTGAAGTGCCGTGTTTGACTGATGCGGTGAACGCCTGGAAGGTGGCTTGCCCGGACACGGTACAGCCCGAAAACCCGTCTTCCCAGAGACAGTGGGATGAGCCGCTTTGCAGGTTGGTACGGAATAAACTTATTAATACGTCCACCAATACTGCTGAGCGTGCCCGCCTGCTGGCTGTGGTTGAATGGGAGTCGGGCCTTTGGCTTCAGGCGCTACCGTCACCTAACATAGGCACTATGCTGGGTGACACCACATTCCGGCTCGCTACATGTTTGCGTCTGGGCGCTCCTTGCGGAGCTCCACATCGCTGTCAATGCGGTGAAGCAGTCGACTGCCTCGGACACCATGGCCTATCCTGCAGCAAGAGCGCTGGTCGGATGGCACGGCACGCCAGCATTAACGACATCATCCGTCGGGCTCTTGTCACCGCCGGGGTGCCAGCTGTTTTAGAACCCAATGGCTTGGCACGTGACGATGGGAAGAGGCCAGATGGAATGACAATAATGCCTTGGAAGTTGGGTAGGCCTTTGGTGTGGGATGCAACTTGTGTCGACACCCTCGCGCCATCCCATCTTCCTAGCACGGCGGGCTGTGCTGAGGCGGCTGCTGCAGGAGCAGAAAACCTAAAACGACGCAAATATAACAACCTTTTTGGGAGTTATATGTTTGAGCCGTTTGGGGTTGAAACTCTAGGGCCCGAGTGCTCATCGAATGTTTCGAGACATCGCCAAGCGGTTGGTTGACTCTACACGTGACCAGAGGGCTGGCCTATTTTTAGCCCAAAGAATAATAAGCATTGCCATCCAACGTGGTAATGCTGCCAGCCTTTTGGGCACTTATCCCATTGACAGCGATGCGGACGAATTTTTTGATGCCCTATGAGCTCTTGTCTTTTTTTTTATACACTTGTATATAATATATATACCTATATATATTAGATTGTAAAATACTTTATCATTAAAGCGTAAGGTTCAAAGTTGATTGGGACAATTTGACAGTTTCGGGTAGCTTGATGTGCTGGCGTTTGGACCTTCTCGACCCTTCAGGAAATAAAGGTGGTGTTGTTTTAAAATATTAAAATGAATGCAGTAATATTAACTTCAACCCGACAGATGCACCTTCATTGAATACGTCTTTATTCTTTCTGATTACTTATTATTTACGATGTGTCGACTCGATCATAATTGCAAATGTCGTTACAATATAATTGCAGTGCGAGGAGGTAATAATTGTCAGTTTGCCGCCATAAATTAAAAATGCATTTATTATTTAAAATGAATTGAAACTAGGCGCTTGACCTTTTGAAGATGGTTACATGTTAAGTATTATTATATGTATATTAAGGTGTTTCAAAATTAACCCAACAAACTTTAATTAAGAAGTGCTTTAGACCGTCGAGCTGATTTTTATAGATAAACCTTAGATAAATAACTAATACAAGGTCAAATTAAATTAGCTAGCAAAACTCTGCAGAAGATATGTTATCAATATCTCTGGCTAATTTGCTATCTAATATAATTTGACCCTGTATAATTATGAAGCAGCTGAAACTCTTTCTGCCATCCCTAAATTATAGCAATTATTTAATTTATTATCATCTATCCGTAACCTAAAACGTTTCTCTAAAAACAGTAATTAAGTATTGAAACACAAAAATACGTAATATGTAGGTACCCGGGTTAGGGAACTCGCACTATCCAATTCGAATTTTAAATTCAAAACAGAACTCAGTGTTGCCGTAATTAAAAAAGTGCACACTATTATTATGTTAAGGGTTTAATCGCGGGTTTTGTAATAATTACACTGCTGCAGCACATGCGAACGGAAAATGGAGATAGCAAGTATTATTTTGTTATTAAAAGATACCCTTATAAACTATGGTAACTTTGGTTTTTTATTGAGAATGTGAATGATTTAAAAACATTTTAACAGTCTATATTTTTTTTATTAAGAAATTGAATGAGTTGTTTTAATATTTTATTAGTAAATAAATCCAACAGACTTGAAACTTTGTAGATTAAATTTAAAGTACCTATTTTTTTATTGCCAAAAAAAAATGTTGTCCTTGGAAATCGTTCGGATATCTTAATGAGAGCTGCTAATATTATTTTAATCGTAAAAAAGATGCAATTGAATTCCTTATAATAGCAAGGATTAATGAGACTGTAGGGCCAGGTAATCGGTTGTAGGTACACTCGGCCCCATGCTGCGTTCACCCGCGCAACATACTTATACCGGATTTTATCGTTGTTGTAAAATGTATGAATTTATCGACGTAAAATCGAGTGCGTAGCTCGTTCTGTAATTATTATGGGAATACTGTATTGTGAGAGAATTTTCATGTAAGTACTTTTTTATTCTAGACTGAGAACAAATAACTAACCTATGCGACATTTCATTCTCCATTTTTCCTTTACGCCTGTGACCAGCTGCCAATCTAATGTTGAAAACTTAGGTGAAGTAAGCTTAAAACAAGCTGTCATGCCATCTGAGGGCAATTCTCGTAATTTTATGAACGTTCACACAGTCTGATCTGTGTCAATTTGTCAAAAATACCTCTAATTTCTCTACATTTTTGACATTTGTTTGTCGTCGAGACGAGACTGCGACTAGATTTTGAACGTTTTAAACTACGAGAATTGGCCTTATACCTACTAGGGATTGCCACTATTGACAGCTCACTTCAAGCTCATTCGCCTTAGTTTTATTTACGGTGAGATTTTTACAGAACAGACCGTTTGGGCCCGGTCTACTATTATTTGAGTTGTAATTTGGAACTTATGAAAAAAAATCTGCTGAGAAATCAAATGAAGAAATACGCGTTGTCCGAAACACGGAGCTGTGTGAAAATTGGTTCTGCGTCACCCATTCCAGCCAAAACCTCCGACAGAAAGCATCGCAGTCCGAATAACCATGATGAACCAAGTAGTAGAGTTGTTCTTGCATACACCCACCAAAGAAACCCATACAATTTAGTTTTTGGAACATAATTATAAAATTGGAACGGGCGCGTTCGATTTACGGCCGCGCACGCCAGTAGGCGCTTAGCCACGCCCCGCTATTATCTCGCCAACTTTTTACCAAAACTCCCAACACGGGTGGCTATTAAATAGAAATAAATATGTACATAATGAATAATACATTAGCGCGTTATTTCGAACATAGTTTGTTATGTATCGGCATTTCAGCAATGTTTTCAAAAAGATTTGGGCGACGATGAATTCCAGTGATGGAATAATTGTAGTTACGAGTGTAGATATTTTTTAATAGGCTCATGGAAATGCGCATCATCATCTTGTCATGGTCTAATACATTGAAATTTAAAGGAAATGCCAAAGTTACAACAAGACAAAGGAATTCTTGAAACATTTTAGGTCCCGAGACAAGAGTACCCGATGTCCTTTCTTGTGGTATTGTCTGTCGAGTCGTTGAGCTCCTTATGATCTCAGTTGAGCTACACGATTACTTACTGACAAATGCGTGCACTAACTGGACAGATTCACGTGACCACGTCCACTCAAATCTGTGTGGTTCTTTCCTCAAAAGACCATCTCAGACACAGACACTAACACTAATCTACATGGTCCTCATATGGCCTGACCAAGATTATGTCTGGACTTTAACCTTTTAAGCGCTTGGCTAAATATCAATTGCCGTGCCCCTAGTGCGCGGCTACAAATCGATAAAATAATACCTACAATAAATAAGGAGGAGCAATCATTGTACCGATTAAAAATAGTTAAAAAGTTTTTATCTCTATTTAAATTAATGGTTTTAGTTGTACCTACCACGCAGTTAATACTTAGAACGAAAATAGAACGAAAAAATCATGCTTTTCTCTGTCGCAGAAATACGACACGAGCGGTAGGGGCACGGAAATAGGTACCTATGTGTCGCATAAATGCGACACAAGCGGTAGGGGCACGGAAATATGTGTCGCATAAATGCGACACAAGCGGTTAAAAGGTTAAAAGAGACTGTAACCTTTTAGTTTGTTTCAGGCTTTCTTCTCAGAGTAGTAAGAAACACCTAACTCAACTACCTACTTCGTTTTAAAACATAATTTATTTTTCAAGTGTTTTTTTGAACAAAGCATAAATAAATATAATTTATCATTTACCTACGTATGATTGACACAGAAACCAATAAAAAACAAGTTTAATGTTATCTTGATTTCATTCGTAAGTACATTTTAATAACATTTTTAATGTTAATTAAAAACTAATGGTGATCATACTATCTATAGGTACTTTGAAAAGGTTAATTGCGTTAAAGTAGCTGTAGAAATAATTAACTAACAAGTAATTAAGTTCGTATGTGTTTAGTATTAATTTTAAATCGTTTTTATGACGTGGTTTCACACTTTAACGTTGGTCTGTTTTGCCATCATTGGACTTTAAAAAAGATGTCAAGTTTTTATCGACCCTACTAGCAAAATACAGCACAAGTTCATAAATTGACTTTTGTATCTGAATTCCGTCGAGGAAACAGCAGTAAAGGTGGCAAACGTACCTGATGTACTGTGACCAAATAAACATTTTTTTTTTCTTTCTTTTTCTTTCTTTCTTTCTTTGATGTTTTGTTCTTTGACTTTTGGCAACACTTGGTTTTTTTTTTAATTTTAAAGATTTTGTTAAATAGGTATAGGCCAAAGAGAATGTAAACACTAGCATTATAGTATAGACAGTATGGCCATCCGACATGCACCTAGCTTCTTGCGCTAGGGCCACGGAACATTATGAATCATGGTGATTATATTGTAAAGGCACCTCGGTTTCACCGACACTGGCAAAGAATGCGTTCCTGACTCAGACCAAATAAAAAAGTCAAGACATAGCGCTGCGAACAATACAGTGAAGCATGCCAAAACTACACCTCCGCTCTGTGCATACACGCTCACACGCATACATTTACAATCATTTACAATCAAACTACACCTCACTAAGTGCACACGTATTTACGAAACCGGCTTCACTTTACTGTTGACAGCCCTCTGTCTTGGTTTTTTATTTGGTCTGAGGTTCCTGACACCTAGCTAATAAAGATCAAATTCGCAAAATCGTAAATGAAACTGACAGGTCAACAGGTGTCAAGAACGCAATCTTTCGTCGGCCGCACTGTAGGCCAATTCAGGCTTAGACCCTCGTCTAAGGTCCGACCGCGGCAGATTTGCCAAAGATGTAAACAACAATGGCCGCTTGAAATTGAATAAAATCGATAAACAAGATTATTTATTTTAAGTAATGTTTCTTTTCGTCTAGTTAGCTCGGAGATTTAGACGAAAACAAACATTACTTACTTGTTTTCGTCTTGTTAGCTCGGAGATTTAAGTACCTAGACGAAAACTAACATATACTTACTTAAAATAATAACTCTTGTTTATCGATTTTATTCAATTTCGAGCGGCCATTGTTGTTTATATCTTTGGCAAATCTGCCGCGGTCGGACTTTACTTATTTCGACCTACCTAGTTCTAAAATTAATAGGTAGGCAAGCAAGTAGGTATTTATGCATTATATGTATTACAGACTAAATTAAAAATTGTTACAAGTAGGTATCGTGTTTGTAGGTATTTAAGTAGGTACAATAAGTCATAATTAACAATCCGCAAAGATACAAGCTAACCATTTGTAACGACATTAAAATGCGCTACTTCATCACATTTTAATTTATTGTTTAATGAGTCCCTAATCAGAACACACCCGGTAATAACTTCACGTCACTGATAAGCAGGTGTTTGCTTTTATCGAAAAATTGCAAATGGTTCATACGTTAAAAAATAATGTAAGTAACATGGCAAGCTTTGCAAAAGATACACAAAGATAAGCAACATGCAACAGCTACATCGATTATTTGAAAAAGTTTAACAAAATGGCGACTGTGCTGCAAAAACACAAATAAATCACATAATAAAATACCTTATCACAACTCACTAAAGTTTAAAACCATATAAAACGAACGCATAATAAAATAATGTTGGTATAAATAAACATGCACCCTTGATTACCGTAAACAAAAACTAACTTGCTCGACGCTGATTGGTCATTTCAAATTTCTTTGGAAATTACAGCCAATTACAGGAAAGTGGTCTGTTTTATGAGTTTTTTTTTATTATTTATTTTACGTCGCGTCGGTGGTTAAAAAATAATGATTTGAGAAAAGGAAATGCGGAAACTTGCGTGGTCATGCGTTCGATATAGGTACCTAGGTCTACCTACTTTATACTTTCATTGAAAGAGTTCACCATATTGGAAGTCCAACCATTTTAACAGTCACGTATTTTTGGCGCCAAATAGTGTAGGTACCTACAAGTACAGGAGCATGTACCTACCCTTTTACCTACAAGTTTATTTTGTACCGATGAAATTACACAGGACACAGATCAGATATAATCCGTGGTGCGCATCAATCTTAGATAGACGAGTCACAAGGCTTTCTCTAGGAAGGACTTGTCGAGGATGTCATCCCAAAGACTAAGCTGATATGGCGCAAGTGCCTTTTTTCTAAAACCACACGGTATCCTGCTACTACCTTTAGCCAGGGTGCTGGAGTGCTTGCGCATTTCGTCACGCTCCCCCGGCCAGGTGTTGGCCCACATGAATCCATGCGGAACCCGTCACTATTCCTCTAGAGAGAGGCGCGCGCGGAACACGGCGCGCCGCCGCCGCCGTCTCGGGCCTTTCACTGTTCAGCAGGCCACAAACTCCCCAAGTCTGTTGCCTGCAGGCCTCACCTTAAGGCGGCCGGAGATCGTTCTGGGTCCTCCGGCGCGGCGCCCGGGTAGTTACACGTTACACTCAAGTCAATTCAAAATATTTAATTTCACATGAAACGTCAGAAGCTGGGTGCACAGTTCCGATAGGTCGTTTCCTATGAAGAAGAGCCGGCAAGAAACTAAGTACAGACGCCAGCACATCAACCTACACCTAACTGTCAAATTTTCCCAATCAACATTGAATCTTATGCTTTAGCGATAAAGTTGAAAATCTATTACAGAAATCTGACAGATTGTAGTAGGTTGATGTGCTGGCGTCTGTACATGGTTACTCTTTTACACACTGGCTCCTATACCGTCTTCAATTCAGAACATTGCAACACTGCTTGGCGGTATAATAGGTCTGTGATGATTACCTACTTCCCTGGACGAGCTCCTCGAGGACTACCATGAAATATGTACAGTCCTTTCGTAGTTATTTTACCTCTGAGAGCAGTAACCCAACAGTAACCATTTTGTAACGAAAATAAGGATCTATGATTTTGACAGAAGGTGCAACGTAACAAGAACCTTATTTTAACAGATATAAAGATCACTGTGACTTTGACAGCGATGCAAAATCAGAGGTAAATAACGGTGAAAGAACTGTAGATACTGAATTTGACCGATTTTTGACACCTTCTATGTACTTTCACGTTCATTTACACTCTGTAAAGTCAGGGAAATTCATTGCTTAGCATCAACGAATACACTTTGTTTTCTTCAACCTCGACATTGGCAGAATCATCGATAAAACGATGGAGCCATTACTATAAAAAAAAAAATTGAATACAGACCACAGAGTACTTTTTGATAGACTGAAAGTACAGACTAGAAGAGAAGTTACCTTACCTTGTTCAAATGACAGTGGTCCCGGTCATTCTTTGACAGCTGTACGTCAATTTCATAAACAATGAAGTACCTACGACAAAGATCCTTGTTGGAATATATACTACATCTATAGTCCCGAGACTTCCCATTAGTAATTTCGCTCACATTTTTACACACAGCTACATAACAAGCACAAATGCAGGTTGTCTTCCGTGCTATCCATCATGGGTGTCCCGCGGGCCGTGTCTGCGGGTGGCTCTTAGCTTTTAATTGTCGAATGCGTTCTGCCCGTAACTCTCTGTTGTGCGGCCCTTCCCTACGGACTGTAGGGACAGCATATCCGGAGTTAAGGTGCGGTGGTTAGTAGTTAGGACTTGCATTATGGTTTGCCGATGCAAATAGAAAAGTTTTCTTAATGTGTGTGTGGTAAGATATATAGGTAATAGTAATAATCCTCCAGACCGAATTTCGGTCTGACGACCAATCTCAACGGAGACTAGCCTTCGACGCGAGAGATATCGTATTATAGTGCACAAGTGTTTGCGCAGACAGGTGCACTTTCTCTTCCCTCACTCTCATAGTCCGAAGGAACGGCAATCCGGAGAGAGATCAGGCACACGACGACCAACGCTTACCTAACGTGCTCTCCGAGGCACGGGAGTAGGTATTCCAAGCTCCGGCCTGTTACTAAGAAATTCCTAATAGAAAAACCCAAAAACACTTTGTAAGTTAGTAACTTTGCAAGTTTTCACCCACTTCTTGCCAAAAAGTTTTAGAGGTTTATGTCAACCTTTTTCTATCCTTAACTTTCTCATTTTAAAGAAAAACTGATCGTACAGCAGTGCCTTTATAACGCCAATCAATACCCTACCGAAATTATTCTCACCAACCTTCCTCTAATTTAAAATCCTCATCAACCAATTTAAGCTGAGGGGCAATTCCTGGCGTATTTTTAAGAACGTTCACAGTCTAATATCTCTGTGTCAATCTGTCAAAAATACCTCTAATTTCCCTACCTTTTTGACAAGTTTTTGACATTGATTGTCGCTCATTATGAGAATGCGACTAGACTGAACGTTTTTAGTTACAACAGGAACTGGCCTTCTGTTTTGCGGACAGTACAGTCGCCCGCGCATATTGTATCATGCACCTTGTAATTTCTCATGCTAATAGCGAGCTACTGCGTCGTGTACCGCTGTTCCGATGGTACTTTATGACAATCGCCGGCCACTCGGTACTTCGGTAGCCAGGTACCCTCATCATGCTCAAAATGCGATACTGTGTCGATGCATATATTGACTGTTTGTATAATGCAGGTGATGCTGAAAAAAACTACAGTAAGTAATTATAACACAGCAAATACAGGGACTTAATTCTAAATTCAGAATAATAGTCCTCCATAGTCCATACTGTATTTCCGCCATGGCGGCCATTCTCAACGGTGTGTGCGCAAACACAGGTGCACTCTCTCTTCCCTCACTCTCATAGTCCGATGGGATTTGCAGGTGTACCTAACTACTTTATTCACCACTAACTACATAATCAGCTTATTATAAGTCGAGTCAAAGGCATCATATAATTTTTTTATCTTTTTTATTTAAAACGGACTTATTTCAACGCAGCATCATCAATCAGCCTATAATTTTCCCACTGCTGGGACACAGGCCTCCTCTCTGTGACAGGGAGTGGGTCGTAATCCACTACGCGGGCTCATTGCGGGTTGGTAGATATCACATGTCTTTGAATTTTTGGTTCAAGGACATGCCGGTTTCCTCATGATGTTTTTCTTCACCGTTTTTAGAGCAGTGGTGATGAAATAATTAACACAAAGTAAAGCGCCTGTCTGGGTACGACTAACAACTCGTAAGTCGCGACCGTTTCCACTACTCGAAGCTTGCAGTGATTGATAAAAAAAAAGTATATAGAAATGCGATGGAAGATGCTTCAATAACAGCCGGTGCCAGCAGGTGTTTTTAACCGTATTATTTCGACTGGAACTATCTGGGTCCCGATCCCGAATCAATCGATCAATTTATTACATACAGTCTTGTACACGGTAGACTTGACAATACGAAAAATATCCACAATTAATACAATACTTCAAAGTTTCAAAACAAGTAAGTAGTTTAAGATCTTGCACGCACATCTGTAGTTATGAGCACGAGGCATCCGATTATACTCCGCTATTAATAGCAATACTCATTAATATATTTAATTTAGTCGGCAGCTACAGTAACTTGATCGGTACCCACCTGTTGGGTAAGTGATCGCTAGGCTGTACGTTGCGTGTCCTTAGCCTTACTCAGTTGCTTGTAAAGTTCAAATATTGACACACGTTTTGACATCTGTCAAGATGTCATGTTGACAGATGTCATTGTGAGTACTTTTAAGTACCTATAAAAAGGGTCTTGGACATGAGTAAAGTGCAGTTGGTGCCATATAATAACAACAATGTTATTTTCTTATTAGTCTCCATGTTTGTAAATTAAGTTTTATAGATATTTGTAATTGTAATATCCAGATAAACTACTCAAAACAAAATAGGGCCCACCTCGAATCAGTCACTATTTTGGTCAAAATAAAGTTATCTAAGTAGTTGTTGACAAAGTTATGCATTGAACCGTCAAGCTGACATGTTTAGGAACCCTTATCAATGTTTATTTCGACAACATTCATATTGGTTTCAAGAGGGTAGCTAAAAAAGTGAAGTACTCGAAAAAATCGTCGAATGCACAAATTCTCAGTCACTTAAGTTTTCAGTCTACACTAAACAGTGTTGTGGAATACTCACGTTTTTAACAATTTTGTTTGGTTTCTGTGTTAGTTGTGATCACTATGCCTGGTCCTCGCCGTCATATGGACATGGAAACCGCTGCAAGAGCAGTATCCTTGCTTCAAGAGGGACAGTCTCAGAGGTCTGTGGCTATCCACCTCGGTGTTTCGCGACGAGCAATCCGAAATGTTTGGGAACGGTATCAGGAGACCGGAAGTGTAGCTAGGAGGGAACCACTGTACCTCCACACCCGGCGCATTTTGATACTAGGTATTTTTTTTTGGATAGAATAGACCCTTTTTAGTGTAATTTGAAAACCGCAAATTCTGAAAAACCATAGGGGCCGAGAAAAAAATTCCCAAAGTTTTTTTTTTCGAAAACCTGCGATTTTTATAGTAGCTATTTTTTTTTTGATAGAATAGACCCTTTTTAGTATAAATTTGAAAACCGCAAATTTTGAAAAACCATAGGGGCTGAGAAAAAAATACCCAAAGTTTTATTTTTTCGGTGTAACCTAACCTCAAAAAACATAAAAGTTGCTTAAAAGGCGTAGTAGGAGCCCCGCTTCGCGGGGCTCTAGGGTCTAAAAAAAAATAACCACGAAGGGGATGGCGGGGTCTGTTCGCTCGCTTCGCTCGCTCACTAGACCCCGCCATCCCCTTCTAACCTAACCTGTCCGAGTCGGGGTGCCCCAAGTCCTGAGCTCGCTTCGCTCGCTCTTGCATCCTAAGTTGTCATTATTAATGTGTTATTTTGTATATTATGTTGGTTTAGTGTGTAGTGGGTGTGGAGGTTTTCAAAAAAAAAAAAAACGGAATTTTTTTCTCGGCCCCTATGGTTTTTCAGAATTTGCGGTTTTCAAATTACACTAAAAAGGGTCTATTCTATCCAAAAAAAAATACCTACTATCAAAATGCGTCGGGTGTGGAGGTACAGTGGAGCCGCTAGGAGACCTGGCACAGGAAGAGTTAGAGCTACGACTACCCAGGAAGACCGATATCTAAGGTTAACCGCACGACGGGAGCGTACTGTTACCGCTCGGACCTTACAAACTCGACTACGGCAATCCACAGGGACGAGAGTCAGCGACCAAACCATTCGGAATCGGCTTCACGAAGATGGACAACGCTCTAGAGTACGCGCTATTCGACTGAAACTAACGAGGG
Source organism: Hydraecia micacea (assembly GCA_914767645.1). Lineage (NCBI taxonomy): Eukaryota > Metazoa > Arthropoda > Insecta > Lepidoptera > Noctuidae > Hydraecia > Hydraecia micacea. The sequence goes on along the minus strand of OU611793.1, from coordinate 1,524,970 downwards.
CTCATCGTGCAGCACGATTAAGGTACGCCCGGGAACATTTGGAATGGACCATGGATAACTGGAGGAATGTGCTTTTTACGGACGAGTCTAAAGTGAAGTTTTACAGTGATGACAGACGGATACGCGTGTGGAGAAGAGAAGGGGAACGTTTTTCTGAACCATGCGTCCATGGAACAGACCGATGGGGGGGTCCCAGTGTTATGGTATGGGGTGGAATTAGCTTACACGGCAAAACAGAGCTGGTAATTCTCAATGAAGGTACCGTAACCGCCGCCAGTTACATCGAGCGAGTAATCCGGCCACATGTCATCCCGTTTTCACAAAGAGTGGGCAATAATTTTGTCTTTATGCATGACAACGCTCGCGCACACACAGCCCGCACCACACAAAGAGCCCTTTCTGAAGCCAATATCACCGTTTTGCCATGGCCAGCCATGAGTCCCGACCTCAACCCAATAGAGCATTTATGGGATCAACTCAAAAGAAGCCTGAAAGAAAACTACAGTGATGTTAACAGCCAGCAGGAGCTCATTAACGCCCTGAAAGTCTGTTGGGAACAAATACCGCATACAAACGTGACTCACTTGATTGAAAGTGTACCAGATAGGCTCAGAGAGTGCATACGGAGCAGAGGAGGACCCACTCGTTATTAAAAAATAACAAGCACCATAATTTTTTTCAGAAGACGTGTGCTTTACAAGATCATGTTGATCCTTTATTTTGTGTAATTTTTCCTAAAAACTGTTATTTGTGTTTTTATTAAAGGAAATAAACAAATGATTCCATTGTTTATTTTTACACTATTCCTGAATGCCCACTTGACACTTGTACATTCATAAACACTGAACAATTACGTTCAATTTTAAGTTAAGGCAAAAAAACATGGTGGGCCCTATTTAGTTTTGAGTAGTTTATATGCATGTAGATCTATAAGGTGGGGTGCCATATAGAGATGTGGTTGATATTATGTTTCAGGGTTTCCCTTTTCTCTTCATCATGACGCCTGTATTGCCCAAAGGGTTAGGCAGAGGTGTACTTACCTATTATACAGGTTGCCCCTGGAAGTACAGACGCCAGCACATCAACCTACTACAATCTGTCAGATTTCTGTAATAGATTTTCAACTTTATCGCTAAAGCATAAGATTCAATGTTGATTGGGAAAATTTGACAGTTAGGTGTAGGTTGATGTGCTGGCGTCTGTACCTATGGATCAAATTGAATAAAGGTAATTTCCAAACTGTTTAACCCTGAGAATGTCGGTGAATTTTTTTTCGGTTCAAAAGTTATGACCAATTTTTGTTTTTTTTTCAATCACTTCGCATAGTGCTCAAAGGAACAATCATTACAAACAAAGCTATCAGGGCTATCAATTTTTTTTTTTTATTAACCCTGATAGTTCTTTTTTTAATGATTTTTTACTTTGCGCACTATGTGAAGTGATTGAAAAAAACAAAAATTGGTCATAACTTTTGAACCGAAAAAAAATTCACCGATATTGTCAGGGTTAAAAAGTTTGGAAATGACCTTGCTCACGCCCCTATTCGATTTGATCCATACTTCCAGGGACACCCTGTATAGTAGGTACACCCACATTTCGCCAGTTATTATAGGGGGCGAGCCTATTGCCATGTCAGCCAGTCTAGATTTGTGCCCGATTGGGGCACAACTCATGAATCATCAACTTAAGAATAAAGGGGATTAGGCAACCATCCATCGCGTGGATCTATTGTCTATCTATTATTCAAAAGCATTTTATCAGGACAAAAGCCAAGTCATGGTCAATCATTTCACATAGTCAATTTCACACATTAATAACTTTCCGAGTTATCTAAAGACACAAAACCACGATAAAGTGGCTCCACCTGTCGGTTTGGACACGAAGCATCAGATCAGCACGCACGACTTATCTTCAGTTTAGATTGATTGAGGACTGACACACGGTGAAATGTATCCTAGATGACTATCTTATTTCTCCCGTCATAAATGATAATGTTTGGTTGTAGGGTGGGCACGAGGGTAAGTAAGTAAGTACAGACGCCAGCACATCAACCTACTACAATCTGTCAGATTTCTGTAATAGATTTTCAACTTTATCGCTAAAGAATAAGGTTCATTGTTGATTGGGAAAATTTGACAGTTAGGGGTAGGTTGATGTGCTGGCGTCTGTACATATGGAAAGTCTTTATATTTTGTACTGTGATAGAGAAGCATCTTGGATACAGATAGCGCCATCCACGAAGACGCGCCCCACTCTTCTTCCTAATCGCTTACATGTGCAACATTCCGCTAGTGTTTTAGTTTTGTAGATACACAGTAGGCAATCCTACTTATTAGTGGGTAATTAGTGTGTATCAAAAAACTAAAACACTAGCGAAATTAACTAGCGATAACCACTAGCGATTAGTAAGTAAGAGTGGGGCGCGTCTTCGTGGATGGCACTATCTATCCTAATCCTAACTAATATTATAAATGCGAAAGTAACTCTGTCTGTCTGTCTGTCTGTCTTTTCTTCACGCCTAAACTACTGAACCGATTTGTGTGAAATTTGGTACAGGGTAAGTGTGAACCCCAACAAAGGACATAGGCTACTTTTTATTCGACTTCGTCTGCGTCCGCGATAACCGACATATACGCGGACGAAGTCGCGGGCAAAAGCTAGTTTAACTATAATAGGTAAGATTTTTTGGAAAAGTATTTGAACAGGCGAGACGTTCTGTGTGGTCTGTTCCAAAAGGATTTGATGAAAGTGTAAACAAACCGTTCGTCAAATTCTTACGCAATCACTCATTAAAGGGAATTAGTATTACATTCATAGATACATAGATAAAACGTTTATTCAGTGCAACAAAAAAAGGTAGGGCTGTATTTAAAAGGTTTTAACTTATTTCTGAGCACTATTTCCAAAAATTATTGTTTGAATAACACTATTAAGTAACTACCTAAATTGCAAATGAAAAACCAAAAAGATTTAAGATTTGATGTCTTTGTATAAAACATATTCACGGTGAGAATTTCCGGTTAAAGTATTAAAAATAATAAAATTTAAGCACTCAAATAATTGTAAGTTGCAATACAATTTATAAGCATCCCACGGGTAGGTACGCTTTTTGATCCTTATGTTTACATTTCCATGTAATACTTTTGTACCAGACTATTAATCGACCCGAATCATGTTTTATGTAAAAAATGGGGTGTGGCTGCGTTATGGACAAAGCCGTGTGTTGTACGTGAATACGTTTACGTAACGGGGTTGATCCGCTCGGCCGCATTAATTATTTTACATTCCCGGCACTGCTTGACTCGGTCATATGGTGTCATTATATGTCAAAATTATTGACACCATTCGATTGCTCTTGAGAAGCCCTTTCCAACTGTATATGATCTCTGTATTTGGATTTGGCTTTATGACGCGTATAGGCCGACATCATACGTTTTTGATATTACTTATTTTTATTTATTTTACCATTTATGTACAGATGCCAGCACATCAACCTACACCTAACTGTCAAATTTTCCCAATCAACATTGAACCTTATGCTTTAGCGATAAAGTGGAAAATCTATTAAGTACAGAAATCTGACAGATTGTAGTAGGTTGATGTGCTGGCGTCTGTACACACATGTATAAACAGACTAGAAAAAAACAGAACAGAAAAATAGGTACAAAGGTGATGGTGGTGGTGAAGATAATGTTTTGTATACAATCGATAGATTTTGACGAGAGCTGACGATTGAAACTTAAACGAACGTCGTAGCTTTTCCGAGTCAAAAGTTATACTAAGTGGAAATCTCGATAAGCAGCAAAATTACCTCAAAATGGCGGCGCTTCCCCCTCCACCGCGCGCAATGCGTCACAGTCCTCACTTGGCGTAATAAATTCTTTCATCCTTTAGCTATCCAATGGTGTAATTGAATTTAGAATGGAGATGATAGATATGAAGCTGCAACACCAAACTGTATCCCCCGATTTTGTTATCATTGGTTTTTTTGACTTACCTCCTACTATGGAAGCAATTTTTAACGTATTCAACTATTCACGTCAGAACACGTAAGGCTGCCTACCCAAGCCCAACATAATTATGATCTTCAAAAACGGAAAAATGTCACACTACTATCATGTGACACGTGGGAATAGGACGGCATGTCGTAATAAAATTATCGGGAGTGAAACCGAGACAAGACGAAGAAAATTTGACGTGCCACTTGCGGAGTGTATATAACATTATATATCTACCTCTATTTACGTATAATAGTTAATTGCTCGACATAGTGAGAAAGGGGCTCATTGACTGAGTATTTGAGGCTTGTGCTTCTTTGCGTCCTTACAAAATCCATTAATAATTCAATATTGTATCATACACTTATAGGCATTAAGCATTAAATTAAGACGTGTCTGACCGTGGGAATGTCGCACGGAGACGCGAAATGCTAAACTATGTAAATTGCGCGGGAAAGGATGAATGTCACATCGCCGGCCATATTTTATCCGCAACGGGCGCGTTCTTCGCGCGCGCTATTTATGTCGCGTTCATGTATTGAATTAGATGAATGGGTTGTTTAGCTATTGATAAAGGTACGTTTTGCAAATGGATGATTTTGACCGCAAGATTTACTTAGTCAACAATATTATTTGACTTTTAAAAGGTTTCTTTTGATGTAGATATTCAGAAAAAAAGTTGGAGGTTTAAAGTCAAAGTCAAAGTCAAAGTTTTTTTATTTGTAAACATAGGTGTAAAAATAGATGGTGTAAAAATAAAATAGGTACAGAGATCTCTATGTTTTGCCGTTAACGGCGTACAAATAGCATGTAAGCATACGAAACTGCAATTTCGTATTTATAATGTTATGTTCACTTATTCAGCTTGGTTTGCAATGGACTCCGCTTTTTCGTAGCTAGACAATTCACACCAAAAACAATATATAAAAAGGTGTGTGCTTAATTAAGACCACACGATAGATGTTGAAACTTACGACTGGAGTCGAGCCGATTCAGCGTCACCGATCCGAGTGTGACGGTGCACTATCAATTACAATCTGAATCATTTTGAAGGAAATTGTTAATCATATTATTTTCATATCATTGTTAAACATAAATAACACAATTAATGTTATAAACTGTCAAAATGAAAGCCATTACTACTGTTGCTGTGTTACGTAACTATGTTATTACGCCGCTGCCTGGTCAAAAACACTGCCCACTGGGCTATTGTACCCGCGGTGAGGGATTCCGATATATCCCAAGGTTGATCTCTTGTGAAAGATAAACCAGTTTTGCAAAAAGTTCAGCGATCCAAAAGCCAAAAATCTTTGCTATTTCAAGTAAGTAGGTAGGTACCTACCTACTTAACTTTCTGAATTACGTACACAAGATCCTGAAGAATTTCTCAAGCAATGTTCTCACTGGGAACACGACAAAGACTTAATTAGAATCTTCAATGACCAAATTAAGTCGAAATTACGCAGAAGACGCAAACACAAGTTATAATCTTATCAACATATCCGAGGCATCCATTCAGGCATTCCGCCACGGAGTACAATTGTTTGATTCACAGGGGCACAATGTCGGGCCTTATAAAATAGAACAAAAATCATTCGAGGAGGAATCAGCATCAGTTTGCGACATTTAAATGTGCTGGCGGCGCTTTTGGGCCCGCCATTTGCATCCGAGATCGCGTTGATCGGCCATCTTGCTACGTTTTTTTTTGCCGCCAACGCGTTGTATTAAGCATGGTGCGCACCGAGTTTATGTTTCGTGTGATATTATTTATTTTTTGTCTCGCATCTTACTTATAGTGTAGCCTTGATTATTCGTACTCAATTTTTATATTTTCACGACTCTCCCGGGTGTCAACTCTTGAATTAACACCAAAAAAGAACAGTAGGTTCTTTTTTGAACACAAATGATTAAATAAAATTTTAAAGTCAACCAAAACGTAGTGCCTCAGAGATGTTAACTCAGAACTTTGTTGAGTTCGAGGAAAAGTATCTGGATAAACTACTAAAGATCGATTGAAAGAGCTTTCACAATCCTACTGCGTTACGTTATAATTAAATAATTAACGGATTCGGGCTTCTGGGAATATTCCAGCTCTCTCTCTCTCTTCTCTTGTGAATTAAATCGTAGGGTATTCAATTATAGAGAGTTCAATGAGATGAAAAATAAAAACCCATAATTTCTGTTTCCGTACGCTTGAACAACAGAATCTGTCTTCCAAAAACGGTGACAGAGGGACAACAGCCTCTCTGTCACGTTGAATGAAAAATATTATTTGAAAAGATGAATTAATGAAGTTGATGATTATTATATCTAGGTACCTACTTAAATAAATAGATTATTGTACACTTTTAAGGGTCCCCGAAACGATCAATTGCAATTGTCAACGTTTACGTGATTGTTACATATTGATGCTCAAATAGTGATGACGACTAACTTTTTTTTCTTCGTCTATCAGGCAGATTATTAAAAAGTATTGGGCACGTATTTTTTCTTTTTTCACATGGCGAATTAAATAAACTGTCGACCGAGGGAAACTGACCAGTGATACGCGGACTCATCAAAACATTACAGAGATATATTGATTTGAAATGTCGCATGACGTCACTTGTTGGTACAATTTTTACCTACACGTGACGTCACGAGTCACGAGCCCCCACTCCCAAACTTTGACACGCTTTAACTTTGTAATTTTTTGGTTGATTGACACAAGAAAAAATATGTGTCCATTACCTATTTCTTGATAATCTAACTGACGGACTAAATAGAATTTCGTTTACTTTACCCCGTCGTCATCCCTATTGGTCGTCTACAAAATGCAATTAGCGATTGAAAATATTACTACAATTGCAGGGGTTTGTTTATAAACGACTAGTTGACCTTGACCCGACAGACGTTGTCCTGTCCAATAAAAAATCCCATAAAAAGGACGTTCAGTTTCTCACGAATTTGAAAATGAGTTTCCAATTTTTCTTTCCATAGAAACCTAATCGGATTAAGTATTAAGAACGTTTTAAATTAAAAAATACCTAGTCAGACAAACGAAAAAAAACTTATTCAATCCGTTCTCGAGATATTATCAAAAAAGCCGTTCCATACTAAATGTATGAGAAACAAAAATCTTCATTATTTTTTTCGTGAATTTTCCCATGTTTTAATAGTTATTCTGCCATTTGGGGCGGAGACAAATCCAACAAATCAAAGATCATCAAAATCGGTCCAGCCGTTCTTGAGGTATAAATGGTGTACACACGGCTACACATCAAGCTATACCTACGTTTCCAGTTTTAGCTGACCTCGCATTATATAGGTTTTTCGCACAATCAGAAGTCAGCTAATACTGGTTATGTATAGCTTGATGTGTAGCCGTGTGTACGTGTAACTAACCCGACCTTAGATAAATGATTGGTCTCGCTGCGTCGAGCGCAGCGAGACCAATTATCTAAGAACCCGACTTTGTTTTATGTATGTAGGTAGGTACCTATATTAGATGATTAAAGTTAAGTGACGTTTAATTAAACGTCAAAAATGTCGCTAAACAGTCGATTTATGAATAAAAGGGGCAACTGATCGTTTCGGGGACCTTTTATTACTTTCAAATGTATGCAAAAGTTTAACTTAATAAAACTTTCCCGCCCTACAATGTGCGCTTGGTGTGCCCCCAGCTCACCTCACGCAACATTTCGTTTTACTCTTGCACCATCTTTATATTCGGTAGCGGCGTACCAAAGGGACGCATTCAATTATTTACTCGTATTATTCTTGTTTATAACTGGTGTACGAATGTCGTACGTGATGCCTATCATCATCCTCGCTAATTGGGAGCGTCCAGGAGACAAAAGTAGAACTTAAAACTAGCGCAAAAAGCGTGCAAAAAGTTTTTAATGTGAATCTATCACATTAAAAACTTTTTGCACGCTTTTGTTTGCTGCTTTTCGTAAGTGGGAAAAAATGCATAATTAAATAAATGGAGAAAACATTAATATGATAAAAAATTTTTGACTTATCTACTTACATAAAGTAGGTAAATTACCCTGTTTAAGAGTTTGATATGTAAGAACAAATTTTTGATGTTATTATTTGAGTATGGATGCGTAAAAATAGTTAAGAAAATGTTTAACACTAAAGTGTCCAAGACTAGATAGTGTTTATGAATGGGTGTCCATTATAAGAATTTAACTGTTCATTATAGGTCCTCGATAAGGGGTCTTGCATTTTTAAAATATCTCAAAAGTAAACCTTGGAGGAACTTACTGTGCCAAATATATCGATTATAAAAAGCATGTTTTATTTACGGATATAACCTTTTCTCCCAATACCAAAAGAATAGAAGCAATAAATGCAAATGAACACCGTTTTCATTCTTAAACCGTCCATGATTGGTTCCTCTACCTCACCTTTGTTTTTAAAGGTGGATGCGTTATTAACCGACTTCTAAAAAAGGAGGAGGTTCTCAATTCGAATGTTTGTATATTTTTTTTTTTTTTTTTTTTTTTTTTTAGGTTTGTTCGCGCATAACTCCGTCGCTTGCCAACCGATTTGAAAAATTCTTTTTTTTTTGGAAAGGGTATACTTCCCAAATGGTCCCATAGCCAACAAGTCGGGATCTGATGATGGGATCTTAGAGAAATCGAGGGCAACCCTCAAATTTTATAGGCTCACTTATTGTTTTTCGCATATTTTATGAAGTATCTTGTGTATTTGCGTAGGGTTTTCACCATCTCAGGTAGTTGAGCTGATGATGGAAGGTACAACTTCTTAACAGTAAGAAGTTACTCGAACAGGCAAGGGTCCCGTTTTAGTAAATTATTTTGATGTTTGGTATGGATATATTTGCCACATTTGGTCTCATGATCATCATGTCATGACCTGATGCTGCATCAGGATAGTCTGCAGAGTGAATAACTCCTCGACAACTAACAGCAGATATATCGTGTTTAGGCTCATTGAAAAGGGCTCGATGTGTGGATAAATGTACTGTTAATGAGGAACACGAGAGAGACCTGATGCTGAAGCCAGGAGCATCAGAAAAAGTACAAACCTTGAAATTACAGCACCGTAGTCGTGTTTGGGAGGTGGTCCCATATAAATTTTATGAACTTTGCTTGGGTAGTTTTGGAATTAGATTCAACAATACGTTTGTTATCCACTTAGTTTATATTGATGATGTTTATCTTCCTGTCACTAATATTCACATAGCAATTAGTGTTATATGAATTTGTATTATGGGGTAGGTACAACTAAAAAGCGAAAAATAAAAACTTTTTTACAAAAAAAAACAACCGACTTCCAAAAAAAACACTACAAAGTGAAAAATAACTTTAATTTCGGAAGTCGGTGTCAAAAAAACTAAAATTTGGAACCAACGACACCGACTTCCATAATTAAAGTTATTTTTCACTTTGTAGTGTTTTTTTTGGAAGTCGGTTGTTTTTTTTTGTAAAAAAGTTTTTTTAACTATAGGTATTTTAAGACTTATAAAACTGTTTTACCTACTTTGCCACTAGAATATTGATACATTTCAAACATCAATCAATCTGTCTAGCCTTTTCCCAACTGTGCTGTGGTTGGCAGTCTAACCGGATGCAGCTGAATACCAGTATTTTACATAGAGCGACTGCCTATCTGACCTGTGGAGGTAAGATAGGCAGTCGCACTGGGCTGTGGAGTCCAATTAAGTTACCTAGGTAGATACTTGTTAACCCGATACCACTTGGTGAGATTGTTCCGACTTTCAACTACCCGTAACGACGGTCAAAGATCTACGAATGACATCTAGGACCAACGGCGTAACGTGCTTTCCGAGCCACAGAGGGCCTCGATTATGTAAAAGATGGTCACCCATCCGCGAACCGACCGCAACAAGCGTAGCTTAACCTTCGTTCGACCTGTGCGGCTGTCTTAATTTAGCCATGGACCCTAAATTATTTTTAGGGGATGAAGGTTCTATGGAAGTTCGCTTTCGAAGTTAGGGTCGTGAAAGTTGATACCTACTTAAAGAATTCCTTGAAGAAATAGAGAGCCACACTATTTTGACCTACTTACTTCCGCACAGTATAGTGCTATGGCTTGATATTTCAAAGAGGATAAAGGAGATTTAAGTGTGGCCGCATTAAGGATAACCAAGGAACATATTTACTACACTAGGGGAGAGGATAAACCCAACAAATGTCAAGTAGGTAAGTATGTCAATGTCAACCAATATAAACCCCTGCCAAAACTGCGCGCTCGTATGGCTCCTATCAAACGAATATCAAATAATATACTTGTATTACCTAAGTACTTTAACTGAAATACCTACTAACAAAAATATGAGGTCAGTATAGGACTGCGTGCCACGAAAGATGAGACTTGACGCACCACGTGGTTTGACTTGCGCAGTACACGATTTTAGGTCTCTAACGGTATGAGGTCTGTGTGCGGGACGGGACCGGACGTCATAGGGGCGGCGAAAAACGCGGGAGGCGGGGTCAACTCTCATCTTTCGTGGCGCGCATTGTACGCTCATTTAACTAGCAATTTGGCTAGCTGAGTAAAACAAATGTATGAGTTTTGATCCTTTAGTTACCTAATGGTTTGTTCGTCACACCAGGGACCATGAAAATTACAACCAGGATTTGATTCAAGTGAGCGCAATCATCATCTGCTATCCTAACTAGGTATGTGGGGGGGTCGGCTTCCAGTCTAACCGGATGCAGCTGAATACCAGTATTTTACATAGAGCGACTGCCTATCTCACCTCTAAAACCCAGTTACTGGGTACCTAATACCCCTTGGTAAGACTGGTTGTCACTTTCGGGCTTCTGACTACCCGTAACGACTGTCAAAGATCCGCAAATGCCAGCCGGGATCAACGGCTTAACGTGCTTTCCGAGACACGGAGGGTTCTCGGTATGTAAAGATGGTCACCCATCCACAGACCAACCGCGGCAAGCGTAGTTTAACCTGATCGATCGACCTGTGCGTCTGTTATTATTTAGCCACGGGCAATGAGCTAGTCAATATTCTATCATAGAATTATAAATTATGGAATTATTATAATATCTAGGTAGGTATGTTATAAGAATTTTCTTAGGGAGCATGTGCTGAGAAACTTTCAGCTTTTGTAAAATAACGAAGGTCTGGCGTTCATGGGATCTTGCTCTAATACTAATACTATTCATCCGATTGCGATGAAAGATAAATGTTGTTATGACTACTTATGACCACGCTCGCGACGGTTTCTGACTTGATAAAACCATCCTTCACGAGCGCTAAGCCGCGGGCAAACGCTAGTATTAAATAAATATTGGCTAAGTATTTCAAATTATTTTTACCAACGACATTTTAGTGGCTTCTTTTGAATGACCATTGCCTTTAGAGTAAACTGTAGTAAACTCTTTGTCTCAAAACATTATGAACGTCATCAAAGTCTACGTCAACTTACTGTCAAAATTCAGTGTCATTCGCGCTCCAGCGCGCTCTTTTCAAACGAATTTCAATTGTAATTCTTGCAATATTTTAAGTATGAATAACAAAAACATGAGGTCACTTACTCAGTACGCTCATTTGACAAGCAATTGGGCTATCTGAGTAATAAAACACGTCTGTAATGTTTCATCCTATGGTTTTTTCAACTCCCCCAGAATTAACAAATTGGGAGAGCGACCAATTATTTAAGTACTTAAAATATCTTTGAGGACCACCATATTATAAATTACAGGAATTGGATGAAAGTGAGTCAGTATTGTGTCATAGATTTTATTATAAGTAACTTAGTAAGCTAAGTAGATACCTGCGGTGCTATTCTGTAAAAAGATCACGGTGATAACTTAGGTGAAGTGAGCTTAATGTGAGCTGTCATTCCACTTGATGCTTGGGATTGACACTATTGACAGTTCACTTTAAGCTCACTTCACCTAAGTTTTCACGGTGAGATTTTTACAGAATAGCATTACTGAAGTAGGAAGTGCAAGTCGGCCAGTCGGTCTTAGTATAGTTAAAAAAATGTAAAACAATTTAGGCGACCCCAACATATTTGGGAAAAGGCTAGGCAGATGATGAAATAATTTGTAGCGGTATCTACAACGCCACATGCGAACAACGCGTCATACTGACGTCACGCAAATCCTGCATCTCGCAAGCAGAGTTTACCGCGCAACTACCATAGATACAACGGCCCGACATGAATCATTGGGCAGTTGCCCGCCAGACACAACACCCGTCTGGTCGGAGGATCCTCCCTTTTCTATAGAGTATGAGTGAGCTTTACACCCTGTTCCTCATCCCTCTATAAATTTTCCCCTCCATGATTGTAACTTTAGGTATTACTTGGCAGTTTCCTAGTACCGAGACGAATCTAGCAGCAGCATTGGGTCGCCTCTATCTCACCATCAGTCTTAGCACACGTTGCCTCTTTTGATAAATCACACTAATATTATAAAGGCGAAAGTTTGTGTGTGTGTTTATATGTTTGTTACTTCTTCACGCTCAAACGGCTGGCCCAATTTTGATAAAATGTTGTTGTATGTTGTTGACACCATGGATTAACATATAGGCTACGTTTTATCCCGATATTCCCACGGGATCCACACGTATGCGGGTGAAACCGCGGAGCGCAGCTAGTTGTTAAATAATAATGATTATTTTTCAGATCATTCATCAATTATTAACGAACAGCGACTGGCGATTCTGGCAAACAGCTCATCTGCCTTTACATACACACACACACACACAAATCCTAGGAACAAACTGAATAGGAGCCCAGGATAGTAAGAGCCATGGCAGGAACCAAGGACATAGCAACGTGCAAAGAGCATGTAACCTTTGGGGCCGGGAAAGATGCCAAGGTCATAGATTCCAAGGCCATGGGTGTCAAGGTCATAGATGTCAAGGTCAAAGGTTCCAAGGCCATATGTTCCAAGGTCATAGATAACAAGAATGTAGAACCGGAGAAAAGCAGCGGCAACTTTGAAACAACCGTAGAAAAGATCCAAAATTGCTTCGCGCGAACCACAGAACAGGCCAAGAAAGCCATTGAGCAGTCCAAAAACTGCCTCGTAACAACCATGGAAACGATTAAGGAATTCATCTTGAGAATCATAATGGCGGCCAAAGACACCATCTTAGAATTCATAGAAAAGGTCAAGACATGCATAGAGCAAACCAAGACATGCATTCAGAAAACTGTAAAGGAAAACAAAAAAGCCATAGAGGAATGCAAGAAAGTCATAGGAGAGGCCTTAAAAAACATATTGAAAGCACTCAGAGAGGTCAAGACAACCATACAGGAATGCCTGAAAGCTATTTTGGAAAAATACAGGGCTTTATGCGGTTGTAAAACCGAAAAATAATTTATCATGTACCTACTCACTTTTTTTTATAATAAGTAAATACAATTCTAAATTTTTTGTTATTTTAATAGGTCAATAAGTATAATTATTATGTTAATGGAAATTATAAGATGATAAGTGTTGTGTAGTAAATAAATAACTATTCCCAAGTGTCCCTTTTGGAAAATAAACATAACAGTTTCTACAGTAGTAATATTTAATGTTACCCAATTACGTTTGAGTATTTGCTAACAATATCCTTATAGAAATCGAATACTAGTTGGCTGGCAGAGCGGCTTCGTTCTAATGCTTCTTTGTGCGCGTCTTCGCTAAAACTACCGTCCGTGAAACCTACGGAAAGAAAAGAAAGAAAAATTGTTTATTCTGCAAAAACAAGAAACATAATTATTACTTACATAGAAAAGACAAAAAGTAGCCAAAATAATAAAAAAAAGGTTATTTCATCAACTCATGTAAATAACATTGTTAAGTTTGGAGTCGCCTTTTAAGGTGAATGCGCAGTGGTAGACCGCGAAATTCAAATTTTCTTACGTTTTTTGCAATTTGCAGGTCAGTGTCAGGTTGTATCTTGATCAAAATTTGATTCGCGACTATAACAGGTACGTATTTATAGAATTATAATCATTAGAATCATTAATACATCTTTCTAAGTTAGATTTGTACCATTAAGCACTTTTCCATAAGATATTTGTTGTCGTGGTACGGAAAGGATTAAAAACTGTTCAGGGTCTCAACCCTGAACAGTTTTTAATCCTTATACGAAACTGCAACGATTGCTCATTTTTTTTTAAAGCACATACCGACTACAAACTGTACATTTTGATAAAATCAATGCATCCATAACTTACCACTGACTAACGTCTTCTCTCTACTATCGAACACGAAGGTCATGGTGGCCCGAGCTGTGGCAAGCTGTGTCGGCTCGGGATCAAGCTGTATGTTGCCGTGTTCGTCGATAGCGCACGAGACGGCTGCGAAAGTGTGCCGCATCGATAGACCGGCGTTTAGCAGCGCGAGACAAGAACAGTTTATACAGCATGCTAAGAACTGGAATGAGAAATTTATGTGAATTAGCTGGCGAAACTCCGCAGATGTCGTCGATATCGATACCTAAACACGATAAAGCAAATATAAATCAATTTGATGTTGCTTTTGTGTGGTCATCGTCCGCAGTTAGTTGTGCGTTACTTATATCAGTTTAAAAATTCAGTTACGTTTTGTTTAAACGACATTGATCGGAATCTAAACACGATCAAACAAAAGAAAACAGATTTTTTTCAACACTTATTTTAAGTGGTAACAATGTCAGCAGTCATTGACCCCCAACAAAAAAAACATCAAATCTTTTTTTATTTCAATTTCTCAAAACTGCATCATAATCTGTTGTGTAGTTCAGAAGAACAATACTCTCACATGGACAGACACGCGAAAGCGACTTTAATCTATAATCTATAATCTATAATAATATTATAAAGAGGTAAAATTTGTTTGTAAGTTTGTATGTAGGGGGTAATCTCCGAAACTACCAGTCAGATTTCAAAAATTCTTTTTGCGTTTGATAGCCCAATTTTTGAGGAAGGCTATAGGCTATTTAACATCACGCTAGCACCCTTAGGAGCCGAGCAAAAAGAAAAAAAGTCAGAACGAAAGCGAAAACGAAGTAGTAGTGCGGCGGTCAGGCGATGCGATGCGACGGGTGGGTTGGGGGAAACATAAATTTCACGCGGACGAAGTCGCGGGCTGAAGCTAGTTTATAATATGTATGATGGATGACTACTCCAGGAGGGTTTCTACTTACACTTCCATAGTCTTCCAACTCTTGGATGGTGACGGTGATGCCAGTGCGGGGGTACAGGCTGCCAAGGATAGCAGTCTCACATGTCTGCCTGATCACATGCTCTTTGTACCTGGAATGTGATCATTGTTATACAGTATGTTAACTAACAGAGGGCGTTCCCGTTAACCCGCAATAGTACAGCATCCATACATGCTAAAAAAAATATTACCATTCGAAAATAAAATGTTTTTATTTTTTTTTATATTAAAATATTCACTAAAAATGTTAAATTGATACGTAAAAGAAACACTCTGTACACGCGTACTTGAAGGACGGCAACGTCGCAATTTATTTATGAATGACGGGCCGCGTGTGCGTGAAGCAATAGATTAGCAATTTGCTTCAAAATGATTCAGATTCCGATTGATAATGTGTTACGCAATTAGGGTGCTGATGTATGAACGTAAAAACAAAGAGTAAAAAAATAAAAAGTACAAATAAATACATGAATATGAGTAGGTATGTAAGGATTGTAGCAGTTGGTGTTCTGTAGGTTCTGCCCATCCGGATCCCCATGGGAAGCAGGGAGTTTAAGTATGTATGTATGTTATGTATAAGGAGCTCTGCTATAGCAGGATAAAAAAAAACAATAAATTATTTTTTCAACAATTTTTTTTTTTTTTGTTTAGCCGATACTGTCCCACTGATGGGCAAAGGCCTCCCCAAATCCTTCCAGGAACTCCTTTCTCCTCCTTTTTCAACTACGTCCTTTAAAAATGGATTAACTTTTTCAAAATTGTACCAAAATTGTTTTAATTTTTCTTTATGTTTGTAACTAATATTAATTAAAACATAACATAACATAATCAGCCTATAATGTTCCCACTGCTGGGACACAGGCCTCCTCTCTGTGAGAGGGAATATTAATTATTTAACTATTATTTATATTTTAACTTTCTTAGCTTAGTTGTTAACTTATTGCTTAGTTTGGTTGAATATTGATCTTTATATTTTGAAGACTCCCTAGACTTTTACATAACTTCTTTCTATCTTTTCCTTTTATTTATTTTATTAGTACACCCTAGAGCAGGGCTGGCGAACCTCTATACATCTTCGTGCCGTTTTTTTTCAAATAAATATTGACGATGACCATGATGTGCCAACAAACAATTTTTTTTTTGTGCGTCATTTTCACTGCAAATAAACGTTATTTCTTTCTTTTTCTTTTCTTTTACTGGAAAAAAACTATATATACTTTCATAATAATACATTTTAATTTTGTATTTTTAATTAAAAAAAAAACAAACTAGTAAGACTTTTTTTTTTTTTTTTGGATGGGAAATCATCTAATGACTCCTCCCGCTCTGGGTGGAGCGGAAGGGAGTGTCAGACTCTTACTGACTAAAACCCACCCGTGTTCCTTCCTTAGCCCTTTACGTTCCGGGGCAGCGGTAACCCTTTCGGACGATCCCGCTACCCCGGAACTAGTAAGACTTGTGCTGTTGCAAACTAGAGTACCAAATTTACTGAAATAATGCTGTGCCCAAATTATTTTCGCCATCCCTGCCCTAGAGGTGTGTTGTAGAGAAACTTTCTAACTTTATTTGTTAACCACATACTTATATTGTTACTGTTAGCCTGTATCATCCCACTGCTGGGCAAAGGCCTCCCCCATGACTTCCAGTTCTTTTGATCCAGGGCTAAAGTGGAACACTGGTTGTTTGTTTTCTCCAGCTTGTCTCCCCATCTCCTATGAAGTCTGCCGCGGTGCCTTCTGGCTGTGTCAACTCTATATAGTGTTGATTTTGGCCTACAGCTCATTGGGCACACGGCAAACATCACCAGCCCAGACCACTCAACATCAGTATATGAGTTTTGGAGTACAGTGTGGTGTTGGGAATATGGTCTGTCAAATTGAATTTGGCGTTCCATTGCGTGTTGGCAAATCTTGAGTTTAGACTTCAGAATGTTTGTCAGAGACCAAGTCTACCCACAGAAAAATAATAGGTACTCTATTCATGATTAAACCTTTGAATATTGATAAATAGAAAGAGAGAGAACAGTTTAATATTGTTCTAACAAATTGTTCATTTGAATGAACAGGGTATTAACTCAAAATTTACGATTTTTGACTTAAAAATGAAAGTAATTGCATGACGCTATGACAACAAAAATGTTGAAGTTTAAAAAATGTATAGGTGAGGTTAACCAATTATTGTTAGAAATGGAAATATATTGATTAGAAAACATCAAATCGCTTTTTTGAGTTAATACCCTGTTCATCTGGACCAATGATATTCAAAACAAATAAACATTATGATTACCTGTCTCCAATAGCTGGTTTCCCGCCTTTACTGCTGAACAGCACCTCAAGGGTGGCCTTCTCTATGCTCTGACTTTGCATCTTAATGTCTAGGGGACCGTTCACACTCACCAGGGCTACAGTTTGACCTGAAACATGGTTAAAAGGATCCGTATTGTTTATTACTACTTTTTTTCCTTTTCTGAGTAAACAGTGATTAAATAACATAATATTAAGGTAATGTAATATATGAAATTGCTATAGTAAGTACGATTTTAAGTATAAATGCAAGAAAATAGATAAAATTGTAGTCATTGTACCTTGGGATAAAATTGCTGATCCGTCCGATTTACTGAGGAAGTTGCACTCGCATTTCATCGGCCTTAACTTGAAATCTTTTAAATCGGTATTGTCACCTCCCATTGTGGAAAATTATAAGGACTTTTCCTATAAATCCGGATTATTTTGTTTTATGTTGCCCAACAAGCCGAGCATGTGCAAGTGACAGAGTCAGATCACAGAGTACACTATAATATATTGAAAAGTCAGACTGACACTACTGACAGCAAGTAGAGTACTCTACTCTGTGACTGGCTGACTGTGACTGACAGTTCACAAAGGAGTGAGGCGTATATTATATCGTAACAGCTAAATATAACAGGTATCACAAGATAACAGACTGTAACTGTGACAAACAAACTGAAAAAACAGCTTCTGTTCCACGACGAGATAACAGAATCCATCCAGTCACAAGCTTTTCTCTACTATGCTTCTGACAGTTACCTTAGAATAAGATAAAAATTTTACTGATACACTATGACACCCTGTCACATTGTCCGTCACAAGATCTTTCATTTTCTCGCACAGGTGTAACACCTTAGTTAGAAAGAGAAGTACCTACGTGTATCAGCTGTAGTAACAGAGAACACACAATAGTTTCTTCCCATAGTACGAAATAACAGCCTGTTATTTTGTGTTTTTTTAGCGCAGCCGTGAGGCACACTTTCCTGCTTATTTTTTATTATCTTTTTAATTATTCGCGAAAAAAAATCAGCTGTTCCCTACATTTTGACGAGTTATACGAACATTGTAGGGAACAGCTGATTTTTTTTTCGCGATTACAGGTTTGGTCCCATAGTAAAAGTCGTTTGTTATTTTCGGATTTTTTCCTTTATTTGTGCTACATGACATTGCTTCTTGCCAAATTACATGATTCTAGGTCAAAGGGAAGTACCTACCCTATTATAGGTTTTGATTCCGGAACATAAACGCCCGTATCTTTTGATTGCGTATTGACTTAGGCGATTGATTTTTTCGCTGCTTCAAGGGATTGCAGTCCTGAGTATTTGATATTAATTTCAACTTGATAACTTGACCACGCCGTCTACGCGTTCTGAGAAAAAGGGTCTTGGCCGATGGACAGACGGACAATGACCGACGGATTCCATTTTTTTCCTTTTGAGGTACGGAACCCTAAAAAGAAATGAAACTGAAAAGATGGAACTATTTATTTCGTTGCTTATTAGTTATTATAAAATCATGTATTCTGTTCAATTTTATCCACATTTAAATAGTTCGTTTTTTTTTTCTTCATGCAAACATGCTTCTGTATTTTGTGCTCATTTTGTCTATAAACTTTGTTCAAATCACACACAGACTACTTACTTAGAGATATGAAATCACACCTATCACTCTAATGAGACACAAATTCCTTTTTCTATTGTTACCGATCTTTAGGAGATTTCTCGACATCGGAGTGGATTATTATAAATATAGAGCCGTAAGTAGTCTGGAGAGGGGGCGGTTCCTGGGGTTTGCACGACGCTTGATGGTTAGCGCACAATTGTCGTGTGTGAGACCCCCGGGAGCAGTGTGACAATCGCCGTTCGCACAGTTAGTATTTTCATTTTGTTTTGTTCCTGTGGAAAAGACTGCTAGTGTGCTGTGCTTGTTTTAATTTGTAATTTTTCAAGGTAAGTGCAGTGGATGAATATTCATTTATAAGATACTAGCTGCCCGGCGCGACTTCGTTCGCGTGGTGTCCTACTAATACCCCCTACCCTACTCCTACCAATCCTACCCCTGCCCTTCTCCTACCTTACTCCTACCCCTTCCCTACCCCTTACTCCTACCCTACTCCTACCCTACTCCTAACCTACTCCTACCGTACCCCTACCCTACTCCTACCCTACCCCTTCCCTACTCCTACCGTACCCCTACCCTACTCCTACCCAAACCCTTCCTTCTCCTACTGTACCCCTACCCCTACCCTACTCCTACCGTACCCCTACCCTACTCCTACCGTACCCCTACCCTACTCCTACCCTAACCCTTCCCTACTCCTACTGTACCCCTACCCTACTCCTACCGTACCCCTACCCTACTCCTACCCTACCCCTTCCCTACTCCTACCGTACCCCTACCCTACTCCTACCCTAACCCTTCCCTACTCCTACTGTACCCCTACCCCTACCCTACTCCTACCGTACCCCTACCCTACTCCTACCCTACCCCTACTCCTACTCTACCCCTACTCCTGCCCTACCCCGAGCCTACTCCTAGCCCTGTCATTTGCGTTTTGTTATTCCAAGTCTGATTCTTTTTATTTTTTTTTTCTGATTTTTTTTTAGTATCTTATGTCCGTCTCCTGGCTCTAAGCTACCTCCCTAACTCCCTACCAATTTTCACCCAAATCTGTTCTGCCGTTCTTGAGTTATAAGTGGTGTAACTAACACGACTTTCTTTTATATATATAGATTATACGTCCTTGTAGATAATATTTGCACGAAATAACATCACAATAATCCTTTTTTGGTCAAACAAAATTTTTGTAAACAAAGAATCTCACGTAAGTAAAATCTTATAATTATACAATTATAGTGGTATATTTTTACAATATATAGGTAGTTATCAGTCAATAAAGGTTTATGTAGTATCCTAGTAACATTTTTTATTAGAAACAACTCAATATAACTAGGATTGAGCGTTTACAAAGTCATTGCGTTGTAATACGATAAACGGCTCGGCGCACTATGAAGTTCGAGTTTGAATATTATTAAAATGTTAGGTAGGAATTTTAAAAAAACGCTGTTGTTAGATTACTTGTCTATTCATAATGTAAATTGCAAAGTTTAGTGTAAATTCATATAGCAGTTTCATCAGAAATCGACATAACACGGGAACGAACACACTTTCAACCAATTCTCTGATAACATAATTTTTTTATAAATACAACTCTCATTTATTACGAGTATTGTTTACTTTTTATAATATGGTCTGTTCATTCAAGAAACCAAAACAGTTTACGTTAAGTGCCTACACCCAATATAAACATCAGTAGACCATTTTTTGTGAGCAGGGTCATAAACATGTCGCGTAGCGGGGAGTCGCCCGGGCCTGTGACAGGCTTTGATTATGTGACAGGTTGCGTCATTATGACGTCGGGATTTGAACGGTATAACGAACGATAATAAATGTACAAAGAAGAGCTGAAACATTGTACAGCTTGGCAAAAAAGTCGTGAAAATAATGGTGGCGCTACTATCGTGCATGTTGTAACCCTATATAGTACGACGAAAACGGTTTTGATACTTCTTTTTTTTTTGACAATTAATGTGAATAGGTGGGTTTTATGAAAAAAAGAAAACCTCTGAAACGCTTGTTCAGCCACTGCCTAAAACGATAACATTTATAGTTATTTATTTTAATGAATTCAAAATAATCTTATTAGGTATTTCAAAATACCTTGATTTCAACTAATCCCACATTATGTAAGACAATTTCATATTTTACAAGACCTCAGATTAATTCAATAGGGTTTAGATCACAGTGACAAGTTGGAAGCTTTACTACTGTGTGACTGTATCCCACGATTCCAAGTTCTCCTCTAACCACAGGCAAAATGTTCCATAGTTGGTGTTCTAAACAAAAACTAAAAAAAAAAAATAATCAGAATCAAAAATTTTAATCAGAATCAAAAATGTTTTTCTCTAAGTATTCATCCATGTCTTGGTGTGAGCTTTTACCAAAACTCTGCTGGCTACCTGCAGATGTGTCGCTATTGCTGCTTTCATCTTGTAGGTTTATGATATTTTTTCAATGTCACTATACAGTTTGCCCCCTTCGAAAATAACCTTTTTCTATTTCATGACATATTGACATGATTTTTTCCAGTCGTCAACTGAAATGCTCTGAAACGCTTGTTCAGCCACTGCCTAGAACAATAAAATAAAAACAACTGAACAATATTAACCAAAAGTATCAAAACTATACGAATGCGCTGCATTCTGAATGTGTTTTGTAAACATAACCTTAAATTCGTAAATGTACATTTCAATAATTGTATGAAAGGTTTATACTAGATATTGCACCTTGAAATACACACATTACATCTGATTACATGTATAAATATTAATTTTACCTGTCATTTCACCGGTTCTTTTATACACATCGTTGAGATTGGATAAAATTTGTCCGGCCTCGAGTTCCGACAAATATCTCACGTACACTACAAATTATCGCTCTTGCGGAACTGCGAATAACAGATCTGTTCTTTATGTACACAATGGGTCACCAGTATCACCACAATAACGCAAATAAATAAAAATAAACACGAGAAACAGTCACCGATTACAAGAAATGACAGAATATGTACCTTACTCGACGAGGCAAAGCGAGTGTTGCCAATGATTAAATATTTTAGTTCCGTTTCAGGACTTTCTTGCCAAACTGTAATATTCCATAAAAAATGTTCTAATGAAGTGAGTTAAGTACAGACGCCAGCACATCAACCTACTACAATCTGTCAGATTTCTGTAATAGATTTTCAACTTTATCGCTAAAGCATAAGCATAAGGCAATGTTGATTGGGAAAATTTGACAGTTAGGTGTAGGTTGATGTGCTGGCGTCTGTACTTATGATTTGAAAATAAAAACGTTTTAATATGCCACATGTTGCGTA
Organism: Hydraecia micacea; assembly: GCA_914767645.1. Lineage (NCBI taxonomy): Eukaryota > Metazoa > Arthropoda > Insecta > Lepidoptera > Noctuidae > Hydraecia > Hydraecia micacea. Next base: position 1,502,604 of record OU611793.1, on the reverse strand, counting down.
CAGTACGCAGTACGTGATTAATCGGTTTATTAAATGAAATACAGTTACGTTGAAGTACTGAGTGAGGCCTCGCATCGGCGTGATCGCGTTACTATAAACTTGTGCGAGCTATGTGAGAGTTGAAGACGAACTGACTGGGCTCGCGTCGTCGTGCACAAGCGTGAGTTAGGGAATTTTCCCAAGCAAAATGTGAGTTGGGAAAACCTCCATGTAAAAATGTTAGCGGGGAAATCCTCCATGCAAAAATGTTAGCGGGGAAATCCTCTATGCAAAATGTGAGCTCTTGTTGTAAGCGCGACGACGTGATGTCCAACATTAACCACCTTTAAACAAAAAGGAGGTTATGGTTTTGATGAACTTATTTAATTTTATAGAAAATTGTAAATATGCGTAGCGAGGTCTCACAAACTAATTTATTATAATTAAAATGCTTTCCATTCGTAACATTCTCCCCCTCAGTGTCGACACGACACTCAAAACGATAATCAAAACAAAAACAACACAAATACAAATAAAACAAAAAAAAATAAAAAAATAAACAACTAACAAACAAATAGAATGTAATCTAAAATATTGCTAACCTAGCCGCAGGTCGTTTAAGTATGCCATTTTTAGTCCTAACGTCGACAACCCTTACACGTCCGTCAGCACCGGGGTACACAGATTGTACGATACCTTTAGGCCAGCAGTTACGGGGGGAGTTAGGGTCAACTATTACTACCATATTACCGATCTTCAATTGTGCACCCTTGTCCCTCCATTTTATTTTCGTTTTCCAAGTTACGCGCATTATTATTTTTTCTTTAATCGTAAATGGTATCAGATAACCATGAATATCAAAAATAGACATAACAATACATAACAGTTCGCGTTTCGTTGGTCTTCTTTTTAAGTTTACAACATCAGGTGGTATACGCTTCAAGGTTAAGTCGAATCCTAACTCGTCGCTAGCAGGGTACCATAATAAACCGAGTGTCCTTTCCGATTGATCTTTATCGAAGGTGCAACAGACACTGTCACTCAAAGCTTCCTTCGGTACGTTTTCCAGAACATCCGGTACGTTGCTAGCCCAGTTTCGGATTTCGAATCCACCCCGTTGGTGAATAAAAGATACTTCCTTAATCATTTCTTTTGTAAGGTCGATTTCTGGTAAACTATCGATATAGTCGTCCATATAATGTTGCTTGCAAATAGCGTCGACAGCAGTTGGATAAGTATCCTTAAATCGCAATGCATTTTTATTTTTAATATGTTGCGCGATGAAAGGCGAGCAGTTCGCGCCAAATATTAACGACGTCATGGCATATTTATTAACGATCTTAGTGGCTTCATCTGTAAATAAAAACCTAAGTGTATGTTGATCCTTTTCTTTAACTTTAATTCGGAGAAACATATCTTTAATATCTGCAATAATTCCAATTTGATTTTCTCTAAACCTAAACATAATTCCAAATAAAGACTGCAATAAGTCCGGACCTGTCAATAAAAAATCGTTAAGAGAATATCCTTGTGTTCTCGCAGCCGCGTCGAAAACTAAACGTAACTTCTTCTTATTGGGGTTATCGACCCCGAAATGAGGTAGGTACCAAATATGGTCGCTAGACTCCCCCTCGTTTAGCTTCCTGGCATAATTATTGGAAAATAAATGCTGAATACGTTCTCTATAACGCGACGCGTAAGTGTTGTCGGCTGACATTTTTCTCTCGACTGATTTTAAACGATTACAGGCATTTTGATAAGAATCAGGCATAACAAAGTTATCATATTTCCAAGGCAATTCTACTAACCATTGGTTATCAACTAATTCACATGTGTTATTTAGTATGGTGACAGCGCGCAACTCGTCCGCATTCTGTCGCGGTTGTTTTGATATACCTATTGACTCTAAAGAAAATGATCTTTTTACGAACTCGTTCAACTCAGAATCACAACAATGTTGCGGACTGTCATCACTAGCGATACGATCAGCTGACATGTTCATCAAATTTATATTGTTAATTACGACACCGTGTATACACCATCCTAGCGGTGTCTTTGTAACATAAGGTTCATTTTTTCTATTACCCTTTAAACACAAAATAGGAGCAATAAGATGATAATTATCCTGTCCGATTAATAATTTAGGTTGTGCGTCACATTTGCACAAGTCGTAGTTAATATAGTCAGAATAATTACTAAAGTCCATACACGATAATCGTTGAATAGGTAAATTAAGTTTATTCATTTTTCGAGCACACAAATTAAAACGATCACCGGTATTATTAGAAATGGCAAAACTTACGTTTTCCGTTTGGCACACGAGCTCACCGGAGTCCCATGCACTGCGGGCGCGCATGGTGACTGTCTTACCGTGGAGTCCCGCCTGATCAGCAAGATCAGCAGATATCAGCGTCACGGTGGCACCGTCGTCAAGCAACGCGTGTGTGTGGATATTGTCTTTAGGTCCATGAACGGTAACCGGCACTATTTTTAACAACACTTTAGGCACTGACGGTACACTAACACTAGAGGACGCACTGGTGTGTGCGTGGGCAACGGTATCCTCGCGCCGCGACTCGTCGTGCGTTGATGGGTGCACGCGGGCTGCGTCCACTTCGGGGCGCGCCGTCTCTGGCTGCGCGGGCGCTGCCGGCGCTGCCGCTGTAGTCTTCGTCCAGTGAAGGAGATTATGATGCGGATGTCCACATTCACTGCAGTTAGGAGCGCTGCACACGGCGGGTTTATTATGCCGTGCGCTTAAGCACTTGTAGCAAAGATGTTTAGACCGTACAAATTGCCATCGATCGCGTCTCATGGCGCGTTTGAATTTGCCGCACTTGACTAACGCGTGCGCCGGAGAGGTACGACAAAACATGCATTTATTGTCGTAAGTAGTAGTGCACGCTAGTACTGAATGACTTCTTTCGTGTTTCTTTCTTACGTCGTTCTGACTGCTGAATATGTAGCTCACACCTGAGGTTGCGACGATAGTAGCTTCTCTGTATAGAAACTCCGATAGTATTTCTAGTTTGGGTGTAGAGCTGTCTTGTCTCTCGTACTTATACTCGGCCCATTTATTGATAAGGGCGGGCGGTAGCTTTGACAGTATTATAGACGTCGTTTCCGGGCTTTGTAGGTATTCCTGTAACTTAATAGCTTTAACAGCTGTGACGTAGTTTTTAACTTTTATCGAGAAATTCACGATCTCCGTATGGTATGCAGTTGGGAGTGGATAAATTTTCTTGAGTTGAGTGAATATTTTATTAATTATACACTCGGGTCTGCCAAATCGTAATTCTAAGGTGTCAATTATACCTTGCGGTGTTGTGTTGCCGATGAGGAGCGATGACACGGCTTCTTTTGCGTCACCACGTAGGCACTTTCGTAACCGCCAAATGTTTTCTGCATCGCTATAACTGCATAAGTGTGACGACTCTTTATATGACTCCTTGAACTGCAGCCACTGCATAGGGTCACCGTCGAATACCGGTAAATCTTTTGAGGTTGCTAGGCGCGCAAGGAGTTCTCTGTTGTTATCACGAACGTTACTTCTAGTAAGTACTTGGTGCAACGCCTCTGTCAACTGGTTGATGCTGTCGCCATGCGGCGGGTGCTCGCTGACAAAGTCCTGTTGCTGCTCTTTAGCGATGGGGGCAACTTGATCTTGTTTGTCGAACCACGACTCGACTAATCTAGAACTTTTCGAGACCGAGCCGTGATCCTTTTCTTGTAAGTCTGCTATATCGACTTCTAGTTTTTTCGAAAGCAAGCCTTTCTGAATTTGAGCACGCTTTTGCGCTAAATCGTGGGCTAAATCGAGGTCTTTTTGAGCTAAATCGAGGTCGATTTGTGCTTGAAGTTGAGCTGCTTCATACTCTAGCCTTTTACGGGCCGCTGCCGACGAACATGTGGTTTTATCACTTTTCACTGACTTCACTAGTAACTGTTCACTTTTAGTAGTCAGCTGCTCCGTAGCACGTTTACTACGTGTTGTAACACCCTTTGGGGGTGTGTGAAGCAGCGACATCCCTGCACACAGGTTTTCAGTCCGACTAAAACACGTGGCCGAGATCCAAGATCCGGCTCGAAGGACCACTTAATGTTGCGTACAGTACGCAGTACGTGATTAATCGGTTTATTAAATGAAATACAGTTACGTTGAAGTACTGAGTGAGGCCTCGCATCGGCGTGATCGCGTTACTATAAACTTGTGCGAGCTATGTGAGAGTTGAAGACGAACTGACTGGGCTCGCGTCGTCGTGCACAAGCGTGAGTTAGGGAATTTTCCCAAGCAAAATGTGAGTTGGGAAAACCTCCATGTAAAAATGTTAGCGGGGAAATCCTCCATGCAAAAATGTTAGCGGGGAAATCCTCTATGCAAAATGTGAGCTCTTGTTGTAAGCGCGACGACGTGATGTCCAACATTAACCACCTTTAAACAAAAAGGAGGTTATGGTTTTGATGAACTTATTTAATTTTATAGAAAATTGTAAATATGCGTAGCGAGGTCTCACAAACTAATTTATTATAATTAAAATGCTTTCCATTCGTAACACCACATATTATGCAAAAATGAATTTTATGCTGATCTTGATATATTATGGCCTATAATTAAGTGTCAAATAAAACTCTATTGTTGCTAGACTCGCTAGAAGCTCGTGATCACAGCATACGCCATCAGCATCAGCTTATAGCAGGGTAAGTGATGTGATGTGAGGTATAGTGATGTTCATGCCATGCATCGTAAAATTATCGACATCCGCACCCTAATTGCGTAACACACTATCAATCGGAATCCGAATCATTTTGAAGCAAATTTCTAATCCATTGCTTTATAAGTTCGAAAAATTTGTCTGCTCAGCGCGAAAATAACGCAATGAATGTTGTTGATCTGTCAAAATGAAACCGATTCCGATAGATAATGTGTTACGCAATTGCCCTGCAGTTTTATTTTAATTTAAATATTGCAACAAAATTAGAAAAGATGGTGATAATAAGTCGATAGTACCTACTCCCATGAGTATTCCTTATTATTTTTTTATACTTACGTAAACTATCTGCCAGTTTTTACACACACATGGCGTGATATAACGTTCAGTCATAGATAACAATGCAATTATTAGCAGTATGATCGCGTACGTGGTTACGAATTAAATATGAAATAGAAAGTGAAAAATGCACGTTATACTTAATGCATTCTTGATTTCTTATAGATGTCATCGCGGGAAATTAAAGACTTTTCGGGCGAGCTGTACTGTGAGGGAGGAGAGGAGCAATCAGACGTCGGGAAGTGGAATGGAGAAGAGGTGATGCTAGACGACTGTGATGACGAGGTACTTGATAACCAAAAGACGTGGTTGAAAATCCGTAAATAAGTTGCAAAATGAGGGTCTACTGTGCACATCTGTTTACCCCCTAAAACCGTACAGGCGTGATGATACTTTATGGAATGGTGTAAACAATACATAGACATACGATCGCAGCAATCGCGAGTCATTTGCTGTTAGTTATTGAAGAGTTCAACTGTCTAACTCCGAAAATCTTCATCAAATCCTAATAATATAATATATATTAAAACCTTCCCTGAAAACTATGCATCTAAATATCCGATCCGTAAGTTCAAAATCCTTTGTCTTATGCTGAAGATAACATGTCGGGGCGAAAGTTCGGGCCAACGTGTGAAGATTTAGTAAGGGCAATGCCACACCGGCGTTGCCAATGCATTGCGCCGGCGCTGCAACGCCTGAGCGGTGACGTCATCGCAGTGCTCGTGTACTCACTGCGTCGAAATCACTACGCTGCGACGCCGACGCCGCAACACATTGGCAACGCTCTTGTGACATCGCTCTGAGATCTCATTCTCCACTATGCATTATATTGAACCACCTGGATTTATTCATAGTGCATTTTTTTCAGCCCGTCTTCGCCGTCGGACTCTAACATGCTTGAATTGGTCTGCGGTGATGACGAGACAACTCACCGTCCACTCGGCGAAGATGGTCTTGTGGATGGCGCCGTCGTTGAAGACCAGACTTTGGCTCCAAATGCACACGTTGTGTATGGGAGCGTGAACGATAATAGTGACACAATAGAGATGAATGCAGAAGCCAAGACACCTGAGGGGGATGTCAGAACTGAAAGGCGGAAAGGACTAAGAAAGCGTCAATCGCAAGTGAAACGGCTCGAGCGTGCGCGACGTGGCGCCCGCGGAGGTGGACGTCGTCGCCAAGGGAGTGACCAGCGATGCCAGCGGGATGTTAACCATCCCGTTGAGCAAAAGAGGAAGAACACAGATGAAAGGAGGAATGCGCTTGTGGAAAGCGAGAGCCTTATATTCGAATGGTATCCTATGGAGACATTTCAACCTAAGGAAGAGGTCTTTACTCCTGAACGTACGGGTTCGATCCAGCATCATTGTTCACCTTACGAAGCATTTCGTTCCTTTTGGGACGATAGCGTTTTGGAGCATATTGTCGGTAGTACGAATCGGAACGCCAGCAACATAACATCATCGTCCTTCCAAAATGAATGGTATCCCACCAGCACTCACGAGGTCTTGTGCCTTTTTGCGTTTTGGATGATGTTGGGGATCGTTCGGATGCCGACAATTAAGAGTTGTTTCTCAACAGATCCACTCCTGCGGACCGAAGTCTTCCGCAAAATCTTTCCTTCTCACAGGTACATGGCACTCACGAGGGCCTTGAATTTTGCTAATACTGCGGACTCGACCAACAGTGATCCTTCTATAAGCTCCGACCCGTTATACCCTGTAATGCCTGTTATCACTTCTCTTAACGCCAAGTTTCAAACAAATTATGTTCCATCGAAAGACATTTGCATAGACGAAAGTTTAACCCATTGGAAGGGAAAGCTCAACATCATTAGGCAAAATATGCCGTGGAAAACTGCAAAGTACGGGATCAAAACTGTTGAACTTTGTGAAAGTGCCACAGGTTACCTTTGGTCCTTTATGGTGTACACCGGAGAGCAGAAGGGTACCGCAATCGTCAAAAAATTAGTTGACCCCTTACTTAACAAAGGTTATAGATTATTTGTGGGTAATTGGAACAAGTCTCTAGTTTTAGCTCGATTTTTAAAACGTAATGGTACTGATTATGTTGGTACCTTACAGCCGATTGACCTGGATATTCCGATTTTTATCCGCCAAGCTTCGCTCCAAAAAGGAGAGCTCATTGCACGGCATTCTGGTGACGTTTGTATCTTGTCCTGGCAAGATAATAAACGAGTCACCATGATCTCCACTTGCCATGGGACAGCTGTTGGCTTGCTCCGTGTACCGACCAAGCCTGGAGCTCGATGTCCGACCTTTAAACCCCAGGTCGTATTGGACTACAACAGGTCGATGGGTGGGGTGGACCGGAAAGATCAAATGTTGGAGCCATACTTGCTTGAGCGAAAAACGTGTTCGAAATGGTATGTGAAGCTCGTCAAACGGTTTCTAAACGTTTCCATTTCGAACGCTCGCATTCTAATGGAGTCTTCTATCCAGTGTCCTCAAGAAGATTTTAACTTCCGCCTTCGATTAGTAGATACTATCCTCGACAATCATCTTTCAGAATGCCCACAACCTCGCCGCCAAGTAGCTACGATTGCTAAGTTACCAGACCCGGTACGAAACGTTCCTCACATACATTGGCCCGTACGCGTAGAAGAAACAGAGGCTTATTCGTCCAGAAACCGCAAGACACGCGTGACATGTTCCGTTTGCTTCCGCGAAGGACGGAAATCAATCAAATCACCTTTTAAATGTGAGGCCTGCAATGTGGCACTGTGTGTGGAGGGCTGTTTTAAAAAATACCACGTCGCTTAAATATTCGTAAAAAAACTGTTTGTTTGATTGCGTCACTTCTATCCATTATATTGTAGTCTGTGCTTCTGTCTCCATTGTCAAGATTAGTCCTTGTCAATGGATTCTTAGTGTAAGAGGAAGTAGAGTAATACTTGAACTCGAACAAGATTTTGGGATCCGGCTGGGGTCGTAAGAAATCCGGAGTACTGAATAATGAATAATCGGATTTTACCTGAATGTCTTGGTTAATTCGTTAAAACCGGCAAGGCATGTATCCGTTACCTACATAAAAGTTATATAAGTACACCGATGTAAAATATTTTTTATCATAATAAGTTACTGTAAATAAAACAAAATATTTTAAAAACGATTTATTTATTTACTTTAATCCCGTTGTCTGTACCTAAAAAATAAGAAAACCAGCACCCTAATTGCCTAACACACTTTCAATCACAATCTGAGGGTTTTGAATTTTTGATGGATATTCCCAATCCACTGCTTCATAAGTTTGAAAAATTCGTCTGCTCAAGTTCGTAAATAAGGCAATGAACGTGGCTGAACTGTCAAAAAAAAGACATTGTGATCGATTGAAATTTTATGTGTGTTACACAATTACCCACTGTATAGCGAATTCCAAAATGAATAATTATTTTTTATCTAAAACTCAAAAAATTTGGCGTATGGGAGGGGAGCGTTTGCCCCATCACTACCGTTCAACGTCGGCTGCGTTCCGAATTTTGCTGTAATCGATTTGAGCGTGCTTACGCCCGGTATCCGTTCGCAATACGGATGTCCCGTGAATCGTCATAGATGTCGTCATGACATGTGCCATCTTGCGATAACGCCGACCATGCCCTAAATTAATATCACCGTGAGCACTGTAAAAAATGACAGTTGTGCTGTTTTGTTTTGAGTCGCATTTTATCTTTGAACTAACGTGGCTAACTTTGAAATATTCGAAATTGTACTTCTGACTACAGCCGCCACCTAACCGAAGACGAAGAAAAAAATTGGGGTTTATACACAAAGAAATACTCTAATCCAACCAACAATGAGTATTCAAGTGAATACAGTTTTGACGTTGAGCGAACACTGTGAGCGCGTGATAATTATCTAAATCGGAACGCAAATTATTCTTGCAAGCGATTATCGCATAATTCGGATTATACCCGTCAAATGGTGATCTGTCAAATGCACCATTTGACATGTAAATTCCGGGTTTGGTTTCTGTAATTTCTGTCTCTTTTGTTCTTTAGAGTAGTTGTCTAATGAGACAGAGATAGAGAGTGACTTCTCAAATACAAGTTAGTGACGTTGATTACTACTGTCATGTTCACCATTAATTTCGTCATTATATTTTTATGAATTTGGGGACAAATATTATTAATTTAATGTTGTGAAAAAGTGAAAATAAACCGCAAACATGAAGAACAGATTCAATACTTATGATATTATGTGCATGGTCACAGAATTGCAAAGGTAATTATTGATGTCTTTATCAAAATAGTGCAAGAATTTTTGTTGACGAAATCAAAACATCACCATTTCACGTTTTTGTAATTGATTTCCTAAATTATGTAATCCACTCTGTGTTGTTTAAGTATTTATTCTAATGTTCACATATATTTTGAGTACAATTTTAATAAAAAAATAGTACTTATTCAAACATGAATTTGGTAAATAATAACCTATTTTGGTTATTGTTTATTTCACATCTGATTCTAATAAGTATTTCTACATGTCCCATGCCGATAAGAATTAAACACGCTTATAACCGTATTCTTAGATTTGAATAATAAAAAAGTAGTTTAAAAAAAATTATTAATATTATTATTAATAGTATTTCTTTTTTGTATTAACACTAATAATAAATTTTGTTTTCTACATGCAGGTTGATAGGAATGCGTGTAAATCAAGTCTACGATATAGACAGCAAGACATATGTGATCCGTCTGCAGAGGTCTGAAGAAAAGAGTGTGTTGCTACTGGAGTCTGGGAACCGGTTTCATACAACACAGTTTGAATGGCCAAAGAATGTTGCCCCTTCCGGGTTTACCATGAAGGTATGGCATATACAGGGTGGCAGGGACATGACACACACTGAAACCATGGATTCTAGACCCCCAGGCGACAGGCGTAGACATTTTTCATTGGTTATAAAAAAAAAACAGCCTTTTTATAGAAAAATACAAAACCTACACAGTCAAAATGTATGGAACAGCCAATTTTCTTTTTAAACCGATGAAAAATTTTAATGTATGCCGTTTCTGAAGAATGTACTGAATCCATGGTAACAGGTTGCGCGTCAATGTCCCTGTTACCCTGTTTAGTTTATTAGGATAAGTAACTTAAATATTCCTAAGTAATGATTAATTCACTTATTTATTTTTTCACTCCAAACATACAAATATCCTAACAGGCTAGACCCAATGCAATATAGTAGCATACTTAAAAATTAAATATTTCCAATACTTGTACCATAACAAATTCTATAGGTAGCTAGCTATTCTTTCAAATTCTCCCAAAGTGCAACAGAATTATGTCTATGTCATCAGCAATGAGGTTGAGAGTGCGGAGCACACTGCAGCGGTACATACAATGATAGCATGAGAAAGACTGCAGAGGGGTAATTCTCATAATTTTAAAAAACATTCACAGTCTGATCTCAGTCTCAATCTGTCAAAAGTACCTCTAATTTCCCTACATTTTGACATGTTTTTGACATTTTGTTTGATGCCAGGATGACACTGCAACTAGATTTTGAATGTTTTAAATTACCTATGGGAATTGTCTTTCTGGTACACTGTTACTCAGACAATTAAGTTAATATACATTGCAGTAAGTGGCTCAATAAACCATAATTGTCAGAATTGGATAGTTTAAGTAATTGTCTGTAGAAGCACATGATCTATCTATACTAAATTACTAATAATAAAGCTGAAGAGTTTGTTTGTTTGGATGCAAAAATCTCTGGAACTACCAGTTGAATTTGAAAAATACCTTTTGCATTTGATAGTACAATTCTTAAGGAAGGCTATAGGCTACTTAACATCACGCTGGGACCCTTAGGAGACAAGCAAAAACAAAAAAAACGTCTAGATACGCTGAGCGTAAACGAAGTAATAGCGCGGACAGACGATGCGATGCGAGGGGGTGGATCGGGGGAACAAGAAAGTCGCGGGCAGAAACTAGTTTTAAATAAAATTGAGTTGCACTTTAGAACTCGTCCTTGAAATATCATCATTAGGCTCTCGGTCCATTGACGCGGAGCGAGGCTGCGGAGCGGAACGGAGAAATATTAACCAATAGGATTGCATAAAATCTCGAATGTCATTTTCTATTGGTTAATATTTCTCAGTTTCTCCGCTCCGCAGCCTCGCTCGCCTTATCAGCGGCCTTGTTCCATCCATTGGTGAGTACAGGCCTCCTCCCTTGGTGGTAGGTGTTGCCCGTGTTCTTCTGTGGGTCGCTTGAAACATCACTATCATGCTAATAATATTCTTTCTATTACAGCTCCGCAAACACTTAAAAAACAAGCGCTTGGAGAAGCTATCCCAGCTTGGTATAGATCGTATCGTGGACCTGCAGTTCGGTAGCGGGGAGGCTGCGTATCATGTGATATTAGAGCTGTATGACAGAGGCAACATTGTGTTGACAGACTACGAGTGGACTATACTTAATGTATTGAGGCCACACGTGGAGGGAGATAAGGTTCGGTAAGTTGACTTATGTATACGGCCGTGGCTAAATAATAACAGCCGCACAGGTCGATCGATCAGGTTAAGCTACGCTTGCCGCGGTTGGTCTGTGGATGGGTGACCATCTTTACATACTGAGACCCCTCCGTGCCTCGGAAAGCACGTTAAGCCGTTGGTCCCGGTTGTCATTCGTGGATCTTTGACAGTCGTTACGGGTAGTCAGAAGCCCGAAAGTCTGACAACCAGTCTTACCCAGGGGTATCGTATTACCCAGTAACTGGGTTGTGGAGGTCAGATAGGCAGTCGCTCCATGTAAAATACTGGTATTCAGCTGCATCCGGTTAGACTGGAAGCCGACCCCAACATAGTTGGGAAAAGGCTCGGCAGATGATGATGACTTATGTATACGGCTGACGAAGACTACTGAGATGACGACTAATAGAGAAGCATGGAAGAAATTCCGCCGACCCCAAATAAATTGGTATAAGGGCAGGAGAATATGATAATACCATACATTTAATGGACGTCAACGGTAATATTGTCACGATAGAAATGATAATAGCGGACATTCTTATCTATTGAACATCAGCTAAATGGGTCCATAAATCATGTATTATATTACAATGACTAGCAGCGCCCCGCGGTTTCACCCGCATAAGTCTCGATCCCGTGGAAATATCGGGATAAAAAGTATCCTATGACCTTTCCCGGGACTCAAACTATCTCTATACCAAATTCCATCTAAATCGGTTCAGCGGTTTAAGCGTGAAGAGGTAACTGACAGACAGACTCGCATTTATAATATTAGTATGGATTTCTGGCAGGTTTGCAGTGAAAGAAAAGTACCCATCAGACAGAGCTAAGACGAGCTACGCAGCGCCATCTAGCGACGCGCTACAAGAAATATTAGCTAACAGCAAGCCGGGAGATAATCTCAAGAAAGTGCTCAATCCTAAATTAGGTAAGAATTTTATTGATAAATATGATATGAGGACACACAAATATCAACTTTAAGGTCATGCGAACTAAGTTAATTTCAGAATGGTAAAATGTACCTAGAAGACCGATTTCACTAAAATCAGAGGTATTTTTTGTTACAATATTTGAAACTGGCTGCGCGCCGCGGATTCACCCGCATAAATAAGTCCCAATCCTGTGGGATTATCAGGATAAAAAGCATCCTATGTCCTAATCCAGATCATGGTTTACCCATGTGCCAATTTCATCCATATCCGTTCAGCCGTTTTAGTGTGAAAGCGTAACAAACAAACATAACGTACGTGTCAAACAAACACTTGTAAAAGTGTTGCAATCCTACTTACAGAAATAAAATCATTTATCATTTATCACACAAAAAATTAAATCTTTTCTCTATACACCGTGTTCCGGACGATATACATAAACTTCGACCTGATGTTCAGACCATGGAAATAAGCATTTTTCATTATGGACACATTAATGAATTCTTATTTTTTAGTTTTTGTTAATTCTCATACAAACTAAATACTTTGACGTAAATCACCCGATATGCATGCCTCTTTATTCGAATTGACAACGACGTAATTTTCATTCATAAGATTTGGCGGACTGAAACTTGTCAAAACTAAGTTAAGATCCTTTCTCACTGCATAGCTCAATTAAATTTTATTAAATGAAATTACAAATATCTTTGTAACGAAGCCTTTTTAAGTACTACTTCCTTTTTAGATTTAATTTGTAAAAGCTATAAAAGCGTTTGACAAAGTTTATGGATAACGTGAAGAACACGGTGTATAATAATACTAGCTGCTGCCCGCGACTTCTTCCGCGTGAAATCCTATCCTAACCAATATTATAAATGCGAAAGTAAGTTTGTTTGTTACCTTTTCACGCCTAAACCACTGAACTGATCGCCCTGAAATTTTGCATATACGTTGTCAGGTGTTCAGAAACGGAAATAGTACCTTTCATCCCGAAAAAAAGTGCTGTTCCCGAGGAAAAGAACAATACCTTTATCTATTATCATATTATATCCTATATATTATTATCATAATATCGTTATCTTAACTTTCTTATCCAGAATACGGCTCAGCAATCATAGACCACGTGCTCTTAGAGAATGGTCTAGTGGGCACCATGAAACTGTCCAAGGAACCCGGCAAGGGTTTCAACGTTGAACAGGACCTGGAGAAGTTGGTGATAGCGCTGAAACAGGCTGAGGAACTCCTAGATATTGCCAGGACACAGGTGGCGAAGGTACGTGGTTAAAAGGAGGGTAGACTGGCTGTATTAGCCCAGAACATGGCCCTACGAGCAGTGGTGGCCCAGTGGTAACAGACGCGGCTTACGAGTTGTAGGTCGTAGGTCGAACCCAGACAGGCGCTTGACTTTGTGTAAATTATTTCATCACCAATGTCCTCAAAATGGTGAAGGAAGTCATCTTGAGGAAACCGAATTGTCTTAGAACCAAAAATTCGAAGACATGTGACTTCTGCGTCTTCTACCAACCCGCACTGGGCCCGCGTGTTACAGCCTACTCCCTCTCACCGAGAGGCCTGTGTCCCAGCAGTGGGAACATTATAGGCTGATTATGCTATGGCCCTACCATAATTATTTTAAGGACAGGGCAATTTGAAAGTAGTAAATAGTTGCACCTGAGCCTCACATGGTACAGACGCCAGCACATCAAGCTACTACAAACTGTCAAATTTCTTTAATAGATTTTCAACTTTATTGCTGAAGCATAAGGTTCAAAATTGATTGGGAAAATTTGACAGTTTCGGGTAGCTTGATGTGCTGGCGTCTGTACCCACAGAATCCCTTGTAACTTCGTATTACATTTTACTGGTTAAAAGTAAACAAAATGTTTATTATCACAGTTGAATACAATGAAACTTAATCAATATTGACCTTTATCCTAATTGCGTAACACACTATCAAGCACAATCTGAATCATTTTAAAGGATATTGCTAATCCATTGCTTCATATGTTCGGAAAATTTGTCTGCTTAATACCGCAATGAATGTTGTTGAAATGTCAAAATTAAAGCCATTGCTACTGATGGTTTGGTACACATTACCCCTGATATGATGGTTAATGGGACAAGCATTACCATTGTAGCCGCTCAGCTCAGACTATGCAGAGAGAAACCTTCGCGAGATAGCTTGAAATGAATGGGATTGAGAAACTTACGCCCATCGTTTGGGAAATATTTGTTTCGTCATGATAATGTGTTTATGTTACTACTTTTAGCTATTCAATCTCAAAGCATTTATTTCAATTAAACCATTTACAGGCACTTTTGAATTGTCACGAAGTCGGTCAGTAAAAAATAAAAAAATATGAAGCTAGTTGCCCATTCCAAAGCGTAGAAGGTACCTATGGAGAAGAACGGATAAGAAACTCCATGGACACTCTTTTAAAATATATTTTTACAAAAATATTAGTTACGTCATTAATGTTGGATTTATAATTATATGTGAGAACGATGTAAAAAAAGACGTACGCCCACCATCATCGTCCGACAGACGTTACGTATTATATAATTATTGTATTTATCATCTTCCTTGTGTTTTACACTAGGCGCAAGTAGTGGAGGGCACTCTAAAAGTACTGATTTTCAAAGTAATTTCAATAAATAATTCCTAATTTTATACGCTACCAGGGTTACATAACCCAGAAGAAGGAGACCCGACCCGCCCCCGAGGGCGGCCCCAGCACGTTCCTGCTAACGAGTCAGGAGTTCCACCCGATGCTGTTCGCGCAGCATCGGGAACTGCCCCATGCTGAGCATGAAACCTTCGACAGGGCTGTTGATGAGTTCTTCTCCACTTTGGAAGGGCAGAAGATCGATATGAAGGTACGGCTAAGCTTAGTTTTTTTCAAATTTTACTGTTATTTTCACCTGAACAAATATCAACTTTATTGTCATGTAAATTAAGTTTATTTTAGAATGGATATAGTAAGAACACACACGATGACGCAGTGACTTGACTTGGTTGTCAAGGAATAATAATAATAATGTGTGGGCTCACTCTTCTCAGTATGGACATTTTTTCGCGTGACGAATTACGGTGGGGGCAAATCTAGCGATTTCAAAATGTTAAATCCCTATTCCACATACTTAACAAGTTACACGAAATAGAAAAACCACATTTTTTCAATATATCACCTTAATAATAATTAACTCTAACTTATTATAATTGTAAGTCTAATTATAAGCTGTTATAACTACACTATTGTATTAGGTAAGCCTGTGATGATAGTTGTATGTGTTTTAAGAATAAATAAAATTAAATTAAAAAAATCTTTGGGCGCTTTATGGTGGCAGAAACGCTCTCTAGGAAAACACACCAACTTACATTCATAAGTAACGTCTCAGTGACGTCATTCACCGCTAAATAGCCGACACTATGTGGACGGTCACCGCTTTTCTAGAAACCCTTGCTTAAGGGACTTACAGGACCTAAACTCAAAAAACGCAAATTTTAGAAGCGATAAAAGTATATGATCGACCAAAGTAAACAAAATCAGAAAAAATATGATATTCTTCAGGATATATGCTAGGTAGATAGTGTGTTGAAAACATAATACAACTAATTTGATATGATAGAAAAAAATCATGAAGGCATACCTCTAAAAACTTTCTTTTTACAATAAAAACCATACTAATATACATACAATCATTCTGATTTTTTGTCAGATTATTCTAAAACAACATACTAAAGCACAAGTGTTTTAATTTTTTAGTCCAAACAATAGATTTTTTGTAAATAGATAATTGCTATAAATTACAAGCGTTGTGTCATCGCGCTTCTCTTTCTTTTGTATGCAGTCCGACAGTGACCGCGCTTTAGGTCATGGAGTCTCCTTAAAGAAAATGTCAAACAAACCTTAATTCACCAACTAACATAATCTCCCCTTGCCCACAGACAGTCCAAGTAGAACGTGAAGCTTTGAAAAAACTCCAAAATGTCCGCAACGACCACGAGAAGCGAGTCACGGAGTTGTCTCGCGTGCAAGACGTGGACAAACAGGCTGCCGAGCTCATCTCGCGCAACGAGCCGCTTGTGGAGCAGGCCCGGCTCGCCGTGCAAGCGGCCATCGCTAACCAGGTCAGTATAATGTAGTACGAGCATCTGTCTCGCGCGCAAGACGTGGACAAACATTCTGTCCGCCTGTACGGATGACACTCAGCCATTTTAGTCAAAGACTACTGATGAAAATTTGAAAGTATGTGTACCGATTCTGTGGATCGCTAAACAATACATAAATAGCATATAACGGTCCAACTGCTGGGACACAGGCCTCCTCTCTGTGAGAGGGGGTGGACCGTAATCTATCACGCGATCCCAGTGCGGGTTGGTAGATGTCACATGTCTTCGAGTTTTTGATTCTAGGACATTCCGGTTTCCTCACACTTCACAATAGGGTAGTGAAATAACGAAAAAATACTTGTTCATTAGCCCTGCTCTGATGATTTTCGCTCCAATTATCTTGAGACCTTTTAAACCTGCCTAAAACCCTTTTTCGCTCCCCCAGATGTCCTGGAACGACATCCAACTCCTGGTAAAGACCGCCCAGGACAACAAGGACCCCATAGCCTCCTGCATTAAACACCTGAAGCTGAAAACCAACCACATCACCTTACTGCTGACCGACCCTTATGGAGAAGATGAGGGCTTGAAACCCCAGATGGTCGATATCGATCTCTCGCTTACGGCCTTTGCTAATGCTAGGAGGTGAGAGATTTAAAACTGTTTATTTATTTTACTAGCAGCGCCCCGCGGTTTCACCCGCATAAATTTCGATCCCGTGGGAATATCGGAATAAAAAGTATCCTATGTGTTATTCTGACGTATAAGCTATATTACTGTAAAGTTTCATCAAAATCCGTTCAGTAGTTTTTGCGTGAAAGAGTAGCAAACATCCATCCGTCAATCCTCACAAACTTGTTTATAATATTAGTTAGTCACCCTCGTAATTGGTTTACCGCTTTTGACAAAAACTGTCAGTAAATTGAAACTACCTGTCACATTGGTCAAAAGTCGACGTTTACATTATTTTTATAACGTGCAAGGGATACTATAGTGTCACTATCACGATGACCCTTTCTGCACGTTATTGTAAACTTGAATTTCGAATCCTAGATCATTAAAAAAAAAATATATATATTACCAAACAAACAGTCCGCCGCAATCCGCATTTGATGATTCACGTCAATAGTCTTGCATGACAAAGTTCGAACTCCTTTGCAACCAACATTTAATTACACAGTAAAAAATCTTTTTATAACAAATAGTGATTCAAAAATCTACTTAAACTACATAATACTAAAGTACATAACTGAGTAAATGGAAATGAAATATTAAAAAAATACATTATTCATAGATATTACGATCAAAAGCGCAACGCAGCTAAGAAACAGCAGAAAACATTGGAATCAGCGGGAAAAGCGCTGAAGAGCGCTGAACGCAAGACGAAGCAGACGCTGAAAGAAGCGCACACCGTCAGCAACATCATCAAGGCGCGGAAGACTTACTGGTTCGAGAAGTTCTTCTGGTTCATCTCTTCTGATAACTATCTGGTAAGTTTCATCTTTTCTCGTGTTAGCATGAAATTTATAAGAACAGATAATGCTGCGGTAAATATAATAGCCAGTCAAAAAATTGACAAGTGTTAAACGCACCCCTGCGTAAGAGTTGATGGACTTCCATATATACAGATGGACAGACTTATTTGATCAAGTTTGGATATAGCAACATGCTAAAATACTTGTGTTTTTACGACTTGACAAAACATCGACATTTTATTATCGATAACAGCCGCACAGATCGATCGATCAGGTGCAGCTACGCTTGCGGCGGATGGTCTGTGGATGGGAGACCTTCTTTACATACCGAGACCCCTCCGTACTTCGGAAAGCACGTTAAGTCGTTGGTCCCGGTTGTCATTCGTGGATCTTTTGACAGTCGTTACGGGTAGTCAGAAGCCCGAAAGTTTGACAACCAGTCTTACCAAGGGGTATCGTATTACCCAGTAACTGGGTTGTGGAGGTCAGTCGCTCCATGTAAAATACTGGTATTCAGCTGCATCCGGTTAGACTGGAAGCCGACCCCAAGATAGTTGGGAAAAGGCAAGGCAGATGATGACAATGTAATTTTAAAACTTTCAGCAATTTTTTTTCAATGTACCAGGATCGATAACAGAATGGATCGGTGAGGATTTTTTATTTTTATTTTTTTTTTATTATTTTATCGTAATTTATTCCGATTACTCCAGGTAGGACGGGCGCGTTTTTCCCGAGGCGATTTTTTTTTTCGCGCAATGGTTTTTCAACGCACTGCTTAGCGCAGAGTTGAAAATCCAACAGTATATTTTTTTCGACGCGCTGGGATGCGCTCTGTTGGATTCTCAACACCGAGGGTTGAAAATCCAGTGCGCGATAAAATCCCGCCGCGATATGTTTACGTCCGTATAAACGTCAGTTTATTCTAAGAAAATTGTATACTATAGCAACGTGAGTGACCTTAGGTTCATGCTAGCCCGAATTATCGCAGTGTAGGTTTCTAATGCGCACTCGCTCACACACACATAAGTACACAGGACAGATTAGGCGTGGGAGTGAGGGGCAAAAAAGATCTTTTATTATTATATCTACATTTATTTGCTCGGTCGCAGGTGATAGGCGGTCGCGACCAACAACAAAACGAACTCCTCGTGAAGCGCTACATGCGCGCGCGCGACCTGTACGTGCACGCCGACGTGTCGGGTGCCGCCTCCGTCATCGTCAAGAACCCCGCGCCCTGCGACGTGCCGCCCAGGACGCTGGCCGAGGCGGGGCAGGCGGCTGTGGCCTACAGGTATGTACCTAGTGAAGCGTCATCGTCAAGAACCCCGCGCCCTGCGACGTGCCGCCCAGGACGCTGGCCGAGGCGGGGCAGGCGGCTGTGGCCTACAGGTATGTACCTAGTGAAGCGTCATCGTCAAGAACCCCGCGCCCTGCGACGTGCCGCCCAGGACGCTGGCCGAGGCGGGGCAGGCGGCTGTGGCCTACAGGTATGTACCTAGTGAAGCGTCATCGTCAAGAACCCAAATTCAAAGACATTTGACATCCACCAACCCGCACTGGGCCCGCGTGGTGGATTACGTCTCATTCCCTCCTCACAGAGAGGACGCCTGTGTCCCAACAGGGTGAATGTTATAAGCTGAATCTGCACAACCTTTTTACCTGACTACGGCAGAGCCAAACGTAATGTTTTAAACTATGTTTTTTTTAATAGTTAATGAAAAGATAATACGCTAATGTTTTAGAATATTATATCCGCAGCGTCGCATGGGAGGCTAAAGTCATGACCCGAGCATGGTGGGTGCATGCGTCACAAGTATCCAAGTCAGCGCCGACAGGAGAGTACCTCACCACCGGCTCCTTCATGATCCGCGGCCGCAAGAACTACCTGCTGCCCGATCAGCTGCAGTTCGGCTTCAGCTTTATGTTCCGGGTAAGAATAATAAGTACCCTAGAGCTTTCTATAAAAAAGTAACGCGCTTCGGGAATCATCGTTTATCTTCGGAAACACGAACGCGCGATGGTGAGATCTAATATAGAGCTGTTACAACCATGGAAGTACTTGCCTATTTTGTATTACCATGTTTACAAAATTTTGGATTAACAACTCTATGCAGTTCCAAAAAACCTTTTCTAAACTTTTGAGTGACAGATGACGAAGTGCCACCGGAGTAGGTAACTCGACAGAGAGAAAATTTCATACAAACACGCAAAGATAGGTGCACTACGACAAAGCGCGGTAGTCCAAAACTTAGAAGCATTACTTCTGTAGGGGGTTACTCTGTGGCGCGACGTTCGTGCTAATTCGGAAACACGAAGCTTACCGAAGCGCATACTTTTTTGTGGAAAGATGCACATAAATGTTTCTTATTTTCTTCAGTGTCACCATAAACTTGTTGAACTACCTTGTAATGACGACAATGACAATAGTCCCGAAACAAAGGCAATATACAAATTGCCAATGAACTCAGGCAAAGCCTCTATTTAAATAAAAACAAATAAAATCGTTTGAATGTATTAGTTGGAGGACAGCTGCATCGAGGCTCATCGCGACGAGCGGAAGCCCATCACTTTGGAGGACGCCTCTGACGTCACATCCGTGCAGGAGCTAGAGGAGGACCAGGAGATACTCGTGTCGGATGATGGTTAGGGGATAGCTAACTATTATTTTATCTAAGATTAATTTAAAATACGTTATGTGAGGCTTAATATATATGACTAATTTTCTTATAATCTTCAACAGACGAGCCATCAGATAAAGAAGATGATAAGCCAGACTCCAACAAGTTAGACGCAATCACAGAGGAATTGCAGTCTGGCCGAGAAGTAAACGAGACAGAGCGGAAAGAGAATGAGAAAGAGGGAGAAAATGAAAAGGAGAATGATGCACAAGAGCAAGAGGGAGACGCGACAGACAGTGAGAGTGAATCCACGGAAGACATACTTGATACTCATATAAAGGTAGGACATTTTTACATTGTTTTGTTATATATATTTACTGTTTTTTTTATTACCCTTGGGGATTTATACAATAACCGTTTTCAGGTTGACCACGGAACCGGAGAAGTTATCGTCCAATCAAAATCGAGAACGTTCTCAGAGACATCTGACAGAAGTAAGTGCCATGACATCTATTGTCCCAGGACCCCTATACCAGCGAAAGTCTGTGGTCAAGGGACACTAATACCCATCGATTGGACCCCTATGTATGTTCCGCGATATTTTTTTTGTGTTTTGTTTTGTTTGTGTGTTCGCGCAGGGATTTCAGAATCGTCTACTGAATCCATGGTTCCAGGTAATGCGTAAAAAATCTATGCTGCGTTCGCGATTTATTTGCCAAAATGTAAACAAATATGAATTAATGGAAAAATAACTTTTAACTCCTACACAATAAAGTTCAGTTTACGCTACAACTTCAAACAATTTTATAACTTTTTCAATTGTGCTAGTCACTCTGAAATCAACTTAATTGTCATTGAAATAAAGTTGATATTTGTTTAACTTGAAATAGGATGGGGGTGAGCAGTACTGCGCACTTTTACTATAGATGTTTTGTCAAGGTGTGCAGTCGCTAGTTATTAATAAGTTTACCATTAATTTCAGGCGAAGTCCCCACATTCCCATCCCTACCAAAGAAGGGCGGCAAGAAGCCGCAGAAGGAGAAGCAACAGAAGCCAGAAGAGAGGAAAGAAGAGAAGGGAATGAAGCGAGGACAGCGCAGCAAGTTGAGGAAGATTAAAGAGAAGTATAAGGACCAGGATGATGAAGACAGAGCGGTTATGATGGAGATACTTCAGGTATACATATTATAACAGACATTTTTTAAGTTTTTGCTCCTATGAAAAACCTTCGCTTAATTTTAACTGTATACAGGGCTATTTTAAATTACAAAAACTTTATTAACAAGAAAAAAAAACAAAAAAAAAATAATTCTATGATTTTTTTGTGAGATCTACATTTTTATTCATTCTTATTTCCAGTCAGGAAACCCCGAAAAAGAATCAAAGAAAGCTCAAAAGAAGGCAGCGGCTGCGAAAGCCAACAAAGTGAAGACCGGTCCTCGCGGCGTCAAGATCCCTGCGCCTGCGCCGCTCATACTGGAGGCCGACTCCGAGCCCGACGAGCCTGAGGCGGAGCTTGATGTGAGTCAACACACATGTTACTATACATAGTTACAAGATCCCTGCGCCCGCGCCGCTCATACTGGAGGCCGACTCCGAGCCCGACGAGTAAATAAATTCGACTTTCCGTTGTTAGACGCTTCGCCGCCATTCCATCGGTCTGTGCTGACTCTAAAGATCATCATCATTACTTAATTCGATCAGACACATAAAAAACACCTAATTTCTGTCCACAGTCAGAACAACAAGGTCCCGACGCCGACACAGAGCTGCTGAGCCAACTGACGGGCGTCCCGCACAGTACGGACGAGCTCCTGTTCGCCGTGCCCGTCGTCGCGCCCTACTCCGCACTCATCAACTACAAGTGAGTACCTACTAATAAATCTATGTACTTTATAAAAATCTTAAATTCACTGACAGACAATGCAACCTAAACCGTAATAAAAAAAAACAGTGGCACTCCGGGAGTGCCGACAGAAGTGAAGACAAAACACAAACAGAATACTTTGCCGTCACTCACTGACATATCGGATATACATTAAAACCGAGTACATTCCGAGGACAGCCGAACAGGGCCCCAAGTCTGCTAATTTACGAATGGCTCAATTGAATATCAATTGAATCTCAGTAGCAGTTTTAACTACATTTGGTATTCTGCTACTAATTTAAGACCAATGGTTTTCCAGTGACATACCATTGAACTGCTATCAGAATATTTGCTAGTCTGCTCTTCAATTGTGTTACAATTGTAAATCGATTGTGGTCTAAATCGGTATTCTACTCTTAGTTGACGTTTGCTTGACATTTATGTCAATGGACACTCAGTGTCAATTTTGCAATTGAAGTACGATCGTAGTACGATTAGGCAACAATTCACTCATTCAGCTTCTTGATAGATTTTGAATGGCAACACCTTTATCTGTTCAACTGAGAGTCAATTACAATTACACTACGATTCCATTACGACTCTATTGAGTTTACATTCAAGTTTTTGCAGAATACCAAATTTCTTCTAATCGTAATGGAGTCGTGATTGAATCTCAATTGAATTTCAATAGCATGTGAGTTAAATAAAATTAGCAGACTTGAGGCCCAGATCCGAAGCGGTGTCGGTTACGGTAACAGTGGCGCGAATTCAATGGTTTTTTCCATCGCAAAAATGCAAAACGCGGCTAAAGAAGTTTTCACTTCAATAGTCCTTCATGCCGAATTTCGGCCATGGAAGCAAATTTCGGCGGAGACTAGCCATTTACGCGGGAGATATTATAGTGCACGAGTGTGTGCGTAGACACAGGTGCACTCTCTCTTCCCTTACTCTCATAGTCCTCAGTGACGGCAATCCGACACCCGCGGAGAGAGATCAGGCGACACGTGCGCGAGGCTCAAGGTTATCACACCGCCAACTTCCAAACTCCGGACTGTTACTAAGAAATTCTCAATGGAAAAGCCCAATAACACTTTATCCGACCCGGGAATCGAACCCAGGAACCTACACTCAGCAGTCGCGCTTGTGACCACGAGACCAACGGCGCAGTTGTATCATATTTTTGATTTTTTTTTCACCATCCAAATTTTTACAGGGTGTTCTACCCATGAATATGAACAACTTTCACTATGGGACCAACTCTGAAATCACGAAAAAAAATCTTATGTTCAGTACATTTTGACTAGATAGGCGAACATAAACGACTAAACAGCAAATTTTTTTTCGCAATTTCAGGTTTGGTCCCATAGTAAAAGTTGTTTGTTATCATGAGTACAATCACGTGTTTAAGTATCGGTTACTAATTTACCAGTCGCCCTATAAAAGTGCAAGTTGTAATGTTACCCCTTTATCCACAGATATAAGGTGAAGCTAACTCCTGGCACCGGCAAGCGCGGCAAGGCAGCCAAGACAGCTGTGCAGGTGTTCCTACGAGACAAGGCCGGCACTCCTCGGGAGAAGGACCTGCTCAAAGCCGTCAAGGAAGAGAACGTCGCAAGAAACTTCCCCGGGAAGGTCAAACTATCCGCGCCACAGTTACATAAACATAAGAAATAGAATGTGAAGTAAAACGGGGATACAGACTTAGTATGTGATACTGTTTTTTTATAAATACCCGTTTTCCGAATTAAGAAATTGTTATTAAGAATTTCATCACCACTGCTCTCAAAACGGTCAAAGAAAACATCGTGAGGAAACCGGCATGTCCTAGATCAAACATTCGAAGACATGTGACCTCATGTGCGGTTATGGCTTTTTTAAGAAACCGTAGCTATACGGGTTATTGGAAAAACACCAACAACCTCTTAAGAGGTCATTGCACTCATCATTATGAACAACTTTTACGGGTATTTTCTCGTGGTCCTACTATTTTGTCCTACCAGTAGGTCCACGAGGGTATGTTATTGCTGTTGGTCCTACTGAAGTTTAGAAACTAAAATGTACCTCCTGTATATAGGAATTGACTGGATAGGTGTGGGGCGGGTCTCAGTTTCAGTCTTCATACTGCCTTCTCTTTATATCTTAGAAAGCATTTTGTATGTTCGCAAAAACTTAGGACTTTTCAAAATAAGAAGCGATTTCCATAATAAGTATAAATACCTACACGTAGTAAACATGAAATTGTGATACCTAACTAAAACAAGCTAGTCCTTTCTTATAAACAGTATCCGCTTTTATAACAAGTTGCCAAAACCAAAGTTTAATATAATATGATAATAATACAGATACAAATTACGATATTGATTAAGTAAATGGTTTATTAACAAAAAAAAAAAAAACATTTCATTAATATTTTAATAATGAAGTACTTGATAACATTCTAAAATCTCAATTAGAATTAATTCATGGTGTTAATAAAACAACCGGTAATTTTTTATTAGATAAATTATAATGGTATAATAGACATAGGATATTGGTCAAAAAGAAGTAATATGTCATCAACGATATTTTTTAAAAGAGGTATGTACTAAAAGTGATGTTGACTCACTAAGAAAGCAGTACTTATGAAGACTGAAACTGAGACACGCCCCACACCTATCCAGTCAATTCCTATATACAGGAGATACATTTTAGTTTCAAAACTTCAGTAGGACCAACAGCAATAACATACCCTCGTGGACCTACTGGTAGGACAAAATAGTAGGACCACGAGAAAATACCCACTTTTACTATGGGACCAAACCTGAGCGAAAAAAAAATCAGCTGTCCCTTACATTTTGACGAGTTATATGGACATAAATGTAGGGAAAAGCTGATTTTTTTTCGCGATTTCAGTTTTGGTCCCATAGTAAAAGTTGTTCATAATGTTGATTACAATGACCTCTTAAGAGGTTGTTGGTGTTTTTCCAATAACCCTGTATAGGCCCTTAGAATCTATGTCTTTGACCGCAATTTTAATAATGTAAAACATTGTTATTCCCAAATAAACAATAAACAATCATATGTTTCCGTTATTTATTTATATATCAATAACAATCATAATTATAATAGACAACCGCTGTTGAAGCGTAAAATTCAAATTAAAATAATATTGCTAACGAAAGTTGTTCGTAAGTAAAATAAAGCTAGGGCGAGATTCAAATCCCGCATTTAGACTTTGCTAAGTAAGCGTTTCATACGAATATGAAACTTATTCTAAAGAGCAGAATGTTCATTTTTGTATGAGGAAATATGAAAAAGTATTTCATACTAATATGAACCTTATTGTAACGCTAGAAAGGTTTGTTGTTGTTGTTACCTTTTCGTACCTGTACGCAAGATACCTGTCACCTGCTATTGTCTAGAGTAAGAACTAACTACGGCAAAAATAACTTGACCTATGGGGAAGCACAGCTCTATAATAAACTTCCAAAGGATGTAAAAGAAGCGACTTCACTCAACATATTTCAAAATAAATTATTTACTTTTATTTGCAACGATGAAACACTATATTAATTATGTTGGGTTTATTTTTGTCTAAAACAGCAACATCTTTTAACTTGTGCCACCGCCTTATCTTAGGAATGCAGTGAACTCGCTTCCAATTTTGTTGTCAATGATACTTCTTTTAATTTGTTTTCTTCTACCCGCACTGATATAATATAATTAGTAATAAAATGTATTGTTCTCATGTAAGTGACGATTGTCTCAATGAGAAATAAAGTTCTTTAAACCGAAGATACGTGCTTGAACGTGGCTTTGCGGACACCAGCCCGTTATACAATACAATAGCGCTTCATACGAATATAAACCTCATTCGTATGCAAAGAATGGTCATAACCGTCTATAAGAACAAGCTTTTCATAATAATATGAATAATGAACCTTATTCTTTTGAGAATAATGCTCTCCTTCATTAATAAAGCTAATCCTCCTCATCGTCGACTTCTTCCCCGAAGCCCTCTCCTTCTCCCATGATCTCCGGCGGAGGGGGAGGGGGCAGGTGTGCGATGCGGAACGCCTGGAACACGAACACGACATCACGATATCAACTCGTAAGAGTATACGGATACTACTAGTTTTTGACGTGTAAAAGTATTTTTACAACACCAAATAATCCATACTTAAGGGGGAAGTGCCAGGGTAGCCCGCGAAATTCAAATTTACTTACGTTTTTCGCAATTTTCAGATCAGTGTCAGGTTGTATTTTGATCAAAATTTGATTCGCGACTATAACAGGTACGTATTTATAGAATTATAATCATTAGAATCATTAATACATCTTTCTAAGTTAGATTTGTACCACTAAGCAGTTTTCCATAAGAGATTTGTTGTCGTGGTACAAATCTAACTTAGAAAGATGTATTAATGATTCTAATGATTATAATTCTATAAATACGTACCTGTTATTGTCGCGAATCAAATTTTGATCAAGATACAACCTGACACTGGCCTGCAAATTGCAAAAAACGTAAGAAAATTTGAATTTCGCGGTTTACCACTGCGCATTCACCTTAATCTTAGTAAGTTTGTTTGTTTGTTACCTTTTCACGCCTAAACCACTGAACCGGTCACCCGGTCACTGAAACGGACATAGGATACCTTTCATCCCGAAAAAAAGTGCTGTTCTTGAGGAAAGCATCAATAACGTTATTATGATAATAGATGGCGCCACTCATCCTCCACTGAAAAGCGAGAATGTTGCCACGATGTAGTTGCCGCCACATATACAGTCAGCGGTCGTTGACTCCAAAAAAATCTTCTAATATTTTTTTTTGGTATTATGTTTAGGTATCGATACCTATCATAACAGTCCAATGGCTATGATAGACCGCAGTGACGTGACTGGTTTCTATGAAAACGCTTTCGAAGATTGCGACATTGCCACCGATAACCGTCTTCATAGAGTTACATAGACCGTGCCCTATTAACAGCCAAGTACCGTACAACTATAGGAACAAAAACAAAGAATCTCCGCACCTCCTCATCAGCGAAGGTAGGGTCAGGCATCTCCATAACCTCGGGCCCGATGGGGTACTCATCCTGCGGCTTGGGCAGCTGCAGCGGGGAGAAGTTGGGCGGCTGGAACTTCAATCCCCAGCCTACGTACAGACACTCCGATTTCCTGGGCGAAGAAAATGTGCAATCAAAAGTTTTTCACGCCAAAATTATATTGATGAAAAAAGAGAAATAAATCTTATAGTCTTACTGAGCTCTTAATTAATGTAACTAAGGGCAGATTTTTCCAACGCCAGATAATTTTATCCGAGGAATAATTTTGAATTTTTGACAGTTATTCCATACGAAATCTGTCAGACGTCAATTTTATTCTACGAATAAAATGTATCTGTCGATTGAGAAATCGCCAAATAAACAAGGCACAAGCCTTCACAACTTGAAGTTGGCAGAATAGTCGACATCGGCTCAGTTGCCAAAAAAAAAAAAAATAGGCACAAGCTGTCATCATTTTTCTTGGCGCCTTTTTTTGTGTGGTTCCAAAAACTACATAATTATTATGTGTGCCAAGTTTCAACAGAATCTGAAATCTAAAGTTTAAAAACTCTTAGCTTCAACTCTAACGAAAAACTTTAAAATATTAACAACTCTATCAACATTATTATAAAGGACAATGAGAATTGGTGGGCCCACCTCTCAATAGAAATAAGATACTCATTAATGAATAGGTAGGTATTTTTATGCAGAATAAAACTTAGTATTACAACAATACGACTAAGGTTAAAAGTCAGTAGGTACTTTCGGAGTTATACTACCTGTTATACTGCCATAAAAGTGATCCCAATCTAACCAATTAATGATCGCAGTTTACTTAATTATAAGATAAACATTACCCAGACTCGGACGGCATGGTTGGCGCAGTGGTCGCGGGTTCGGTTCCCGCACGAAACAAATATTTGTATGACCTTTAAGTAGTTGTTCCGGGTCTGGCTGTTTGTGATATGTGAGTTTAACCTTTTAAGCGCTTGGCTAAATATTCAGTGCCGTGCCCCTAGCGCTCCGCTACACATCGATAAAATAATACCTGCAATAAATAAGGAGGAGAAATCGTTGTATTGAAGAAATAGTCAAAAAGTTTTTTTCTCTATTTAATACCTAATGGTTTTAGTTGTACCACGCAGTTAATAGGACAAAAATAAAACGAAAAAATCATGCATGTCTCTGTTGCATAAATACGACACGAACGCTAGGGCACGGAAATATGTGTCGCATAAATGCGACACAAGCGTTAAAAGGTTAATAAATTGTTTGTAAACGCACCCACAATACAGGAGAAATTCGTAGTGTGGAGCAAAATAAAAAAAAATAAAAACATTGTCTGCTGGCTGATTTTTCAATCGACAGATATTTTTTATTCGTGGAATAACATTGATATCTGACAATTTTTGTATGGAAAAATTGTCAAAAAATCAAAATTATTCCTCCGATAAAATTATCTGGCGTTGGAAAAATCAGGTACTGATCTGCATCTCGATTGGTTTCGTGGGGAATGGAACAACATCGTAACTGTGTTGTGTGCAAACACATGTAGGTATTATTACTACGAGTATTCTACCTTATAAATATCCATAAAGAACTACTACTACTAGACTGAGACGACTTTAAGACGTCGTAACTCCGAAAGTACTAACATTTGACCATAGTTTTATTAGTAACTAATGTTCCGCTTAAAAAGCCCTACCCAACGGTATATCACATAATATTACTATTGAAGGATGGGCTCAGACCCCATACATGTTTCCCACTCTCCATATTTACAGGGGGCACAAATATCCAAAATTCACGAAACTCGTGTGACGTAATCTATGGATAGCCCCCTTCCATATTTTATGTGTCCTTATAAGAGAACACAAATTAAATTCCTGACCGGGAATCAGGAATGAAATTATTCGGAAAAGAACCGAAGTTACTGACATAGCTTGCAGAGTAAGCAAGCTGAAGTGGCAGTGTGCTGGCCATGTTTTTCGGATGACCGATGGCCAGTGGGGCAAATGGGACCTGGAGTGGAGACCGCGTATCGGCAAGCATAGTGTGGGATGCCCTCCAGCTAGATTGACCGACGACCTTAAAAAGGTGGCTAGGACAGACAGGATGCGAGAGACAGAGAACAGAGTGTTGTGGCCCATGGGAGAGGCCAATGTTCAGCAGTGGACTGTGAGCTGAGTTGACAATCAATCAACTCAGCTAGTTAGTTTTGTCGGTCTTAATCAGCCTTAATGCAGCTCTTAATCAGCCTAAGCTGTTTCAATATCACTGACAGCTATTATGCAGCTGTAGGATCACCATCATTGTACTCTGATAAAAGAGTCTTAATACACATAGAGTTTCAAATAGGTCTAAAAGTGAGTAGTTATACAGCTATCTGTGCTACTTGGAATACTTACTTGCCATTCGTAGCGTACGCAACCGCTCCAGGCCAGAGATTACTCCTAATGGTGGCCAGGGCCCGGTCAGAGCACATGAAGCTGCTGACTCTGGTGCTCCACGCGCTCAGACCCTCGATCCGCGAGTCTTCTGACAGTGGAGTGAAGAGTGAGGGTCCGACTTCTGGCGCCACGGGGGGAGGGCCTTCATCCTCTTCCTCTTCTAGGCCCTCTTCCTGTGAGGAGTCGTAAGTTATGTACAGTCAATCCGCAATGATATTGTAACAACTTCATTTAAACAGCGCCTTGTTTTCGCAGGTATTTAAGGGCGGCTTTTGTACACACGACAGCACATCAAGCTACTAGAATTTGTCAAATTTCTTTAATAGATTTTCAACTTTATCGCTAAAGCATAAGGTTCAAAGTTGATTGGGAAAATTTGACAGTTTCGGGCAGCTTGATGTGCTGGCGTCTGTACCTCATGGGATACTTCTGATATGCTTTGAAGATTTTGAATAAGCACTTAATACGTTTTCACGGTCACGCGTTGGGGTAGACGTGTTCTTGAGTAGAAACCGCGAATCGACAAACGTATGGTAGGACGCCCTCAGGGTAGGTGGAGCGACGATCTTTGCAAAATGGCTGGTAGCAGCTGGATGAGAGTTGCCGAAAATGGAGTTGAATGACGTGAGATAGGAGAGGCCTATGTCCAGCAGTGGACTGCTGTAGGATGATGATGACGTTTTCCGCTGGAAAACACACACTGTCCGTGTTTTGCTGTAAACGTAAATTTATCTGATCGATGGGCGAGCTCCTGTATAATTCGACTCACAGTGACTCAAAATACGGCATCTTGCGATTTTACACTAGCGAGCTAACAGGCCCATAAAACAAGGGCGTCTGAAGACCCGCGATCATCTTAGCACCGAGCTAATTCGTCAAATATTTGCGGACGATGTTAAGATAGGACAGAAAGAAAAGTTGAAACTCGTATATATGTGTGTTGTTCTTCAACAAGATGTTCGTTTTGAAGAGAGATCCTCACCATCCCCACGTTAGGGTTCCACCACAGTGTCCGGCCCTGCTTCAGGATGTGTCGTCCGTGATGCACCCAGTACGTCAGGTTCGAGTCCAGCAGGTCCTTCAACGTGTGTCCCTGGTAGAACGGGTTCACGTTGAACTCCATGTCACCTGAAAGTGATGATTCGTTTTTTTTTTTACCTTTTAAACTGCAGTCGCCAATAAGGGAACAGTTTTTGGTGATGGAATAAAATTATCATCCTCCTGCTCTGATCTTAATTTATTTGGGGTCGGCACAGCACATCTTTTTATCCAACTTCAAACAAGAGGAGATTGTGTAGTTATTCATTCGGGTGTGTTTTTGGTAATTTAGAGGTATGACAAACAGGGTGTAAAGTTCACTGATCCTCCATAGAAAAACGAGGACCCTCCGACCGACTCCGACTACCCAACGATTGAAGTCGGGAGTTCGGGACGTTCTTTATGTGGAAGTTGCGCGGTAAACTCTGCTTGCGCGATGCATGTTTGCGTGACGTCAGTATAAGCGTAGTTCGCATGTGGCGATGTAGATGCCCCTACAGTACAGTCAACCGTATGACCATGGTAAAAAAATGTTAGTGGCTTTATTCCATAACAGTAAGAACGTTTTTTGAAGTTTTAAGTGTTACATATGAGCGGTTCACCACACCTAATCTTAACTAAAGGCCAATATAGCTGCGACTTCGTTTTTTTTAATGATTATTCGGATACCGACCAGCCCCTTCTTCCATGTCCAGGTCTTCCTCCTCTTCACCAGAGCCGAATGTAAAGAATCCTTGGGGTGAGACACTCGTGGCGGCGGCGATCCGAGCGATCTGAGCACGCAGGTAGTGTCGCTCCAAACCCTCGAACGGAGGGAAGGTTATCACCTGCAAGAATCAAATGTCGGTTGACGTCATCACGTCAGCGCCGGCTGTCGCTGAAAACCAGCACTGGGGCTCTGTCTCGCATAGGGTCGTAGCATTATGCTGAGCGATGGCCGTTTTACGTAGATGTGACATGCATGCTTTCCCCCAAATCGTATTTTTTGTTTTGTGTTTTTTTTTTTTTATGATTCTTTGATTGATTTTGATTCATGTTTTCGGGAAATAAACGTATTTTTTTTCTTTCTTTTTCTTTCAAGACTTTGGGCCCTCAAGCCCATATCAGACGCTTCACTCTTTGCTTACCTATTACCTTTTATTCGCCATCTTTCACTACAAGTGAAACGTCTAAACACAAAATGAATCAAAAGTAAAAAAATAATTCACTGAGGAACCAATCCAACGATGTTGGATTTGGGCACTTGGCATCTTTCATTCGCCTACTGAATGATGATAAATCAAATGAAAGGAGCAGATGATCGTTTCATTCATATAGGTACAGTTTTGTCGCTGTCGTGTGAACGTGGAATGCAACAAAAATTGGAAACACGAAGAGTTCCGTACCACTGTACAACTGATTTACATCTGGAAGACGTCCTCCTAACATAGGGTCCAGGCATTAGTTGTGGCAGCGCCAGGCATTAGTTGTGTGACATTTATGCTGAACTGAACCTATTTAGTTACTTTACTCTTTGGCCTATTTGGCGCAGCCGTGAGACACACAATACTGTTTTAAATGGTATTCTTTTCTGTTTTTTTTTTTTTTTTGGTGTTTTGTATGAATATTGTGTGCCTCGCTTACCTGGGTCAAATAAATTTATTTTCTTTCTTTTTTTACAAGATTATGTACCTAACATAACACATTTATACTTTTATAAAAAAAAATGGCAAAACACGCTCCTTTTATTTTTATTGAATGTTATAGCGGCCATAGTAGTTAAAAAAAATTCAAGTGTACGTTTCAAAATATACAGCCCTGTAATAGATGGACGGACAGGCGGAGGAGCCTTAGTAATACGGGAACTCCCGTCGGCACCCTTTGGATACGGAGCCCTAAAATGTGTATACTGTCATAAGAGTTCATAGCCCCGTTATTCTCAACAAGCGTTTGATGTGTGCTTTTGTGCAGCATTTTATGCTGGGTGATGCTTGTGGATAAAAAGATCTTCTTCTTATATGAAAAGATGTTTTTTTGAATGGCCCTCTGACCTTTAAGCTACTTTTGCAATGGAGCAGTGGTGGCCCAGTAGTAACGGCCGCGACTTACGAGTTGTAGGCCGTAGGCTTGAACCCAGACAGGCGCTTGTGGCTTTGCTTTGTGTAAATAATTTCATCACCACTGCTCTCAAAACGGTGAAGGAAAACATCGTGAGGAAACCGGCATGTCCTAGAACCAAAAATTCGAAGACGTGATATCTACCAACCCGCACTGAGCCCGTGTGGTGGATTACGGCCCACTCCCTCTCACAGAGATGTAGGCTGATTATGTGAGCGCAATCAAAGGTCAAGCAAAAGATCCGGGCGTCCAGTGTGCATAAATTACTTCCAGTTCAGCTGTGGATGCTATAAGCTTTAATTGCAAGGATACCTCTGATTCCAGGTCTCCAGTCATACACCGCACGGAGAGCCTGGCTACTTTGATGTGGTTTGGATTGAGGTCTGGCAGACAGATCCACGGTTCACCAGGATGGTTGCATACCCAGTACACCTGCGTTTAGAACAGTTTGTGTGATAATGATATATGCTGATAAATAGTTTAATTATATTAAAGGAGCCTCTTGAATTCAGACTGTGTGTTCGGACTGCCCCGTTGGTCTCGTGGTCGCCAGCGCGACGCTTGGGGTCCTGAGTCCGATTCCAGGGTTGGGCAAAGTGTTATTGGGGTTTTCCATTAGACATTTCTTAGTAACAGTCCGGAGTTTGGAAGTTGGCGGTGTGCCTCCGAAAACACGTTAACCGTTGGCGCTGCGCCTGATCTCTCTCCGGTCGTGTTGGATTGCCATCCCTTCAAACTATGAGAGTGTGGAGAGAGAGCGTGCACCTGTGTCTACGCACACACTTGCACTATAATATCTCCCGCGTCCAAGGCTGGTCTCCGCTGAGATTGGTCGCCATAGCCGAAATTCGGTCTGGGGGACTATGAATGAAGTCTTACCCGGGGTCTTGGCAGCTGGAGCATTATTTTCTATACTTTACGTAATGGATTGATAGCATATGATCTACATATGGTGGAAATAAGTTATTGTAATTATGTGATACTGAAGCTTGAGAATCATGTCGTGAGGACAGTTCTGAATATAAACATTGTATACATGCCTTTAATTAAGAGTAGAGGAATTAGAAGGATTAATGAGGGGTGGTACAACCTTTTTATTGACTCCCTGCCCAGGTCTCTCGACCGGTATGGGTGCGGGTGGTGTCCATGTGGACACCGGCTCTGGAGGCAGCTTGGGAGGAACTGGTTCCTTGGATACCGGTTCCTTCCCCTCCTCTTCGCCAACTGTTAGGAGTTGAAATAAGGATTTCATTTTGGCAACTGTCTCACAGTCTACTTAGTAGTGTTATTGGGATTGTGACGGTAAGATGAGATTATGATGATGATGAACGTTAGGATTTAAATCCTTTATTTTTTTAATGACCTAGTAATGATTGATCTACTAGTCGCAAGAGCTACTGCTGAGTATGAGATCCTGGGTTCGAGCAAAGCATTACTGGGTTCTTTCCATTCTCAGTAGCAACCCGAAGTCTGGATTTGCACCCGGTTGATGAAATAAGTTCGCCCCGTATTACATGGGACTTATTATCTGGCGAAATGAGAATGAGAGTTGTAACTAATAGTACCTACACCCTGTAGGTACTATTAGTTACAAATCTGTATTACCCTGAGGTGAAAACAAGCGTGATGTTATGTTATTTAACCGAAAAAAAAAAATTAAGTTTATTTGACCCAGGCACACAATATTCACGAAAAAAAAAACACTTAAAACAGAACCTATTGTGTGCCTCACGGCTACGCCAAACACAGAGCATGTAATGGGCAGTGGACTGCAGGCATTGCGGTAGAGTGACTTTGATTAACTAATATTGGTTAGCTTATTACATTTTACCATACTGCGAATCAACATCATCAGAATCGCAGTGATTACCTATATCAATATTCTCCGACGCCCGGCATACCGAGGGCCAAATTCTTGCAGGCTCTTATAGTGAGGGGCACAACTTACGCATTTCTGCCTGTTCCTCTAACGTGGGCTTCCCCTCTTCCCCCTCATTCTCGCCCTCTCCCGGCATGTCCTTCAGATCAAACTCCTGAGGATTTAAAGTTAAATAGCGCATAAGAGCTTGCAAACGTCGAATGACTCGACTCGGAAAGCCGTAACTAGGTAGTGTTGGAGGATTTTTAATTAAATACAGTTTGGGCTGCAACATCTTCGTCTCAGAAAGACAAGATATTACAATTTAGGCTGTGGAACTACCTCCATAAAGAGAAATTGTGATGGATGCATCATTATTTCCAACATAATTAATGCTGCCAAGTAAGATAACATAGTTCCAGTTTTAAAAAAAGGGAACATAGCCTCTTTTGTAATCCACCTCAACTTCATGCCACAATGTCATTTTGACGCGTTGTCAAATTCGGAACTAACGCCGCCATCTTGTTTTGTCTAATACGATTTCTGTGTCAATAGAACAACGGCCCGAGTGACTGTCTTTCTGTCTCTTTAACTCGGCCGAGCACTCGAAGATGTGTTTACACGTAGGTAAGTAGGTACTTAGCACTCGGCCAAGAGCACTGTCTCGCCCATAGAAATGATATATCTATGGTCTCGCCCATCTACTCAGTAAGTAGGTACGTGTGATCCAAGGCACAATACAGACAGGACAGTAATTGAACTAACCCTGATCCTTCTATCCAGCTCGTCCATGGTAAGATCTGTTTCTGCGACGTAGTAATTTGCTTTGGTTCCAAAGATCTTGCCGAAAAATCTGTAAACATGACGACGCACGGGTTCGGCATAGCCACAGAAAATATAAATTAGTAGGTTAAGTAGATAATATCTAGCTACCAATAATAACATTTTCTATACTTAGAAATTAAACGCTGGGTTTATCAAGGACCAAGGTGCTCTTCTGAACGCAAGCGCAAGCGGCAACGCGTCGTTCGTCCAAACGCAATGACAGACCGCAGCGACACGACTGGTTTCTATTTAACTCTATGAAAACCCAGGGAAAAAAAAAAACTGGCATTCCGGGAGTGCCGACAGAAGTGAAAACTTGAACAATTACGTGTGTTTTTTGAATTGTCAAGAAATATTTCCAGATATTTATTTGGTGTCGGTTACGTAACGGTTGTCGCGAGTTCAATGTTTTTTTCCCGTCTCAAAAAATGTCCAACGCGCCTAAAGAAGTTTTCACTTCAAAAATTTCACGCGGACGAAGTCGCGGGCAGAAGCTAGTAATAAGTATAAAAAGACAGCGAGAGAGTGAAAGTCGCATGGAGGGAACATAACACTTTTTCGTTACTGGATGATTTCTACCAGTTTACTCCTATCGCAAGCGGCGTTAGAACTTCGTTCCAAAATATACTGACCTGACAGTTGCAACCGGCTCCTTGATGCCCAACATGATCATAGATATGTAGACCGCGTAGCATTCACTGGCTGGCAGACCATACCCGCCCTAGAAGAAGCATTGAAATTAGGTAGCGGTCAACCAGTATAAAAGGTGAATCTATTAATACACGAAATATTTTAAGAGAAACATATACAGGGTTATTGGAAAAACATTAACAACATTATAAGTACTCATCATTATGAACAACTTTTACTATGAGACCAAACCCGAATCGCGAAAAAAAAATCAGCTGTTCCCTACATTTATGTTCGTATAAGGGTCGTTTTCAAAATTAATGTACAGACGCCAGCACATCAACCTACACCTAACTGTCAAATTTCCCCAATCAACATTGAACCTTATGCTTTAGCGATAAAGTTGAAAATCTATTACAGAAATCTGACAGATTGGAGTAGGTTGATGTGCTGGCGTCTGTACCTACCTACATTTTGTTGTCCATCGAACTTATTGGTAAAATAGAAAACATACAGTTAAAAATGTAAACATATAAATCAACATTCAGACTAATTAGTAATAAAATAGCAAATTATAGAAATGTTATTGTATGGAAATTGGTTCTATTGCTTTAAAAAACTAAATTTAATTCCTGTCGTAATTTGTTTCCCATACAAAAATGCAATGTCCACAGTCGCGCGTATTTAATAAATGCAGCAAATAATAAATAATGCACACAATAAGTAACCTGATTCAACAATGTTTTGTCAGGTGAACGGGTAAGGTACAGACGCCAGCACATCAACCTACTACAATCTGTCAGATTTCTGTAATAGATTTTCAACTTTATCGCTAAAGCATAAGGTTCAATGTTGATTGGGAAAATTTGACAGTTAGATGTAGGTTGATGTGCTGGCGTCTGTACATGAAATGTACTATAAAAGAAGTGCAGTTAAAAAAATGCGTTGAAACATGTTTTTTTTTTTAATGTTTCAAATTATAAAATATCGCAACGCAAACTGCAGCACAATAATTGCGTAGCACACTATCAAGCACAATCTGAATCATTTTGAAGGCTATTACTAATCCATTGCTTCATATGTTCGAAAAAATTGTCAGCTCAACAACGTAATAACATAAGTAATGAATGTTGTGAACCGTCAAAATTAAAGCCATTGCTACTGTTAGTGTGTTACTCAATTATACCACGCTGGTATACCGAGGTATTAAAATTATATCACCTCTCTAAAATTATAGTTGTGCTCAATCAGATCTTGTATCCTCGGCTTATAGTTGTCTTCTTCCAGGTCTAGTTCCTGCTCCTCCTCGCCCATGTCGTCTAGCTTGGTCGCTTTGCTTGCCACCAGCTGTAATTTAGGAAAACATTACGACTCGACTGAACGATCATCTAAACTAATTAAAATAAAGAGAAAGGATTTGATTTTTTGTAGGTAGGGTAAGCATGTTTGTTTGTTGTGAAGAAATGAGTAGGTACATAAGAGGAAGTCTGAAACTGACACCGGCAACTGAAAAGTTGTGTGGAAATCGGTTGTCATGGTATGGGCATGTGTTACGGAGGAATGAGGAAAATGTCATGAGGAAAGTTTTGAGTATGATTCATGTCGATGGCTATAAGAGTAGGGGAAGACCTAAGAAACGATGAATGGACTGTGTGAATGATGATATGGTTAGAAAGGGGATGACTGTCGAGATAACAGCTAATAGAGAAGTATGGAAGAATAAGAGAAAGGATACTCGTATAATGTTGCGCCGACCCCAAATAAATTGGGATAAGGTCATGATGATGATGTGTTTGTTTGTTACGCTTTCACGCTAAAACGGCTAAATGGATTTGGATGAAATTTTGCACATGGGTAGACCATAACCTGGATTAGGACATATAGGGTAGGTACTTTTTAACCCGATATTCCAATTGGAACGAGACTTATTGTGGGTCAAACTGCCA
Source organism: Hydraecia micacea (assembly GCA_914767645.1). Classification (NCBI taxonomy): domain Eukaryota; kingdom Metazoa; phylum Arthropoda; class Insecta; order Lepidoptera; family Noctuidae; genus Hydraecia; species Hydraecia micacea. Next base: position 1,464,210 of record OU611793.1, on the reverse strand, counting down.
TGCGCAACTAGTCAAAAATTAATTGTAAATGAAAGCGCGGCGTGCATGTTTAGCCGCTAGCGCTTCAGAGAGGCAATCATTTATAGTCAATCGATCAACTCAGACTAAAGCAGTTTATTGCTGGATATGGGCTACTCTCAAGTTGCGCTACAACACCAGGTTATCTACCTTTCTCTGACCCGCCCACCTTTTAAAGGTCACCGGCCCATCTAGCTGAGGGCGCCGCACGCTAAACTTAATTGCCGAAAGGCGTAAAATTTTGTATTCATTCCGAAAGGAACTCGCACTAATCTGATCAGTTGAATGGAGACACAAAAAGAGCACAGTTATGTCCCTGTGCTTTCCTTCCCTCGCTTAAAAAGCCCAAGAAGATCGCGTGTGACGTGTGAACTTGTTTTTGAGGAGTGCAAAAGTTCATAACACAAGATCAACATGCTATTAATCCGATCCAGCCTCTTTCGCTTGCTGTCGTCCCCCTAGCGATGCCCTAAGCTGAGGTTTGTACCCCACAGGGGTTCAAACCTCAGCCCTCACATCCCCTGGACGTATAGTCGCTTTGTTTATAAGTTAATTAATGCCCTGGCTGGAGGCCTCCGGTTAAGCAGTCAAAACCTCCTAGGTTGATCAAAGAGATGCCATAAAAAAAAACGTAACATTTTAATATTCTCAAACTTTCATACCTTGAACATTTCATCCACCCTCCGCACATTGGCCAGTTGTGGGGGAGACAAGTATATGTCATTAAGTAAGTCGAAGTTTGGTCGGAACTTGTCCTGCTTGACTTCCCATGAGTACTGCTCAAAGTTGTCCACCACGTCCGGTGGTTTCTGGGTGAGTATCTTTTGGACCATGTCTACTAAATGATCATATCTGAAAGATTGGAGACTGTTCGAATTTCTCGTAACGCTAATTTGTTGATTGCCTCGTTGGTGTAGGGGTCGCAAGTGTGAATGCTGAGCATAGGGTCCTGGGTTCGAGCCACAGGTCAGGTAAAGCTTGATGATTTTTCCATGAATAATTTCTTAGGAGCAACCTGTAGTGCGGAGGCTGGATTTGTGCCTGCACTGCTCGCCCGGTTTATAGCAATAAGCTCGCCTCATATTATGGGACTTAAAACGGAGCTGGCGAAATGCTGGATACCTCTGCCTAACCTTTAGTGAAATATAGGCGTGATATTATGTAATTTATGTTAGATATCTTACAGGGAGTCTCCGGTAGCAGCACTTTGCTGTTTCAAAAAGTTCTTTGCCAGAACCAAATCGTTGTTGAGATCTGGCAGAACATTTTCTGTCGCCGCTATTATATCCGGCTCCAATAAAAATGTTTGCGACATTTTTAGGCCTTATTTTCATGTAAGTAAATTACTTAACGAAAAAGTTATTAGATTGTTGTCAGTTGGCGTTTGACGCTAGATTTTGATAATTGTGTAGTAATTTTTTTGAATGATATGTTTGTCCGTGCAAGCAGGTGTAATATTTATTTTGCATTAGGAAAGTATCTGAAAGTATGCTACCATCACAAATAAAATTATAAATGTCTACATAAATCACGTCATAGCAGCAGAAGAAATATTGTAAGGAATTGTAATTTCTTCATAACAAATCAAAATAAAAATTTCAACGCCTCAAAGATTCAGAAGTTTCTAAACGTTCTCACTGTCAATTTGACTGATCTTGTCAAATGTATCTGTCAAGTCAAATATCGCGCTTTTTTCTTAATTTTCCGCGGAAAGTTATTTAATTTACTAGAACTTATGTGAAAAACATAGCTAATAAGCAATTATTATTTTTTGCTGTTCAGATATTACTGTAGACGCAAAATAATTTTATCATTTCGTAACCACAACATAACCTCAAAATAACCAAAACCAAAACAAACAATTAGAAATGGCTACAAAATTCGACGTTGCGGCGTATAATTTCCGGAAGAAATGTCCGTTTGTGAATAAGGACCTACTGCGCTGGTTCCCTGGACACATGAACAAAGGCTTGAAGCAAATGCAACGTAAATTAAAAAGTGTTGACTGCGTGATCGAAGTCCACGATGCCCGGATTCCTTTTACGGGTCGAAATCCAATATTTACCAAGACGCTGATAGGCGCGAAACCTCACATACTTGTGCTAAACAAGAGGGATTTAACAATACCTGGTCTAATACCAAAAATAAAAGATAAGTTGAAAGCGGAACAGAATGTGCAGAATATAATGTTTACAAACAGCAAGGACCAGCACTGCAGAGGTTTGAAGAGTCTGAAGCCGCTCATGGTGGACCTCATTAAGGGCTCCAACAGGTAAGCTACCAGCCACATTAAGAAAAACAACTGCATGTTATACTTTTACAGAAATGTTAATACTAGGTAATGTTTGTTTGTTTGAACGCGCTAATCTCTGGGACTACCGGTGGGATATTAAAAAATCTTTTTCCATTTGACAGCCCAATTCTTGAAGAGGCTATAGGCTATATAACATCACGCTATCACCCTTAGGAGCCAAGAAAAAATAAAAAAGTCAGAAAGAACTATGCCAAAAAGAAGTTATACTATAGCAGGCAGGTGATGCATTGTGATGTGGTTTCGGGCACAAGAAATTTCAGCAGAAGCTAGTCAACAGATATTTTGAAGAATCCCAAGAACACATTTTCTAGACCTCTACCTACTTTCTTTCTCTTTCCCATATTTTAGAATACTTCTTATACAGACGCCAGCACATCAGGCTACTACAATCTGTCAATTTTTTTAAATAGATTTTCTACTTATCGCTTAATCATAAGGTTCAAAGTTGATTGGGAAAATTTGACAGTTTCGGGTAGCTTGATGTGCTGGCGTCTGTACATAGTTTATATTCAGTGTTTCCTATTAATGTTAGAAAATTCTTTTAATTTTTTTTCTTGTTATTGTACACCATATGGTGTAGAGATGTTGTGTAATTTTTTCAAATACTTCCCTAAGTACTTATTTGAAAATTTTGCCCTCTGCACTTCCTTGAAGCAGTGAAAAAAATCAAACTTCTAAGTCAACGCAATCAAAAGATACAGGAGTTTATGCTCCAAAATCAAACTTCCTGTTGACCGTTGCCACATTGTATGGCGATGCTGATTCTTTGGCCATACTTATTTGTACCACATATAAAAACCAATATTCTGTTCTATTCAGGTACAACAGGAGTGAGGAGCTGGATTACAATGTGATGATAATGGGGGTGCCTAACGTGGGGAAGTCTTCTCTGATAAATATGTTAAGGTCTAAGAATATGAGCATCAGACACGCGTTGCCGGTGGGAGCAGTGGCTGGGGTGACGAGGAGTGTCATGACAAAGATCAGAATTAATAACGATCCTGTAATTTTTATGCTAGACACACCAGGTAAGATTTTTCATAACTTTTGAACTCGGAATAGAATAGACATTTATTTTGCAAATATGGGAAATACATAATAGGTGTTAAAACAAATAAAAAATATATATACAGGGTGAAATTGAAAACATGCGACAAATCGAAATGGGAGATTGTACTCATCATTATGAACAACTTTTACTATGGGACCAAACCTGAAATTGCGAAAAAAAAATCAGCGTTCCCTACATTTCGACGAGTTGTGCGAACATATAAATGTAGGGAACAGCAGATTTTTTTTTTCGCGATTTCGTGTTTGGTCCCATATACCCCTTGTTAAGACTCGTTGTCAGACTTTCGGGCTTCTGACTACCCGTAACAACTGTAAAAGATCCACGAATGACAGCCGGGACCAACGGCTTAACGTGCTTTCCGAGGCACGGAGGGGTTTGTAACTCAATCATGCAAAAACGGCTGAATGGACTTGGATGAAAGGCACACTGAAAGTTTATAACTTTGATTAACACATAGGATACTTTGCAGTATGTTCCTGTGGTATATTTCCCAACATCCACGCAGGCCATTGGCAAAAGCTAGTTAATTAATAAGTAATACCTTCAGATAATGACCCCCTAATGAACATTTTCCAGGTATTCTAGAACCGTCTGTAACAGACGTTGAGATGGGTCTAAAGCTGGCGCTCTGTGCGTCTCTCCAGGATCACTTGGTCGGCGAAGAGATCATTGCAGACTACCTGCTGTACTGGCTCAATAAGCATGGACAGTTTAATTATGTGGACTACATGGGGTTACCAGAACCGTGTGATGATATTAATAGGGTAAGTTTATGTTTTCTGTTGTTTTCTAGCAAAACAAACTAGCTTTTTTTTTTTTGTTTACTAGTCTACGCTGTCCCACTCCCGGGCAAAGGCCTCCCTCCACTCCTTCCATCTTTCGTCCTCCTTCTAGTTTAGACGGAACCTATCCAGCTCGTCCCGCCATCTCCTACGTGGTCTGCCGCGACTGTCTCGCCTTACTGTCTTAGGGCACCAATTCTGTGGTATATGGGCGCACAGTTTGTCCGGTATAAACATTGAAAAATAAACATCAAACAGGAAATATATTATAGAGCAAACATACCTAAGGTCCGACCGCGGCTTTGCCAAAGATGTAAACTACAATGGCCGCTCGAAATTCAATAAAATCGATAAACAAGAGTTATTTTAAGTACTTAATGTTTGTTTTCGTCTAGTTAGCTCGGAGATTTAGACGAAAACAAACACTACTTACTTGTTTTCGTCTAGTTAGCTCGGAGATTTAGACGAAAACTAACATTACTTAAAATAAATGTTCTTGTATATCGATTTTATTCAATTTCGAGCGGCCATTGTTGCTTACATGTTTGGCAAATCTGCCACGGTCGGACTATACGTAGTTTTGGCTTGTGATGCGCCTTATTCAAGGCACCAGTATACAGGATCACAGGGACATCGACGCACAGTCATTACATGATTCTGGACCCTCTGCAATGAAAATTATCGTTAGTTACTTATTAAAAAAAAAAATCTGTTCAACACATTTTGACCGCGTAGGCACTGCACTTTTGTATGAAACAGATGATTTTTTTTTAAATAACTGACAAAAAGTTTCAAAGCGATTGGTTAGAATCATGTTTTGAATCCATGGTATAAAGTTGCGCGTCGATGTCCCTGTTACTCTGTATTGTTAAGTTTTCAATGGAATTTGGTTCGTATCTACTTTCGAAATAGTATGGCATCACATGGGTACCTTAGGGGCTGTTCATTTATTACGTAAGACAATTTTGACCAGTTTTTGACCCCCCCCCCTCCCCACTACGTAAGAAAAAATAATACTTGGATGAAGCCCCTCCCCCCCCTTTCAATCTTACGTAAGATCAGTATCTACCAAAAGTACCTATCAAAAAAATTAAAAACTTATATTTTTTATTACTTTTGTGATCTTACGTAAGAATAATCTAGACCCCTCCCGCCGCCACGTAAGAAAAAGTAAGACTTGTTCGGACCCCCTCCCCCGTCAAAAAAAAATAAAAAGCCCAAAATAAAAGTTATAAATCAAAAGCCCCTTACCTACATGAGTTTGCATCATTTTTGGGGACACAAATACTAGTATTTAATATTCATTATTTGTTAAGAATTCAGAAGAGAGCAGTGGTGGCCCAGTGGTAACGACCGCGACTTACGAGTTGTAGGTCGTAGGTTCGAACCCAGGCAGGCGCTTTACTTTGTGTAAATTATTTCATCACCACTGCTCTCAAAAATTTGAAGGAAAACATCGTGAGGAAACCGGCATATCCTAGAGCCAAAAATTCGAAGACATGTGACATCTACCAATCCGCACTGGGCCCGCGTGGTAGATTACGGCCCATTCCCTCTTACCGAGAGGAGGCCTGTGTCCCAGCAGTGGGAACACTATAGGCTGATTATGTAAAGAATTCGTGAATATTTTGAGCTAGTTTGCTGTACCCATACCATACATATACTCTGCCTACTTATAAGGTGAATGACTCTTGGATGAATGTTTTTAAATATTAATGGTTTAACCTCTTAGGCTGACCTTTGTATTTTGAATTCTAATCAGTAATTTTGAACGTTTTCTGCCTAAAAACCTGAAAATAATGAATTGAATGACTGATTTGTCATAGACCTCTTTCGCTCTCAAAACCGGTCGAGGGAGGTACTTGGGGGAGGCCTATGTCCAGCAGTGGACGTCTTTCGGCTGAAATGATGATGATCATATTTGTTTACATTTTTGGCAAATAAGTCGTGGATGCAGATTAGATAAGGGGGTTAAAGATTTTATATGGAGCCTGCCGGGCTACGTACGGGGTTTGGTCTTATTATGTTTTCTTTTGGCATTGATGTCAGGTATCGATTTATATGGCCTCACGCGTGGCCGCCATTTTGAAAATAAAACAAAATGGCGGACGAACCCCATTTAGTGTCAATTTTCAAAATTCCTTTTTTAGTACTCGGTTCCGCTGTCTCGTGAAAAATTTCATTTGTCAGTGTATTAAGATTTTTATTAAATATATATTTTACCATTACAGGTGCTGATAGCCGGCGCGATAAAATACAACCGTGTACGAAGGACAAGGGACTTCGACGGCCGCGTCCGAGACGTTCCGGACCTCACCGAAATCGCCCGGACAATGATCAAAGCATTCAGAACTGGAGAACTCGGGAAGATACTGCTGGACATCGAATTACTAGACGAGAAACATATTGAAGTTGATAGGTCTTTAGCGTGATGTGGAAATGATAGTTGTTCTGAGTGTAGCGCAAAATTTGTGAGTGTAGCGCAAAATTTGCGTAACACACTAACAGTAGCAATGGCTTTCATTTTGACAGCTCAACAACATTCATTGCGTTATTTACGTTGTTGAGCATATTTTTCGAACATATGGAGCATTAGATTAGCAATATCCTTCAAAATCGTTCGAATTAAGATAGAAAGTATGTTACGCAATTAGTGTGCTGATTCACGTTTGCCTGTGCCAATTGGTATATCCATGCCATGTGTGGTAGGTAAGGTAGGTTTTACCATAGTGTATTTTGAACATAGATTGATTTTTTCAAAATAAGTCTTGTTAACATTTGTATAGTTAAGAGATTTCAGATAATTATTAAAAGGATTTAATCGTTTAGTGAAATGTAAATAATTGTACAGTTAGTTATAGTCGTTATATTGTAACCAGGAAATATAATATTGAAGACATTATTTATGTTTTATTGTGTCGACACCCTTGCGCCATCCCATCTTCCTAGTACGACGGGCTGTGCTGGGCCAGCTGCTGCAGGTGTGGAATACCTCGAAAGGCTGCAATATTCCAATCTTATTGGGACTTATTTGTCCGAGCCGTTTGGGGTTGAAACACTAGGGCTATGGGGCAGAGCGCCTCCATAGTTTTTCGAGACATCGTCAAGCGATTGGTCAACTCTTCACGTGACCAGAGGGCGGCCTATTTTTTGGCCAAAGAATCGGCATCGCCAAAATTCCTGTTGACAGCGCCACGGGCGAATTTTTGATGCACTATGATTTTATAGAATAGAATACTCTTTATTATGTACTTACACCATATAAATTACAGACATTATTCCAGCTTATTTTATATAGGTACTTAAATCTATATTTTTATTTTTTGTCTGTTAGCTTATATATTATGTAAATTAATAAAATAAAAAGTTATTTCTGGTTATTAGGACTACATTATTATATCGCGATGTGTAAAAAGATTATCAGGAATTTAGTAAATTCGCTGCAACAATCATCTAAATACCTATGGCACAGTTTCAATTAAAATAGGGACAGATCAGCACGAAAGAATGGCTTCTAATTAAAATGTCCATAAACTTAACATTCAACCTCTATTCATGAAACTTTATACGCGCTAATTTAAAATTCAAAGACAATACGTCACTGTCAAATCGATAAAAATAATGAAGTCAAATTAAACCTTAGTGAACTCAAATTCTTACAAAATTTAAATAAATAAATATAATAATAAAAATATACCCTTACCTTCAAACACACTCAGTACAAAATTGTACGAAAGAAGAAAATAATGGTAAGCTTGTATCCTGCGTCATCAGGGTGAGCAAGTCTCATCCAAATAATAATGGATCCCTTGCAATACATTCAGACATTCGTAAGTTCTATACAAGAATACAGATGGCTCATCGACATAGCTAACGATTGCTACCCAATCGCTGTAATGGCGAAAATACATACAGCATAAGTGAACATAAAAGACAAAACACCATGCATCCCGTTAATAAAGTAGTCCCCAAGCGTAGAGTTTTAAGAAAAAAAAAAGCTTTTAACCGACTCTCGCTGATGAGTAAATCTTCGACAATTTCGTTTACCAACTCAGTAGACGCGAACAGATTTGATGACCACACGAATGACAACACGTTGAGTATGATCAGTACGCCTTGGAGCACGGAGAGTGGGTTTACTTCTAGCCATACCTTGTCCTGGACGACAACGGAGACTCCAAGTTTATCGAGTGTTGACCCGCTGACCACCACCGCCTCCAGCTGCCTGCCGAGCCCGGATCCCAGCAAGGGAACAATCGTTTTATACAATGTGGCGGCCACTCCAAGTAACAAAAGTATAAGCTTGCGTTTGATGAACCATCCGTCTCCCGTAACTCTACGCTCATGGACAGTGGAGACGTTCACAAGTGAGGGGCTGATCACGGAGAAGTCTCAAGTGGGGAGTATAAGGCACCCGTGGGGCCCTGTCAGTATAAGGCACCCGTGGGGCCCTGTCAGTATAAGGCACCCGTGGGGCCCTGTCAGTAGCGGCACGGACTACTACCCGAGCAGTACAGACACCCTCAAATCGAGGAAGGGCAGCAGGGTCAGTGTATCGCATATGTCTGCTAAGTACTTCCCTATCAACTACATCAACCACATCACACTGGAGTCAACTTCACATATCGGGTTAGATTGGACTTTTGCAAAAAAACATGGGATCCCTGTCGTCATTTCAGTCCCAATTTGATAGATATATAAAAAAATAGCAAAAACGATTAAAAAATTTATTACCAACAAAATATATTTGTTTTACATTTATTTACTTAAAATGAGGTATTGGTTGGTGTTTACCCACGTAGGTATGTATAGTTAGCGCCACGAAAGATGAGACTTGACCCCGCCTCCCGCGCTCTTTCCGCCGCCCCCCTATGACGTCCAGTCCCGTCCCGTACACAGACCTCATACCGCTAGACCTTCGTGTACTTCGCAAGTCAAACCACGTGGTGTATCAAGTCTCATATTTCATGGCACGCATTGTAATTGGATTTACTTTTAAAATATACAGCACATGATTTTTACTAACTATTAACTGTTATAATTACAACATTATCGAGACTTAGCAGACCATTGTATTTTGTATGTATCCTCACCCTCTTTCCATAACACACTACCAAGCAGAATCTGAATAATTTTGAAGGATATTGCTTATCCATTGCCTGCTCAACTTTTTTTGTCGGCTCAACAACGTAAATAACGCAATGAATGTTGTTGAACTGTCAAAATGAAAGCCATTGCTACTGTTACCCCACCGCCGGTCAATATAAATGAAAGTCGACATCTAGAGTAAACACAAATGAAGAAAATAGGATTATGTTCAAATCAATCAATATTCACAAAAACTTTTCTACGCGCAATGTCCACAATACGTACTTAAATGAATTTACATAAATGGAAAACATGATTACCTACAAGGCAACAACAGTGTATATTTCAATTATCATCAAGTACGTATTTATGTCAAACCAAGTTCTTTAAATAGTTTCGAACTTGAAATACTGCCATGATACACATTCATTTAGTTAGGTACACATCAAGCTATAATTTTCCAGTTTTAGCTGACCTCGTATTGCATAGGTTTTCGTACAATCAGAACTCAGCTTATACTATCCCCTTTACTAATAAACGTTGTATAACGTCTGTATTACACAACGCTTTGTCTTCTTCTTTCGAAAGTCAAATTACTGACGACTGAAAGAGAGAAATCGGTGTGTAACTATTCATCATTCTAATACGTTTATTAGTAAGGGGGTATGTATAGCTTGATGTGTAGCCGTGCGTACTTACATATTATTATCTACATTATTTCTCCACAAAAAATACATTGCACCTATATAAGTAGGTATATTTTAACACCGGACTAAGAATAATAATATAAAAAAGGTAAAATTATTAATACAATAATCTTATAAATTCTGCTGAAATCAAATCACTGTGCAGTAATCGTGTCATAATGAGCTCAACTGTCACTAAGGAGACACAACTACATTTTCTATTGTTATAGGAAAGATGAGACTTGACCCCCCCTCGCGCTCTTTCCGCCGCCCCTATGACGCCCGGTCCCGTCCCGCGCTCAGACCTCATACCGCTAAAGAGACCTAAAATCGTGTACTGCGCAAAAAGCGCAGTACACGATTTTAGGTCTGTTTCGTGGCGCTAACTGTACCGAACTTAATAGATTGCCTAATAGACGAGGGGTTAAATCACTATGTTTTGTTTACAGTAATAAAATGATTAAAAGATAAAGATATAATTTTAAAATAATAACATATTTTGATAATCATTATCATTTTATAATCTACAAAATAAAATAAACCTACTTATCGAAATGAACGCATAATCTTTTAGTATAATATTATCCTTACTGATTTAATCAAGAAAGCCGGCCCATATCTTAAGTACCTATATGAAAATGGACAAAAGCATAAGCAGTTTGAGTTATTTAGGCGCACCTTGGGCTCTTACTGAACAGTAAACGAAACTGAACCGTCACGCTCGGGGCGGTGACGCTCGGGTATACTCTGCTCCAGTCGGTCGGTGACGCTGAATCGCGTATACTCTGCTAATATAAGTTTTCACTTCTATCGTGAGGACATAAGGACAAACTCTCTTTTTTCTTTTGTTTTATCGGGTCATATCGTTTATCCACCCATGTCCGAGAATTCACCTAAGTATCCAACTAGGCATAAGGTGGATTCTTGGGCAGCTTAGGGTGGATTTTTTGAATAACCGGTTTTATCGTCATTAGATATTGATACCCATAACTTCTGTGACGTCTCGCTAGCTAATTTAATCGCACAAAGGGTAGGTCAGTTCTATTGAAACGTGGATTAGCAGAGCGAACCGGTTTGTAGATATTATGGAAATTCTAAACGAAACAAGTTTTGTTAACGCTCCAAGATGTTGAAGGACATTTTCTTGTTACATTAAATACGAACAAGTTTGTGTTTTAATTACAGTTAATCGGAGACTGTTTTTATTTTTAGGACCAGACAAACAAGTTTTTGTAAAAAAAAAACCGTAATCTTAAGACTATATTTACATGTATAAAACATGTTTTCTTCGCGGATCAATGTTGATTCAATGCTGCACTTTTTAACTAAGAACTCCCTGTGAATCTATCACGCGCTAAAGGCACTTTATATAAAACTAGCTTTTCACACGACTTCGTCCACGTGTTTCTTGTTTCCCGACCCACCCCGTTACGTCGCATCACCTGCCCGCGCTGTCATTTCGTTTTCCCTTAGCGAACTGTCTTTTGCTCCTAAGCTATGACCTAGCGTGATATTAAATAGCCTTTTTATAATCCGACTGGTAGTTCCAGAGATTAGGCCTTCAAACAAACTCTTTAACTTTATTAATAGTACTTGTATAGATGTAGGTATTATTTTAACAGGACAAACGTCATTTTTCAAAAACCGGACACACATAAAACGTGACTTATATATAGCTAAAAAATCACTTTGAAAACTTTAAATGGCACTTAAAAATTACCCATTCTTAGTCCGGTTCATAAATTTGAGCCTACTTATTACAAATGCCGATATCTTTCTTGAAGTACTTGGGCTCGGTCAGGCAGTCGACGAGGAAGGTTCCCAGGTCCCACTTCGAGATAATACGGCCCGGAGATTTGGTACAGTCCTCGACTATTGTGTACTCGCGGCTGGGAATATCTGGAAAGTAGAAAGTATCTAGTTCAGGACACGACCCATAATCATGTTTTTTGCAGGGCGGTTTAAATGCAGGACACATGGTTTACAATCACGAATATACAGGGTGAAATTTTAATCACCGTTTTCCTCTTAACCGGTTGAATGCCGTAATTGCCGAAACAATTAAAAAGCCATTGTGTCTCACGTAGATCTACGTTTATTTATTTATTTAATACTTTAAGAGGACTACATGACCTAAAGCGCGGTCTTTGTCGGACTGCATAGAAAAGAAAGAGATGCGCGATGCCGCAACGCTGGTAATTTATTGCAAAATATGAAGCAATTATCGATTTACGAAAAATCTAGTGTTTGGACAAAAAAACTAAAACACTATAGTTTTAGTCTTTGATTATATAATGTCTAGATAGAGCGTCGCCCTACAATCAAAACAAAGAAAACGAGGCAACAATTTCAAACATGTGTGCGTGCGGGCGGTGTTTTACACTGTGCATCTATGTCTCTGTGTGCGTGCATAATGATACCAGCTACTACAATTCTCCCATAAATCACATATTAAAAAAATTGACTATACAAATAATATAATTAAGTTTTAGGTGTATGTTTGTAGTATTATTCAGTTTTAGTAGTGTCTTTATTTACTTGTATTTATAAATAAAAAACACTATTTAATTGAATTAGAGTTGTGTGTGTGAATGTTGTGTTATATTAAATCAGCTAAGTTAATTCAATTAGAATATTTAACTTTTTAGGCAGTTTGTATTTGGAAATTTCAAATGAAATATCACAGATAATACGAATGGAATAAATTAATCTTATTAAAATTACTCTTGGCACCTTTGAAATCAGTTTATTGGACCCAATGCAACAATAATCATTAAAATGGGCTCATAAACAAAAAAGTTATACGCGAACATTATATTATTATAAAAAAGTACAGACGAATTGAAAAACTTCACCATTTTTGAAATCGAATAATAAAAGTACATCAACTAAATAATATAAACGTAACCATAAAGCAACGAATATACCCACAAAAAAAGGACGTTAAGTTGGGAGAATGGAAAAAGAAACTGGCAACACTGATAAAATATGGCGTAATAGGGCGTAATTTGGTAAATATAAAAACAAAAAACAAATACGTAGTTTTTTTGGTTACTTACTGATGATATGTGATGTGTTTGGTGTTTTTTACCCTTCCTTTATAATTTCGGCACAGTTTAATAGCACATACCGTCATTTTATCGCTGTTATTTGTTTATTACTTAGCGCGCGTAATACGTAGTGACACCATAGCGGTACGATCGGCACTAATCGGCGGGTAAGTACTTACAGTCCAACAGTTGGCTGGTATTTTTTGACACGTTTGCGCGCAATTGATGCTCTATCTAGACATTATATAATCAAAGAGTTTTAGTATGTTGCTTGTAGAATAATCTGACAAAAAATCATAATGATTGTATGTATATTAGTATGAATTTTGTTGTAAAAAAAAAGTTTTTAGAGGTATCTTCATGATTTTTTTCTATCGTACCAAATAAGTTGTATTATGTTTTCAACACACTATCTTCCTCGCATTTATCCTGAAGAATATCATATATTTTTTTGAGTTTTTTTACTGTAGTTTATCATATACTTTTATTGTTTCTAAAACTTGCGTTTTTTGCGTTTAGGTCTTCTAAGCCCCTTAAGCACAAAAATGTACAGAGGCGGACTTAATGCCATAGGCATTTTCTACCAGTCAACCTTTGGGTGATGCAGAGACAAACAGTGGTAGGTGCAATCATGAACATTCAGGAATAAATATTTTAAATATAAAGGTACGCATAAACTTATAAAAACTATTAATATAATACGTTCCGGCATACGAAGGGTTAAGGGATCATTTTACTCATCATTATGATCAACTTTTACTATGGGACCACCTGAAATCGTAAAAAAAAATCTGCTGTTCCCTACATTTATGTTCGCGTAACTCGTCAAAATGTAGGGAACAGCGATTTTTTTTTCACGATTTCAGGTTTGGTCTCATAGTAAAAGTTGTTCATAATGATGAGTACAATGACCTCTTAAGAGGTTGTTAATGTTTTTCCAATAACCCTGTATATAAACATTCAAATTGAGAACCAACTCCTTTTTTGAAGTCGGTTAAAAAAAGTCTTACCATCAATCCTCGGCGGGAACACTGCGATATAATTCAGAGGGCTCTCTTTCAAAACATCCCACATCCTCTGATGGTCTTTAGTGATATCCACAAACATCTTAGGAACCTTCTCTGGCTCGAAAAGCAAGAAGGCGGACAGACAGACCGACACTGGTTTTATATTCTTAGCCCTCATAGCTTCTAGAATGTTCTTCGTTCCTTCGGACATGTCTGAAGTGGGAGCTAGGCTACTAGGAATCGCGTGCCCAGTTCCCAGAGCAATGACGACGCCGTCAACACCCTCGACGGCATCTGCGACCGAGTCAGGCTCTAACACGTTACCCGGAAAGATTTCCACTTTGTTCTTGTATTCATCTGGGATCTTTTTCGGGTCCCGGACAAAGGCGCGGACTGAGTAGCCTGTACGGACAAAATTATAAGGATTAGTTTCTGGGAAGCTGCCATTTCTAATGCATGCGAAGACCAGCACGATATTAATATGTAAATTAATACAAAAATTATAGTAAATAGATTGACTTACACAAAATTATATTCAGAATATAATTAATATAAAATAAAAACAAATACTATTTGTTAAAAACAGATAAAAAGGACATATCACACTAATACTATAAAGGCGAAAGTTTGTGAGTGTATCAAATTCAAAGTCCTGACTGACTGATATCAACGCACAGCCTAAACCGCTGGTCTTAGAGACATGAAATTTGGAGGGTGTGTTCTTTGTGAAGAGTAGGTATCCACTAAGAATGGGTTTTTCGAAATTCCACCCCTAAGAGGGTGAATGGGGGGGAGGGTGAAATTTCACGCGGACGAAGTCGCGGGCAGAAGCTAGTTTGAAATACAAATCAATAGGATCATATGAACTTGATGATTTTAATGATCATAATTCTGTGAATACATACTTGTTACTCTCGCAAATCATAATTTTTCACGGACTACCTAGCTAGCGCATCATTAGCGAATCTCACCCCTCAAGCGATTTTTTTCCTAAACTGAGTGTTTTTAAACGCAATACGTGTCAAGATATCGCCACAATAGCATTATCGAATATTATTGCAATTGCCCTATGATTATTTCCTTTGCATAGGTGTACTTACCACAAAACCTGGCGAAATGTGAATGTACAGACGCCAGCACATCAAGCTATCCGAAACTGTAAAATTTTCCCAATCAACTTTGAACCTTATACTTTAGTGATAAAGTTGAAAATCTATTAAAGAAACTTGACAGATTGTAGTAGCTTGATGTGCTAGTCTGTACCTAATTTAATCCTTGCTCATATCTACATGAAATAAATATCATACTTATATAAACCAGTTATAGGTACGACCACGGAGCAAATTGCTCCGTGGGTACGACGCCGGAACATAGGTGTAGAGGTATGTAATTGCGCTAGAATGATTTGCTAATAAGTATTATCGACTCGTCATGCACGTATGTAGGATTTTTTAAGTTCATGTGTTTACTTCAAATTTTGACATTGGAAATGTCTTTTCGTTCGCTCAGTATAGGCTCCGATTTCACGAAAAAATGCGATCCCCTTATATCTCAAAGAGCTGTGAAGATATGATATTCAAAAAAGGCTCAAAAGACGCGTATTTATGAGAGCTGTAAGGTGCAAAAATAATTATTCGAGAAAGTCAAAAACGAAAAAAGTTATGGCCGAAATAGTGAAAAAAAAAAATTTTTTTCCGAATTTTTTATTTTGGCGTTCGATATTTTGGAAACGAAGAATGATATCAAAATTTTGAGAAAAACTCCTCTGGACAATTTAGTCAGCTACAATTTGAGCCTAAAACAAAGACGATCGGGTTAAGGGTTTGCCCTGTAGCATAACCTTTTTGAAAAAGGTCAGAACGACATTATCATTCAACGTTGTAGTTTTATTTTGTAACCTTTTCCTTATCCCGACTTTCTCGTCGCTCAGCGACAATATTTTTTCGAATTCCGTAGATTCATTTAACTTAAGTATTCAAAATGATAAAAAAAAACAACTAATATATTTAGATTTTACCTTCATATTTTTAAATACAGCCCAAATAAATTGGGATAAGGGCCAGAGAATGATGATTTTTAAACACACAAGTTGAATCTAACAAGGGAAACACTACACGTCATAATTTATACAATGGTAATCAAAAACATACGAAAATATGTCAAAGATCATCATTATGTAGATAAAGCTATCTACATAATGATCTTTGGCATATTTTCGTAAGTTCACTGCTATTCAATTGAAAGCTCAATTAAATAGCAGTGTCAGTGCTTTGTAACTTTGACGAAAATTTCGTATTGATTTTGCGATTAGCGATTTCTTGATTAACTGTAAAAAAGTGCTACATTGTGAAAATCTTACAATCAACATTGTAGGAAACAATGAAAAAGACAATGGAGTTGAACCAATGATATATAATACGTCATTGAGTTGAACTGGATTTGTCAGAATTACAAGATGTTTTGCATATAGGTAGTACAGAACCGCGCAAGGTGACGTAAAAATATCGCGGCGGGATTTTATCGCGCACTGGATTTTCAACTCTCGGTGTCGAACCGAGCTTTGAAAACCCAACAGAGCGCATCCCAGCGCGTCGAAAAAACACACAGTTGGATTTTTTACACTCTGCGCTAATACCCTGATTACACCTACCGAGTAGAGCGGCGAGAGAGTAAAATGTTCGAAGTAAAATGTATGTACGCTCGGCCAAGGGCACTCTCTCGCCGCTGTAGTCGGCAGGTGTAATCAGGGTATTAGCAGTGCGTTGAAGATCCAGTCCACGAAAAAATCCCGCTGCGATAATTTTACGTCCGTGCGAACGTGGACTTAGAGCGATGCCACACCACGTTTTTTTTCAGGCGCCGTCGACGAGCGTTTAACTATCGCGCGCGTCTGTATCGATGTAACTCCGCGCTAGTACTTAGCACGTCGACAGCACGCGAAAAAGTCGTCGTCTGCATACTATAATTTTATGAACGTGTGAATTGGTAAATTGGTTACGATAACATCGCGTTTGCAGTGCGTTACACTTGCGAGCGTCGACGGCGCTTGAAAGAAACGTGGTGTGTAAGAGCTCTTAGAGCGATGCCACACAGGCGCTGGCAATGCGTTGCGTTACGTCGCCGCAGCGCAGTGTTATCGAAGCAGTGAGTGCCGCACGAGCGTTACGATGACGTCACCGCTCAGGCATCGCCATCGCCCTTAGCCAGCTTCAGAATGTCGCAAGAACGTTGTTTGGGACGCCGCACTGGGCTCATTTGATTATTTTGCTTTCATTTGGTTATTTGAATATTTTTACAATTGAGGTTAATTTTATACTTAACCCCAATTTCCGTTGACGACTACAATTACAATTTAATAATATTATTCAAACAAGAAGTTTTTGACACAGTTGTAAACGCGATAGTTTGTGAGGATGGATGGATGACTCTTGCACGCAAAAACTACTGAACGGATTTGGATGAAACTTTACAGTAATATAGCTTATACATCAGAACAACACATAGGATACTTTTTATTCCGATATTCCCACGGGATCGAAACTTATACGGGTGAAAAAGCGGGGCGCTGCTAGAGAGATAATTATATAAAGTTGAAAAATTCCAATTACATAATTAATGTCTTAATAATTCCCTTTAATGAGTTATTGCGTAAGATTTTAATCTGGACAGGGTATGTTTACACTTTCTTCAGATACTTTTGAAACACACAATACGCTGTTATTTTTTTTAGTTTTTCAAATGAAAGTTCATGAACTTTATTATCATTCAAATAATTTTAAGCAGCAATACCTCAACGGCTAAGACGCAAGGCTAGCAAGAGAGGTAATGAGTTCAAATACCTGCTCAAAATAACAACCTTTTAAATTTTAAAGAGTAATGTATCAACAAAAAATTATGCATGTTTGTGAATAATAATAAAAAAGTATGTATTATAACCCCAACCTGTAATTTAGTTTTTTTTTAACAAACCAATCTTTAATTTAGTCTATGACCACATTTAGCAGTGGATGCTATGATGATCACCCAGTTCATCAGCATCGTGTATTAGGTATATATGGAGGGAAATCTTGGGAACAACAGCTCCTATTTGAAAAATCATTTCATAATTTGTAAGGTACATCATTCCAGATGGACATAGGCTAAATAATTATCTAAATATAAACAAAAAGAAGTCATGTAAGCCATGTTACTGCTCAGAACTTGTACACAGCTTGTTGCAAACAGAATACAGTTTTCATCAGTAAATTGCACCCGTGGGAAGTCGGGGCGGGTCGCTATTATGCAATAAAGAAATAAATTGAATTGGAACAGCTAGTTTTCCAAAAACTTCCAATTATTACCTACTCATTTTTTATAGGTTATCTATTAGTCCAGAAGTTATCTAACTGTGTTCCCGATGTTGTCCCAGGGGCGTTACAGACCGGTATGCTCATGTAACCAGCACACTATGTAATGAGAATTAGTAATATAGCTTCAAAGATTCTTTTTCCTTTTAGAATGACGTACTTGTGCGAAACTGTCTTTTCTGTAGTTGCAGTAATTAAATCAAAATATAGATCATCACAAATCAATTTCGAAAGTAAAAAAGAAATGCTATTTCAAAACTTTAGGCCCCTTTTAAGAAGCTATGCTCAGAAAAGCAGGCTCATCTGTCTCATTTATATACCTAATATATTTTTTCAAATAAAAGTTAGTTTCTTTATTCTTTGAAGTTATCTTTATATAAACTAATCTAGCTAGAGTCTAACTGGATTATTCTAATGAGTCTAGCTGCTAGACTAGGATTCTAAAGCTAAACGCAAGTATCTTCTTGTACCTACAAGGGAGTCGCAAAAAATTACAACATGTAAAGAGAGTCAATCATGTAAAAAGATTGGGAACCCCTGTATTAGTCTAAGAGGTACTAACTTATTATAAAAATAAAAACTAAGTAATTTACCTTTTTTCAAGGCAGCGGCGATGGCGCAAAGGCCAGACTGGCCGGTGGAACCAAAGATCACGATTTTCATTTTCTGCAAACGGAAAACACCAATATGATGTAGCACTTTACATACAAGTCAACTTAACCGGTAAAACGAGTTTAGAGTTTATCTCAGTACCTACTAACTGATACTAGATATAATTCCCTTTATATCTTATGGAATTAGTTATCAAAACATTTATGTTCGCACAGGAAAATCCACTTATTATCAGTCAGAACTACTCATATTGTTAGATAAATATTGAGTTACGCTCACATAAGAATATTTTCGGCGCAGTCTTATCCTGTACAAGTTTTTATCTCATAAAAATAATCAATTTCAATCAATGTTGGTGAGAAAACCGATCTAAGTACTTGTTACAAAATGTGTTTTTTTAGTAATGTATTTACAATGAAATTGACAATTCAACTGACATTAGCTACAAATAGCAACAATTTATAATGCCGGCAAATATTTTGGTGAGAGATAAATAATTAGATCCGTAGGTAAACAATTATCTACCTACCGGTGTGTGGCGTGATATATATTAACTTGCTTGTGTTCTGTGTTGCACATAAGACTACTATTGAATTTGATGTGACATGTGACAGGTGCAGGGTTGCCAGACGAGTGCGAGTGAATTATCGTATCAATATTCGAAAATGATCGTACCCGACAGTGCTGCCACCTCTCTGAGACCAAAGAGCGCTAAAAGCGCTTGAAAATAGCGCTAGATTCCGCTAGACTGCATAATCAAAAAATAGCACTAGAATCCGCTAGATTGCATGATTAAAAAAAGGCATAATTGTAAGAAGTTTTTATTTATTTCAATTAAAATTGTATTTATAATCATAAATCTAATATAGTCAATAGGTATAAGTCTAGTCTAGTTAGTCTTAAGTTTAATGGCTAATCGATTTCGATATCAGAAGGTTCAGTAATTATTAAACTAATTAATAATTACTGAACCTTAATTAATTAATTAATTAATTAATTATTATTATTGGCTGAATTCCTGAAGGTCCAGGTTGCGGTGCTTGAAGATTTTGTACATTTTGTAATTTCCACATATTTTTGGTTTGATCTGATCTGAGATACCGACGACCAGAAACAATTTATATTATTCGGGGATTTCCCTACCCAAAACATGAAACGGAACCTAAACGAACGAACGAATTGCGGTTTGCGGTGTTGCCTGCTTATTTCCTACTTTTTGCCGAAACGCGCTATATTTTCCGCTAGGAGTTAATATTAAAATTTCAGCGCTAAGTGACCCAAAAAAGCGCTAAATCTGACTCCGAAAACGCTAAGGTGGCAGCACTGGTACCCGATGAAAAATTATCGTATGTGTACAGCTGCCAGAATCGAGCGAAACGCGCTAATAAAAAATTTTTAGGAAGTTGTGAAATTAGACAGAAATTAAAAAAATACTTATTTTATAAAAGAGTGGGGTCATCGGAATCGCTATTTACATCTATCTCTGCAGCGTCATTCGAGATATCATTTTTTCAGTTGGTTTAAGCATTCTTTTGATTGGTTTTTTACGCATTGCGCTGAAAGTAGACCCTTTAACGGTTTTTGTTGCAAGTTTGTTTCTTATTCTGGTTTTCGTGAAATTATTTTTGCTAAATAGTCGTTCAGTGTCTGCATTTGAATGGCAAACACCACTTCTGAAGAGGGTTGGAGATTATCGTACTTTGGCGTACGATAGTACAGACGCCAGCACATCAACCTACACCTAACTGTCAAATTTTCCCAATCAACATTGAACCTTATGCTTTAGCGATAAAGTTGAAAATCTATTACAGAAATCTGACAGATTGTAGTAGGTTGATGTGCTGGCGTCTGTACATATTGTATCGTACTACATCGTACCGGTGGCGGTGTCGAAATTATGGTACATGTACGATAATTATCGTACGTCTGGCATCACTGGACAGGTGAGTGAGGGTGACAGCAACTTATCAACAACCGACTAAACTAAATTATTACAAAGACGGAGATCGTCGTATCATTCGTTCTTGTCTTATCAGGGTCAAGCTATCTCTTTCACTCTTACCAAGTTTAGTAAAAGACGTTGTCAGTATTGTCAGTCGACACTAGTTTTGATTTTACCGTATTGTAACTTTCTCCAATTTTTGGGATGTCTTGTCTGACCACTGTCACACTGTCACGTCTGTCAAATTGTAGTGGGAGGTCCTGGCGATCCACAGTTTTTCTAAAATAGTAGGTAGATTTTATCTCAAATGTAGATAAGAAGGGCTCTTTGACCCCCGAAGGCCGCATTCATGTCTCATGATTCGTGAGCTATACAGTATGTGACACCCTCATGAATCTTGGTTGAGTTGTAGAACAATATTTCCCTTTGCACCCTGGTGATATCAGGACTGGACTGAGAGACTGTTAGAGACCCAAGCCCCAGAGCCCCTAGGCACTAGATATTTGAGCTTTGAGCCCCCCACCCCTCCCCAGCCCGAAACCATTTTGGAAATGTAGCAAATAAAATGCATTAGTACAGAAAATATTAGTTTGAATTTTTTTTTTTTTTTTATAATATTCCACAACACAACGCCATCTAGTCCCAAGCTAAGCAGAGCTTGTGTTATGGGTACTAGACAACTGATAAACATACTTATATATTTCTAAATACATACATATTATAGATAAATTACAATATAATATAATGTACTCTGTGACTATAATTCAAAGACTATTTTATCTTTTTTTTTACGGGAAATTCGGTGCTGGGTATCATGTGCATGACATACATGACACCCAGCATCGAATTTCCCGTAAAGTGGTCTGTGGTTCTTCGCTTGACAAGATTGAAGAAGAAACCCATGTATCTATAGGGATTAAGTTACAAAATAAATATTTTGCGGTGATTACCTGAGCCCCTTTTGGTTTGGTTTAACCTTGTAACCTCTCAGAACTCTGCTATCTAGGAGGGTTCAGAGCTTGGCCATCTAAGATTTGCCACCAAACCACAATGTGTTGACCGCAATGTAGCAGTATCCTCCATGCACGATAATCGGTGATGAGACTGTATAGTCCATGGAAATGCAGGATAAGGTGTTTTCCTGTGGTATCTAATATAATTGACCTCAGGGCCCTCCCGGCTCATGGGAGTCACCGGTGTTGTTGTCTGGTCCTTCATAGCATCCTGGCAGCATTTTTGCCAGCTCTTCGACAACCGAAGATTTTGTTCTTGCATTTTTGGATCAAAATCTAGCAGTGAGTTCGTTATACTCTTCTACTCTATAGTGAACTCACAGACTAAGTAGTATATACTGGTTACTACTCGCTATTATTTATCCAGATAGATCGATTAGCGCGCCGCATAAGGATTACCCATGTCATCAAAACGTTAGGTATGTACCCATTTAGCATGCCGCACTAAGTTGCAAGTTGACATGTGACATCATGGCCAGACATGACTCTAAAACGAATGTATATTGGTGCTACTTCTGGCGAAAGATTTAAACAGTACCTAAACATGGGTGATCTATTTCGGAAATTCGGATCAATGTAGGACTGCAGTTGACAGTGACGTCACGTACACAATGTAGTAGTTATTTATAGTCGATACGTGGCAACATTTATCGATTCTCGTAACGTTTAGTTATTACGTTCTATGGCTGTTAGCTAGCTATTTGGCAGACTATTTATGTATTTAAACATTTCACCATTTAAAATTCAAACATCAATACAAACTCAAAACTTAAACTTGTATGTTTTATTAATAAAAGTTTTATAAATTTCTAATATTTTTGTAAATCAACACGAATGGAATATAAAAAACGTGTGTCAAAAAATCACCACGACAACAAAACGAAGATAACCTATATTTCTCATGCGTAAACAGTTGTGGTGTGATTTAAATAGTTATTTTGATACTGAAACCATTTAATAACAATGGCAGACACAGAGGAATACTTTCCTCGTGGAGGAAAGAAGCCCACAACAACATACTTCAAACAAAGTGCAAACGTAAGTCTTAAAAAAATTGGAGTTGAACTTTCGTGCTTGAAAATACTTAGTTTAATTTTTGTTTTTATAGTTTTTAGGCGCTCCTGAGAAGGGTGAAAAGAAAAAGAAGAAGCCGAAGAAGAAGTCCGAAGGGGACGATGGATATTTATCTGACGAGGGCACAAAAGAGATCGACCAGTCATTTAAAAATTGTGCATTTGGATTAAGCTATAAGGTTTGTTATTTTCTATAAAACATCAAAACCTAAGACGACCCACTGACCCAAAAATATGATTTATTATCATTATATCCGCAACGCTAATACGGTCAGTGGGTCGTCTTAGGGGCGGAATACATTACGGTTGGATTTCCTAACTATTCATAATTTCTGTTTGTTGTGCAATTACCTCTTTCATCAACCCAAGATAGAAATAAATAATAATAATTATCTCTAACTCCT
Source organism: Hydraecia micacea (assembly GCA_914767645.1). Taxonomy (NCBI): domain Eukaryota; kingdom Metazoa; phylum Arthropoda; class Insecta; order Lepidoptera; family Noctuidae; genus Hydraecia; species Hydraecia micacea. The sequence goes on along the minus strand of OU611793.1, from coordinate 1,440,803 downwards.
TAACGAATACTGTTTATATTATGATTAAAAGTAAAATTGGTTTTATTTCCCTAATTTCGTTGTTTTGCCCATTTTGCTATGTTCTGATAATCCAATGGCCTTTCACACCCTTTAAATAATATCATGGTTTCTTCCTCCTACTAGTTGTTTATGGTTACACAGCAATATGCTAAAGAATGTTTTGGTATCAATAGTTAATGTTTACAAAAAAGATGGCTGCAATAAAATTATTTTCGGAAACAATTTTCTTTTTATTGTTTTTATTGCTGAATGGGCCTGCTCTTGACCTCGATCACGCGTGATGGAAAGCGATGGATGAGGTCTATGATGTAATGAGCGTGCCCAGAAGATGCCTAAGGCACTGGAACTCCCATGCATTGACGAAACACAGCAGGCTGCTTGACGCCGGACTCTGGTGGGAGGGTGGTCGCAAACTAGGCGGGCGTCAGCCGTTAGCCCTACCACCGCATGGGAAGAATTGGCCAGTCAAATAAGGTGTTGGGTGTGACTATACAGGATGCGCACAGCGATCGGTTCAGTTGAGTAACTGGTGAAACAAACTGCACTTCACGAGGAGGCTTCTTCATGCATCCCATAATTTGACAATGCAGCAGTAATTTATTATTATATTATATTGCTGGAGTGTCCTAAATGTCCGTTCACCTGAACCTCAGAGACCTAAAAAATGCCAGTGATACCCCAATCGACGTGGCCACCAAACCAACTGGGCTCAAACTATATTAAAAAAAAAAAAAAGTAAGACTACCATTTACACAAAAAGAAGATCTTTTTTACATTGACTATGATTACTTTTTAAAGTGAAATAATTCTCAAACTACTTTTTTGAAGATTCATTTAAAATTAAATTTCTTATCACCATCCCTCTTTGCCTTACAAGATAGTAGATTAGTTCCCTGAAAAATCAAATTTTATTAACTTCGATCGACAATACAGTACATACAAGTACTAGATTCCCGATGAGCCCATCAATAACGGCTGGAAAAATAAGACGACAAATAATATATTGCAAACGATAATAAACTTTATGTGTGAGTGTTAAGGTTTATATTGAAGCTATATGCAATTGTGGCCACTTGACCAATGTGTTTTTGTTCGTAATCCTTAATCTACTGCTATTGTTGATGGAAGTTTATAAGACTAATTGATTTTTTCCTTTTTCCGCAGACAGTAAAAGAAGGTCTATTGATACTGGGCAGAGTGAAGAATGTCCTAGAAACTAAGTTAGTGGTTAGCCTGCCATGTCGTCTGATTGGCTCGGTGATGGCGTGCCACGTCAGTGAACCGTACAATAAGGAACTTGAAGCTTATGTTAACGACAAGGTTAGTATTTAATTTTAAAAAGGATAGATAGAAAAATATAAGGTCCTATTAAAATAGATGGACAAACTTTCAGAAATCATTCAGACCACCAAAATAAGGACGATGGTAAAAAAATATATAAGAAAAACGCATTAGATACTTACAAGAAAAATACTCAGCTAATGAAAATACACTAATGTCGGGGCAATTCATTATTTTAGGTCAAAATAAAATCATTTTATCAGTGTTTTTTTTTGCTTGGATATCTTTGGTTTGACGTACTGAGCGCTGTGTTAAAATTTGTCCATCTATTTTTCTAATGGGACCCTGTATATGATTTGTTTTGTCACAGAAATTTAATTAAATGGGTGGTTAGTGGTTGCAATGGATGGACTGTTTGTAAAATAATACGGCTAGATAGGGGGTGACTGACTACCGAGATGACGTCAAATGGAGAAGTTTTGAAGAAAAATACATGTTGTGCCGACCTCACACAATCTCAAATGATGTCTAGTGGTTGCACAACTGCTAAGTGTGAGTCCGATTCCTGGACCAATGAAGTATTGCTGGGTTTAATACGCGAAAGCCTCTTTGGGAATATCTCTCAAATCAAATCAAATCAAATCAATATATTTTTATTTCACATAAACCAACATGGGCACTTATGAAACGTCAGATGCTAGGTGCACGGTTCCAATTGTTCCTATGGAGAAGAACCGGCAAGAAACTCCATGGTTACTCTTTTAAAAAATAATTGGCTTTTACAATGTTTTCAAGTTACAGTAGGTATGGGAGGACAACGTAGGCCTGTCAACAAGTACAGGTAAGTACTTGATACAATAAAAAATGGTCTACAGATCTAAAGTCTAGGTACAAGGCTTACAAAGTCCTCACATTTACAAAATAAGAATGTATCAAAAGGATAAATAAAATATAAAAAACTACTAAAACCAAGAGATATGATTGCCATTTCAACTAATAAATAGGTGAAAAATTAAAATTGTCTGTATATAATGTCAAATAATAAAAAGATTATGTCAAAGAAGTATGTACAAATAAAAAATAAACATCGTAATTTGAGAACAGTTAATAGACATTTACGTAGTTATGCCGTTAATGAGGTGCCAGGGAAGCCACATGTGCAGAAGGAATTATTGCCAAACTACCTTGTCTTCAACGTAGTCTTTAATCTTATAATATGCTTTATTGATAAGGACACGTTTGACGAGGGTTTTGAATTTTCCGCCACTAAGGTCTGTAACCGATTTTGGCAACTTGTTATAAAAACGGATGCTGTTTACAAGAAATGACTTACTAGTCTTAGTTAATCTAAATTTAGGTATCACAATTTCATTTTTACTACGTGTATTTATATTATGGAAATCGCTTCTTATTTTGAAAAGTCCTAAGTTTTTGCGAACATACAAAATACTTTCTAAAATACTCTACAGAGCTTATTTTCAAAGACCAGCCAAATTTAAGGGTGTGGTACAGACCATGAAACTGAACAACTTTCTCCATGGGACCAATATCGTAATCGCGTAAAATTTATCAACTGTCCCATAGAAAACTTCAATACCTACTCGACCGAAACATATGGGACGGCTGAATTTTTATTCGCGATTACGATGTTGGTCTCATGGAGAAAGTTGTTCTGTTTGATGGTCTGTACCAAACCCTTAAATTTGGCTGGTCTTTGAAGACTAACCCTGTATAGTGCATTATGTGCAGCTGCACAATCAAGCTGTTCATTTTAGTCTTCGTATTGTTATCGGAATGGTCAATTGCACTGCTAGTTGGTTCGGGTGTACTGCAAGTCGTGCTTTGTATTTGGAGCAGGATGATCTCTTCCTTGATTGTCCTGATGTTTAAATATTCGTGTACTTCCGAAGTCTATAAAGAACCACGGTGATTTGGAAATTTGTTTGAACCTCAATCCTTTCTTTTTTCAGACGGACAAAGTTTTAGAACTGGCTCAGATGTTCCGCCCCGGACAGTACGTCGCCGTCAAAGTACTGGAGGTCAAGGAACTCAGTCTCATGCTCTCCCTAATGCCTCAGCATGTCCACGGGCAGACCGCACACAAGGATCTACAGAAAGGTGTGTGTTTAGCTCATCATCTGCCTAGCCTTTTCCCAACTATTTTGGGGTCGGCTTCCAGTCTAACCGGATGCAGCCGAATACCCGTATTTTACATGGAGCAACTGCCTATCTGACCTCCACAACCCAGTTACTGGGTAATACGATACCCCTTGGTAAGACTGGATGTCAGACTTTCGGGCTTCTGACTACCCGTAACGACTGTCAAAGATACACGAATGACAGCCGGGACCAACGGTTTAACGTGCTTTCCGAGACACGGAGGGGTCTTGGTATGTGAGGTTGGTCACCCATCCACGGACCAACCGCTGCAAGCGTAGCTTAACCTGATCGATCGACCCGTGCGGCTGTTAGGTATTACTTAGCCACAAGCACTCTAGCTATTTACCCAAAAAATAATAACATTCAGAGTGAGTACTTTAAAGATCTATGCAACAAGATATAAGCAAGTTCAAAAATATGCATGTCACGTGATCAACATTGAACGTTAATGTCTCGGAAACGTTACGCTTTAAGGGGTTTGGTCTTATTATGTTTTCTGCTTGCATTGATATCAGCTATCGATTTATATCGGCAACATGCATGACCGCCATTTTGAAAAAAAAAAAACAAATGGCGGACAATAGGTCGATCCGATTCCGAAAATTCTTTCACTAATGTGAAGCATTGCCGAGTGTCATTGGATATATTTTATGTTAAGCTAGTTTTTACAACCTACGATATATGTATACGTAGCGACTTTTTTAATGGAGGAACACTGACTTCCAAGTCCTATAAACCTAGTTTGGGAGCCTGGCGACCTATGTTTAAGACAGTCACACTAATATTTTATAGGCGAAAGTTTGTGAGTGTGTTTGTATGTTTGTTACTTCTTCACGCAAACACTCCTGCACGGATTTGGATGAAATTTGGCACACAGATAGTTTATAACCAGCATTAACACATAACATACTTTTTATCACGATATTCCCACGAGTTCGACACTTATGCGGGTGAAACCGCGGGGCGCTGCTAGTATATTATATTTTTATGAACGGTGTTACAGGTAACCTCCTGCAGGCGGCCGTGTCGTCAGTGGAAGACCACGGCTATGTGATGGACATTGGCGTGCCCGGCACCACGGCTTTCCTACCCAAGACCAACACGAACCCAGAGATTGAACTAGGTAAGTGCCTTGCTATGTAGTAATGTTTCCATATCCCCAAAGAGCTTTACGGGCCAAATTTTTCCGACAACGCCTTGTCTCAAAGAGTCATCAATTTATAAGGGCCTTTAACCGTTGTCGCTACAGGAGAACGGTCTTAGGAGACTATCCTGTGTTTTTTTACTAGTTGTGACCTTTCTAGTGCTTTAACGTCAGTTGGTCCAGATTTTATTCATTTAATCCTTATACGAAACAGCACCGATTGGCATCATAAAGCAAGTGTATGTTTTGCTAGCTGACTGAACCTTTTTTCCAAAATCTGTGAATGCAGATAGCAATTACTCAGAAACTTAAGGATGGTCTCCTAAGAACGTTTTCCTGTAGACAGTTAAGTGTACCTGCCCTTACTACCGCATCTCAAAAATAAATAATAAACAAATAAAAATTAAACTTCGACGTTCGAACGAATACTTATCATTATTTTATATAACAAAAATCTTGATGGTTTTGATGCGTGCGGTTTCTAACCACCAGCTGATTAAAATGACCTCAAACAACTTCGAACGTTTAGACTTGTTAAAAACGAATTTTTCCCATGGGTAAAAATGACGAACTTTCAATCAATCAATCAATATCTTTATTGTGGATCAAAGGTAGGTACAGACGCCAGCACATCAAACTGTCAATCTGTCAAATTTCTTTAATAGATTTTCAGCTTTATCGCTAAAGTATTAGGTTCAAAGTTGAATGGGAAAATTTGACAGTTTCGGGTAGCTTGATGTGCTGGCGTCTGTACATAATACAGGTCTTAAATAATTAAATTGTGATCAGCTATGTCCCGCCCTTAGGGCATACAATAGTTAGGTTCATCTCTTATTTTTAAACCCCTTGGAAGATGAATTACAAAAATCTTTCCTTAGAGTTCACTTTCGCTATATTATAAGTCACTTGTGTGCAAAATTTCATGCGTCTAGAGTCTAGAGTCAAGACCCAGCTGATTAGGATGTGCGTTGTATGTCGGTGAATGAACATAAGATTTTTATTAAGTAGAAGATTCTCTTGTTTATAATCATATTATATGACACCAGATGGCTAATTCCCTTAATTAAAAACGTTCAAAATCTAGTCGCAATCTCATCTCAGCGACAATCAATGTCAAAAACTTGTCAAAATTTTTGATTGAGACTGAGATCAGACTGTGAACATTCTTAAAATTACGAGAATTGCCCCTCAGATGTCGGCATGGTATGCTGGTGCAGCATCAAGTCGTCTCCCGCTCCTGGGGGTGGCGTGGTGACGTTGTCCAACGAGCTGGTGGCGCTGCAGAACTCCTGGCTGCGACACAAGTCTAATGGACCCATGATGCCGGGATCCAATCTTGACTTCCTCGTTGAAACGGTATTGTTAATGGCGGCAAATCAACAGCAATCTTATTTTGAACGATTATAAAGATCACTGTGATTTTGAAAGACTTGTCAATGTCATTTTGAAGGATATTGCTAATCCATTGCTTCATATGTTCGAAAAATTTGTCGGCTCAACAACGTAAATAACGCTGTTGTTGAACTGTCAAAATGAAAACCATTGCTGCTGATAGTGTGTTACGCAGTTACTCCGCTGTTTCACCACCCCTAAGGTCGCTTGCCGTGACGGATATATTTAACCTACGCGAAGTTTCAATTTACTGGGAGTTTTTGTCAAAACTGGTAAAGCGATTACGAGGTCAACTACACATAAACTTTGCATGTTCAAATGGGTACGCAATTGATCTGGCTGTGGTGTGCAATTTTAAATGCGACGAGTCATAAGAACCTTACTTCGTGTATATTGCACCCTCACCTCATTGTACACGTGCAGTCTGTGGGTAGATTAAACTCCAAAATCGTGCAGCGCCCTTCGCATTCAACATAATAATGCGTTCCGGGTGTTGATGGGGCTGTTCCGCTTCTGCAGCGCATCCGGGATGTTTGCTGAAGTTCGTCTCGTTTGCTTTTACGCTACGATGCGCCTTGGTGCGGGCCAGCCCTAACATTATATTGCGGTGTATCGCGAGCAGACTGGACTGCTTGTGTATGAATCGCAGCTGCAAGGTTTCCTGAGACCTATGTTGAGCTTGTAGCAGGGTTTCTCATAACTATATGGCAGTGTTACGTTAAGTTTACTAACATTGTTACTTGTACATTTTAAATATATATACAGTGGCCTCCAAAAGTTAGTTGTATAGAGGTATGAGGAACAGGGTGTAAAGTTCACTCAACCTCCATAGAAAAGGGAGGATCCTCCGACCGGACGGGTGTTGTGTCCCGATGATTCATGTCAGGCCGTTGTATATGTGCTAGTTGCGCAGTAAACTTTGCTTGCGAGATGCAGGATTTTGCGTGACGTCAGTATGACGCGTTGTTCGCATGTGGCGTTGTAGATACCGCTACAGTTGACATTTTTCCACTTCAGCTGTGACACCACATTATGATTTAAATGTCTAGTGATCAAAATGTTTGAACTGCTATAACGTTGTTATTGACTAATTCAACTAACTTTGACTTATAAAAAATAAACAAGTAATCCCTTAGGGAGTACCTGATTATTTTTTTAAATTTTAAATCATAATTTTTCATCACTGCTTAAGTGGAAAAATGTAAATTAATTTAAACTTGGGTTGAACTAATGGAACTGGCAATAAATTACTAATTTTATTAGCTGGCCAAATAAATACAGGGTTTAGCAAAAGTATGTGGCCAGTATCATTCAGCGCTTGGTGATAAAAACTTTTTGTCCTTTTGGCATTATACTATATTTAATTAGGTCAGCTACTGAATTACCCTAAATAAAAAAATAAAAAAAACACAGCACGTTAATAATAATGGATTGTCATACACTTTTTCGACCCGCAAATTTGTACAGCAGTAATGAGGTACTTTCTGTCTCATTTTTTTTTTTAAGTAATGAGCTACTTTCCGAGCAAGTATAATATAATAGTTATTTATGCAACTGTTTTATAATAAAGGGTATTAAAACACGAATGTGGGTTTATCACATTAGGCGAAGCCGAGTGTGATAATAGTATCACATGAGTTAATATCGAATTATGTACAGATGCATACAAGACTTTATCTACACCCATGATATGAATCGTTTATAAAAGGTTCTAAAACAGTTTTTTGCAATATCGAACAAAAATGGCGGCCGGCGGGATACGACATGAATTCGAAAAGCCATTAAGTTCTTTTTTTTAATTACGGCGCTGTGGTAGTGAAACGCGCGTGCATGACAATGTTCTTTTTTTGAAAAGAAGTTGCATAATGAAATTTAGTACAACATTATAACACTCGTTTGGATGATATTATGGTTACTATGACACTGGTTGTTTTAATGTTGGCAATAAGCTAACTGTTTCAGAAACTTTTATACATGATTTAAGCATGGGTGTAGATAAAAGTATTTTTACATCCGTTATAATGGTGATTATTTCCTTGCAGCCATTGGACAACGGTATCGAGGGTCACGTGTTTGGGGACACCACAGCTTACGTACAGCGACAGCATGCTGACACCGTGCGGGGCAAGAAGCCGGCGCTGGGACAGAAGGTAACCACAACCATCACGCTAATAATGTAATCCCCGAAGAGCTAGGCAGACTTGTACCTGCAGTACACCCACATTTCGCCAGTTATGTTTAAGTGCCATGTTCCAATGGGGGCTTAGCGTCTTAGCGTGTCGATAGCAATCTAAATGGACTCGGCCCAGAATTCGGCTATTTGTTTGGCGCCATCACCAGCGTACTTCAGTTCCTGTAACGTGCAGCTGACAGGACACGCAGGGCACGATATCAACTGTCCCATTGTTTGTGGAACAGCACTACATTTACACTTCAAGGTGGAGTCGTCTATGAATCTCCACCTGAACAGGTTTTCCTTGCTTCGGCCAACCTGGGTCCGGAGTCTGTTTAAAGACTTCCAGGTTACCCAAGGTAACTCATGTCCAGGTGAGAGGTTTTGTCTTAATAAAATCTAAAAATGGTGTATTTAGATTTTTTGTTCCATAACCATGTGGGGTCTAACAGAAGAATTCAGCTGGATTGGGCAGCGTTTGGGAAGCTTCGTCGAGTTTTCTCGTCGCGTATTCCACAGAGCCTAAAGACTAAGGTCTTCGATCAGTGCATCCTGCCAGTTATGACTTACGGAGCCGAAGCGTAGACACTCACGGTACGGCTGGTCCATAAATTCAAGGTCGCTCAGCGAGCTATGGAACGGGCTATGTTTGGAGTCTCTCTGATGGATCGAATCCGCAACGAGGTGATCCGGCAGAGAACCAAAGTTGTCGACATAGCTCACAGAATATGCAAGCTGAAGTGGCAATGGGCCGGCCATGTTAGCCGTAGGACCGATGACCGTTGGGGTAGACGTGTACTTGAGTGGAGACCACGAATCGGTAAACGTAAGGTCACCCTCAGGCTAGGTGGAGCGACGATCTTCGCAGGATGGCTGGTAGCAATTGGATGAGAGTTGCCGAAAATCGAGTTGAATGGCGTGCAATAGGAGAGGCCTATGTCCAGCAATGGACTGCTATAGGCTGATGATGATGATGTTGGGTATCAGAATAAAGGGCTTGAGGAGACGATTCCAAAAATATAGCTAACAAAAGATTGGTAATAAAAATAAATAAAACTTTGCACTTTTCAAGCAGTCAATTCAGCCTTCAAAGCAAGAGTGAACAGGCATCTTCTGGGCACTCTCGTTCTCATAGACCTCATCCATCGCTTTCCATTAGTCGAGATCGAGGTCAAGATCAGGACAAGTTACACAAAAAAAACTGATGCAGTTGGTGGCGTCAAAACGGAGATTGAAGTTGAACTAAAATAACTACCACCAACTGCATCTGATTGCTTGAAAAGTGAGTTAATTTTTAACTTTGTAGCAGTCGGGTTTTTTGATACTTTGTTGTAGTAAAATGCGCTATTTTGTCCGGATATCTAAATTGTACAGGACCTTCCACAAGTTCATTGACATTTTTCCATTTCATCTGTCACACACCACATCTATACGAATAAAAACAACAGTGGTACTCCGGGAGCGCCGACAGAAGTGAAAGCAAAACATAAACAGAATACTTTGCCATCACTCACTGACATATCGGATATACATTAAAACCGATTACATCCCGAGGACAGCCGAACACATCCGAAGCGGTGTCGTTACGGTAACAGTGGCGCGAATTCAATGGTATTTTCCCATCTCAAAAAATGCCGGACGCGCCTAAAGAAGTTTTTATTTCAATAAAGCTGAGGAGTTTGTTTGTTTGACCGCGCTATCAAATGCAAGAAGAACTTAAAATCCGATTGATAGTCCTAGAGATTAGCGCGTTCTAACAAACAAAATCTTCTGCTTTATTATTACTACAGATTACAGAGATGACGATTAATAGAGAAGTATGGAAGAAAAATACATGTCGCGCCAACCACAAATAAATTCAAATAAATTGGGATAAGGGTCGGAGAAAGATGATGATAATATTTTAGTCTTCATCTGCCTTACTAAAAATATTTCTGACTCAACAGGAAACGTGCTTGCACGTGCCGTCTGCCTATGAACCGCAATGATATCATATCCTGTACATAAACACTACACTGTAAATAATATGCTGAACTATGTGATTGCGTAGTAGCGCATTCAATCATTTCTATTTTAGTTATACGATTTCTTGGAATTTATCAGTTCTATATAAATGTTATATACCACACACTCACACACACACACGCACACGCACACGCACGCACGCACGTACGCACCCTCGCCACGATCACGCACACACACGAACGCACATTCACTCAATCCATTTATTTAATTAAGTAGATTAAAATTATGTATTTACCTATTTGCAAATTACTTATCTAGATTACTTATCAACTATTATTCTGTATTTTTTGTAGTACTGATTTAATTATAAATGCCTCTATTGCTTGGCACCTATTCTTGAATTATAATACTCGAGGGGAATGGTGCTGATAGCCGAAATACAGGCTATGCCTAGTTCGGTTACAGACGCTAATCTCTTTACCTTAATTGAAATTGTTGCCACATTGCCATTGTAAAGTAGTACCTACTAAGTTTTAACTAAACAGTTGGCACGCCATTGTTGTTAAGAGGATACTGCTTAACAACAAAAAAAAAAAAGTTTTTCTAAATTGAAATATACAACGTGCCGTTACTATGACGACATTAATTTAACACACGGGTAAGGCCTACTGGCCAGTAATCATAAAAAAATTAACAACAAAATAATTCATTCAAATTATCATCATCAGCCTAGCCTTTTCCCAACTATGTGGGGGTCGGCTTCCAGTCTAACCGCATGCAGCTGGAAACCATTTTTTTATATGGAGCGACTGCCTATCTGACCTCCACAACCCAGTTACTGGGTAATACGGTACCTCTTGGCAAGACTAGTTGTCAGACTTTCGGGCTACTGACGACCCGTAATTACTTTCAAATATCCACGAATGACAGCCGGGATCAACGACTTAACGTGCTTTCCGAGGCACGGAGGTATGTGAAGATGGTTACCCATCCACGGACCAACCGAGGCAAGCGTAGGTTAACCTGATCAATCGACCCGTGCGGCTGTTATTACTTAGCCACAAGCCCTTCACTGCAATTTACCTAAAATACTAAAATGCCTCTTTCTCTTATAGATTCGAGCTCGTCTGTTGTACGTGATGCCGACTAGGAATACTCCATTTCTGACTATGAAGAGCATCTTCGACTCCACATACCCTGACCTAGGCTCGGAACAGCAGCTGAAGGATGGCCAGATCATCGAAGAGGCGCAGGTATGTGTCTGATCAGTATATCTGTTTTCAGATCCTACTAATAATCACACTATCACACTAATATTATAAAGGCGAAAGTTTGTGTGTTTATATTATTATGTTTGTTACTTTTTCACCCTCAAACGGCTGGACCAATTTTGATAAAATTTTGTATGGAGGTAGCTGACACCCTGGATTAACATATAGGCTACTTTTTATCCCGATATTCCCACGGGATCGAAACTTATACCAGTGAAACCGCAGGGCGCAGCTAGTTATATAATAGACGCGAAAGTTTGCGAGGATGGGATGTTTCTTACTCTTACACGCAAAAACGACTGAATGGATTTTGATGAAACTACAGTAATATTGCTTATACATCAGAATAACACATATGACACTTTATATCCCGATATTCCCACGGGATCGACATTTGTGCAACCGCAGGGCGCTGCTAGTAGAAACATTAAATTATTTCAGTACTAGCAGCGCTCCGCAGTGTCACCCGCATAAGTGTCGATCCCGTGGGAATATCGGCATAAAAAGTATACTATGTGTTAATCCTGGTTATAAACTATCTGTGTGCAAAATTTCATCCAAATCCATTCAGCCGTTTGTGCGTGAAGAAATAGCAAACATACAAACACACTCACACCTTTATAATATTAGTGTGATTAGTAGGAAGTAGAATACGATTAGGTACGTTCTGAGTACTTATTTGTTGAGGAGATGAATGGACGCCTCTCAGCTGAATGATGATGTTCCCGCTACCGTTTTTAACCCGCTTTACGCGTTTTGTTGTCAGTTCAGCATAGCTATTCACAATCATACGACAAGGTATCGTATCGAAAATGACACATTTTGACAACCTGATTTGCCTTGTTCCTGACAGCAAACAGCTGTCTGAAGAATAAGCGGTATTCTATTTTAAACTGACAACATTTTTTGGACTTGAGAATAGCGTTTAGAGATCTCCTACGATAACATTTATTGGTGTTCGATACGGTACGGAAGCGTATCGAGCGGTAGTGAATAGCTATGCAGAACTTAACTAGTAGTCTCTCTATAAATAGCTGTGGCTGGTGCGGGGGGTCTAAAACGGAACGAACGCCGCCATCTTGTTTTTCAATACATTTCACAAAACAATTGCGCAAATGTTTACCGACAGCGCCATCCTGTCAACGTCAGTCGATTCTTGTACCAGGAAAGACCTTTTAGTCATGTTAAAGAAACACGATTTTTTGTCAAATTATTTATTAGTTCTTTACAGTAACATACAAATAGTGAAAACTTTTAAAAGAAATACACGGCAGTGCATGAAATCTTAGTCTTGTACTTACTGAAAAAAAAAATCTTTTTGAATGCAGAAAAAATAACAAGGTTTTTATAAAATTATTTATCTACTCTGAAAATAGACACAAATAGATAAAATCTTACAAAACTAAAACTATAAGTACACACATTGTTTATAGTCTTGTAAGTACTGGATTTATTTTTGCAGTACAGTAAAAATAAAAAACACGGTTTTTATAAAATTATTTATTTGTTCTTTACAGTAACATAGAAATAGTAAAATCTTACAAAACTAACATTAGAAGTACACGAAATCTTATAGTATTGTATTGATAAAAAAATACGGATTATTGGATACCATTATTTATTTGTCCTGTGGAGAAACAGAGCAATCTTTTAAAACTAATACATTGAAGTACATGTAATCTTGTAGCCTAATTATATTGCCATCCGTCTTAACCGCTCTGAGAAAGAGATGAACCCGCGCTGTCGTCGCCATTGGATATAATGCACTGGGCAAACAGTTCTTCGCATTTGATCATGTGATCGACCGTACAAAATTCTCTTTTTTTTTTCTATTTTCTCTGTCTCTTTTCTAGCTCTCTTTCTCTTAGTTTGTGTTCCTCCTGCGCGAGTCCCAATAAATACATTCTATTTATTTCTTTCAAACTATCAAAGCGGAAAAGAAGTTTGACATCACTCTTAACAGAAAAGCTTAACTATATATTTCGTCTGACTGGTCGACCAAACATTTAATATTTAAAACACACATTGATATTTAAATGATTCATCAAGAAGTCTTAAAAAAGTTTTGCACCAAAATTGGGTTTAAAAACAAATAATGCGTACGAAATGTAAAATGCGTGCAACAACCACAAGCTGGTGTTGCATTCTTACTCCTAATGATTAAAAAAATGCAAAAATAGTCTTAAATAACATCAATATTCTAATCATAATATGAAGAAAAATTAAGTACTATGGTAATAGTTGAGGTAGCACATGTTGCCAACAAAATGCTTTGAACGTGTCTAGAACGCTCATAATATAATATTCCGTATGCTACTTTACTGAATGACGATGTTGAAGAGGCTCAGGTTTCTGTTATAGCTTCGTCATCGACAGGTGCCTTGTTCTCAGCTACTTGAAACCTGTCCTTATCTCTTCCGTAAAAACCCTCAACTTTCTCGACAATATTACTATGATTTCGTAGTGTTTGGACTCATCGTCTTGAAGCTTTAAATTACGTCAGGGTCTCTCGCCTCTTCTTCGGTAGTTGAAACGACTATTACATCAGGTGTAGTGATCGTTAATAGCCGGCCGTTTCTAAGTATTCTTACCCTCAGTCCCGGTCCGAACGGGATCGCTGCCAGAAGCGAGGCCACCGGGAACTAGAGGCCGCGTTATTGGCACTGTTACTCGGAATGTCAGTTTCTTCGTCAGTCAAATCTATCGGTCCAATGTCACTGCTGGTCGATGGTCTGGAGAAGTGAAGATCTCTTAGCAGCTCTCCGCTGCAGAGCACGGAGGATGTCCCGCCAATTGATACTCCCTCCTCGTTCAAAGCAAACTTTTTAGGCAGTGCCTCAATATTTTCTTTCTTTTGCGTCTTATTTTCATTCATTTTTTTATGTTTAGCTTCAATTTCTTCCTCTTGCTGTCGCAGAGCTTCAATATCCTTTTCAAATTCTTCTTCAGTTTTTGCTATCAAGTTTTGTAATGTTGCAATCTTCTGCGCAATATTGTCTTTTTTAACGGACTTAATGTCATTCATTCTTTGAATTTCAGCTTGAATTTCTCTCGTCTTTTCATCCTCGTATTGTCGCATACTTTCAAGGCTCTTTTCAAATTCTTTTTCGCTTGTAGCTAACATGGTATGCATTGCTTCAATATTTCTCTCCATTTTAGTTTTTGCCTGCGCTGCAGTTTCCTCAAGTTTTTTAATTTCGGCTTCAATTTCCCTTTTTTGCTCTGCTTCACGTTGTTGCATAGCTTGAATATTTTTCTCCAATAGGTCTTTTCGAATAGCAAATGATTTTTGCATTTCTTCAATGTTTTTATTAGTATTGTGTTCCACCTCGTCCTTCTGCTGTTGTAATGCTCTAATATTGTTTTGAGTTCTGCCTTTCACTTCAGATTCAATTTCTTGCATTTTTTGGATTTGTGCTTCTAATTCAACTCTTTTCCTAGCTTCGAATTTTTGCACTGCCTGAATATTTCCCTCCATTTTAGTTTTTGCCTGCGCTGCATTTTCCTCAAGTTTTTTAATTTCGGCTTCAATTTCCCTTTTCTGCTCTGCTTCACGTTGTTGCATAGCTTGAATATTTTTCTCCAATAGGTCTTTTCGAATAGCAAATGATTTTTGCATTTCTTCAATGTTTTTATTAGTATTGTGTTCCACCTCGTCCTTCTGCTGTTGTAATGCTCTAATATTGTTTTGAGTTCTGTCTTTCATTTCAGATTCAGTTTCTTGCATGTGTTGGATTTGTGTTTCTAATTCAACTCGTTTCCCAGCCTCGAATTGTTGCATTGCCTGAATATTTTTCTGGAATTCTTCTTCATTGATAGCCAACTGGGTTTGTAATGTTTCGACAGCCTTGTCAATGTTGGCTTTTTTCTGAGATTCAATTTCGTTCATATTTTTAATAGCAAGTTCAATTTCATTCTTTTTCTCAGTTTCCAATTGATGCATTCTGTTAATACTCTTTTCTAACTCAGCTTTATTAATAGCAAGCGTGTTTTCCAATACTGCGATATTCTTCGCAATGTCGTATTTCTTTTGTTCCTCAATTTTTTTAATTTTTTGGATTTCAGCTTCAATTTCAGTTGTCTTCTCGGCTTCATATTGTTCCATAGTTTCAACATTCTTCTGTAATTGATCTGTATCCATTGCTAAAGAGTTTGGCATGGCCTCCAAATAGTTTTGATCTTGTTTCATAATCATAACTAAGGTGTTTTGTAATGCTTCAATATTCTTCCTGATATTGTCTTTCGTCTGAGCCTCAATTTCTTTCATTCTTTGAATTTCAGCTTCCATTTCTCTTATTTTCTCAGCTTCATTTAGTTCCATTTCCTGAATATTCTTCTTGAATTCGAGTTTGTTCATAGCTAACGTGTTCTTTAATGATTCAATATTATTGTTAATAGTTTCTTTCTTTTGAGCTTCAATATTTTTCATATTTTGAATTTCAGCTTCAATTTCACTTTTCTTGTTAGCTTCATTTTGCTGCATTAGCTTAAAGTTCTCTTCCATTTCCTTTTTAATGTCAGTTATCTTATTTGTCATTGCTTTAATATTATCATCCATGACTGTTTTCTTATTATCCTGAATTTCCTTCATCTTTTCAATAACTTTTTCAATTTTAGCTTTTTTCTCGGCCAATCGGCTTTCCAATGCTGGTATGTTTTTCTCAAATTCGTCCTTTTTCATTTCAAAAGTTTCTTGCAATTTTTCAATATCATCAAATATGTTGGTTTTCAACTGGGCTTTCTTTTTGTTGATGCTTATAATTTGAGCTTTAATTTCATTTTTCGTCTCAGCCCTGAATTTTTCCATTCTCTTAATATATTCCTCGTGCTGGGCTTTTTCTTCAGCTAAGTTGTTTTGCAATGCTTCAAGATTTTTATCAATTTTGGTTTTCATGAGGGCCTCAGATTCTTGCAATTTTTTGATATTAGCTTCAATTTCTTTGCTCTTCTCAGCTTCGCGTTGTTGCATTGCCTCAATATTATTCTTTATTATTATTGCCTGCTGGGCCTCGTATTGTTGCATACTTACAATTCTGTCTTCGGATTCTTCTTCATCCAAATGTAACTTGTATTTCATGTCTTTAATATTCTTTTCAATGTCCATTATTTTCCGAACTTCAATTTCATTCATGTTCTGGATTTCCTTTTTATTTTCATTTTTCATCGCAGCTTCTTTTTGTTGCATTTCCTTAATATTCTTTTCTACTTGATCTTTATTGATAGCTAACGAGTTTTGCCAGGCTTTAAATTTCTCTCCCAGATTGGTTGTTGCCTGATCCTCTTTTTCTCTCAATGTTTGAATTTCAGCTTCAATTTGACTCTGTTTCTCAGCTTCAATCTGTTGGATAACTTGAAGTTTATTCTCAAATTCTTTTTTACATTTAGCTAATGTGTTTTGCATTATGTTAAGATTTTTCACCATATTAAGTTCCTGCTGAGCCTCTTTTTCTTCCAAGTTTTTGATTTCAGCGTCAATTGCTCTCTTTCTTTCAGTCATGGTTAGTTTCATGGCTCGAATCCTTTTCTCGGATTCTTCTTTTGCCATATTTAAGGTTTTTAACCTTTTTTCATTGTCCTTTTCCATTTGTCTTTTCTCTGCATCCTCTAAATCTTTCATTTTTTGGATTTTTCTATCAAAATTAGTTATCTTCTCATGTTCATTTCTCTCCATTACTTTGAAGTTCTTTTCCATTTGCTTTTTAATTTCAGCGACCTCTGTGCGCTTGGAGGCGATGTTTCTATCTGCCTTTTCTTTCTCTTTCAATTCGGCATCCTTTAACTTTTTAATTACCGCGTCATATCTGGCTATTGTCTCAGCCTCTTCTTCTTTCTTTTTTTGTATGTTCTTTTCAAAATTTATTTTTATCATCAGTAATGTATTTTTCTTTGCTTCAATATTCTTATTAATAATATTGCTTTGTTCCTTAGCTTCTTTGTCTTTTATATTTTGAATTTCGCGGTCAATTAAATGGTTTTCCTCAGCCACATGTTGTTTCAAGGCTTCGATACGCTCTTTCATTTGCTCTCTAGTGTTGTTCAAATCCTCAAAACTTTTCTCCAAATCAGTTTTCGCCTGCGCTTCCTTATTTTTCCATGTTTTAGTTTCACGGTCTATTATATTTTTATTGATCTTGACCAATTCATTCATATGATTAATGTTATTTTTAAGTTTCTCAATTTCCCTTGATGTCGCTGCCATCCTCTCTTTACCATTCTTGTCCATTTGAATGTTTTTTTTCTCCATAGATGCCATAACATTTTCTAATATATTTTTATCTTTTTCAATCCTATCCAATATGTTTGTTGCTCTTGCCATCGTCCTCTCGGTTTGTAACTTTTTATTTGTTTCCTGGTATTTGGATTTGTGTTCGTTTACTTTTTTCTTCAAAGCTTGTATTTTCGGACTGTGTTTTGGTTTATATTCCCTTTTCTTAACTGGTGTTTTCGTCACCTGAGGACAAACAAAAAATCTTTATAAAAAGGCTTAATATAATTTTACATTAACATGTCTGCAGTTTCCTAGCAACTGAATGATTAGCTATTCCATACATTTTGATCGTGTTGTTAGTTTTCAGTTTTGTATGGAACAGTAGTTTTTTTTTTATATTTCTGACTTGGTCTTATAGTTAAAGTTGTTAATTTTATTTATTTATTTATTTATTGGATCGCCAACAGAGGCTACACAGTTACATGCATGTTGACATGAGCAGGGACCACATCATTCACTTAACATCTAGGTAGGTACAATAAGTTTGATAAGGAAGAGCACATTAAAATAAATCACAATACAATACGAAAATGCCCGACAGGGTCCATAATTGATTCAATGTTTTAACATACCAACTATGTACACATTATGGAATGCAATAAAGTATTGAGTATTGAAAATTATAGAAAGAAAACAAAACTAAAAGCTAAAGCAAAACAGTACGGGTACAAAATAAAATACTACAAACTAAGTAATTTCAAACAAATTCAAATAAAATAAAAAATAAAATTTAACGAGTACTGTACTAAAAACAATATTCCTTATTGACCTGCCATATTAAACTACCATACCATACATTTAGTACATGATTCTGGACCCGCTGCGTTGAATATTTTGACCGCATAGGTATTGCACTTTTGTTACGAAACAGCTGATTTTTATTTATAACTCGACGACTGACTGACTGACTGTGTTTTTATATGTTTGAGTACGAGGCTTTTGACTACGTTCACGTTGTATGCATATATTTTATGTTTTTTATTTTTATTTCGTAATGTGCGTTTTGTTTGTACAGAATAAACATTTTTTTTAAGCTATTGCATAGCTTTTATCTTGGGCTTTGAGCGCGGCGACCGAATGAAGAAATTTCGTAACGAAAATAAACCTAACACCCCCCACTCCGACCGGCACAGCGGTGCAGCGTTGAAAGCCGTGCATCGTCTAACGTCGTATCAGTTCGGCAGACTTCGGCACGGTGTTTGTGTGCGTGCGACTAGACGTATGCGTGTTTTGTTTTCTTATCGGTCACCACGCTAAAAAAGTGTAACTTAAATTAATATCAAAGAAAAAAAAATATTGCATAAATATTATAATTGCATAAGTTGATAAAAATGCTATGCAATAGCTTTACCGCGGCAGTCCCCGAGTGCCACACGTTTTTTTTTTTTAAATTTCGTCGCTGTCGGATCCAGTATCGTGTATTGTATCCATGGTAACAGGTTGCGCGTCGATGTCACTGCCACCCTGTATCAATGGGAGCTAGCTACTCACAGATTATGTAATGTTAATAGGTTCTGAAGATCACAGGCCGGTCGATACACTTCCGGCTGAGTGGGGGGTGTTTCGGCACCATGAGCCTGAAACGAATCCAAGTGGACGAAGACCTTACAGATGAGGAGGTGGTCGCCAAGTCTTACCCTATAGGTAAGTTAGAAGTAACCCTAATGTCTGGGCCTTGAGAATACCGCTTATTCGTAGGCCACGAAACTCTCGTTTAGGGAAATTTTTCGCAACACGCATGATTATAGGATGGGTTACCACTTAAAGAAAAATATAAACTTTATGTATTTGCTTTTTTTGCTGTTCTACGCTAACTTTTGATTTTGAAGTGCAGAGCGAACACGCTTTTGGAGTTCGTTTCGTGGCCCTCGGGCGAACCTGTAGGAAATGTTACAGGCTAAAAACTGCTTACTAGCCCTTTCTACGCAGTAGACTAAAATCTCATTCGACTGACATCAAACAGTGAAACAACTATGTATTTGTTTCGGATTCTAAAAGGCATTATAAAAATTAGGAGACATGCAACCAAGTTGCGTAACACGTTCAATCATAAACCAAGGGTTTTTAAGGAGATTCCTAATCCATTGCTTCATAGATTTGAAACATTTGTCTGCACATCAACGTAAATAACGCAATGAACATTGCTGAATTGTTGAAATGAGAGGTATTGCCATCGATTGCTATTGTATACAACGCAACTAACCGACTAGTATCGTCAATAAAGTTCCCACTGCTGGGTCACTGGCCTGCTCTCTGTGAGGAGTGGGCCGTATTCTACCACGCGGGCCCAGTGCGGGTTGATAGATGGCATAGTATTCGAATTGTTGGTTCGCCAATGAAATAAATTATTTAAGATAGTTTAATTTGTTTGACAGGCCTGATGGTCTAGTGGTTAGTGACCCTGACTGCTATGCCGGAGGTTGTGGGTTCGATTCCCACCCAGGACAAATGTTTGTGTGATGAGCACGATCATTTGTTCTGTGTCTGGTTGTAATTTATCTATAATATGTATGTATTTAGAAATATATAAGTATGTTTATCAGTTGTCTAGTACCCATAACACAAGCTCTGCTTAGCTTGGGACTAGATGGCGTTGTGTGATAGTTGTGGAATATTATTATATTATTATTATTATTAATTAAGGACCACACTGCCGCATTAGGAATTTCCTGTTATGATAGCAGTGTTTTAGGTAGTATAAGTATGTATACACTTAGCTTTATTCAAAGGCGATTTTGTCCTTTATTTTTGAATGAAATTTTATGTTATTGCGAACATAGTATTTTCGAACCCATAGGCTTATGTAAAGTGTCGTATTTCAACGTAGCATTCGTTATTTCACGAAAAAATCGCAATTGAAAGTTGCAAAGTGTTTTAACATATTGGTGCTCGTGACTGTACAGGGAGCAGCCACAAAGTGCGCGTGCTATGTTACAACTTGTCTGACTACGTGTACTCCGTGACGGACCAGCCCGAAGTGGTCTCCGAGAAGTACTTCAACATGGAGCAGCTCAAGTGTGGCGACCTTGTCGACGCTACAGTGAAGACCGTTGCAGATAACCATGTGCTACTCAACGTGGGGAGAGTTTCAGGTGACAATCATTATGATTATTTCATTTTTCATTTTCTTACACATTCAATACATTTTTAAATATTTCTTTAAAAAAACATAAAAAATTAAAAAAAAAAAAACGTACTTATATCCTCTAAAGTATAACAAATAAGGGGACTTCTTTTTTATTTATTGCACTTTTGTATGAATCGGCAGATTTTTTTGCATGTTCTCATACATATTTATTACGATATATTTGTAATTTTTATAGATTATAATGGCCCATATTCTGAAAAAAAAAAAGCTAAGCAACAGTGTTTCGGCAACATTTGATGTTGCAGGCGACAACGTGTTGCGTGTAACATTGTTTCCAAAGAATGGGGCATAATACATTTTATTTACTTTTAAGAACCGGTCGTTAAGATATAGAAATAGGTCAAAACCTATTGTTAACACGTTATTATCTTTGTAGGTTACGTTTCGCAAGCACACCTGTTCGATTCTGGGATCCTGGTCGACAATAAAAAAACTACGACATCGAAATTGCCAAAGAAAAAATACAGGGTGAGTGAGCATCCTGATCTTGAGGCGCATGCGCCAGGATAGACAGAATAAGGCCCTTTATACACTCACTTTTTCTTGCCGTAAAAAACTACAGTTTATTCGCCATGTGTAGGCACGGTCGTCAGTGTTGAGTTGATTATTATGGAAAATGGTTCTCAGACACGTTTTTATATGACCCGGTTTATGTGCCGTACCGTAAAGAAACCGTGCCGTGTATATAGGGCCTTATAATTGTGATCACTTCTGTTCGTAGATACTGTAAAATGTTCTGATACCTACCTGTTTACATCGAAACATAATATCATATATACAAAATTATTATGCTGTGGATTATTAGTGGAATACCATTTGTATTTAGAACTGGTTA
Organism: Hydraecia micacea; assembly: GCA_914767645.1. Taxonomy (NCBI): domain Eukaryota; kingdom Metazoa; phylum Arthropoda; class Insecta; order Lepidoptera; family Noctuidae; genus Hydraecia; species Hydraecia micacea. The sequence goes on along the minus strand of OU611793.1, from coordinate 1,419,145 downwards.
ATTGAGTAAGAGGAAGACTGTCCTACCGTGATACAGTTTCGACTAGTATGGAGGACAGTGGGAATCGAATGCTACAACCTAAATAACAACATCAGTGTAAGAATTTGTTGGTGATTAGTGCTTAAATGCGTGCTAAATGATTATCATGTGACGTAAGTACTTAACGAACAACATTTATAAGGCGTTAGAAAGGTGAGAAAGATAATCACATTATTGTATTTAAGCGCAGGTTGTACTTTTATGATCCAAATAAATAAAGTTATTATTATTATTTATTATTTTATATAATCATCAATACAAGTCAAATTTCAAATTGCACAGTTGAATGACTATTTCATAAAATCATGACAGTTGAGGCCAATATTGTAACTGAATGACTTGTATTGATGATGCTAATGGTTATAATTCTGTAAATACATATTTGTTTTGTTAGCGAAACATATATTGATCAACATACATACAGGCACAGACCTGCAAATCGCACAAAACGTAAGAACATTATTTATTTAGGTTCCCATTTTTTTTTTACTTACAATGATTAATTTTTGTTAGTTATTAGATTTTGACAGTTCGGGAATTGGCCTTCTGGTCTATGCTTCTATTTATCTTTTTCTGATTTTATGCTGTTGTATCAGGTGGGCCAGTCAGTGAAGGCTCGTGTGTTGTTCGTGGACCCTAGCAGACATACCCTGTTCCTGACGATGAAGCTGTCGCTTCTAACCCCGGAGCTGCAAGTCCTGGACAGCTACAAACACGCTGTCGTCGGGAAGGCATATACTGGAGTTATTAAGGTACAGTGGTACATTCTACATACATCATCTGTGTAATGTTGGGGTCGGCTTCTGGTCTAACCGGATGCAGCTGGATACCAGTATTTTATATGGAGCGACTGCCTATCTGACTTTCACAACCCAGTTACTGGGTAATACGGTACCCCTTGGCAAGACTGGTTGTCAGACTTTCGGGCTTCTGACTACCCGTAACGACTGTCAAATATCCACGAATCACAGCCGGGACCAACGACTTAACGTGCTTTCCGAGGCACGGAGGTATGTGAAGATGGTTACCCATCCACGGACCAACCGAGGCAAGCGTAGGTTAACCTGATCGAATACTAGTATTTTACATGAAGCGACTGCCTATCTGACTTCCACAACCCAGTTACCAGCCCATCTCAATATACCACCCTGTAGACCTGTATATTGTATATTCACAATTTAAGAAGGGCTTGTTTCCTAATCTGGTTGTTTTATTTCAGACCATAAAGGACTACATATTAGTCTCATTTTTCAACAACGTGACGGCGTATATTCCGCGACAGTTTATCAGCAAAGAGCCCCTTGAGAACATCGCACAGGCTTTCCACATCGGACAGATTGTAAGTACACACGGCCTACGACAAGGTTCTAAGTCAGGTCAGGTTTTGAGCTTACTTAGAACCTTTTCATATAACGGCCAGTACCCACTGAGCAGCAAAACACTTGGGTAGTTTTCATTGATAATGAACTAAATCACAACTAAAATAGAGTTGAAAGTAGCGTGCAAAAGATAATTCCCTGTGGCAAGTGATGGCGTAAGCTATTTTCAACTCTATTTCAGTTGTTAAGTTAAGTACCTGGGAGTGATTATTGACGAAAAACTTAGCTGGCATGCGCATATAGAGGCACTCTGCACTAGAATCAGAAGATTAATATATATTTTTAAAGAACTCAGGCACTCCGCCAATTCTGAAACTCTGACTCTTGTGTACCTTAGCCTTTGTCAGTCTATAATTATTATGTACTGCATCCCGGTGTGGGGCGGTACTTATAAAACCGCAATGCTCCCAGCAGAACGTGCACAACGAGCGGTTCTGAAAGTGATGTTTTTCAAACCTAGAGACTGTCCTACTGATAATTTATATTCTGAGGCCCAAGTTCTCACAGTAAGGCAACTATATGTCCTTCGTTCAGTCCTGCGGAGACACTCCAACCTCCCTTTAGATAAAAATCTGCTTCTGAGGCGCCACGGTTTCCCTATATGTAAAACAATCCCCTGTCGTTTTGCATTTACAAGTCGACAATTGTTGGCTCAAAGTTCACGCATGTATAATAAAATAAATAAAATGATTCCGCTGTACAGATATACCTTACATGAAATGATTCCGCTGTACAGATATACCTTACATGAAATGATTCCGCTGTACAGATATACCTTACATGAAATGATTCCGCTGTACAGATATACCTTACATGAAATGATTCCGCTGTACAGATATACCTTACATGAAATGATTCCGCTGTACAGATATACCTTACATGAAATGATTCCGCTGTACAGATATACCTTACATGAAATGATTCCGCTGTACAGATATACCTTACATGAAATGATTCCGCTGTACAGATATACCTTACATGAAATGATTCCGCTGTACAGATATACCTTACATGAAATGATTCCGCTGTACAGATATACCTTACATGAAATGATTCCGCTGTACAGATATACCTTACATGAAATGATTCCGCTGTACAGATATACCTTACATGAAATGATTCCGCTGTACAGATATACCTTACATGAAATGATTCCGCTGTACAGATATACCTTACATGAAATGATTCCGCTGTACAGATATACCTTACATGAAATGATTCCGCTGTACAGATATACCTTACATGAAATGATTCCGCTGTACAGATATACCTTACATGAAATGATTCCGCTGTACAGATATACCTTACATGAAATGATTCCGCTGTACAGATATACCTTACATGAAATGATTCCGCTGTACAGATATACCTTACATGAAATGATTCCGCTGTACAGATATACCTTACATGAAATGATTCCGCTGTACAGATATACCTTACATGAAATGATTCCGCTGTACAGATATACCTTACATGAAATGATTCCGCTGTACAGATATACCTTACATGAAATGATTCCGCTGTACAGATATACCTTACATGAAATGATTCCGCTGTACAGATATACCTTACATGAAATGATTCCGCTGTACAGATATACCTTACATGAAATGATTCCGCTGTACAGATATACCTTACATGAAATGATTCCGCTGTACAGATATACCTTACATGAAATGATTCCGCTGTACAGATATACCTTACATGAAATGATTCCGCTGTACAGATATACCTTACATGAAATGATTCCGCTGTACAGATATACCTTACATGAAATGATTCCGCTGTACAGATATACCTTACATGAAGTCAAAAATAAATTAAGAGAATGGCTCTTATCCTTAACTTATAATGAAACAGAAAATATATTGACCATACAATCATAACTTTATCAAACCTACATTGAAATAAAGCTTATCAAACACTCACACTTCACATACACACCTCCCTACACACAAACTACACTCACATATACACTCACACTCATATATACACTCACACTCCTAGATACACATCCATAATCATTCAACATTTGCTGTGTTAACAACCACTGTAACCAAACTAAAAAGTCACGGTTGTATTATATAAATTGAAGCCGCAAAATCTCCGACTCCTAAGATACAGGTCTGCGTACCTAGTTTAGGAGCCCGGAAAGCTGACTAGAATTTTAAACTTGGTAGTACAACCCACTGTCTCCATATGCTATGTACTGTGTTGTTGTTTTTTTTTTTTATGTACTAATAAACTTATTATTATTATTATGATTTTACATATCTCGGGACCATGGAGTCCCGGTCCTTTGGGAGGCGTACGAGGGGCCGAAGCCAACTCGCAGAGGCCCCTTAGGAAATTTTAATGAAATGCGGCACCGTCCGACGATTATCCCTGTATGCACTATGCAAGTGCACCCAAGGATAACCCCCGGTTGGTGTAGGACTATTGTAGGATAGGAAAAATAAAAAGTTGGACTATGGGTTTGGGTGGCTGAAGTGGACTGGTTACCAAGAACTATGGAAGAACTATGACCCCTGCCTGATCAATGTTTTATATATACACGGATAAAATGGCAGGGGGTGACTTGCACACTCAATAATGGGCCCCCGGAAACGGTCGCTAGCACATAGTGACGTAGCGACAAGGGGGCAACATGTCCTGAGGTGCTTATGAGGAGTGGAGAGGTATTCCACGGCTATCAGGACAATCCCGGAAGTACGGTCAAGATCCCTACCAGCATCTTACTGGAATACTTCCTTCCTCCGAGCACGTTTGCTCTTGCGAATCTCCACTCAAGCCGGCCAATAAAGGCAAGAATGAGGTGGGAGCTCTGTTCCTCGTCATTTTTCACTCCAGCCGGCCAATAAAGGCAAGCCAGAGATGAGGAACAAGACTTCTCCCGGGAGATAGGGTCCGTGGGGTCGCTACTGCCCAACAGCTCGCCACATGCTGCCCTGCGGGTTTCTGTATCTCTCTTGGTCTGGCTCCTCACCTTAGACCCATTCCGGAGAGTAAACACTTCCGGCACAGGCCCAGAGTTCGGAGCGCGCAAGCCCCACCACCACGTCAACGTAGAGATACGGCGATGGGGTTATTATTATTATTATTATTATAGTTACTGTTAAGTTAATTTTCAAATGCCTTTTCCGTGGTGTTATGTTAGTATAAAGGATTTGGTACTTTCAGGTAACGTGTACGATATTGCGAGTGAATGCGGATGAGAAGAAGATGTCGGGCAGCCTGACGACGCAACCATTCACGGCGACCGTGAGTATACTTTAATATCTAACAGCGGCGAAGGGTGAATTTATAACAGAGGGTAGGCCGGAGCAACAAAAAATGCCAAAAGAAAATTTCAATGGTGAATTGACTATAGAGTGGTTATGTTCTGAATTTTCGAAGGGAAGCCGGTGGGCATCGAGTTGTATGGTACCTTCGCCACTGATATCTAACAGTTTACAGGGTGAATTTTTCAAGTGGGCGTGGATGGCCAAATGCGAAACTATGAGGAATAGCGAAAAGTACTCAAAGGAGTCTCGGGCTCGATTTTGATAAAAACTAAAACTGCATCATTGGATTTTTGAAAAATCAATATTTCTAGCCAGGAATCGAACCTGTTGATTTTGAAAAAAAAAACACTGTTTTATTATACGATTCGATAGTGTCGCTAATAATTATCGAATTCTGGAAAGTAATGACATACGGCAAACTAAAGAAAAGAGCCAAAATGATGACCATTGTTTTCAATACATAGCTGGATTGGACGTCTCGAGGATTGTACTGCATTCAGCATTACAATATTATTGATTCCATTAGAATATTTTCCAAAGATTGTAATAAAATTAGAATTTAGAACATAATATTGTGAAGGTGACTGCGCTGCGGGTCTGTATGTAATAAAAATATCGAACAAACAAGGTACAGGTAACGTAGATACACAGGTTGGGTGGGCGTAGGTGGGTATACTTGAAAATAAGAAGCAGTTTATTAAAATAAGAAGCAGTTTATTAAAATCCAACACTCCTATCCTCCATTTATATCCTCTATTCTGATCCTTATAAGGGACACTATCGAATGGTGTAATAATACAGTTTGCGTTTTTTTTTTTAAATCAAAATCAACGGGTTCGATTCCTGGCTAGATATAGTGATTTTTCAAAAATCCAACGATGCAGTTTTAGTTTTCATCAAAATCGAGCCCGAGACTCCTTTGAGTTTCGCTATTCCTCATAGTTTCGAATTTGGCCACCCACGCCCACTTGAAAAAATCAGCCTGTATAATCTACATGTATTGCAACTTAATGAACTATCTACTTTATCAGCATGTAGACTAAGTTGATTATTGAATGACCGTTTTTAAAAAAGGTTGCAATGGAATTTGACCTTTGTCATGTATGACATTGAGTTTGTTTTCCCAAAACTTGATATTGTCTGAGATGTATACTACTAGGTATCTTTTTATTATTAAAAAGTCATCTTATTTTCAACTTTTTGGCCCGTATCGAATAGTTGAAGTAAACGAGAAACTTAGGCAGATGATATTAATATGATTGTCTGTTTAAAAAATCAAAACAAGTTCATATCTCTACGTGACGTTTCACTTTTTTGTCTAGGAATTTGTACATAATTTAATAATCAATCACACTTTATTTTTACACAGATTCAAAAACAAAAACCCAACAAACGGAAGTCAACACAGGACGATGAAGTGCATAAAAAAACTAAAACAGATGATAAGAAAAAACATTTAAAAGAAGAATCCGACACAGAAGTTACAGATGAACATGACAGTACAAAGAAAAAGAAGAAAATAAAACTTGAACAAACAGACGAAGTTCCAGAAGAGCCAGCTAGCAAAAAAGATAAAAAGAAGAAAACAAAACTAAAAACAGAAGAAGACGAAACACCAGTGAAAGAAAAAAGAAGTAAAAAGAAACAGAAAGAAAGAAAAGAATCAAAATCAGAAGAAAGTGATGCTATAGAGGCAGACATTGACTTGGAAACAATACTGGACCCGCAAGACGCAATGATAATGGACATGAGCGAATGCACAACGCCAAAACATTACAAGAAAAAAGTCAGGTCCCTACTAAAATCCATAAATAATAGATCGAAACGCATAGCCAAGATAGACAGAAAAATAACAAAGTTGGAAGAAAAAGGTTTAAACTCAAAGACGAAACTCTTTCATACTGCGATGCAAACTGACAGGATTATAGTGAAAGAAAGGATTTCTAGATTGATGCAAGCCTTAGATGTTGCGCAGGCGAAGTTAAAAGAGTTTGGAGTAGAGTTTAAACAGGATTTCAAAAATGAGAAGAAGACAGCAGAAGAGAAGAGGAGAGATAAATTAGAAGTTAAGGTCGTGGAGAGTTTAGAGCCGGCTTTGGAGGCGCCCAGTGTTCAGGAGTTCTGGTCTGCGGGCGTTGAAAGTCTTACGAAGACTGTGCAAGATGAGGAGGATAGCAGCAGTGAAGATGAGGTCAGTGTACTCTTTGCTTCTGTTTTTTTGCTCTAATGCGGGGTAAGGCACTTTTGGATTGTCAAGGGTTCGGTCAGCCAGAAAGATGAGTCTAAATTCAAGCTAATAATAATTGTTGTTTGGTCATCTTTATTGATAATCTGGAAAGCAATTTATATATTTAAACCGACTATCTTACATTCAAGATATGAAACAGCTGGTTTTTGTTTTGATAGTCCCATAGTAAAAGTTTTTCGTATTAATGAAAGGGTGATAGTGCATCATCCTTTGTTCTAAAACACCATCTTATTACGTTAGCCGTAATTAATTCAATCAATTATCTGCTTAGGCCGCAGTTAGACGGCGCGAAAAATTTCTTGCGGCCACCGCGCGGCGGCCGTGCGTTGGCCGCGTGCTAAGTGTTCAGTCATAGCAATTTATGTTTTGTTAACTAGGACATAAAATTGAAATTGTTTGTAATTAAATAACCGTGCGGCGGCCGCGCGATGTCGACACGGTCGGCAGGCGATCTCGCTCGAATGTTCTCGATGTACGCTCCGCACCCGCGTTCTCCTTTCCTTCAATCAGTCACTTTACAAAGCGAGCGCAGCCAGTGCCGTGCGCCCGCCGCGTGGCGGCTGTGCGGTGAAGGCGCGAAATAATTCGTGTCATTAAAACGCGCCCTCCCTGTTAGCCTACACCATCCCACTGCTGGGCAAAGGCTTCACCCCACGACTTCCAGCTCTTTCGATCCAGGGCTAAAGAGGATCAATTATCTAATCAAACAAAATGAACTCAACAGGACAATGACGTTCCAAAGAAGAAACGAAAGAAGTTATCAGTTGCCGAGAAGCTAGCCAAAGTGCGGGAAGAAGAGGAGCGAGTGAGGGAGATGGAGCGACGTGCGACAGAGAGCGAGAACCAGCCGCGGTCCAGCGAGCAGTTCGAAAGGGCCTTGCTGGCCAATCCTAACTCCAGCCAACTCTGGATCGCTTACATGGCGTTCTACCTTCAGGTAAATACTTTTAAACTCAAAGCATTTATTTCAATTAAACCATTAGCACTTTTAAATTGTCGAAGAGTCGGTCAGTTAGTCAGAAAGTTGAAGCTAGTTGCCCATTCCAAAACGACGTTACGTTCGTGTTTTCTCTTAATAAATGGATAAATAAATAAATAAAACGTAAATCCCTATGGAGAAGAACGGGCAAGAAACTCCAAGGACACTCTTTTAAATCAAGATATTACAAAATCCTGGGTACATTATTCTTGTTGCTTCTATATTATGTGAGAACAATGTAAAATATAATCCTTATTCAAAATATAAGATTAAAATAAAAAAAAAGCTTTCAGCCACGGATTCTGAATCGAGGATTCTGTGAGTAAATTATCTGGTATATCGAATCCATAAAGGTGGACCACTATTGACGCCACATCCTGTTTAAAAATAAATAAATATTATAATATTTTATCTTACTTTCTTCCCTTCGGGCAGGCTACCGAGGTTGAAAAAGCGCGCAAGACCGGGAGGAAGGCCTTGGCGACGATAAGTTTCCGCGAGCCACTCGAGAAATTCAATGTGGGGATCGCCATGCTCAGCATCGAGTGCCGCTTCGGTACCCAGGTCAGTCATCTGCAGGGACAACATAATATTTATATTGCAACACTATTTACATCATAATAACATCGTGAAGAAACCGGCATGTCCTAGAACCAAATATTCAAACACATCGCTCATTTTGAGAAACATTGACGTAACTGCTACGTTTTTTTTTTAATCTGCTTTCCTAACGTAAATACGCTTTCTAAGTGCTTTGTCATATCGTCGTTGATAGTCCAATACCGCGTAACTAACATTATTCAAAACCGCGTATCTACAAAAAAAGCAAAAATGAGATTTCGCGGCTGTTGGTAACTGATTGTGATTGGCGTCGACCCGTATGACAATTTTTTGAATCGTCCAATAGGAAAACGACTATATCAAAAATTACAATACCGCGGATCTTTCGACGGACAAGTTACGACATGAAAGCCGCGTATCCGCGCCAATTTCTATTTTGTTTGTGCAGTGTTTATGTGACGCTCCGGGTAAAAATTGTTTTTATGTGTAATTACTGGATTATTTTTAATGTAAGTATGTCACACGTATTGTATACTTTATTATAAATCAAATTGGGACGTTTTTTATTTTGAAATTGTGTGATTTCGAGTATAAGAGCCCTTCTAATTTTTACGTTGTTCTTACGCGGTTTTCATAAAATCCCTTTTTGTTTCGTATCGTACTTCCGCGGTTTTATTATACTTAATTTATTTTGTTTTTGTGTTTCTATGTTATAATAAAGTAATAAAAGATCGTACTTTTAAGATCCCATGAAGATGGGAGTTTTATGACGTAGGTAGGTATTTACCAAGATGGTTTTGAAACTTAGTAAAAATAGGGCTACTTTGCTTTGCAGTGATAGCAGTAAAAACTAAGATTCACAATGAATGAAGATGAAAACGCAACACAAGATGATTCTACGAACTATTTGGAGGGTGCTGATATGAATGATGACGTTACGACATTACAAAAACTTCAACTGCGGCGACAGGAACTACTTAAGAAGAAAAAATTAATATTAGAAAATCAAAGACCTAATTTAATTGAATTAACCCCATTCGTCCAGCCGGCATGTCCCGCAAGTGTCGATGATATTGTAAGTACAGCTGATTTTACTACTGTAGGAAATGATTGCCACCATCTCGAAACTGTAGTGGACAATACTATTGTCAGCGCTACACCTACGGTAGATCTAAATATCGACATAGCTCTGCCAAATGAAAGTTTAGATTTTGGATCCGACGACTCTGTGGCAGACCCATCTTATGTTCCCCTTTCGGATATCACAAACGTGCAGCCTTTAGATAACCTTGATGTCAATTGGTTTCCTGAGAGGTATATTGAGCCGGAAGTTGCAGGTGCGTCCAGAACCAGAAAACGTAAAGCTGACCGTCAGAATTGGAAGAAAAATAAAAACCAAAAAAATAGGATGTTAGGAAAAGAATACATAGGGTATAAAAAAAATGATTCGAAGTACATACAAAATGCCCCAAAACCTAAAAGGATTTTAGGACCTAAATGTAATTCGCCATTATGTCTGCGCAGCAAAACCCTGTTTTGCGCTCAAATCAGTGAAGAAGAGAGACAGAAAATATTTGAAACTTTTTGGTCTAGATCATGGAAAGAGAAGAAGTTATTCGTACATTCTATGACGGATATAAAGTCTACTCAGAGGAAAACATCGGAAAATATCTCTCGGCGTCTCCATAGTAAAGAGTATAACCTGCATGTAAATGGCATAAAAAAAAGAGTTTGTCTTAAAACATTTCTCTCTACATTAGGCATCAAGGAATGGACTGTCCGCTATTGGCTAGGAGATAGAAATCAAAGACAGCTTAATACCGAAAATTCTAATATTTCACTTAGCACTGAGACTAAAAGACATTCCGTACAAAGTTACCTGAATACTTTACCTAAGTTACCATCACACTACTGTCGTCAATCAAGCACAAAACAATATCTAGAACCTATCATTAAATCTAAATCTGAGCTCTATAGAATGTACTTAGAACACTGTACAGCATCAAACTCCGTGCCGGCCGCATCACGAAAGCTCTTTAACGATGTATTTGAAGAGGAGAATATAGGGCTATACCAACCAAAGAAAGACGCTTGTGATTTCTGTTCCTCCTATAAGGCAGGTAATGTAGAAGAAGAAGCGTACCAACAGCATATCGAAGCAAAAAATTTAGCGCGTGAAGAAAAGAAAAGAGATAAAGAGAAGGCAAAACTAAAAATAATCCACGCTATTACTGCTGACTTACAGGCGGTGAAGTTATGCCCTTCTTTGAATGCTAGTGCGTTGTATTTTAAAACAAAATTAGCAGTACATAACTTTACAGTTTATGACCTTGGAACAGACCATGTAGATTGTTATTGGTTTGACGAGACAGCGTGTGATCTTAAAGCTGCCACGTATGCATCTTTTTATGCTGATTATATAACAAAGTTGTTAGAGAGAGACCCGAAGGATATTATAATTTGGAGCGATGGGTGCACAGCGCAAAATAGAAATAGTGTTCTTTCAAACACACTCCTCCTATTGGCAATGGAGAAGAACGTTACTATAACCCAAAAATATTTAGAAAAAGGCCACACGCAGATGGAGGTGGATTCAGTACACTCTGTCATCGAGAGAAAATTAAAAAATGTCGAAATTTTTTTGCCGTCACAATATGCATCCATAACAAAAGAAGCTAGGAGGAGACCATTTCCATACACTGTCATCCAACCAGACCACACGTTCTTCAAAGATTACAGCGCTAAAAAGTACCAAATGTACGACTCAATAAGACCTGGACGAGGGGTTGGTGACGGCTGTGTTGTTGATCTGCGCGTGTTAAAGTACAACCCTAATGGAAAAATCGAATACAAAAATAATTTTCAAGCTGATTTTAGCCCCCTACCTCGGAGGCCTAAAAATATTTCTTCTCCTTTATTCAGTATTCCTCTACTATATTCATCGAAATTACCTATTCAGGAAACAAAATATGAACACTTGCAACAACTGAAAAGTGTCATACCCCGTGATTGTCATGCATTTTATGATAATTTGCCTTTTAAAAAGAAATAGTGATTTTAGCAATGTTTCTTTTTGTTGGTCATGATTTAAGTTTAATTAGTTTTAATCGCTTAATTACAATGATAATAGATCTCATTACTAAGTCAATTTGTTAATTACAAAGATAATTATTAAGTATAGAAAAGAAGACTTTATAGACTGTTTCTAGTTCTAGATGTCTTTAGTTGTGATAATTTGAGACTGTTGATCTGTTCCTAAATGACAATGACATCACTTCATTCTTAGTTGCTAAAAGTTTTTTTTTTTTTTTTTTGATTATAATTATTTTTTTTTTATTTGAAGCGCCTAGATGGCCCTACATAGTTTATATTGCAGTTGAGTTAGTTTATAAAATAAATAATGTCGACTTTTTGATACTTACTTTTGGTAATTATTCATACTTGTTGGTAGATATCTTTTATTCTTTCATAAATATATTATATTAATGACTAAAAGTAATTTAAATACTTAATATTATTAAATAAATGATTGATTGAGGTTGTGGCATTATTTTATTTCATTTACAATTTCGCGTAAGTACTGTCTATGAACCAGAATTGTTTGAAACTATACAGCGTAAGTGATTTTGTAAGTAAACTATTGGGAATATTAACTTTAAAAATAGTACATTGGATTAAAGAGAATGAAACGGTCCTATATTCAAGTTCGTTCAAAGTTCGGCCTATTAGTTTTTTAGAAACTTAGTTTTTTGTCCCTCATGTAAAACTAGCGGAAGTGTACATACGCGGTATTTAACAACGTTAGTTACGCGGAATTGGACTATCAACGACGATATCGTCGTTGATAGTCCAATTCCGCGTAACTAACATTGTTAAATACCGCGTATGTACACTTCCGCTAGTTTTACTTTAGAGTCAAAAAACTAAGTTTCTAAAAAACTTACAGGCCGAATTTTGAACGAACTTTATATAGGACCGTTTCGTTCTCCTTAATTCAAAATTCGGCCTATTAATTTTTTTAAACTTAGTAAAACTAGCGGAAGTGTACAGACGCCAGCACATCAACCTACTACAATCTGTCAGATTTCTGTAATAGATTTTCAACTTTATCGCTAAAGCATAAGGTTCAATGTTGATTGGGAAAATTTGACAGTTAGGTGTAGGTTGATGTGCTGGCGTCTGTACATACGCGGTATTTAACAACGTTAGTTACGGAATTGGACTATCAACGACGATATTTAACTCATTTTTGGGAATAAATACATTTACGTCGATGTTTCTCCAAATGAGCAATATGTGACATCTACCAACCAGCGCTGGGCCCGCGTGATAGATTATAGCCCATTCCCTCTCGAAGAGAGGAGGCCTGTGTCCCAACAGTGGGACCATTATAGGCTGATTATGATGATGAACTACACAAAGGTGTCGCGATGTCCCGTGAATCGTCATAGATGACGTCATGACTTGCGCCATCTTGCGATAACGCCGAAGATGCCTTCGAATAATATCACCGTGAGCGCTGTCAAAAATGAGTGTGTGTGTGTCAGTGTGTGTTTTGTTTTGAGTTGCATCATATCTTTTAACTAACGTGACATTTTCGAAATTGTGCTCCTGGCTGACAGTCGCCACCTAAACAAAGAAAAAAAAAAGAAGAAAGGTGGTGTTTATACAAACAAATACTGCTGTAATATCATTTTGACATTGAGTAAGCACTGTGAGCGCGTTCACGAGCGTTCCGAATTTTTGACAGCCCTCAACTGTCATAATCGTAATATTATATCTAAATCGGAACGCATGTGAGATGATGTGTGCTGTATGCGATTACAGATAATTCGGAATGCGGCTTAAGTAATGATAAGCGACTGCTTAACTATACATTTTTGACGTTTAAAACGTCTCTATAACTTTAAGCAACGTTTATACACAAAGGGGCTTAAATGCAAATGTTACATCGTGACAAATTATGAAACATGGGACCTTACGCATGGTAATATAGATAATATTACCGTGTCATCAGTGTCTTATCGCATGCGCCGCTTTTAACACAAACAAGTTTCAACTTGCAAACAATCATTTGTTGTGCTTGTGAGTAATAGGGAACGGAGACTTGATATGATAAGTACCTACCTACTATGAGGGACTGTTTCAACATGTCCGACAACTCACTAAAATATAATAAATTACCCATTACCTCTTTACATTTTCTCTTACCAAGGGGTATCGTATTACCCAGTAACTGGGTTGTGGACGTCAGATAGGCAGTCGCTCCATGTAAAATACTGGTATTCAGCTGCATCCGGTTAGACTGGAAGCCGACCCCAACATAGTTGGGAAAAGGCTAGGCAGATGATGACCCATTTCCTCTTTCCCATCTATGTTGGGGTCAGCTTCCAGTCTAACCGGATGCAGCTGAATATCAGTATTTTACATGATGCGACTGCCTATCTGACCTCCACAGCCCAGTTACTGGGTAGTACGATACCCCTTGGTAAAACTGGTTGTCAGACTTTTGGGCTTCTGGCCACCCGTAACGACTGTCAAAGATCCACGAATGATAACCGGGACCAACGGCTTAACGTGACTCGGAGGGGTCTTGGTATGTAAAGATGGTCACCCATCCATGGTGTTCCACACTGTTTTGTATTATGCGCTGGTGCCGGTGACGAGGAAACATAAAAGAACGCCGTTTCTCCAATTACAACGTTTTATTAAATAAATTATTACAGGATAGTAATATTAGAGGTACACGTATTCGTTTTTCACCATAAAACAAGAGCAATCTACCATAGACACTCAAAACGTTTTTCTTAAAAAAAATATTATTCTATGTTATGATGAGTATTGGTCATAAACACAGGCTAACCGCGGCAAGCGTAGGTAGCTTTACCTGATCGATCGACCCGTGCGGCTTTTATTACTTGGCCACAAGCCCCCCCTGTTTGACTTCTAAAAGTACTAAATATTCTAATTTAAATTCCTTTGTTGTGTGTTTGGTCGTTGTTAGTAAATAATGGTATCGTTCGCTCGCATTTCATTTTTACCCGACTGCAAATAAGGGTTATGTTTTCTACTGCGCAGTTCGTTACTACACACACACATCAGACAGTACAGACGGTACAGACACACATCAAGCTACCCGAAACTGTCAAATTTTTCCAATCAACTTTGAACCTAATGCTTTAGCGATAAAGTTGAAAATCTATTAAATAAATTTGACAGATTGTAGTAGCTTGACGTGCTGGCGTCTGTACTATACAAACTTAAGCCAGCACCCTAACTGCGTCATCCACTCAATCACAATGAATGTTATTGAACTGTCAAAATGAAAGCCATTTTTATTGATAGTGTGATACGCATTTACCCCGGCGCGGCGGTACGTCCAGCGTGACTAGATTACCTTACAAAAGTTTTGGCACATGACCCCCGCTTTCTTATCAAAGCGTGTTGATTCCAAACTAAAATAAAACGATAGCAAAGTACTAGTTTCTGTAGGTATTGTTTTTATTAGGTACAAATAATTATGCTAAAAAGATAAGATAAAGTATCTTTTAAATAAGAAAATTGCAGGCCTTGTGTCTACAACGTTCTTATCTTTCTTTTCGTATATTTATTGTCCAATCTAAATACCAAATTCTTGAATGGATTATCTTTATACCTAAGGCTAATTGAATTTGCAGAATTCGACACGATACACGCGGTAACAATAACACTGCAAAAATGCGATGTCTACAATTCTAAAAATAGCCGTTTCGACCAGACGGACACGACAAAGTCAAATAAGTACATACATATATTAAATACATACCTTTGAATAAAAGTTTTCCAAACTTCACCATAAGTTCACATCTCACGTCAGAAGGTCACAATTCGTATGTGTCACCAATGAAGCTCAACTTTTGATTACAATAAACAGAGGTTGGTTTGTACAGAGGTTATATCATCGGCGCCTGTATGGCGCGTTCGCTGAATGCAGACTAAGGCGCTTATCGATGTTGTGTGCCGGCCGGCATGAGGCACTCCTGCCATAATAATAATAATATAACCTATAGATGCATGTTATGCATTATTATACCTAACGTAAAGGACCTACATATATGTACCTCCTTGTCTTTTTCTACACTCAGGTTAAGTGGGGATAAATACAACTGCGTAGTTTTTATCAGAGCCTTATCAAAGTGACTAACAACACTTATTCAGCTTTGTTCAGCTTTTGTCCATAGAAAACAACGTTTTTGTGTGGAGATGCGTACGCATCCGTACAGCTTTCCGCGTCTATTCAGATGCGTAGATACGCATTCCATAATCGTTGTTTTCTATGTAGTACAATAGCTGAACAGAGCTGAATAAGTGTGGTTAGTCCCTTAAGGACGCTATCACATTTTGAACTCGCTCAAGTTTAGGTATCTGAATCGCAACACAGCAACATTACGCGCACGCACACATTGAAACCATTGTTCGCTCGATTTTTATACGTAACTTAACTAATCTTGGTACTTGAAGATTTTTTTTTTAATTTTGCTGGTTTTTATTGAGTAAAGTTAGTTGTAAGTTCGCAATCGAATTTGGTAAGTGTTATTAGTACTTACTATCTGCGTGATAATCATGTTTTTAGTATTGTTGAAGTTCATCAGTCAATATGTTCATTACTAGGTACCCAAAAACGACCTTAACATTTCAGTATTACAAGGAACATCCACATTTATACCACAGTCTGCTGTTAGTTTGAAAAGATGTACCTAAGTACTTTTAAATATTATTTTTGATGTCAATTGTTGGAGTATTACATAATCAAATACTAGCCTGGGAGTTTATCGTAGAGTTTCGTTGTGATATTTAATAATAATCATTCCCTTATGAAAACAGTAAGTGTTTTATTTACTTAAAAATTTAAAAAAGTAAATCAAAAGTAATTTATTCAAATTAGGCTGAGAATCAGCACTTTTCGAATGTCAAAATTACAAAAGACAGTCCCCAAAACGCCCGCCCTTCACTTCTTAGTGCTTTCGCTGGGAAGAAGTGGCGCAACAAACTCCCCAGCAGCACAGCTGTCTTTTCACATAGAAAATATTTCATTGTACTACTACTATACTCCATAGGTTTAGGTAGCTAAATAAAGGTAAACAAAAAAACCACGCGACTTTGTTAACCGACTAAACGTAATACCAGTCTATTCAGTTGTCATGCTACGTCACAATTGTATTCTTCAATATAGCAACATTATAATTCACTAAAAAAAATTACTGAATTGAAGAGTAAAACTGTGACGTAGCATGACAACTGGATATACTGGTATTATGAAGAAATTGGCCGTAAGTCGATTTGTCACAAACAAAAATCCGCCACCTTGAATAAAAAATGGATGTTATATTCGTAATCATCACCCCGAAAAACCCCAAAATCGACTATCAATATCGAATGTCAAAAAAAAACATTTCCATCATTTTAATTTGATTATAAAATAATAAAATAAATATTTATAGGTACAATCTTTATCCGTCATCTACATCCACTAAATAAATAAATTAAAAGTAAAAAGTTTTTTTCAGATTTAAGTACTCGTATTTACTTAGTTTGAAAATTAAAAAAATGAAAATCAATCAGATCATGTTATTTACTTGTTTATCTACACAGGTAAATCTCGCAACAAGCTTTTATATCATAATATATAACTTGTGTACTTAATGACGTTATAAGTTGATAGTAAAAGTTTTAAAGGACAATTTTATTTTATTCTTTTTAGCGCATTTAACTAAAAGCTTGTTTTAAAAAAAAAAATACTTTTAATTTGTTTTTTACTTTTTAGTTATTGCTGGACAGGTTTTTTTGTGGAGTTTAACTCGCATACGTATTCTGAGCAAGACCTTTCATTTGATACCCATGTTGTAGGAAAGCATAAAAAGCTTAGTCCGCTATCTTTAGAAATCCGCCATATTGCATTTAGAGTAACGTCACATTGTTTTTTGAGTTATTCTCAGCAAGCCCTTTCATTTGATACCCATATTGTAGAAGTGCATTAAAAATAACTAGTCCGCCATTTTTGGTGTTCCGCCATATTGGATTTAGAATGCCGTCACTTTATTTTTCAAGTCATCCTCAGCAAGTAATTTAATTTGATACCCATATTGTTGCAGTGCATTAAAAATAACTAGTCCACCATCTTTAGATGACCGCCATATTAGATTTATAGTGACGTCACTTTATTTTTCGAGTTATTCTCAGCAATCCCTTTCATTTGATACCCATGTTGTAGGAGTGCATTAAAAATAACTAGTCCACCATCTTTAGAAGTCCGCCATATGGGATTTAGAGTGACGTCATTTTATTTTTCGAGTTATTCTCAGCAATCCCTTTCATTTGATATCCATATTGTAGGAGTGCCTTAAAAATAAGTAGTCCGCCATCTTGGGCGTTCCGCCATTTTGGATTTAGAATAACGTCACACAGCTAACCATGCATTGTCATCCAAACTAAAAGTGCATACAAAATTTCAGCTCAATCGGTTGAAGATATCTGGTTCAAAATTTAGTTGCAAGAGTCCACCCGAACAAACATAGTTACATACATACATACTCGTACATACATACATTGCAAGTTAAATAAAAGCTTGTAAAAATTACAACTAAGTATTTGTTTCTGAAAAAAATACCAATAATCGTACTTAATTTTATTTCGGTCCGAAAAAGTATCAACTTCGTCCGACCTCAGTACACAACTCGGAACTCACTTTTTTACGTAATTATTTTTTGCGAGAAAGCGACACAAACGTGCTTCCACGAGCGCCTCTGAGCGCGGAATGACGAACCGCAAGTGTCCGCGGGTAGAAAATGTATGGAGAAATTTGAGAGCGTTTCTTATTTGTCTCATAAATGAAAAAGTTATTTATTTATCTACAAAATATTTAGCTTGTCGTATCAGGACTATATAAGCAACAATATCTTCTTATTTTTAAATTAAAATATGCAGTGGATTTAGCTATATAGGTACTTATTCAAACCCCTTTTTATTAAATTTTTTGCGATTACTGTGATGGTAAAAACGTATTTGTGTGAAAATTTTGTATAGGGCTATTTAATTGTTATGGAGCCATTCTGGAGATGAATATATTATCTTTAATTTGAAACCAAGATATCCTTGCAGTTGCGACTCCAAGTTCATTAAAAGGGTACCTGAAAAGCACTGTTATTCGTGGAAAAATGTGATAGCGTCCTTAAGCTGTGCTTCAGAAATGTGTGCATAATCAGTCTACAACATTCCCACTGCTGGGACACAGGCCTCCTCTCTGTGAGAGGGAGTGGGCTGTAATCTACGCGGGCCCAATGCGGGTTGGTAGATGTCACATGTCTTCGAATGTTTGGTTTTATGACATGCCGGTTTCCTCACGATGTTTTCCTTCACCGTTTTGAGAGTAGGGGTAATGAAATAATTTACACAAAGTAAAGCGCCTGTCTGGGTTCGAACCTACGACCTAAGGCCGTTAACGCTGGGCCACCACTGCACCTATGAAACTATAATTATGTATGTGCGTCATTGTTTTGTTATCTATATGTGAGTGGTTGACCAAAAAGGGACCTCAAGGGAAAATAATTGATTTCGAGTAAATCGCGTTTGAAATTTCGTGTAGAAACAAGTTGCGGCATGTTTTATGTCAGTATGCGACTTCGTTAGTGAGTGTCAACACGTGTTTACGGTTACTACATTATTGGCGACTTATTTAGTGTCAGTTTCTTGTCTTTATGTGCGTCTGACATCACAAAAACTAATTTTTCCAAAACTGCCTCGGCTCACAAAAAAAATCATAAAAAAAACACTACGGCACCTAAAAATATTCTGGTTAGACCAAAACAAAGCTAAAAGACCGCAGAATAAGAAAATAAAAAAAAATAAATAACGGTTTCCAATCCCTCCAGGTCCCTTTTTGGTCAACCACTCACATATATATAAAAGGAGAACTGACTGACTGACATATCAACGCACAGCCCAAACCGCTGGGTCTAGAGATTCCAAATTTGGCACGTACGTTCCTTATGAGGTCTAGGGGTGCACTAAGAAAGGATTTTTCAAAATTCATCCCCTAAGGGGGTGAATGGGGGGGTGAAATTTCATGCGGACGAAGTCGCGGGAAGAAGCTAGTGATTAATAAACTACAATGAAGTCCTTGCTTATCTCTTAACAATGGCTTCTGCCCTAATAGATAGTGATTAAGTAAATGGGACTATTAACTCCTAACGAAGGTTTTCCTCAACCATGAGCCAGTCGAATTTCGCGCGGACGTAAACATGTCGCGGAGGGATTGTATCGCGCACTGGATTTTCCGCTCTTGGTGTAGAGCCGAGGTTTGAGAATCCAACAGAGCGCATCCCATCGCGTCAAAAACACCGTTGGATTTTCAACTCCATTTGAAATAAGATGACATTTAAATAAACCTTTTTTACAGTCCGTTTAATCGACTTTGAATTCTCTTGCGTTGGTGGCATGACATATGGCAGCTGCAGTAAACAGTTGGTATTGTAAACACTTTTTTGCTTTTAATACCATCCTTATGCCTACGGTATAGAAGTCAAAATCGGTTAAACGGACTGTAAAAAAGGTTAATTTAA
This sequence comes from Hydraecia micacea, assembly GCA_914767645.1. Taxonomy (NCBI): domain Eukaryota; kingdom Metazoa; phylum Arthropoda; class Insecta; order Lepidoptera; family Noctuidae; genus Hydraecia; species Hydraecia micacea. The sequence goes on along the minus strand of OU611793.1, from coordinate 1,399,058 downwards.
ATGTCTAATCTTATTTCAAATAGAGTATAGAGTTGAATGAATTGTCAAGGGGTCAGTCAGTCAAGTACACATAGCTGGAGGCCTACCACAAGCTCTTAACGCGATCCATTTTAGGACCTAAACTGAACTGTTCTTCTAATTCGTACAATGACGTCATTTTAACGATTCAGTTTAGGCCGTGCCATCTGCTGACAGCGATTGTCCCAAACTGAGTTGCAAGTTTTGGTTTCATTCATACTTGTTTGGTACCATGACGTCCATAGAGCAGCTCAAGCGATGCTGTTTAGGAACCTAAACTGAAATGTCTTGTTTTTGAATCGTTTTTAAATAGATCATCGTAGGCCACCAGGTAAGCGTTACGTATTGGATTAGCAAACGCGAAGGTCTGGGTTCTAATCTCGAGATGAGACTATTATTTTTACCCGCTGAGGAACAGCGGGTCGAGGCCTCACGGGGGAGGGGTGAATGCTTATGCGAATCCCGCACCCCCGGCCATAGGTAGAGGTGGAACACCGCGGTGGTTTTAGCCGGTAAGAATCCGGCATGCCCATGAGGATTACTACCGAGCACAAAAAAAGGGGTCAGTCAGTCAGAATGATGTGGCTAGTTTCCCATTCCAAAGCGTAGTAGGTACCTATGAAGAAGAACGGGCAAGAAACTACGGACACTCTTTTAAATCATAAAATCGTTACAAAATATTAGTTACATCATTCATGTTGAAATTATACATAATGGGAGAACTATGTCGAAAGATGTGCACGTTATAAGTGTCAATAATAAAAAAGATGAAAACAAAAAAAAGAAACAATTCAGTAATTAAAATAAGCCGTGGCAGCTAAGAGATGACCAGTGTCGAACTGTCGACTGACGCAGCCGCAGCCGGTTCACGAACATGACGTATGAATCAGCACCATTCAGCTCAAACATTTTGAAGGGAACTTTATGATCCAACACACGCCACCAACAGCTAGACGTAGACATTTGAGTGAGCAAGACATACCTACTCTCAGCCGCCAGCACATTCGATCAATGAATGACGTAACCTGTAAATGGTAGCTTTATAGTTTAGGTACATCTACATAGTACTCACACGTGTGCTTACACATTCTGTTTACAAGCGCATGCTGTTTACACGAGTGCGAAAAAAATTGCCTCGTGGAAAACGCGCCCGTGCCAACATGGGCTCACAGTCATTCATCTAGCAATACACGACATTTGGATAAGTCACAATTATTGTGGCCGGGTTTCGATTCACCCAGTGTTCAAAAAGTGGACCCGACAGTCTCGACACAATTAATATTATCTTTTGGGCCTACACCGTCCTAACATATCTATCAATATATTTTTAAAACATTGTTAATCGTGGATTTTCTTGCCGGCTCTTCTGCATAGGAAACGACCAATTGGAACCGTGCACCTAGCTTCTGACGTTTCATAAGTGCCCATGTAGGTTTATGTGAAATAAAATATTTTGATTGATTTTTAACAAAAGCATCGTAATAGCTAGATGAACCGACGACTTGAAGGTGGCTAGGGCAGAGGGCGGGGGACCGGAGAGCTATGTCTAGCCGTGGACTGCGATAGGCTGGGATAATTGATTTAGACTTTATTAGGTACGTACAAGACATAGTTTAGCATATGTATAATTAAAAAGTCATGCGTGTAAGAATTTAGTATAATTACAGTGAATTACAATTTTACAACGGTAGAAAAAAAATATGGACTTGCCGGTTGGAAGCATGGATGCAGAGAGAGAGAGTGTTGCTAGCTATTAAAAATGCTAAGCTTGAATTACAGTGTTGCAACTTAATATTTATGTTAGATTTACTTTAACATAGTTGGGGCCGGCAAGTTACATAGACAACTAAGCAATTAAATGTGAACTTAATGAATAAACTAAGATTTATAAAGGCAATGGACAAATCTTTCTTAAAGAGCGAGTGTAGATCTTATTGCCAATTTTACAATCGGCTACCCTGACTTTATCATCAGGGCCGGTGTAAATTTTTACAATTCTGGCCATAGGCCATGATAATGGAGACACATTCTCTTGTTTTATAATGACTAAATCCCCTACATTTAAATTGGGATGTGTTTGATGCCACTTGGGCCTGTTTTGTAACTGTGTTAGATAGTCCCTTGACCAAGCCTTCCAAAAGTCTTGTTTAATTTTTGAACATATGTTCCAGAACTTGAGTCTGTTGATGGGTACTTCTGTAAAATCTAATTCTGGAAAGGAGGTCAAGGAGCTGCCTATTAAAAAATGTCCAGGCGTTAAAAAACTAACATCAGAAATGTCTGAGCTCATAGGCAGCAGGGGTCGAGAGTTTAGCACAGCTTCAATCTCTGTTATGATGGTATATAGACCTTCAAACGTTAAACATAAACTACCTATGACCCTTTTAAAGTGATACTTAAAGCTCTTGACGCCCGCCTCCCAGAGCCCTCCAAATTCAGGAGAATAACTAGGAATAAAGTTAAATTTTATCATTTTTGTATTACAAAATTGTTCTACAGAATCCCTATGAGCCTTTGACGAAAACAAATCATACAGACCCTTCAATTGATTAGCGGCTCCTTTAAAAGTTTTTGCATTGTCACAAAAAATCTGAGTAGGCATACCGCGCCTTGCAATAAACCTTTTGAGACATCCCAAAAAGGTCTCAGTAGTGAGGTCACTAACAAGTTCTATATGAACTGCCTTGACAGCAAAACAAACAAACAGCGCGACATAGCATTTAGTTTGCAGAGGCCTTCTAATCCTTGCAGACTTCATATTGAATGGACCACAGAAGTCTACCCCTACAACCTCAAAAGGTCTTTTTGATGTAAGCCTTTTGTTGCCGCACTATTCTTTATTTTATGGTTCGCGTCACTGCGCTCACTACGGTGTCTACTGTCTACGGTCAACTAATAAGAAATCCCTAATCGACTGCTGCGATTGGCCAGGCTGAGATCACGCGACGGCTAATCGGCCAATCAGAAGACAATAAGTGTTTGTGGCCTGTGAGTGAAGTGGAGACAAGGATGTGACGTATAAAAGACAATAAGACGAAAAGCTATGTTATAACGTGCTCGTGCCAAAAAACCAAGAATACACCAGTTATTTGTAAAACAAAGGTTTGCAGTTATTTTCACCGGCCTCAATCCTTAATAACCACAACATAATTTGGACCTTCGAACCGAAATTCTACGCATCAAGAAATACCGGGACCGAAGGATTGAGAGACGCATCACGGTGCATAACCAAACTCAAGAATAACGGTGGAATACACTGCCTTTGGTGAGGCGTGCCAACTGAAACTTCCAAACCCTTATTTCGTCACCTGTTTAATACTAACCCATGGTTATTTCAGTGCTTTGCAATTTCGAAATTCGCATGTCGACTTACACGTCGAGGGGTGATGCATACGCTTTAGCTCGCCACGCTACAGATTTTGCAAAGGTTCGCTTTTATGCTATAAAGTACGCTGATTACAAAAAACTGTGAGTATTATATTTCAATATTATTTAAAATGGAATCATCCCATCGCGATGCTAAAACTGAATTGTTAATGAAAGATTTGAAAAAAAAACGTGCTTCGATAAAATGTCGACTAACCAATTTTAAAAAGTACGTGAGTTCTTTCAAAGATGTTGATTTATCTTCTCAACAGCAAGCAGAGTTAAAATTGCGTGTGGTAGGATCTCAAATATTAATAAATGATTTCAATCAGGTACAAAGTAAAATAGAGGATATCAGTACTGAGTCAGAGATTGAGAATCAACTCGAATCGCGCGAAGAATTTGAGCAGGATTATTATAATGTTCTTGCACTAGTTGAATGTATGACTAGTACTCATGAGAATTCGACTAGTATGCCTGATTTACCAACAACTAGTTCAAATTCAATTAAATTACCAATAATTAGTATTCCCAACTTTGAAGGGTCGTATGAACACTGGTTGGAGTTCCGTGACACATTTATGTCATTAGTGCACAATTGTAAAACAATAACGCAGATTCAAAAGTTCCATTACTTAAAGTCATCATTGAAAGGTAACGCAAAGTCAGTCATAGATTCTCTTGAATTCTCTGCAGACAATTATGATGTAGCATGGGAGTTGTTAATTAATCGGTTTGACAATACCAAGTTATTGGTTCACAATCATGTGAAGTCCATGTTTACAACTCAAGCATTAACTAAGGAATCTCCGGGATTGTTGCGCAAGCTTATTGATAATATTCTTAAAAATTTACGTGCATTAAAATTACTAGGAGAACCAACTGAATACTGGGATACATTGATAATTTATATTGTTGTTTCAAAATTAGACCCTGTTACAGAACGTGATTGGGAACAGCACCGAGGAACATTTTTTAATGCTGATAGTAAATTAAAATCAGTAATTAAATTAGATGATTTAATGCAGTTTCTTAGGAATAAGGCGGATATTTTGGAGACCCTTATAGTATCACACAGTAAATCAAATATTTACAGTGGGAGTGAAAATAAGAAACAGACCAACAATGTTTCATCGGCTAAGGTTCATTGTAATGTAGTTACTAATAATAAGTCCTCTAAAAGTAAATCACAAAATAAATCCTCACGGATGTACAAAGCTTGTCTGATGTGTAATGAAAAACATCCTTTGTATTCTTGTCAAACATTCCTAGACTTAAGCGCTGAGGACAGATTCAAGATAGTCAAAGATAAAGATTTGTGCATCAATTGCATGCGTTCTGGTCACTCTGTGGGTACCTGTGTTTTTGGTCCATGCCGGAAATGTGATAAAAAACACAATTCATTAATTTGTGAAGTAATAAATAAAATTAAAGATAACAATTTAGGTGTTGTTACACTCACAACTAGTGAGAAATCAGCTGTTCCTAGTACTGGGATTGACAGTTGTAACAGTACATCTTCTATAACTACTCATAGTAATTCATTACAGGTACATAATGTACATGTAAACAATTATAACAAAAATAATAATACATCTTCGGTACAGCATGTTGTGTTGTTGTCGACCGCCATAGTAGATATACGTAGCCAGTCGGGTGTAGATCATAAAGCGCGCGTGATCCTCGACAGCGGCAGTGAACGTTCATTTATTACGCAATCATTTTGTGAAAAATTAAATACGCAAATTATACAGTCCACTCAACAAATTCACGGTGTTGGAAACTCAATAACACAGTGTTCGCAATCCTGTAATATTGAGTTAAGATCGCGTAACGGTAGCTTCACTGCACGTGTTCAGTGCTTAATTCTGCCTCAAATATCGTCAAAGTTACCTACGACAACTTTGAGTACCAGTTGTTTTTGTATACCCGATAATATTAGTCTCGCTGATCCTAGTTTTAATGATAGTCAACAAATAGATATGTTAGTAGGCGCGGATTTGTTTTGGGATTTAATTAGTGAAGGTAAGATGCGTCTTAAAAATGGCCCTTACCTTCAAAACACGAAATTAGGTTGGATTGTGTCAGGTTCAATTCAATATTTTAGGCAAAGCCCAATGAAACATGTTACATGTAATTTTACACAATCTGCAATTGAAGGTGATACCTTTTCACTCGATCAACTGTTACGCAAATTTTGGGAGATCGAAGAGTTACCCGTGTGTAATAATAATAAGCTAGGCAGCGACGAGGAGCTCGCATGCGAAGAGCATTTCAATAAGACAACAAAGCGGCTTGCCGACGGGCGGTTCAGCGTTCGAATCCCGTTGAAACTTTTACCAAATAAGTTAGGTGACAGTCGTAGCCAAGCAGAACGTCGATTTTATGCTTTAGAGAAAAAACTACAACGTAATCCTAACTATAAACAAATGTATAGCGATTTCATTCACGAATATATTCAACTTGGTCACATGAGTCTTATTCACACTTACAGCACACCGCATTATTTCCTACCGCACCACGGAGTGTTTCGCGAACACGCCACAACTACTAAATTGCGTGTCGTTTTTGATGCTGGAATGATTTCCAGTTCAGGTGTTTCGTTGAATGACCTGCAGATGGTAGGTCCGGCCATTCAAGGTGATTTGATTGCAATATTACTTAAATTCCGCGAAAACAGATACGTAGCTTGTGCTGATATAGAAAAGATGTATCGCCAAGTATTAATAGATAAAGATCAACGCGACCTACAGCTAATCTTGTGGCGCGACAACCCGTCCGATTCACTAAAGGTATATCAGCTAAATACTGTAACGTATGGGACGGCTTCTGCACCGTTTCTTAGTTGCCGATGTTTAAAACAATTAGCTAGCGAATGTGAGGTTCCGTATGTAACGGAGACCATTAAAGAAAATTTTTACGTCGACGACTTAATCTGTGGTGCAAATACTATATCGGAGTTAAATGCAATTTGTGAAGGTACTAGTCAGGTTTTAAATTCGGCATGCTTAGTTTTACGTAAATGGGTTTTTAACTTTGACCGCGCGAACCCTAACGATACACTTAATGTTACAAAACAACTCGCACTGGGCGATAATATTCAGAACAAAACATTAGGTATAGGATGGAACAATAAGTCGGACGAATTAAACTATTATTCGCAAATTAAAACTGAAACGAGTGTAATTTCTAAACGTATTATTTTATCGAATGCTTCTCAGATTTACGATCCGTTGGGATTAATTAGTCCAGTAATAACAATCGCTAAAACATTGTTACAAAAATGTTGGTTATTAAAATTAGAGTGGGACGAACCGGTTCCTGCAGACGTCGAGCAAGTCTGGAACCGTTTTGTTAGTAGTTTATCCTCACTTGGTAATTTACGAATACCGCGCTATGTTATGTGTTATGATCCTACTTATATTGAATTACACATATTTACGGATGCGTCGCAAACAGCGTATGGCGCTTGCGCATATATCCGCACGATTAATAGTGAATCAGCTGTTACGATGCGCTTGTTATGTTCCAAGGGCAAGGTCGCACCTACAAAACCCATAACTATACCTAGATTAGAGTTGTGCGGCGCTGTATTAGGAGCGCGACTATATACAAAGGTTATTGAATCTCTGCGTTCTACAGTAAATAAAGTCGTGTTCTGGACTGATTCTACTATTGTTTTAGGCTGGCTGGGTATGCCACCTAACTTACTTAAAACTTACGTTCAGAATAGAACTGCAGAAATTCATGACCTAACTAAGGGACATCCATGGCGTCATGTTTCTGGTAAAGATAATCCAGCTGATTTAGTGTCGCGAGGTCAAGGTTTAGACGCACTTGGATCTTCTTCTTTGTGGTGGGAAGGCCCGCAATTTCTACATACCGCCAATTTTGAAGTCTCAAATTTAGCGAATAATAATAATGTAAAACATGATGATTTGCCAGAATTAAAAACAAAGGTTCTTTGTCATGTATTAAATCAGTTGAATGATATTAATTTGTTTCCATTTTCGAAGTTTTCTCAGTATTCAAGATTGAAGCGTGCCGCCGCTTATGTATTTCGATTCATATACAATACGCGCAAGAAAATTAATCGGCGGACGGGTTCATTGACCGTAGAAGAGCTTGAATATGCGGAATTAACATTAGCAAGATTCAGTCAGCAAGAATCATTTGGTGATGTGTATGATACACTTAGAAAACAAAAGGGTATAAAGAACGCTCATTTAGTTAAATTGAATTTATTTATTGATGCCAATAATTTAATACGAATAGGTGGGCGCATACAGAATTCTCATAATTTTAGCTTCAATAAGAAGCATCCAATTTTAATATCAGCTAAACATTGGTTCTCAGTTTTGCTGTTTCGTCACGAGCATCACCTGACAATGCATGCTGCGCCACAGCTGCTTCTATTTACGTTAAGAGAGGCTTGGTGGCCGATCGGTGGTCGGAACCTCGCAAGAAAGGTAGTTCATGACTGCGTTAAGTGTGCACGACTGCGCGCGACCACGGTTAATCCAATAATGGGCAATCTGCCGCAAGAGCGCCTGGATCCAGGCTTTCCTTTTCTACGATGTGGCGTGGACTATGCAGGACCAGTGTTCACATTGACTCGTAAAGGTAGGGGAGCGAAATTACAGAAATCATACATATGTTTATTCGTATGTTTTGTCACTCGCGCTGTCCATTTGGAACTTGTAAGCGACCTCTCATCAGAATCTTATCTTTTAGCTCTCAAACGTTTTATTTCGCGACGCGGTAAACCGAGTGAGATATTCTCTGATAATGGAAAGAACTTTGTTGGTGTGAAGAATGAATTCACAAAATTTTTGAAAAATTGCTCTGATGATATTAAAGAATATGCAACTTCACAAAACATTAAATTTAAGATGATTCCATTTTATGCGAGTCATTTCGGGGGTTTGTGGGAAGCTGGGGTGAAGAGCTGTAAGCATCACCTCCTGCGTGTAGTGGGCAATGCTCATCTCACTTTTGAAGAGTACACTACGATTTTAGTGCAAATTGAAGCAGTCCTCAACTCCCGGCCCTTGACTCCTATGTCCACTGATCCATTTGACTTCCTTCCCCTTACTCCAGCTCATTTTTTGGTTGGTCGTCCACTAACTGCACCTGTACCTGCTGACATTCACGATGTTCCTGAGCACCGCCTTACGCGATACCAGAGGGTTGAGCAGATACGCCAGCACTTCTGGAGGCGCTGGGCTAAGGAGTACGTGTCAGAACTGCAGACCAGGAGCAAGTGGCATAAGCACAAAGATGACCTCAAGGAAAACATGCTAGTTATGATCAAAGATGACAATATGCCGCCACTAAGATGGAGCTTAGGAAGAATCATAAAAACTTACCCTGGAAAGGATGGCGTATCACGTGTGGCTGACATACGAAAAGCAGACGGCATAACAAGACGGGCGTTCTCAAAAATTTGCCCGCTGCCTCTGAATGATTGAGTAAACAAGCGGTAGCTGCCGGGCGTTCATATTTCTTGGAACCTAACGCTTCCAAACCCGGGAGCATGTTGCCGCACTATTCTTTATTTTATGGTTCGCGTCACTGCGCTCACTACGGTGTCTACTGTCTACGGTCAACTAATAAGAAATCCCTAATCGACTGCTGCGATTGGCCAGGCTGAGATCACGCGACGGCTAATCGGCCAATCAGAAGACAATAAGTGTTTGTGGCCTGTGAGTGAAGTGGAGACAAGGATGTGACGTATAAAAGACAATAAGACGAAAAGCTATGTTATAACGTGCTCGTGCCAAAAAACCAAGAATACACCAGTTATTTGTAAAACAAAGGTTTGCAGTTATTTTCACCGGCCTCAATCCTTAATAACCACAACACCTTTCTTTAGGCAGAGAGCCCATCAGTTGTTTAGCCGTTGCAGCCTTCAAACGTGCGCACTTCATGCACTTGTGTACTACCTTTTTAACCTCCCGATGACCACTGATAAGCCAATAATTCTGAGATAGAGAACTCAATATCAGCTTGGGTCCCGCATGCAAGAGACGCAAATGTTCCCTCTCAATCAACAATGTTGTGACATGGCATGATTTTGGCATAATAATTGGGTGCATCTTGTTATATGAAATATTATTTGCATTTTGTAAACGGCCACCAACCCGTAGTATGTTTTCTTTGTCCAAAAATGGATGAAGATTTGATATACCAGACTTCAAATCTTTCTTATTTAAAATTGAAGTAATTTCCTTAGAAAAATATTTTTTCTGGGTACATTTTATAATTACTAATAAGGCCTTTTGTAGTTCCTTGGGAGTTAGTACCCCTATAAGTTTATCATTTGAAATCAAAGAGTTATTTTTAAATCTAAGCATGTATGCTATAACTCTTTGTACTTTATTTAAATTAGAGGAGCTTTTGATGAGATCAAGCAAATCTGACTGGTCAAGAATAAATGGGTTTGCTACAGTAGATGCAGACACCGTTGCAGGTGGAATAGGCATTTTGAAATTAGCATAATATGGGTGTACATAGTCCTTATTAGATAGCTCTGTGGGGCCATGCCACCATAGATTGACAGATTGCAGTTTTTGTGGCAGAATTCCTCTAGAAAGCAGATCAGCGGGATTATCTGAAGTTTGCACATATGACCACTCAGCTTCACTTGTCAACTCATTTATTTGTTTGACTCTATTTGCAATATATGTATTGGAATTAATATTGCTTGACTTAATCCATGCCAACACAATCTGTGAGTCACTATATAGGTATACCTTCAATGGGAATCTCAACAGCAACACTTTGTTCACTCTATGAGTTAGTTGGGCTAATAATAAAGCGCCATTAAGTTCAAGCTTGGGTATAGTTAATGCCTTATTTAACGGAGCAAGACGAGACTTTGAACACAATAAATTTACAATGACTGATCCGTCTTTATTCAAAATTCTTAGATATAGGCAGCAACCAAATGCCTTTTGTGATGCATCAGCATAGCCTACCAGTTCTATAGAAACTGTGTCACTCGAACTTACACAACGTGGAACAGTGATAGTACCCATTGCGTTTAAGTTGGTTAAAAATGTATGCCAAATGTCCAACAAGCTTTGAGGCAATATAGCATCCCATCCTAAATTAACAGACCATAATTGCTGCATAAAAAGCTTAGCGACTACAATTATGGGCCCTATTAAACCAAGCGGATCAAAAATTTTTCCTATAAAGCTAAGTACCTGCCTTTTGGTATACATTCCATCTTTATATGGTGGACTTGTAAAACTAAACTGATCTACAGTATTGTTGTATTTTAAGCCCAATGTTTTTACAATGTTATTTTTATTAAATTCAATGTCTTCATTTATATATTTAAGTTCAATAGGAACATTTTCCAGCACCTGAGATACATTTGAACACCATTTGTGCAAATTAAAATTTCCTAATTTCAAAAGTTCTACTAATTGGACCTTGAGATCATGCAGGGACTCTATACTGTCAGTGCCACATAGTACATCATCTACGTAAGTATTCGATAACATAGCCTCTGCTGCAAGTGGATACTCCTTACCATACCTATGAGCTAGTTCTATTAGGCATCGGGTGGCCAAAAATGTAGATGGTTTTAACCCATATGTAATAGTTTGCAGCTGTAAACAACTGATGGGCTTGTGTGGATGATCCCTCCAAAGTATATTTTGGAGGCAGGCTTGCTTTGGATTTATCTTCACACAGCGAAACATCTTGGCAATATCACAAATTAAAGTATAAATGTACGTACGGAATAGGAGCAGGATATCAAATAACTCTCTTTGTACAACTGGTCCATTCAACATGACATCATTCAGGGAGACTCTACCTTTTGACTTCATACTACCATCGAATACCACTCGCAGTTTGGTTGTTTTGCTGTCTTCATTGATCACAGCATGATGAGCTAAAAAGTAAATATGTCCATTAGTAACTTCATATTCACTAATGTTGACCTTTTTTGCATGTCCCAAGGCAATATATTCTTCAATAAATTGTTTATACTTTTCCAGGTGCAATGGATTTCTTTTAAATTTATTTTCCAGTGTCAAAAATCTTTGATGAGCAACTGAAAAGGAATCTCCAAGCTGTAGTTGTTCTAAGTCACAGACAAGTGGCATATCAACTTGAAATACTTTATTTTCAATTTTAACCGAGTTTTGAAAACTAACCTCAGCCTTTTTATACTCACTACACAACTTATCAGTTGGTTCAGGAACCTTTTCAGTAAGCCAAAATTGCTCCATTACATTTTCTAGTTTGTTAAATTCACAGATAGCCATATTTGAAACATAATTGTTGTCAACATTGCAGGCTTTTATATTTATGGTACCTCCAAGAACATATCCAAACAAAGTTCTTTGCAAAACAGGGCCACTTGGGATTTTCTTATTACCATCTAACAGAATACTGAAGTACACATCGGCACCTAGAAGCAAAGAAATTTCTGCTGGCAGATTAAACTTATCATCAGATAAAATAATATCTTTAGGTAAATTAAATTGTGAAATATCAATAAATTGTTGAGGCAATTTAGTGGTTATAGAATCCACAACAAGGCATTTTGCACTTAATTGAGTTTTTGACACTGGGGAATGCAAATTTACATTAACAAAATGATTGATTTTGCTGTTTTTATTTGTAACACCAATAATATGTGTTTCTTCTTGTATGCATGTCAAACCCAAAAACTTCACAAGTGAGTTTTTGATGAGTGACACTTGACTACCGGAGTCAAGCAGTGCCCTGACATAGACTTCATGGCCTGCAATATTAAATAATTTTACCTTCACAGTTGGCAATATAACATTGTTACTTAGCACTATACTGGAGTGTAATGCAACAGCCTCCTTTATCTCAATTTCCTTGTCTACATGCAGAAGAGAATTGTGCCTCTCCTTACATACTTGACAGGTAAAGTGAAATTTACATTTACCATTGTGTGCATTTAGGCATGTAGAACATAGTTTGTTTATAGAAACAAAATTCTGACGGTCTTTTATAGAAGCCGTTTTGAAGGAAGGGCAATTGTAAAGTTTGTGGTAATTATTACCTTTGCAAAATGTACATAATTTTACATTGTTTGAGGTAGCAACGTTGGTTACCTTAATTGACTTCTTAGAAGTGGCTTCATGGACTCCACAGTCCTCAAGCGCCATAGCACGCTTTTCAAGGAAAGCCATAAATTCTTCCATCGTTGGTAAAACTTCAGAGTCCCTGTCAAGTTGGTAGGCTCTATTGGTAAAAGTATCTAGTTTCCTAGTTAATATTGAGATAAGCAGCATATCCCACTCCTTTGTGGGTTGCTTTAAATTTTTCAAAGCATATAGCTGCTGCTTTATTTCTGAAATTAATGACCTTATAGAGGCCGCAGTACTCTTCTGCATTGGAGGCAAGTCCAATAGTATATTTATGTGATTTATAATTAATCTAGCTTTGTTATCAAAGCGTTTCTTTAATAATATCAAGGCTTCTTGATATGACTGATTGACAAGAGGTAAGTTAATTATTTCACTAAGAGCATCATCACTTAAATATTTCCTTAAGTAAAATAACTTTTGTACATCAGAAAGTGCCTTGTTGTTGTGTATTACAGCAGTAAATAAATCTATAAACGGTGTGTATTTTGTAAAGTCTTGTCCACTAAATACTGGTAAGTCAATGTTTGGCAATTTAGAAGAAGATACACTTGTACACTGGGACACCTCTGATGTATTCAAGTTTTTTAAACAATGGTTTATTTTGGAAATAATTGAGAAGTATTTTTCTTCTAAAATAGAGACATCTTCATTATCTTTACCATCAAACAACAAAATATCTAACTGGACCTTTTCATAGTCCTTTAAAGTTGAAATTAACTTTTCTTTTCGAGCTTGAAGAGCTTCAGCAGTAATACTAGAAATATTCACTGGGTCATTGATAAAGTTTTCTATGCGAGTTACGGTACCTTTGAGTTGACCGCGCTTTAGACGCAACATCTTAAGATCCTCTTCCATCTTGTTGAATAACAGCACTTTATGAACACTGTCTTAAACACCCAATGAACAGTTGTATTTGTTGTTGTCGAAATATCAGTTAGATCCGCAGAGCACCGCCTGCAGTTTTGAATTGAAATACGTTTCTCGAAGTGACAAATTGGCTGTCAGTGTCAATATCGACTGCGCGTTCCCGCTATTTCGTTAGTTTGACGTTTGAAGAAAAAATTATGTAGGTAGGTATATAAATGCAATGTTCGAACTTTTTCACTTTCACAGCCACCTTATTTCGCATTAATTATAGAATTACGAACCAACACGATGACTATGATGTTTCTTCTCGAAATGAAATACTATGTTGTCGAATCTTCACAAACGATGACCGGGCCGCCTTCAAGTTTCGTACTTATAGAAATACGAACAGACACGATGGCTAGGATCCGGATGGATGGAATTTCTTGGACTGTATCTTGAGAATATGGGCCGATGGTTTCTTCGTGCTTCTTTATGAGCCCAAGTGCGAATATAGATTCTGCACGTAGACTTGCCCGGGCCGTTGTCGTGCACGTGAACTATAGCTTCACGAACAAAATCCCAAAACCACGGAGAATACACGAAGACCTCGAAGTACCAATCGAAGGACCACTTACGCATGTATAATTAAAAAGTCATGCGTGTAAGAATTTAGTATAATTACAGTGAATTACAATTTTACAACGGTAGAAAAAAAATATGGACTTGCCGGTTGGAAGCATGGATGCAGAGAGAGAGAGTGTTGCTAGCTATTAAAAATGCTAAGCTTGAATTACAGTGTTGCAACTTAATATTTATGTTAGATTTACTTTAACAGCATACCTACATAATGTATGATTGAAGTTCGAAATAAATGCAAGCTATTACTATTTTTTACTCCCGTTTTCCTCATTGTGGCCTTGAATAGATTTTATTATTTTTGTTATTTGGCATTACTTTTCTATCCCAACCTGAACTGGGCCCGCGTGATGAATTACGGCCCACTCCCTCTCTCAGAGAAAGGAGGCCTGTGTCCCAGCAGTGGGAACATTATAGGCTGATCATGCTACATTTTCATTGAACTAAGTTGACACAGGTTCATAAGATTCTCGCCAAATACACAAACTAATATATACCTATTAAAAAGTAGGTTGTGTATTTGGCGAGAATCTGAGGTATTTTTACCGACTTCACAAAAAGGAGGAGGTACTATGTTCGGCTGTTTGTATGTTTTTTTTTTTTTTTTTTTTTTTTTTGTATGTTTGTTCATCGAATACTCCGCCAATTGTCGACGGATTTTCAAAATTCTTTTTTTGTTCGAAAGTAGATAGTTCTGAGGTGGTCCCATTGTCACCAAGTTAGGATCTGATGATGGGATCTTAGAGAAATCGAGGGCAACCCTCAAATTTTATAGGCTTACTTGTGGTTTTTCGCATATTTTATGAAGTATCTTGTGTATTTGCGTATGGTTGTCACCATCTCAGGTAGCTGGGCTGATGATGGAAGGTACAACTCCTTAACAGTAAGAAGTTACTCGAACAGGCAAGGACTGTTTTAGTAAATTGTTTTGATGTTTGATTGGGCATTTGCCACATTTGGTCTCATGATCATCAAGTCATGACCTGATGCTGCAGTCAGGATAGTCTGCAGAGTACCTAACTCCTCGACAACTAACAGCAGATATATCGTGTTTAGGCTCATTGGAAAGGGCTCGATGTGTGGATAAACGTAATGTTAATGAGGAACACCGAAGTACATAGAGACCTGATGCTGAAGCCAGGAGCATCAGAAAAAGTACAAACCTTGAAATTACAGCACCGTAGTCGTGTTTGGGCTCATTTTAAACAGGACTAAATTTTAAGTTCAATGCAAAGTTGACATAAGTTTGGCCTGATGCTGCAGCCAGGATTATCAGCATCTTGTCTAATTAATGAATAAGGTATGCTTCAGAGGTGGTCCCATATAAATTTTATGAACTTTGCTTGGGTAGTTTTGGAATTAGCGTCAACAATACGTTTGTTTTCCACTTAGTTTATATTGATGATGTTTATCTTCCTGTCACTAGCAAGTAGTGTTATATGAATTTGTATGGGGTAGGTACAACTAAAAAGCAAAAAATAAAAACTTTTTACAAAAAAAACAACCGACTTCCAAAAACAAACACTACAAATTGAAAAATAACTTTAATTTCGGAAGTCGGTGTCAAAAAAACGAAAATGTGGAACCAACGACACCGACTTCCGAAATTAAAGTTATTTTTCAATTTGTAGTGTTTGTTTTTGGAAGTCGGTTGTTTTTTTTGTAAAAAGTTTTTATTAAAAGTATGCTAACATACTTTATACTATCTAAATAGATTAAGTCGTATCGATTAAAGAACAAGTAGGGCGAAAACATACAATTAATTTTGAATAATTTATTAAGTAAGTTATAATTTGTATTATGGTGTATGGTGTGACGATCTGGTAACGTTTAAATCAAAAATCAAAATATTTTATTTCACATAAACAGACATGGGCACTTATGAAACGTCAGAAGTTAGGTGCACGGTTCCAATTGGTCGTTTCCTATGGAGAAGAACCGGCAAGAAACTCCACGGTTACTCTTTTAAAAATAATTGGCTTTTACAATGTTTTCAAATTACACTAGGTATGGGAGGACAGCGTAGGCCTGTCAACAAGTACCAGGTACTTGATAAAATAAAATATATATTATAATAGTTTGCAGGGTCAACATGGCCAGAGATCGCATAAGACAGGGGAGGTCTATGCCCAGCAGTGGGACACAACATAGGCTTACACACAGACGCACAATATAATATGTACCTATATGATAAAATTTATATAATATATACTAGCCACTTACATTAGGTTATTTCATTTCAGTAAGTAGGTTTACTAACCTACTTACTGAAATGAAATAACCTAATGTAAGTATGGCTAGTATATATTAAACACTTTTACACGTCAATCATATTTTAAAAACTAGATGAGGTCCGCCTTACCTAGCTGGCTAGTCTGAGAACAAAGACAAGACAAGAGTTCACAGTCTCTTTTAAAGTCCAGACATACCTAATCTTGACATTTAATTTAATTTATGACCATAACATAAATATTTGTTGAGGTGTCTGAGTTTTTGAGTTATTTAGACCACGTTGGAATGCGCATGGCCTTGTTTTGGCAATTACGACGAAAAAACGCCTTTTTTTGGATGGGAAATCATCTAATGACTCCTCCCGCTCTGGGTGGAGCGGAAGGGAGTGTCAGACTCTTACTGACTAAAACCCACCCGTGTTCCTTCCTTAGCCCTTTATGTTCCGGGGCAGCGGTAACCCTTTCGGACGATCCCGCTATTTCGGACGATCCCGCTAATCGGACGACCCCGCTAGATTAGGTATAAAACTTTTGTTTATCCTGTTTAGCAGAGGTGTTCTGATAAAAAAAAAAAGTATTTCACACATAGGTACCTACCTACGAAACGAAGTGTATATATATTTTTATTTTAGTAAGTATAAGTTGTTATTTATATAGGTACCTAAATTCCATTTTAGTTCTCTTGTCACGCTCCAAAGCTTTTTTCATGATACACAGTGAACGAAAATAAACAATACATGAGTCATGACACTGTATTTTGCTGGGTGAGGTTATGTTCAAATAAATACATTTATCACGTTGTTTACTTACTTGCTGTGATAAAATGGCTGGCCGATGCTAAGATATAAAAAAATAAATTATAAAAACTTAAAAATATAAATTATGATTATGACTAGACAAAAATAAATCCGCGAACTTTCAGAAAACAATTCTTTAATGAAAAGTGAAAAGAACTAACCTCAAACGGTCCGAAGTACCTACCTATTTCCGAATATCTCACCCAAAATATTTAGTCACAGGAGTAACTTTTAATAATTTGGTAGTGTTGTCGAATCGAGGTACAAAATTATACTGGACAACAAGAACGATCGACACGGGATTTCATCTTTTTATCCACATATTTCGTCATTTTTCGTTATTATTATTTATATGGTGTACATAATAAAGAGTACTCTATTCTATTAGCGTGATATCAACTCATATCTACTGCAATTTATAATTATATGGTAATTTCGGAATTCCCTGAATTTTTGTTTGGAATATCGGAAGTTGTACGGCCTATCAAAATAGGACACACCGAATTTGAAATAGGAGAAAATTTTGTGCAAAAGTTCAAGTGTCGGATGATTACCGCCCGTTCCTACATATTCTAGGTACCTACCTGCAGTGGCCTCCAGAAGTTAGTAGACATTATTCCACTTCAGCTGTGACACCACATTATGATTTAAATTTCTAGTGATCAAAATGTTTGAACTGCTATAACGTTGTTATTGACTAATTCAACTAACTTTGACTCAAACAATAATCAAGTAATCCCTTGGGAGTATAATGTCGCAGCTGAAGTGGAAAAATATCAATTAACTTTTGGAGGCCAGTGTATATCCTTTGTAAATGATAACGTTATCAGAGTAGCTTATTGCGGTTTTCATATTCATTATAATTTTAGGGTCAAATGAAATAATAATTTAGAATAGAATAATACTTTATTGGTCCATGGTTACAAAATAAATGTCAAAAATGAAAATATTGTACGCGTGTATGCTTATTGTAACTAGAATATTTAACATAGTTATTATTTGGACGGTGGTCCTCTGTAGCGCCTGTATTTTGGGGCCAGAGTTGTGTAGTATTAAATTTTTATTAAAAAAATATATATGGAGACGTACCAATAAAAATTGATAAGGGGTTTGTATGAAAAATCTCATTCCTTTAGTGTAGAAACTTGAAATTTGGCACAAGTACTTGTGTAACATAACATCACGACTGTAATGTCTTAAGGGTTAGATAGTTATGTTATGTTTAGGTCCCTTGTAATAAGGTGCCAGCCTATTGCCATCAACCGGCACAACACCAGGTGGCCTACCATGATCTAATTAAAAACGATTCAAAAACAAGACATTTCAGTTTCGGTTCCTAAACTGCATCGCTTGAGCTGCTCTATGGACGTCATGGTACCAAACAAGTATGAATGAAACCAAAACTTGCGACTCAGTTTGGGACAATCGCTATCAGCAGATGGCACGGCCTAAACTGAATCGTTAAACTGACGTCATGGTACGAATTAGAAGAACTGTTCAGTTTAGGTTCTAAAATGGAGCGCGTTAAGAGCTTGTGGTAGGCCTCCAGACTCCGGGCTGCTACTGAGAAATTCCTGAAGAAAAAAACCCAGGACCTCATGCTCTGCAGCTCATACACAAGCAGTTCAGTCTGCTCGCGATACACCGCAGTATAATGTAATATATTATAATCCTATTGAATGACTATATCATAAAATATCAATCAATAGGATTATATGAATTTAGAGGATTGTATTGATGATTATAACTCTGTAAAGTCAAATTTATTACGGTCGCGAATCATATTTTAATCAACATAGAACCTGACGCTGACCGTCAAATTGTAAAAAACGTAACAAAATCTTAATTTCGCGGACTACGTCCCCATCGCATCCCCCTTAAGTAATAAATCGAAAATGTTATAACCTTTTTCTTTATTCTCTATCCTCGCGGGCATATTCTTGGAGATGTTTTGCATAACATACGCAATACTTTAGATGATCTTGTTTTCAACGTTCACCCAACACAAGTTATTTGCAGTTTTCTTCACGAATACTCTACACGCTTGCTCTTTAAATTGTGGCAACTTGTCCCAAATCACTGCCACAGGGCGAAACCTTTCAATACGCTGTATGAACACATAGGCTGGTGTATAAATAACAATATAAATGCGTTTTAACAACGCAAATAACAAGAGACGTGCACACAGACCGATAGCGAACATGGACTGGCCGAAGTGAAATGCGAAATTTTTTCCAATCAAAAATTTTTTCGGCGGTGTTCGTGGAATCGAGGTGACTCGAATCATTGAAAAAAAAAACCAAACCATACGATATGAATCGAGTATGTTTGTTATGTCACATTGTCTCAGAGTTACCAACGAAGGATGGAAGTAGTGCAAGCAAAATTATCGATGATAAATTATTTGATACACGATCTTCAATCCTCCGTTTTTTTCTGTTTATTACACAAATTTACAAAGGGTTTACGAGGACTTAAACGCTTAGTTAGTTTTGCAACAGATACAGATTGGCTGGCTGAACGTGCTTGGTACCCTGTAATGGCATCCTCTGTAGCTCATTGCGGAACAGCACAAGATGGCCAATCCACCGTAAGCGCCAACCAGTCTCCGTATTGTTTCTTAAATGTTTCAGTTTCCTTTGGCATTCTTCCATCTTTTTATGACAGAATTCCTTTAAAGTAACGCTGTCTTCTTCCGAAAGATTTAAATTTAATTGAATTTGAGACGCAACAGTTTGCAGCAATGCAAGGTATTTACCCAGCTTGCCAGACTGCTTTAAAACAACATACAAGTCAAGGTTATGTTATATTTAAATCGTGTGCATTTAGGTAAAAATGTAATCAGTTACCTATGTTATTTTAAATTATTATGTTTTAAATTATATTCCGTATGTTGTTTTTAATTTTGTTTGACTTTGTATAGATGTTATGTACCTAATATTTTTATGTTGTGTTGAAATTGTGTACGTGTGATTGAGTTAATGGATATTCTTTGTCTGACTAAATGAATGAAATTGTAATTAGCATACGATTTAAAAACTATGTAGGAAGCGGGTAGTTAGTTAAGAAGGTGATACGTAAAACGTTACTGACGAAGGCCACAGGCGAACTGGACGGGCATAAGAAAATGACAGAGTCAATTACTTCCAAATGCAAAAAACACGAACGCAACGTAAGCGCCAAACCAAATAAAAATTCTTTAAAAATAAATTAAGCTGTGTATCAAAAATATTTTCAGCCAGAGTTTTACAATTACCCATTACGCACATTTTGAATGCAATTTTGCAATGTAATTACATAGGATTTTAGAATTACTTAAAGAAAAAAATATAAAAAACCGGCCAAATGCGAGTAGGACTCGCTCACGAAGGGTTCCGTACCACTGTACAATATTTAACACTACATAATTATATAAAAAAAGTCACGTTTGTTGTATGGGAGCCCCCCTTAAATATTTATTTTATTCTGTTTTTAGTATTTGTTGTTATAGCGGCAACAGATGTAAAGGGTAGGGACCCGAGATAAAGGGTCTTGACAGACAGACAAACGGACAACAAAGTGATACTATAAGGGTTCCGTTATTTCCTTTTGAGGTACGGAACCCTAAAAATACTCGTAAAGTAGAGAAATATGTTGGTTTTCTATAAAATAAATACACTAAGTAACTACTTACCTGCGGTCGTAGACCCCAAAAATAGGCACCCAATCTTTCATATTTAGATATCGATAGCCTCACGTCTGTGGAGTTTAGCTAGCTAATTTTATTTGACAATTATATTATCTATATTTTTTATTTTTTTATATTTTGCTAATGATACCAAAAATATCTCTCACTCCAGGAATCCTTACAAAAGACGTTGGAAGAAGTTGTCCAGATGAACGAGCCGTTCGACGTTCACTCGAAGCTGCTGGACATTTATGTGGAGACCAGCAAGCACCAGGAACTGCTGGCGCTGGTGGAGCTGATGATGAGGAAGTACAAGCGGCAGACGAGCATGTACACGCTTTGTGGCGCCGCGTGCTTCAAGCTGGGACTCGTCGACAAGGCGCGGCAGGTACAGGCAACCAAAACTCTTTTTAACTATACTTAAGGCCAAAGCGCGAGCCCGCCAAATTAAATTTTTCTTACGTTTTTTTGCAATTTGCATGTCAGTGTCAGGTTATGGAATTGTAATCCTACTAATATTATAAACGCGAAAGTTTGTGAGGATAGATGGATGGATGTTTGTAACTCTTTCACGCAAAACTACTGAACGGATTTGGATGAAATTTGGCACACAGATAGTTTATAACACATAGGATACTTTTTGTCCCGATATTCCCACGGGATCGAAACTTATGCGGGTGAAACCGCGGGGCGCTGCTAGTAATTCATAATCATCAATATAACTGTCTAAGTTCAAATTACCCTATTGAATGACTATTTAATTTTAAAAAAAGATTTAAAGAGTGTCCATGGAGTTTCTTGCCCGTTCTTCTCCATAGGTACCTACGCTTTGGAATGGGCAACTAGCTTCATCTCTCTGACTGACCGACCCGACCCCTTGACAATTCAAAAGTGCCTGTAATTGGTTTAATTGAAATAAATGCTTTGAGTTTGAGTTTGCAAAATCAGAGTTAAAATAACTGAGAGTACTGTATAGTTAGCGCCACGAAAGATGAGACTTGACCCCGCCTCCCGCGCTCTCCCCAGCCTATGACGCCCGGTTCCGTCCCGCGCACAGACCTCATACCGCTAAAGAGACCTAAAATCGTGTAATGCGCAAGTCAAACCACGTGGCGCGTCAGTCTCATCTTTCGTGGCACGCATTGTACTGCTATCTCTCTAAACGTTGCCAACGCGACGGTTCGTGTGCTGTGCTTAGAGCTTTATATCCAGGTTTTGTGACAGGACTTAAACCGGTAACCCACCGAACAGCTGTTATAAAACAAATTAGCCAAAGTGTGGAACTCTCTTCCAGCGTCTGTGTTCCCCTCCACATTTAACCCGTCTGCCTTCAAAGCAAGAGTGAACAGGCATCTTCTGGGCACGCTCGTTCCATCATAGACCTCATCCATCGCTTTCCATCAGACGTGATGGAGGTCAAGAGCAGGCAAATTATGATAATAACTTTCCACCTGTGACAAACAAATAAATGAATTTGAAATTGAATTTGCATTCAGCAATAAAAAAATACTGATTCCTTCTTTCTACGAGAAGAAATTTTTTTCGTCCTTCAGTAGATTTTACAGGTTTCAATATTCTAATGTATTGTAACTTTTTTATTTTTCAGGTTATGCAAAAAGCGATTTCCGTGCTTGAGAAGAAAGAACGTAAGTTATAATAATAATAATAAGTTATTTCATCAAAAGTAAAAATACAATGTGACGGATTCGGTGAGCCACAAACTAAGCATCACTTGTATCTTGTGGCTCTGGAGTGCAATTTTACAATGTTAATGATTATTTAGTATTTATTATAAAATAGAACTAGGATCGCCCCGCGGTTACACCCGCGTAAGTTTCGATCCCGTGGGAATATCGGGATAAAAACTCCTGTGTCCTTTCCCGGGACTCAAACTATCTCTACACCTTTCATCTAAATCGGTTCAGCGGTTTAAGCGTGAAGAGGTAACAGACAGACACACTTTCGCATTTATAATATTAGTATGGATGTATTTACTTTCATGCACGTTAGCTCCAAATGTAAAATATACCTACCCTCCTATTGGGCTTCGCTGTAGTTGGGTGAAAAACACATCGTTAAATTAGAATAAACACAGTTCAAAACATGAAGCCTTAAGAAATATTTACTACCAGACGTACTGCAGTGCAGCGTACCATCCACAGTGAATTTGTTACTGCGCAGCGACTCGCCTCATTTTCCGAGCCGTCATAAAGTTTGAATCAGGCGATTTTTTATCGCGCACTGGATTTTCAACTCTAGGTGTTGAGCCGAGCATTGAGAATCCAACAGAGCGCATCCCAGCGCGTCATAAAAATAATTTTCATCTTCCAGCGCTATGCAGTGCGTCAAAAATCTAGTGTGCGTAATAAAAATGAGTCGTGGGTACGAGGGCTTACAGGCTGGTATTATAATGTGGGTTTGTTTGTCGACAGATGTGCCGGTGCTAGTCCAGTTCGCACTGCTGGAGAGCCGCGGCGGGGCCCGCGAGCGCGCGGAGGCGCTGTTCGAGCAGGTGCTGGCGGTGTACCCCGCGCGCGTCGACGTGTGCGCCGCCTACGTCGACATGCTGCTCAAGAACAAAGACACCGAACACGTCCGGTCAGTTTATTTATTTATTTAAAATAGGCTCGTCAGCAGAGGGGCTCGAGGCTAAATAATAACAGCCGCAAAGGTCGATCGATCAGGTTAAACTACGCTTGCAGCGGTTAGTCTGTGGATGGGTGACTGTCTTTACATATCGAGACCCCGCCGTGCCTCGGAAAGCACGTTAAGCCGTTGGTCCCGGCTGTCATTCGTGGATCTTTGACAGTCGTTACAGGTAGTCAGAAGCCCGAAAGTCTGACAACAAGTCTTACCAAGGGGTATCGTATTACACAGTAACTGGGTTGTGGAGGTCAGATAGGCAGTCGCTTCATGCAAAATATTGGTATTCATCTGCATCCGGTTAGACTGGAAGCCGACCCCAACATAGTTGGGAAAAGGCTAGGCAGATGATGAAAGTTTTCTAACAAGCCACATTATCTGATGTATGTTATTTGTTTTATAGGCAAGTTATGGAGCGTATGACATCGCAGAAGTTGCCAGCGCGGAAGATGAAGGTTCTCTTCAAAAAGTGGGTAGAAGTAGAGGAGAAGATAGGAGACCAAGAACAAGTGGACAAGATTAGGCAGCGAGCGATGGAGTATATAGAGAAAGCCAAGTTTTAATATACAAAATGTTAATTAAATAATCAATAAAATATTACGAATTATACTAGTCTTTATAAGTATTTTGAACCCATCTGACCGATTAATGCCCGGTTTCTGAGGAATTCTTAAACGGAGTTTAAACTTTCAATAGCTATTTATTCGACATAATTATCTATTTAAGAGAATTCCTTCCTTACGTTCGGTTTTTGGGGTTCTCAGATAAACCCTCGATAATAATTCACTCGACTTTTAAGCTAAATTCTTCCTTAATGACGTGTTCAGAAACACGATATCGAACCAATAATCTCTATCGAAACCGGGCATAAGAGTGCTAATACACTGGGACGCTATGACAACGTCGGCGCCGGCTACGTATACAAACAATTCGTATTGAAATGTATGACAGGTAACTCACTTAGCTCCGGTCTGGCGACGTCGCCAATTTGGAAGCGAAGCCACGACCGACCGGCCCCTACGTGGAGACTGGATACTTTGGCGACCTGGCGACACGTAGCCGCCACTATTTTATATACAAGTAAGTTTCGCCTCCCTCACTCAGTGACCAACTGATCACCAGGACTGAGAGTCCCACCCTCATTTGGCTACGGTCGGTAGCCAGAGGTAGCCATGGCTAGGTAGCGACGCCGCCATGACGTCCAAGTGTGTTCGCTTTGTTAAAAAAATGATGGCTTGGCAGTGGACTGGCCGTGTCTGTCGAAGGACCGATGGCCGGTGGAGCAGACGAGTCCTGGAGTGGAGACCGTGTAAAAATTCGAGTATAATCCTGGTTATAAACTGTGTGCCAAATTGTATCCAAATTGTATCACTAGCGATACCTACTGGGTTCCGATACATTTTTAACTACCGGTTATATCTCCTTATTTCTTATATCTATATGTGCCACATGCATACTTTTTCCGATATCGAAAACCTTCGTACGTCTTCGGATCTCGGCGTGTTGAACTCGGTTTATTAGCCTTCTGCCAAGCATAGACCGCTCCATCGGTCACGGCTGTCTGTGCAACTCTCAGCCTGTAGACAGCCTCCTGCATGAGTGTCTGCCGTCTACGTCTCAGCTCCGCACATCAGTATAACTTACTTAGTATTATTATTTATTAGGGATATTATTTTACCGTTATTATTGATACTTACAATATGGATTAAAGGGGCGATATGTATGTATCATTAGGACACAAACTACTGATGTTGTTTTAAAAACTGTCTGTACCTGTAATGTTATTTTATTGTTTTTCTACAGAACTAAAATGATTTAAAAAAGCCGGTTTGTGGTTTATTTTACAAGTCACTAAGATTCTACCTGTGTGCGTACATCATTATCTGCATAGCCTGTAAGTACGAATCTATATAGGTAGGTAACTGAAAGGGGCTATAAAAAGAACCGGTTGGCATTCTTTGGGTGTCGGTTGAGCACTAAAATTAATTTAAATAGTGTTTCAAAAACTGTATCATTTATTTTGTGTGGTAAAATATGAGTTATAGACACGAGTAAAAGAACAGGACATCGACAAAAACGAGCAAATTCGCTTCTTAGTTAATTATTACAAATATTTAGTTGTGAAAGTAAGTGATCCTAATCGGCCAAGTCAAGGACTAATCTAATGCATCTAATTTTTGTATAGTTTGACCTGTTCCTTCGATTCATATCACTCACTTCCCTAGTTGTAGTTGTATCTACTCCTTGCACATATCTTTCCAAAACATCGCAGGTTTTCTTTATCTTCACTTGAATCGATTATTTGAGAAACCCCATAAGTCAGCTTTTTTGGCAAAATTACTTTTTTTGTAATATGCATTCTTTGGCAGTAAATACACATTACAGAGAGAAATCCCACAAGTCAATGCATTAGTATGGAAATTATAACATGCTGAATATTTCGTTTATTTGAGTAACCCCTTAAGTCAGTGACTAATGGTGTTTCTCAAACAAATGAGTGGCAACACCGAATCAACTGAATCAATCAACTTCATAGTATATCACGAAGGAGTTGGAGGTAAAGGGCCTAACGAAGTAAGCACATTTCTTCATCAATATTTGAAAGAAAATATGGGTGATGTTGAGCACTTGCATGTGTTTACTGATGGCTGTGGTGGACAAAATAAAAACCACACGATCGTAAGAGCTCTATCGGCGTTGGTGTCGCTCGGAATGTTTAAGACCATCGAGCAGTATTTTCCGATTCGAGGTCACTCGTTTTTACCTTGCGATCGAGACTTCGCCGTCTTGAAAAGAAAAATAAGACGAACTGATCGGATCTACACAGTGAAGGAAGTTGCAGCATTGATTCTAAGTTCAACGGCGAAAAACATTTTCTTGGTCTCATTGCCTTCGTCATATGATATAACTAGCTTATGCCCGCGACTTCGTCCGCGTGAAATTTCACCCTCCCCCTTTTCACCCCCTTAAAGGTTAAATTTCCAAAAACCCCTTCTTAGTGCTCCCCTACATTATAATAGGAAGCCGTGTGCAAAATTTCACATTCCTAGCCCCAGTAGTTTCGGCTGTACGTTGATATGTCAGTCAGTCAGTTCTCCTTTTATATATATAGATAGACTACAAAAAGTGGTGGCCAAAATTTTACAAAAAGAATATGCTCGCGGTTGAATCAGCTGGTAGACACATACCCAAAGAACAGAAAGTGTCATTCAAGATCAGCCAATATTGCTACTTTCGCTATTCTCACGAAAGAGATGGAATAGTGGTCGTAAGGGACTTTATTGATGGTCTGATTGAACATTCTTTCAATCTTAGGAATGCAAATAAAGAGAGACTTGTTTTGCCAACCAACAAAGCGTATCCAGAGGGTCAAATACCAATTAACAAAAAGAAAATGGAAGATTTAAATATACTTAAAAGTTACTTGCCTCAAGATAAAGAAGTACAGGACTTTTACGAAAAAATATACGCATGGCTGGTCACAGATCGCGATACAGATGAGACTTTGGCCTAAGCAATTAATAATTCAATTATTCAGAAGATAATTATTGCTTTATAATGTTGTCTGATTAAAATTTCATGATATTTAAACCTATGAAACGTGTTTCATTTTGTTTATTGGAGAAAGCCCTTAAGTCAACGACATTCCGGCGCTATTTATTCCATGATAAGGACAAAATTTTAAGAAAAAAGCATCAATTTATATAGATATCACTTCAACCATTTAAACTAAATACAAAACACATCCACTTCCATACATTTTTTTTTCACGTAGAGGTTTTTTTCGTTTCCTGTAAAGTTAGGGTCTGTTGACTTATGGGGTTTCTGAAATAAACTATTCACTTTTCCTGCTGCATCTGTCTCCAAAACATTGCAGATTAGTTGAATCATCCCTGTTAGAATCTTCTCTATTCCTGCTACATTTGTCTCCAGAACATCGCAGATTAGATGAATCATCTCTGTTATAATCGTCTCTGTTCCTGCTACACCTGTCTCCAGAACATCGCAGATTAGCTGTATCATCCCTGTTATGATCTTCTCTATTCCTGCTACATCTGTCTCCAGAACATCGCAGATTAGATGAATCATCTCTGTCATAATCGTCGCTGTTTCTGCTACATCTGCCTCCAGAACATCGCAGATTAGCTGTATCCTTCCTGTTAGAATCTTCTCTATTCCTGCTACATCTGTCTCCAGAACATCGCAGATTAGCTGTATCCTTCCTGTTAGAATCTTCTCTATTCCTGCTACATCTGTCTCCAGAACATCGCAGGTTAGATGAATCATCTCTGTTATAATCTTCACTGTCCCTGCTACATCTGTCTCCAGAACATCGCAGATTAGATGAATCATCTCTGTTAAAATCTTCACTGTCCCTGCTACATCTGTCTCCAGAACATCGCAGATTAGCGGAATCATCTCTGTTATAATCGTCTCTGTTCCTGCTACATCTGTCTCCAGAACATCGCAGATTAGATGAATCATCTCTGTTATAATCTTCACTGTTCCTGCTACATCTGTCTCCAGAACATCGCAGGTTAGATGAATCATCTCTGTCATAATCGTCGCTGTTCCTGCTACATCTGTCTCCAGAACATCGCAGATTAGCTGTATCCTTCCTGTTAGAATCTTCTCTATTCCTGCTACATCTGTCTCCAGAACATCGCAGATGAGATGAATCATCTCTGTTGTAATCTTCTCTATTCCTGCTACACCTGTCTCCAGAACATCGCAGGTTAGATGAATCATCTCTGTCATAATCGTCGCTGTTCCTGCTACATCTGTCTCCAGAACATCGCAGGTTAGATGAATCATCTCTGTTATAATCGTCTCTATTCCTGCTACATCTGTCTCCAGAACATCGCAGATTAGCTGTATCATCCCTGTTATGATCTTCTCTATTCCTGCTACACCTGTCTCCAGAACATCGCAGATTAGATGAATCATCTCTGTTATAATCTTCACTGTCCCTGCTACATCTGTCTCCAGAACATCGCAGATTAGCTGTATCATCCCTGTTATGATCTTCTCTATTCCTGCTACATCTGTCTCCAGAACATCGCAGTTTAGCTGTATCATCTTTGTTATAATCATCTCTGTTCCTACTACATCTGTCTCCAGAACATCGCAGGTTATCTGTATCAGCTATGTTATTATCTTCTATATCCCTGCTACATCTGTCTCCAGAACATCGCAGATTAGCTGTATCATCTCTGTTCCTGCTACACCTGTCTCCAGAACATCGCAGATTAGGTGAATCATCTCTGTTATAATCTTCTATGTGCTTACTACATCTGTCTCCAGAACATCGCAGATTAGCTGTATCATCCCTGTTATGATCTTCTCTATTCCTGCTACATCTGTCTCCAGAACATCGCAGATTAGATGAATCATCTCTGTTATAATCGTCTCTGTTCCTGCTACACCTGTCTCCAGAACATCGCAGATTAGCTGTATCATCCCTGTTATGATCTTCTCTATTCCTGCTACATCTGTCTCCAGAACATCGCAGATTAGATGAATCATCTCTGTTATAATCGTCTCTGTACCTGCTACACCTGTCTCCAGAACATCGCAGGTTAGATGAATCATCTCTGTTATAATCGTCTCTGTACCTGCTACACCTGTCTCCAGAACATCGCAGGTTAGATGAATCATCTCTGTTATAATCTTCACTGTCCCTGCTACATCTATCTCCAGAACATCGCAGTTTAGCTGTATCATCTTTGTTATAATCATCTCTGTTCCTACTACATCTGTCTCCAGAACATCGCAGGTTATCTGTATCAGCTCTGTTATTATCTTTTATATCCCCGCTGCATCTGTCTCCAGAACATCGCAGATTGTCTCTTCCTTCTCTGCTTCTACCACATCTATCTCCAATACAGGGCACGTCGTCTCTTGCCACACGCAGACTATCTCTGTCATTTATGTTACGATCATCACTTACGTTGCATATTCCTCCAATACACTTTATATAAACCCTTACAGTTCTGCTGGTAACACCTCTATCATCCCCACTTCTACTGCATCTGTTACCGTTGCAACGCACATTATTTATATCCTCGTTTCTATAGATTTCATCGTTTTGGTTTTCTCCTATGCTGCTTCTATCTCTGCCACATCTGTTAGCCGCACAGCGGGATTCATAGTTGCCTTCGTCTACGAAATCCTTATTGTTTTTGTTTCTTAGTGTTTCTCTTTTTGTTCGTGTTTTTGAAAACCATTCTCGACATTTTGCATATTGTGGACAAACCTTAGACCTGACTAATAACTGGTGTAAAATATTGTTTCTGTCATAGCTTGTTACACTTGAAGGCTTACTTTTCATTCGTTTATAGATACTCTTTATACTGCTTAGGGTTCGATAGTTGTCTCGTTCTCCGAGTGTTTCACGTGATGCACCAAGTGCCTGTGTATTATCGATACGAGGAGAAATGTAAGCTGTAACTTCATGATGAGTCCTTGGTCCACCCTCGTAGTGGCTGAGCGCAATATCGTATGAACCACGCTGATTAAACAGTTCTTTCAACGAATCGATTCTGAGTGTATCGTCTCTCTTGTCAGCCGGCTTTCCATTTATAAAAGTTATTAATCCAAAGAAGAAAAAATATGAGATCTGAAGCGTCATTGCTTCAGATTGGCTTGATACATGCCGTGTGGCACTCAAACCTTTCGGTGATAGTAACTTTATCAAGCCGCTTGGTTATGAGGAAATATAATTGATTGGGAAACTAGTCGATAAAACTATCGACTTGTAATGCAGCGTGTGATTGGAAATTAAGACACATTAAGTCACTGCGAAGCCTCTGTGATGAGTTCGACGCAGTTGATTAGACATCAGTAATTAACCCCTGATTAAAATCCTCTATTTCTATGTCTATATTGATATGATATTTTCTGACCATTGTGTATCGTATATGTTTTGTAACCCTTTAAAAAACTTTATTGTACACATTGTTTTGACTCAGTCTATCAAAAAGTACTCTGTGGTCTTTTCGTTCGCTCCAGTATAGGCTCCGATTTCACAAAAAAAAAGTGCGATCCCCTTATAATCTCAAAGACTTGTGAAGATAATTACGATATTCAAAAAAGGCTCAAAAGACGCGTATTCACGAGAGCTATCAGGTGCAAAAGGAATTATTCGAGAAAGTCAAAAACAAAAAAGTTATGGCCGAAATAGTGAAAAAAAAAAACTTTTTTTCCGAATTTTTGATTTTGGCGCTCGATATTTTGGAAACGAAGAATGATATGAAAAATTTGAGAAAAATTCCTCGGGATAATTTAGTCAGCTACAATTTGAGCCTAAAACAAAGAAGATCGGGTTAAGGGTTTGCCCTGTAGCCTAACCTTTTTGAAAAAAGAACGTCATTTCATTATCATTCAACGTTGTAGTTTTATTTTGTAACCTTTTCCTTATCCCGACTTTCTCGTCGCTCAGCGACAATATGTTTTCGGATTCCGTATATTCATTTCCAATGTGCTCGATAGTCGAGTGAGGCCCGAAATCTGTGATTTTTTTATATTTTATTTATTTATTGTACAGACGCCAGCACATCAACCTACTACAATCTGTCAGATTTCTGTAATAGATTTTCAACTTTATCGCTAAAGCATAAGGTTCAATGTTGATTGGGAAAATTTGACAGTTAGGTGTAGGTTGATGTGCTGGCGTCTGTACCTACACCACGTCATAGTATTTACATAACATAACAATGTTATGTAATGTCCCCGATACCATCTTAGTTGGGAAAAGGCTAGACATATTGTTTGGTTGGACACTGCGTGTAAGTATTAGAAACATCGATAATAATAAATTTCAACAACTTGCACTCTTGAGATTAATGCTATATCTTATCATATTATCTACTAAATATTTGCATAATTACGTATAAAAGTTGCACAATTCAGTTTGATATTCTTTTCCATACGAAAGTCCTACCTCTTAGGACCAAAATTTATAAAATAATTTATAGAATTGATTCTAATCGCCTTTTATGAAAATTAAATTAAATGATTTGACTTTTACTTTTTCAATATACTTACAATAGATACTTGAATGCAAAATAATTAATATTATCGTTATTTCCAGATGACTGATCAGGAATCTGCATTAAATGCTGAGATACTCATGAGCTAGGAGCTGATGAACTTTTACGATACTTCGAGGAACAATGTCGTTCTACTCAGAACCTTTTCAACCGCGGTAGCTTGCCGGAGAAAGTAAGAATAGAATACTCTTTATTATGTACACCATATAAATTTGCACAAGCACGTGACCATATGAATGGTTGTAAGTAGTAGGTTGATGTGCTGCTGGCGCCTGTACCTACACCTAGGAAAAACTTGTATTAGGTAGGTACTGCTGAGTGTCAAATATTGACAATATTATTAATGAACATAGCCCATTCATAAAATATGAATCTCATTATCCTATTATTACCTATTGTATAATTTCATTATTCTACTTTTAATTTTTACCTATATCTTATAACTTTGTAAAAAATTCGGTAAATATCCAACTTTCAAAACTAAAATAGAATCTTTGATTATATAATGTAAGAATAGAATCTAACTGTTCAGGAATTCGAAGTACCTAATTCCAGTCCCAAGATTTCGCACATCTCCCTGAAACTTATGTATAAAAAAAATATAAGTTTCATCTTGTTTGTATGTCAGAATCGCGGGTGTACCTTTCATGTCTCCATGGGTTAGGTAGTAAAGGCAAACAAAAAAACCAGTGACTTAGTTAACCGACTAAACGTAATACCAATCTATTCAGTTGTCATGCTACTTTAGGCTGCGTTCAGACGACACGCGCCCGCTAAGCGTACGCCACGCGTGTCAGCACCCGCGTCTAAACGACGCACATTTGCGCGTGAGCTAGTTTAGACGTGGGTGCTGACGCGCGTGGCGTGCGCTTAGCGGGCGCGTGTCGTCTGAACGCAGCCTTACAGCTGTAGGTACTCTTCAATTTTGCAACGTTATTGATGAATTATAACGTATTATTATTATTTGGGAAGTATACCGAGTTTCCCCTAAAATATATTGTCAATAATTAGGAAATTCAAATAAACCTTTTTTTAATAAGATTTTGAATCTCAATTTGAAGCAGATATCTTTAACCGATTGAGCTGAAATTTTGTATACCTACACGTTTAGTTTGGATGACAAATGTATGGTTAGCTGTGTGACGTCATTCTAAATCCAGCATAGCCGAACACCCAAGATGGCAGACTAGTTATTTTTAATGCATTCCTACAAATCTACAATATGGGTAAAGGGCTTGGTGATAATAACCCGAAAAATAAAGTGACGTCACTCTAAATCCAATATGGCGGAATTCTAAAAGATGGCGGACTAAGTTTTTGATGCTTTCCTTCAATATGGGTATCAAATGAAAGGACTTGCTGAGAATACGAATGCGAGTTAAACTCCGTTGCTCCAATCCGTCTGAAATTTTGGTGTACTGGGGTTTTTGGAGTCCTCGATTATGATATTGAGGTCGAATTGTTCGAGTCTGTAACATCGGTTGGTTAACTTTGACTTGTGTAATTTGGCGAGATAGGCGTCAACAGCATTGGTTTGCAACCTGTCTAGGAGAAGGGTAACTGCAAAATCAAACCCGGAACTGTGTTTCGTAAGGCACAAGTAAGCTGCAAACTGAAAAAAGTGGTGCATTCTTCCAAACACCCAAGTCAATGTGAGGCCGTGCCGAGGACTGAGTGGCATATAGGGTGTAACATGATGTCGTGAACGTACCGCCTCACGGCAATGGGCGAACCATGTTGTATAGAAGGTCTCCTTATATTGAAGAGCTAAACTGTTCGAAATTAACCGGCAAACGGCCTTGCAACAATGATGCGTTGAATGAAATGAACAGACTGAGAAACCTGTCCAGCGATAACTAAAAAGTAAAAAATAAATTAAAACTAAAAAAAAACTTTTTTTAAAACAAGAAAGAATAAAATAAACTTTTCCTTTAAAACTTTTACTTTCAACTTATAACGTCATTACACAATTTAAATAATTATGATTGAGATTTACCTGTGTAGATAAACAAGTAAATTAAATAACTTGATCTGATTGATTTTAATTTTTAAAATTTTCAAACTATTTAAATCGAGGCCTATGGCACAGATAATATAATACTACGCCTATGGTATGGACTAACTGGCGAAATGTGGGTGTAAGTACTAAGGTACACCCCTGCCTAACACTTTAGGGATTAAATGCGTGATGTTATGTTAAGGTTCATGTACATCTCCAGCTCCACATCACTAATTATGCTATTCAGGGATGCAGCTTTTACATCGGGGTGGTATTACTTAATAATGCTGCCAAATTGGTTGTATTGTATGATGGACGGTAGATTGTGCAGGGTGGGGAGAGCGAGCGAAGCGAGCTCGAAAATTTTGCACTCTCGGATAGGTTCGATTTTCTTTCGATCATTCCAAAAGGACTAGGAAATAGGGATGACTTGCTTTGTCGACTTATGAAGAAAAGCTCAAGAATCAACAGAATGTAGATCGCAAGAGCGAGCGAAGCGAGCCTGAAAATTTTAGCACCCCAGTCACCCCACCTTGAATAGTCTCTTTTCTTTTAACCATCATACAGAAGGAGAACTTACTTTATCGAATTATGACGAAAAGCTTAAACTCGTTTTAAAGCAGTTTAGGTTTGGAATCTGGCCTTTCAAACCTTACCTACGTACGAGTAGGGTGCCCAATATCCCGAGTTTGCTTCGCTCGCTCTTGCATCCTAGATTCTATATTTTATGCTTTTTTAAAGTAAAAACTTTTTAGGTGCGTTAAAAAACCCACTGTCATTTCATAGTTTTAAGTTATTACTTCTGTCGACAGTCCCCATGTCTGCCTATTAATGTTTTGTACCTATATGCCCATAGGGGTTTTCGTAGGCTCAAGTACAGTTTTAAGTTAGAAATGCAAGTAAATCATTCAGACTCGACAATTTGAATGATTTCGTGGGGGGCATAACCACCACGACCCCCCCCCCCCTCGGACCGCGCCTGACGTAGGTACCTACGCCAGGCGCGGTCCGAGGTATGTACCTACATATACATACCTACGTTACCATTGAAAAATAAACATTAACACGCCCAGTTCTTAGTTACATAACTTTATAGTAATAAAATTAATAACCGATTTTTTTAAATAGTACCTACTTTAATTTTATTCTGATAGACGAAATCGCATCGTTTTAATCTGAAAAAAAACTATTGTAGGTACAACAAAGAAGGTGTGTCCGACTGCAATTTGAAGATAATAAATTATGATTGTCATAATCATACTTATTTGTAATATACAGTATCTTGGATAGTAATTTTCCGTTCCACTATCGGTTGTTTTTTATTTTGCACTGGTGCTTTCATCATTTCCTTTTGTTGGAGCTGTTTTGGAGCATTTATTTGCTTCTTGGTCACCGTCTCAGGTCGATCCATTTTCTTAGACTGTGAATGAGGTTTGATGTCAATCAGCTTTACTGTCGGTTTTGCCTTCACAGGTTTTGTCACCCGACTCACCGTTTTCAATTTAGCTGGAGCCTGAGTCCGAGTTGCCGTGGCTGAAAATAAGAAAATGTAGGTCAGGACTGTGATTCTGTCCATTCGGGACAATATCCCTAGTGTTATTTTGACTGAAGTATCTTCTTTGTAAAAGAATAATGTAATAGGAGACTCACACACGGCTATATTATTGTCAACTCCGTTAAGGGCCAAAACTGTTTGATATTATTTCGGTCCGGATTATGTTTATAAGACTAGCAGGTGAGCAATGACTTTCTCTTTGCAGGTGAGGTATGAGAATAAATAGTTGTGATTTTACACATCAAAATCGCGAAAACGCGTGAGATGCTGTAGCCTCTTTTTGCGAGGAGGTAATGCATGCAAAGGAGGCGGCGAAGAGGGAGAGAGAGCATACCTCTCATTCCACCCGCACCAGAAGAGCAGCCAGGCGTCGAAGGGCGATTAACGATTTCCGGCCACGATAAGAAGGGGTCTGCGGGCGGCGAAATTGGGGCCGTGTCGTCGCTCGAGCAGTCGGGCTTAAAGAAGTGGCACGCAATATGCGCGCCTTATATAATGGAAGGACGCGCACTTGGGGATGGGGCCCGCTAGGCATGGCGGGCTGATACTAGTTGGGGGTGCGGCGAATGTACAGCATCTCCCGGGCCCCCGACTTATGGTAGTAGAAGGAACAGTGGGGTTTGAGCCAGTAGGAGTCCGACATAACCCTCCGTTCTTCCCGGACGGAGGGTATCCATGAGGATTTCCCCACGAAACAAAAAAGGTTAGGGGCCAGGCCCTCCCTGGAAAAAGCCCTAGATACGCCAATGAGATGTAAGTAGAACTCACCAGTTGTTGTTCGGCTTGCTTGATACAAAAACACCGTTTCACTTGTCGTTTTCTTAGACTGGTACGTAGACCGGGACGCTCCTGCATTAGTATTCCTAGGCCTACGGTCCGCCATGTCGAATATCAAACTCTTCACTGAAGACATTAAGCAGTAAAAATAATCGTGATAACAATATTATCAACAGTTTGTGGTAGGTATAGATTAGACATTGATGTCACACTAATCTTTTATTTGGCGCGGTCTTATAGGAAAAGCCATTGGTTTCTTAAAATAGGAAATAATATTATTATAAAAACACGTGTGTCAAGTAAAATAACTATATTTGCAAATACTTGAACATGAAAGTCTTTGTCGACTTCAATGTGTTATTGTTTACCAAACTCTCAGGTTTTGGCATCGGTGGGGGCGGCGGAGGTGGCGGGCCTGCTGGAGTAATACTATTTACTGGCACTGAACTTTGAATCTTATTGCTAACGTCTGTAGGTTCACTATTAAAACTACGAGTACCATAGATAGACACTGGCGCGCAAACTTCATATCCTAATTTAGAATAGAAGTTTTCTTGTCCTTTCGTTGACAAATGAAGCATTCTTAATTTTAACACGTTCTTACAGTATTCTTCAACTTGTCTCATAAGATAACTACCTAGTTTTTTACCTCGCATTGCTTTACTTATAACTACAGTTTCTATGAAACAACTTTCTGGTATACTGGGTATTGGAGTTAATTTACAATGTCCCAGAAGGTGCTTCATGTTGTTGATGAGAATTAGACTGGTTGGCAGGTGGTTGCAGGATGCTTGGAGCGACATCATCCGGGCTGTCTCACTGCGTGGCCACTCATCGTTAATTAGCTCGCAACATGGCTTCAAATATTGAGGATTTTCGTGTAAGCGTAATACTTGTAGGTTTTCTGATTCCATTTTACACCTAGAAAAAAGAAAGATTTTTATGCTAGCAATCTTGCTTCGTTTCTGTCATAATGACAATGACAACTTTGACAATAATCTAATGTCAAAAATCAGAATCGAGGTTAGATTTTAGAATTTATTTATTGTTTTCTACAGTAATTTTCCACAAAACCTTATAAATTCTAAATGATATAAGAACAAATAGTACTTACAAACTAAACTATATCCATTTCTGAAGCTATACTTCGCACTGGCACAGTATTTGTGATTTTTATCTGGTAAATTTTTGATACATATTGTGGGCCGCGGGGACGGGCGCAAACCTCAGACCAACAAAAAAAGATAGACAGCGCGCCGCAAACATCAAAAGTGAAGCCACCAAAACCGTGCTCCTGCAAGTAAACATACACGCTCACGCACACACCTACACTAAAACCATGCTCATTGCTCTTAGTTTGTCACAAGTCGTCGTCAAGATAACATAGATTTAAAAAATATAATTATGCCTTCCTGTGTAGTGAAAACTTGCAAAACCACACAAAAAGTCTCACGGAATCGCTTTTCACTTGTAAGTACTTGAAATTACATCGTTTCTTTATTATTTATCTATGAATTTTAGGTTACTTGGAACAAAAAACCTCAACGAACGAAAGCAGTGACATAAAGTGCGGGGGTTGCCATAAGACGATTTAAAATTTCCCCTTTCAATTAATCTATACATATAAATATGATTTCTTACTTCGAGTTATATTCCCATTTTCTTTTTATATGTATTTAATATTTTAGGTTTCCAATTAATAATGAAATTAAAAATAAATAATATAATAATATTTAATAAAGTTGATTGAAAATATGAGTTTTTTTTTTTTAAATAGAAGTCCTTCTAAAATCTAAACAATTGAGGTACTATACCATACTCAACAATACTCGTACAATATTATACTAGTTCCTACCCTCACAAATATCCCCAAATTATAGGGAAAAAATTTAACAAATGGCAACTCTTCAATACACACATAGATAAAAAGGTGGCTTCACTTTTAATGTTCGCGGCGCGCTGTCTATCTTTTTTTGTTGGTCTGAGGCGCAAACTAACCTATTTATAGCTGTCACACTTGTTTAGAGCAGGCCGAACAGTAGATCACCTCTGTTTTTAGTATGATCTAACTTATTACGACATACATATAAAGAATGTAAGTTGATTAGATAATGTTGAATTCTTCCTTAGAAATTGTACGAGTACCTACCTACTGTTCATTGCAACATTTTGATATTTACATAAGGTGCTCTAATGTTATTCAAAACATTTCATAATACACATCAAATCATTACTTACAAATTGGTTTTTAAAAGAAACAGTTAATTACTACTGAAGTTTGTCAAACAGCTCTGCATTAATTTAATTAATCTGTAGTTATATATATGGCTTGAAAAACTGTGAAAAAAATCTTGATGAAAACACAAATACTTTTTTTTAAAGTCATAAGGACAATGTTGCATGCGGTTAGACTGAAAACCGCCCTCAACATAGTTCAGTAAAGGCTGAATGATGATGATATGGAACAAATTACATCAAAAACTACCTTGAATTAATCTTTGAAACAAAAATTTATCTAAGTAGGTGCTATCATCCATCACCTATGCCATAATTTGTTAACTAAATAAAATACCTACATAGTGTAATAATAATATACTTATTACGTTTTTTTCTTAGTTACAGAGAACCACCATAAAGCATGGATGGTGATGACGACATGCCCTCCCTCTCTGCGGAGACATTTGCAGCCCTGCAAGAGTTCTACTCGGAGCAGCAGAAAAGGCAGGAGATCCTGAACAAACTGCAAGCTGATGATAAACTCAAAGAAAATATATTGTTTGATGAAAATTGGGTAGGTGATGTACAGTCTCAGCTTCAAAAAGATGAATATATCAACAAAAATTGTTTTAATTGACTAAAATTATTGCGGTACATCCCACTATCCCCATTGTCATGATCCATGGTGATAGTGGGAATATTGTTTCAATAGATTCTGGTCCCATTATCTCCATTAGTCATTTTGCATAACAACAAAATTCGGTACATCTGGTCGGTAATCGGTATAGAATATTTAATATTCTCACAATCTCCATTAATGGAGATTCGTATTGGGGATAGTAGGATGTACCGATTTTTTTTAATATTCGTGGCTAAGCAATAACAGCCGCATGAGTTAATCGATCAGGTTAGCTTGCTGCGGTCGGCCTGTGAATGGGTGACCATCTTTATATATTGAGACCCCTCTGTGCCTCGGAAAGTTGGAAAGCATATTAAGCTGTTGGTCCTAGCTGCCATTCTTGGATCCTTGACAGTCAATACTGGTCATCAGAAGCCCGAAAGTCTGACAACCAGTCTTGCCAAGGCGTATTGTATTGCCCAGTACTGGGTTGTGGAGGTCAGATACAAAATACTAGTATTCAGCTGCATCTAACTGGATTCAGCTGAATACCAGCTGCTATGTTGACCCAACATAGTTGGGAAAGCTAGGCAGATGAATTTTGTATCAATGTTTAGCCACAAAATATATATTACACAATGCCCATTGGGTACTTAATTGTAGCTACACATTATGGAACACAATCTAATTAATTCTTGTTGATCATCTCAGACACATAACACACACATACATCACACGTTACATCATATCTCTGTTCGTACATCTTTTTGAGACTATCTCATGTCTGTATTAGATTTTTAAACGGGCAGTGTTTTAAAATTTGTCTTGAAAGAAAACTCCGGAGTTTTCTGATGTTGTTCGGAGAGCCAATAGTAAAAATTTAAGTCTACAAAAAAAACTTATTGCAAAGAATCTGAACAAATGGGAGCAATCGCATAGCACACTGGAACAATCCGGGCAGTCCGGATGGTGAGCCAAAAAGCCAGACATGTCCGGATAGATGGTAACCCTACAGTCCAAGAGCCACAAACAATTGACAAACGAATAAATTATGTCTTATTATTTTGTTCCAGCAACTGAGTCAATTCTGGTATGACGAGGCTACGGTGCAGGCTCTAGTGAAGGTCGCAGACAGGCTGGCGGGCGCGGGGGGGAGGGTGGCGCTCATCTCCTGCCCCACCCTGTTTGTGCCCCTTAAGAGGCAGATTGGGGATAGAGCAACAGGTATACATATTTTTTTTAAGTACTTAAAACAAATATCTTCTTCCGTGCCTCGGAAAGCACGTTAAGCCGTTGGTCCCGGCTGTCATTCGTGGATCTTTGACAGTCGTTACGGGTAGTCAGAAGCCCGAAAGTCTGACAACCAGTCTTACCAAGGGGTATCGTATTACCCAGTAACTGGGTTGTGGAGGTCAGATAGGCAGTCGCTCCATGTAAGATACTGGTATTCAGCTGCATCCGGTTAGACTGGAAGCCGACCCCAAAACATAGTTGGGAAAAGGCTAGGCAGATGATGATGATGACTTAAAACAAATATCTACTTTACCGTTATGTAATTTAAGTTGATTTTTAGGGTTCCGTACTCAAGGGTGACAAGTGTTATTACTATGGTTCCGCGATCTGTCCGTCTGTCACAGGGTTGTATCTTTTGAACCATAATAGGTAGACACTTGAAAGGGGATCGAAGATTTTTATATGGAGCCTGGCATACAAAGTTTTTAATTATTACTATGGCCACTCCTAAAACCTTTTATCGGCGTAATTTAAAATAATACTGTTACTGTTAGCCTGCATCTGTAATTTAAAATAATATGTAGTGTTAAATATACTTAACGCTAAGCTAGCTGAACTAACACTTAACATAATATGTATTGTTTCTAGTAACCCTTCTTGAATACGATCGTCGTTTCGAAGTCCACGCTCCTGACTTCGTGTTCTACGACTACAACAACCCCGAGAAGCTGCCGCCCGAAGCGCTGGGCTCCTACGACCTGGTGGTGGCTGACCCTCCCTTTCTCTCCGAAGAGTGCATCTCTAAGACTTCGCAGACTATCAAGCTCATGTCTAAGGACAAAATAGTCGTGTGTACAGGAGCTATCATGAAGGATAATGTGAAGGAACTCCTTGGTCTGAACCTGTGCGAGTTTCGACCTCATCATAGAAATAATTTGGCAAACGAGTTCTCGTGTTACGCTAACTTTAATTTGGACGAGATTTTGAGGTGATACGCGATGTAGTTTTGTAATGTCAATAATTTAAGCAAGTTGAAGAATGATTTAATTATTTTTCAAGGGAGGAGACGAGACATTTCCCCTTTAAAGCATTTAATAGTAAGTAATGTAGTGTTTTAATTTTGCTCTTGCGAAACCCAGGGATACTATGTGACTCAGGCTGGCTGGACAAATCTTCAAAATTGCTCGCTTTTAACTAGGTCAATAGGGCACTTTATGTGACGGCTAAACACCCTTATTTCAGAATTTGTAACGCTACAGAATCTTAGATAATCGATCGAAAACGTGTCCAGCCATCTTGAAAAACCACTTTTCGCTGGTCTCTCAATCTCGGTAACGGAAGTGATTTTGACGACTTTTTGCATATCAACGGGCGTTACATAAAATTGTAACAGGCATCGAGCTAAAAGCTTTGTGGTACGTACAGCGGTTTAGTAGAAAAATGCAAAAATCTGTGTCCAGCCAGCTTGATTTTACGTATAAAACTTTTGGCTGGCACTTCCGAATCTCAATAACGGGAGCGTTTTCGAATATGGTTACTTTACTAACATTTAGTAACGCAATGTGTAACAGTAATAACGTTTGATTTATGGCGTCACATGTAAGTGTTTACGAGAAATCAATAAAAACTTAATGTCCAGCCAGCCTGAAATCAAGCTGGCTGGACACATGTATCTCCGCTGCCTGATGATCTACGACCTTCGAAATGTGTTCAAAATTTTGTACCGGGGACGATAATGATAACCTGAATTTGTAACGGAGAAACTTTGCGTAGTTTCAAAGATATTGATCATTAAAATGTTTTCATATAAACACTGCAGTAGGGTTACCAATCTTGTAGGTTTTATGTAGGACTAAGTATATTTTAAGGTGTTTTCTTTAATGGACGAAAATCCGTGTATTGGTGATACTAATACGAACAACTGTAGTTCACAGTCTGATCTCAGTGTCAATCCGTCAAAAATATCTCTAGTTTCCCTTCATTTTGACAAGTTTTTGACATTTTTTTGTCGCCGAGATGAGACTGTGACTAGATTTTGAACGTTTTAAATTACGAGAATTGGCCTTCAGGTATTGTGTCACCCCAAATAGACCACATGTCTTTACTCTTTAGGATAAGGTTTTGATCAACGTTCGTAATAACGTGTTCTGCCGGTGTACCTAATACTTAAATAAATAAAACAGGGCGCATACATCCAACTGACGACACAAATAGTAAAAACTAACAACTTTTGCAAAAAAACATTGTAATTCACGTTAGTTACCAAGGGCACATTACCTATTAACAAAACAACAGTTGTATAAAAAGACAGTACTTATCTGAAAGTTTATAACGGTCAGTTACACACAAGTCACACACACAGATTACACACAAAGCAAGTCTCATCATGGCCGCGTTCCGAATCGCACTCATGAGCGCTAAAATCGCTCTTGCTGGTAATTCATAGAAATGGGTTAGTAGTGATTGAATGTTATGAAGTTGCAGCTGGGTATTGTTTATTTAATTATCAGAATAATAATTAAATAAACAATATCGATTTCAAAATTTGAAATCAATAAATTGCGTAAAAAATGTAGTACGTCGGGGGACAAAATAACTGTGAACGGAATGTAATACTTACTTCCATGATAGCTGATGTTGGTGTCTCTATCTATTGCTTAAAGTTGGTACTACTAGGACAACTGGTGGAATCTTAACTCTTATTTATGTTGTCTACCGCAGATTAATTAATAGTTGTCTTACTCTGTTTAGTGATGACACTTCGAAAAGTACATACAATGCCGACTGTAGAGTTTAGTTCTCATTTTCAGTTACCTAAGATAATGAACTAAACGCGAAATACAAGTGGGCTCTCTTTTGCAGCGCTGGTAAGTAGTCAATAATTATTTTGAATTAACACATACTTACGCTTTTTACTGCAGGAAAACCTTTTATTCCCACGGGAAAAT
The DNA here is from genome assembly GCA_914767645.1 of Hydraecia micacea. NCBI lineage: Eukaryota > Metazoa > Arthropoda > Insecta > Lepidoptera > Noctuidae > Hydraecia > Hydraecia micacea. The sequence goes on along the minus strand of OU611793.1, from coordinate 1,356,309 downwards.
CAAATACAAAACAGGCGTGGCTGCTACCGGCCGATTCGTCGATTAAAAAGAAATCCTTTATTTATGTAAAAATTATGGTCACCTCACAATATTAATGGCAGTTTGTATGGGAAAATTTAAATGATCAATATCTTTGAAACTACGCAAAGTTTCTCCGTTACAAATTCAGGTTATCATTATCGTCCCCGGTACAAAATTTTGAACACATTTCGAAGGTCGTAGATCATCAGGCAGCGGAGATACATGTGTCCAGCCAGCTTGATTTCAGGCTGGCTGGACATTAAGTTTTTATTGATTTCTCGTAAACCCTTATATGTGACGCCATAAATCAAACGTTATTACTGTTACACATTGCGTTACTAAATGTTAGTAAAGTAACCATATTCGAAAACGCTCCCGTTATTGAGATTCGGAAGTGCCAGCCAAAAGTTTTATACGTAAAATCAAGCTGGCTGGACACAGATTTTTGCATTTTTCTACTAAACCGCTGTACGTACCACAAAGCTTTTAGCTCGATGCCTGTTACAATTTTATGTAACGCCCGTTGATATGCAAAAAGTCGTCAAAATCACTTCCGTTACCGAGATTGAGAGACCAGCGAAAAGTGGTTTTTCAAAATGGCTGGACACGTTTTCGATCGATTATCTAAGATTCTGTAGCGTTACAAATTCTGAAATAAGGGTGTTTAGCCGTCACATAATGTGCCCTATTGACCTAGTTAAAAGCGAGCAATTTTGAAGATTTGTCCAGCCAGCCTGAGTCACATGGGATACTTTTCTGAGTATCCGTTTTGTTTAGTAGGTAAGAAAAGGTATAAACAGCAAATAAAACTTGTTACGAATCCAATTTTTTTTAACAATTTATGGATATTTTCTGAAAGAAAATAAGGGCAACTTTTACATAAGAATATTAGGTAAATCCTATGTGTTATACCATCATTTACTTTTATAATGTTATTGTTAAAGAAATAAAACAAAATATTGTAAAACATTTCCTGTTTTATTGTTCATCCTTAACAAAACTAATTTATTTGTTACATTACATTATGCTGGTAAACATTCAGGTTTCATTAATTCTCTCAATTTGATAATATGCAATTAATTTGCTAAGATTAAAAATACGCGCATTTATGCAACAACACCATATTAATATTAGTATGACGACTTATTGTATACTTAGGTTGTTGAACTTTCTTCTTGTAATTTTATCAAGGGATGGGATGGAGTTGTTCATTTATTACATTGAGAGGGGAGGGGTCCAAACAAGTCTTATTTATTCTTACATGCGGGAGGGGTCTAGATTAGTCTAGATATTCTTACGTAAGATCACAAAAGTAAGTAAAAATTATAAATATAAAATAAATGTTGCTACTTTTTCTGCAATTTTGGTAGATACTGATCTTACGTAAGATTCAAAGGGGGGGGGGGGGGATTCGGGCTCATTCGTCTTATTTTCTCTTACGTAGGGGGGAGGGGCACAGTGTTGTAAGATCCCGATTTTTGTGTCATCGTGTTTTTATTGAATTAATCGATAGAGTCTACAATTCTGAGGATTAGAGTAAAACTCCGGATTCGCTAAGACTTGTACTTTTTTTTTTAAAAATGACAAAGTTTCGGAATATCCGACTATAGAAAAACGAAAAAAAAATCATTATAATTTAACGGAAGTACTTATTAAAGAATTAATTTATTCTATCGAAAAAAGGTATAATAGCCGATCCTTCCACCAATTTCTGTTGCTTTAGTATGAATGGGTCGAGAGATATGATTTTTTTTCTCATTTTTCGTTTTCATTTTTTTATTCATCTAAACCGCCGTAGTAGGTGGTCATTCCTACATTGAAAAATTGCTGATATTTTCTATTATGTGTAGTATTTTTTCCAAAACCTAACTCATTGGTTTCCAGGAGTTATTGAAAATTCAAAATTTTCCTTAGGGTTGTCACTTTCAAGTATCCGAAAAAAAGCAACAAGAGTATATTTTATTTGAAAAAAAAAAGAAGGTGTTTTAAATACTTTCTAATAACTAATATGCAGTTGGCTATTCGAAAGGAAAATGTATGTAAATTTATATTATGTGGGCTAACCGAACTAAAAATCATCTTCATTGTTAGTTACAATTAATTCAACATGCGAATAATCATCGATGGCTAGATTTTCTTCATTAACAAGTCTCAACAAAGACAATGCGGCTGGTGGCAGTGGGATTTTTTTAGCCTTTTTTTTCTCTCTAAGAGGTTGTAATCAGGGGCCCGATTCTGTAAAATAACTAACTTGTCAATCGTGTGTCGGTAGTGTGTCAGTGGTGTCTCAATAGAATAGTCATTGACATATTATGGTATTCTACAAGTTTCAGTGGTGTCTCAGTAGTGTGTCGATTGTATGTCGATAGTGTGGCAGTACAATAGTTTTCAGTGTTGCTAACAAAAATCTACCATCTGCATAAAAATTCTCTAAATTTAAAAATAATTTTGACACAACTAAAATGGAATTTGACAATCGCGACTCGTCGACACGTGGTAAGTACTTGTTTGCCCTATCCCGTGAATTTTTTTTTAGAGCCGCAGGCGCGCATGGTGTGGATTTGCAGTGTTTTTTAAGGAATTTTTCACTTTTTGTATGGAAAATATAAAAAATTATTACCTACATGTTGAGTTTTAGGGGTTTATGGGTTTTCTAAAGGGGGTCGAAATTTTCATTATTTTTGCGATAGGACACACCATTTTCGAGATATAAGCAATTGAAAAAAAAAGATACAGTAGTTTTTGCACTTGAAATCGAGGTGTTGGTGTGAATTTCTATTCATGACGACTAATTTTATTCCACACCTTTTTACATGCACACTTTATTTTAAATTAAAAAAAATAAACAAATTGAACCAAATCAACAATAGCGGAAAGAGGTGTCGTTGTTCGATGGCTTCATAATGGCGGTTCGATGGCCAAAATACTATACAAACACGATAGACACAAGTGTCAAATACACTTAAAAATATTACAGACTACCAATAGTATTAATAGTCTTACTGTGGCGTTTCAATGGCACCACAGTGGCAAGTTAATGACCAATAAATAACTTGTAGAATGCCAAATGTCAATGACTATTCTATTGAGACACTACTGACACACTACCGACACACGATTGACAAGTTAGTATTTTACAGAATCGGGCCCCAGAGATAATTGGATCCGATGAGACTAAAGCTAACTATTAGTTGAGTCTTTTGGGTTTGAATTTATAGACGGTTTCCAAAAAAGGTGTATCAATCAACATGATACCAATTTCTCCATTTGTTTTTTAATATCCTTTATAAAATCACTCAATGTGTGCCACTTTAAGCCACAAAACAATGATATCTTTTTATGGTCGCGATAAGAAAGCTAAAACTTAATAAAAATAAACAAATTATGTTTTGGTTGAAGTGGCAGCCCTAAGTGCGGATATTTCGGATATTACTAAAATTTCCAATAACTCCTGGAAACCAATGAGTTAGGTTTTGGAAAAAATACTACACATAATAGAAAGTATCAGCAATTTTTCAATGTAGGAATGACCACCTACTACGGCGGTTTAGATGAATAAAAAAATGAAAACGAAAAATGAGAAAAAAAATCATATCTCTCGACCCATTCATACTAAAGCAACAGAAATTGGTGGAAGGATTGGCTATTATACCTTTTTTCGATAGAATAAATTAATTCTTTAATAAGTACTTCCGTTAAATTATAATGATTTTTTTTTCGTTTTTCAATAGTCGGATAATCCGAAACTTTGTCATTTTTTTAAAAAAAAAGTACAAGTCTTAGCGAACCCGGAGTTTTACTCTAATCCTCAGAATTGTAGACTCTATCGATTAATTCAATAAAAACACGATGACACAAAAATCGGGATCTTACAACACTGTGAGGGGGAATCAGAAATTGGTTAAAATTGTATTACGTAATAAATGAACAGGCCCCTTATGATTATAAGATAGTGCTCAAAACTACCCGTTGGCTACATAGGGTATTTAAGTACTATTAGCTAGCGGAACTTCGCAGACGTGATGGTAACGATATCTGTGTGATTTTGATGTGCATAATTGGTTATGTTATGGTATAACAGTTTTGCTATAGCAGTTATCTACCCTGTGACAATGAAGCACCCATCACTTTTAACAGTTAAAAAAAATAATAACAGTAAGTCGCCACACTCAATAAACTCATATATTAACAATATAGTTACATATTTCATTGAAATTTGAAAACTTACAATAAATGTAGGTAATATATGCTTGCGCGATAAAATACGTGTATCGATGTAAATGGACACCGAAGAAAATTAAAGACATAGATCAATAGTATTGGTACACAATGTGTATCAAAAAGGTGTGTTCCTATTCAAGGGTGCAGTAGAGACGCCAGCACATCAAGCTACCCGAAACTGTCAAATTTTCCCAATCAACTTTGAACCTTATGCTTTAGCGGTAAAGTTGAAAATCTATGAAAGACATTTCACAGATTGTAGTAGGTTGATGTGCTGGCGTCTGTACATATCATCAAACTGAACAACTTTCTCCATGGGACCAACATCGTAATCGTGAAAAATATAATCAGCTGTCCCATACAAAACTTCAACCACACATTTTTGATACACACTGTACGTTCATTAATTATTATAATTATAATAAGAATAAATCAACGTGATGTAGAAAGTGGAAAAGCTGTCCATTGACATCGATTTTTTTTTTTCTAACTAAGAGGCTTTATATGGTGATGTAATAAAATATCAATAGACACTCTCATTTATTATTATTTAATAAATTCTTCACTTATCACTATCAAATAAATAAATGATTTTTACATTTTAACTGTAACTCGCAAAATTGGAGGAAACATTGGCTTTTTATTTTCGTTTTGCTTGAATAATATGTAGGTAAATCGAATATTATTGTAAAAGTAAACAACCAACAATTTGATGTACCAAATATTACAACAGCCTAGATTTTTAGGTTGTTAGGCTAAATTATTAAGAAATTACTAAGTAGGTACTCAAATTCTTTTGAGATTTTTACAGAACTGCAATAGATTAAAATGCCTATTGGTCTGATTAATTAATTTATATATATCTAATGTATTCAAATTATACATAATATGTATCAGTAATACGTCGGCCGAGAACGCACTTTAACCAAGCAGTTCCTTGGTAATTCCTTACAAAAAAAAAAAAACATTTGTACTAAAAATAAAATAATATTTTTCTTCAAAGCCATCGACATTAATAAATTCAACAGCTACACTGAGACATGCACTTATTATAGTAGAACAACTTGAAAAGTGACGCCCCGTCATTCAAACGGTGACACAACCACTTAATCGTAAAGAAACATTGCAGTTACCTAATATTTAAGGGGGATGTACTAAGAAAGTTCGCGAAATTCAAATTTTCTTACGTTTTTTGCAATTTGCAGGTCAATATTAGGTCATATCAGTGGCGAAGGATGAATTTATGACAGAGGTGGGCCGGAGCAAAAAAAAATCCAAAAGAAAATTTCAATGATGAGTTGACTAACTAAAGAGTGGTTATGTTCTGAATTTTCGAAGGGAAGCCGGTGGGAATCGAGTTGTATGGTACCTTCGCCAGTGGGTCATAATATGGTGCAACCCGCCACTGACCTGCAAATTGCAAAATACTTCGGGGCATTTCGCTACCCTGGCGCTTTCGGCTTAAGGCCCATATTAGTACTGTTGGGTCCACATTCAAAGTTGTCTAACTATCCTTATTAAAATGTATTACATTTAAACATTTATTGGGTCTATCTACAAGGCCATTATGTTCTACTCTGGTTTGGCAGATAAGCCAATATTTTTTGTTTTTTTTTTCTCATAAGTTAAGTCAAATAAATACTTAAATAACAATCAGATAAACGTTTAGGCTCACAGCGAAAATAAGTCTTATGAAGACTTGTTTTAGGCTTGAAATTAGAAGTTAAGCTAGATAGATTTGTTTAGTGCACTCAGCTACTTAAATTAAATGTTACCTGTCCGTTATAGACAGAGATCGTGTTAGGGCGAATTTCAGCAATGAATTTGAACGCGATCACATGTAAACGAATATTATCACTGACAGCTCTTGAACGCCGTTTAGATGTGCTGATCGTGTCCGTTTAATTGGTGGAAGCCGCCCTGTGTTGTGAAAAGACAGTACCTACTGATTATCGACAAGTATAAGCCCACTTTGGCAAGGACGTAAAAATATCGTGGCGGGATTTTCTCGCGCACTGGATTTTCAACTCTAGGTGTTAAAACTGAACATTGAGAATCCAACAGAGCGCATTTCAGTGCGTCGAAAAATCACACTGTTGAATTTTCAACTCTCGACGTTTACAGAGCGTTGAAAATCCAGTGTCCGAAAAAAAATCGTCGCGGGAAAAATCGCCCGTGCGTGCCTGGGCTAAAAAGACGGTTACAAAGATTAAGGGTCAATTTCACCAAACTGTTAGTTATCATATCAATTTTTCACGATTGTTTCGCATAGTAAGTACATACGTCAAAATGCTTAACCAACTGAATATGGAAAACTGGCCCTTAATATTGTTTTTTTTTTTTGTATAATGATTGCTTTCTGCAAGATCCGTATTTAAAAAAATATTTTCTATAGCTATATAATAAAAATGAATATTGTTGACGTTATGAAGGCGCTCACGATAGTCTAGCACGCATGCGTAATGGCTTTCTGGTACATTTGAAAGCTCACAGAAGCGGTACCGTCGCGAAGTATAGAAATAATCAGTCATAAGTAAATAATGTCCGAGGTCTTGGGTTTTTAGGGCTCCGTGCCCAAAGGGTGCCAACGGGACCCTATTCCTAAGGCTCCGCTGTCCGTCTGTCCGTTTATCACAGGGCTGTATCTTTCAAACCGTAATAGGTGGACACTTGAAATTTTCAGTGTGTACTACTATGGCCGCTACAATAACAATGAATAAAAAACAAAATTATGTAACGTGTTTTTAACGAAAGTATTAAAAAAAAAATTGTTGGTTATTTTTCGGTGGTACGGAACCCTTTGTGTGCGAAAACGACTCGCACTTGGCCGCTTTTTTTAATTATTGTTCGATTACCTCTAAGCAAGCAAGAGGTATTCAATACACTGAAAGATTTCTTTAATATATAAAATAACAGAGGGGCAATTCTCGTAATTTTAAGAACGTTCGCAGACTTAGTCTAAGTCTCAATCTGTCGAAAATACCTCTAATTTCCCCACATTTTTGACATATTGTTTGTTTGACAGATGAGACTGTGACTAGATTTTGAACGTTTTAAATTACAAGAAATGACCTTCTGATCACTCTTTCATTTAACAATTTAAATAAATACTGTTAGTATAACTATCTACTGTAAGTGATTAATAATAGTATAAATCATATTCTGTCCAACTTTTCAAAAACGTATTTAAGGTTGAAAATAATTAATTAGAAAGGTCATAAAATTGTTATGGTTAGTAGAAAGAGGAAAAAACACATTTTAGAGTTTCGTACCCAAGAGTGCCAACGGGATCCTATTCCTAGGCTCCGCTGTCCGTCCGTCTGGCACATGGCTGTATCTTCTGAACCGTAATAGACACTTGAAATACATATAAAAATATGAAGTGTTCAATATTGTACGGTTGTACGGAACCTCTGTGTGCGAGAACGACTCGCACTTGGCCGTTTTTTTTTTTTTAACTACATGCATTAAATAACAAAGACTCGTGTGAAGTTACGAAACTAGTAGCTAGTTAAAAATGAAAAGTATAATTAATGGTCTGCCATTTAAATAATAATCACAACCGTAGCGACATAAAAATAACTAGAAATAATACACTTCCGGACTCCGAAATCAAGCCTCCGTGCTCCGTCCTCGATAGGTATAAAGGCTTAAAATATCAAAATAGTCATTCATAATCAGCCTATAATGTTCCCACTGCTGGGACACAGGCCTCCTGTCTCTGACAGGGAGTGGGCCGTAATCCACCACGCGGGCCCAGTGCGGGTTGGCGGATGTCACATGTCTTCGAATAAAATAGTGACGAGTCAAAAAAAAAGCGCTGATGCAGTTTTAAAGCCGACATATTAGCCATCATTTTGGTGTCATCATGGTTCCAAATTTGAAAATAAAAAAAAACAGTCGCAGATCTTTATACGAAAAAATGCAGCGTGGTTCAATTCAGGTGTCCGGAAGAGTATGTCGTCTTGACTGTACAGCGGGTTAGGTTAATCGAACGATACTTAAACTCTTACTACGGGAAGAACCCTGAAATTGAGAAAGCAAAATCTGCTGCTCCATACATTAAGCTCCCATAATTAATCAATCTGCCTAGCCTTTTCCCAACCATGTTGGGGTCGGCTTCAAGTCTAACCAGAAGCAGCTTAATACCAGTATTTTACATGGAGAGACTGCCTATCTGACCTCAACAAACCAGTTACTGGGTAGTACGATACCCCTTGGTAAGACTAGTTGTCAGACTTTCGGACTTCTGACTACCCGTAACGACTGTCAAAGATCTATAAATGACAGCCGGGACCAACGGCTTAACGTGCTTTCCGAGACACGGAGGAGTCTCTATATGTTATGGATGGTTACCCATCCACGAACCAACCGTAGATCGTTAAACTTCGATAGACTCGTGCGGCTGTTATTACTTAGCCCACGGGGCTATAACTCGGCGAAATGTAGGGAACAGCAGTTTCTTTTTTCTTCATATATCATAGTTGGTCCTATAGTAAAAGTTGTTCATTTACATAATTACTACGCTCCGGTAAAGTATGTTCCTCGACTAACCTAACACACTATCGAACTATAAGTAGAACGAGTGAAACATTTTAGCTAAATACCTATGTCAATACCCGGCTGATAGGCTTCTAGAAAACAAGGGGAAGGACTGAGGGCAAGACCACATTTTAACTTTACCAAGTAAAAGTTCCAAACGACTACGAACCTTATTCTTACGCGTGTAATATTCATATTCGCATAAGCAAATCTGAGTAAGTGTTTCAGTCGAATATGAACGTTAATACAATACAAATAATTTTCACATTCGCATGTGACGCAAAGTAAAGTTAAAGTACAGTCTATTTACTCTGAAATACACACGCTATCTTAAAAACACAAACCCAAAACGTTTATATATGCAATTCTGAGTGTTCAAGTTCAGTAATTATGGAAAACCGCTGAACGTTGTTCAGTTGGTTTACATAACGGAGCTGTTTTGTAAAACAGCGGATTCTACAATCCATCTGCGACATGCATATAATATAGTATGTGTATTCCAGCTTAATAGATAGATTTTATCTATAAAATTTGATATATACTGGTCATTCATTTTAGATATAGAATTCTATTAGAAAAATATATATCTACAAGATGAAAACTGATAGGTTTCCCAAAATATCAATAATTTATGGTTTATGACCTACCTGATATATAGAGATATTTTTTTATTTATTGTCTATGAAAGTAATTTACGTTTGAAATCCGTTGTTACACTTAGGCCTTACAACTTAGGGGTTAAACAGGGACATGAAAAAAAAAATTAAATATAAAAACATGCAAATCCGTTACGTCAGTTTTCGATAGAAAGCAATGTAAATATTGTTTTTTGTGTTCTTATACAGGATCACATGAAATCAGCTAGCGACACTCCGCAGACGTGATGGGTGGCGATATCTAAACACGATAAAACAAAAAGAAATTAAATTGAAGCTTTTTTTTTTAAGGGTCGTCGATCGGAGTTAGTGTAATCACTTGAAACAATCAGCTTTTTGTGTAAATTTCACAGCCGTACTAGGTATCGATATCGATAAATCTAAACACGATAAAACAAAAGGAAACGGATTTTCTTAGCTCATACTTCAAGTAAAACACTACCGGCGGTCGTTGACCCCCAAAAACGAATTTTTTATTTTTATTTTATCTTGTTTTGATATCGATACCCATCACGTTTGCAGAGTTTCGCTAGCTAATGTAATTTCACCCTGTATTATGTGCCTCCTTCTGTTTTGATATGCACATGAACCACTACATTAATGGGACAAAGTTGGGAGTAAATTACTATAATAACGATGTGATTTGTGACATTCAAAGACTGAAGGTAAAGTTTGAGCGTTAAGGCCTGTTTCACTTTCACAGGCCGCGTCCTAACCGAAAGCGACTATCGCGTGAGTACGCGAGCGTCGCGATCGTTTATCCCCTCGCTGTTAGGCAAGCTTATTTAACTTCGGTAACAATAGAAAAAGTAATTGTGTCTCAGACACACAGTTGAGGTGACAGTTGAGCTCTTATATGAACATGACATAAAAATAATAAAATTCTTCCAGACCGTATTTCGGCTATGGCAGCCAATCTCAACGGAGACTAGAATTCGGCGTGAGAGATATTATAGCGCAGACGTGTGTGCGCAGACACAGGTGCACTCTCTCTTCCCTCACACTCATAGTCCGATGGGACGGCACATGACGTACTCGCTCGATCATGTCGCGTATATACATCATTGTTCAGGTAAACGCACGCGTATTCGCGCGACAGTCGCTCAGTTAGGACGCAGGGGAAGATTAACGCCTTCGAATTAGGTAAAAGTTTGGATTTTAAACGATTTTCTATAGAAAAACAGAACATATAATCTATTTTAGTAACGTCTGCACACAAATGTTACTAAAAGATGGTAAGGTCACAAAACAAAATACAGCTCTAGAAATAATTAATCTATGGAAATTTTGTACACGGTGAATAGCAATCATTGCCAAGGTGAAGCAGTCTTCATATATACATGGTGGAGACGACAACACGACAATAAATTTAACCTCTTGTATCTAAAGACGTTCCCAGCCTGCATGCAAAAATTCAACCAAATAAATATTCAATAGTTTAGTACTATAGCTAGTCAAAGATTGGCAAAACTAAAAGTCGGCACATAACTACTGTTTTGTTTGTTTGAAAAAATCACTTTTTTAATTGAGAATTAAGTTATGAGTTCTAAAATATTCCTATGAATTAGTATTGCCAGTGTTTTCATTTATTGTCGTCTCCACGCTGTATATTTTAAATACATATTATTAGGTACTGTCAGCGAGTGTGCATCACATTTAAACCTGCACAGTTTCAAAATTAGGCGTATCAGCTAGTTATTAAAAATAAAACAATAACACTAAAAAAATTAAACTAAAAATTGTGCACGTTACTAGCTTACTAAATAAAAAAACACGAATCATACGCTCAGTATAATTTTATATAACTCTAAATATATTATCTATGTCTTCGCCCGTCCTGTGCTAGGCAAAGGGAACTCGCCACGTAAAAAAATATACTACTGAATTTGGGTGCTTTATATACGTTTCTTACATATAGAGACACCGTTATTACCCGCGGGTTCTGGTAGGCTATTTAAATTAAGGCCGATTTCTGAACGAGAATAATACAAGTTTTATTGTAATCACGTCAGCTCGCGTAGCATGACCACTTCTACCTCTATTCTACCAAGAATAGACAAAGTTCTTTCTTTCTATCCAACTCGGCATCTCTTCTAATCGAGCACGGGGCGACCCCTAGACTCGTGTTTCTATGAAGACAAAGATATTTACTCTTTCCATAGTAACGGGAAGCAAATTTAAAATTCAATATAGTTTCTTGTCCAAGTCCAATGTGATGTAGACTGTTTGTTGACATTTGTTTCTACCCCCCAAGTGTCAAAAGCAGAAAAAAATTGGTAGTTATGCTTGAAATTGTAGTCTTTTGTCGCTTCTGTTCATCGCCATGCTAAAGGCGGTAGAAATATTTCTATAATCTGTCATTTTGTCTATTCTTCCGTCGACAAAACCAGTTTCTACGGTGGTCATGTTACGCGTGCTGAAGGCGTTTAATGTCCACAACGTGTTAAGTTATAAGACTGAGTTTACAGAAAGGAGGAAGGTTTCAGGAAGGATCCGGGAGGTTTCTGTTCCCTACGCAACTGTAGATTTACCACAAAATCACTGAAGCGAGAGTTGCAATCCAATTCACTCTTTATTAGTATTTCGACCTCCATTTTATTCCTTCCTTTTATTTTTAAAGCCAACTAAAATACTGGAAACTAATATTTTGTAGCTTCTTTGCGGGTCAAAGTCTCAGTAAGACATTAATTTAAAAAAAGCCATCTATAAACCCTAGTTGACTGTAAAATAAATCAGTGAATCAACTTCCAAAGAGTAAATATTTTAGCTAAATTACATTGTTAGTGGCTATACGAAGTTGACTCAGTGACTCTTTCTCGATGGGTCATCAAAAGCATAAATACATGGACATTTTATGCCTTATAGACATATTTATGCAGCTGGTTTCCCTTTAAGGTGTCTCTACCTGTAAAATGGGGGAATGTCCTCTAAATGAAGGAAACGGAAACGAACTTAACAACTAATCATTGCACAATATACAGATATCATCAATTATTATAAAAAACGATATGTTTAACTGATGTATTACAAAAATGTCGCAATATGTTCATTTAAAAATAATTAATTAATTAAAATTCTTGGTGCATATTTAGGTCTATTTAGCGATGGCTCTAATACCGTATAGCGCGTTCTCTTTCTAACAGTTGTCGTATAGTGGTATCTCACTCGTGACGGTAGCGGTCACAAAACGTGCGAGTAGGATGGTGAATACAGAGTACGGGATTTGTAAAAACTCTACACAGCATAAGTATGATCCCACAGCTGGGAAACAGGCCTCCTCTCATAGAGAGGGGTGGGCTGTGATCTACCATGCGGGCCCAGTGCGGGTTGGTAGATGTCACATGCCGTCGAATTTTTGTTTCTAGGACATGCCGGTTTTCTCACGATGTTTTCCTTCACTGTTTTGAGAACAGTGGGGATGAAAATAAATTATATAAAGTAAAGTGCTTGTCTGGGTTTGAACCCATAAGTACTCGTAAGTCGGTGCTGTTACCACGGCTCACCAAAACTCTACTGAGTCACGTGTGGTCCCGCTCTAACGTCTTATGACCGCAGCTCCGAACGTTTGGCGCATCATAGTGCCATCGCTTAATAATTTACCTTTAACTCGTCTTTGCCTGATGACTGGGGCTCAATATTATCAGATTTCGAGAGTCCATCATTGTAATTTAAACCTTATGTCTATTCTCTTAAAAGCCACATGACTATACTTATAAATAAACCTTTAATAGAGTCAAATTAAATAAATCGACTTTAGAAAGTAATTTAATCATCTATTTATTAATATGAATCATTTCAGTTAACTTGTTGTTGGCACGCGAACCATATATACAAGACTATTCAAGACACCAGTTTCTTAATTTCCAAGATGTCTTTAGTAGTGATGGTAGCTATGTGATACTCTCGAATATCAAGATATGAAAAGTTTGCCTTTTTTGTATTTTTACAATAAAGATACAGTTCTGAAGTCGACCACAGACCGCAGCGACAAACCTGTCCAATGGCAATGATATACCGCAGCGACACTACTGCTTTCTATGTACCTCTATGAAAACGCGTCTGTAAATGGCGACATCGCAGCGGGCGACAAAGAGGCTACGGTCTGTGGTCACCTCGGAATTGTACCTTTAATCAACTTTTTTATGAGCCCAGTCATCAGCCAAAAACATAAAAAAATATCTGAAACATAAAAAAAAAACTATAATTCATTCAGAATGAAACCAAACTAACAGATCAAATTCATTTTTGCTTAACACATCAGAAAGTAACACATTATCAAAATATTCAAATAAAACAATGTCTTTTAAAAATTGGAATAACTATAAAAACTATGTTTGAAATACAGTCAAAATAGAAACTATGCATTGCGAGCAAAATTAAAATAGGATTAAATTCACGCCATCTAGTGTCATTATAACTAATCAAACTTCAGTTGAGGCGCAAGTCAGACCGATGAAGAGATCAAGTAACATCTTTCATGACATTCAATAAGATACCTTATTTTCAGTTGCTTTAAGTTCAAATGAGTTTGTCCAAAAACGCCAACAAGTGGTTTGATGTTCATACAACTTTGTTCTTTATTGCAATGGCAATAAGTATATACTATTCAATATCATCAGATATCCTCTACTTTGTGCCCCTTGACGGTCTGCGCCGAGTCTAAGATAAAGTTAAAGCTAGGGTGGTCTTGGTGAAAACTAATCCTATTTTTATTTGATGCCTTATTGCATTGATATGCAAACACAAAATTGTGTTGTAGAGGCGTCTCGCAGACTAAACATAATAAGGCCATTATTTAATTTTTATAAAATTCCCTATAAAATTCCATTGTGAATCTTCTAGGCAAATACTCAAAATAATATCGTTCTGTCAAACTGAAGCAACGTTATTAGGATTTTAATCAACCATTTTTGACAATTTCATATTTTCTACCGAAAACCCCTAAATTTACTAAAATGGTAGATATTTTACTTGAAATGGGGATAAACAGAATATCAGCGATTATTACTAGTAGGCCATAATTCGGTTAATATTTAAAACGCCCTCCCAACAATGAACACAACTGGTCGTATCAATGAGTTCGAGCAAAAACGAGTGCGCAATGGAAGACTTATACGTAATGCTGGCACTTTACTTGGCACATTTGTCCAAATATTCGTGTTACTGGAATAATACAAAATATACTTTATGTATATTGCAATAAAGTTCACTTTGTTTTAAAGAAATAACGTGACAAATTAGACAAATACGCCTGCATTATATATTTAGCAGTTGGAATACCGCTTTAACACGCGTCAAAGCTAACTATTAAATTAAAACTACCCTACATTAAAAACGGTTAAAACATTGGCCTGAATTGCGCGTTAGTCTGCGAGACACCTCGCCGGTCGATACATAAAGAGAAGGACTAAGGACACCCCTGGGTTACTATGTATACGGTACGCGGCTGATAACAAGGCAAATAGAGCGAGATAGAAATTGTCACTCACGCATGAGTGACAGAGACGACGCTCTACAAAGCTGATATTCATTTAATACGGCCTTCTTAAGGAGGATGCGATAAGGTAGCCCGTGAAATTCAATTTTTTTGCAATTTGCATGTCACTGTCAAGTTTTCTTAAAAATCATGATTTCATGAAATAGTCATTCGCTAAGGTAATTTGAAGTTCTAGAGTTGGATTGATGGTGTAATTATTATTATTACGTAAATAAATATTTGTTGAGGTCGCCAATCATATTTTGATCAACATACAGATTGATAAACTCATACAAAACGCAGGAAACTTAATTTTCGCGGGTTACTCTGGTGCTTGCGTCATTAGCCGCGTACAGTAGTCAGGTAGGCATTGTAAGGCACCCGTGTGCTACCGGCGGCGCGGGCTGCGCGGGCTGCGCGCGGCGCGGTACAGCAGCAGCGCCAGCAGCGCCGCCGCGTGCAGCAGCAGCGCGGCGGCCGCGCCCAGCGCCGCCAGCAGCGCGCGCAGCGTGCCGCCCAGCGCGCGCCACGTGGCGAGCTCGCCCAGACATCATCCCGTGCCACACTTGCCGCTCTCGAACACGCCCTGCGCACCACACCGATCATCTTCATTTATTTATTCAAACTTACAAGTAAAAAAATACTGCACAAAAACCAACTTAAGAGTAGGGAAAGACCAAAGAAACGATGGATGGACTGTTTGAATGATTATATAGCTAGAAAAAAGGTTACTACTGAGATGACGACTAATAGAGAAGTACGGAAGACACAGAAGAGAATCGTATTTACCTTCCGGAAGAAGGGCGAGAAGCTGACGAGCGCGTCCCGTGTGAGCGGGCGGTCGGGCTGGCGGAAGGGGCAGCGCGCGTCGGCGGCGGCCGCGCCCAGCAGGCGCCGCACGAAGCTCTCCAGCGCAGCACGCCGCGCGCGCGCCACCGCCTCGCCCGCCCACAGCGTGCGCGCCGGGAACGGGATGCACGACACCTGGCGGACGCACTCCTGAGAGGTCATGTCATGCTAACCTAACCCTTCGAGGATTACAGGCGCAACATTTTGTTATTTAAATTTGTTTGGCCCAGGTCAAAGTTCTTCTCAAACAAAGGATGCACAAGAATTGATCACCGAGCTTGCTCAAGATGTATTGGTGATTTTAGACTTATTAAGGTGACTGTTAATTAGTAACCGATACTTAAACACATGACTGTACTCATCATATTAAACAACTTTCCCAACAAAACTCTTTTTTAATTTTATTTTATTTATCAATGTGACATGTACAGATGGCTGAATGTCATTCTGCTACAACATTCAAGGTCATAGCACACACATCAAATCCGAAAGGAATCGGCACCGTATCGCCTTTCGCCTCGCCGTCAACCTAACGTACCTAAGCACGTAACTAAAGCGGATCTGAAACTCGCGGCTCGCCGACCGCTACTTGATGGTGCTGCAGACCGCGGGAGGGGTGAGAGTGGCAAGGGTGGACGAAGAGACGTAAGCTCGGGTACGGAGAGACGTAAACGCGGGGACGAGCCGTAAGCGCAGGAACTGCAAGTTGAGGCAATTACGTTACGATTCCGATTAGTGTGTGTTGCAGTACGAAATTTCATACAAAGAATATTGAACGGCTCGAGTTGATAAGGTGTCGATCCCTTTCCGGTTTGATACGTGTGCTATGACCTTAACCCCTTAAGCGTCAAGTGTACACCAAGTGTACATAAGAGAAAGTGTTTGAAACGTCAACGATACACCAAGTGTACACAACAGTGTCATTGTTCTATTGTCATTGTTAAAACAATGACTTTACTGCGCCCATTCAACTACTCCGACGCGTGGGGTGTTTTGACAGGTAGGCGGGCAAACGAGTGAGAGGTTAATGCTGAAAAAGGCTATTCTGAAACCGCTCCACAGTGTTATTATTGCCCCGAAAAACGGACATCCCCTTTTTATTAACTAATCCGATAGAACAGATTATTTAGAAAGTAAGAGTAAAATACCCGTGTGCCAATTTTACACCAAACACGAGTAAAAAAATTTTGTTTTTTTTTTTTACTTTTTCTAAATTAATTAATTACAAAAAAAATACGCATTATTTTACCCCTTTCTTTATTATGTGTAATAATACTATATTAAAGATATGTGAAAAAAAATACAAAAGGGTACTAACTAGTACAGATGTAAAGGAATATGTTTTTTTTGTGTTTTTAGATTTTGATTTATCATGGTTGTATCTTTGCTTAGTTGGATTCAATATTTATTGTAAATCATGTTTAGACCCCAACCAATCACTTAAAAAAAAAACGCATCCAAATCTCGCGGTGTTTAAGAGTTATTCACTTCTAAATTTTATTCTGATAATTTTGATTTTAGGGTCATCACTTCACAAAAAACATTATTTTTGTTTATAGGTTTTAATTTTATGTTGAATTTTATTTATAACATAGAATAATACACATATACATATTTACGCCCACTCCCACAAAATTTTACAAATAATATTCTTAAATCTTTTTATCTCCTTTATTTCATTATTTACATATAAATTATATTTTTAAATATTAGAATATAAAAAAGAATATATAAAAACATTTAAAAATATAAAAAATAGTAGCCCACCGGTATCGGGAACAGGGTCCAAGCTACCGGCGGTCAGGGCTCCAGAGAGAGGAACCTCCGGACAATGCGGGCCGTGTCCAGAAGTACCGCTTTCTGAATCAAGCCCTTGATCCAGCTGGCCAACGAGAGCCTCCTTAGGTGTTGGTCGAGACTCTTGGCTATTAACCCATTGGCAGTCACGACTATCGGCACAATGATCGCTGAGTCCACATCCCACATGTCGACAACCTCGCGAGCCAAGTCAAGATACTTGATTTGTTTATCTTTTTCGGCTTTCACGAGGTTCTCGTCATGTGGGACGGTTATGTCAACAATCATTGCACGCCGCTCTGATCGATCCACCACCACTATATCAGGCTTATTGGCAACAATAGTCCTGTCAGTGATGATGGATCGATCCCAGTACAACGTGATATTACCATTTTCGAGAACTGGGTCGGGCACATACCTGTAGTACGGCACCTCCGATTCCACAAGGCTGTATTTCAAAGCAAGTTGCTGATGAATTATCCTGGCTACAAGGTTGTGTCTATGCAAGTACTCTCCATTAGCTAGACGGGAACACCCGGAGATGATATGTCTGATTGATTCCCCCGGCCGGTGGCATGCCCGACAGATGTCAACCGTGCCGTCTTTCACAATAAATCTCCGGTAATTGTTCGTCATCATAACTTCGTCCATAATTGCACAAACAAAACCTTCGGTTTCTCCAAAGAGGTCACCGAAACGCAGCCAGGCTACGGACGCTAGTAAATCTACATCGGGTCCATGAAGGGCCCGGAAAAAGCGTCCGTGAAGCTCCTTACTCTGCCATACCTCCATGCGATCATTAGTGTCAAGCACTACTGGTTTGCGCCAGTTCTCTTTAGCCAAGGAGAGCGGGGTGAGGCCCTTGTCCACCATGACTACATCTCGATGCATCCCCACGTCGGTTTCTAGGAAATATTCCCTAAGACTGCATATCTCGCGATTGTGGAGGGTCTTAGAGTTTAAAAACCCTCGACCTCCACACTTTCGCGGGATATACAGCCTCATTACCGATGACCGTGGGTGATGCATTCGATTTGCAGTCAGTAGTGTACGAACCCTCCTATCTAGGGCGTCGAGTTCGGTCTGAGTCCATTTGAGTATGCCAAAAGAGTACATCAAAACCGGCATGACCCAACCGTTGAAGGCGCGCACCTTGTTTCCGCCTGATAGAAGACTATTAAGTACTTTTTTCAGGCGGCCAAAGAAGCGTTCCTTCAACGATTGCTTCATGTCAGTAACATTGATCCCTAACGCTTCCGACATACCCAAATACTTATAGGTTTCGGATGCGGAGAGGGCTCTAAGGTTTGTGGAATCCGAGAGTTGATTTCCCACAGATTCCACAATCTCCCCTCGCTTTACATGCATGACCGCACATTTGTCCACACCAAATTCCATCCTAATGGCGTTACTGAAAGTTTGAGTTACTTTCAAATCTTTTTATTATTTTTACATCGGACAAAAATACAAATAATAGTACATTTTGATACAAGTGGAGAAAGTTTGTTATTGTATTCGAGGCGGAATTATAACGAATGTTTTTGAGCCGAGAACTGCAATAACAAATGTCCACGTGTATCAAACGACGTTTTTCAATACACTTTTGAAGAAATAAAATAAAATAACGAAAAATATTTTTGTCATGAATTAAGAAACTATGATTTTAATTTTCTTTTTTTTTTCGAGCTTTGCATTCGCCAGGTTGAAGGAGAGGCAAAGGTATGAAGCCGTTAAACAGCCTAATATTAAAAATAGATTAATTTTATGTTTTTGAATTCAGTACACAAATAAATATTAATTTGTTAAACTAATAGTTTCTAATAATCATGTTTATCTATGATATTCTATTTATAAACACAATTTGAATTTTCACAAAATATTTATGCCGTAAAGACGCGTAGTGCTTTGCCGAAATTAAAAAAAAAAAAACAATCACCTGAGATTAAGCATTGAACCAATTTGAACTAAGTATAGGTATAGTTATCTGTGCCAAGTTCAGAGATAAACAGGGTGAAGTACACCTTACACGAACCATTTCGAGCTACTTTAGACCACCTAAAACTATTAAACCTACCTTCGTTAAAGCAAAACTCTCAACAAACAAATACTTTGAATACTTGCCAAATTGCATAATCAGTAGCAAGGAACTTAATAAACTCTCTTTTACCTCCTTAGAACTTGGTACTCGTTTAGGTTTCTATTTTATTATCGTGTAGGTACTTTGTACCGAACTCGGCAGGCAATATGTATAGGTACAGGGTTTTGACTAAAGCCTAACGAGGGCGGACCCCTTCCCCGTACCACAAATTGCCCTTCATTGGATAAACGAAATTTAATTCGTTTATTGTATGTTGTACATCAAACGTATTTAACGTCGCGCGTCGTATGATAGTAAACTTACAAATATCTAGGTAAACAAATACCTAAACGGCTAAAAAAAATTGTACAATTATAAAACTAATAGGATTACTAGCATTATAATTCCGTTTATTCATTTTAATTTAATTCACTTTTTATTTATTTATACAATAATGTGAAAATCAATGATAGTGTAACTTCTTTCAGATAACCATGGCCACGTTATTATGTCCTTTGTTTATTTTAAACACATTTTACGTTTTCAAATATTACTTAACATAAAAATTCAATAAAAAAAAAACATCTTAAAAAATACGACTTCTGCCAACCCTAGCGCCTAAATTTCAAAATCCTGTAAGTTCTAAACACCATAAGATTTGGATATGATATTTTGAATAGGTGCTTCTTAGTGCCAAAGCAACATCTTGTCTCGATGTTGAATCCAAATAACATGAAATAAGCCCATAAAAAAATAAAATCGAAAATATATAAAATTCAATGTTACTCACAACAGCTTAACGATAAAATTTGAGTGTTTGCTTAGTAATTTACTTAATATAAAGCATCAATTAATTGCGATCAAAGACATAACAAAAACGCATTGGATCTAAAGTAATTGCGATTTCTATGGTTTTTATGGAAACCATAGAAAAAAGAAAAAAAAAATGATATCTCCATATTGGGACAAAATTGCCACACGGGTATTTTACTCTTACTTTAAAAATAACCTGTTCTATCGAATAAGTTAATAAAAAGGGGATGTCCGTTTTTCGGGGCAATAATAACACTGTGCGCTCCTAGTGTTGAGCTATTTTCTTTTCATAGTTCGTTGGTCTGGTCTGTATGCCTTACCTTGGCTCCGTACAGGCGGCGCATGGTGAGGTAGAGGTCGCGGAAGCGGCGGTAGCGACGCAGCAGCAGCCAGCGACAGTCGCCCAGCACGATGCGCACCTCGTACTCGTGGTGCGTGGACGCGCCCGCGCCGCGCGTCACCCAGCCCGGGATGCTCACGACCTCGCCTGCACGCGACTAGTGTTAGGCTCTAGACAGACGGACTGCAATCCAACAGCAAATTGCAGTTTGAACGCAGTTGACACGACTGCAATAGAACTCAACTCATTCAAACTGCATCCGAACTGCAATTTGCGGTTGGATTGCAGTTGAAATGCGGTCCGTCTGTCTAGAGCCTTAGGGATGCTAAGGTAGCGAGTGGATACCCGAGGAAAAGTAACGGGTGTAAAAGACGCTTATCGAAGCCGAGTCACTTGTAGTCCCAGTCATTGTGATCATTTTTTTGTACTAGATCATTCCTTGGGAACCTTCTTGTTAGTTGTTACGGATATATTGAAGGTCAAAGTTTTAACTTTTTTTCTTCAAAACATGTTTTTAATGTTATAACTTAACTTTAAATACTCGACAGGCACAGTATTGGTGTTATGGACAGCAAAAATAAGTTTATATTTCATAGTAACCCTCGAAAAAGTGATTGAAAATATAGCATTTAACCATCGACTTACAAAAGAAAAGTAAAAAAAAAGTCAAAGGAGAAACGAGGTCGAAGAAGTCTTTCATCCCTCGGTTACATGGAGTGCCTACACCATTATTTAACGGTGCACAGAATACACCTTCTTCAAGTACAATTTTCATTGATATCCTAACTAATATTATAAATGAGAAAGTAACTCTGTCTGTCTGTCTTTCTGTCTGTCTGTCTGTCTGTCTGTCTTTGCTTCACGCCTAAACTACTGAACCGATTTGTGTGAAATTTGGTACAGACATAGTTTGGAACTTGAGAAAGGACATAGGATAGTTTTTATTACAAAAAATAAAATAAAATTTATTCCGGACATATAGCGCCATCTATTGGTCAAGAGTCGGCATCAATTCAGTACTGAAAATTCATCGGAAAAATGTAAATAAATAGTAAAAAGGTATGAAAATATAATAATTATAATACAACTTTTAGTACAAAGAAAATGCTCTAACGGAGTATAGATAATTCTATTAGTACTATAATGTCGAGTTGGTGATCGCGCAATGGTGTCGATCGTTACACGAGTTCGGTTCATGTTATTGTTTTAATTCATCGGAAAAAAGTAAATAAATAGTAAAAAGGTATGAAAAAAATAATATCAATATAATAAAACTTTTAGTACAAAGAAAATGCCCGAACGGAGTAGGTATAGATAAATAATCTGAGTTGTCACTATGCTCGATAGATGGCGTTGGGATCGAAATAGATCGCGCTATGGTTTCGTTACACGCATTTGGTTGGGTTCCACATTTCATTTTTGAAGAGATCCCGCGAGATCGGGAACTATGTGGGTAAAACCATAAATCTGCCGGAAGTCACTATTCCACGCGAACGAAGTCGCGGGCAAAAGCTAGTACATAATAAAACCGTAACTCTAACACGCGAGTCGACACGAAACGTATAAACAGACACATAAAGCAAATATACCTCACGATTTCTGTGCACCTTAACCCTTCATACATGATTGCTGGAGTCAGTGAGATGGAAATATATCACTGTGTCACTTGAAGTATAAAATTACTGACTTATGCCCAGTTTCTGGAGTCCTCAGACAGTCTTAATAACTATTGATTCGATTGTATGACAAAAATTCTCCTTAAACAGAGTGTTGAACGCAAATGATGCAAGTTAATGAAACCAATAGCACTGAATAGATAAACTCTTTCAAGAATACTTCAGAAATAAGACACAAGTGATTAAATAGTGTTACTTGAGAATACAGCGTGATTCCAAAATGCACTTATCACAGTTGATGAGTATAGTGTACTGCATGAGTTTGGCATCGCTTGGCATTTGCGGGGCGGCGGCGCAAAGCAAATATAGAACATAATATCTAATTTTATTGTCACCGTCCTAGCCGGCTACTTGCAGGACACGTCATGTTGTGAGTACCTAGCCTTGTTTATAGTGTGAATAAGGTTTATGGTTTATTAACCAATCGTGGAATTTGATTAGTAAAGTAGCAACAGGTTTTATGGTAGCTTAAATGACTTGAGTAGTTCAAAGTTTGCTGTTAGTCAGGTGGTAATCATCGATGGGAATGTATTAAATTCAATTTCATTTTCAAAATATAGTGCTTCAAAACTATTGATCTCTGAAAAAAGGATGCCTGGAAGGATTTGGTGGAGGCCTTTACTCAGCAGTGGGGGCAGTGTAGATTTATTAAAAAAAAAGGAAAAGCTGTCTTTTAAAAAGGTGTACCTGTGCCAAGCAAGGTGTTAACTAATTAAGAGTTTGGCCTGAATTACAGCTGCTATCGCCAATAGACATCACAGTGGATCATCCTAACTAACATTATAAATGCGAAAGTAAGTTTGTTTGTTTGTTACCTTTTCACGCCTAAACCACTGAACCGATCATCCTGAAGTTTTGCATATACGTTGTCAGGTGTACAGAAACGGACACAGGGTACCTTTCTTCCCGAAAAAAAAGTGCTGTTCTCGAGGAAAACCACAATAACGTTATTATGATAATAGATGGCGCCACGTGTCTTTCGAATCATGATTGAATTATATTATTAGAAACTCGAAACCTAAGCGGGTGAAACCGCGGGGCGCAGCTAGTAGTGCATAATAATATAGTCTCCAAGCAAAATGGCTGTGTAACATCCGGATAGACGGACAAACGGACATAACGAAACTGTAAGGGTTCAATTGTTGCCATTTGGTTGGCTACGGAACCCTAAAAACAGGCAAAAGTGACACATAATTATTTAATTGATAGTTACTTACTGAAGTCTATTGGATGCATCAGTCCGGAACATATCGTGGGATCCTGAAACAAGAAAATACAAATTAATTTTCACATTCTTTCAAAACTAACGCTGATTCTGTTACACATTCAGCAGGCCAACTCCAGTAGTAAAAACCGTTTAAAATCTAGTCGCAATCTCATCTCAGCGACAATCAATGTCAAAAACTTAGGGCAATTAGAGGTCTTTTTGACAGATTGAGACTGAGATCGGACTGTGAACGTTCTTAAAATTACGAAAATTTCCTCCTCAGATTACAATCACTTGAAATATAGAATATTGTAAAACATTTCAAGAGGGTAGAGTTTCTTTGACGACCAAAAGTGTCTTTTGAAATACTTGACTTTGAGTAAAAAATACCATAATACTGACAGGTAGCGGCATGTCCATGGCGGGCTGGTCGCGGTCTCGGTCACGGTCACCGCGGTCGCGGTCGCGGTCGCCGCGGTCGATGCGCTCGGGTCGCACGCGGCACCGCAGCGGGTCCTCCCACGGCGGCTCGTGTGTTTCCGTCGGCAGTTCGTCGTTCGACGTCGACACGTTATCGGAACCTTCCAGCTCTTGTTCTTTTAACCTTCAAATTTGGAATAAAGAAAAACATTTAATTAAGAACTTTATTTATTTATTGAATCTCAAAGGCTACGCAATGGCAATAATACAAGAATCAGAACAAATACAAGGTCAAATAAAATTAGCTAGCAAAACCACGCAGACGTAATGGTTATCGATATCTAAACAACATAAAACCAAAAAAGCAATTAATTTATTGATTTTTTTTTTAAGTGAAAACTTCTTTATTCTTTGGCCATGACGTCAGTTGGCTGTGTAAACAAATGCAGTATAACAAATGGTACGCTGATAGTTGACACTTCTACGTTTACATAGCCGTATGACGTAATAACATGGCGACTACTAAAAGCTGAAACCTTTGAATTGAATTAAAAAATTTAGTTTGCTATTTTATGAACTAAAACTAACGTTTTCCGACTGCTTTTTGCCTAAGCTATCTCAATAATATATTTTTAGATTTATTCTCATACAGAGTAAAATACCCTATTTATCTTATTTTTTGTTGATATTATGAAGTGCTCAGTACCTGTGCAGCAGCGGGTCCTCGACGTGTCCGTTCTCCGCGGGCTCGTCGTCCGTGGCCACCTGCATGTCGCTCTCGGACAGCGTGAGCGACGGCGTCTCTTGTATGGGCGTCACCATCATGGGCCTCCGCGACTGGTTGTCGAAGAACGAGTACTGCAGCGCCATCTCTAGGCGCACGTACTTCTTTTGGAGTTCTTGGAGTACCTGTGGACACGTTTGAGAGTAAGTAAAGAATGTTTTTATGGAAACGCAATACCTAACTCGTTGAGACACAATAGAAATTTTATTGTTATTACGTCTGGGGGCGGTTAGTATCCTGCAGTGTAAGTTATTTCGATCTAATTTTGCTTATGTAGGTATTGCTTTGCTTATATTTCTGCAAGTGCTGAGCACCCGTGTAAGTGAAGAGTTCACCTTAATACAAAAAATCCCAAAATTAGGCACTGAATGTGTATTTGTCGCAGCCAACTGGTTTAATTTATTTATTTATTAATACTTCAAGCACAAAAATGTACACAGGCGGACTTAATGCCATAGGCATTTTCTGCCAGTCAACCTTTGGGTGATGCAGAGACAAACAGTGGTAGGTGCAAACATGAAAATTGAGGAATAAATATTTTAAATATAAAGATACACATAAACCTATTCAAACTATGAATATAATTTAATTAGCTGTTTACTCACCGCAATCTGTCTGTTGAGCTCCTCCTTGGAGCAGTCGTTCTCGAGCGAGGAGATGACGAGCATCTTCTGGCTGGCGATGCGCGAGCACAGCCGCTGCATGGCACGCAGCGCCTCCACCTCCGTGACCTGGCGCCGCGCCGCGGCCTCGCCTGCCGGGGGGAGCTTACTGAGGCGGAGCTCTGACACTACACTGTGGCTTAAGGGTGATGCGCTAGGTAGCCCGGGTATGTGTAGGTCAGTGCCAGGTTGTATGTTGATCAAAATATCATTCGCAACCGTAACTAATATGTATTTACATAATTATAAACATTAGAATCATCAATACAACTCTCTAAGTTAGAATTGACCTAAAATGTCAAGATTACATGAAATAGTCAGTCATCATGCTTAAAAGGAGGCTCCAATCATAAACTAATGTTTACTAGTTGGTACAGAAATAAACATTTTGTATTTATATTTGTAGTAGGGTAATTTGAACTTAAGCCCCTTTATTTCCGAAAGGGATTGTCCGAAAGGGTTACTGCTGCCCGGAACATAAAGGGCTAAGGAAGGAACACGGGTGGGTTTTAGTCAGTAAGAGTCTGACACTCCCTTCCGCTCCACCCAGAGCGGGAGGAGACATTAGATGATTTCCCATCCAAAAAAAAAAAAAAGCCCCTTTATTTATGAACGTTACTTAAAGTTAGGGAGACGTTTAGACGTCAAAAATGTATGTTTAAACAGTTGATAATCATTACTATGTGTATAAAGAAACCACAAAACGTTGTATTGATGATATTAATGATTATAATTCATTTAATACATATTTATCTTGTTGTAGTCACTTTTGCCTTAAGATACAGTGTTTTGTCGAAGTATAAACGAGCTCTTTGTGCGGTTAGACCGATATACATGTCAAAATTTCGATTAAATCGCTTTTGGTTAGGACGCTCGGTAAGGGTTCCGTTCCTGCTATATGGCCACGGAACCCAGAAATTCAGTTTAGTCTTTAGACACGAGAAGAAAAAACAGCTATATGTTCTTGTTGTGGTGTATTCACCTGGGACCCGTCTCTTGTACTTGGCTCTCTGATGGCGCTCCTCTGGAGAACGTTCCACCGAGCTCGACGACTGACCCTCCACGATCCTTGGCTGCAAACAAAAACATTTGTTTATTTAAATAGGTTTTGTGCTTCAACCATTTTGGTTTGTTCTAGCTGTACTGCGGAAGTGTTAAGCTTCGGCCAAACCCGCGCGACCTGCGCGACTGCGAAGCGGGAGCGTCAACAACGCGAAACTTAACACACCTGCGCGACTACAGCGGTCGCGTAGGTGTGCGAGGTGCCGTAGATAAACACGAGCAGGTCCGCCGCGCGACTGACGCTACCGCTTCGCAGTCGCGCAGGTCGCGCAGGTTTGGCCGAAACATTACTGTAATTTACGTAGTTTTAATTATTTTTGATATTAAAAATTACAAAAATCGATTCAGTAAACGGTTCTGAACGAACTGATTATTTTCATAATGTGCATTAATTCAGTTAGACATTGTATAATAATAATTATACAAGCTCACACGTTTTTCTACGGCGCGGTTTACACGCCGTACATTAGATCACTGTTCATTAGACTCCGACCAAAATTGGATTATTTTTCGATCGAAAACTGAAAACGAAAAATAAAAGATTTTTTTTTGTATTTGTTGTTTTTCTCAGTGTTTTGTTTTATCATTATATTTAACCGTTTAAACTTAAATCACACAAAACTTTGTACTTTTCTCAAAGATTTATAACGCGAAAAATATTTTTTCAGCATTTTCTTAGTTACTGTTTTTGTGACTATTGATATTCTCTGAATGAATGAAAGAAAAATATTGATTTGCTGGCACTTTTAATATTTTTGGTCAGGGCTGGCAATTTTTTCGGTCGAAAACGAAAATTCCTGATAATTGACATTCGGTCGGATTCGACTGTTTTTACCTTATGATAATCTTCAGTGCTGGACATGTCATCACTATCATCAGCATTAGGCACGGGTCCGAGCCGGAACTGCGGCGCGGGGCCCACGGGTGCGACGGGGCCCGCGGGGGCGGCGGGGCCCGCGGGGGTGGAGTCGGGCGACGTGGGCGTATCCTCAGCCGTCGCCGCCCACTCTGGAAACCGCTTGGGCGACGACGTGGCTGTGTGGAACGTCTCCTCAGTGTTCAGGGTCGAGTTTGGAGAGGCTAACGGGTCTAAACTAAGACTTAAGCTGGAAAAAAATGAATTATTTATTCATTTTGCCGATCATAGACATAGAGAATGGACGTTAGCCTCACAAAAGTCGCCACTCTCTAGAAAGAGATAAAGCGACAGTGCGGTCAATACCTATCCCTTTTCTGTAAGCTTGTAATAACAAAGGTGCAGAGTTCCAATTTTTATTAAAAAGGAAAAACGTTAAAAATTACAGTGACTACTAACAGAAAAAAGTAGTTATTTCTATACGTCACTAATTATTATTTCTAGATTTTACTGGCTTAGGTTTCGAGACTGAAAGATTTCTTTTCAACAATATTGTTTTCTTCACAAGAGAAATTGAGAAAATTAATGTTAAGAATAATGAAACCATATTTTTTAAATTATAATGGTTAGGGCTTTGAAGGTCCGTGGCACCTGTCCGCCATTTTGTTGTATTTTTTTTTTCAAAATGGTGGGCACGCATGAAGCCTATATAAATTGATGGCTGACATCAATGCAAACAAAACATAATAAGACCTAACTCCGTAGATGTTTGAATACTTTAGACTTAAAATATCTGGATATTTAATCTGTCTATATTATATATATTTTCTGGGAGCCTATTCCATGCTGTTACAACTTGGTTAGGCAAGAATTGCTTCAGAGGCTTTTTTTTAAATTAATTTTCCCATAGCTTAACGAAAGTCCACACAAATGTATTTTGGCATTTAGTGTGTAAAGGTCTTGAAGGCTGACACAATAAAGAGATTCTATTCTATTTTTATGAGATCATCAAAAGCTCACTTGATCCTCTTGTGGCGGTAGTCCGCGCGCTCGTCGGCCGACAGCGGCTCCAGCACGTCCTCGCGCGGCGTGCGGCGCAGCACCAGCTCCGACTTGCTGCGCTTCACGCCGTCCAGCGGGGAGCCGTCGCCCTCCCCTTCTGTGGCGGACAAACTTCTCATTTACTGGAAGATTACACGAGTCTCATGCCAACACTAACGGTCCTCCCACTGTATGCTCAAGTTTCCTGTTGATGATCCCGATATTCCCACCGGATCGAATCTTATGCGAATGAAACCGCGGGGCGCTGCTAGTACTTTATATGAGTTAGTGTTTGAAGTATATTTCTATGGGCCATTGTAGACTGAAATAAATGTATTATAATTATTTTGAATATGGATTAGTAGTCACCGCGGGCAGCGTGCGGCGCGAGGTCGGAGGCGAGCGCATGCTTGAGGCCGAGCTCCTGCGTGCCCAGCAGCGCCAGCTCCGCCTGCAGTCTCTCGATCTTCACGCGATGCGTCGCCACAGAAGCCACGCGACTTTGTAGCTCTTCTTCTAATTCTACCAGCTCTTTTTTCTGTGAATATATAAAAGAGATTGAAAATTTTTATATGAAGCCTGGCATACTTATTGTCGCGCCATTTTGTTTTTTTTTTTTTTCTTTATATAGGTTGACTGGTAATTAGTGACCGATACCTAGACACTTGATTGTACTCATGATAACAAACAAATTTTACTATGGGACCAAACCTGAAATCGCGAAAAAAAAATCAGCTGTTCCCTACATTAATTTATGTTCGTATAATTCGTCAAAATAAAAGTTGTTTGTTATCATGAGTACAATCACGTGTTTAAGTATCGGTCACTAATTACCAGTCACCAATTATCAGAAATCAGTTATCTGATTTCTGAAGAAATCTGTCATTTTGTCTGCTTTCTATCTGTCAATTCGTCTATTCCTCCATCGACAAAACCCGTTTCTACGGTGGTCATGCTACGCGTGCAGGTCCGATTTTGGCCAAACGCCGAAAGAACTTCGTAGCATTGTAGCTAGTCAACAAGCAACCGTGACTCAAACATTTTATTTGGAAAAAAAAAAAAAGAGAGAATAACATTTATTTTGGCAACAGTTCATGAAACACAAAATACAATTGAAAAAAGTGAAATGTTCCTGTGTTGTGATTATGACGTCAGATCGCCGTTGTGTTGTCTCCGTCTAGCATAGACTTTATAAACACTTAGAACTTGGCATATTTTTTGAAATTTTAAACAATCTAGATCTTTACTGTGACTATACGATATGTAAAAATAAATTGTATGAAACCTTCTACGTTACGAAAAACTTAATTTAAAAAATCCTGCCAAATACCCTATTATGATGAGATAACTTTAAAAAATGTGTGGAAGAAGAAAATATGCTGCTCCGACCTAGAATAAAAAGGGGTGAAGGGGCAGGAGGATGAAGATGGTGGACTCACATGTCTCTCAACAGTTTCCTTAATACTGGAGGCGACCTGGGGCTCGCACTGCTGCAGCAGATGCATCAGGCTTTCAGTGCTGGTCTCCGAGGCGGGGCTGTCCGGACTTGGGGTCGAGCTCTGAGGTCATGCATATATTATAAATGAGTTTATTTCTGTAAGTAGGTTTGTACAAAAACTTTAACATGTCAAAAATATTTTTTTTAAACTAGACGAGTTCGATGTTTCCTATCCGACTACTCGGAGAAGAAACACCGAAACAAATTCAGAGGTCAATCACTTTTACCCATCACGTTTGCGGAGTTTCGCTAGCTAATTTAAATTGACCCTGTATAGATGTAGTAGTGGTAGCGGCGGCAGTAGTTTTACGTCGCGACTGTAAAGCGTATGGGCATTTTACACCCGGTTTCGCGAAGCCTTATTGGGCCCAGCGTCCCCGTCAAAAAGGTTTTGCAGTGCGGCCTTAGTCTGACATGCATTCTACTATATTATATGGTATAACTAGCGACATGCCCCTGCTTCACACGGTTTTTACGAGTAGACAAAACATCGACATTTCTTTGTTATACAGGTTGAAATTTTAATCACCATTATCCTCTTAAGGGGTCATTGTACTCATCATTATGAACAACTTTTACTATGGGACCTGTGAATAAAATTTCATCCTGTATGATTTATGTATGTTTAGTATCAATGTATTTCATCACGAAAAGCGAGTATAATTTATAAAAGGTATAGAAGCAAGCATGTTGTATATATCTTTGACCATAAATGTACGATCACAGACAAATACAACGACTATTTTATCTGCTAAGGAATAATCAGGCACAAAAAAGGCAGTAAATTATACTGTTGCATTTAACAATTTCGGGTAACATTATAATTCGAACCTTATCTCAGTCACACACAATGTAAAATGCAGCAACAAATACAAGCATTATTTTATTGGAAACGCATGCCATGCGAGTAGCTCTGTGCAATTGGTAGCATAAATAACATTTCTTTACTATTACTTCAACCGTGATGCCAACAATCAGATAATATTAAAATTTAAATACAATGAATTAATTGACTGGTTTTCTTTTTCTCACGCACTAAGAACATTAGACCATTAAATTAATAAAAGAATACCTTTAGTTTTATGCTACCAACTGAAAACACTCCCTGCAATCTGTAAGTTTCAGGATACGTTAAGCTCTCCATACATAGAGAGAACAAACTGTGCAGATGGATCTGGTAGATCAGTCTGACCGACTCGGAACAATGCAGCTTTGCCCTTTGTACGCACACGGTTTTCTTGCTGTGAAAACCTGCTGTTTTTTCGTCAGTGTTTTTTCTACGGCGCGGTTCATACGCCGTACCGTAAAGAAACAGTGCCATGTACAAAGGGCCTTTTTTTATGGATGGGATATCATCAAATGACTCCTCGCGCTCTGGGTGGAGCGGAAGGGAGTGTCAGACTCTTACTGACTAAAACCCACCCGTGTTCCTTCCTTAGCCCTTTATGTTCCGGGGTGGTAACCCTTTCGGACAATCCCGCTACCCCGGAAAACTTCGGCCCTAACGGACCCCTTCCCTTATGCTGCTGTGCAAAGAAAGGGCTTTAAGTTTCGACAGTTTGCTTGTAAGGGATCTCGCGATCACTACTGGCCGTAGTCGTGTTCGCAACCGTGGTAGCAGACGTTCCGACTAAGATGCAGACGTCGGCTAAGATGCTAAGTGCGCGAATCGCATTCGGTTTCTGTTTAACCTGAAGACAAATTCTCGTAATTTAAAACGTTCAAAATCTAGTCGCAGTCTCATCGCAGCGACAAACAAATGTCAAACTTGTCAAAATGTAGGGAAATTAGAAGTATTTTTGACAGATTGAGACTGAGATCAGACTGTGAACGTTCTTAAAATTACGAGAATTGCCCCTCTGGTCTATGCGGAAACTGGGTGTGGTCGTGGTTGCCAAGTGCGCGAGTTCACTTATAAAATCAGAGTTCAACGAGGGCTACCGTTTTTGTGCTCACCAGTTGGCGCCACTGTCGAGTAAGGTCCAGAAGTATACCTCTCAAAGTTTGTTATTACAGGCGTGAAAACAAAGTTTACATTTAAATCATATTTAAACAAACAAAAATCAAAAAATGTGTTTGTAAACAGTAAACAAACTAACCTCTGAATTAGCTGTTCTTTCAGCTCGCTTAATTTTGCACCTCTTTTTCTTTTAAAGCACTAACATAATTGATCTCAGGCATTGCAAAATATTCACAACAATATTCTAATTAGAAATAAACCCACGTAGCCCACCCTGCCCACCCACAAACAGTGACATAATATGACGTTTCGGAGACCTCACGCTACACTAGCGCCTCTAGCGGCGAATTCATACACGATAGCCCTCATTGACTTTGCAGCCACACGTGGTACGGGTTTTGGTCAGATCAGAGTATCAGACGTATCTGTATGTAGAACTGACCATGTATGGTAGACATTTTACCGTCTTATTGCAAAACGACTTCTAATATTTAAGTCTAAGATTAAACCTTTGAGTCAGTTTGTGTATTTCGTACTTTATTCCTACAGTAGTAGAGTTCATAATACAAAAACTGACTCTAAAATATATTTTTTATTAAGAATATCATCTTAGTCGAAATAAAATACTATACTTAAGGCACTTTTACTGCAGTTAGAATCGTTTTGTGATGAAACGATTAGAATATGGGGTCTTACCTCATCCAGACTGCAGCCGCTGGCGACGAGTTGTTTGACGCTGGTCGTGACGTAATCGTCGAGGGCCGCTCGCTTGCCGTCCACTCTCGAGCGCAGCGCGGCTACGCGACCCTCCTCGCTCTCTGCCTACACCCCATCGCAACCAAAAATTATAACAGAAGCTCTGGATTTTTTGCTGTACTGCTTCTTAACCTAATCAAATATATTTTGTTATGCGACCCCCGGGAGTACAACGCGCATCAAAGAATATGAAATTGTAAGGGCTTTTTTTATAAGTGCGTATGTCACTGTCGCAATCCACCGATTTGTCTATACATTTTTATACGGCTGGTTTGCTTATGTTTACCTGACAGTCAGCAACAAATTACATTAACATAATTATCAAAGAAATCGACATCAGCTTTACATGTACACTTCATTACCGAATTGCTCAATTGATTCAACAAATCGGAGACAATAAGGCATGCCGAACGAACGAAACGTTTAAAAAAACAACAACACTTTTTGCTTAAAAATCAAAAAGTCCAGAGCTCCAAAAAATAAAAGTATAAATAGCGCTGCCTACCCACAATAACATTGAAGGCACAAACAACTGGGTTCACACACGAGCACCCGATACCGCGTAACTAATAAAGGTGACAGATAGTGGGAAATATAAAAACAATAATTTCATTGTTTCTGCTAAGCAATAAGCACTACTTGTTATTCTCGATTTTGTTTCTGAGGGAGTATTTAGTGAGAATTAATTATTAGTAGTAGACCAACCCGCCCCTTCAAAAACATCGTGAGAATACCGGTATGTCTTAGAACGAATAAAACGAAGACTATGTGACATCTGTCAACCCGCACTGGGTCCGCATGGTGGATTACGGCCCTGTCCCTCTCACAGATGTAGTAGCCCTATGTCCCAGCAGTGGGAACATTATAGGCAGGTTATGTTTATTCTAAACACACTCATACACTCACACCTTTTCCCATGGGGGTATGCAGGAACTACAGGCCATTTTCAGTATTGTCCCTGAACCTCGAACAGTGCCCGGTTGATGTCAATAGGCTTGTACCTATTAGGACTTCTAACACAACGGGCAAAGTGAGAGTGTACTCAGGGACATAAACACACCTTCATAAAGGTAGTGTTATATACTGAATTGATAACAGAATCAAATATCTAACACGTTTATATGTGTTAACCGAAAACACTTACAAAAGTGTAACCGTAATATACCTGTAACAGATATGAAAGTATTAACAGTGCTGATAAGTGTAACCGGTAAACGCAGCGTTGCCAAAATAGCCTCAATCCCGACTGGATTGAGGCTATTTTGCCATCGCCGCGTCTGTCTTTCCGCCGCGCGTTTTTACGGTACCGTGCAATTTATGCCTACAAATGCTTATTTCTGTTACACATATTATAAAAGGTTACACTTTGATTCTGTAACATTATTGTATCTGATACATTTAGAAGTTTTTTCTTTTAACACGGTTTTAAAAAACAGTCTAAAAAAACACTTATTAAGGTTACGGGTTGAATCCCTGAGAGTACTATTCACTTCTGTCTACCCTGTTGAAGGATATAGGTATGTTGATAAAATAATCATCAATTTCTTTGTAAATATTGATAAAACTATGAACACACCTTTTAAAAACAAGGGTTTTATAGGACTGTTATTAATCTGAATCGGTAAGTAAACAAATCGAGTGTTAGTTTAAGTTCGAGCACCAGTAGTATATGTTTTAATGTTCAATGTGCATGGGACAATGACACCAATGACTGCACATTTTGACGTAAGACTGTAGAAGTTACAACAGATAGATAATTTAATCGAGTTTATTACTTTCACTTTTATTATTTAATTAAAATGGTACAATACCAAATACATTCATTAACATAGACAATTATTACGTTGACAATAATTATGTTATTATAGTTTAATTTAAAACTAACATGACACAGTGGACTCCCTTGCATACTGTCTCTCATAGAACACCAGACATATATACAGGGTGGGCAAAAAATCGTGGATCAAACGAAACAGGGCGATAGTTGATGTTATTTACAGTAAAAAAAAAAAATAGAAAAAAAAAGAAAGTATCATCACTACAACAGTGCTTTTATGACAGTGGGTACCATGATTTATCAGTATTGGCACTTTTTTCAATATCTTTTAAGGCTCAAAAAAAATTATTTCTAACATTAGAACCTTACTGTAAACACTCAAATTGTCATAACTGTTAAGGAGATCAAGTTAGGGCTCTCGCACAATTTTTTTTTTACTACAAATAACCCCAACTATCGCCCTGTTTCGTTTGATCCACGATTTTTTGCCCACCCTGTATACGCATAATTT
The DNA here is from genome assembly GCA_914767645.1 of Hydraecia micacea. Classification (NCBI taxonomy): domain Eukaryota; kingdom Metazoa; phylum Arthropoda; class Insecta; order Lepidoptera; family Noctuidae; genus Hydraecia; species Hydraecia micacea. The sequence continues at coordinate 1,321,307 of OU611793.1, read as the reverse complement.
TACTCCATTCATCCGCAAACATATCACATTCAGGGTTGGCAGTCAGAAGGCCATTTAGCACCTTTAGTGTGCGGCAGACTGTGGATTCGGCTCTGGCTACAGTTTTAGATGGCAGTTGCGCAAACAGATTGTGCCGTATGTATTTCGCGGGCTACACTGGCGTTCTTTAAGATAACATCATCCGCCTAGCCCTTTCCCAACTATGTTGGGGTCGGCTTCCAGTCTAATCGGATGCAGCTGAATACCAGTATTTTACATGGAGCGACTGCCTGTATGACCGCCACAACCCAGTTACTGGGTAATACGATACCCCTTGGTAAGACTGGTTGTCAGACTTTCGAGCTTCTGACGACCCGTGACGACTGTCAAATATCCACGAATGACAGCCGGGATCAACGACTTAACGTGCTTTCCGAGGCACGGAGGGGGTCTTGGAATGCAAAGATGGTCACCCATCCACGGACCAACCGCGGCAAGCGTACCTTAACCTGATCGATTAAACCGTGCGGCTGTTATTACTTAGCCACAAGTCTATAGATAACATATTACTTTTATTTAAAATAACGTGGCAGTTTTTATGTGCATACAATTATTAGTCTTCATTAAATTAATTACATCCTCATAGTTACACCACTATTATTTAATTAATTTATTCAAAAATTAATTAAAAATGTTATTTTTCTAGCATAACTACTGCCCTTGCATGATAAACAAAGTTTTCCAAGCTAAGATTTACGTAAACATGCACCAAACGCAACACTAAATTGTGAGAAATCTACTAAACTAGCGAATACTAAAATGTTGCAAGTCTATGACTAAAGGTACTTTTGTTATACGTTCTACGTAAGATGAGCTCAGTCAGTACTTGTATGAATGTTACGTTTAAATGCTAAGAGCGGGTTGTTTCAAGTCCACTTGATACACGCGTATACGTCAAAAATGGCGCTAACAGTCCTCAAACCAAAAAAAAACGTTGTAAAAAGCGTTATTTCAAATTAGAATTACAGAACTATGGTATCTATGGTCTTGACTTACGTCAAATAATAACGAGTACGTAATCGTTATTATTTGACTTACTTATGTTACGTTAACCAACCGTTTGAAACAACCGGCCCTTGTAAGGCTGTCTGAAGGCTAATTGAACTTTTGACATATTTTCTATAAAACATCTGCCGCTATGTATAACGTGTTTAAGAAATGTGTGGTCGTACTTAAGGGTGTGATAGAAACTATCAAACTGAACAACTTTAACAACATCGTAATCGCGAAATTGTTAACTGTCCCATACAAAACTTCAATACCCACTCGAACCAAATGTATGAGACGGCTAATTATTGAATATTGAAAAATCTGTCTTAAATTACTAGTAGGATAGTAGGGGTAAGTATGTTATCACACTAGCGATTTGCCAGTGTTTCTAGCGAGGCGATTTGTGAACCTGCGTGCAGCGGCGGATGACAGAATACATTTTCACAACATTGTAAAGATTCACCAACAAAAATATGCGCTTCGGGAATCATCGTGCATCTTTCGAAACGCGAACTCGGGATAATGAGATCTAACATAGAGATGTTACAATCATTGAGGTACTTGCATATTTTGTATTACCATGATAACAAAATTATAGATTAACAACTATGCAATTCCAAAAAAAAAATCGTTTGAGTGACAGGTGACGATATTCGACCGGAGTCCGACATACAGGGAGAAAACTTCTTACAAACGCGGTATGATAGGTGCACTACTATAAAGCGAAGCAGTACAAAACTTAGTAGCTTTGCCTCTGTAGGAGTTTACTCTGTGGCGCGACGCTTGTACTTTTTATTCAGAAACACGAAGATTACCGAAGTGCATACTTTTTTTCGTGTACTGTTGCTTGTTCTGCTGTCTCTTGTAGAATTGCATCAACTGCTTACGAACTCTACAAACATGCGCAAACGCGAGCTAGTGACGCAGACGCAACGAGCGCGTTAACAGATCGCTTCGCTTGAAACGCCTTCGCATAACACACATGTACATTTTCTCAAAATTTGATACTCTGAATGCGATATTTGTTTGGCTAATAATACAAGTTTCTGAATTGATAATTTGAAGTTGAGCACTTGGCAAACTCTTACTTTAGGTGATTTCTTCTGTAGCCCGCGAAATGTAATTATTTACTACAACAACGTAAGAAGGGCTTTGAAGGTCCGTGGCATACCTACCTGTCCGCCTTTTTTTTTTTCAAAATGGTGGCCACGCATGATAGATAGATGTTTGAAATAATCACTCTGAATGTTTAAATTCATTAAACATCTACGCAACAAGATATACGCAACTTTAAAAAAAATATGGATGTCACTTGATCACTTGAACTTTAATAATATTTAGGAAAGGTGATGCTTTATGGGGTTTCGTCCTATTATGTTTTGTGTTTATTGTTTGTATGTCAGCTATATAGATAGTTATATAGACTTCATACGTGGCCGCCATTTTGGAAAAAAAAAACAAAATGGCGGACAGGTGCCGATGCCAGGCTCCATACAATAATCTTCAATCCCCTTTTAAATTCTGCAGGCGATATTGAAGGAGTTTGACAAGTTCTCTACTTCAAATTCCCAATTCAGAAACCAGGTATTAGAGAAGTTTATAAAAATCCAGTTTATATCGTGCAGTACAGACCATGGGTTCTCAACCGTGATAATATCTAACCTATGCGAAGGGGCGCAAAAATATCGAGCTCGTTTTTCTGCATAAGTCGGTAAAGTAACTCAGGGGGCGAAGTGACTTCAAAACAAAGTTAGGAGCGCGTATGTTAAAAGGTTGGGAACCTCTGGTACAGATACAGACAGTGGTGTACTCACGGCAGTGCGATGCGTGTCGGTGAGCGCGGCGAGTCTGAGCGAGCGCGCCGCCAGCTCCCTCTGGCGACAGCGCAGCGCGCGCCGGCGCTGGCCCCAGCCGCGCTCCAGCGCGCGCCAGTCGCCCGACAAGCGCCGACACGCCGCGGCGTACTCGCGTTCCATCGCCTCACGCTCCTAAGTAACCAAAGTCATGCTAGGTACACACGCACACTTTACTCGCCGATGACACACAGATTTTGACAGCCCATTTGTCGCTAGCGATGTCAAAATCTGTGTGAGGACGTGAGATTTGAAATCGCCAGCGAGCCGCCGGGCGACTGAAGTCATTGTGTGTGAACGTACAGGGTCACTATGTGCCCTCGTGTTTGTAAAATGATTTGTTACGATTATTTTAAAGAATACTTTCAATAAAAAGAGCACGGGTGGACATGGATTCGAACCCAAGCACCTGTAATAATGTAATTTTAATGAAAAATAGTAAATTGACCTGATCAAAAAAAAAAAAAATTAAATCGATGGAAATATGGAGAACGTACAACACGCTTTCAAAGTTTTTGGAAGGAATTATTAACGTCCTTGTCTTGCGGTGCAGACAATTTATGGCGCTAGTATGAAGTTACATAGTCGTGACGTCACTTCTGTTATAGTTCCGTCTTTGTCTAGTAGTTATTTTAAAACTTTCAAAACAATTTTTTTAAACTATTCAAATTTTTAGAATTTAAAATGCAAAAATTGACATCATCCCTATTCGTATGGTGTAAATAATAAAGAGTATATATTCTATGCTAAATATTAATAGCGCTCACCTCATCAAGTTTCCTCTGCGCCTGTATCAGCTCTTCCCTCTCGGCGTGCCAGCGACGTTGCCGCTCCTCCTGCTGCAAGAGGAACTGTTGCCGCTCTCGCTCTAACTCCGCGCGCTGAGCCTCGATACGTTCACAACGGATCTCACTCTCTAGATCACTAAAGAAATATGATAATGAACGCTTAGTAAGGGATTCAGCGTGTAAAAATGTAGTTATAGACACATGAGACATTTTAGATTTGTCTCTGGGAATGTCTTGAAAAGTTTTCAATAGCCATGCAACACTCCGCGACACTAAATGGAAACTGAATTGACAAATATTTGATCACGTAAGGTTCTTTTCGCACTATACTTAAGGAACGACTATCGGTCACTGATACCGCTACTACCGCTAGTTTCAAGGAAAACAATCTAGGGAGTTCCCTTATATTGTTTAGTTTGCAATATTCAACTCTATTTGTAACGAGACAGAACTTATTTTCGTACAATATTTTCAATGTTATCTAAATAGCTACTTGACTGTCCACAAATGCTTGACGATTCCACGTTTTTGAACAGTCAATGAGCTGAAAGTTATTTTACTTTTGACTTGTTAAAAATTAAAGCTTTATGAATGATGCTTTGTGTTGAATGTTACCTCTTTATAAATATTACTTTTATATAACCATTTAGAACTATTTATTTCTTATTTAGACGGTCAACCGGTGCAGCATACGATAAGATAAAAATATGACGATGTGATTTCAAAGTGGTAACGTCAACGCCGGCTGTCGCTGAAAACCAGCGCAGGGGCTGTTTCGCATAGGGTCGTAGCATTATGCTGAGCGATGACCGTTTTGCGTGGATGTGACGCATACTTTCCCCTAACTTGTTGATTTATTTACTCAAAATAAAGGATTGGAGAACACGTTAAAAATACAGTTTTACAAAATAAGTACTATTTCTACAAACGTGTAGGTGAGCACTGCTCTCCTAGCGAGGTTATGGAGACCTGTGTTAAGGAGAAGCAGTCCGGTCCCCTAAGGTACAGACGCCAGCACATCAAGCTACTACATCTGTCAAATTTCTTTAATAGATTTTCAACTTTATCGCTAAAACATAAGGTTCAAAGTTGATTGGGGAAAATTGTCAGTTTCGGGTAGCTTGATGTGCTGGCGTCTTTACAATGACGTAAAAGTTACATAGTGCTTCTGATGTTACAATTGCGAAGAATTGAGTTAGACAATTATAAGTTTAAGGTTGTTCTTTTTGGCGTTTGTGTTCTTTGTCTGCATTATGTTTACCGCAAATAAACGTTTTTTTTGTCTTATAAACAAATTTTAGGAGCATAAGCATAATCAGCCTATAATGTTCCCACTGCTGGGACACAGGCCTCCTCTCGGTGACAGGGAGTGAGCCGTAATCCACCACGCTAGTCTCAGTGCGGGTTGGTTGATATCACATGTCTTCGAATGTTACGTTTTTGGACATGCCGGTTTCCTCACGATGTTTTCCTTCACGGTTTTGAGAGTAGTGGTGATGAAATTATTTACACTAAGTAAAGTGCCTGCTTGGGTTCGAACCCCTGACTACAACTCGTAAGTCACGGCCGTTACCACTGGACCACCACTGCTCACTGCATTTACGATACGAGATTTATTCAAATTCAACTATTTTGACGACTCAATATTTTCGCCAATACTGCGAAAACTGCTTAAAACTGTCTAGTTACTGAAAACTTCAAGTACAAGCCATGTTACATGTATACTCGAGATAGTGTGGCATGGTGGTTACCTAGGGAAGGCCCATGCCCAACAGTGGACAACATTCCAATGTCATACTCACGACAGCGTGGTGTTGAGGTTCTCGGTGCTGGCAGCCAGGTCGGTGGTGGACCAGGACAGTAGAGACAGTCGGGACAGGTTCATGACGGACGCACTGCCTTCCTGGCGCAGCTTGGCGGCCTCGGCGGGGTCGTTGTAGCGGAACATGTTGGTGCGGCCCAGCAGGAGGATGCAGCCTGGGAGAAGGAAAAACAAAATGGTAAAAAGATGCGCTCGTGACTAAATAATAACAGTCGCACGTCAGCACATCAAACTACCCGAAACTGTCAAATTTTCCCAATCAACTTTGAACCTTACACTTTAGCGATAAAGTTGAAAATCTATTTAAGAAATTTGATAGATTGTAGTAACTTGATGTGCTGGCGTCTGTACTTAGGTTTTAAGCTATGGTCAGTGGTGCCGACGTCTACGATTCCGCCGTCAGAAAAGTAGTAGAAAACCGTGTGAGAAATTAGAAAGATAAACTCTTTCCTTGCTATAGCGCTACAAGGTTCATCTGGCGCGCGGCAAAAATAGGAACTGACGCCGCCATCTTGTTTTCCAATACATTTCACAAAGCAATTGCACAAAAATGTTTACCAACAGCGCCATCCTGTCAACGTCATTCGAGCGCCAAAAGATCCTGCAGCAGTCTAGAGTGAGACAGTTGTTACCATTCCTGGTAATTAATTACAGCGGCAAACACTTTTTATTTGCAGAATACCTATACTGTGTGCCTTTTCATCATCATTGGCAGCTTGTTCCATCTACTGCTGTGTTGAACTTTCTCCTTTTAGTGTCCTAGCTGTTTACCTGGTCTTTGCGAGCCTCATCCAGGTCTTTTCCGGGATCTTCTGCAGGTCATCCACCCACTTGGCTATTGGTCTGCCAACGCTCCGGCTACAGTCTTTCGGCAACCATTCCGTTGGAGCTCTGCCCCACCTGCCATAACCGTGTTCGTCTAGCCAGTGTCCTGCCCACTTCCATTTCGGAGCCGCTACCCGTAGTCCCGTGCCTTTTAGTTGGTGTTAAATAAATGTATTGAGTTTGTTTCCTTACCCTGGCTGAGCTTGGCGGGCTTGTCCACGAGCACGGTGTTGAGCCAGCACTGCGCGCCGGGCGCGGGCTCCAGCGTGGCCTGGCCGGCGCGGCGCCACACGCGGCAGTGCAGCGGCAGCACGCCGGCGCCCGCCAGCACGATGTCCGGCGCCGGGGAGTACTCCGCGCTGCCGATCACCGTTTCGCCTTCCTAACACACGATACACTTATTGAGCTGGAGGCTGAAGCACTAAACTTCTGCCGAAATCCCCGCCGTGGTGGATATGACACGCGTAAGAGGTACTCATTATTCAAACTTTGGAAATAACCATAATCCTTCTAAATATTATCGTGGTAGAGGTACTCAAGATAGAAATAATCAACGAAGAATGTTTCCAGCCCAAGTGAGCGAGGACCCACAAACAGAGAACGGAAAAACAGAATAACCCATTTGAATTTGAAAATATAATAAAAATGGTATGGGTCCCGCCTGCTTCCAACTTTTATTTAATTTAAAATGAGCTTGTTTTTAGCTTTTCAGTTTTTTTAACTTAAGATTTTTACCGCAGTCGGGTTTTATTTTTTTATTTCCAGCTTTTTAGTTTACAAATGTGAAAGATTTCGCAGGCGATTTAGTTCTTGGTACGTGTTTTTTACGATTTGTCACTTCGAATTACTTTAACCATATAAGTTGTATATATTTTTGTAATCACCTTTTAAAACCCTTTATTTTGATACCCCACTCGATATGTTTTAAGAAAAAAAAAATTAAGACAATATTGCGCCAAAAATCCGCCATTTGTTTTTTTTTATTTTGATATACCCAGTGTCACTCTCACAGTAAATACGAATCTAACGACACGTCTCAAGCTAAAATCCATCGAGCCGTTCAGGCCGCAGAGCGTGCCAAACAATTATACATACATACTCTCGAAAAACATAACCCTCCTTCTAGCGCAGTCGGGTAAAAATGTTAGGTACGTTCATTTTAACATTAACAATACTAGGCGTTCATGGTTACTTGACACCGGCGCGTCCATTTCCGTTGTTTCTAAGGTGTTATCGGAACACACGAATACTAATCCCGTTTATACAAAACCGTATAGGTTGTCAAACAGTCAAAAACCAGAAATAAATAAATTTTGTGGAACGTTTTTGTGGAGGAAAAAAAATCAATCAAGAAAAAATAATTGAATAAAAATATAAATGTCGACGAAATATCCATATTAAAATTATAAATGCGAAAGTCTGTCTGTCTGTTACCGCTTCACGCTTAAACCGCTAAACCGATTTAGATGAAATTTGATATATGTATAGATAGTTTGAGTCCCGGGAAAGGACATAGGATAGTTTTTATCCCGATATTCCCACGGGATCGAAACGTATGCGGGTGAAACCGCAGGGCGCTGCTAGTTTGTCATAAATTAGAGTATAAGCTATGTTGAGGCAGAACGAACGAATCGCGAATCCAACACTAGTAAGGGTTAACTAAGCTACAGATGGGAGCATTTACTAAATCAAACTCCGATATGATTTAGTCAGCTATTATTTTGAGACGTGTTTCATTATATCAACTTAATATTAGCACTTCCTATTTTTCAAGTCAAAACTAATCTCTATCTTTCACATACGCTTGAACGGTCGAACAGCAGATGCCATCAATTATGACCAGCCTGCATTATAAGAGGTCCAGCCTCTACAGTACCTACTCGCACATGTACTTATTCAAAAGCCTTACCTTGAGATGATACAACGTCACACCAGTCGACAGCAGATTATCATCGATCCCCACTAGATGCGGCATGTCAGAGTCTAGTACGACCCCCAGGCCACTCTTGCGCAGCCCTAGCGCTTTTTGTTCCTGTAGTATCTGTTGCGTTTCGCGCCATTTCTCCGTCCATTTCTCTGTGAGGACCTTCTCTTGAGCTTCCTTGCGTTGGAGCGTTGCCAGCACTCCTGGTTCTGCTTCTATCGGGTCCTGGGAACGAAAATAAATACACAATAAAGCACAACTAACGACACAAAACAATTCTGACTTAAATAATTAAAATGTTTTCTTGAGGCGCTCGTGGCTACACGGGGTCAAATTAAATTAGTTAGCGAAACTCCGCGGACGTAATGGGCATCGATATCTAAACACGTAGGTAGATACAAGAAAATAAATTAATTTGACATTTTTTTTTGTCACCGATCGCAGTTATTGTAGTCACTTGAAATATCAGTTTAAAAAGCAGCTTTTTATTGTGTTAACTTCACAGACTAGAGGGGTATTGATATTTTTAGATCCTTGACAGTTGTCACTAGTAGCCAGAAGCCAGAGAGACTGACACCTAGACCAACGGGTATCATGTTACCCAGTAACTGGGTTGTGGAGGTCAGATAGGCGGTCGTTCCATATAAAATACTGGTATTCAGTTGCGTCCGGATAGACTGGAAGTCGACCCCAACATAATTGGGAAAAGGCTAGGCGGATGATGATGTTTGCTTCGCTATTTGTGGATGGAGGATGAGTGAACTATACACTCTGTTCCTCATACCTCTATAAACATGTACTCACGTCATTATGCGCGATCTGCGCCCGCAGCTTCTCGATCTCCTCTCGTAACTCTCTGATGAGCTTCACGTTCGGGTCTTCGTTGATGGTCGGCTTGTTGATGATGTTCTTAGCGCGGTTCGCGTACCGGAGAGTTGATAATGTTTCCCCGTAGTTGCAGTCTGCTGGGGATATCTGGTGGAAGAAAGGAAACATAGAATTTTGAACTTTGTTGGCAAAATGGCCAATATTCTTTTGGACCTACAGAGCTAAGACTGCGCTCAAATTGTAGCAAATGTGTGACTTTTTCAGTACGATACACCTTTTAGAAGTCATAAGCCCAAAACTGAATAAAGTCCGAAAATTTCGAGGTTTTTCGAGCACCATGCAGTTAGCACAGGTATTTCGAAGCGAGAAACTTGGTTTGACACTATTGGTATCTATCCTAACAACATCCCAAAAAATAAGTACACTGCAATTTTTTGCGACATAACGCGATTTTTGTGGTTACGGTACTCCCAATACTGACCTGCGGTTGATCCTAGAATGTCACAGGGACACGAATAGAATCGATTATTTGAGTAAACTATCGATACTTCTCGAGAATCGTTTGAAAAAGGTTTAACGTTACTTACAGCAGCAATCATGATGGTCTTGGAGTTGCCTCCAAGTGAGTCCTTTAGCAGCCACGTGAGCACCGAGTCGCGGTACGGAATGAACACCTTCTTCTGACCCTTCTGAAGACGCACTGAAACATAAATAATTTCATTTGTATCTCTATATATATAGCGAAATGGCCGCCCTTTATTGTAACATACGAGTAGTATAGATATAATTTGTTGCAATTTAGACGGCAATTAAACACAACAATGATGCGAGGGAACATGATATATGTTTTAAGATGAACCCGACCGGGCTGACTCGACAGCAACTCGCAGCCGCCACCAAAAGATGTACCGCCGGTAACAGGGAATATAAAAGTAATTATATCTTATTGAAAAAAATTTCAATTACTTATTTTATGTTGCGTTTTTTAGTGGAACGGAACGCAATGCGACAGATAGTTCCAGAGATTACCCCCCAACATACAAACAAACAAACAAATGTTACCTCTTTATTATATTAGTATAGATTAAGTATGATGATCATGAAAGCCGTTCCTACCTTCGAGCGGCTGGCTGGACTCGGCGAGCGCGGAGATGACGGAGCCCAGCGTGACCAGCGACTTGTTGATGTGCGCGCCCTCCACCAGGCGCTGGCCCGTCGCGCCCGTCGCGTCGGCGCGCTCGCTGTAGCACATAATAATCATAATTCATTTTAGTTATTATAATTATCATATAGTTAGCTTGCAACGGGCTTGTGGCTAAGTAATAACAGCCGCACGGGTCGATCGATCAGGTTAAGCTACGCTTGCCGCGGTTGGTCCGTGGATGGGTGACCATCTTCACATACCAAGACCCCTCCGTGCCTCGGACAGCACGTTAAGCCGTTGGTCCCGGCTGTTATTCGTAGATCTTTGACAGTCGTTACGGGTCGTCAGAAGCCCGAAAGTCTGACAACCAGTCTTACCAAGGGGTTTCGTATTACCCAGTAACTGGGTTGTGGAGGTCAGATAGGCAGTCGCTCCATGTAAAATACTGGTACTCAGCTGCATCCGGTTAGACTGGAAGCCGACCCCAACATAGTTGGGAAAAGGCTAGGCAGATGATGATATAGTTAGCATGGATTTGTGTCAAGTTACCGGCAATATGCTCGTTTCCTATTACATGGGACCTATACTTAGATGGCGAAATATGGGTATGCCTATGCTATACAACTCTGCCAACCCCTTGGAGAAGACAGTCTTGGTGGTACTTACCTCCCAGCAAGGTCCACGAGGTGCACTTTAGAGACTGTCTCACTCGGCATGTTGTTGTGTCGCAGGTAGGAGGCCTGCACGAAGGTGATGGTGAAGATAGCGTGCGAGCGAGACGACACGTCGTTCATCTGTGTCGACGCCGTCGTGCGGTGCAGGTTGCCGCGGTGCATGCACTCCTGCGCATGGATGAGAGATTTATTAGTAGGCATATAAACTGTCGGTGTTCAGCTGCATACGGTTAGATTAGATTAATTGGAAGCCGACCCCATCATATTTGGGAAATAGGCTAGACAGATAATGGTGAACTGTCGGTGTTTTTGATCGGGAAATACGTTATCTAGCCTGGTAGCGCAACATTGCATACAGTTTGTGTGTGACACATTGTATCACGCAGCACAAAAACATGCTGGGCCCTAATTCACTATGACCTCTTAACGAATCCTAGGGGGCGTCCATTAATTACGTGAGGTGATTTTGGCAATTTTTGGACCCCCTCCCCACTTAATGAGATATCGTGAAATTTGGCGCGCCCTTCCCCCCCCCCCCTCCCATTCCCCCTAAACGCCTCACGTAATTAATGGATGCCCGCTTACTTCGAAACCACCTCAATTCCTTAGTTAATCACGACATCTGCTAATAACGTATTCTATATGACACAATGGCGTGGTTTGAACTGTCCAAATACATGTTGTTCGTACGGTTGGCATTTCGATTCCTTGCCGTTAACAAGACACGATATTGCTAGAGAATTTCTCTTACTTTGATTTCAAGGTATCTTGGGATTTTTTTTTTTTAATCAATCTTTCTCACTTAAATGATCAAATCTGATAAAAAAACTACATTTTACTAAAAGCAACTGCTTCGGCACTACATAATAAAAAAAGAATCAAACCTGTATATCATCATAATCGGACACCAAATGCTTGGACAGGTCCTGCACATAAGGCCCCAGCTTGGGATGCTCTCGGACCCTGAGGGAGTGCCCCGCGTCAGTAGACAAGAGGTCCTTGACCCTCTCATTATAGATCTCCAAGTAGCTGACCTCCGTGCGGTAGGAGGCGCCTGATTCCTTGCCGGCAGCCACACGGGAGAACAGATGCCGACATATCCGGGGGATTAGGCCTTGGTACTCCTGGAGGTGGAGAGAAAATAGCCATCATCGTCATTCTCTTGTCTTTATGCCAAATAATTGTTCCAACATGTCTTTTTTTGCTGCTGTGAGCTGTCACTTCACCTGATGGTAGAGATTGACAACTCACTTCAAGCTCACTTCGCCTAAGTTATCACTGATTTTTTTTTTAATAGATCATCTGTTCACAAATCCACATGTCAAGTGTAGGAAAGGGGTGTTTTGAAAACTGAATGCCTTTGTTAAGATAATATATGTCTTAACGAAGTTGTATGAAAGTTCGATAATTAGCCAATGCAAATTATCGAACTTTCATACAAACTTTCATTACCTATTTAACACTGTAGCGGTATCACAACGCCACATGCGACGTCACGCAAAATCCTGCATCTCGCAAGCAGAGTTTACCGCGCAACAAGCATAGCATCATCGGGCAGTTGCCCGCCAGACACATCACCAGGCTGGTCGGAGGATCCTCCCTTTTCTATAGAGGTGAGTGAACTTTACACCCTGTTCCTCATACCTCTATAACACCTTTAGGGGATGAACTTGTGCAAAGAACTCTTGTGCAAAGGAAGTCTTCTAGACCCAGCGGTTTAGGCAGTGTATTGTCTGGCAGAGAATTAATTAATTAATTAATTTAAATAGATACGTACGTTTGAGCCCGAGCCCATCATAGTGAAAGTCTTCCCACTCCCGGTCTGTCCGTATGCGAACACGCATGCGTTGTAGCCCTCGAACGCGCTGTCTATCACGTCCAGACCCAGGTCCGCGAACACCTGGAATAGAGTGAGAAGATAAGCTTGATTAATTACTTTGTTAAAGTAAGCGTCTTGAGATGGGTAGACGACAATGTTGAGACAATTTAATGCCGGGTACAGATTGGTGACGTTACATTACGTGCTTATTGATGCAATACAACATGAAATGTAACGTTGTGTTACATTTCAAGTTACGTTTCACCAATATTTTTCCGGCATGAGATTTTTACTATAGGGGTACAGATTGGTGAACCGTAACATGAAATGTAAACAAGTGAGCCGTCCAAATCTATGCAATGCAACATGAAATATAACACAAGTTGGTGAACTAGTTTCAACATGTGTTACATTTCATGTTACGTTTCACCAATCTGTACCCCGGCATAAGAAGCCTTGTTAAAAGAAGCCCAAAGAAAGAAATTGAATGGTATATTAGAATAGCTAAGTGTTGCAATTCTGTGCTACTTGGAAAAAATCAAAAAGTTTCTGAAGTGCGGGTAGTAGAAGGTGTGCTGTCTCAACACTGTGTAAACCCACGTTCGCACGGGGCGTAAAAATATCGCGGCGGGATTTTATCACGCACTGGATTTTCAACTCTGGGTGTTGAGCCGAGCATTGATAATCCAACAGAGGGCATCCCAGCGCGTCAAAAAACACAATGTTGGATTTTCAACCCTCGGCGCACAGCAGTGCGTCGAATATCAAGTGCACGAAAAAAAATCACCGCGGGATAAACGCGCCCGTGCCATCAGCACCCTAATTGCGTAACACTATAACACACTATCAATAGGAATCTGAATAATTTTGAAGCAAATTGCTAATGCATTGCTATTGCATAAGTTCAAAAAAAATTCGGCTCAACACGTAAATAACGCAATGAGTGTTGTTGAACTGTCAAAATGAAACCGATTCCGATTGATAATGTGTTATGCAATTGCCCCGCTGGCTTTAGTGACCTACCTGCTCCTGCGCCGCGTAGTTCTTGTCATCGTGCGCGAACGACCAGTACGAGTGGTCGAACGTGAAGTCCTTATACTTCTCGCGGCTGCCGTCATTTTGCTCTTTGCTATTCTGTAACATTAACATTGTCATGCTTAAGTAAGGAAAATATTTCACTGATCCTCTAAAATTTGCGACCTTCTAATGATGTACGCTTTTTTTTTAATAAATGAGCCTCTTTTTAACTTTCTGGCCTTTTTTCAAAGTTGGTCGCAGTACCGAAGCTAGGGCACCCCGATCAAATGGGTTAGGTTAGGTAAAAACTGACAAAAATGCATCAAACATCCAAGTTGCTCGCAATCGTCTTTTAGGACGACAAAGTGGGAACTATTTGAGGCTCACAAAAGAGGCACATTTATTATATTAGAGTGTCTTTAGGACATCAAAATGGGAATTATTTGGGGTTCGATCAAAGCTTTTCTTTCCTGGTTTTCATCTGCTGATGTCGTCAAGCATGGTATTTTCTAGTAGTTTTATTATTTACCCGCGTAAGTGTCGATCCCGTAGGAATATCGGGATAAAAGGTAGCCTATATGTTAATTCAGGGTGTCAGCTACCTCCATACAAAATTTTATCAAAATTGGTCCAGCCGTTTGAGTGTGAAGAAGTAACAAAAATATAAACACACACACACACACACTCCCAAACTTTCGCCTTTATAATATTAGTGTGATTATAGCACCGTGTGACCTAAGCTTTTCTGTGACTTGGGTAGTCTATTTTACACAGAAAAGCGTGACATAAATGCGGGTTTAGGTCACACGAGCTATAAAATAGCATACGATACTCGTGATATTAAGTACTTAAGTCTATTAATGCACGGTGTTTAGCACCGTGCAATAATGAACTACTTCGTATCGTAATGTACAGACACCAGCACATCAAGGTACTACAATCTGTCTTTCTTTAATAGATTTTCAACTTTATCACTAAAGCATATTGGAAAAATTTGACAGTATCGTTCGGGTAGCTTGATGTGCTGGCGTCTGTACAATTTTTTTTCATTAGGATATTCTGTGTAGCTGCCCCGTCTGGATTTGTGCTCGGCTAAACGCTAAGCCTCGCTGTGTAACATAGGTAGCTAAAGTAGGGGGCCGTACTGCGCCCCTAAGTAAAATGGGATACGGGAGGGAGGATTATTTCTCTGTTCTCGAATTACAACTTAGACTTTGAAGCGTGGAGGGGTCCGTGGCTAAATAATAACAGCCGCACAGGTCGATCGATCAGGTTAAGCTACGCTTGCCGCGGTTGGTCTGTGGATGGGTGACCATCTTTACATACTGAGACCCCTCCGTGCCTCGGAAAGCACGTTAAGCCGTTGGTCCCGGCTGTCATTCGTGGATCTTTGACAGTCGTTACGGGTAGTCAAAAGCCCGAAAGTCTGACAACCAGTCTTACCAAGGGGTATCGTATTACCCAGTAACTGGGTTGTGGAGGTCAGATAGGCAGTCGCTCCATGTAAAATACTGGTATTCAGCTGCATTCGGTTAGACTGGAAGCCGACCCCAACATAGTTGGGAAAAGGCTAGGCAGATGATGACTTTGAAGCGTAAATACAGGTGTTTGGTAAAAGGACCGATACAATTTACTTTGGGATAAGAAGTGTCATATTATCCTAGTTTTCACCCATAACACCTGTCGTTAAGTGTCACGGTAGGTAATTGAGATAATAATAATTACGTTTCTTTTTAATCACCCGAAATGTCGTCACAACTTTTTTGTTTGTGGTTGTATTGTAATAGAGCGCAATCATTTTTATGTTATCTGCAATGTACCATTGCTTCTAGAAAAGGACTTGGGCGCTTCCAAAGTCGTAAAATTGTATTAAGGAACGAAAATTTTCAATTTAAAAATTCATACTTAATAAAAATGAAAAATAAAACAATTTTGTGCTAACTTATGACATTCCCAATCCCTCAAATAATTGTGTCGATCCTTCTACCAAACAACCTGTATATAGTCTTTCAAATTCTATGCAAAAATCATAATAACACAATCCGAGAAATACGTCCTTGAGTGACACGGCAGCGCCAATCGGACCTAGCACCGTGATCAGCAGGGTTAAGAGCCTCTAAACGATGCGTGACGTCACTAGCTACGTCAGCAACTCAGCATCGCGATTGTGTGCCGGAGTATAAAGGTAATTTAGACTATTTTTAGTACGCTCAATTACGAGTACATGTCTGTTGTGAGACTTGCAACTACGTAAACCACCCTTTTTTTTTGGATGGGAAATCATCTAATGACTCCTCCCGCTCTGGGTGAGCGGAAGGGAGTGTCAGACTATTACTGACTAAAACCCACCCGTGTTCCTTCCTTAGCCCTTTATGTTCCGGGGCAGCGGTAACCCTTTCGGACGATCCCGCTACCCCGGCAGGCTTCGGCTCTAACGGGCCCCTTCCCACGTAAACCACCCTAAGTCAATCAATTTTTATTAATTTTATTTAACTATTTATGTAGGTACACATATATTGTATAAACAGAAAAGAAAAAACACAACAGAAAAATAGGTACAAAGGTGATACTTAATTATTTCTAAAGAAAACAATCATCAATCTCCCTAGCCTTTTCCCAACTGTGTTGGGGTCGGCTTCGTGTTTAAAAGGATACATCCGTTAAAAAAAAAACTGGTATTCGCTACAGCAGTATTTTACATGGAGCGACTGCCTATCTGACCTCCACAACCCAGTAACTGTGTAGCATGATACCCTTGGTAAGACTGGGTATCAGGCTTCTAACTACCCGTAACAACTGTCAAGGAACTATGAATGACAGCCGGGGTCAACTCGATTTTCTTAATAATAATGGTTAGCTTTAAAAAACAATTGTTTTGGTCATTGTATTAATCTTTTAACTCAACACTCGAATTAAGATGTATGAGGTCTTGCGTTAATTACGTTACATATTGTATATAGGTACCCCTCAAACCGGAATACAGCAACGATGTTTAGCGGCAGAAGTCACGAAGAAACGACCTCTGCTATGCTGAGCTCGATTTCTAATCTACCTCAATTCGGTTGGAAATTATATAATTTCACAGAACAACTGCAGTGCTATGCTGACCTTCACAATAAGGCTAGTCGGCTCGAAGGCCAAGGTCGTGCTGATTTAAGGAAGGCTATAAAGGTTTTATTACACTGACACAGTGCCTGATCAATTGCACATTATTTCTAAAATTATCACAATTATGACGCATTGCATGAACCACCACACTTCATGACAGTTCAGAACGGAATTGGAGATTTTATTAGGTTTTACTTGAGAGCAGTGGTGGCGCAATTGGGTCGTGGGTTCGAACCCAAGCAGGCACTTTACTTTGTGTGAATTATTTCATCACCATTTCACCACTGCTCTCAAAACGGTTAAGGAAAACATCGTGAGGAAACCGGATGTCCTAGAACCGAAAATTCGAAGACATGTGACATCTACCAACCCGCGCTGGGCCCGCGTGGTGGATTACTTTTATATTTATACACTGCCTCACAGAAAGGAGGCCTGTGTCCCAGCAGTGGGAGCACCATAGGCTGATTAGGGTTACGTGATAATCTTATTGGCATTTCCATCGGAAATTCTCAGTAGCTCCTACTGAGAACTGCCCGGATTGGACTGTCTGGATTTCTACCCGGTTTATGAAAATGCCCTGTATTCAAGAGGCTTAAAACTAGCTGGAAAAATGAGGGTGTATAAACCACTGCCAATTCCGGGGTTTCGGGAAATGCAGCCCATTTTATGTTGATTTTGATTTTATTTTCGTAAATCAGCGCAGCTGTAAAGCAAATAATGTCATAATCATAATAGTTAGGCTGAGTGACTTGGAGTCTCGCGCGTTTGAAATACTATCACGCACTGATGTAATGAGCCAAATTGCGCGGAGACACGCGAATGACGAGGCACGCTGTCTGCAGTCTGGTATGTTAATACGGATATCGGAGTTCGTAATTTCTTTAAGGTACGGTAAGAACTCAACAGTTTTGTCCTTCTAGGGGAACTTCGCTCTTTATTTATTTATTTATTTATTGGCCTATCTACAATTGTTACACTGTTAAACCCAATAGTACAAGCAATATACAAGCATAGTGTACAATATGATGCGATAGACACAGCATGCAAAAAAAAACTAAATTATAACATCAAAAGAAAAAAATATTTTTTTCAATATATATATATATATATTATATATATATATATGTATATATTATTATATATATATATATATTTTTTTTTTTTTTTTTTTTTTTATTGAGTTTAAGGGCTCAACCGGGGACTTCTCCACAATACCTTCTTATTTTTGTTTTCGCTCGAAAACCTTCAAAAGGCGCGGGGCTTTGATTTTTTTCACCTAAGGCGGGCGAGACTTTGGGGTCGTGGAGTCTTTGTCCGCCCACCGAGTGACCTCAGGGACGACGTGGTCACATGTCGCCTTGCACTCTTGCAGTTAGGTCCCGTTTAGAGACTTCCCAGGTATGTGGCAGGACACACAATACCTAGATATTTCTGCCGCCATCATTGGGCAAGATCGGATTAGATCGTGTCTACTAAACCGACAGCTATCTCTGTATGTATCAGGGGCTAAGAATTTACTGGTCAGAGTCTAATATTCCCACTTTTCGGGCAAAACATCGCGAAAAGTGTTAGAGAATATAACATACCTGTGTTCAAACAGCATGATTTACTGCGCTCAACAGGTGTGCGCGCGATAATGCAACGGCTCGTGGCGATCTTATCTAGTTTATACTTACTATGTAACGTCATTCAGCGTGGGAAGTGTTGGTTGGATGTAACTGTATACGAGTTATTATGAAACACGAAGAACATAACTGAAACACGCTTTACCAAAATTGCCTAGAGGTGGCTATTAAAGAATGGGAATTCATGCTTTCTAAACTACATTTTTTACCAAAGTCTAGTACACCTTGGTTAGAGATCTTTCCACGCAATAACTTAAAAATATATGTAACAAGTGCCAAATCCCTTCTTGTTTCCAGCTTGTTGTACCCAACCATAGCTAACACAATTGGGTACTTATCGGTAAATCTATAGTAAAATAGTATGTAATGGTTTTGAGTACGTGACGTCTCCAAAGAGTTTTGAACGCGAACTGGCCCACATTTAGGTAAAAAAGATGCATTTATGCATTTTCGCTGAGTGCTTTAATAAAATTATAATTGTTGATGGATGGAGAGGGAGAGGAAGGCCAAAGAAAAGATGGATGGTATATGTGAGGGATCATATGCAAGAGAAGGGAGTGAATGACAGCGTGACGGTTGACAGGGGAGAATGGAAGAAGAAAACGCGTTGCGCCGACCCCAAGTAACATGTGCGACCAAGGCAGGAAGATGATGCTCTAAAAACTTGAATATTATTTTCAAACAAAGTCAAATTAACTTGTCAATCGGGATATCCCAAAAATGTTTGAAAAGTAAATAAGCGCATACCAATACATTCATGATATAATGTCTATTCTGTTATATTAGGGAGAATGGCACGACATTGAGACTGATGCTGTAAAGGCCAATCTATTCGATTTCATAACAAAAGTTCTGAATAGGTGTTCGAGTTTTAATCGAACACTAAGCGAAAATGCATAATTGCATCGAACGCAAGTATGCACATTCGCTCGTCCACCAAAATGTGGGCCAGTTCGCGTTCAGATCTCATTAGAGACACTACGTACTCAAAACCATTACCACTACCATTGTCTTGTAACTAAGTGTTATAGTGATTTAATATACTGCTATTTCCCTTACAATTCGAGACTTTAACTTTTACCATACAAACCATATCCTATCAATACGAGAAAGGAGTGTTAGGTCACCATAGCGTCTAGCACTACTTTTTACATGGTCCTTCGAGCATTTATTTACCAGTGACTACCAAGTGAAACAGTGCCACGCGAACTAGAAGATCGCAGCAATTTGAAAAACCTCGGATTGCAGAAACGGTCGGTTGCAGCATATAAGGTCAGATCCAACCATTTTATCTATACTAACCATTACCAAATAATTTCAAACCAACTTTAAATATGGATTCCGATTCTCTATTTATCAACCAAACGGAACTCTATGAAATCCTGGACAAGTTTTTGACCAACATAAAGAAAGATGGATCCGAGAGGAAGACTATCGATAATTATAAGCGCAAGGCTACAATGTTGGAAGCATACTGGCACGATTATCAAGAAAACCATAAGAAAATGTGCGAGTTTGCAGATTATGACCACATTTACTTCAAAAAGGGTTGTTTTGAGACAGTCCAGGAAGTTTATGTGACAATTAAGGAGATTATTGACAAAACCATGGGGCAATTAGGCGCGGCGCAGCTAAAAGATGGAAGTCGCAGTAGAACCAAGGTGGAAGAAGTACAACCATTACCAGGTAACCAAGCTAGGCAACAGCTAGGCGCGGACCATTGTCAACAAGAAGGCGAGGCAACGCAGCCACAACCAGGTACGCCATCTCGCTATGAGGAGTCGCCGCAGCGAGAGAATTCAGAATATAAAGATAGCGGCTCCAGCAAGCTGAACTGGTTAATAAAGAAGCAGAATATAAATTTCAAAGCGTTCATGAGAACCGTGAGTAATTTACAAGTAGATAACTTCGAGAATCAATGGCAATTCGAAAACGCTCTAAAATCACTGGATAGCCGATGGGGTGAGATTGACAAACTTCATTGGGAAATTGAAGGAGAGGATGGAGGCGACGATATTGCGTACCAAATACAATTCTGCAAGCACGAGGAAAAGTACAGCAAGCTGACAAACGACATCAACAAAAAAATGTGGGCAGTGAAACACCGCGAAAAGTCAGCACCAAAAATGGACATCCCCGTGTTCAATGGGACTTATAACCAATGGGTTCCGTTCAAAGACTTGTTTAGCGAAGCGGTCGACAAAAACCCGTCGATGTCTAATGCACAAAAAATGCAGTTTTTGAAGAGTAAGGTGACTGGAGAAGCAGAGCGTCTGATTCACCATTTACAGATTAGCTCTGACAATTATCATGTATGTTGGAAGATTTTAAACCACAGGTATGGTAACAAGAAATTAATTTTCACGTCCCATATTAATATACTCCTCGGACTTCCCAACGTACAACAGCAGTCGCTAGCCACGATAAAGAAGCTGCATGACGTAACCAAGGAGACGTTGCACGCTATACAGAATCTAGGAGTTGATATAACAACTTGGGATCCGCTTTTAGTGCACCTACTAACGCAAAAGCTTGATGACGATACCTTCACCGAATATATAGAATCGGTCAAGAATCCACGAGAACTACCCGAGCTGCAGGAGTTCCTGGAATTCTTGGAAACCAAATTTACAGCTCTAGAAGCGTCACGTCGCAAGCAGGAACCAGCAAACCAAAAAACCACGATGAATCAAACAAGCAAGAACAATAACCAAAACCAGAAGAAAAGTTTTCAACGCAATAATCATCAATCAGGCAACAAAGACAATTCAAAGTCTAATATGAGCGCATTACACGTGTCGCGGTCGATAACCTGCGCATTGTGCAATTCAGAACACGGATTGTGGCGTTGCCCAGAATTTTTGCAAATGACGCACGAGCAAAAGGCAAACAAAATTGAGCAATTAAATTACTGCCAAAACTGTCTATGCAGTCATAATAATAAACCATGTCAATCGAGCAAACGATGTCGCAAATGCTTAGGTACACACAACACACTACTTCACGAAGCATTAGCAAAACAAAGTCCAACTGCGTCAGCAGAAGAAACCTCCAACAAGAGTGCCGCAACCAAAAGATGTGCAACTAGGTCATCACACGTATCTTGGGATGACCTGTCTGAAGTACTTTTAGCCACTGCAATTATAAAAGTAAAAGGAGCTGATGGAACACAGCACAAGATGAGAGCTCTAGTTGACCAGGGTTCTCAACTGTCGTTAATCACCGAGAACGCAGCACAGATATTAGGATTAAAGAGGGATCATTTTAAAGGTCAAATTTACGGTGTCGGTGAAAAAGAAAGCAACGCGAAGGGAATGTTACAGGTAACTCTGCAGTCTGCAAATAGTGAATTTACTTGCGACACGAACGTTATTGTAATGAACAATTTGATCAAACGACTGCCAAATAACACGTTTACTAAACCGACAACATGGAATCATATCCGAGGGATACAATTGGCCGATCCGGAGTTCCATATAAGCAGACCCGTAGACATGCTTCTAGGTGCAAATGTTTATAGCAAGATAATGTTAGGAGGAATTTTAAGAGGAGACAAGGACACGCAACCAATCGCTCAACAGACGCAACTAGGATGGCTACTCTGTGGATCCATGAAACCACACTACCAATGCAACGTAATTCTCAACAACACAGAAGACCTTCTAAAATATTGGGAGAACGAAGATATTAACCAGAAGATAGAGATGACCAACGATGACCATGAGTGTTTACAGTTCTTTATGAAAACCACTAAGAGGCTTGAGGACGGAAGGTATGAAGTCCGACTGCCGCTTAAACCAGAACACAAAGATAAGTTGGGTCAAACCAAACCACAAGCATTAGCTCAATTTAGGAACTTAGAAAAGAAATTTGAGAAGAACAGCGAATTGAAGTCGGATTACAAAAAATTCATGGACGAATATTTTGCATTAAACCACATGACACCATGCAGCTTTAACCAGGCGCTCGAATGCTACTTACCACACCATGCAGTCATTCGGGCAGAATCTACCACTACCAAACTGAGAGTAGTTTTCAACGCCTCAGCAAAGTCATCATCAGGATACAGTCTAAATGACGTCATGTACAGGGGTCCAAATATACAGAAGGACCTTCAAGAGCTTATCCTGAAATGGAGACAATTTGAATTTGTATATACTTCCGACATCGAAAAGATGTACAGAATGATCCGAGTGCACCAAGAAGATCAAGCTTACCAAAAGGTACTATGGCGAGAAACAAATCACCAACCTATACAATCGTTTCAGCTCGTCACACTAACATACGGAACCAAACCAGCAGGCTTCTTAGCGATGATGTGCTTAAAGCAACTAGCATCTGATGAAAGAGAAAAATTTCCTGACGCAGCAAAAGAATTGGAAGAAAGTTTCTACATGGATGATTTTTGCGGAGGGCGTCATTCAATGAAAGCAGCAAATAAACTGAAATTCGACCTCATAAAATTATGCCGATTGGGAGGATTTAATCTTAGAAAATGGACCTCGAACAAACCAGAGCTATTAACCGACTTGGAGAAAGAGCAATGCGACCAGTCAACATACGAGTTCAAGCAGAACGATTCCACAAAAACACTGGGTCTCCGATGGAACCCACAGAAGGATAATTTCTCCTTCAACACAAAAATAGAACCCAAATCACCTGCAACTATTACCAAAAGAGCTCTACTTTCGGACATTTCCAAGCTGTTCGATCCATTAGGGTGGTTAACCCCCTTGAGCACTACCATGAAACTCCTGTTTCAAAATGTCTGGTTATCTAAAATAAAATGGGATGAAGCCCTACCAGAGGAAATGAACTCGGAATGGGTTAAATTGAAGCAAGAATTCCCGTACATAAACAGCATAGAAGTCAACAGATGGTTAGGGATGGGGGAGAACCAAAAAATAGAGTTGTACGGATTTTGCGACGCCTCTAACAAGGCATACGCGTGCGTAATATATTGTAAGGTAATCAACAAGGAAGGAGCAACCATTACCATAGTTGCGGGGAAGGCGAGGTTGGCCCCCATAAGCAAAGTCTTATCTATACCGAGACTGGAATTAATGGGCGCTCATCTGTTAGCTCAGCTAATGCAAAAAGTTCAAAACTGCTTGTCAGATTACCCAACAGATGTCTACTGCTGGACTGACTCAACCGCGGTACTAGGATGGATACAAGGAGATCCAACCCGATGGAAACCATTCGTAGCAAATCGGGTAAAAACAATCACCAAAACCATACCACCAAAACATTGGCAATATGTGAAGACGACAGATAATCCAGCGGACTGTGCAAGTCGTGGTTTGACTGTCAGGCAACTCAAAGACCACAAGTTATGGTGGCAAGGGCCATTATGGCTGCCATCATACACAAACCAAGAAAACCATCATACCATTTTTGAGACGAATTTAGAAGTAAAGCCATCTATTTCAAAACAAACCAACGCGGTAGTCATTGAACAACCAACACAAGCGCTGACTAACACAATAATTAACCATTTGACAAACAAATACAGTTCCATTACAAAAATCATACGTATTCTTGCGTGGATACTGCGATTGCCAACTTTGAATAAACAAGTTCACCGACCTTACCTCGAATTACACGAACTTCGTCGCGCTAAACAGCTGATAATCAAAAACGTTCAGCAGGCAGAATTTGCAAACGACCTAGATTCATTAAACAAACACGGAAGAGTGCACGCCAAAAGCAAGATTTTGAGTTTGAACCCAACAATAGATGAACGCGGAATGTTACGTGTGGGTGGGAGATTGGAAAACGCCCACATGAGTCCGGAGATGAAACATCCCATCATCTTACCTCACGATCATCAGCTAACCACATTACTCATCGATCAAGCTCATAAAATGACCTTCCATGGTGGCGCGCGTTTAACATTAGCAAACCTACGACAACAGTACTGGATTATTGGCGGATATATGGCCACAAAAAAGTTTATAAGAAGATGTGTCATATGCAGAAAACAAAACCCCATGCGGCAGCACCAGCTCATGGGCGATTTACCAGAACCAAGAGTGAATCCAGAATATGCATTTTATCACTGTGGCGTAGATTACACAGGCTTTGTAGAGGTCAAAGCAAATAAAGGACGAGGAATCAAAACTACAAAGGGGTACATTGCAGTTTTCATATGTATGGTCACGAAAGCGGTTCACCTAGAACTCGTGTCAGACATGAGCAGCTCCGCCTTTTTGGCAGCTCTAACCAGAATGGCAGCCAGGAAAGGGGCACCACGACATATGTACAGTGACAACGGCACTAACTTCGTGGGAGCTAACAGAATGATACAGGAAGAGTTTAACCAGCTTCAGAAAGGTTTCGTTGAAAGTTTCATGACCGAGATAACAGAGATGAGCATAGAATGGCACTTTAACGTACCTAGCTGGCCTAATGCCGGCGGTCTATGGGAGCGAGCAGTACGCAGTCTAAAACATCATCTCAAGAGGGTTATCGGTCATCAAAAATTAACCTTCGAAGAGTACACCACATTGTTAGCCAGATTAGAAGCGTGCCTCAACTCACGACCACTATGCGCGATATCCGAGGATCCTGACGATATAGACTTCCTTACACCAGCTCATTTCTTATCAGGAAGACCAGGAACAACTGTAATAGAAACGGAGCAAGATGCTAGAACCAGATGGCATCTAACCAGCAAATTATTCCAAGATCTATGGAAACGATGGAAGGCTGAATACTTGGTACAACTCTCATCGAGAAGTAAATGGATGGAACCACAAAAAAACATCGGAATTGGAGATCTAGTGGTGATTCATGATGAGAATCTGCCACCAGGAAAATGGGCTCTTGGACGTGTAGTCGACACACACCCAGGAAGTGATGGCCTAACCAGAGCGGTTTCATTAAAAACCAAAAATGGAGTCATGAAACGCCCTATTGTGAAACTCTCCGTTTTGCCCGTTAATCAGAATAACGTAACGACACCAAAATCAGATATAAAGCCAACAATCACCTTGACAGAAAGGAAAACAAAACCGAGATCAAAAATCGCAACTGTAGCAACTGTTTTACTGAGTATTTTCATGCTGATTTTTCCGTGTTACGGTTTACACGATGTCAAACCATTTTCAAATAACCAAACGCTTTATTTTGACCCTATTTCAAAGGTACAATTAATCAGGGACAAATGGACATTAGTCATGTACTACGACATGGGACCCTATTGGACAGGCATAACCACTTATAATAAAATGGCAAATTATCAAGAACAATTGTGCGCAACCATTGAAACACAAAGCCATTGTAATACGATCACACAGCAAGCCCGACACGATTATCAGGAACTCGAATACTACAATGAACTTTTGCTAACACAGCATTTTGATGTCCACGCCAGACAGCGACGCGCCGCAGGGAAGACGGGTCGACGCCGACGAGGCCTAATCAATGGTGTCGGGTATCTAGCGAATGACTTATTCGGTGTGTTGGACTCACGTTTCGCTGACCAGTATGAAAAGGACATTGAGACCATACACCGCAATGAGAAACACCTTTCTAATCTATGGAAAAACCAAACTTCCATAATCGAAGCAGAGTTCAATACCATGAAGAGGATGGAGATCACTGTAAATAAACAACACAAATTAATAAACAAGAAGCTTTTGACTTTGCAAGATAACGCGAGCACTCTCCAACGCGAAATGCAAAATATTTCATACATCAATGACTTCACACTAACAGCGATGTCTGGAAACAGCTTGCTACAAGGATTAAGAAGACTTCAAGACACGTTGCTCGATGCATTAACAGACATCTACCACGGTCAAATTAGCATACATTTACTGCCACCAACGCAACTTAAACGTGAGCTCCAAACCATATATGGCCAGATGCCAAGCGAACTCACACTACCAATCACCAATTTGGACACAGATCTTCAGTACCTTTACAAACTACTGAAGGTCAAAGCCAGAGCGACTAACAAATTTGTTATAATTGAAGTTACTTTTCCGCTAGTATCCAGAGAAAGTTTCAAATTGTACAAGATAATACCTGTACCGCACCAAACAAACACCACTAAGACCACAATCATACCAGTCTCCGAATACGTAGCCGTCAACCTAAAGAAGGATTCCATCTTTAGCATGTCCACACAGGAACTAACAGCATGTTTACACTATGGCACTACCGTCATGTGTCAGCTGCTAAAACCAATAACAGACCTGCAAAATGACGAAAGTTTTTGCGACAAGGACTCGGCAACCAATAAATGTAAAGTAGAAAAAACCAACTGCACCAACGTATGGCTTGAATTACATTTGACTTCTCAGCACTTTTATTTTTGTTGTGACACCTACACCATAAAAATAATATGCGGCGACCACGTAACAGTTCTTCAGCTGAGCCAAGCCGGGATCATTACCATAGGTCAAGAGTGCGTCATCAAAGGAAAGGACTTCTCATTATATTCAATACGTCATCAGTCCAACCAAATGAACATTTCACCAATAATTTATACACCTGAATTCGACCAAATTAATCACTTGATTAACATCAAAATCCCGGATGAAACACCGATTGATGACGGAAACCTAACCATATCCATGACCAGTCTGGGGGAGGCGATAGAAAAACTGAAGAAAAGCGATTCAGACATAGAAAACATATCGCCGCATGATATCCACCAATACGTAATTTGTTACGTGTTGATGGCAATCGCTCTATGCGTAGCAGCCGTCTGGTTGTGGCGGACCGGGCGATGTCGCCTGTGCCGAAAGGCCGCAGCTGGACACCGTGGCGAAGGATCCCGCCGGCAGCAGACCACGGTGACCCCATCGTCTCCGAGACCACGACGCCACAGCGAGAGCTGCTGCCAACAAGAGTTTGCAGCGGCTCCGCTGACACCGAAACGAACCAGAAGACACGAATCACACAGTGAAGTGCTCAGTGCCAGAGATCTAAAGGATCAAAGTGAAGTCGTTTTTCGTTTACACAATTGTGCCAAACGCTGGCCTAGCGCGAACTATAGTGCGATCACACGGGACAAAAATACAAACACAGGCAATCAAAATATTGCTTTTGCTATGGAAGACTCAATAGTGTAACTTTAAATCGGTGTTAATGTATCAAATAATTCATAATAAGTAGATAAGCTTTTATTGTTGCTTGCTTGCTCATTATTTTTATACTTACCAGTTAAGATTACTAGAAACGAATGCGTTTAAGTAGTTTCACACTTTGTACACACCATAAGTATCATAATGTAAATTTTTAGCTATCATCCCGCATTTATTCTCGCTCTCGGGAATATGTTCGAGTTTTAATCGAACACTAAGCGAAAATGCATAATTGCATCGAACGCAAGTATGCACATTCGCTCGTCCACCAAAATGTGGGCCAGTTCGCGTTCAGATCTCATTAGAGACACTACGTACTCAAAACCATTACCACTACCATTGTCTTGTAACTAAGTGTTATAGTGATTTAATATACTGCTATTTCCCTTACAATTCGAGACTTTAACTTTTACCATACAAACCATATCCTATCAATACGAGAAAGGAGTGTTAGGTCACCATAGCGTCTAGCACTACTTTTTACAATAGGTACATTCTTTGATACTTTTGTATAGATAGAATAGGAACCCGTTACGTCTATGTCGACCGACTCATATGTTATGGTAGTTTTGTAGTCAACAAACCAATTTCAATACAATATCACCGTCTTCACACGCTCCTGCTGCCGGGTGGGGGGCACTAGGGGGTGGCTATCTAAGTACATGTAATAGCACTAGGGCCCGCGAAACGTATACACGTACGTATACGTTCAGGGCTAAACCCATTTAAGGATTTGTGGTGCAAGCGGGCCATTTCGAGAAACGGAGACAATAATTATTTCTATTTTTGCCCTAGCGTGACTCCGCCATAGCGCAGTAAGAAGTAAGCCATCTACATAATCAGTCTATAATGTTCCCACTGCCGGGACACAGACCGCCTCTCTATAAGAGGGAGTGGGCCGTAATCCACCACGCGGGACCAGTGGAGGTTGGTAGATGTCACCTGTTTTCGAACTTTTGGTTCTAGGACATACCGGTTTCCTCACGATGTTTTCCTTCACCGTTTTGAGAGCAGTGCTGATGAAATAGTTTACACAAAGTAAAGCGCCTGGGTTCAAACCTACAACTCGTGAGTCGCAGTTGTTACTACTTGGCCACCACTGCTCCGCGAGCCTTCTACGAAGCACGAGTATGGAGTAAACGGCTCGCTGGAGTTACGCTCCTCTCACCAATGTTTAACTCCAACTCATGCGAAAGCCTGCGAAGCTCCCAGGAAGCTTCTGCGCTTTTGGGCGGAGCTAGGCTGGCTCTGTTAGCCAGAATCCCCACGCACAACGGACCAAATGGGAGTCTAAGTGCGGAAAAGGGAGCCCCATCATCATCATCATCATCATCATCAACTCCAACTCATCCGCTAAAAGTACAAAAGCGATCGCGGATTGCCAAAGAAGATAAAAAAATTGCCTCGGAAATAGTGTTGTACTTTGTACTGTCCCATTTTGGTCAGTAACGACTTTGACACACATAAAATATCATTCAGTAGTGTCATTTGTAGTCTGCAGCCAGTTCGAACATAAAGCAATAGAAATTGGGTAAAATTTTAAACAAGATTCTAATAAAATTGGCAAAGATAGTTGCGAAGCCGCCTAGAAACTCTGTTTGCCCAATTTCAATCTGTAACGGACATTAAAATATTGAGCAATATTATTTTAAGACAATTGTCTTAAAATACAGCTCAAGTAGTAAGACTAATTAATCTAAATCACTCCCCAATCTAATCTCTCCTAACTTTATTTTGCTGTGCCCGACAGGGTCCACATGATCTAATTATAAGTTTACCACCTAAGAATACCTACATGTGGAATGCAATAAAAGTATTGAGACTATTGAGTAAATAAATAAAAATGAAATTCAGTTCGTTGGGAAGCGCATAGCTTGAGAAAGGCTGGACCAATTGTTTAGTTTTTTAGGCTCTAAAATGGAAAAATTGCCCGAAAAATTGTGAAATTCGGTAAAAACTGAAAGCTTCTTTGTACGGGATTTTTGTATGAAGTCAAGACAATATTGAAATTTTAACAGGAAAACATCTTTCGGGCCAGCTAGTACTTCAATAAAACTTACTTTCACAGTGAGCAATCGTGTTTTCTTGCCCTCCATCTGGACAATCAATTTCGCGCCCATGTCCTTTTCTCTGCAACAAAAAAGAAAATTTTAAGTACATATTTTGTGGATTTTCGGTTTCCCTGCATGTTGGAATCAGCACCCCAATTGCGTAGCCCACACGCAATCGCAATCACCTTCATTTAGACAATCCTACTAATATTATAAATGTGAAAGTTTGTATGTTTGTTACTCAATCACGCAAAAACGGCTAAACGGATTTGGATACAATTTGGCACACAGATAGTTTATAACCTGGATTAACACAAAGGATACTTTTTATCCCGGTAGTACGTTGCCGTGTGGTAATATTCGACCTCCACGCGGGCGAAGCAAAACCCAATTTAGCTGCAGCCGCCATCAGGCTGCAGATATGAGGAGATTCGCAGGAGAGAGAGAGAGAGAGAGAGATTACAAAGTAATAGACAGCCGACGGGATTAAGATGGTTCACACTGGCATCCACTATAACTAGAAGGAGAATACGTAGGCCACACACGCTTCAGGAATCCTATATTCTTGAAAATATACACATCTCATTCTTGTACAGACGCCAGCACATCAAGCAACCCGAAACTGTCAAATTTTCCCAATCAACTTTGAACCTTATGCTTTAGCGATAAAGTTGAAAATATATTCAAGAAAATTGACAGATTGTAGTAGCTTGATGTGCTGGCTGGCGTCTGTACGTTTTATAATTTCTTTTTTTGTTAAGTTGAAAGCTGATTGATGTTTTTTTTGGAGTTTGGCATACCTGCCAGCCAATTTTTTTTTCAAAATGTCGGCTTTCGGTGCTACAAGATGTAAGCAAAAAGTATGGATGCCACGTGATCAACTTTCAACGTTCAAACCCCTTTTAAAAAATCAAATTTTCTGTTCTCCATTTAATCGAAAAAACTAAAATAGAAAAACATCCAAACACGACTCGGTACCCAAATCTTTCACGGAAAAATAAGTGCTATTTATGGAATTCTAGATTCCGTATGGCATAAAATGGTGTGTTTATAAACCGGATATAGGTCTGTATAATTTCCCTCCAGTGCAGAACGACGCGACGTCGCCTTTGTACGACCGGAGACATCGCACTTCCTGTTTCCGGCAAAGTGACTAATGTAACTACAACTATGTATACCTCGGCAGATGTAGAAGTATGGGTCTAAATATACCTAAATGTTTCCAAGACATTCTTCATTCTCTGCCCTTAGCAAGTAGTTCCACAGGGTACTTCAGTTAATTTCTGCAATGTACCTAGTATAGACTAGGTACAGACGCCAGCACATCAAGCTACTACAATCTGTCAAATTTCTTTAATAGATTTTCAACTTTATCGCTAAAGCATAAGGTTCAAAGTTGATTGGGAAAATTTGACAGTTTCGGGTAGCTTGATGTGCTAGCGTCTGTCCATTTCAGCAATTAACAGAAGTACCTAGGTACCTTATTATTCCTTCACTATTTAAAATCACGCTAGGACCCTTAGGAGCCGAGAAAAATGAAAAAGCCAGAACGAAAGCGAAAACGAAGTAATGGCGGGCAGGCGATACGATGCGACGCGGTGGGTCGGGGTAACAAGAAATTTTGACGCGGACGAAGTCGCGAGCAGAAGCTAGTTAAATTAATATTAAGTAATAATATACTTTAGATAGATAATAAATAATAATATCAAATAATAAAGATAGATAATAAATAGTAGATTATTTGCCAAGGGAGCAAACAACTATTTTGAAGGCGAGAGGGATTCAAAGTACGTCACTCGAGCTTAAAATAGTGTTGCTCCCAAGGTGGACACTACTTTTTATCACCCTCTATGAAAGTGCAACTTATGAATATGAATACCTAGTGCGTTTATTTATTTACATACAGTTTTGAGTAAACAATTACGAATGAAAGCAGAATGCCTTTCGCGCGTTTTTTATTTTTTCACAAACTTTTCTTTTCAATTTGGCTCGCGCGCCTTTTATTTTATCATACAGCCTGTTACTTGTTCATACAATGTTCGTGATTGATTTTTTTGGTGATTGGAACTTTTACTACCAATATCCACATTCCAAATTTAAATCACTTTTAGTCCCTAGGGATTAAAGAGCTATTATAATCCCTGTTTACGAAGAATACACTAGCTCTTTTTGAATACATTTTTGCAAGGGTAACATGACGCAAAGGTTCACACACGCAACCTTTTCATTCCGCGACTGTACTTTGATCTGATAGAGATCAGACATTGACATAAGAAAGAACAAATGTAAGCTAGTTGTTTTTTGTGACGGGGCCGTAGTTCATGCTCCGCTGAGCTAGTCATCGTTTATGAAGTCATGTCTTTATAGATACGCCAACGACAAAGGTCGGAATGGAATGCGCGAGGGGTCTAAGGTTTACAGCAATTACACATCGTGTCCTGCTAATGAATACTTTTACGTTCGTTCGTCTAGTGGTCGCAAGCCCCACTGCTGGGCATGAGGTCGTGGTTTTGATTTCCAGCGACATAATTGCGTAACATACTATCAATGTCAATCGGAATCATTTTGAAGGATATTACTGATCCATTATTGCTTCACATGTTCGAAAAAATTGTCTGTCCAACAACGTACATAACGCAATGAATGTTGTTGAACTGTCAAAATGAAAGCCATTGCCCCGCTGGTCGAGCAGGTGTTATGGGGTTTTTCCGTTAGGTATATCTTAGTAACAGCCCGGAGTCTGGATCTGTGTTCGGAGGATGGCAACAAGCTCGCCCCATACTACATGGGACTTACACATGACTGGCGAAATTTGGGTGACCAGTACCTAAGTATATACAGGGTGTCCAGTAAATAGTACGACATATTTCAGGGGGTGATAGCTTGAGTCAATACCTACCAAAACAACACAATACATGTTCCGCGAAATGTAACTTTTTTTTTCACCACTGTAGGTAGCGATAAGAAAATCGTTCTGCGAAAATTTAAACAAAAAATGGTATTTCTTGAAAAAGATCTTGTTTTTGATAGAAAAAAGACTTACCAATGAGTAGAGTAACATTCACAAATAATTTGATGTAAAAAAAAAACTAGAAAATAAATTTTTCATTACGAGATACTTCAAAATCTGTTTCAAGGTAGAGATTTTTCGATATTTCGGAAAATTTTGTATAACTGTAAATCCGTAACATTTTGCGGAACATATATTTTGTTGTTTTGGTAGGTATTGACCCAAGCTATCACCCCCTGCAATATGTCGTACTATTTACTGGACACCCTGTATAATATTTGAGTATTTTCTTTAAAAAACTACTGAACCATTTGGTTTGCCTTTTGCTTTTAGTCTACAAACATATTAATATAACAAATAAACACATTTAACTACCGAAGTTAACCAAATACAAGTTAGCGACAGCAGTGACTCATACCACAGATTACTGAATAGTTACCATACGCAAACGTCGTTATCAACCTAATGAAGTTTGAATGTTTTTATTTTTATAGGTTTGTGCACAAAACAGAATGTGTTTTGTGTGTGATTCAGCATTTGTGTTGACTGCCGGTAGCGGCTTTATATTCGCCCACGTTACAGTTATAACCTTGTTAAAATTTCGTGTAAACAACTTTGTTCTTCTTCTTAAATTCTTAGCGTGTCGATAGCAATCTAAATGGACTCGGCCCAGATTTCAGCTACTTGTTTGGCGTCGTCACCAGCGTCCATCAGTTCCTGTAACGTGCAGCTGACAGGATACGCAGGACACGATATTAAGTGTCCCATCGGTTGTGGAACAGCGCCACATTTACACTCCAATGCGGAATCGTCTATGAATCTCCACCAGAACAGGTTTTCCTTGCTTCGGCCAACCTGGATCCAGGTTACCCAAGGTAACTCATGTCCAGGTGGGAGGTCTTTAGCGGGTGGACGTATGGTTTGGGTAAGGAAGCACTGTCTCGCCACAGCTTCAGTCTTTCTTGTGAAGATCGTTTGCCAGTGAGAATTTTAGCCGACGAAAAAAAGACGAGAGGTTCTCATTTTATTTGAGAACGGCATCATGTCCTCTTCTTCCATACTTCTCTTGTAGTCATCTTAGTAGTCATCCCCATTCTAGCCATTAATATCATCTTTCACACAGTCATCCATCGTTTCTTTAGTCTTCGCCTACTCTATAGCCCACATTCATACTCAAAGCTTTCCTCACGACATTTTTCTCGTTCCTCTGCATTCCACACATCTTTTCAGTCATTTTAGATTATAGTTATTATGTAACATAAACTTTTCGTTACGCAGTGGGTGCCAGAAGGCGGGCGTCCTCGCCGAGGCAGGTCTAGGAAACGCTGGCGTGACGACCTGGATGCGTTTACGGGAGATTGGTCGGGGAAGGCAACGCATAAAGAGCCATGGAAAGCTATGGGGGATACTTGCCCAGCAGTAGGACATTACAGGTTGAAACAAAAGCAACTTTACTGATAGAGAACATCTATTATTAGTCAGTCCCTGAATCAACTATTCCATATTCAATTCTTTAATTCTTTTTAATTTAATTCACTATTTAGTGATGGGAAAATCAAATCGATTCAAAGACGCCGCCGCGTGCGGCACCCGTCTCGCCCCACCCTCCCGGGGTCTAGCGCCAGCGCTCACGCTCACCCAGCCAGCAGTACTCAGAACTGAGCGCGAAAGTAGCGGCTTACGATTTTTAGCACGCGAAGTAGTTGCTCTTGCGTTATCTAGGTGTATCGATATCTGTGCGCTTTACTTTGTGTAAATTAGGTATAAGTATCATCACCACTGCTCTAAAAAGGTTGAAAGAAACCATCGTGAGGAAACCGGCATGTCCTAGAACCAAAAATTCGAAGACGTGACGACATCTACCAACCCTCACTGGGCCCGCGTGGGAGATTACGGCCCACCCCCTCTCATAGAGAGGAGGCCTGTGTCCCAGCAGTGGGAACATTATAGGCTGAGTATGTAGGTAAAATATTGATAAAAAACATCATCTTAGATTACTTAAGATAAGCCTTCTACTAATTAACTATCCATGTTATTTATTATAAATAAGAAAACACAAAAATATGTGTTGTACAGTTACATTTTATAATGAATGCACACAATGCTAATAAGTTTACATTTTCTGTTATAACTGTGATCTTCATAAAAAGTATACTTAGGTGAATATATGAATAATTAATGTTGTAATTTTTAGGTTGGTTGATGACTTCATAATTTTACTAGATTGTGCCCGTGACTTTGTCTGCGTGAAATTTCTTGTTCCCCGGACCACCTCGTCGCATCGCATCGCCTTCGCGAGCTATTACTTTGTTATCGCTTAGCGTTCTTTCTGACTTTGTTTCTTTTTGCTCGGCTCCTAAGGGTCCTAGCGAGATATTAAACTTTCCTCAAGAATTGGCCTATCGAATGCAAAAAGATATTTTCAAATCCGACCGGCAGTTCCAAATATTAGATTTCCTTTATTCATCTAAATACATATCAATTATATTTTAAATTAGAATATAAAAAAAAAATATAAAAACATTTTAAAAAATATAAAAAATAGTAGCCCACCGGTATCGGGAACAGGGTCCAAGCTACCGGCGGTCAGGGCTCCAGAGATTATATTATTATTAGTATACTAGCGGTAGCGGCCCGCCTCAGCTTCGCACAGGAGCAATTTTTTTTTTGAATTTCCCAAATATTCTTTCATACAAACCTTGTCCGGGCAATACCGAACACAACTAGAGGCGCTAGTGTAGCATGAGGGCACTGAAATGTCAAATGTCACTGTTTGGGGCTACGCAGGTTTATTTATAACTAGCAACGCTCCGCGGCATAAGTTTCGACCCCGTGGGAATATCGGGATAAAAACTATCCAATGTCCTTTCCCACTATCTCTATTCCATATTTCATCTAAATCGGTTCAGCGGTTTTAGCGTGAAGAGGTAACAGGCAGACACACTTTCACATTTATAATATTAGTATGGATTAGAATAATGTTGTGAATATATTGCAATACCAGAGATTAACTAAGGTAAATATGAGATAAGATAAAATAAGATAAATTTATTTGTCAAAAACATGTGTAGGTTTACAATCAGTTGGAACGATAAAAAAAAAAAAAAGTTTCAGCATGTTTTGCCTAGAAAGGCGTACAAATTATAATAATAATATAATTCAAAGTAAAAAAAATAGTTACGTTAAATTCATAAAATAATGATAAAAATGTCTAAAGTACATCATTTAAATAGTCGGCAACATCATAGTAGCATTTATTTTTAAGGTGAATGCGCAGTGGTAGACCGCGAAATTCAAATTTACTTACGTTTTTCGCAATTTTCAGATCCAGAGTCAGGTTGTATTTTGATCAAAATTTGATTCGCGACTATAACAGGTACGTATTTACAGAATTATAATCATTAAAATCATTAATACATCTTTCTAAGTTAGATTTGTACCACTAAGCAGTTTTCCATAAGAGATTTGTTGTCGTGGTACAAATCTAACTTAGAAAGATGTATTAATGATTTTAATGATTATAATTCTGTAAATACGTACCTGTTATAGTCGCGAATCAACTTTTGATCAAAATACAACCTGACACTGATCTGAAAATTGCGAAAACCGTAAGAAAATTTGAATTTCGCGGGCTACCCTGGCACTTCCCCCTTAAGTTTCTTCATGCTTTTGTTAAAACTATTAATATTCAAATCTTTGTATGCCTTTGGTACCTTGTTGTATAATTGATGAGTTATGGCTAAATGAATGTCAGTGCTTTAATAGCTGCGCTAAGAAAAAGAGGTGCAAAATTAAGTAAGTTGAAAGCACAGCTAATTCAGAGGTTAGTTTGTTTACTGTTTACAAACAATTTTTTTGTTTATTTAAATATGATATTAATGTTAATTTTGTTTTCACGCCCTTAACAATAAACTTTGAGAGGTATACTTCAGGACCTCACTAGACAGTGGCGCCAACTGATGAGCACAAAAACGGTAACCTCATTGTCTATGCCTATGGATATAGGTAATGTAATAGGTATTACGGGCTTGTGTCCGCAACTCCACGAAAATACGCGTATTTTGCGTACCGCCTACCGCCTATGGATATGGAATACCAAAAGCATTTTAGATGTATTTTCCACCATTATTAACTAAACCCTAAACACAATGTTAAAATGCTCATGTATTTACAATATTTTAGAACTATTTGAATTATACTAATTATTCTACATAGTTAATACATGACCAATTTTTGTTTCCAGCTCTTTTCTTATTTTTTATTTCCTACCATTCTTCCTATTCCTGTGATAAAAGGAAAGACATTATAAATACTGTAGTTCCTGCGAACTACTAGGCATTTTATATTATTCTACATGTGAATTCATAATGTATAAAGGCTGATTTAGACAGTGTAACTGACTCCAAACTCTAGACAGTGTAAATTGAATTTGGACTCAGGGTACAACCCAGGGTAAACAGAATTCAAAAGAAAAAAAAAATCTTCCTCCCTGTGTGTCGCGTCGGGAGGAATGCACTTGCTCAGGTCAACTCACTGTTCAGTCATTAACAGTGATTAGAGTAGGTAGATTGAATTGGGGTCAAATTCAAAGTAATAATATCACTATCAACATTAACAACATTTAATTAGATCCGGAAATACCCAAATTACTTTCCGGGGAAAATGGCTCATCCATTATTGTTATTCCTTCTGTGGGCATTTATGATACAAGTACTAAAAATCTATCTACCTACAGACTCCAATCACCGGTTATTGATAAGACTTAGGGCTGATTTTTCCAACGCTAGATAATTTTCTCCGAGGAATAATTTTGAATTTTTGAAAGTTCTTCAAAACATAATCTGTCAAAGGTCAATTTTATTTTACAAATAAAAATATCTGTCAATTAAAAAATCAGCCCTTAAAGGGGTTTATTTGCCGGGGTAGCGGGATCGTCCGAAAGGGTTACCGTTGCCCCGGAACATAAAGGGCTAAGGAAGGAACACGGGTGGGTTTTAGTCAGTAAGAGTCTGACACTCCCTTCCGCTCCACCCAGAGCGGGAGGAGTCATTAGATGATTTCCCATCCAAAAAAAAAGGGGTTTATTTATAAACACTTATTAAAGTTATGTGACATTCAAACATCAAAAATATATGGTTAGACAGTCGGTAATCACATTGACTTTAAGCAACGTTTATGAATAAGGAAAGACAATAACTACAGAGTGTTAATGACCAGCAAAAGGCACTCAAGTGTAACATAAGCACTAAAATTCATTCATCTGCATTAGCGTGAGAAACACCAATAACAAAGTCTATTCTAAACAGGAACTCCCAACCATGTATCATTGTTTACAACGCTCGAGATGATAAACAAGCATTCCAATAAGCTACCACATACAGTTCAGACTGCAATTTTATCTTGTTTATTTAGGTCACTGACTTTTTTACATTTTTTCGACAGCTTTCATCTAAACGGCATACCCGAGGTACAGTTTGTGCTCCAAATGCAACTGAACCGTGAAAGTCATTGTCATTTATCATGACATCATTGCTTTTTTGCACTTTCAAATGCCATGAAAAAGTTTGATATTTTATCAACTTAAAACCCTCGACTCTTTGTCGATAATCTCTCAAATCATCACGATGAACATACAAAACAGCATAATACAGATAATCATCAACACAGTACGTCAGAATCAGTGAAACATCAGTATTTCATGTAATACGTAAACTCCCCCAAAACATTGGGTATAAATTGAACTTTCCTGAGCACGGTATCTACTCACCTTTGATTGAATGGGCGAACCCTTACAGCCACTTTCACCGAAGCCATTGTCACACATTATATTGTCAATAGTTACAATTTTATTTTAAAATTACATTTATCCACACAAATACGACACCACAAAGCAAGTTGACATTTTTATATTTGATTGACTGACTGACAGTTTGTCGAGTGACGTTGCAATACGGAAAAATAAATTAATTTTCGCTTGCTGGCTACAACAAAACGTTTTGTTTTGTAATATTTAATTAGTGAAAGTTATGAAATTTTAATAAATTAATTAATGAAAATACTTCTACGATACACTCGCTATTTCTAGTCGTTATTATTTAGCAGGAAAACCCACGGAATAGCGAAGGACGTTTTTTTTTTTTTAGAATTTTAGAGTTGCGCTTAGTCGCGTGAAGATTAGTAAGAATCTATTTTCGTTTTTATCATTTTCTTAGAAAAAAAAAAGAAGTAAAAAAACTAAAAAATCCCGACTGCGGTAAAAAACTTAAGTTAGAAAAAACTCAAAAACTAAAAACATTTTAAATTAAACAAAACTTGGAAGCAGGTGGGACCCATTTGAATTTGGAAATATAATGAAAATGGTATGGGTTCCGCCTGTCTCCAACTTTTACTTTTCTAGGAAACTTTTTTATACAATTTACTCATTATAAAATTTAACTTTTTAGTCGAGTTCCAATAATTTGTTAGTAATTTTTAGCACTACTCTACTGCTGTCGATTTCTAGCTGTCGCAGAAAAGGTTAGAATTTATTAATTTTATTTTTGCAAAAAGAATTGGTAATTATGACAGGATCTTTCGTTTATTAATCGTTATTGTAGTTAAATCCCGCTTTTATATGTATTTTATAACTACAATAGCTGCAAAATAAAGATTGACATTGGAGGTAAGTTAGGGTAACATTACATAATAATGTGTGTATATTCTTCCGTCAGATAGCCAATCGTCACGATGTCGGAGTCCAAGGGCCGCCCCATGAAGTTCCCCTACACGTTCAGCGCCAAGATCGCGCAGTTCCCGATGAAGTTCTACGTCCAGAACCAGTGGATCTGGAAGTACTGGATGATCGGAATCGCCGTCTCTCTCCCCGTCTTCTACAAGATCCATAAATTGGGTAAGTTATCAATGAAATTATACTATACGTTAAGGGTAGTTTATTTTGGCGAAGTTTGATTCTAACAAGGTTTTGTATAGGTACCCTCCTTTACAATCAATATTTGTACTAATAATTGTATAATTTATTCATAGTAAGTATAATTTCCATCATTTGAGACCAATATACAATTAAGAGCATTTATGACGTATGGCATTTCATACAAACTTTCATGCCCTTATTTTTCAAAATGAATGAACCAATTTTAATTAAACTTCGTACGCATAAGTAGGATACAAAGGTCTAAAAAGTTAGTAGAGAACATTTTCGAAATGTCTTATTTAAAAAAAGATAACTGGTAATCTCTTGTTTCTATGGAAAATTTAAAATCGGTCAATTTGGCTATAACACTATTTTTCAAAAATGTTCTTAAATAACTTTTTAGACCTTTGTATTGTACTTATGTGTACGAAGTTTCATTAAAATCGGTTCATTCATTTCGAAAAACAAGGGCTTGAAAGTTTGTATGAAATGCTGTATGATGTAAACACTCTTAACTGAAGTCTTCCATCTAGATTCATTTTCTTTATTTAATTGAATTTAGGGACTTGGATTTATTTATAAACATATAATATGATGAAAGTTAAGTGACATTTAAACATCAAAAATGTATGGTTAAATAGTCAAGAGACACAATTACTTTTCTATTGTTATCTAACTTAAGCCTGTCTAACAAGAGCTGATATTTGGATACTAATATTATGTATATTGTCCTTTTCAGCTAACTCCCCCGGCAATGTCAGCAAATGGGCCGAGATCAGGAGGAAGGAGGCTGCAGAGCACCACTAAATTAAGACCAAAAACAATAGTAACGGGTTATAAGGAAACCAACTTGTGTGATTTATTTATGTTGTAAGCGAATATTAAATCATGTAATAGTTATATTGTATTTTATTTTATTTTTGTTAATATTTAAATCTTGTTATCAAATCCTTGTGACCTGGGGTCTCACAATCTGCATAATACTCGCAGATATTGAAGATAAAGAGTTGATTTCACTACTA
Source organism: Hydraecia micacea (assembly GCA_914767645.1). Taxonomy (NCBI): domain Eukaryota; kingdom Metazoa; phylum Arthropoda; class Insecta; order Lepidoptera; family Noctuidae; genus Hydraecia; species Hydraecia micacea. The sequence goes on along the minus strand of OU611793.1, from coordinate 1,280,760 downwards.
TAATAATTATCCTACCTACACTTTTGAAAATAAAAAAGTCGAGAAAATGAGTAAGGGTGCGTTTCCCCTGAAGCGGTGCTGGGCGGAGACGTGCAGGAATCGACCAATCACAATTGTTGAAATCCTCATCGCGTCACTAGTCTCTTCTGTGATTGGACGATTCCTACACGTCTCTGCTCCGCTCTACACAGCTCCGCTTCAGTAGAAACGCACCCTAAATCCACACTGCTCTGCGAAGTTCGACAGATGTCAATCAATCAACTCTGCCTATTGCAGTCCACTGCTGGACATAGTACTCTCAGAGGCTGCGCCACAACACCCTGTGCTCCGCCTTCCGCATCCAGTCTGCCCCAGCCACCTTCTTAAGGTCGTCGGTCCATTTAGCTGGGGGGCGTCCTACGATACGCGATCTCCACTCCAGGACTCGTCTGCTCCACCGGCCGTCGGCGTCGGGCCTTCGACACAATCATGGCCAGCCCAATACCGCTTCAGTTTTCTTACTCTGCAAGCTATGTTGGTAACACTGGTTTTTTCAGATGATATAATTTCTGATTTTATCCTTCAAGAGTTACAAAGAAACTCACGAGTACGGCCAGCTCAGCGACCTTGAACAACCTTGAACAACCCGACTCAGTGTCCACCTTTCGGCACCCAATGTCATGACGGGCAGGCAGGACGCACTGGTTGAATAAATGATAAATTTCTGTAAGTAGGTTTGTACAAACACTTTTACACGTCAATCATATTTTTTTTTTTTGAAGAACTTAGTCTTCAAACATTGCGGGTTAGGCCACGAGAAGACTTCGTTAAAAGTTTTTCAAACGCAGCCCAACTTAACTAGATCCTTCTGTCCATGATGTCGGCCTCTTTCTCAAAATTGTGTCTACCGAGCTGGATGACTTGCCCTAGGTAGACATACTCTTTCACAAAATTGACAGACGTGCGCGGACCGAAAGGCATCTGACCACCGACCTGTATTATATAAGTGTTTATTAAAGGTGCATCTGACCCACTGCCGACGAAGAAACTAGACTACTAACTACCAAAGACTATCAATGAAGAAACGTACAAAAGATTGTGGGTCCCGTGTAAGTAAAAGAGATACATACATATATATTAATAGTTGATCGCTGACCACCGCCGGCGATAAGAGCTATCAAACAGAGTACTCGCTCAGCGATGCTCGCTTGGCGGGCAGAACACACTGAGACTCACGCTTGGTACAGACGCCAGCATATCAAGCAACTACAATCTGTCGAATTTCTTTAACAGATTTCAACTTTATCGCTACAGCATAAGGGCCAAGGTTGATTTGAAAAATTTGTCAGTTTCGGGTAGCTTGGTGTGCTGATGTCTAGTAATCGCTCGTTGCTGTCGCACACTCGCTAACTTGTTTTTAGTTGCTAGCTCTACTCGTTTCTCGTTAATCGCTGAAGGTAGGACAGGTCCTCAAGTGGCTACACACATACTGCAAGCTTGACAAGCCTGCGGCGTACATCTGGCGAGGAGCAGCGCAGCACACGGTTGTCGCAATAACAAACAAACAGATATTATCAACAGTGTGCTCCTAAAGTCGATAATAAATAATCTGACTGTCACCTGAGTCCATTTTGTTGGTGTAGTCTCTCGGGCTACTGGAACTTTATTAGTTTCGACTACGGCAAGTTCGATATTTGTTTGGCAGTGACAAAGTCAAACAAGAATTTTGTGCATGCATGTTTGAGCAAAACGGGTTTTTAGGGATCGTAGTACGCACCACGACATATCAAGCCATACATTTCCAGTATAAGCTGATTTCTCATTGTATGATAAACCTATACAATGCGAGGTCAGCTACAACCGGAAATGTATAGCTTGATATGTCGCCGTGTGTACCACGTTGTAAGTATTCTATACATTCTGTCGCCATGTTCTATGGGTAAAAAAGTTTTAAATTGAACCTTAATGTGACCCTAAATTGAGTATTAAATAATGGGTCCTTATTGTAATAAGGACGCATTATTTAATACTCAATTTAATGTACCCAAGGTTTTGAAAGTCTTTTTCGCTCTAGGTATTTGAGTGCAGCCTAATGCTATGGGTTAAATATGAGGTCAGAGGTTGTCAAAATAAAAAATACAGGAACTGTACGTGGGTGCTTTATTCACTACAATATAAATTAATATAAAACTTATAAATTACATAAATAAATAATCGCTGACAAAATGATCCTCATTATTATGGAAAAACAAATCACTGAGAACAATTGACATATTACCGTTATTATGTAGGAATGCACTGGTACGATTTAGTTGTACAGTCAGCCACTACCATCGCTAACTCCCGACGGGTGAGCAGAACTCCAACCATCAGACATGCTGTACTAGACGTATAAGGACGTAGTTAATATTTTACAAGAATAAAAAACAAATAGTGCAATGTTACATAATTATTCTGGCTGACTGTACCATACAACAAGGTTGAGATACAGCAAAACTAATCATGTTTGTGATAGTTTCGAGTATTCATTACAATTAAAATCACATAAAATAGCAACCATGTCCAAGAAATACAATTCTTCGTTTTCCTAATAATATCAAATTATAAAATCGGCTATGCCTCTGTATAAAAAACCCAATGCTGTTTCAACTTAAAAAGAAAACAAATAAAATTTAGCAAAACAAAACACAACTTTGAGTTCGATTGATCGAAAACACGAGATTTAATTGTTGTATGAAATAAAAGCTACGTTCAAACTTATGCACTAACAATTTTAAAACTAAAACTAATGTCTAAAAGGCTTGTACACAATGGTGATGAATGGCCCATCAAGGTCCATCAGAACGTCGAAAATGATCACAGAAGCCATGGTGTACGGACGCCTGAAGGTGTCCACTGATGTGCTACATGAGCTTGTAACATTATAACTTTACATAATAAAAAATCACTCAAAACGTTAAAACTGCTAATTATGTATTCACGTGTAAATGCTTGTCACAATATATGTAGCACAAAAGTGTTAATAAACAATAATAACTTTGAACACAAGCCTTTACTGTCACGATATGAATAATTACAACATTCTGATGTCACTAATGAGGTTTCACTAAATGCAAAATCGTCAAATCAAGGGCGGTTATACAAAACTTCGAAGTAACTGTTTTTCTTCAAGATAGTGGACAGAAAATGCTCAAGTACAGTTGATTAAAACTCGGAAATGGCAAATTATTCAATCTAATGCAATCAGAACAATGCCGATTTGATTGTTAATATTTTATACACCTAATAACATGCATTAAAAGGCCGTGGCATACCCACTGTCCTCCATTTTTTTTTTCAAAATGGCGGCCACGCCTTAGGCTAAAAAATAAGTCGGTATGCCAGGCTCCAAAAAATCCCCAATCTCCTTTTATTTGATGCCAGGCACTATTATAAAACATTTGTTCTAAAACAAAGATTAATTATAATCGGGCGACAATATTAAAATATTATTTAATCAATCGACTACGTTATCATAATCCAAAAAGTAGGTACAGACGCCAGCGCATCAAGCTACTACAATCTGTCAAATTTCATTAATAGATTTTCAACTTTATCGCTAAAGCATAAGGTTTAAAGTTGATTGAGAAAGTTTTACAGTTTCAGGTAGCTTGATGTGCTGGCGTATATACCATCTAATTTGAAAAGCCACAAAACAATTTGTAGTAACATACAATTATCGAGAGATATGACAACATTTACATAAAGATGGAATGAATTCTTTTCAAATACTCAGGGCAGTAATATCGTGTGTTAAGTATATGTTTTTTTAATATTTTAATGTAGTTCTTAGGAACTATAAACCAATCAAACGCTAGGGTATTCATGACTGGATAAACTTGCCTTATTTTTTTGTGCCAGCCGCGTTGATGAACCATTTATTATAGAGCCTAGAAAACGCCATCAAGGCCGGGCCTATACATCCAAAATGCCTTTCCGAATTCAGCACGTGAACGAACCGGTAAATTCATAAACTGAAAACATTCAGAATTGCATTCTATTTCCTACACACATACCTTGCTGGTTTATCCAGTACCGAATGATTCAGATCAATCTGAAGGCTGGCGATTGGCGAGCATTGGTTAGTTGGTTATGAATTTCGGACTTTTACGTCTTACCTAATAGTAGACTACAATGGACCTGACAGGGAGCAGAGTTTCTATGCTTGTTATTTCAGTTCAGCTCAAGAAAATGTGGTACAAAATTCGATATTTTGATCATTCCGGCTACAATTACAAATTTTTGGCGTCAAGGCCTACAACAATATTATTATTATAATATATCTCATTTTCTAAGCAGTAAAAATTATTTACACATTAACTTTAACGGAATAATTTCTAGCGTTTGTACATTATGAATATTATTGTTATTATATTATAGAAGGCTATTTGTATACTAGTCCATTTATTTAGTCTCAGAAGTAGCATATTTGGAAGAACACGGTCCAACACTTTTGAACATTGATACTCAATGTAGAATGGATTAACAGTATTTAATAATTGAATACTAAAAAATCAACCACTCATTGTAGAAATTAATATCTATAGAGGAAATTAAGTATAACAGGTGTAAAAAGATAATTAACGAAGCAGAGGGTCACTTGTACTCCTCGTCATTGTAATATTTTTTTTTGTACTGGACCATACCTGGGAACCTTCTGGATTCAGAGATATTGAAAGTCAAAATTCCAACCTTTACTGCTTTTTTTTTACAAAAAGTAGTTTTCAATGTTATAGCACAACTTTAAATACCCCCATGACCTCCGTACCGTTGCAATAAGCACAATATTTTGCGTGTGTTACATCGCGCACTACCGCAAACAGCAAATTTTCACACCAAAAATAAAAGTCGTTTCCCAGCAATTCTTTTTATGCATTGTTACTTAGTTTGATGTACAGAACGTAGTTGACGGCTATTTGTTGTGTCTTTTTACACCATGTATAGACTTTGCTGTAGATCTGATTTCAAACATTATTGGTAGAAGAACAACATATTATACTATTTGGTCATTTGATATTAAGAACCACAACTTAACATATTCCGGATAATTTCAACATTTTTAATAAATCTAACAATGGCAGAAATAGCCAGGCAGATTATATATTAAATACATTATTTTTGCTATTAATTAAAGCCTTGTAGCCTTAAAAGTATGTACAGGAATATTATTCAGCAAAAGTACTGGATGTTGTACCTCTTTCTAATGCTTGGCTGTCATTTATGGTTGTCTCCTTCACACATGGTACACGTAGACCTTATATAAATAATACTCCTGTATTGGTTATTTTAAATTACGCCCTAAGATTTGTTTTTCATTTAACACTACATATTACAAATTGACATGAATACTTAGTTTTTTATAAAGTTATTAACATCCACCAGTCATTATAGGGAATTACCGGTCAAAGCAGTGATTTAAATCGTTAGATTCGCCCAAGGTCATCGTTATGCTTCGTTGACATTGACATTTGAATAGTATTGTCTCACTCACTCATACTGAAAATCATATCTATCGTTCCATGATGTCACTCTTCTGATTGTGGACACTTTCGCGCGACCCTAAAATCTAACAATTTAAATCTTTGGATCAAGAGGCAATAGTGTACTTCTTAACGTTAAGTTACCAGCACTTGACGTTTACAAATAATTTATAAATGTTATAATTTTTTATTTTATTAGATCACGATTATATTAACATTTTTTTTTTTCATCTAGTTAATTAGTAAAATCACATTGTTTTTATTATATTTGTCTTTTATCATATTTTTATCTGAAACTGAGTTCAGTAATAAGTAACTCATAGACAAGAGTTAGGTAGTGAGACGAATTTGGGAGTCATCTTAAATACACAAGGCAGTTATTTACATACATCATTTTGATTAAAAAAATATAACACTTGGGCACCAAACCGATTTGAGAAAATCGAACTTAAAGTCTATTTTCAATAAAATAAATTTAACTTTTGTTTTCAGATATCAGACCGCGTGTCTCTATTTTTATTTCCCACTCCAGATGTATGCAACTGTGTTGTTGTTTGCTCGCTGATCAACAGCCATTTCGTATTTTTGGTTAATTTATATGGTTTCGTCAAGTTTGTGTATTTGTATTAAAATTTACAATAAGAAAGTCCGTGACAGGTTTGCTAACGTCTAAAACTTATCGCCTATTTCATACGTCAGGCGGCTTCCACATCCTTTAAAAAAAACTACCAAACAATTTGCATTTCAATACTAAAAAACGTACTCGCTCAGTTAAGTACGTGAGACACAATACAATTTACATGGAACCTTATGCAGTATATAATAAAGCGGGTAATCACTAGCCTCAGTACCACACGTAGTCGGCTCGATACAGACGGGATGGTCACTTGAGCTTGGCGCGCTTGGGCGTGGGCGCGTCCTCGTCGTCGGAGGGCGAGCGACGCTTGCTGGACGACGCGTCGTCTGACGCGCACAGCTCGATCGCGGGCAACGCGGGCAGCTCTAACTCTGCACAGCGCTTGTTCAAGTACCTTTCTAGGCGGTTGCCGGCTCTGGAAACAAATATACTAGTTAAAAAATGTAAACGTGACGTCTAAACGTTAAAAGTTTCTTTGATTGGTTCGTGTTTGATCTCTAGGAAACGGATTTTAATTTCAAGCTCTCAATGTTTTTTATGTTACAAATATGACTTTATGTTATTATCATTGCCGACTACATTTATCGCAGCGCAACGTGGGTAGGGATTCCGCAAGGTGGACCGACGACCTGGTAATAGTCGCAGGAGTCAGCTAGATGCTAGCACAGAACTGGTCGATGTGGCGATGCTTGAAAGGGCCTATGTCTTTGGCTGAATGGTGAGCTACAATGAAGCTTTAGTCACAACTGCGTTGCCCATGCATCATCTAGCATAGTGCATTCACTTCACTTGTCCTTTCCACATGGAAATCTTCATGAAGGAAGACTTTTAGCCGAAAGGTGTGACGTACCGATGTTTACGTGGAAGACTGCGCGACACTACGCAGCTCAACACGACGCTGACACAGTCATCACTTCGTTGTGTTGTGTTGTGATGTTATTATAAACATTTTCCACAAAGGCCCACGCGGTCTTACAGAGAGGTGGCCTGTGTGCCAGCAGTGGGAACATTATAGGCTAATTGTAATTGTGTGTGTGTCATGTTTAGGTTAAGATATTTATCTATGGGCCTGTGTAAGCTTTAATAAATTAGTTATTATTATTGTATAGTTACTTGGCGACGGGATGAGAGTCCTTATTGTAGGTGTAACAGTTAAGGAACACGAGCGCGGCGTCCGCTATGAGGTCCTCGTCCGTGCAGTAGTCGCCCGCCTCGAGCTTGTCGCGGATGGTCGTGAAGTCCATCGGCTGGTCGATCACTTGCAGGTAGTCGGGCACCTGGGGAGACGGGGAACTCAGTGAAAATGTCTTAATACTATCCCGCTGGATGGCAAAGGTCTCCACGAATTCGGAGCTTAAGGAAGAACGGACGACGACCAGGAAGCGTTTTAACTGTCTTCATGGTCTCCCGATCAATACAGCAGTACATATTTTCAGGTAATCGCAACTAATAATAAATCAATCACAAGTAACAGCAGCAGCATACATTTCCAATAAGAATGCAAACCTTGTGCATATCTTTTACCCGAATAAAAAAAAACGTATGGTATGTGACCGGTGATAAAGCACATAGTCTTTGTCGGTGTAAGGGCCCCCACACATAAACACGATACGACGTCGCGTCGTGCTACGACGCGGCATCGTTTCAACGTTTGAATTACTTATTATTATAATAGTTTATATATCATTGATAATAGGCCTGTGTTGTTACACTGCAGGACAAAGTCCTCCCTTCCCTCTTTCCACTTTTCCCGGTTTCAATGATACGTCACTATAATCATATGCCATCATATACGTCGTAGCACGAGGCGGCGTCGTATCGTGTTTATGTGTGGGAGCCCTCACACTCACAGCATGTATGAGTGATAGAGACGGCGCTCTGTAAAGCATTTCATAAAATTCCGAGCAGAGCCGGGTACTGTAGCTACTCACATCTTCAAGCGACACGGGCTCGTAGAAGGGCCAGCAGTCCTTGTGCTTCATGACGTCACACAGCAGCGCCTGCAGCGCCTCCGCGTGCAGCTGCGGAGACTGCCGGCTACTGCGCTTCTTGCTTGTGCGCTCCTCTGTAATATAACGAAACGTTTCAAAGAAGGAAAGAAAATATGCGATGATTTTGTTCTACTAAAACGTGTAGGCTCGATTTTGTAACCCGCCCGATGGTATTATATTGTCATAGAATTAACTTATTGCCATAGTAGGCAAATTGTAAAATTGGAAATAAAGTTATTATTATTATTTATTTTTATGTTTTTACATATCTCGGGACCATGGGGTCCCGGTCCTTTGAAGGCGTACGAGGGGCCGAAAAGCCAACTCGCAGAGGCCCTTTAGGAAATTTTAATTATTATTATTATACATACAACAAAATGACGAAGTTCCATACAAACTTTCATCTCCTTTAGGGACCTTCGTTATAAAAGAAACTCTTGTGTAAAATTTTATGCTTCTAGATCCAGCGGTTTAGGCTGTCTGTAGTCAGTTAGTGACTGAATGAATTTATCAAGTAGAAGATACGTACCGTGATGTCCGTTAGTGAGTGAATTCTTTGATCTCCGGCCTGTCTGCCCATTAGTGTTCATTTCTTTGTCTTGTTCGTGATTTTTTGGTCTAAAAAGAAACATTTTTTTTAGTTAATGCGAAAGCGCCAGCGTAGCACGCGAAATTCAAATTGCCTTACCTTCTGACCTGCAAATTGCAAAAAAAGGTAAGAAAATTTGAATTCCGCGGGCTATCCTAGCGCTACCCACTTAAAACATTTGTATTTACCAAATATTATTTCGTCGTTGTCATGTCATTTATGACAACGCGGGTCGCCATTTGCTAAGTAATGTAACGAAGTTTTCAGTATAGGTAATCAAGGTTCACAAAGGACAAAGTCGTCCTCTGATTTTTTTTTAATTAGTTGGCGAAACTTCACAGACGCTTCTAAGGATCTTAATAATATAATTGCGATAGTGTCTATCTGTTACCTTGTCACGCCTTAACGTCTGAATGGATTTGGATGAAGTTTGGCACACGAATAGACCATAACCTGGTTTAGGACATCGGATACTTTTTATCCCGGTAGTACGAATTCGTGAGATAATTTTCGAACCCCACGCGGGCTATGCTTGTATAAAAAAACACAAAATAAATTTTTAGAAAATCTTTTGTTTTATTACCATTACATAGAAACCCAACCCAACTGTGAAGTTTCGCCAAATAATTAAAAAACCTCAGTGACAGACGGACTAATTTTATAAAGGTTCCGTATTACCTAATTAGGTCGGAACCCTAAAAAGGCCTTTTGCACTCACTTCCGTCCTCTCTTGGTGGTTCCGTTGTGCTGTGGCGAGGATTCCTTGCTGCTCCTGGAGCGTTTGGTCTTCAGCTTCACCAGCGCCGTATTGTATTCACTATCGTCCGAGTCTGCAAGTAACCGACCGTTAGTTTCACCGATAGTAGCTCTTTTGCCACAGAGCAGTCAACAAATGGAGTTTCAATTGACATTTTTTTTTTATGTTGCTGTTATGTCTCCTTCCTTTACTCTTTTTATTTGGTTAGTCTGCACGATAATTACGTAACACACTATCGATCTCAATCTGAATCATTTTGAAAGATATTGCTAATCCATTGCTTCATATGTTCGAAAAATGAATATTGATGAACTGTCAAAAAGAAAGTCAGTGTTACTGTTAGTGTGTTACGCAATTACCCCGCAGTTCTATATCTCTGTACTCCTTGGCATAAGCCTCTCTATCCACTCCTTCCGTCCTTGTCACCGTCATAGGTTTATTTTAGCGCCAGAAATTCTGGGGTCTTATTGTAATTCTGGGGTGACTCTGCAAGTAACACAGTTAATGCGGGACCTGCTTAGAATAATGACAAATAAAGCACTGCTATATCGTTTAGTGATAGACTATCCGAACTGCATTTAACAAATGCCATACGTTAATAAAAACATTTTGGAACTCCATTTCTTAACTAATCTGTGTTCATTAGTATGGAAAATGATGGGGAAGCGATTCTTAATGGTCGTGTTAGTAGCGCTTTAAGCGGTGTTAGAAAACGCTTTCAGATTTGTTACAAGAGGTTAAAAGTCAGAAGAAAAAAACGTCTTGAAGTGAAATTTCTTAGGCGGCGATTCGATAATAATTGGACGAGAATTGAGAGTTTCAAGGACGCATCACGTTTAGGCACATTTCGTTACATGAGATAGAAGAAAGATATAACTCTCTCTGTCTCTCATCACACTAAATCATTCTTATTCTTTATATTTTAAGAAGTTTCACTTCTTTTATATGTGCGGTGCTGCACGCGCAATTTTTTTTAAACTCGTTCCTAGCATAAACCATTTATTTGCCATTTCAGCATACCACAATGCTACATTTGGGGTTGTACATGCTCTTACTAAAAAATAATTTTACTTTTACATTCAAATAGTTTCACAAATTAAGTTCTTATGTGTAACTTTTCGCATTTACAATTTTGTACTTTATTTTTACTGCAACAAAGATCAAAAGATTACGCAGCAAAAGTAATACAAATAGGACTCGTCACTGATAGTTATTTAATAAACCATAAAAGATGAACGAGGAACATGCACAAAGACATTTTTTATGCTATCTAAAAACAAAGCAGAAACGCGACAATCTTTTGACGCGGTAGGGAGAATTTAACGATTAAAATCTTTGTCGCTGTCACCATTTTTACGACAGCCGTCATTACGGCCGCTGAGTGCGGCTAAAAACATAATAACAAAAGGAATGCCGTGCAAATGAAGATGCAAAGCTCATGAGAAGGCGGTGAGTTAGTTTAAATGACAGGACAGCCCACAGCCCGAGATGATAGACATTATACAACGACCAGTCAGTTGGCGACGGAATTGAAGAAGGTGAAAGCCAGGGGAGCCCGCGAACGTTTTTTGCATTTTGCAGGTCAGTATCAGGTTGTATGTTGGTCAAAATATGATTCGCGACCGTAACAAATATATCCTACTAATATTATTATAAATGAGAAAGTTTGTGAGGATGGATGGATGTTTGTTACTTTTTCACGCAAAAACTACTGGACGGATTTTGAAGAAACTTTACAGTAATATAGCTTATACACCAGAATAACACATAGGATACTTTTTATCTCGATATTCCCACGGGATCGACACTTATGCGGGTGAAACCGCGGGTTATTTATATATTTAATAACAAGTAACAAAGGACTCAAATATGTTAGTAACAATATTTCTTAAGACGACACCGACCGCGCAGTGGCGCCCTCATCATCCATCCCACCCCCCATCATCTTTTCATTTTCATTCTAAAATAAAATAAATAACCAAACAAACGAGACGAGGGCGCCACTGCGCGGTCCGTGTCGTCTTAACAAATACGTTAGTGAACTTAACCTAACACTGCAATATAGTTCATGCGAATCCCTGCTACAAGCTCAACACTGATGTGGAAAGTTTGCAGCAGCGATAGTTATTTATAGAATAATACATCATTAAAATCATCAATACAAATCCCTCCTGCTCCCAATCATATTTTGATTAACATAAAACCTGATACTGATCTGTAAATGTGAAAAATGAAAGAAAATTTTAATTTCGTGGGCTACCTTAGCATCTCCCTCTTAATACAGAATTGTTTGTTCTGTGAATAAGTGACATGAGTGAATCGAGGCGGCATCGGCATTTCAACCGACTTCAAAAATATGGTTACGTATTCCACGCGTTTGTTCGTTCATGTATGTTCTCCGTTATTTTTGGCCGATTTGAAACATAAAAACAAAATTCGCCTTTTTGAATAGCGCTTATTAATCTTAATTCGGATGATTCCTTTTTATTTTTTAAATGTCGTTTGTCTGTCTGCGACATGCATCGCTACAGCACGCTACATGAAAAATACAAAGGCCAAGGCATTCTAACAAACATTTCTGAACGGCCATGCAGTTTCATGTGGAGTGGAGTTTCGTGCCCGTTCTTCTCCATAGGGATCTACGTTTTGTAATGGGCAACTAGCATCAACTTTCTGACTAACTGACCGACTCCTTGACAGTTCAAAAGTGGTTTAATTGAAATAAATGCTTTTAGTTTGAGTCAAAAATCCGTCGATTCACTCATGTTTGTATGGTGATTCCGTGACCACACCGAGCAGTACATAAGACGCACCGGTGGAGTGCCTGGTGTGTAGCGCGCGCGTGTACTGGTGGATGTTGGTGATGGCCGCGGCCGCGCAGCGCCGCCCGCTCGTCTCTTCACAACACAACGACCAGTTACTATACCGTACTTATTACAATAATACCACTCTTATAATAATACTGTCACACTGCAGGATAAAGGCCTCTTCTCATACAGAGAAGGCACGACCACGCTTGCTGAAGACGGGTTGGCGGTTTCAGAATCCGGATTTGTACCCACAACCTCGTGCATTTAAAGAAAGTTAAGGCGAGGCCTTAACGACTGGGTTATCACGACACGACGACAAGTTACTATACTGTACTTATTGCTAACTATTTACTCTATTGCGGGACACACCACATTGACCGCCTTCTAAATTTGGTGACTTTTTATTGCAGCTGTTCCCAAAACCCCGTGATCATGGGAAGCAAAAGTTTGTTTCTAATGAGTCCGACCGAATTTCGTTTTCGCCATTGAAGTTAATTTTTTAGAGTAAATTCATATCTACAATAATAAAAAGCACAATAACTGAGCAAATGCAGAAAAATTGCTCTTTCCTCGCATATATCAGAATTTGATCCTAAATAATTGTCTTTGAGATAAGTATAAAGTTAATTTTCGTGTGAATAAGTTTAAATGTTTCCTTTTAATTATTAAAAGATTAACACTTTACTTCTTTACCTTTTAACGAACAAAAACCTAACGACACAAAAAATATTTATATAAGTATATTTAAAAAAAACCCCACGCAAATTCAATTAACACTAGTGCATTGAAAATTCGAATAGAAATGCCGGAGATGCAGTACATTTATGCATATAACTTCGTACATAAGAATCATTACATAATGTCTTATATACTAAAACCTTCCTGAAAGTATGTAGATCACATTAGTGAAAGAATTATTAAAATTGGTTCAATAGTTTTTGAGAAAATCGCGGACATACAATCATACATACATACGGGTCAAGTAAAGAACCTCCTTTTTTGAATTCGGTTATAAAAACTTTTTTACAAAAAAAACAACCGACTTCAAAAAAAACTACAAAGTGATAAATAACTTTAATTTCGGAAGTCGGTGTCGTTGGTTACGCATTTTCGTTTTTTGACACCGACTTCCGAAATTAAAGTTATTTATCACTTTGTAGTTTTTTTTGAAGTCGGTTGTTTTTTTTGTAAAAAAGTTTTTATTTTTCACTTTTTAGTTGTACCTACTTCACACAAATTCAAATAACACTAGTGCATTGAGGAATTGAAGACACCGACTAGAAGAATCATCAAAATTCGCATAGAAATGCCGGAGATGCAGTACATTTATGCATATAACATCGTACATAAGAATAATTATATAATGTATTATATACTAAAACCTTCCTGAAAGTATGTAGATCACATTAGTGAAAGAATTATCAAAATCGGTTCATTAGTTTTTGAGAAAATCGCGGACAAACAAACATACATACATACATACATACATACGGGTCGAATACAGAACCTCCTTTTTTGAAGTCGGTTAAAAAAGGTCCTAAATCTGCTGTAATGGAATTTGAGCTCTGTCATAATTATGTGATATTGACATTCCCAACACATTATAATTAATTGGAGTGTAAAAAGACCCATCACAAAGCCGTCTTCTACGCATTCTGTACTTTGTAACATTAAAAAAAAAAAAAATTGTGTTAAAAATCGCGTAATCTAATGAACGCGAAATACTAAACATGGTACGGTACTAGGGTCGTGAAGGTATTTTTATTTCAACTATTTCTCCGCAACCCGAAGGTTCCCGGGTATTGTCCAGTACAAATGACTGGTGCCAATAATTGTTCGCAATGACGGCAAGGACAAGTGACTTGACATCTTCGTTAAGCGTATTTTTACACCCGTTACAGATAGATTTTGAATTCAAAATAAAATATAATTACGTAAGATTGCTCTTGACGCTGTCTTCGTAAGCAGGAACTTAGTGAGTGATACATACAGACGCCAGCAAGCACATCAAGCTACCCGAAACTGTCAAATTTTCCCAATCAACTTTGAACCTTATGCCTTAGCGATAAAGTTAGAAAATAGAAATAGAAAATAGAAATAGAAAATATTTATTGTCCAGGTAATAAAATAAGCAGGTTTAATGGTTAACAGCAAGTTAAGACAATATCAGTAGCTTAAAAATATTACCTATAGCTAGGTTACAGTATATTATTAACTAGTGAGCCCCAAACTAGACAGTTAGTCTGTATCTTGGGGCTCGGAGTACGAATTCCAGAGTGGAGATTTCAGGTATATTATCAGGTGTACTTACGTGTGTATATGTGATGTTTGTGTGGTGTGTGTGTGATGTGTGTGTGATGTGTGAGTGGTGTGTGTGCGTCTGGTGTGTATGCGTGTTTGTTCCATTGTGCTTCATTTGATTTGGTGTCAGGTCAGGGTCTTTATATTAGTTGTTCCGTGTCATCATAACCAGTGTTATGCAAAATTTCCTTAACAATTTTTTTGCAGCCGAATGAAGTAGTATTTTTAATTTCGCAGAGTTTGCAGACTTTATTGTATGTATTAATGAGAGAATAGGCCGGAGAGCGTCTTGCTAGTAATGAGGTGCTGTCAGGTGTTGGGATTCTGTAATTTCTTTTGTTTATGAGAGTTGCATAGTCGGGTCTCCTTTTAATATTTTTGTGCGTTTTTGTGCAGGCAGAAAGAATAAAAAGCTGGCGGACTCTGAGGACTTTCGTTTCGCGGTAGAGTAAATCAGTAGAAAACCGGTAGGGCTTCTTAAAAGTTACTTTAAGAAGCGCCCTCTGTGCTCTTTCAGCTTCAATTAAGTAAGTTTTTCCAGCACTTCCCCACACGCTGATGCAATATTGAATTATCGATTGGCATAGCGCTAGATAGACTTGTTGTAGTGTGTCTGTGGGCAGACAGTCTCGTAATCTACGCATGGTGTGAATAAGTTTCCTTATTCTGCCAGAAAGGTTGGATATATGTTGCCTAAATGTTAGGTGGTCATCGATAAGAATACCAAGGTATTTAATGTAAGAAGTACGTTCAAGAGGAGGACAGTCGCAAGAGGAAGTAGAAATGTTAGAAGAGCAGTGATGTAGTTTGAGTTTAAGGTGTTCCGGTGGGTTTGAAGCGGCGGTTTTGGAGAATACAATATATTTTGTTTTACTGCCATTTAGCGTGAGCAGGTTTCTGTCGAGTTTGTTTGCGATTAGTGATAATCCCTCATCTGCTAGAGAGTGTACATGTTCCCACGATTTTCCGTGAAATATTACAGCAGTGTCATCTGCATAAGTTATAATTTCTGCATTATTTACGGAAAGGTTTAATATGTCGTTAATATATACAATGAAAAGCGTGGGACCAAGTACACTACCCTGTGGAACTCCGAAATCAATGGGGCGTTGATCACTAGTGAAAGAGCTTACTTTCGTGTACTGCTTCCGGTTTGTCAGGTAGCTTTTAAACCATTCAAGACAAATTCCTCGTATTCCTATGCATTCTAGTTTCTTAAGGAGAAGGCCAGTAGAAACCGTGTCGAATGCCTTCGCAAGTTGAAAATCTAATAAAGAAATTTGACAGATTGTAGTAGTTTCATGTCATTGTGCTGGCCTCTGTACCTCTGCGTCCGTAAAGTACGCGCTTGTACGTGGAATTGCGGACTTAGCCCGTTATACAATACAATCTATACTAATATTATAAAGATGTCAACTTTGTGAGCTTATGTGTAGGGGTCATCTTTGGAACTACCGAACCGATTCTAAAAGTTCTTTCACGAATGGGAAGCTACAGTATTGCCGAGTGTTATAGCATATATTATTTTACAATAAGGAAATTTTCGCGCACGAAGGCACGGGTAGAAGCTAGTGCAATAGATACCTCTGGTGGGAGCGAGGCAGGAGGCGCAGTGCCAGCGCTTGGCGGCGCGGGAGGGGCGCGGCTGCGCGCACTCGGCGTGGTAGCGCGCGCCGCAGCCCGCGCAGCGCGCGCCCAGCCGCCCGCCGCTGCCGCACCAGCCGCACACGCCTGCATCCAACTGCAGGCCTTCCGACTCACTGACGGACAATGTTACTAAACATTACGCATGTATTCCCAAAACGGGTAAGCAGAAGTGTATAACACGTCATCGTCATTAGTACCACAGTGGACATATTTGTAAAGTATTATATTATTTTAATTATTGTGAATGTGAAGACAATGCGGGTACTTTTGTTTTACTTTTTTTTTTTTTATTATTTTCTTTGTTCTGTTAGTTTTTGCCATGGTCTGGCAGTTTGAGTAATTTATGTGGCCTACCCAAATGTCCTTTCTTTGGTATTGTTCGTCGAATCGTTGAGCTCCTAAAGTTTTGAGTTGAGCTGCACGATTTCTGACAAATGCGTGCACTGACTGGACAGGTCCACTCAATCTGTATGGTTCTTTCCTCAAAAGACCATCTCAGACATCGATCTACATGGTCTTCATATAACCTGACCAAGATTATGTCTGGACTTTAAAAGAGACTGTGACCTCTGAGTTTGTTTCGGCCTTTCTTCTCAGAGTAGTCAGATAGGAAACGGCGACCTCATCTAGTTTTAAAAAATATGATTGACGTGTAAAAGTGTTTGTGCTAACCTACTTACAGAAATAAAATCATTTAACATACAGTATTTCAACTAGGAACAGATGATCGGAATCGGTTCACATACACATAGAGACGAATTTGCACGAATTCTAAGTATACTCCAGGTTACTTGTAAGTCGGGGCTGTCGCATTGGGACGGACGATCAGACAAGGATCAGGATCAGGAAAATGGTTACGTTTTGTGTGTGTAACACATTTTTTTAAAGTAAAACTTCTTAGGCGGCGATTCTATAATAAGACGAGAATCGAGTGTTTCAAGGTTGCGTTACGGTTAGGCACATTTCGTTACACGAGAGAGAAGAAAGATATAACCAGAAATCTCATATTTGGACGAGGAACCTCATACAGTTGGCAACCTTGAAGTTATTTTTTTAATGCTTATTAGCTTTTCTTTATACTTACTATAAGTATCTGTTTTCTCACTCTTAACTTACTTAAATATTTGTTTGGTATCGGTACTATACCGATACTGATTAGAAATACCAATAGTACAGGTACTACGTCTGGTATCACACCAAGACCAATGGTACCGGTTACCAATGATACCCTTATTTCAAGCCCTGCCGCATGCGCAGCAGGAGCCCCTACGACCACTAGACCAACGAAGCGGTCAATTTACAATATAATCAGCGTGAAAACCCACCTATTATCCAATTCTTCTTCAATATCATCGTCGGAGAATAGTTTCCTTCTCTTGCGCGGCGTCCGCTCTTTGGGCTTGCACTGGTCGCAGAACCAGTCGCCTTCTGGCACTTTCTGTTAGCATATTATTACAAACATCAGCTTGTGTCAAAAAGGCAGCGGCACCTGTCCAACCACCGATAGTTAAAGCAACTAGCTATAGGCTATTTTATTTTCTCGCTCAAGAAACGTACAATAGATCCCGTGTCAGTAAGAGATACATAATATATTAATAGATGATCGTTGACTGTTAACCCATCAAGCGTCAAGTGTACATAAAAGAAAGTGCTCGAAACGTCAACGGTACACCAAGTGTACACAACAGTGTCATTGTTCTATTAACAATGACTTTACTGCACCCATTCAACTACTCCGACGCGTGGGGTGTTTCGACAGGTAGGCGGGCAAACGTGTGAGGTTAAAACTGCCGGCGAGGACTCTTTTGTACGTTTCTTGGGCAAGAAAATAGTCGATAGCTAGTTGCTTCCTCGTCGGCGGTGAGACAGATGCCTAGACTTAGTATTTTATAGTATTGCAATTGAAGTTATGAGCTCGGCAAACATCGTCATTTGACGAGTCGCAACGGCTGGACATTAGTAGCTTTTTCACTGAAAACACGAAGATTGTCGAGTCGCATAACTTTAATTATAGTACTGTACACTACCTACTATCCAGCCATAAATATGAAATATCAAGTTTCCGAAAAGCGCTAATACTCTTTCTGAAACTCAATATGACATAATATATACGGCTGGGAACTATTAATTTCATTGTTAAGTCCCAAGTTACAGTATAATAGCTCGGGATCAAAGATCTGTCGATTTCTTTAGGCATTTTATCGTAAAACAAAAACTTTTTGTAAAAAAAAAACCAGTAATATTACCTTTCGATACCTCGACTGATGGCGTGCAATTAGAAAATTTTTGTCCATAAGACATAAAATGGGATTTATTAACTGCAACATAAGGTATAGATTTCCTTGAGTAGCTTGATGTGGCGGTTATTTTATTTATTACTACGAGTACTAATTGAGAATTTAAGAGGAAATGCGGTCGGAGAGACTTTTGAAAAAGCCTAAGTAAAAAGTCATAATTCGAGGTTTGGCTCTCGCCCATTTCCTCGTCCAATATTGGACCAATTTAAAAGATATTTCATAAACTGAATAAGAAGGATATAATTATAATGTGTCCCTATGTATTTCTTTTTTCATTAATAGTTGTCAAATTTGTACACTAGGCCTCTGTCGACGGCAGTTTAAATAGAATAATGTATCATCAAAAAGGAAAACAGAGACATACAATTACTTAATATTTATTATTCTGTAAAACATCATTGCTTTATGGTCATTAACCAGAAAGAAAACAGGCGAGAGCGTTTCTATGGAGAAAAGACCACCATTTCGTCTTAATAGGCCGTAAATAAGTAAAAAAAAAAACATACAAAAAAAAAACAAACTCACGGTAAGTTTTGGCTTCAAACAGTACAGATGATGTCCCTTATTACAGCCGTCACACAGCAGCATATTATCAGGGTCAGTCTTCCGCCTGCAAAGTCTGCAGCTTGCGTTCAGGATGCTAGCTGACCAGGTCACGCTGGAGTCCAACGTAAACAGGTGCAGGACGATCTGCGAGAAGCTCTGGCACTCCATGAGGGACACCTCCCAGCGCTGGAGAGCTTCCAGCTCTAAAGGTTTGTTTCTGGCTTCGCGGTCTTTGCGTTCTTTGTCGTCGAGGCCTGGAGGATATTTTTTAATTAAATTAAAAATACTTTATATCTTACTAGCAGCGCCCCGCGGTTTCACCTGCCTAAGTGTCGATCCCGTGGGAATATCGCGATAAAACGTATCCTAAGTCCTTTCCCGGGATTGAAACTATCTCTAAACGAAATTTCATCTAAATCGGTTCAGTGGTTTAAGTGTGAAGAAGTAACAGGCAGACACACTTTCACATTTATAATATTAGTATGGATAAACCTACATGGGTACTTATGAAACGTCAGAAGCTAGGAGCACGGTACTAATTGGTTGTTTCCTATGGAGAAGAGCGGGCAAGCAACACCATGGTTACTCTAAAAACAAATACTCCTTGCCTTTAAGGTTGAAAATGTGCTATTTTCTAGATGTAAAAAATGTCTATTTGTCTCTCTTGTAGGTAACGGCAAAACAATATACTCCATCGGACCTTTTTGGCCTCGCATATGTCTTTTTTGTTTTGATTATTTTCTTAGTTTTAAACATTCCTTTTTTTTGTTTATATTTCCTGTGCTGCATCCCAAATAAAATATTATTCTATAATTTTTTTTGGCAGTGCTTTTAGTGTCAAAAGATAAGAAACACAAGTACATACCAAGTGGCCTCTTCAGGTACTTATGATGTATGGCCTGCGACACCTGCAGCAGCGCGGACGCGAGGCCCCGCACCACCTCGGGCTTCGCCCCCGGCTCGGGCGGCTCCCTCTTCACGCCGTTCACTTTGGGTGCTTCCAGGTAGTATCCTGGGTCTCGGTATTTGTTCACTGGTATTGATTTCACGTCTGATTCGTCTATATCTGAGAAATGAAGGGGAGATTATGTTGGTGTTGATTTCAGAATGAGTAATTTATTTATGTTATTTTATAGGTATATAGGAAGGGAAATTACAACCTTCCACATGTGATGATTCAGTTACAAGTACATAGACAACGACGTGTGTGGGCTACAGCCGCCGACGGGTTGGCAACAACCGACGACGCGTCGGCAGCTGCCGCCGACGTGTCACTCGTTTACTTGAGTACGGCGTCCAAAAAAAAAACCCGTCGGCGGTTGCAGTTGCCTCTGTCGGCGACGTGTGTCGCTCGTGTTTATGCACACTAACAACCGTAGTTCTTATCGGCCTTTTTGGAAGTAAATATATAACAGAAGATTGCATTTTGATAACAGTAAAAAAAAACTGGCTTGCTTCCGGCCATTACTCCGCTAGGTGGCGCCTCTGCGACATGTCAAAAGCCATCTCGCAATGAAGTTTTCAGTAAGGATCTCTATTTTCAGTTGGATATTATAGGATGAAACCATGAGATAGTAACTCGCCTGTGGGCAGGCGCAGCTCGCCGTGCGGCAGGTGGTAGTCGTCGCGGTACTGCGCGGCCGGGCCCCACGTGAGGTAGGCGGCCTGCTTGTCGTAGCCGCGCAGCATGAGTGTGCCGCGCCACGCCTCGCGGTCCTACGGCACACCAAACAAATCATTATGTATTTCGTACTAGAAATTATCAGTCTTGCTAAGGGTTACCGTTTTGCCCAGTTACTGGGTTGTGGAGGTCAAATAGGCAGTCGCTCTATGTAAAAAATACTAGTATTCAGCTGTATCCGGTTAGACTGAAAGCCGTACCCAACATAGTTAGGACAAGGCTAAGCAGATTAATAGAGTAATTTGTGTGTGATGTATACCTTCACTTTGAGTGCTCCCAAACAGCCGTGGAAGATCTTCTCCTCCAGCTCGAGGATGTGGTCCCGCAGGCACAGCTCCAGCGCCTCGCACAGCGTGGAGTCGGGCGGCACGCTCAGCGACGGCTGGAACTTGCGGTGCCGCGTGTTGTGCTGCGCCGGCGCAGGCGGGGGCTGCGTACGTGTACGTAATGTTCATGTTATTGCACGTAAATATTAATCGGCGACGTTGTGTACAGCAGAGTCCGAGATGTGGCACCGTGGCGCACAGCATGTACACACGACGATATATCACGCTATACATTTCCAGTTCTAGATCGCATTGTATAGGTTTTTCGTATAATGAGAAGTCAGCTTATACTGGAAATATATAGTTTGATATGTCGTCGTGCGTACACATAGATAAATAAAAAACGTCGGAGCGGCGCCAGACATATCTGTTTTCTGTTTAATGCTAGATTGAGGCCTGGCGCGAGCTGCAGCGGGCAGTTGAGCAGGTGCAGTTGGGTGTCGCAGCTCGGCCTCGCGCAGTAATAGGTAATGTTAGGTGTACGTACGGACGCGGCGGTCGGGTTGAGCAGGTGCAGCGGGCAGCGCGCGAGCTGCTGCAGCAGCGGCGCGCGCTCGGCCTGCAGCGCGTGTCGCAGCTCGGCCTCGCGCAGTAATAGGTAATGTTAGGTGTACGTACGGACGCGGCGGTCGGGTTGAGCAGGTGCAGCGGGCAGCGCGCGAGCTGCTGCAGCAGCGGCGCGCGCTCGGCCTGCAGCGCGTGTCGCAGCTCGGCCTCGCGCAGTAATAGGTAATGTTAGGTGTACGTACGGACGCGGCGGTCGGGTTGAGCAGGTGCAGCGGGCAGCGCGCGAGCTGCTGCAGCAGCGGCGCGCGCTCGGCCTGCAGCGCGTGTCGCAGCTCGGCCTCGCGCAGTAATAGGTAATGTTAGGTGTACGTACGGACGCGGCGGTCGGGTTGAGCAGGTGCAGCGGGCAGCGCGCGAGCTGCTGCAGCAGCGGCGCGCGCTCGGCCTGCAGCGCGTGTCGCAGCTCGGCCTCGCGCAGTAATAGGTAATGTTAGGTGTACGTACGGACGCGGCGGTCGGGTTGAGCAGGTGCAGCGGGCAGCGCGCGAGCTGCTGCAGCAGCGGCGCGCGCTCGGCCTGCAGCGCGTGTCGCAGCTCGGCCTCGCGCAGTAATAGGTAATGTTAGGTGTACGTACGGACGCGGCGGTCGGGTTGAGCAGGTGCAGCGGGCAGCGCGCGAGCTGCTGCAGCAGCGGCGCGCGCTCGGCCTGCAGCGCGTGTCGCAGCTCGGCCTCGCGCAGTAATAGGTAATGTTAGGTGTACGTACGGACGCGGCGGTCGGGTTGAGCAGGTGCAGCGGGCAGCGCGCGAGCTGCTGCAGCAGCGGCGCGCGCTCGGCCTGCAGCGCGTGTCGCAGCTCGGCCTCGCGCAGTAATAGGTAATGTTAGGTGTACGTACGGACGCGGCGGTCGGGTTGAGCAGGTGCAGCGGGCAGCGCGCGAGCTGCTGCAGCAGCGGCGCGCGCTCGGCCTGCAGCGCGTGTCGCAGCTCGGCCTCGCGCAGTAATAGGTAATGTTAGGTGTACGTACGGACGCGGCGGTCGGGTTGAGCAGGTGCAGCGGGCAGCGCGCGAGCTGCTGCAGCAGCGGCGCGCGCTCGGCCTGCAGCGCGTGTCGCAGCTCGGCCTCGCGCAGTAATAGGTAATGTTAGGTGTACGTACGGACGCGGCGGTCGGGTTGAGCAGGTGCAGCGGGCAGCGCGCGAGCTGCTGCAGCAGCGGCGCGCGCTCGGCCTGCAGCGCGTGTCGCAGCTCGGCCTCGCGCAGTAATAGGTAATGTTAGGTGTACGTACGGACGCGGCGGTCGGGTTGAGCAGGTGCAGCGGGCAGCGCGCGAGCTGCTGCAGCAGCGGCGCGCGCTCGGCCTGCAGCGCGTGTCGCAGCTCGGCCTCGCGCAGTAATAGGTAATGTTAGGTGTACGTACGGACGCGGCGGTCGGGTTGAGCAGGTGCAGCGGGCAGCGCGCGAGCTGCTGCAGCAGCGGCGCGCGCTCGGCCTGCAGCGCGTGTCGCAGCTCGGCCTCGCGCAGTAATAGGTAATGTTAGGTGTACGTACGGACGCGGCGGTCGGGTTGAGCAGGTGCAGCGGGCAGCGCGCGAGCTGCTGCAGCAGCGGCGCGCGCTCGGCCTGCAGCGCGTGTCGCAGCTCGGCCTCGCGCAGTAATAGGTAATGTTAGGTGTACGTACGGACGCGGCGGTCGGGTTGAGCAGGTGCAGCGGGCAGCGCGCGAGCTGCTGCAGCAGCGGCGCGCGCTCGGCCTGCAGCGCGTGTCGCAGCTCGGCCTCGCGCAGTAATAGGTAATGTTAGGTGTACGTACGGACGCGGCGGTCGGGTTGAGCAGGTGCAGCGGGCAGCGCGCGAGCTGCTGCAGCAGCGGCGCGCGCTCGGCCTGCAGCGCGTGTCGCAGCTCGGCCTCGCGCAGTAATAGGTAATGTTAGGTGTACGTACGGACGCGGCGGTCGGGTTGAGCAGGTGCAGCGGGCAGCGCGCGAGCTGCTGCAGCAGCGGCGCGCGCTCGGCCTGCAGCGCGTGTCGCAGCTCGGCCTCGCGCAGTAATAGGTAATGTTAGGTGTACGTACGGACGCGGCGGTCGGGTTGAGCAGGTGCAGCGGGCAGCGCGCGAGCTGCTGCAGCAGCGGCGCGCGCTCGGCCTGCAGCGCGTGTCGCAGCTCGGCCTCGCGCAGTAATAGGTAATGTTAGGTGTACGTACGGACGCGGCGGTCGGGTTGAGCAGGTGCAGCGGGCAGCGCGCGAGCTGCTGCAGCAGCGGCGCGCGCTCGGCCTGCAGCGCGTGTCGCAGCTCGGCCTCGCGCAGTAATAGGTAATGTTAGGTGTACGTACGGACGCGGCGGTCGGGTTGAGCAGGTGCAGCGGGCAGCGCGCGAGCTGCTGCAGCAGCGGCGCGCGCTCGGCCTGCAGCGCGTGTCGCAGCTCGGCCTCGCGCAGTAATAGGTAATGTTAGGTGTACGTACGGACGCGGCGGTCGGGTTGAGCAGGTGCAGCGGGCAGCGCGCGAGCTGCTGCAGCAGCGGCGCGCGCTCGGCCTGCAGCGCGTGTCGCAGCTCGGCCTCGCGCAGTAATAGGTAATGTTAGGTGTACGTACGGACGCGGCGGTCGGGTTGAGCAGGTGCAGCGGGCAGCGCGCGAGCTGCTGCAGCAGCGGCGCGCGCTCGGCCTGCAGCGCGTGTCGCAGCTCGGCCTCGCGCAGTAATAGGTAATGTTAGGTGTACGTACGGACGCGGCGGTCGGGTTGAGCAGGTGCAGCGGGCAGCGCGCGAGCTGCTGCAGCAGCGGCGCGCGCTCGGCCTGCAGCGCGTGTCGCAGCTCGGCCTCGCGCAGTAATAGGTAATGTTAGGTGTACGTACGGACGCGGCGGTCGGGTTGAGCAGGTGCAGCGGGCAGCGCGCGAGCTGCTGCAGCAGCGGCGCGCGCTCGGCCTGCAGCGCGTGTCGCAGCTCGGCCTCACGCAGTAATAGGTAATGTTAGGTGTACGTACGGACGCGGCGGTCGGGTTGAGCAGGTGCAGCGGGCAGCGCGCGAGCTGCTGCAGCAGCGGCGCGCGCTCGGCCTGCAGCGCGTGTCGCAGCTCGGCCTCGCGCAGTAATAGGTAATGTTAGGTGTACGTACGGACGCGGCGGTCGGGTTGAGCAGGTGCAGCGGGCAGCGCGCGAGCTGCTGCAGCAGCGGCGCGCGCTCGGCCTGCAGCGCGTGTCGCAGCTCGGCCTCGCGCAGTAATAGGTACTGTTAGGTGTACGTACGGACGCGGCGGTCGGGTTGAGCAGGTGCAGCGGGCAGCGCGCGAGCTGCTGCAGCAGCGGCGCGCGCTCGGCCTGCAGCGCGTGTCGCAGCTCGGCCTCACGCAGTAATAGGTAATGTTAGGTGTACGTACGGACGCGGCGGTCGGGTTGAGCAGGTGCAGCGGGCAGCGCGCGAGCTGCTGCAGCAGCGGCGCGCGCTCGGCCTGCAGCGCGTGTCGCAGCTCGGCCTCGCGCAGTAATAGGTAATGTTAGGTGTACGTACGGACGCGGCGGTCGGGTTGAGCAGGTGCAGCGGGCAGCGCGCGAGCTGCTGCAGCAGCGGCGCGCGCTCGGCCTGCAGCGCGTGTCGCAGCTCGGCCTCGCGCAGGCCGCGCGCGTTCAGCGCCGCCGCCAGCGCCTCCAGCTGCTCCGCCGAGTGGTACACGTGCCAGCGCGGCCGCTCTGCCTGCGGGCGGCATCATATCTTAGGTTAGTAACCTTGAGGTCAAAGTCAAGTGACCTTGGTGGGCATGGTCAAATGAATTTGGGAGTGTCTGGAATTCCAGTGCCCCGACACTACCAACCCCTTGACACAGTGTGTCCTATCGTAAAAATAATGAAATCAATTATGAAAAATTTCAAATGTTTCATATTATCGATACAAAAAAATATATAAATCGTCCGAAATTGGGCTAAGTCAAAGCGAGGCTAGGCCTCCTATTTCTGAATGGCAATAATAATGAAGCGTAGGTACTCGACGGAGCCCCGCATCGCGGGACTCCTACTTCGGAGTGGTTAAAAAATATAACCACGAAGGGCACAGCGGGGTCTTAGCTCGCTCGCTCACTAGACCCGCCATCCCCTTCGAACCTAACCTGTCTGAGTGAGGTGCCCCAAGTCCCAAGCTAGCTTCGCTCGCTCTTGCATCCTAAATTCTCCGGTTTGTTCCCACTAGTTCTACTGAACAGTTCTACGGTAGAACTAATGGGAATTTTTTTTCCCACTAGTTCTACGATATCAGGTATAACAAAATAGTAGAACTATTGGGAGTCTCGATTGAGGTTTTGTTCCCACTAGTTCTACTGAACAGTTCTACGGTAGAACTAATGGGAAACAGTTCCACGGTAGAACTAATGGGATATTTTGCAAATAGTGGGAGTCTCTATTTCCCACTTGTTCTACCTGTTCCATCGGTAGAACTAATGGGAAATTTTGTTCTCACTAGTACTACATTTTGATAGGTTTTAGAAATGGAACTAAAGTACCAAATATGCTGGTCGTATCTCAATATTAGGTTTAGACACTTAGATATTACTGGAAACATTACAACACTATTAATTAAAAGACACATTGTTTATATAATGGTAATATTGTAATAATATTTATTTTCACTTCTCATGCTCTAAAAGTCCAAGAAAACTAGCACAAAAAATCCAGAGGAGGTAGAAGTACCTAAACAGTATGAAGATTTTTTACTTGCGGACTACTCGCATAAAGATATGCGAATTATTGTATTTTGCTCAAAAGACGCACAAATGCGTCTAAAACTACTTACTAATTATTTTATGGATGGGACATATCAAGCTTGTCCAACACCTTTTGGACAGATATATGTCATTCAAGCAGATATAGGCAGCGACTCTAATAGTACCAACATAGTGCCATTGGTTTTTGCCTTTATGACACATAAAACAACAGAGGCATATACGATCCTGTTTAATTTAATTAGAGCCCAGGTTCCAGACTGGCAGCCCAAGATAGTCACCATTGATTTTGAAAAGGCAGTTATGCTTGCATTGTCAAAAATGGATATCGAAATTCATGGTTGCCACTACCATTTTTCTAATACCCTATTTCGTAAAGCGAAAACTTTAGACATAAAGCTAACTAAAAACAACAGGAGGATAATTACATTATGTGGTAAACTGGCTTTACTTCCTGAAAACATTATAAAAGATGGCTGGGATTATATTAAAAGTGAGATTTCCCCAAACGAGAACGAGCTAAGTAAATTTCTAAATTACTTTCAAAAATACTGGATGAATGACAACTACTATACTGGTGTGTGTATGGGCTGCGCCACCGCATTAGTTCTACCGTGGAACTGTTTCCCATTAGTTCTACCGTAGAACTGTTCAGTAGAACTAGTGGGAACAAAACCTCAATCGAGACTCCCAATAGTTCTACTATTTTGTTATACCTGATATCGTAGAACTAGTGGGAAAAAAAATTCCCATTAGTTCTACCGTAGAACTGTTCAGTAGAACTAGTGGGAACAAACGATTTTTACGATAGAATCGAGAACATAAACGATTTGCGAAAATAAAATTTTTTTGGCTAAAAATTTTCGAAGTATTTTTTCCTCAGTGCCCGTTACGTACACTCCAACCGGAATTATGGCCCCTGCCAGAAATATTATTATTACTGATTGTTCTAGATCGATTGTATATGTTACATAACATAGTGGAGTGTTAGCTTGAAAGGTGCGTGTCATAATTGATAAATGAAATTAGCAGTTCATTAAAAAAAATTGAAAAATGATAATGAAATGTATCCGAAAAGGAATGTATTTGAACTCTTTGCTCCAATCGATCCGACTCTCAATGCAAAAAAACTAAGGGGCCGTCTCCACGACCGAGAAATTCGCGGCGATATTATCGTCGTGCCATTTCCATACTCTCTTAGAACGTGTCTCCACACAGCGATATCATCGCGGCGAAAATATGATGGCACGGCGAGACTATCGCCGCAATTCTCTCGCTCGTGGAGACGGCCCCATAGGGTCAATCATAAAGACCAATATTACAAGTACCATCCATAACTACATAATAAACAGCTCACCTTCCCATGCACGAGACACGTGCTAACATCCCCGGTACACATCAGCAGGTCTTTGAGCTGTTGTGTGCTCGACTCAACGCCGTTGAGCTTGTGGTTGAGCCCGTTGAGACTGGAAAGCGGTTTCTTTGGTGAGCTGCCGCGGGAGTTGGCGCCTGATTCGTTTTCTTTGTCACTGCCTGCTGTTAGAGTGTGTTTATAAATAACGCTTTGTGGTGGAACGAATTGGAAATAAAAAGGGAGCTTATGGCCGCGTCCTAACCAAAGCTATAGACGCGCGAAACGCGACAGTCGTGTTCATTTTGTTCTTCGACCCTAAACGCGTGGTCGCGCCGACAGAGGGCGCCTTCCGGTTTTCCGAACAAATCGGTGACATGAATGGGATGATCGCGTTTTCGCGAACCGATCTTTTTGGTTACAACACGGGGTGCGGATGATATAGCCTACAGAAATTTAAAAAAGAAAAAATCGATACACGTATTTGCCTAGAGCCTTCTAACAAACCTCTTTTGTTTGTTTTCAAGGGTCAACTCTTCCAAACGAATGAGCAGTATTCAATGTGGCTGCGCACTAATGCAAAATAGAGGGAATTTAATGCGGTCACAGACCTCTACTGCTTTGTGTTGCGATTAATAAAAGACAACATACGTAAAGATTTATTTAGTGTTGACTACGTGTTTATTGAATCGCATTTCAGAGTCAATCAAGACTCCAAAACCCCTAAGGGGCTGTTCATTTATTACGTAAGGCAATTTCTGACCCTCCTCCCCTCTACGTAAGAAAAAATAAGACTTGAATGAACAATATTCCGGGCTGCTACTGAGAATCTCTGATGGAATATCCCAAGAACACTTTGCCTGACCTGGGAATCCAAGGACCTCACAGTCAGCAGTAGCGCTTGCGAGCAACTCCACTGACGAGGCAGTCAGCAGCGGCGAATTCATAATAGGTAGTCGGCAGCACTGACCTCTCTCCTTCTGCTGCTCGAACAGCTTGGCGACGTGCGCCTGCGTGTCCAGCGCGTCGGCGGCCGGCGCCACGGGCTTGTGTGCGCATGCGCCGCGCGGCTCCGCGCCCGCCTCCACGAACAGGCCGCCCAGCGAGCGCGCCACCCAGTAGCGCCGGAACGCGCGGTCCGAGCCTGCGGCACACGGTATGGTACTACGTCAACCTCCTTCATTCGTTCACCGACAGACAACACAGCCACAACCGCTGGCTCTACAACTATGACACACGAGCTCCTTGTAGTACAAGTGCGCAGTGCTGGACATCCCTACCTTATTTCAACTTAAACAAATATTATCTTTATTTCAATGGCAATTAAGTTGATTTCAGAGTAACTAGCACTATTGAAAAAAGTTATAAAAATGTTTGAAGTTGTAGTGTAAACTGAACTTTATTGTGTAGGAATTTTAAAGTTATTTTTCCATTAATTCATAATTATTTGTTTACAATTTTTTGGAAAATAAATCGCGAACGCAGATTACATATATAGCGAAAGTGAACACTAAGGAAGATTTTTTTTTAATTCGTCTCCTAAGAGGGTTAACCACAGAAATCTTAATAATAAGGCAATAGAAGTCGCATAGACGCGTGACCTTGTCTCCGCGCTTATGTGTTGGAGTACACAAGTGCACGCGGAGCGTTTGTTGCGGTTTCTTGTGTTATTTGAGACGCGGAGAGGTAAACATGGTGTTTTGCAGCATATCCAACTGCGGAAACTCGTCCAAAACTTGTAACTTAACAAATAAAGGAATAACATTTCATATGTAAGTACTTAATTTTTGAAATATTGTCGTTTTTTAGCAAATATAGACCAATCAAATATTTTCACTATCACTACTATGATTTATCACAAAAAACGATTTTTTTGTCAAATCAATAACCATTAACGCTTAAGCTTATTCATGTCTACTATTACTACTGCTAAAAGCAGCAATGAAATTGTAGTCATACGCAATAAACAAAAATCGCCGTTTGCGTAAATTCTAGGTACAAGCCGCATGAGTTGGCCGCAATTTAGTGACGTGCTACTACTATTCTGTATCGATAATTATTTACGTTCAGCTTGTTATTTATATGAAACCTAAACAATTTAAATTGTGTTATTTTAAAATCAGTTTAGTTTATTAAGTATTTATAGTCCACCACTACAATAACTACCTCCCCCTTTTATTCTAAGTTCATACACAATCCATCCTATTTGATTTGGTCATTGTTTTTACACGACTGTTTTTTACTGTAAGGTGAAGTATTGGAGAGCCTTTAAGATTTGTATAAT
Organism: Hydraecia micacea; assembly: GCA_914767645.1. NCBI lineage: Eukaryota > Metazoa > Arthropoda > Insecta > Lepidoptera > Noctuidae > Hydraecia > Hydraecia micacea. The sequence continues at coordinate 1,250,820 of OU611793.1, read as the reverse complement.
TATATAATAAACTAAATGTACGTACACTTATTGTTTTATTGTATTCCATTTCCTCATAAATAAATCGTCTAAAAGGGCGTTGACGAAAGTAATACTTTCAATAAAATTAATTATGTATTGTTGCTGGACTCCTTGGAGATTATTAACACTCAACGGAAAAATATAATTTATCGATATGAGCTCGTAATAGTTTGCACTGCACTATTCTTAAGTGAGAGTGAGCACGCCATATCATTTTTTGCTTTTCGCACACGTTTCTTATTGGCTGCAGGAGTCGCGCCCCCTGACATTATGCGTTTATAAAAAATATTGCGTAATGTCATCGCATAAAGTTTAATTTTGTAGCAGTAATGCAAAGTGCATTTGTAGGTGTAATTGTGTATCTATTTTTTGTTTATGTAGTAGTAGCTGTGACCCGGCGACACTCGTCGCGATATAAAATTTAGTACTATAGCATTTCTATTGCCTTATTATTAAGATTTCTGTGGGGTTAACAGTGGATGAATCGCCATCGCCCACGGCTTTCTTAAACCGAATCTTAACTCACCGACATAAGACGTATACTCGAACAGCTCGACCTGTAACTCCTTCAACTTCTTCTCATACTCTTTCTTCTTCTCCTCTCCCTCTGCCACTAGTTTGTCTATGGCCGCTTTGGTCTCTTCGTCGACCGCCCTCGCCTTATCGCCAGAGAGTTTGTTTTCGTCTTTTTTGGCGAAGGCTTCTTTACGTAGTTCTTGTTTTGCTGCTATTAATTGTGCTTCGCGTTTGCGTTCGTTTGTCTGCGGAAATGAAAAAGAGATTTAAAATCTTTATTAGC